>BRZY01000002.1:56901427-58290594 GCA_030159175.1 Glycyrrhiza uralensis | reverse complement strand
TTATGCTGTTCAAAAGCCAAAAGTTCATCAAAGCTTATAAAACACACAATTCTTTCTCTTCTGCAGTCATTATTTACAATACAAAGAAATCCATGGCTTCATGGCATCACTTAAAAGCGATCTTTTCTCTTGTGAGTAGCGTAATGAATACTGGAACACAAATACACTAATCAATCCTAGTTCAGCAACGTCATCACTTTCATTTAATCACGAGACAACGTTGATCCATCCATTAGAAAACTCAATTAAGACTCTTCAGGGGAAAAAATACCTTGGATCTTTGCTTCTATCTCCCTCTCAATCATTTGTTCTTCATCCAACTGTCTTAAATACGGAAGAAGTCCTTTCAGCAGATACTTAGAATGTTCAACCCCATTATCTTTATTGGTTTTTGCGTTTTTCTTCATATCCTATAGTAAACCAGTTGGTCACATTTCAAATGTAGAACACATAAAAATCACAGGAATAGTTATTCTAAAAGGAGGGAGAACTAACATTGATAAGTGCACGAGATCGCAAGCATGCTTTGCAATTGCAATTACCACGGCACACAGGACATGCCTCAGCAAAATCATCCTCTTCCCATCGAGGATACCTTAGCAAGAAACAACAAGAATATACAATGGTCAAGATTTCATCATCCAAAATCTAAGCTTGCAATCTTTACATTAAGCTTTCAGCACAATGCTGCAATTAATTCTCTAAATTTATGACTTTTTTGCCCCTAAAATAAGAAATAGTAGCAAGTTAAATACAGCATATGTAATGCCCTGAAATCCCCATATCATCATATAATATAGATCTCACAATTCTGATCACTCAAGCTGAACAAGGCATATTGAATAACAGGATAACTGACATACGAGGAAGAAAAGTAAACAAAGTTAAAGAGAAGCTGAGGAAGTTATACCAATTCCTTATACAGTGTATGCAATATCTTTTCCGCTTACAGTTTCTGCACCTCACAACCCTGCCCTTATCATTTCTCTGACACTGATGGCACATTAAGGACTCCTCTTCAATCCACTGAAGATTGAGAAAGAATCAGTAACCACGACCGCAAAATTACTTGCAAATACAAGCCTTATATCACATCACATCACATACACTTATGTAACCTAAGAATGATAAATAAGCAGAGGGATGGTGTCGTGTCACCTTAGCATGTCTCTCTTTGTCTTTTAGCATCTCCTCTTTACTTTTTTTATTATTATTATGACTAACTAGCACTGCTTCTTTATTTCTAGGCCTTAAACTTCTCCTGATTCCACTGACCGGTTCTTTATCTTTCTTGGCCTCCAACCCATTTTCTTCAACACTAGGGATCGCATTTCTTTTTCTACCAGGTCTCTTCTTGTTCTTGGTGGCCCCACCATTTTCCACTTGTGCACCTTCCTTGTCCACCAAATTCCCCTCTGATAAATCTAACATGCTCTTCAAGGCCTCCTCCTCCTCCTTCTTCTTATCCGCTTCACTCTTCCTGCCGCGCTTCTTGCCACGGCGTCTCTTTCTTTTCAAAGGAACTTGAACAGAAGAAGAACCCTTACTAAGCTCATTTGCTCCATCTAACATGTTCTTCAACGCCTCCTGCTGCTTCTCCGCCCTCTCCGCATCACTCTTCCTGCCACGTTTCTTCTTTTGCTCTACAACAACAACTTGAGCAGCAGAAGAAGAACCGTTACCCAACTCATCTGATCCATCTAGAATGTTCTTCAAGGCTTCCTCCTCCTCCTCCTTCTTCTTCTTCTCCGCTTCACTCTTTCTTTCGCGTCTCGTCCTTTTCGGCGCAGGAACTTGAACAGGAGAAAAGCCTTTAGCCAACACATTTGCTCCATCTAACATGTTCTTCCATGCCTCTTCCTCCTCCTTCTTCTTCTTCTTCTCCCTCTCCTCATTAGTCTTCCTGCCACGCCTCTTTCGCTCAACAACAACAACAGCTTGAGAAGCAGAAGAAGTAGGAACTCCTGCTCCTCCAGCCACGTCATCACCTTTAACAGAACCTTCATCATAAAACAACTCCTCGGATTTCACCGCTATGGCGCCTCCATCCACGGTTTGTGTTTCTCCTGTTACTGTGTGGTTCTCCACCATGATAGGCAAAGTCAAGTTGTTAAAATGGAGTTTTTTGTTTGTATTAACAGAAAATGAAAAGGGAAACAAGATGAAGAATCCGAACGACAGTGATAGGTGAGTAACTGGTGAGTGAGTGAGTGAGTGAGTGAACCCTAGCCTAGCTCAAACAAATGTCTGCATTTGGGTTTGTTTTGCTCGACGACACGTTGATAAAGGAAACAAATTGTGTTTTGTGGAAAAAAATATATTTGTTTTTTAAACAGTAAAGGAAAGAGAAAGAGACAGAGAGGGAGGGTTTACTTTTTCAAATCTACCGCCAAGATTGGATTTGAGACCCGATGGAGGGAATTCTGTCTGTACTCCAAATTAAGTATATTTATCGTTTTAATGCCCTAATTAGTTATTTTATTTCAATTGTGGTTTACTAATTTCAAAATCTAATCTAATCTAATCTAATATCTAATATATATATATATATAAAATCTACATTTTAAGAAAATAATTAATCTCTTTATTTATATTAAAATAATTTTAAATAAAGTTATATGGTTTATAGATGTAATTAATTAATAATTAATGTTATATAAAATAAGAAATATATTTATTAATATATTCATTTATATAAAAAATTATTTTTAAATATTTTTGGAATTACCTTTTTAATAAATTATTGATTAACTAAAAATAAGACTATAATTGATAGAATAATGGTTAATATTATTGATTTAAACTTTATGATAACATGGAATTATAGAAATAATAATATGAATAAAAATATTTTTCATATAAGGTTTTGCGGTTTAAGAGAACAGTAAAAACATATTATCAAAGTAAAAAGTAAAAACAAATTTGTATCGTGAACTGGAAAGCTCATAAAATAGTTACTGTCTAAACAATTTTGTAAAAGAGTTAAAAGCAAAAAAGAAAAAATAAAACTGGAAAACCAAACACATACTAGAAACCACCATTAATGCTTAAAAAAAACGACATTAATATTTGCATACTCCCTTCAATAGCAATAAGTGAAGTATAAACCTTGTGTACATTTGGTTTTCAATTAAAAACTTTATTATAAAAATATATTTAGTTTGAATCCTAAACATATATTTGTAATTGAAAGTCAAATATGTCTTTTTTCTGCAATATATTTGAAGAGTCTTGCAAACACATTATTTTTATTAGCTGATAAAAAATATGTACTAAAAACGTTAAAAAATACTACTTTGCTATTTTTTTATTACTATTACTGTTAGAAAAATGGTTAGGAAAATTTAGAAGCAAGTTATTTTATTGGTCAACCGTGCGAAGCAAGACTGTGGGTTTCTACTTTCTAATTTGAAGTTGTGGGCTTCAACCTGTGGACTGGCCATTCCCGAGGAGATTCATGGAAATTTTGGAACAAATGATAAGATGAAATAAATAAATAAATATTTGGATATCAAAATAAATAAATAAAAAACTTAATTCTTTTATTAGTATTAAGACTTAAATATATTTTTAGTCTCTTATATTTGGTTTAAATTTGTTTTTAGTCTCTTAAATACCAAGAATATTACTTTAGTTCCTGCATGATGTTAGCGTCGGATTTAACATGTTCAATTATTTAATTTAATTGTAGACTGAGTGGGAGTTCTCCTGTTCAAGAAAAAGAAAAACCCAAAAATCAAAACTATGCAGTAAAAACGAAACAACGAGAATGAGAAAGCAATAAAGGCAAGCACAGTAGGACAAGGAGAGGACAGAAGAATGCAAAGACAATTATGGTATGTTTAGATGGATGAAATGAGGTGGAATGAGATGAGATGGAATGGAATGAAATAAGATGGCTTTAACATGTTTTTGGTCCCTCTAAATATTGGTATTTTGAATTTAGTCCCTTTAAAAAAAGTTAAAGTTTTTTGATCCCTCAAGAAATCAATTTTTTGATTTAGGTCCCTCTTTTGCGTTGACCACTGACATGACACACTGAGGTCCCTGTAAAAATGCTGACATGGCTTGTATGCATCTGACGTGGCTTACATGCATTGCCACTCCAGCTGACACGTCATTCATAGTTATTTAGAGGGACTAAAATCAAAACATAATATATTTAGAGGGACTAAAATCAAAACTTAATATATTTAGAAGGTTCATATGACATCAATCAGACCAACACCACTCTCTCTCGTTTTCTCTCTCTCCCCACAGCCCCCCCCCCCCCACCACCACCACCACCACCACCACACACACGCGCGCTCGTGTCTCTTGTAGGAGCTGAACCACTTGGATTGGATGTAGCTATTTCTTCTCCATGGAGGAATATGCATATCCATGCTTTTTCAGTTTTCATTGAGTCATTCATAGCAGTGCACATCAGCCTCACAACTCGTTTGAGCTCTTCCACCTTGCCAACAAATACCAAAGGGAAGACATCAAGTAAAGAAGAATATTGTTTTGTGGGACGAGCTATTTCGAATTTTGCAACAAGGGAAAATTCAACAATGTAGCAATTTGCAGCAAAATTCACATCGATGTACTCATAGTCACCGGCGGGGAATCTTCCTCTTTTTTCCCACTTAGATTTGCAAAGCCCAGTATCAAGACCTCTGTCCCGTAAGCGAGACATGAAGAGGCGTTTGAATCCGGGAGATGACTTATCGCCAACAAGACCCCATGCAACTTGTTCAGCCTCTCTCCTAATCTTTTATTTGGCTTCATCACAATCGTAGTAAGCAAAAACGAGAGAGAGTGGGTGGTGGGGGTTGTGGGGAGAGAGGGAGAGAGAGAGAGAGAGAACGAGAGAGAGAGTGGGTGGTGGTGGTGATGGTGGGGGGGGTTGGGGGTGGGGGCTGAGAGAGAGAGTGGGTGGTGGTGGTGGTGGTGGTGGGGGGTTGTGGGGAGAGAGAGAGAGAGTGAAAACGAGAGAGAGAGAGAGTGGTGGTAGTAGTGGTCTAATTGATGTCACATGGTCCTTCTAAATATATTAAGTTTTGATTTTAGTCCCTCTAAATATTAAGTTTTGATTTTAGTCCCTCTGACGTGGCAATGCATGTAAGCCACGTCAGATGCATGTAAGCCATGTCAGCATTTTTACAGGGACCTCAGTGTGCCATGTCAGCGGTCAACGCAAAAGAGGGACCTAAATCAAAAAATTGATTTCTTGATGGACTAAAAAACTTTAACTTTTTTTAGAGGGACTAAATTCAAAATGCCGATATTTAGAGGGACTAAAAACATGTTAAAGCCAAATAAGATTCTATTGTTTGGATTTTAAAAAATTGGATGGAATGGAATGGAATGTGGTGGGATCTATTCCATCCCATTCCATCATTTATTCTTATTTTTCTTTCCCTCCAATTTGGAAAGTATGAGATGGAATCCTTCACTTCATTGTAATTAATAAATTACTAATTTCTCCACAGTGTCTTCTTCCTAGTCAATCCAAGTGAGAGACAACTTTGTCTTCTCTCGATTAATTGCGCGTTGTATTCTTCCGCCCCTCATGAAGGAACAGTGGAGTCGTATGTGGAGACATTTTGCCGAAAAACACCAAGAAATAACTCAAGGGCCGAATGGGATCCACATTGTCTTGTAGTATGGGTTGAAGTTTACTCTTCTGTAATTTAATGATAGTGGTGGTTCTCTTCTCACCGTTCATGCGCTATGGCTAGATGGTGGTTCTCTTTGCACTTATTTTTTCACCTTGTGCTACAATTATTATTATGTTAATATTTTTTTGACAAATTATGTTAATATATATTTGTTTTGCTTCTTATGAAAAAGAATTATGTAAACTGATACTATTTTAATTTCGGTACTAGTTTATATTAATTGATATTTTTTAATTTTATTATACATTTAAATTCTACATGTAGTTTTTTTTTAAATAAGGGTAAAAATGTAATAAAAAATTATAACTCGTTCCATTCTATTCACTTTTTAAACGATGTAGTGGGAAGTTTGTTACGTTCCATCTTAAAATATCCAAAAGATAGAGCGGAACATATTATCCATTCCGCTCAGTTCTATTTCATTCCGTTCCGCTCCGCTCATTTTAAAATATCCAAACATACCTATAGGGAAACAGGGAATAGAGTAAAATCACGCAAAAAATTAGAGTTAAAGCAATGAATAATAAAGAGGAAACACGATATTAAAGATGAAGCCAATTGTTTTGTTGAGACGGTGAGAATAGTTGGCAGTCTTCCGACGGTATTGTTGCGATTGATGGATGGATGTAATGTCTTCCGAACACAAATGATGTGAGCCGGAGAAGGCAGGACCAATGCATCCCTACCCTACCAATGATTTGCGGTGCGAAAAGTAAAAAGGAAAATGTTGCATCTTACGAATTTCTCTTGCACGAATCAGTATGCAGAAAAACAAACCGTTACGTCATAAAAATCAATTATTGAGTGTGTGGTTATAAAATCTCTCTGTATTGTCACTAAACCGTGATTTTTTCTGTGACTCTTTTCTTATGATTTATCAATGTGACTCTCAATTCCATTGTAATTGTAGTCCCCTATCCCAAAATTTTGATAATTTTTGCTTTTATATTTTGTCTCAAAATTTTAATTATTTCCTAAATTTTCTAAATTCAAAATTTATATTGCCAAAACTCTAAATCACTAAATATTGGGGATGAACAATTTTTATTTTTTGTTCACGGACGGACAATCTGCAAAAAGAAAAAAAAAGGGACGGATCACGGATGGAATGGACCGAGTAAAACCCAAACACGACACCTGGACCCAAAAAAAAAACTCAAACACGACACGATCCATAGCCACCTACCCACGGAGGCGCACACACACACACTTGTGGGTCCAAAAATGAATGCACTATCCAAAATAAAAAAGCACAAAGCAAGTCGTCATCATGTCCGCCTTTCATTCAAGTCTCGTCTTCTTCTAAGTCTTAATATAATAATTAACACAACAGAGAGAGAGAGAGAGAGAGAGAGAGGGATTGAATCGAATAGAATAGAATCTCATCTAGAAATGGCGACGAATGTGGAAGAGGCGTGCCTGGATCAGCTTCCCTACGCTCTGCTGGCAACCATCATGACCAAGCTCGACATCTCCTCCATCTGTTCCCTCGCCTCCACCTCCGTAACCCTCCGCTCCTGCGCCCTCCATATCCTCTCCTTCCTCCCCAATTTCCACCTCCTCGTACGCATTCACAAATCCATCTGGGATGATGCATAAAGTTTCTCTCTTTTTCTAATTTCCCATCTGGGATTTCCATCATACCCGTCAATTTTGCTGGGTTCTTCTTCTAACTGTGTTTTTGTTTGTTTTTTTTTTCTTCTTCTTCTTCTCTCAGGACATTGCGCCTTCTGGGGACTTGCTGAGACCGTTGCTGCCACCCAATCCCTACCTTAAGAGCCTCAAGGTTGATTGTGGTCGCCTTGATGATTCCGCGATATCCCTCTTGCTGAAACCCTCCCTGCACGAGCTCTCTCTCCACAATTGTGCCGATTTCAGTGGGAAACTTCTCTCTGAGATTGGGACCAGATGCAAGGACCTAAGGTTTGCTTGCTCTCCATTCTTTATGATTGGTAATGTTGAAATAACATGCCCATCCCTTGTATTGTTGCAATTTGCATGCTTGATTATGAAAAAGAAAAGGTTCTGTTTTGGCTGGATTGGTTCACACAATCACATATTATGCTTGCTTTAGACTAGCCTCTAGTGATGCAGTGTTATTGGTTCATGCTATTTATTTCCATCAAATCAGGTCTCTCTACTTGGGTTCGGTGGCAGAGAAAAGAGGGAGGGCTATTCATGTTTCTGATCTGGAGGAGTTACTCAGTGGCTGCTCCCAGTTGGAAGTAAGGCATAACAATAAAAAAAAATAAAGTTTGTACTAAGAGTTAATGAGAGTAAAAGCTTTTGAGATTCTTCAAGAGAACCATAATAACTTGTTACAACTGATTTGTTTGCTGCCTGGCAATGGCATTCTCCTTTACATTATACATGCTATGGTCTTGATATGAATATTTTGGTTACATTGATTGATCTTCATTGATTTTGGTGATTAATTTTTATCGACATTTATGAGCCCTTCTTGCTCGCTATGGTAAAAAGCCCTTTAGAGAGATCTTGAGTTTTACTACTTGCTATGGTAAATGCCTATACACCAGTAATTGCTTTCCCTTTTTTTTTCTTTAATTCATTGTTGGATTTCTTTTATTCAAATTTATTCCTGTTTAGACATTTATTGAGCTTTAAACGTTTTCTTGTTTATAAATGTTTACATACAATAAGGGGAAATGCCAATACTTGGGCAAGATTGTATTATCTGTTTTCACCGTGGATATATCCAAATGGATAATTGAATGACTAATTTTATTGTGACGGCTTATTGATAATAACATCTCCAAAGTTTCCTCATGGTCTCTCTTGAAGTTTTTCTTTCCCTATGTATCTTTCCAGTTGAAAATATGATAACATGTTCATTGTTTATTAATGCAACTATATCTAATGTGTATTCTGGTTGATTTGGTAGGCATTGATTCTGATGTTTGATGTCTCCCTCTTTCTACGTCATAACTTTGCTCGAGTTTGGGCTTCTGCCTCCGAGAAACTTACTGCTCTTGAGATTGGATACATTTCTTCAGTTTCAGTGACCGAACTGCTTAGCCCAAATTTGGGTCCCCGTCAGTCCTTAAATTCTGTTCAACCATCCATACTTCCAAGCATCCAAAAACTATGCCTTTCGGTGGACTATATAACTGATGCTATGGTTGCTACAATATCCAAAGGTCTTGTCTTTTTGACCCATTTGGATCTTCGGGATGCACCAATGATTGAACCAAGAATTGCATTTGATCTAACCAATGCTGGCCTTCAACAAATTAATCAACTTGGGAGACTGAAACATCTTTCATTGGTCCGAAGCCAAGAGTTCCTAATTACCTACTTTCGAAGAGTAAACGATCTAGGATTGCTTCTAATGGCTGACAAGTGTGCAAACATCGAGAGCATATGCCTTGGTGGCTTTTGTCGTGTATCAGACACCGGTTTCAAAACTATCCTGCATTCTTGCTCTCGCTTATACAAGCTTAAGGTCACTCATGGGACTCACTTAACTGATCTAGTTTTTCATGACATCTCTGCAACATCCCTTACTTTAACACATGTGAGCTTAAGATGGTGCAATCTGTTAACCAACCATGCAGTTTCGAGTTTGGCATCAAACAAGGAACTTAAAGTTCTCGACTTGAGAGATTGCAGGAGCCTCGGGGATGAAGCTCTCCAAGCCATTGGCACTCTTCCGAGACTGAAAATCTTACTAATAGATGGTTCTGATATAACTGATGCAGGGCTTGCATACCTACGGCCGTCTGTTATTAATTCACTACATGCGTTGTCTCTCCGAGGGTGCAAGAGACTTACAGATAAATGCATTACAGTTCTATTTGATGGTTGTGGTATGCTGGAATTGAGAGAGCTGGATCTGTCTAATATTCCCAACCTCTCGAATAATGGAGTTCTGCTGCTGGCAAAAAGCCGGATTCCCCTTTTTGAACTCCGAATGCGACAGTGCCCTCTAATTGGTGATACTTCGATCATGGCGTTAGCCTCAATGTTGATCGATGAAGCTGGATGGCGTGGAAGCAGTTTGCGCTTATTGGATCTTTATAACTGTGGCGGCATTACACAGCTCGCGTTTCGCTGGTTAAAGAGACCATATTTCCCAAGGCTTAAGTGGTTGGGAGTGACTGGAAGTGTCAATAGAGACATGGTAGATGCTTTAGCTAGAAGCAGACCTTTCTTGCATGTGGCATGCCATGGTGAGGAGCTTGGGGCTGATCCCTGTGATATGTCAGACGGGTTATATGCACACGATTATGATGATGTGGATGAATTTGAGCAGTGGCTTCTTGAAGCTGATATTGATACTGAGGATGAAGAATTGGCCGATGCTGAAAACAATGAAGAACCGGTTGTGTAATTTACTTTTGAACTCTCTATGTATGTCTATTACTCGTGTATGTATGTCTATTACTCGTGATGTATGTCTATTACTCGTGTATGTATGTCTGTCTGTAGCTTGTTATCTAGCCAGGTGTTATTTCCAACAGGTTTTAGTATCCAAGACTTTTGTATGATACATACATTATGTATCTTGCTGTGGGTATGTTGTGTAAAAATTGATGTTGTGTAAAAATTGATTATATTTGTTTTAACTAATCGTGACCTTATTAAAATTCTCTTTTGCCTAGTATTTGCTGTCGGGAAGGTGTGCCCAAACCATTGAAGAGAATTGCTAACAATGATCTTTTTGAAACACATTATCTATGATTGGTTGAAATTTATATGGATTTCAATAAATAGAGTATGAGATTCACATGAATTTTATTCAATTATAGTGTCACAGTGTGTGTTAGAAAAAATGTTGCTAGTATTCGGCAACCGTTGAATGATTTAGAAGTATCAGCTGTAAGCATGGCTACGTTTTTAGCTGTCCTGCATTGGTAAAATGAAAGAGGAATATGAATATGAAAGGCAATATATTGAGGTGTGCTACGATAATTGAAATTAGAACGCATCTTCGAAACTAGCTTCGACAATTATTGAGATGATCCACAACTCACTGTTTATATCTTTTTTTTTGGTCCAACAGTTTGTTTAGATCTAAATAGATATAGATAGCCGTGTGAGCTTCTACTTTTTTTTGTCCAAATTTTTTTTTTGTTTTTTTGTCCAAAGATCAAGTATATTAAACAAGGCCAAGTCCAGGAGATACACAGGCCAGGTCACACTAGCCCAAAGCCAGATAAGCAATAGCACAAATCAACCGAAAAACACAGCTATACTCTGATTAAGTCCCAAAGGACACCAACACAACCAAACTAACTACAAACAATAACAAAAAACAACAGACACACAAAGACACACCGATCAAACAATCCTAGCACACCAATGACATCAAAATTTATGAGTTGGGTCGGGTTTGGCCCATTTGGGGCACCCAAAATCTTCCGTCTCACCAATATGCCCGGATGTCAAAGAATCAGAGCCCAACTCCAAGCCGGACAGGGACGGTGGAGGCCAGAGCTTGTTGGAGGACATGGAGGAACAGGAGGCGCCTGAGGAGGTGAGCTAGAAGTTGAACGAACAGTGTTCACATCATGGCTCAGCATCCGTTCCAGTAGACCACTAGACCACCATTGTTAAACAGACCAACACAACACCAAACACCCAACACACCAAAGGAGAAAACAACGGAGAACAGAAAGGTGGAGCGGAGACCATACAACAGAGGAGGGAGACTGATGAGAGAGCAGGACACGAGCGAAAAACAGTGGGTCGATGTCGAGGGCGGTGGTGGCAATGGAGCTCGGGACGTAGGAGATCAGCACGAAACCAACAAAGCTAGCAACAGAGCGAGAGACGAAGATGGGGGCGGCGATGGGTCAATGTCGAGGGCGGTTGATGTCAAAGGGAGGTCGAAGGTCGAAAGACGAAGATGGGGATGGCGATGGAGGAGAACATGACACAGAGCCACTGAAACAGAAAACAAGACATAGGAGACGCCACCACGACGACGGCGACCAGAACAACACCCTAGCAGAGCTAGGGACCCAACAAACGCTCAAAACGACGACCCTTCAAACCCTAGCAGAGCTAGGGACCCTTCTTCACTACTTTACCTAGGGATACTTTTTAAACTTTTCTTGTTGAATAAATGCAAAACTGCACCACAAACAAACTTTTTCTTGGTCAACACCAAATTTTTTGTAAAAAGTTAAAGAAGCAGGCTAGCGAGGTGGGTTGAACTAACTTAAGCCCAAAAGGCAAAGACAGAAAGGGGCCCAATAACGCTTGATTTGGGTGGATCCAAGAATTAGTTCTAATCTTGACCAAAAAAAAAAAGAATTAGTTCTAATCTTCGTCAATTTTCGTCGTGACATTTTCATGGTCATCGCCCATTTTATTAATTTTATGCTAGTTTGACAAATTAGTCCCGATGAAGAAGGAAAAACTATCCAAATGTTGCTACGTCATTCTCCAATAAAAACAAATTTAAAGATTTAATATTTGGAGGAAGAGTAACGTGATAAAATATAATAATATCCATGCTTTATAACCCAAAAAAAATAATGGTGACAATGGATGGCACTGTTTGTTTTGTGTGTGAGAGCGTGAATCAGGGTCTCGGGGAGGGTGGACATGGGGGTGGAGAAATTCATGACCATAACCTATTGGATCGCAGAAATTACCAAACTAAGTGTCATTATGACATTATCAGTGTGTCAAAATTAATAATCATTCTTATATTAGAGACCCATAACTGCCAAATTAAATTTTGATATTTGAATAATGATAAAATGTTCAGGTTTAGATGGAGCTTTGTGCCATTGGATAAAAAAGAATATCCTCAACGTTCGGTAATCAAAATGCAGAAAGTACAAATATTTTATATTTCAACAATGATAAGAGGCACTCGGGATCAGATGGAACTTTGTACCATTGGACAAAAGAATATTCTCAACCATCAGTAATTAAAATGCTAAAAACCAAAAGAAAGTCGCATGATTCTGATCTAGCATATAGTCAGCTCTGTCTAGATAGGTGGTCCACCGTGATAAAGTTTGAGCGAAAATAATTACATTAATTATAATCATTGGATTGATTAGTCTCACAAGATCTTATAGTGCATCCTCTACACCAAATCATATACCCCAGCCAGCTTCCGACGAGTGTTGGGCGAAGACGGAGAGGACCGCCCTCGGCTCGACCGGAGGAGCGTCGCGACGGCGCATCCCTTCCCACCACCACCCATGTCGGATCCACCTCCACTTACAGAGGCTTCACTGTACCACAACCACCGAGAAACACCACCACATTCCACTGCAAAATCCCTCAAACCCAACAAAAGAGGATCAAAAGGATGAAGCTTTCCCACATAACCATGGCTTCCATTGAAAGCAGAAGATACCACCTACTCCACATTTTCAAAACCCAGAAAGAACAAATCAAAACTTTATGCAAAACCCACCAAAACAAACGCTACCCAGTATGGTTATTATTATCACTATGAAGAAAACCCAATGTAACCATAACCCATATTTTTCTTTCCACTCTGGTATCTCTGGTTGTAGTTTATTTTTCTTTAGGATATAGATTAGTTTAAGCTGAAAATCACCTTAGTGGAGGAAAGTTTTTGCTAGTTTTGAAGATTATGGTAGATGATGGAGGAATGGTGTGTATTGGGATGAAAGGGATATGATGTGGGGAGTCCATTGTTGGATTTGGAAGGAGAAGAGGAAGAAGATGATGAAAAACAACACGAAACCGAGGTTGTGCGTTGAGCAGATAGGGTGGAGTGGGGTAGGGATTGTGTAAGGTAGGTTTCATTTGTTCTCTTTTTATTTTCAATTAATCTGAGTCATTGAATTTTTTATCAATAAATCTAGCGGCTATTAAAATTTTGTGAAAGTTTGATAGTTAGTGGTTCACCATAAACCACCCACAAAGGTGGTCCACCCTAAAAGCAACCATAGTTTTATTTCATTTTATTCAAAGTAATAAATAAGGGCTGCATGGTATGCACATGGACCAGTTTAAATATTTATTTAAGTTTAAAGCTATTTTTTGGGTCAAAATCTATCTATATCTATATAAGAAAATTAACCTCAGTCTACCATGTTGCGACACGTGTCACTTTTCAAGTCATAACATGTGTCATATCCATATTTCTTTTTATTTTTAAGTAATATCGTTTTGTTTATGAGATTTTTTTTACTGTTTTTGTTATAAAAAGACCCGTACTTTGTACGGTCGGGTCTATGAACTAATTTTTATATAAAAAAATTAACATCGGTCTCCCGTGTAGTGACACATGTCACCTCATAAGTTATGACACATGTCATTTATATTTTTTTTTCTTATTTACAAGTAATATTGTTTTGTCTTGTTTATGAAATATTTTTTACTATTATTTGTTAGAGAAAAGATCCGTACTTATACGGGTTAAGTCTATAGATTAGTTTTTTTTTGTCAAAGTTGAAATATATTAAAAAGAAACAAAATTCAAATGTTATACAAAAGATACCCTAAATATATAGGCTTAAAACAGATATACTGCCCATAGGCTAGTTTAAGTTTAAAGTTTTGGCTCAAAAGAATCGGAAGCAGGCCATGTGTTTGTAATGTGACTAATGTCGGCTAAAAATGTTGGACTTTAGTTTGCGTGATCACCCCAGCCGCCCCCAGTCCAAAACCAAAAGTGATTGACCCTGGCTCATATATATATATGCTCAAATGACTTATACCTGTTTGGGGAAGTGCTACATGGTATTGGAACTCTCTGTTTAACGTGATTTTGACCTGAAGTCGTGGATTGACAAGAAGTGATTGTTGAGATCGAAATTTTAATTTTTAGTATTTGACTCATGATAGTCCTGTCTTCTTGAGTTTGATAATCACTTGGAAAAAATGGAATGAATTTATCTGTCCTTTTTCGGTCATTGTTGTTCAACAATAATGATATTTGAACACATTTATTTTTAACACCTATATAACATCTCCTATATTCTTTCTGTATCTCTCTTCCTATAACATCCATTACTCTTCCCTTTTCTATTAATCTCGTCTCTATCAAGTAGTCGATACGATGTTAAACTGTCATCTTTGTTCAATAAAATGTGCCAGGATGGAGTTGTAGAAATATTTAACACATATGTTCTTTGTATAATCATACACGAATATATCGATATTAGATATAAGTAAATCGTATGGAGTATGGTTAAACTTAGCTCTTATTGCACACACAAACACAATCACTGAAATAAGGGAGCACAAGAGGAATATATCATGTCCAAGTTCAATGAATTTATAACATAGTCCACGTGCATTCAATCAACTCCAATGGATATGGGTCCAATTACCATTTCTGTTGGAGGAAAGCCAAATTCTTTCATTTTTCTTCCAACCCCTCCCCTTTTCTTTTTTTTTTTTTTTAAAATGAATCAAACAAAAAAATTTAAAATATTCCCTCCCATACTCTTTTCTCCATTTTCCTACAACCAAACACCATGTAAAACTCTCAAAACGTGCCCCAACCAGGGACGGATTCACAGGGTGGCAAGGAGGGGTCTTGGCCCCTCCCTCCTCTTACTTTTCACACACACACAATAGATTTTTTTAAGAAAATATATATATTAGTTATTATAACTATATTAAAAACACACATATATTATATTTATGTCATAATATAAGTGAGTCACATATCACGAGATTAGGAACAAGTAGTTAATGTTTTCTATTTAAGAGAATGGGTTCGGTTAGAACTCGTGTTCCATCCCTGGTGATAGAATAATTTGTAGTTAGACTTTACTTACTCTCAGATGAACACAAATTTTATGACAATACGATGGAATTGTTTACTTTAATTTTAGTTTTAGATTTAATTTTTTTACAAATCACTCAATGTTAAAAAAATTTGTAAACTAATATTTATTATTAAATTTTTTCAGCCCTCGCTTTTGTCAATTTCTAGATCCATCCCTAGCCCTAAGAGACGCCAATATCCAAATTAATAGCAACTGATATACGATTTAAAACCGACCAAATCCCCTTTCGTTCGTATTCAAACGGTGAAACGGGTCAAAGAGGGTCATTGCAGGTGGCGGTGCCTTCGTCTCCGACGCCAATGTAGCAGCGAAGCCACGTCACCACGCATGGATCCACGGTTTCTTGGTTTCTCCCTTTTCAATTATTTCGTTCGCCGATCAAACTTTCAACCCAATTCAATTTCTCAAAAAAAAATATCATCAAATAAAAAAATCGACGTATTTGCAAATTAATGGAGTTAAGTTTCTAATCACCAATTACACTTCAAAAATCATAATCATCTGATGACAAATAATACTTAGAATAATATAATATAGGCAAATTATACTTCTAGTTCCTTGAGTTATTTTATTTTTTTAAATTGACCATTTATCTTCATTTTTAAACAATAAGGTCCCTTAAGTTACAAATGTTTAACAACGTTTTCCTTTTAGTCATACGACGTTAGTGAGCTACTGATGTGGCCGTTTGTGATCCTATGTGGCATCCAACATGGCCGGTGACATGTCTTAAGGGACCAAATTGAAGAAAAAAAAAGATTAAGTTAAGGGACTAAAATAGCTTTATCTCTTATTTGTCTTTCTCCTCCCTTCCTTCTCCACCGCCTCCCCCACCTCCTCCTCTACCACACCCCCGTCCTCCTCTCCCCCCACCCTCCCCCCTTTCTCCTCTCTTCCTCCTCTCTCTCCTCCCCCTCTCTCTCTTCCACCTCCTCCCCTCGCCATAGACCAAATATCAATGGATATAGGCCTCGCACCTGTAGTATGCAGTTCATCTTTGATATCAATGGGCCATTAGTTTACTCATAAACTCACACACACATGATATATGCGCAGCAGAACTAAAGAGAACAAAGGAAGAAGTTTTTCACTCACTTACACAATTTCATTTAACTCAATGATCTATACATTTAGCATGATACAACACAAGCTAAATGTATAGAGAGGGGGAGGAGGAGGGAGAGGAGGAGGGGGGACATGGGTTTTGGGGAGAGGGGTTTAAAATTACTATTTTGGTCCTTTAACTTAATCTTTTTTTTTCAATTTGGTCCTTTATGACACGTCATCGGCCATGTTAGATGTCATGTAGGATCACAAACGGCCACATCAGCAATTCACTAACGCGTATGGCTAAAGGGAAAACGTTGTTAAACGTTTGTAACTTAAGGGACATTATTGTTAACTTAAAAAAATAAAATAACTTAAAGGATTAGAAGAATAATTTTGCCTATAATATATCAAACGATGAAGTATCATATTACACGTGTGTGACACTTGGTATGCTGGTATGCCCGATAGACAGAATGCTGCAGTGCGAGGCTGTGTGTGTCGGGTTCGATATACTTTATTTGTTTTTTACATTATATCCTAATCACACACCAAGCCACTAACACAGAATGGTGTGGGCCAACAAATAGAATCGTGATCACCAAACCTTCACTCGACTGAACCGGAAACAAACCCATATATCACATGGGCGTGCGTGAAATGGATGAGAGTAAAACAAATTAATTTTTCTAATCCAAAAAATGTTAGTAATCGGTAGGTCATGTTAGTGGAAAATTTGATTATGGAGTAAATCGTTATTTTAATCTCTAAAAGTGTAACACGTTAAGTTAGTCTCTAAAATTATCAAAATTAAAAAAAAAATCCCTCAATTGTAATGTGACACTTAACGTGTCAACTCAATATCGTCAACAACGTTAAGTGACGAGAATGATGTCAGAGACTTGTTTGACCGACGAAGTAAAATTCAATGACTTTTTTTAGTTTTTGTTAATTTCAGGAACTAAGTTGATAGCGCGTTACAATTTCAGGGACTAAAATGATAATTTATTCCTTTTTTATTACTATAACTTTAATTTTTTTTCCCAAATCACTAAATCACCTTATCACTTTGAGCAAAATAAATTAATATAAATATGATCCGTTTGGGATTTCTTACAATAATCAATTGATACCAGAAACCCATGGAAGTTTGAGACCATGGAAAATTGCCCACAATTCTCATTCCTATAATTCAATCACACTACTCCCAATTTCCATCGGTCCATATTATAAGCAATGTAGTAGTACAAAAACACACACAAACCAAAAAATATTTGAAATTGTATAATTTCAATTAATACTCACTAATTTTAATTTGTTTTCTCAAAAATACTCATTTTGGTGTCTCTTGTAAATATAAATATTATTATAAATAATATGATTGAAAAACTAACATTTAATTTATCTAAAAATTGATAAATATTACTTATATTTTTAGGAAAAAAAAGTGTGTTTATTATTTATAATTTGAATGGAAAGGTGACGAATGGAGTATTTTAGTGGCTTAGGCAAATTAGGACGGGTTTGACAAAGGTAGTATGCTATAAGATGGATCCGTATCAACCACTCTGACTCGCCACTTCGTGTTCGCGGTCAATGCTCATCCTTTAATTTTCTTCTTAGAAATCAGAATGTCCATTCGTCACCTCCAAGGGTCATTTTGCCACCTCAGCACCTTGCCCTTGCATTGCATGCCTTCACGTTAACGATTCAATTCCACCTTGATCAACTTTTTTTTTTAAAAAAAGAATAAAATAAAATACAAATAACATTATTTATTTAGTTAACTTTGCTGCCTTGATCCATCCCTTTTATTAAAAAAATTGTTGCCTTAATAAAAAATAATATACGTAAAAGGAAAAATATGATCCAGACTTTTCATCCTTTCAATTAAAAGTAGTAGCTTCGTTTTTTTTTTTATAGAAATATCCATAAAACTTTAGGCCGGTTATCTGGGTGCTGCCGAGAGAGTAGTTGAAATGGTTTAAAATCAGTGACAGAAAATCGTTTTATATTTAATAATATATTTTATTTTTACATTTTTAAAAATAGTCGAGATATGTATAATATTGTTTTATGCTATTTTCATAGAATTATTTGATTTAAAAACAACATTGACTTTTTTTTACATTTAGTCAATTTATTGTAGTAATTAATTCATTAGATGGTTTTCATAAATGCACAGTCATAGAAAAATAGGTTTAGTTTTTATCTACTGTTGTCATGTAATTTTATATTAACATATTATTCAATAAATTAAATTGAATTATAGTCATAACGTCCATACATGAAATAACAAATTTATTAAATTGTATGGCAACATTAATATCGTTGATGAAATTATAAGATTTACTCAAATAAATTCAAAGTATACAAATCTGTTAAGATAAAAACATGGTTTTTTCACAAGGTCGTATTAATTAAAAAGGTTAATTATTATAATAAATATAAATATATTTAACTTATTTTGCATCTGAAAATAAGATTTTTCCATGCTGGCGGTTTTAATGCCTCCTCGGATGCGAATCTCAGGTATTGTGGTGACTGGTGGGTTAGCCTCGTGTTTGCCGCGTGTATTTGCGAGGTCGGATTTCCTCATCCCACGTGATATAATATTTCACATTAATCCCCTAATCAATTCATTGTATGCTCGTAATCCTTTAACTTATATAATAATCTGATATTTGTCAATGTGATAATATTGTTTAAGTCGATCCGCATAATCCTCGCTAAGCTCTTCAGATGTACTTGCCGGAAATGAACAAATTGACCATCCAATCTTCCATTTTCTAATGCTAATCAAAGATCTACTATGATAACAGGGAATTTAAAATAAAAAAATGTTGGCTAGGTGCATTGGTTACGGAACAAATCAGTTCATTTTATATGACCAATAAATTTGATATTCAATTACTTAGGATCGTTAATGTATGAAAATATAAAATAGTAGTGTTTCTCATAATTTTATGTTAAATAAATAAATACATATATATATATATATATGCATCCAATTTTATTTTTTTGGATTAAAAAGTTTTTGTTTGAATAAAAAAGTGATAACTTTTGAAGTGTGATTAAATGCAAACAAATTTATGAGTTTCGTACTCATAATCTTTATTCAATGATTTTTTTGTTCTCTTAAAACTAATTCCCCAAAGAAAATGTCTAATCCTAATTCCCGAATATTTGCCCAAATAAAAAAATGATTTCTTAAAATTATTTCCATTCAAAAGCAGAACAAACTCATTTTTTCTGATCACCTAATCAAATGGTCATATGAGCATTATCCAAACAGGCTCCTTTAGCATTATCCAAACAGGCTGATTGGAGGAAGCAAACAATTGAGAATAATGTACCAACAAAAACAAACAACTGAAAAGGAAGAAAGAAAATGTTCTTATTATGCGTACATTACATGCATTTGCCAAATTTAGTCTTTCTTCACCCTCCACCATGTGAAGATTGAATCGTAATTGAAGAGAATTAAAAAAGGTCCAGCCATTCACATTCGGTTCAAGCCAGGAACCTCCCACCCTCACCACCCTCTTAAAATTTAAGAAGTATAATGATTCGCATGCATAATTGTGACATTGGTGTAGAAATATAGAAACAAAAAGAAAGGAATGAAAATTAAAGATGTAACTAAAATATGATGAAAAAAATATAAGAAGAGAAAAAGAGGAAAACTATTAAAAAGTAATATGAAAAAGGAAATATAAAAAATTAAAATCGACTGAGCTATAAAAAAAAAAACACCTTTTTAATGGCACCCACCATGGACTATATAAAAGGGGATGGGGTAAGGACTTAGAGATTGGATCTAGTCACATTACATTAATTGGAGCACCCTGTTTACTACTTTCACGTACGTAATTAAGTGAAGGTATTCAGATCTCATCCTGATTTAAAGAAATTAGAAATGAAAACGTTTTCCATGAGAAGGCCAGAATTGACTTTTCAGGACGATCGAGCTTATCCAAATGTGGGGGCACCCAGAATAATATGCCACCTCATTCCTTCTCATTTAGTTATTTTCCAACCCGTCTTCCAGGTTTGTAACTGGACCCAGTGGAGTTGAGCTATTTTGGGATCATATAGCTTTGGATTGGGATTAATGGGTGGGGTGGTGGCTCACTTGGCTAGAGAGAGTATCCAAATGGGAATTTTGGTTTGCATTAATTTTTGAATTTTAATATCAAAGTGCATTAATATATTTTGTTTTTTAATTCGTTATTCTTTTAAAGAGATTTTATCTTTTAATGTTTTAATAGACATTCATTTTTTAAATTAAGTAACAAATTATTTTTCATTTATATTTTACTTGATTTTCAAAATAACCACTAAAGTGAAGATTTTTTATAAAAAAAATTAATCAGCAATTAAAATTTAAATAACTTCATAGTTTATTATATATACACGGATACTTTCTATATATATTGTCTCCCATTTTAAGGAAAAAGGGATTTCAATCAAGGGCTTTACAATTAACACCAAATACCATAAAATCAATGTCACCATATCACATCTGATGTCCAACCAAAAAAAAATATATATCACATCTGATGCACTTTCATTCCTTAATTTGTTTGTGTCCTCTTGCATAAAAATCAAATCAGTACTGCTCAGCAGTCAGCAGTACACAATGAATGCATGATCATATATTCATAACGAGCTATTTACAATAATAAAGAAAAATGTTGTGCGCCATTTACGATTGGTATAGATTGTCAGACCACTAGCTGTTTGAAGCTGATTTTTCTCATTGACAGGCTATAATGCCTTGCATGGGGTGTGCTTCTCCAAATTACAATTTATTCATAATGAAAAAAAAAGAGTCAAGAAAATAACAAATTAAAAGTTAGTATTTATTAAAAATCACAATATTGAATACATCAATAACATTAAATGTTACACTTTTTATCTTGATTCTTCAATTAGTATGCCAAATTGTGAAGAGATATTCACATCTGTCCCCCAATCGTGATTCGATCGGGTGCTAAAGCTTCTGCCCCTATGAACTGCAACTTGCAAGCCTTTACCATTCCGCCATCACAGTTTACGTACAACAACAACAATTAAAACACATGTTACACATCAAAAACAAAAATCACACACGTTACACATCAGATAATAACAAAAGTTGTTCCGGTGTAGAGAAAGGAAAAGAAAAAAAAAAGAATTAATAGTTACAACTTACTTACACATGTTACACATTTTTAAGCTATATATGTAAATGAATTTACTTTTATATATTAAAATATTAAATTGAATTCACCATTCTTAAATATCATAAAACTACTTTCAGATTAAATCAAATTAATATTAATTTCTTTTTAAGTAATTATTTACTCATTCCTTCAAAGTAATTATTTTCTCAATTCTTTCTCCAATTAAACCTTAAATATAATAGGATATTTGCAAGCTAATTATTATATATTTATTAGAATTAAAATAATTATTTATCAATTAAGTTAATTTGTTTACATAACGCAAATGCTCGTCTATAATACGATACTTACTACTTATAAACCCATGTTCTAGTGTTATCTCCTTTTTCACAATAAAAGCGCCACTTTGGTTGTTTTCACGTGAAACGCATCGCATTTTATCGTCGTTCGATGGTGATGGTGGCGATGGAGGACAACGAGAGCTGCGGCAGCGGAGTGCAGCACCGCGCGACGACGGCGTCGTCTCCGGCACAAAACCGACAACAGCGGCAGAAGGTGGAAGTGTACAATGAGATTCTTCGCCGGCTTAAGGATTCCGGCAACGAAGAGGCTATGCAACCTGGCTTCGACGATCAACTCTGGACTCACTTCAACCGTCTTCCTACACGGTTATTTCCTCGCATTTTCCCTTTCTCTCTTCTCTCATCTCTTCGCCTACATAATACACTCCCCTCGTATACCACTTTGTCAATCTTCTAAATTCTAATACTTATTTTACTCTCTCTCTCATTCATTCGCGTGTTCTTCATCATTTTATTATAATAATATTCTTTTTATGATTCTGTTTATCTGAGGTTTTGGCAGTGAATTGATTTCGCTTGAAGCTTGAATTTATGGAGGAGTAGAATTAACAGTGATTTTTTCTTTTTCTATTTTTTTTACCGTTTTTTCTCTTGAATCCACGTGTATGGAAGATATTGGATTTTAATAATCGGCTTGGATGATTTTTCTGATTATGTTTTTGTTGATGTGATATGGTTGATTAGGTCTGCGAGTTTTTTTTTTTTAGAATTTTTGGTTTTGGATTTTGCAGAGAGATTTGAGGGTAGTCTGTAATGCAGGTATGCGCTGGATGTGAACGTGGAAAGGGCTGCAGATGTTCTTATGCACAAGAGATTACTGCTTTTAGCACACGATCCTGCTAATAGGCCTTCGATTGAAGTTCGCTTAGTTCAGGTGACGTGATGTGACTTGTTTATTACAGGCTCCACTGCTCTAGTGCTGTGTTCTTCATGCTATTAATTCAAATCCTTGCAATTTTCACTTCATAGTGATCTCGTGTGGTGCAGCATTTGTTGTTTAGCTGTGCTTTGTTGACTACCCAATTATCGTTCACAAGTGGGTGATTTCATTCTCGGTGGAGGATGACCAATTGAAATGTTATATGTTGCAATCAAGCATTGCCTGTTATCCATGTGTTCTTTAACGAACAGAATACATTACTAACATCAGGCCAAAGTGTTAAGATGTTGTTGGACACCCTTTGGTAGAATTTTTTGTGTGAATTATTCATAATTCATTGCAGTAGATCTTTATCCACCCAGACTCTCAAGTGAGAGCTTTTTCGTCGCATGTAGCTGTATAATAAAAATTCATATACAGTCATCAAAGCAATATACTTTTATGCAATTCACTATCTTGCTGAATTACAACCACGCCATCTTATATAGATTTGTTGCTGGCATAAGTTGGCTGTAGTGGAGTCTGCTTTGCTCTCCATCATAATGATTTGAGGAATATTTGCTTCCAAGATTAATTTTTCCATCATAATGATTTGAGGAATATTTGCTTCCAAGATTAATTTAAATTTATCTAAGATACGGTTCAAGTTTTTCTTAGTTTCAATTTTTATATTCTGAGTGGTATGGTTCATATCATTTACCTCATTCCATGTGGACAACACCATTTTGGTATTGGAATCTTCGTGCAGGTTCATCCCACATCTGATGGAAACTCAGCTGACTCTTTCCAATCAAATGCTCCTGGGATAGAATCTGGTCAAAGCTCTTCAATGTACTCAAGCAGACAGGGGTATCATTTTCTCACTTTATCTTTGATTTAATAAAATTTTAGTATACTTTTTGGGTTCTTTATCATAAAGCTCAAGTAACTGCTCTTTATAAAGCATCACTGATTATTATAGTTAATTGGGCTTGATGGCTGTAACCTGAAATTCTGATTTCCCACTTTTTTACTTGTTAGTATACATCCACCTCCTGCTTTTGGTTCTTCTCCTAATCTTGAAGCACTGGCTCTTGAAGCAAATAATTCTGAAGGCATAGAGGAGGAACGATCTGTACATGCCAGTGTACAATATTCACGGTGAAATTTTTGCTGCAAACTATTTTTAGGTCTAGGCTTGGAAAATTTCTTTGAACGATGGCCTAGAATGATTATGTATGCTATGCTTTTCATGTGGGGGTGGATCTGAAGATGTAACTCAGCTCTTCTGTTTTCTATACCTATATGATCCAGGCCCATGCATGAAATCACCTTCTCAACAGATGACAAGCCAAAGCTTCTCAGCCAGGTATTTGATAGCTTTTCTGATCAAAATGTTGTGTATATTAGAACTATCGCATTCTTAAACAAATATCAGGAATTTGGAGTGCATCACTATGGGTCCATATATTATTGAAAAATGATTGATGGTTGAGAGTTGAGACAGCATTTGACTCGGCTGGAACAAGCATTCAACACTAACTTGCACTCAATCACCCAACTAGGATAAGCTTAATTTGGACTAACCTTGAACCCTGTGCAATAAATTAGAGCATCTCAAAGGTCTGGTTCTTCTGCAGTTGACTGCTTTGCTTGCTGAACTTGGACTGAACATCCAAGAGGCGCATGCCTTTTCCACAACTGATGGTTACTCATTAGATGTGTTTGTTGTTGAAGGATGGCCCTATGAGGTATGTTGATAATCATTTGCTATCAATTTTTTGGGATGGATACATGATATGATAAAATTGAGAAGTTTCTTTCAAAGTTTAATGCCATTGACCCTTATATTCATATTGAAAAACATGATTGTAGAATTCACATTTATCTAAACCACATTATAGCAACCATATTTGAATTTACGAGCACCGGCTTATAAACCATGCTGGCTCAAAGCTGCTTTCATATTCTGGAATACTTTGTTATGTTACTATTTGCCATCAGTTTCATTCTCTTTAATACTGTTTAAGATTGTTAAAAAGGTTTGGCTTATGGGGCTCTGTTTGATAATGTGGTATTAAAACAGGAAACCGAGAAGCTAAAAACAGCTTTGGAAAAAGAAGTCTTGAAGATTGAGGTAAATCAGGCCCTTTGCTTTGTTTCAAGATGACTGCTAGAGTCAATTTGACTATTGTTCAGTAATTGAATTCTTATTTGACCACTGCTTTCAGAGACAGGTGAGGTCCAGTCAGCATCAAGTATCACCTGTTGACGAGCCCGATCAAGCAAGGAAGAAACATGAACTGGATAATTTTACAATTCCGAATGATGGGACAGATGTTTGGGAAATAGATATAAAACATTTGAAGTATGGAACTCAAATTGCATCTGGGTCATATGGTGAACTGTGAGTATATAGCTATCCAGAAATATGCATTTCTTTTTGTTAGTTCCATAGATGTTCTCAGTAGCTGCAGATATTTTTCAGTTTTCAATTGACCAGTTCTTTATATTAAATCAGATTTAAAGGTATATATTGTAGCCAGGAAGTAGCCATCAAAGTTCTCAAGGCTGAGCATGTAAATTCAGAAATGCAGAGAGAGTTCGCGCAGGAAGTCTACATCATGAGGTTTGTTTTATTAAATTTGCTCATTTTTTACCATGTGAAGTCTATCTACCTGTTTATTGAGATAGTGATTTTGCATGTCAGAAATTGATTTTTATTTTTTTTCTTATCTGTTGACCATGTCCACAAGTCTGCTCATTAAGATGGTATAACTCATTTTTAGACTTCTAGTAGGACCAAAGTGAATGAGCAACAAGAACAAAATTTTTTTAGTGAGTGTAAAATAGTTGCCCACACCATAATTCTATTGTCCCTTTCATAATGATATCCAAAGCTATGCTGTTGTTTGTTGAATGCTAGTTAGTAGTTTCTTCCCATTGTGGATTGTAATTCAACATCCCCACCCCTTTAGATGTGAAGTTGAATTTCATAGCAGCTCTCACCAATTTTCTCAGGATTTCTTTTGATTTTTCTCCTCATAACATTTGGTAAAAACAACAGTTCAAGTCAATGTAAACAAGAAGAGGGAATTTTACTCAAATGAAGAATATTATAATAAATTTTTGTATCTCTATGGAAGTTTTAGAAATTAGTTATTATAGTGGACATGTTGCACCCGAGCAGTTTACTAAAGCACTTAATGGTTGCATTCTGATCTAGTTTCTTCGTACTAGTCATCACATGCTGAACTTTTAATGTAGTTGGCTTATTCACTAATGTTTTGGTTTTTCAGGATGGAAAATGTGCAAAATGTAAATTGGTTATAGTTTTGTGTGTTTTTGTAGAAAATGATGTATATACCATATTTAATTCACTGACGGAACTTGCAGAAAGGTTCGACACAAGAATGTTGTACAATTCATAGGAGCATGTACCAAACCCCCACGCTTATGCATAGTTACAGGTAAAATGCAATGAATTACATTATGTAGTAGAATAATGGATTATGTCTGATCTTAAATATTTAGCAATTGTCAATCTCATTGTAATGGTTGTTTCCTTTTCAAATTTCAGAATTTATGTCTGGTGGAAGTGTGTATGACTACCTACATAAGCACAAGGGTTTTTTTAAATTTCCTACACTGCTCAAAGTTGCAATTGATGTTTCTAAAGGAATGAACTACTTGCACCAACATAACATAATCCATAGAGACTTGAAGGCTGCCAATCTTTTGATGGATGAAAATGGTGTATGGTGTTTCCTTTAATTTATGTATATGAATGCTGCTTCTGATCTCTCTCTCTCACCCACCCACCCATCCACCCACCCACACAAACAGAGGCATGGTGTACCATATGCATGGCTAAACACAATGAATAACATAAACAAGGTATATGGAAGTGAATGTGAAAGTTGCATATTTGTTCCATCACAGGTTGTAAAGGTTGCCGATTTTGGGGTTGCTAGAGTGAAAGCTCAATCTGGAGTTATGACAGCAGAAACTGGGACATATCGTTGGATGGCTCCTGAGGTAATCTTCTCATATTATTATCATTAGGTTGTTCGAATAGTTTACATGATCTTGCTGTTCTTGTGAACACCCATTGTCTGTTTACTTGCTATGTTCCCATAGGGGTTTGTACTTTTTCGAATTGGTTGTTTCAATTTTCATCCTTAATAAATGTTGAGAAGTGTTTATCTTAATTTGATGATTTTTTTAGTGAGTCCTGTCGTTATGGAAATTTATAAACAAATGAAATTGTTGACGTTACTCATGAGCTACTTAGTGTCCAGCCATGTGCCCATATTAACTGTAGAAAAGTGTGTTGCCATTCATCTTTCCTAGTCTTTAGAAAAACACTATCTGAAGTGTTCACTTTTGACTTTCTTTGGTATCTTTTCCCCCTTTGACTCTATGTCACACACCAAATTATCAACTTCTTGTGAGATTAAATTGCATTTATGCATTTGGCGTGAGGAAAAGTATTACTGCAGCATTATTTTTCAGAATAACTATCGTGGTCAAATTATTGGTAGACAACGTGAAAATTTTAAATATAGGGTAAAATGATAGTGTTAACTCTTTTAATATTTAGGATCTGTAGTGTGATAAATTGAAATTTTCATTGCTGTTTTTACTGGAAGATTTGAAGGTTTGACAAATCTGTTGCCTGAATGTCAGTATTAAGCCCACTAAATTATGCTTTTTATTGGCTTTCCTTTCCTTTTTTGATTTTTTTCTTGTGGAAAAGGTGAATGGGAGATATAACTCATCTTGTCATCTTTTCTTACCATGATTCCTCTGCATTGAAGGTTATAGAACACAAGCCATATGATCAAAAGGCGGATATATTTAGTTTTGGAGTTGTTTTGTGGGAGTTGCTCACTGGAAAGGTATGACTTATATTTACTACCTTATGACTATTACAATATTAATTTTCCTCTCATGTAAATTATTGTGATATTCTTGCCAGCTTCCATACGAATATTTAACCCCTCTACAGGCAGCTATAGGAGTGGTTCAAAAGGTAATTCTTTTACTTTGGTTGCTAGAATAAGCTGCTAAATTCTTGCTTCTGGAAACTTTGAGGACAGTGGTTTACATGATTGACTGGATTTCAGGGTTTACGGCCTACTATCCCCAAGAACACTCATCCAAAGTTTGTTGAGCTTCTTGAGAGGTCTTGGCAGCAGGATCCAACATTGAGACCTGATTTCTCTGAAATTATCGAGATCCTGCAGCAGCTAGCTAAGGAGGTATAACAAGGTCACTTTGTATGTAATGTAATATAGGAAGCATATCATGTGAAAACATCTCTCATGAGAGGGATAAATCTTGACTGTACAACACAAATGGACAGTCAATATTAGATTAAAAGTAAAACAATCTTGACTATCCATGTATGATTGTATTGTAATAATGTTTCTCATTTCTCACTAGACACGTCTTATATATACTATACATATGCATACACATGCATACGTACACACATATATTCCTTGTCAGCACTAAGGCTGCATTGCATTTAATACGACGTCACCACAATTTTTCCCCCTTCACGTTAGACGGAGAGACGGGGGCAGGAAACACTGGTTAATACCGTATGTTTGTTATGTGCTACATATAGTATTTGCATATTTGACCACTGCATGGGTATATAACACTTTATATGTATGTAGAACAGGTTGGAGATGAAGGAGAGGAGCGGCGCAGGGATAGATCGGGAGGATTTCTGTCTGTCCTCAGACGAGGTCATCACTAAGAAGTTATTTCAATTGATGTCCATAACTTAGTTATAGCTAGGATTCAATCACAAGGGTCATTTCCCATTTATTTTTTACATTGACATGTACAGTTCTTCTTCACACTATCTGATTGCTTTTATAATAGATTTTTCACGATTTAAGCATTTTGAAAATGTCCAGTTAACCATTTCTTCTAGTTTTATGACGGCATTTATTTATTATCTTGTAAGAAAGAGGTCGTGGTATAAATGAACCCCTTTTTTTTTTATAACAGTGGTATAAATGAACTTTGTAAAATCAATAATGCGCCTATATATTTTCAGCAAAATGTTGCTAATGCGAAGTACATCATTTTTATTGCATGTGATTTAAGCATGTTTAACACACTGCTGGTTTGCAAATAAGTTTACCCCATTAATCAGACTTGTAATCTTCTTTAACACGAGGTATAAAATAATTTAGTTGGCAAACCATGTTGCAGCTAACTTAAGGGTCTGTTTGGTTCAAAGAAGGGGAGGGGAGGGAAAGGGAGGAGAGAGATTTAATTAAAAGTTGTGTTTGGTTGGGAGGAGGGGAGGGATTTTAATTGAGGGAATAAACTAATTTATTTTTTAGACCTTTGTAAGTTTTTATGTTTAATTTAATTTAAGGTTATTTAAGTAAATGTCGTTTAAAACTTTCTTCTCTCCTTCCAAATCCTCCCAATATTGGAGGGGAGTCAAATCCCTTCATTTCCCTCCTCTCCCCTCCTTAAAAAAATAAATCAAACAAAAAAATATTAAAATATTCCCTTCTCTCCCCTCCTCTCCCCTTTCCTCTAATTCCCTCAAACCAAACACTATATAAAGCGCGCTGAAAAGGGAACAGGCTTTTGAATGCTCTGCTGCCATGGGAAGAGGAAGTTGGTACGTAAGAGTTAAATTACTCAGTGGATGGACCTACTATAATGGGTCCACATCTGCATATAAGCCTAACGAAATAGAGTTTGGTTAAGATTAAGCATTTAAAATTAACTGAGGTAACAGCTGAATTCTTGGAAATCATAAAGTGGTTATCCTCCAACTAGGTGCTATTATTATATGATTAGAAGAATTAACTGTGATTATCGTTATGCTAAAAAAATTACGATAAGGTTGAGTCCAAACTTTTTACTCCTATATCTGAAAGGACTATACACGGAGAACTATATTATTGTATAGTAAGTCTTTGTCATTATACGTGGTTTAACCTTGATTGTCGTTTCCTTCCGTCCAAGCAGTGGCCATATTTGTTTAATTTGATTTGATTTGATGTTTTTTTTGTCATAATTATGCTGCACGTGGCTTCATGTAATACATGTCTTTTGATGGCTTTTTGATCACTATAGTATTTTTTTTTTAATTATTTTTCAATTTAGTATTTTTTTTATTTCTCAAACTAGCATATTTTTTATTAAAATATTTATTTTTATTAATTATCAATTAATTAAATATTAAATATTAGTTTAAAATTGTAATTAAATTGTTAATTAATTAAATATTTATTAACCCGATTTGTTAACTAATTAATAACATAATTATAGAAAATAGCTCACATTGATTTAAAATTTAAAAATACAAATACAAAAGTGATAAAAATAGAAATGATACAAAAGTGAACTAAATGCAAATTATAGAAATTTTTTACTGCTGTGTATTAGCTCCATAATGGTAAGGGCAGTTTTTCTTGTTATGCCCTTCATTTCGACACAGTCCACATCTCTTGGGACGACGACTCCTTTCCATTTGATCCATTTCAATACGAATCCTTGTGGATTGTGGACGGCCATTTGGATCTCTCTGCATTGTTGGATTGTGGCACAACTTAATTCCATTGTATTCTGGCCAATATGAACGGTGAGGCACTGATTTGAATCTTCACGGTAAACATTGTATACATTTTGCAATGTGTACTGGGGAGGCACATATGTCATGTAGTCGTGGTGAATTTGGGAACGAGTAGCGATGACATGCGAACATAGATAGTGTAGTGTCTGAAATTCACCACAGTCACACCACTGTCTATGTAGATCTACTTTGAATGTCCCTGTAGGTCAACCCGATGGTGGGCGAATCAACTCCTCAACTGTGAAAATATTTTGTTCTCGATTGAAGATATAAACACAGTGAGAGTTAGATATTGCTCATTGCATATCAAGCTTTTTGGTGAGAACAATTTTAATTAGTTATTTTTAAATATTTTTTGGTTAGATATTTGTATTTTTAAATTTTAAATCAATGTGAGTTATTTTCTATAATTATAGTATTAATTAGTTAACAAATTGGGTTAATAAATATTTAACAATTAAATATTTAATTAATTAAAAATTTAATTACAATTTTAAATTAATATTTAATATTTAATTAATTGATAATTAATAAAAATAAATATTTTAATAAAAAAAGGTACTAGTTTAGAAAATAAAAAAAAATAGTAGATTAGAAAATAATTAAAAAAAGATACTATAGTGATTAAAAAGCCGTCTTTTGATATGGATAAAAATTGGATAGAGGAAAACTAGTGAAACGATCTTTTGAAAAATTAGAATTATTTTTTTATTTTTTTTATAGTTATTAATACAAGTACTGTAATTTTTCATAAATACGTTTTATATATTATTTTTTTTAAATGGTTAACAATTATTATCAAGTGAATTTTATTTGATGAGATCTATCTAAATTATAATAAATAATAAATAGTGTATTGAAATATATATTAAAAAATGCATTGCAAACATGGAAATTTTTAAATTCACATACACATGTTACTATTTACACATATATAAACAGGATAAAGACTAAAATATTCTCATTGCGTTTTGTTATTGTGCGGAATTATTAGTTCTGCATCAGTGCGGATCTAATAGTTTCGCATGTGTTTTTTATATGTGTGCTACAAATAACACACATATCTCCGTTACTACAAATAACACGTGCGGAATTATTAATTCTGTACTGATGCAGAACTATTAGTTCTACACTGATACAGAATTAATAGTTCCACATTTATTATTTATATGTGTGTGTTATAAATAACTCGTACGAATTTATTAATTTTCCGTATCTATTTCAAGTGCAGAACTATTCGAAATGACCCTGGCATTGAGTGAGGTACCGAAACATTAGAGAAGGAGAGAACGTACGGAGATATGACCGTCGGATTCAAAGTGGTGTCTGCGACAAACAGAGTGAGAGGTTTCGAACCAGAAGACAAAACCTTCTTCTTCCTTCTCCATTTTTCATGTAATAATAATGTTTGTCCTGTGATTGTGATAAGTACCTTTCAAAAATTTGACTCAATGCTCATATAAAATCAAACAGGGGCAGCAAGTAGATGGAGACGAAAGAAAGATGAGGTCATGAGGAAGTTGAATATTGAAAGTTGAAAGTCGTGCCTACAATACATCCACGACGGCTAGACCAAAAGGGAAGTTGATCCTCATAGGATATTTTGTTCGTGCTAATATTATTTGCTGCACATATAAAAAAACAAATCAAATTAAAATTTTCTTGCTGTGGACTATTGGTTCGGCACTTGAAATAAATGTGCGGAATTAATAGTTTCACATGTATTATTTGTATGTGTGTGATATAAATAACACGTGTGAAACTAATAATGTTGCACTAATACAGAACTATTAGTTCTGCACAATAATAAAATGCAATGAGAGTATTTTAGTCTTTATCCTATTTATATATGTGTAAATAGTAATGTGTGTATGTGCATTTAAAAATTCCCTGTAAATATTTATGTGTGGACTCACCCATATCTCACCTCTACCCAAAACCGTTTAACGGGTGGGCTATGTGGACTGAGGACTTAATAGCCCACTGTTAAGTGGGTTACATATATGGGTTGTCTGTCCCATGAATCTTGGGCTTCTGATTTGTTGACACTTGCTGCGTCCTAACCTGGGCTTGAGTGGCATCTCGGCCTGTTTCGGTGTGTAGGCCTTCGGGCCTGTTGGGCGCTACCCCTTTTCCTATTGATCAGTGGACCCCAAAAAAAAAAGGATCACAGCGATTGGCATGCCAAACGCGTCTGTCTGTTTCTCTTATTGCTTTTAGGAGTAGTAGTTATTCTTGCTCGCTTATTTCCAAAACTTTTGTTGGATGTTTTGGGTTCCGATAATTTAATTTTCGAAACAATGCTTGCACAACGACAAACATGTGTTTTGGAAATTACACTTCTGAAACCTGAAGCATCCAATAACATAAGTTTTGGAAAAGTTAGGTATTTTTAACTTCCAGAAATTAAAATTTCAAAATGTTCAAAATAGGTTAAAAAGACAAACCACGTAATGAGGTGTGTATTCGGGTGAAGAAAGAGGTGTTTTAGGAATAAAATAAAAATATTAAAAGGAGGGGGTGGTAAAAGAAATGTGGAGTGTTAAAAGCAATCCATTTATTTTCTGCTTGGGATTAGAACACAATTTGTCCAATTAACGCTAACGTTAAACTTAAGTGATTTGAGTGTGTTTGCCCTGGTCAATAAAGAAGGATTATTTTTTGACAAAAAATAAATAAATAAAGAAGAATGATTTGTGCTGTTATAATGAATTTTGCAAATAGTAAAATAAAAAAAGAAAAACCAAAATCATTTGGATTGTCTTGTGTATATGAAAATGGTATAGTCTTTACTTACGTGTGTTTATTTTAGTTTTATTATCTTATTCTTGCATTAATTTACAGAATAAAAATGTAATTAAATTAAAATCTCTTAACCAGGAATTAGTTTAGTCGTACATGACAGTTTGTTAACTTTGTTAATATTTATAAAAAGTGTCTATTATTTTAACATTATTTTTTATTTTTAAATATCGATCAAATAAAATAATGAAAATCAAAATCATTTTTACTATTTTATATAAACATTTGGAAATATAAAACAAAATAATTATTAGTAGAAATAAGCAATGAAAGTAGAAAACATTTTTCAGGTCAAATAGGTCTTGAATTTTCTATTAAATTTTAAATTTAGTTTCTAGAATTGTGTATGTATGTATGTATGTATGTCTTTTTATAATACAAATATTTTCTTTCAGTATTTATTTTTTGATTTGTAATTTTTTTTAATTCTATTTAAGTTTAAATTACTCATACAGTGTGCGACATACACGATTTTAATTGTTGTCACAACCAATTATGTGTTTAGATGAGCATTCACAAACTTAATTTTAAATATTAACGTTGATCTTAAAAATTATTTTATTAAAATTGAGCTTTATGTTGAATGATTTATGTTTAATGACTTCTACCTGAAAAATAATTTTTTAATACTAAATGTAATTTAAAATTATCAATTCAATACAAAATATTTACCCACACATATATATCGTACACTTTTAATCAAATGTGTTTTTATAAACAAACTCACCCAAAATTTGAGTTTTAGATATTTAATATTTAAAAGACAAATCCGAACATGTTATAAAACAAACATGTTCAAAGTTTCCAACTAACCATCATTCATTCATTTTTTATGTTAAAAACAATAATATTCTTTTAATTTAATACTTTTAAAGTGACAATTTTGTCCATTCTAAGTCAAACATATAACCTAAGCAACAGCGGGGAGCGCGGCGACAAGGACGAGAACACGAGACACTTCCTCGTTCGTGATTTGTCTGCCCACACCATTGACTTGAAAACCAAACTACTCGTTGACCAAAAAAGAAAAAAGAAAAGCAAACGACTACTTAATACCATCACCTTCATACGATACGCAAGCTGTCAATGCAAGACTGCAAGTGCTAAACAACTATTTTAGGTCATGCATGAGACTTTAATTAAAACTGATCGTTCACGCTCTCAAAAGTCAAAACTCAAAAACTACTTTTCCCTTAAAATAAGAAAAGAAAAGAAAAAGTATAACAAACATGCTGGTCACGGTGGTATAGCTATCCCAAACCACTTCTCATCTCTAGCCTACGCTTGGGTGAGACACTTACTTATATATGTCACTCACGGCGAGAGACTTAGTCATTTCAATTAAATATAATAATTTTATATTTAAGTGATAGAGATTTATTTTTAATATAAAATTATTATATTTAATGACTATGACCAGTCTCTTACGTACGGTGTAGATTTTTCATCTAGACCGCGCCTTCATCCTTAGGTTAGTGCGTTAGCTGTTCTTTCACCTTTACTTAAAATTATTATATTACTATGATATGATTATGAGCTAAGGGAAGCTATTTTTGAATTTTTTTGTGCCACTCATTGGATAAGATAAAGCAAAATCGATGTCGTATTCAATTAGCATCTCGATGTTTTAGGGGCTTAACGCTAAAGTTACCGATTCCTATTTTTTTCCCCCTCATCCTTGCATGCGCGATAATCAGTTTCTAGCTGTAATTTGAACAAGGTCTCAATTTTCTTTTATTTTTTTTTTCTTAGTGTATCAAATGTAACTTCAATATATTGAAAATACAAGAGAGAAAAAATTCTAACTGCAGTTGTTCCATTACAATCCACAGTTCACACGTGATCGCATAGGGCGTAGGCCATAGCCCATGGGCATATACCCATAAAAGTTGACGTATACAATTTGAATTCACAGTTTACACATGACATGCGCATACAGCTTTGTGCGTTCATAAAATTACATAAGCTATACATTAAAAAAAAATGACGTAAACAGCTGATTTTGTTGTGTTTATTTATGTTGTGTTTACTTAATTTACTTCTACCGGAAATAAAAGAAGAGAGAGACAAATAAAAAGAAAAAGAATAAAAAAAGGGCAAATCTTCCTTCGTTTGGAACCATTATCAAAAGAGAAACAAAATGCGTGTTTGGAACCATGGTGGGAGGCCCTCCAACGTGCGGTGAGTCCGATAGTTTTTTTAGTTTTTGATAGAAAATAAAGTTAATTTTTCTAGGTTCTCTCGTTAATTTTTTTTTTCTTTTTTGTTCCTGTTCAACCAAATATACACTAAAGAAAAGAAAAACAATATATGGAAGAAAAAATATAAATTATTAAAACGAAACATTCTTTCATTTGGAACCATGGTCATAAAAGAGGGAATGAAAATTGGAGGTGCAGGCCTAGGTTTCACGAGTTAAACCCTTCTGCCTAAGATTAGACAGAACACATAAGCGAGTCTCTTATTTTTGAGCAAAATGACAAAAATGCCCTGATTGTATATTTTTTACTAAATTTTTATTTTGGAATTTTATATTATTTTATAAATATAAAATTTGTCACTTTCTACCCAACTACTAAATAAGAGGAGAGAAAATTTATAGCTTTATTTTCTTCTGTTATATAATACGACCAACTAACTAAAAATCATTGCGTTTGTTATTCTTTTTTTCCTCTCACTTTCTTTCATTAATGTACTTTGAAACCAAATACACTAATTTGTTACTCTCACCTAAAAGGTGAATACCACTATACAAATGACATTAGTCATTAGCCAAATAGTAAAGATACAATGAGTGCTTTGCAGAGTATTTATTAAAAATTTAAAAATATTAAACACGAATATATAATTTAGTGTGTGTTTGTTTCATATTTTGAAACACACGTTTGAGGGTTAAAATCGTGTTTAATTGGTCAAACACGATTTTGGCCAAAAGTGAGTATATTTGTTTACCCAAATGTAAAAATTCGAAATGTAGTTTTGGGGTCCAGAAGGTCCTGGATTGCTTTTCTGTTTGCAAAACCATGTTTGGGTGTGGGACCCACAAAATTCTTTATATTTATATATTAAAAGTGATTCTATCTCTAGCATTTAAACACAATCAATTTTTCTGAAAACATTTTTAAAATATCATTACTAAATACAAATCAATTCTTCTCAACACATTTTTTTAAATGAATTCTTCAAACACAATTCTACCAAAATCTAAAATAAACGGACAGTTAAAGATATGATATGATTTCTAGGTGCCGTATCATGTGGACCAGTTGAAAACTGGTCCACCAAACCCCAATTCACTTTTTACATATGATAGTGGGTTTAACCTATTTATGCCTTAATTACTTAATTCACCCAATAGTTATTGTAATTACAAAATATGCCCAACAATTTTTATATTTATATAAAAATATAACGGTTATAATATTTTTGAAGTATTAAATATTACATAATCTTTCAAATTATATTTTGGGTTAATATTTTTGATTCCCTGAAACCTGAGCAACCCCCTCTCTCCCACCTCTCTTTTTCTCGCTCTCTCCCTCCCCCGTCTCACCCCTCTCTCTCTCATTCTCCCCCTCCCTCTCTAACTTTCTCTCAACTCCTACTCTCTTGTTCTCTCCCCTCTCTCCCTCTCCGATCCCCCTCTCATTCCCTCCCTCACTCACTTTCTCTCTCCCCCTCCTCTCTCTTGTTCTTTCCCTCCCTCTCTCACACTTTATGTCTCCCCCTCCTCTCTCTTGTTCTCTCCATCTCTCCCCCTCTCTCACTCTCTCTCTACCCCCTATCTCTCCCTATCTCTCGCTCTCCCCTTCTCTCTCACACACCTCTCCTTTTCTCTCATGCTCTCCCCCTCCCCCTCTAGAGCGAGAGGCGGAGAGCTAAAGCGAGAGCTAGAGTGAGAGGAAGCGAGAGAGGGGGAGAGTGAGAGATAGGGGGAGAGAGGTGGGAGGCAAAGAGCAAGAGAGAGGGGAGAGAGCGAGAAATAGGGCGAGCGCAAATTAGAGATAGCGAAAGAGAGAAAGGGGGAGAGAGAGAGGGAGAGATTTTTTAGAGAACAAGAGAGAAAGGGGGGAGAGAGTGAGAGAGAAAGGGGAGAGAGGGAGAGGGGGTAGAGAGAGCGAGAGAGAGGAAGACGTTTTTCAAATGGAGAGAAAGAGAGTTAAAAAAATGTTTCACACAAATTATGAAGAATTTTAATTATTATATCTAAAAAAAGTATTTTGAAAATGAAGAAATTTAATGACTCTCCAAACAAAAAATTTAAAAATAAAAAGCAATTAAATTTTCAATAATTTTAAATTCTTTAGTATTTTGAATTTTTCCATCTAAACAGAACCTAAGGGAAGAAAGTGATGCAATAATTGATGTTAAATAATATAATAAAGTATTGGCCATTTTTATAATAACATTAAAATTTTGGGCCATTCTGTAATTATTTTTACCTTAATTTTTGTATATCATGACACCCATCCTGCAAATATTTTTTTAGACTAGTGAAACCGATAAAGTAGGTGACAGAGAATGAATCCGGACCATTGCATTCATTTTTATTTATTTTTTGATTAAATGTCCTCGTTCATTCATTCTTAACGATTTGTTGTTGCTGCGCGCACCTTCCCAGTTGTTGTCATGCGGTACGGGTTTCTGATTTCTGGGTGGGGTGTCTAGTTTTCAGAAATGGAATCGATCTAGTGCTAGCCTTTTTAATACTTTCTTTAGTTCAAAACTTTAGTGATTTAATATTTTGATATAGAGATTAAAAAATAATTAATTTAACAAATTTTAGTTTAAAATATTTTTATTTATTATTTATTATTCTCGACTATATATCTTAATTATTTCTCCACTCAAAATTATTAATTATATTAAAAATATAGTTAAAAAATGTAAAAAATCATCTCTTGAAATCTTAAAATAGTAAAAGTTTTGAGATAAAAATAAAAAAATTAAAACAACAAAAAATTTGGACCAAAACAAGTATTTTTTTGAAGGGAGGAGATCAATTCACTCCAAGAGTAACTCAACAAAGTTACTCCTATTCTCCCACCTTTCATAACTCAACAAAGTTACTTCTATTCTCCCACCTTTCATTTTATTTTAAGTTAATGGTTGAGATTAATTCATTAAATCATCTCACGTGACCTTCCTCTCTTCCCCTAAAAATTATCTGTTTTGTGTGTATATTTCCTGGGCGACAAACAATGACGGTGGTCTCGCAATGCACAGAGAACTGACATGGGAATACCGCGGCCATTTGCGACGGAGAATCACGGTGCATCGTCCAATGAACAATATAAATTATCTTAATGTCATGCCAATTTGAAGATATGCGACAGCAGGAAATAAATTATATGCAGGCGAAGAAAATCGAATGTGTGAGAGAATTGTGGAAGGTTTAAATTTTATTTATCCAGCACCTCATCGAAATCAAGTAAATTTGATTCTGACCTCAACACACAGCACTGGGTACAATGAGGATGAGAGATTAATATTTGTGTCATCTATTCCCACCTCAACAATCAACGCAACGAAATTCTTACCAAAAAATAGGTTGTACAGAGAAAAAAAAATTATGGAAAATGGTGGCTCACTTTTTTATTTTTTTTATAGAAGATCCAAATTGATTCCCATTGATGAGTTTAAAAAATTCCAAACTTTTTGAATTTCATTTAAGGAGATCCAATCCAACACCTTTAGATTAATATGCCCATGATAATTTTGATGCTATATTATCCGGTGAACAATCGGTGATTCTAAAACCATATCTGTAACACCGAATTCAAAACAATTTGGCAAATCATTTAATTTTTTAATTAAGGGGAGGTCCTATCGTTGTTCTGAAAACCATGGTTTTCAATGTTTAAATAAAAAAAAATACTTTTGAACTTATGGCAGCGATTGGTTCTTCTCGGTTGAATTCTACGCGCATCCACATATGTTTGTGTTAAACTATGTTCTCAACAACCGGTTTTTAGCAACAAGTCATGAATGCTTTTCCGCCACAAGCTCACCGGTTGAGTCGATAATATTGGGAGAGAAACTGGAAGCACATGAGAGTGATTGGTGATTATTATAACCATTGGATCAAAATGAAATAGAAGGTAGATATGTGTGTCATGTTTCCAGAGGAAGAAGCTGTCGTGAACAGGTGCAAAAACGTGAAAGAAAGGAGGTGCTGACTGCGGAGAGCTGTCACGTGAGGTTAATTAGATTTAATGTTAAACCGTTAGATTAAAAGAAAATAGATAGGGGGAGATTAGGAGTAACTTTGTTGTTGGAGTGAATTGATCCCCTCCCTTTTTTGAATAATTAATTTGTAAGAAATTGAAATGTATAGGCATAGGGCATAGACGCCCCAATCAGGTGAATTGTGGTTTTTCTTTAGAATCACCAAAATCATCTTTGAAATTGTTGGATGCTATCAACTTAGTTTTCACATTAATGTTTTAAATAAGGTTGTAAAATTAAAATTTTGAATCATATTAATATTTTTGAAATCAATTAATTTAATAATAAAATATTTTATAAAGTTATAATTTTATTTATTAAAACAATCTATCACAATTTAAATAAAATTTCACTACCACTACAAAACTTCAAAAGCCTGAAATGATATAAAAATGTAGAATAAACATATGAACGAACTTTTGTTCAAAAAATGGAATAAACAATTCACTCCCAAACCAGACCACTAATCCTTTTGCCGTGCAAGTGCGATGGAATTAGAGAAGTGGGATGGAATTGGAGGGTCATGTCATGTTGCATGTACACGAAGTACACAATGGAAAAGGAACAAGAGCACCACTCTCACGGGTCATTTTTATAAGGAATAAAATGAATTATTTTTATGATTATTTTTATAAGAAAAATGTTTTATTTTTAATAATATTAATTTTTTATTTTTAACTTTACTATTATTTATTGTGAGACCATTTAACAAGAAGTTCATTAATTTCATACGAAAAGAATATAAGAAGGCATCAATCTCACAAAAAAGTACTTTTAGAAAATTATAGCATCATTAATTACAATTAAATCATTTCAATACACTTCTTTAGTCTTAATAATTTTGTTATGTATTTCTTATAAAAAGGACTTAAAGAAGTATTTCTCTACGTCTCTCTCCGTCCTCTCTATCTCTCTCTTTTTCATTTTCTCATTTTTTTCTCTTCTCTCTCCTCTCACTCTCACATTTCCTGCCGTAGAGGCTGCATTGCTATAGACAATCCATTTTCTATTTTCGAGAAGCTTCCTATTAGCAAGTTTTAAAAAAGCTACTTTTTCTTATGTTTTTGAAGGTAAATAAGTTCCGCCCCCCCTAAAAAGCTTATATGAAAAATTTTGTCAAACACTGCCTAAGAATGACTTTATTTAATTTTATTAATCTTATTAAAAAAGTAATTTTTATTTTCTAAATTATCTTTAATAAAAGAATTGTTGAAATTAAAATCTGTATTAAATAAAGACTATGTTGTAGAAAATAGTTTATTAAATAAAATGAAATCATTTATTAATTATTTATATTTTGAATCACTATATTTGAGTCAAAAAAATATATCACGACTTCTCTCTTCTATTTCTTTTCTAGAGTGTACACACAAAGCCTTTTTTTGTATTAAATGTATATCACATTCAAGACTAATAGATGTGGGATATCTTTTTTGTGTGGATAAGAACGTGGGATATCTTTTTTTAAACTAAATTAGTTGATGAACAGTATAAAATATTCCCTCCAGTCCAAAATATAAGCAACAAAACACTTTTTTTTGGTCCAAAATATAAGCAATATTTACCAATTTCAAATAAATTAAATGCTAGTTTTCTAATTATACCATTCATTTAATGCAATATTCATATTTACGAGAGACACCAAAAGGGGTATTTTTGGAAAAAAATTAAAACTAGTGAGTATTAATTAAGATTATCACATTTTTAAGGCATTTCTTGATCTGTGTATTTTTGTACTATGTTGCTTATATTTTAGACCGGAGATAATATAAGCTATTTTGTGAAAAAAAATTAAAAACATGAAAATTAACACATGTCATAGCTGGAAATTGACGCATACTCCAACCTAAGATCTACTTTTTGTTTGTTTGTTGAGGATAACCTAAAATCTACTTTTATTGCATAGTAATAGTGGTGACTTCTATGGTGGTGAACCTTGAAAACTTCACTATTATGGTGAAGTGGGCCCATAACTTGCAATAATAAGTAGGTTAGTTTATTGTAAAATTACACATTTCTCCACTCAATTTATTGTAATGATATGATAGGCCCAAAACTTTATGTATTACATTACATAAATCTACATGAGAGAGGAGTGTAATAATCATAAATCCTCCATTTTTTTTTCGAAAACAATAAGTGGTAGTTGAGTGACATAAATAGGCAGGTAAACCAATTAACATATTTTTATTAGCGCTTTCACAACAACTGTGAAAAACTTCACACCACAGGTGTGAACAACGCTGGAACGAAATTGTTGAATCTAACCGGATAAATTGATAAAACAAAACCCTGACAGAATCACAGCTGTGCCAAAATTACACCCCGGGTGTAAATCGCGAAACAGTCCCTAGCTCCTGATTGACGTAACTAGCGTTTTCACAGTTGGGATTAAACTTACACCATGCATGTGAACAGTTTGACTCGAAATTCTTATTCTTTTCAATCCTAAAGTCAAATTCTGCATTTTTTATACCACTAAAACAACACTAATTACGATTTTTAAAAAAATAAATCAATAAGATACATTTTTCCACGTATTAATAATAACAAGTATTTTTTGCAACTCAATTTAAATCAAATAGCTTCAATTATCTAACAATAACAAAATTATTATCACACAACCAACGGTTTCACTAAAAATCACCAATAATATATTCATCTTTAACATATGGGCAAACCACACATACTGTGCACTAAAGTGAACCTTTATTATCCAATTTTACTCACAAGACTAACTTAAGCATATATACTCCTAGTTGGCTGGATCAATATTAGTGTCAGATAAACATAAATTAAATGTACTAAAACTATTAATTACTACATTAATTAATACATTATATAACATAAAACATCTATAGCTGTTTTTTCGAAGAATTCTTATCAGGTCAACATCACAACACTTTTTTAGGTACAAAAAGACAAAATTGGGCTATTTACCGAGATATACATATTTAGTGGGTCTAACTAATAAATTACAAAAGTCAAAGGAATTAATGTTATTTTCACAAAGATAAACACCCTCTTTGCAATATCATAAAACAATCTCCTAAACCTGTGCTAAAGGTTTCCGGTACAAGATCTAGACCATTGAATATTTTAACAATATATCTATAACTATGACATCAAAATTGGCTCACTTCACCATAATGTGAAGTTTTTCAGGTTCACCACCACATAGGTAACCGGTAATAGTAATAGCAATACTTTTATTGTAAAGTAAAGTAAAGTAACCGATGGTTGAGTGATGATTGATAATGTGCACCGAATCTTGTTTTGACGGCTATTGTGTTCAAACCTTGTTCACCCAAAAAAAAAAAAAGATTGTGTTGAAACCTAAACCACGTCAAATCTCCAGCTTCAATCCGTTACAGGGAAGAGCGCGTTGAATCTATGTTCATGGTTGAAACAAACAAACAAACACACGCCTGTAGGCTGTAATACACTTCTCGATCATACACCAGTGTTGATTATGACGTTTACCCTCCTTTGCTTTATCTGAGTTGTCGTTTCGTCACGTCAGGGGAGTCCACTCACTCAATTTGTAAGCACCCACGGTATAAAAAATTTTACACAAATATTTAATCATATTTTATCATATAAATCTAAATAAAAATATTTTAAAAATTATTATTATAAAATAATACTACCTCTAGTCTCTATTATAAGAGACAAATCATTTTTTTGGTTCATTGAATAACTCATGTATCTGATCTAATTAGACCAGATACATGTTAGATCAGATATATGAGTTATTCAATGAACCAAAAAAGTGATTTATTTCTTATAATAGGGACCAAAAATAGTACTATAATAAAATATAATTAAATATTTGTATAAAATATTTTTACACTATTAGTATATATTAATTAAACTCTTAAAAATTGACTAAATATATAAATATTCAGTCAAAAAACTAAATATATAAATATTCTAAGGCTATGTTTGGATGGAGGTTTTTGGAGGGGAAGGGAGGGGAGAGGAGTGGAGGAGAGGGCTTATAATTCCTAATTACTTTGTTTAGCTTTAATAGGACAAATGAAATATTATTTTAGAAGGTAAGAGACACCAAGATATAAAACTTTTTTTTAATTTTAAAAACTCCCAAGCAAGAAAATTGGAGATTATAAATTTTCCCCTCCCCTCTAAAAACCCCATCCAAACATAGCCTAAAAGTTAAAATTAAAACAAGAAATAATGCCTGGAAACAAGGAAAGCGAAACATCGCGGCCTTGATGACGGGCGGCAAAACGAGACACCTTCTCATTTGTGATTTGTCAGTCTACGCAACTTTGACTTAATTGGCAAACCACTTTTACATCATTAACATTTAACACGACAAATATTCCATGTCTTTAGTGAGAAAAACGGCTATAATTACAAGCCATTTTCCGACCATCAAATCCCAAATGTACAAATTTCTGCAGTATGTAGTATCTCTATCGCCTTGCCATTGTTTTCACCTTTTCGTCCATAGCTTATGGGTTTTGTTAGTATTATTTTGTTGTTTTTTCTGCTTTACTCATACTAATTTTATGATCTAAGCGAAAACAAATCTATTGTTTAAACTCTAATACACGTAACGACGATCGCAATGAAGGTTTAAAAATTAATTCCCCCCGTTGATGTGATTATCAGAATCTTAGTTGTACTTGGTAATATAGTGGATTAATGCTAGGTACTTACAACTGCGGTACCAAGTTGTACTGTTGAAGTGGGCCTTTCGATTATTCTTTTTTTTTTTTGTCAAAGCCTTTCGATTATTCAAAACTGTACAACTTATTCAGACCAAAAAAAAAAACTGTACAACTTACGGCCGCAACAGGGTGTTTGAATTCATTGTAAAAAATATTATCAACAATCAATTAAGATAAAATGACTTCAAGTTTAAACATGTTAAGTATTTAAATTAAATTTAAAATACAATTTAATTAGTATGTACTAGCAGTGTATTTTTTTTACACAAATGTCCAATTATATATCACCATGTAGATTTTTATGTAGATATTTTAAAAATTATTGTTATGAAGTGACACTATGATAGAATATGATTGGATGTTTGTGTAAAATATTTTTATATTGTCAGTACATACTAATTAAATTTTTTAAAATATGTTTTTAAATTTAAATAAAAACTTAACTAAATTTTTAGTTCCTATAATATACTCATTTTATTGTTTTGGTCCTTATAATTTTGTGTGTGTGTTTTCATCCCTATAAAATCTTTAGTGTAAAAATTCATCAATAGAATTAATTTAATATACCAACCCAAGCATGTTGAGAGGCAACCTTTATGATAGAAAATACCGTTTTTCAAATATTTTGATTTTTTTGAAGTAATTAAGTGAATTCTGTTAGCGAAAATTTGAATTTGTGAATCCTCCTAGGGATGTTGTGCAGATTATGAGTGATGATTGTAGGGGAATTTCGTTTTCCAGTCTTGCAAGTTGCAAGTTGTAACTTTGTAATTTTGTTTTTTAGCACTTAGGCACCGTTTAATGTTAAAAAAAAAATCTGTTAGCGAAAAATCATATAATAATCATGATTTTCACTAGGTCGATGATTTCAATCGCAATTTAACCGTTAACTTTTTAATTACCAATATAGTTTTATTTATTTATGAGATTCATCTATAATTAGAAGGCTCTGATAATTTGATGTTGTTCCTTCTTGAATATGCGCTTGAGGCCGACTTAGCCTCTATTGGCTTTCCTCATGGATTCTAGTGTTGTGCTTGGGGCTTACCACCTTTTGTTTCATTGGAAAAAAAAAATCTCAAATTTAATTTGAAGGCAACGAAATTTCTTTCAAAATAATAATCATAACATGACCCGACATGAAGACGTTTAATTTGTTTGAATCTGGAGGAGTTTTCTGATTTTAACTCTGTCCAATAATGTTGATCAAATATTTTGATTGGTTCGCCATCTTTATCGAACACACACTCAACCCAATCATAATTTGAAAAGGAGTAAGGACGTACTCAGGTAAAGACCATATTAGCTTAACATATAGAGTTTTTAAACAGAGTACACAAATTTTAAAACAATGCGCAGTTAATTATTTAGAAATAAGAAATGAATCTGAGAGATGTTTCTGAAATCAAAAGGAAAAAAATAGAAATAAGAGAATACACTTCAAATAATTCTATTAAGATAAATGTATCGTCATGCATGTTAGATAAAATATTTAAATTTTAAGTAAAATACCTATTACTAATAACCGTAAAAGGTATATGTTTTAAAATATAGTGTAATTTCAGTTATAAAAAAAATATAAATCAAATTAAACCAACTTGGAATATGATCGCCGTCGAAATTAATAAAAAAAACATACCAAATTTATTTCACGAAACTCAAACAAATATGTTACTCCATCAATTTCAAATTAAAACAAAAATCAACAAAGAAAGTAGTAAGACATAAAAAATTATAGAATGTAGTTGTGGAAATTCAGGGTTATATATGTTTAATTGGTTTTAAAAGGAAGACATAAAATTAAATACTATGAATAGATTCTATTTTGGACTCATATATAAGTAAAAACTAACTAATTTATGCTAATTAAAAAAATTAATTAATTTCATTAAATTTTATTGATCTTATCAAAGAAATAAACATGATTTTCTAAACTGCCATTAATAAATAAGCTATTAAAATTAAAATCTATATTAAATAAAGAGTATTTTATGATAAATAATTCATTAAATAATGCAAAATTATTTATGATTTATTTACATTTTAGACCATTATATTTAATTTTTTTACTTATAATTGAATTCAAAAGATATATCGTTGAACATGATAACAAATTTTGGTTTGATACTAACTTCTGGTATGTTTTTTTTGGCACACCGAAAAACCAACAAGAAACCTCCTAACCTAGAGACCCATGGGATGGCCAAGGCCATGCATCATCACCATCATTATAAAGTTGTATATTAAAATGGAATTAGACCCACTCGACCGCAGGCAGTAGCATAGCATGAGAAGGATACGCGGTTGTTCCAGAAGGACCACCGCATTTACAATTACAATATCAGAAACCAAGCCCAACACCAACACTAAGACTAGCACATCCTCCTCACACTAATGCGGTCTAACTCTCTCTGCAATCAATCAATTATAAAAACAACAACATCATCATTATTATTATTCTTTCTCATCAACATCTTCATCGCAAAGAGCATTTTTGCATCCACTGTACACGCGTCCGCTCATTGTCCGAGAAAAGACCCTTTCAATCCCAAAATTCTCATAACTCAAAAAGCAAATTTATATAATTGTATTTTTTTCAAAAAAAAATTTCTTGGTCACCAAACACCTACCTTTCCTCCTACCCCACTTTCTCACTCGAGTTTATTGTAATTTTTTTACTATTTTATTTTTACATTACAATCTTTAATAATCCCTAGTCCTGATGCAATCTATCAGGAAATCCTTCAAATCTCATGCTTCATACAACAAACATTCCAGAAGGTTTTCCGCTTCAGGGAACCCAGATTCCGACCACGAGCAACTCCCAATCCTCCTCGATCAAGAAACCCCACACCACCACCAGAGCAGCCACTCCTACCCTATGGCCGGAGACGTCGTCGTCAAGATCGACGACGGCGGAGGCGGCGGCGGCGGCGGAGAACCCTCCTCCGCCCAGGGTGGCAACAAGATTTGGAGGGAATCCAGCTACGATTTCTGGCAGGACGCCGACAATGCACACGAGGAGAGCTTTGATTTCCGGCAGAAGGGCCAGTCGCCGGAGGACCCTCCGTCTCAGCTAATCGGGAGGTTCCTCCACAAGCAAAAGGCCTCCGGCGAGATGTCTCTTGACATGGATTTGGAAATGGAGGAACTCCAGCACGACGCCGTCGGCGACGGGAAGCTCCCTCCGGTGGAGGAGTCTCCGACCGTAATGCAAATGCAACGCGAGCTCAAGGTCTCGTTCGAGGAACCCTCCTCCAATGCGATGGAAGTCACCAACGATCCCGTCCGAAGAAGGCACAGCAAGGACTCCCCATCGCTATCGGAGTTCCAGAGGCCTCCCCAGCCGCCGCACCACGACCGCCGCCCGTCCCCTTCTCCCGCCGGACACGGAGGCGGCGACGGCGAGGTCCTGAGGTGCACCTCAAACGCCTCCTTCGAGAGAACCCTCTCTATGCAGAGGAAATCCGCGTTGCTGAAGACAAAAACCCGGTCCAGGTTAATGGACCCGCCCGAGGAACCCGACAGGAGATCGGGTCGGGTTATGAGATCGGGTCAGCTCCTTTCCGGGTTTCTGGGAAAGAAGAGCGAGGACGACGAAGACGACCCGTTTTTAGAAGACGATATACCCGACGAGTACAAGAAGACCCATTTCAGCTTGTGGATTTTGTTGGAGTGGATGAGCTTGATTCTCATCATCGGTGCATTAATAACCACGCTGTGTGTTCCTATTTTGAGGGACAAGAATCTTTGGCAGCTCAAGCTGTGGAAATGGGAGGTCATGATTCTGGTCCTGATATGTGGTCGTTTAGTCTCCGATTGGGTCATTCGAATAGCAGTTTTTTGCATTGAGAGGAATTTTCTACTGAGAAAGAGGGTGCTCTATTTCGTATACGGCGTGAGGAAGCCGGTGCAGAACTGTGTCTGGTTGGGCCTCGTTCTAATCGCGTGGCACTTATTATTTGACAAGAGAGTTCAGAGGGAGACCAGGAGTGATTTTTTACAATATGTCACCAAGGTTTTGGTCTGTTTCTTGGTGGGTACTTTGGTGTGGCTATTGAAGACGCTCGCGGTTAAGGTTCTTGCTTCTTCATTCCACGTCAGCACATACTTTGATAGGATTCAGGAGTCACTGTTTAACCAGTTTGTGATTGAAACCCTTTCTGGGCCACCTCTTGTGGAGCTTCAAAGGGCTGAAGAGGAGGAAGAGAGGCTTGCTGATGAGGTTCAGAAGCTGCAGAGTGCTGGGGTTACTATACCACCTGATCTTAGAGCAACAGCGTTCCCTAACGTTAAGAGTGGGAGGTTGAAGAGTGGGATGCTACAGAAGAGTCCCAGGGTGAAGAGTGGGAAATTCTCAAGGCCACTTTCTAAGAAGTCTGATGATGGGAATGGGATAAGTATTGATCATTTGCATAAGCTGAATCCTAATAATGTCTCTGCATGGAATATGAAGAGGTTGATGAACATGGTCCGGCATGGGGCTCTTACCACTTTGGATGAGCAGATTCTTGATTCCTCTAATGATGATGAGAATGCCACGCAGATTAGAAGTGAAAATGAGGCCAAAGCAGCTGCCAAGAAAATCTTTCAGAATGTTGCTAGGCGCGGGTGCAGGTTGGTTATTATCCATTCATTCATTTAATCTGTTTACTCACAAATTACTCTGATAATAGCTTTGACTATATCTTTTTTTGCTTCTGCAATCTATCTAACTTTTGAACCTTGATCTTTTTAGTTTCTGTTATTGTAGAAGTCAAGTAAATAGATAGATCGCTAATGTTGTAAAGACATAAAATCTTGTTTTCTATAGTGTCATAATTACCTTCCCAAACACACAGCAAAAAGAACTTATCACCTGTAGTGTTAGGTGGATGGATCTATAGTGGTTTCTTACTATTGCTTTTCTTCGTTTACCCTTTTTAATTGGAATATTTCCCATCCCATCCCATCTGATGCTTTTTTTCCTCACTGGAGCCTCTTTTGGTATTCATGACCAAATCACCTTAGTCGTCTTTGACTCTATAGGTGCTACTCCAATTCTATCTGTCTCTCTCACCTTTACTTGACATAATTAATTGGGTTTTTAGTGATGACCAATAAGGAAAAAGGTTTCAGTGTCGAATATCCCATCTCATCTTAATCCTCAACTTAATATGCATTAAATTTTATTAAATGATAAGTTTTCCATTGTTAATTAATCCTTCCTCTCTTTCATTTTAATGCTTTCCTTTTTTTTTTCCAGGTATATATACCCAGAGGACTTGATGCGTTTTATGCGAGAAGATGAAGCTGCAAAGACCTTAAATCTCTTTGAAGGAGCAACTGATTCTGGGAAAATCAGCAAATCCGCCTTGAAGAACTGGGTGGTAAGAATTAACTAAAATATGAATGAAGCATAGTTTGAAGAACTGGGTGGATATATTTACTGTAGCATCTAATGTTTACCTTTTTTCCCCCCCTCTTATTGTTTGTCTGATGGGATATTATTTACAATTTAGAGGTAAAATTGGATAGCACTTCCTTGATGTTTCCATCACATTATTTACTTATTATAAACATTAACCCATGGTAATGGTAGTATATTACCAAGGCTCAGTTGGAAAGGATCGTAAGCCAATCCACTAATTAGATCCTGTCTTGTCTATAAGACAGTTCAGACAAGACTAATTGCATGCATCTAATAGAACCTGGCGTTGTCTCTTTTTCAACTTGTTAGGCAACATTTTCAATGCATACATGTCCTCACATGCTATGAAAGATCTTTTTATGAATAAAATTTGCATAGAGATCAGAGTCAATATTTTCATTTGATGTTACATGCAAGTGTGATAATGCGTTTACTTCTATAGTTTTTTACAGTGCATTTAATGATGCAGGTGAATGCCTTCAGGGAGAGGAGAGCACTTGCTTTGACATTGAATGATACCAAAACAGCAGTGAACAAACTTCATCGAATGCTCAATTTTTTGGTTGCCATCATCATACTGGTTATTTGGCTCTTGATATTGGAAATTGCCACCACCAAATTCCTTCTTTTTGTGAGCTCACAGCTTGTCTTGGTTGCATTTGTATTTGGAAACACCTGCAAGACCGTATTCGAAGCAATCGTATTCTTGTTTGTCATGCACCCATTTGATGTGGGAGATAGATGTGAAATTGATGGAATCCAGGTAATGTTTCATCTCTCTGGCAGTGGAGTTTATATATTCTGTTTTCATGTAAACCAGGGCCTAATTTCATTTCCCCCCCTCAATTTTTGTTTGACTAATTTCAGATGGTTGTAGAAGAAATGAACATATTGACAACTGTATTTCTGAGATATGATAATCAAAAGATTATGATCCCAAACAGTGTCCTTGCCACTAAGGCCATACACAATTTCTACCGTAGTCCTGACATGGGAGATGCTATTGAATTCTGTATACATATAGCTACCCCAGTTGAAAAGATTTCACTCATGAAACACAGAATACAGAGGTATGTAGTACTATACTATGATTGGTATACTATTTGTTGGTGTGTATATCTGATTGACTGAAACTGCTAATGACTACAATGCAGTTACATTGACAACAAGAAGGAACACTGGTATCCTCAGCCTTTCATAGTGTTGAAGGACCATGAACATTTGAACATGGTGAGAGTGGCAATCTGGCCAACCCATAGAATGAACTTCCAAGACATGGGAGAAAGATATGTCAGGAGATCCATCCTGCTTGAAGAGTTGATGAGGATTTTCAGGGATATCGATATCCAATACCGACTCCTGCCACTTGACATCAACGTTAGAGCTTTGCCGACGACTTCGGAGCGGATCCCAGCTAGTTGGACAACAACCACAGGCTGAGTACAAGGAAAGGAATCCCATGTAATTATTTAGCCCCATGTTCTGCTATGAAGTGTGTTACTTTCTGGCAGGGTACGTAGGATTTATGTAAAGTAAAGAGAGTTTCTTAATTTTGGTTACTATTTGTAGATTAGTTTGGTGTCTACTAAAGATTAGTTAGTCTAGCTGATAAATCAGAGCCTCTTGGTACATGCCTTTTATCATGCAGTTTTGTTTCAAATATGATTAGTCGCTACCTCGTATATCTACCACCATATTGAATATCACAGGTTTCTATACCATGTTCCAGCATAAGGGATCCAATTTTTGCATATTCTTATAATAAATTCACGTTTGGAAATCTAAACAACAACCAAATATTGTGTTTTATGAAAGTTCTTGAACTATATATATTGTAGCGAACACGTACGATTAGTTTATAGTATATTTTCTAGATTGACATTGCCAGCATGATAAAGTTAAACTATTACATGACTAGAATGTGATTGTCGGTGCTATGATATGCTTATTTCGGATTGTTCAAATAATTGCGATAAATTCAATCTACATGTGTGTGCACGTTGGACATTTTGGATTTTACTTGCAAATTTGATTGTTAAGATTTTGGGAATTTTGTGCTTCAGCTGGTTAATCAGTAGCTGAACCTTACATTTTTAGTGAGAAAAATGATCATGAAATGGTAATAAATATTGCATGCTTAGTTACCGTGTTGCATTCCCTCAGTTGATTGCTGAAGACGTTATTTGTCGTCAAACGAAGTGTAATTGATGTGGGAACCTTGGTGGATTACGTGGTTAACCAATCCAATAACCCCATACGTTAAAATTGCTCGATTTTTTCTTAATTGTAAAAACTAAACAGTTGGCGAGTGCATGCATGACCTTTATTTAATTTAATTAACCACATGTTTTTGTTTTTGTCAAAGTCTTTTTTTTAATTCACCACATGTTGTTTTTGATTTGATAAGGGTATAATTTTTGTTGGGCTGAAGTAGACACGATACGAGCATTTTTTTGTTAAAGTCCGTTGTGAGGTCCAGGTCCAGTCTTTGGATTTGCCTCGTTTTTTGTTTTCTGGTAACAACTCGTTTAGTCATGTGTCTTCATCGTTGACCAAAAACAAGAAGCCATGTGTCTTGATGTTGACCAAGGAATGAAATTGAAATTAAAATTAAAAATAAAAATTAAAAATTGAATGATAACTGCTAGAGCATTTTGGGAGGGAAGAAAAGAAAGAAAGAGCGAATGAATCATATACTACTAGTAGTGTAGTGTGTGTGTGCGGTGGAAGGCGAAGGCAGCAAGAGGAAGGAAGTGAGTGAGAGTGAGAGTGAGAGTGAGAGTGAGAGAGAGAGCAGAGAGGATGGGAAAGGCAAACCTGTCTAGCTTGGTGCACGAACTCCGAGAGCGCATAGCAGCGTCGTCCTCCACCCCCACCACTAGTAGTAGTACCAACAACAATCCCTCAGACGACGAAGCTTTGGAGGTCAGGTTCCGATCCGTCCTCCCCAATCTTCTCCACACCTATGTCCTCCCTTCTTCCTCCTCCTCCTCCGGTACTGTTACCCAACCCAAACCTTCTCTTCATTTTTACTAATTATCAACTTAACCTGTAATGTTAACATTATTGCATTGATGATTGATGAATGGCGCAGGCAATGAGAGAGAAGTGATTGCCGTCGTGAAGCTTTTCTCCCACACCGCCAGAAACTTCCCCGGTGTGTTTTTCCATGGCAAGTCCACCGCCGTTCTTCCAATCATCGCTCGCTTGCTCCCTTTCTTCGCAGAGCCTCCCTTTCGTTCACGTCACGGAGTCTTCTTTGAAGCTCTCGGTTCGCTTTTGTCCTTGCTTCGCTCCGGAGCACGAGATTCTTACAGACAGTTCTTCGTTGATTCCATGTTTCTTATTCAAGGTACAAACTAGAATCATACTCTTTTCTTCTCTCTTGTGTTACAATATCAACATGATCATTACTTCCATTCAATTCAATTTTTCGCTGACTAATTTCAGTTCAGATTCAGATGCTGGTGTTTTTGTTAATATGAGTGTTTTGTTTGTCTTCTTCACATTCGTAGATATTTTACACGTGGCTTCCCTCCGTGTCAATGGATCCTCTTCCAGGGTGACGATCAAGTGCTTTTCTGAGTTCTTCTCTGGAATCGATGATCTTCCGTCAACCAACAAACCGGTTGATTGTTCTGGCTTATTGATTGACCTGAGTGGCCAAAGCAGGTGGCGGCCTTTTGCAACTTGGATTTTGAAGCTTATCGGTAAATGTCTAACCGAAGGAACACTCTATGTTGAAGGACTGATCCATGTTTCGTTCGTTTCTGCCGCGTGTTCTCTTTTATGCTATGGGGATTCTGATCTGCATATGGTGGGTGATGGTTGATGAGAATTTGGAATTCAAGTCTTTCACCTTATCTTACTTATGTTATTATCGGAATGATACAGATTGTCTGACACTTTTTGTCTTTCTGGAAGGCATGCTTTGACTTTGTACACATCATTGCAACGGTGACAAACTACGACATCATTCCTTATCAGAATTTAATCCGCTCAATAGTTACTATCTTGAATTTGGACAAGGAGGGGCTTCCTGTTTTCAGGTTTGAATATTTTTTTTTTTCTCCCTGTGAGTGGGCTTTAACAGTAATAAGCCCCTGGAAAATGATTTTCTTATAGAAGTCTGCTTCCCATTTTCATTAAATTCTTACTCCTACTACATTATATTTAAATTTAGATGACCTTGTGGAAAAATTCTTTATGTGTACAAGACAAAGTAAATAACTTTTTTTTGGGAACTCTTTTACCATTTGCAACATTAAGATGAAGCTCACCTGCAGAAACATGGCTTATGATTCATCGATGGGCATTTGCCTCAATGCACTCTACTCTAGCTGTTCAGAAGATATTGTCAAATTAACAGCTGCCGATTTAGTTGGGGTATTCCTCCGATCAATGTCGAGAACCAAAAGCGAGCAACTTAAGGTTAACATTGTTACTTACTTTTCGTTAGAACAGCTGAGTTAATTACAGAGCTATTCATAGAATATTTTCCCCATTTTCTGTAAGGTGATATATTCGAGGCGGGGAATTGTTCAAGAGGGTTTAATATTATTCTTTTTCAGGTTGCACTATGCAGTGCTTATGCTAGGATTGCTAAAGTTTGTCCGCCTCATGTCTGGAAGCCAGAATATCTCATATCTGCACTCTATCATCCAGAACCATGTTTGCATCTCATAGAATGCTTTCAAGTAGCTCTATCTAGTCTTGGTCCGCATCTTGTTGGGGGAATCCAAGGAAACAATAAGAATGTAAACATGTTGTCGTATGAAAATAAGTCAATTGAAAGCATGAGGCTTGGCCAAAAGAGGTCCATTCAGGATATGGATAATTTAAAGATCAAGCGACAAAAATTAAATGAAGAAATTGTTGTTGCAAATGCCAATCTTGAGGTGGAATGCAAATATAGTTGTATAGTTACTTGCCGAAGAGTAGAAGATTATGCTAATCATATGAATAAATCTCTTATATCATTTGTTCAATCATTAAATGCTTCTGCTGTCAGACCTGATTCTTTGATGCCGGATATTGCTCTCTCTGCACTTAGCATACTATGCATTGCCTTTTCTATTCATCCAGAGACTGATTTGTCTCTCAGAATATTTCAGCAGATGCTTGCATGGCTTCCTTGGATAGCTGATCAGGTAGATAGGTTACAGCTGCAAATTCCTGTTATATAATATAATTTCTTTCGTTTTCAATAAATTAAGTTGTCCATCATTATAGGCAAAACAGGGGAATTCGATTACTGTAGATATCTCCACTTACCTGGAAGGAATTCATAGCGTGTTGCTTTTGCGAAGTAAGCTTTGGACCCTACCTTGATTGATACTGTGAATTAAGTTCTGCTTTTTCCTTGACATAAAAAGTTTATACTTCTTTCTAGGTGATTACATTACTTTGCTTCTGATTTTGTTTGATGGCAACTAAATTATAAGAACTGTTAGCATTCTGACCATTCTCTCAATGGTCAGAATTGGATTCTTTGGATTTTGTCAGGTTTAATTATTATTATTATTATTTTTTTTTTGTAAATGAGCAGTCCTTTTTGACCTCTCACCTAATGTCACTTATATCTTGAACAGAAAATTATAATGATTTGGAAATTGAGCAGCTTGTTGTTTCAAATAGTATATTGCATATGGAGTTCTTGTCCATTGTGTATGTAAATATTGAAGACTGAAGAGCCTTACTAAATATAGTGTAATGCTAAGTCCACCATTGCTAATCGTGGCTCTTTTAAGTGTTCTTTAATTTCTTGTTGCTAGTAGCATTCTATATTTCTGGTACAATCCTTTCTTGCCCTTCTGTATATTAAGTGAGGATTGAGTCAGGTTCTTCTAGGAGCATAGATTTATAATAAATAACCAAATGTGTGTATTTAAATGATATGATATTACTCGATATATCCTTTAGTTTTCTTATACTTAATGATTCATGTTTGTGGTGTCTGCTATTTCATGATCCTGACCTGTGTCACTTCACTCGTGACTTCTCTTAATCAGGTGCCTCTTTGCAAGAGAACAACCCATTACAAGATGGGAATTACCATGTAGACCTTATGCTTGTGCTTAAACTTCCCTGGACTCATATGCTTCTTGTTATTGATAATCATTGTCCATGGAAAACTAAATGCCTTTCTCTTCAAGTATTATCAAAGCTAGGCCCAAACTTGAAAAGTAAAGTTGTTCTTGAAGTTTTGGATTTGGGGCTTCATGATGAAGCTGAAGAAGTCAGAACTGAAGCAGCTATTTCTATGCCAGTGATGGTTTTGTGGTCTGGTCTCGATCTATTATCACCTGTTTTTAAAAGGATGGGGTAAGAAAACTGTGTGGATGCACTTGCATACAGATTTCAATACATGTGGTCAGACTTGTCGCTTGGTTAGTTTTAACTTAGGTGTATGATTAACTTAAAGTTTCTCACTTATTAATTTCAATGTCTGAATTGAAAGAGCTTATTAAAAGATTATATTCTTGCTTAAGTGTTTTTCTTTCCTTTTGAACCGTTGGATCTATATCCTAGGATGGATTTCTGTTTTAGAAAGAAACATAGTAAGATGTTTCAAAAATCATTACATCATCATTACATATACATATGGAACTTACTTTTCAATATTATTTAGTCCAGTTGGATTCAATTTATGATCCGTGAATTTTCAAACGGTAAACTATTTTTCCTTTGAGTGAGTTGTCCGTTTTATAAATGATTTGGTTTCCAACAGTTTTCCCTGTTTCAAATTAATGATGGTTGTCCCTTGTTGTTAAGCAATTTCTTTTTGTTTTTTATTCTCAATCATGTATTGTTTGTAAATTTCCCATCACATGGAAGTGCATGGGTGAAAGTTGTATCTCTTGAATAAAATGATGGAGACAAGTCTTCTGGTTGTTTACTTCTCTCGATACAATATGCAGGTACTTAAGAAAAGATAATGAGAAGGTGAATAAATTTCTTCCCATATCTCTTGGCCTATTGTCATGCCTTTATGGATGTAGAAGAGCTGTATCTGGTCTACATACAAACGAATGCAAATTATTTCTAAAGTTGAAAAGTGGAAGAACATGTTGGACAGTAGATAGTTTACTGCAAGGTTTCAGCTGTTCAAAATGTGATAGAAGTTTTATTTGCAATCACAATGGGCAGCATCCACAAATCATTCTTCGATCTGATATGCATGGAGCTGATGCAGAATTTAGTTTGGAGTGTAATTTCACTCAACTGCAATCTTTATTTTTTGATCTTCTTTTTGATGAATCATCAGAAGATGTCCAGATCTCCTGTGTGAAAGTTATTCTTCGGATCCTTGCACATGGAGCCCCTGATATTCTGTTCAATACAAGGCTTGAATGGATAAAATGTGTAGAGTATCTTTTGACTAGTAGGAGCAAGGAATTGAGAGATGCATTTTGCGGTCAGATTAGTTCCTTTATGGATGATCATATTTTGAGTTTAATATTTGTTGGAGATACAGACAAATGCAAGGAGCAAAAATTCTTGGATACAATTAAACATGCCATGACAGTAGCTGATAGTCCACATATATTAGAGACTTTAATGGAATGTACAGCAGAAATAATGGTTGCTGTTGATATATGTAGCAAACTGTTCTTATCTTCTCTTATACTGTTGGTTGATCAGCTTGATAGTGTACATGTGACTGTGAGAATGAATGCATCAAGGTTAATACATAAATCTTGTCATTTCCATCTTAAAGGAGGTCTTGAGCTGATTCTTTCTAAAGATGTTCACATTCGCAATGAACTGTATGATTATCTCTCTGAGAGACTTGCTAGCCGCCCAGTTTTAGTGAGGGAGTTCGCAGAAGCTGTTTTTGGTGTTGAAACTGTAGAACTTGTCAAGAAAATGATTCCTTCTGTTCTCCCAAAGCTTGTGGTGTCTCAGCAGTATAATAGTGATAGTCAAGCAGTTGACACGTTATATGAGTTGGCCAAGTGTTTGAACACTGATATGGTGCCTCTGATAGTTAACTGGCTGCCAAAAGTGCTTGCTTTTGCTCTTCATCAAACAGATGACCAACAGTTACTTTCTGCTGTGCAGTTTTACCATGCACAGACTGGTTCTGACAAGCAGGAAATATTTGCGGCTGCTTTACCAACTCTTCTAGATGAACTTGTATGCTTTACGGATGGTGGTGACTCAGATGAGATAAGCAAAAGGTAATTTGATGATTTCTGAAACTTGATTGTAATTTGGTTCCTGGATGGAATTTGTTGATCACATTGTGGTTGGCAACTTTTAAACCTGGATATTAATATATTTGGAATTCATATGCAACTATGTGTTTGTCTTGGAAACTAAGTTGCTGTTGCCTCAGATTTATCTATGTTAAGGGTCTTATACTATGTCATTATTTGTTTGTATTTATTCACTCATCATTGACTAGCAGAAACTGGTTTATTTCACTATGGTGATTGACTGGTAAGTTCCACATTCATTTCTTTCATGATACAACTATAGGCTATAGCCTTCCATCATAAGTGAAAAAAGGGCTCATACCTTTAGTATGGATTTCTAACAGGAAGCAACATAGTGGTAATTAAGAGTGCCATAAACCAACTATCCTAAAAGCTCAAGTCAAGGAAAGACACATGAATAGCTTTTTAGGTTATATTTCTAAAAAGGGGTACACAAATTCTGCTTGTCCTTTGCTTATTATTCTTCTATTTGTTGACAGATTAGCTAGAGTGCCTCGGATGATTAAAGGCATCGCTAAAGTTCTCACTGGTGCAGAAGATCTTTCAGGCTTTTTGAGGAATCATTTTGTTGGCCTTCTTAACAGTATAGACAGAAAAATGCTCCATTCTGATGATTTCGTGCTTCGGAAACAAGCATTAAACCGTATTGAGATGCTGATTACAATGATGGGTTCACATCTTCATACTTATGTGCCAAAATTGATGGTGCTTCTCTTGCATGCTATAGATAAGGAACCATTGCAAATGGAGGGTCTGCATGTCTTGCATTTTTTCATAAAGCAATTGGCTAAAGTATCTCCATCTAGCATTAAGCATATAATTTCTCAAGTTTTTGCTTCTCTTCTTCCCTTCCTGGAAAGAGACAAAGAAAATCCCTCAATACATTTGGACAAAGTGGTAACAATTTTAGAAGAACTTGTTTTCAAGAATAGGGCTATCCTAAAGCAGCATATATATGAATTCCCCCCACTTCCCAGTATACCTGCTTTGATGCAAGTGAACAAAGCAATGGAGGATGCTCGTGGGACAATGACTTTGAAGGATCAATTACGAGACATAGTTGATGGCTTAAATCATGAGAACTTAAATGTGAGGTACATGGTAGCATGTGAGCTTCGCAAGCTTCTGAGCTTGAGATGGAGGGATATTACAGATCTAATCACCACTGAAGCTGGTTCAGATTTGGATGTCTTGAGTTCTTTGATAACATCATTATTAAGAGGATGTGCAGAAGAATCAAGGACCACAGTTGGGCAGCGGTTGAAGTTGGTTTGTGCTGATTGTCTTGGAGCTCTTGGTGCTGTTGACCCGGCTAAAGTAAAAAGTTTTTCATGTCAACGCTTCAAAATTCAATGCTCTGATGATGACCTCATATTTGAGCTGATACACAAACATCTAGCTCGGGCATTTAGATCTGCACCTGATACTGTTATTCAAGACTCTGCTGCATTGGCTATACAGGAGTTGCTAAAGTTTGCTGGTTGTGAGGCGTCACTAGATGAGAATGCTTCAACTACTACATTACAGGCACAAAAGGATACAGATAATTGCAAAAGTTTTGCATCTGAGATCAAGACTACCAATGGTGGTAATGGGATGAATAATAGAGGCCAGAAATTATGGGATCGGTTCTCTAATTATGTAAAAGAGATAATAGCTCCATGCTTAACATCTAGGTTTCAGCTTCCTAAAGGAGCTGACTCAACATCTGCTGGCCCTATTTACCGTCCATCTATGTCATTTAGAAGATGGATATTCTTTTGGATAAAAAAACTGACTGCGCATGCTATTGGATCTCGTGCAAGCATCTTTAATGCTTGTCGAGGTATTGTACGCCATGATATGCAAACAGCAATATATTTGCTTCCCTACTTGGTTCTCAATGCTGTCTGTCATGGCACTCAGGAGGCACGCCACAGCATAACGGAAGAAATCCTCTCTGTTCTTGATGCAGCTGCATCAGAGAACAGTGGTGCTTCAGTTCATGGATTCAGTGGTGGTCAAAGTGAAGTTTGTATTCAATCTGTGTTTACTCTTCTTGATAATCTAGGACAATGGGTGGATGATGTTGAACAAGAGCTTGCTCTTTCCCTTTCTCAATCATCTGTTTATAAGCAACAAAAGTCAAAGGAGCAAAGTTCAAATTCCTTGACAGATCAGGACCAACTCCTTGTACAATGTAAATATGTTTCAGAGCTTCTATCTGCGATTCCAAAGGTGACTCTTGCTAGGGCTTCCTTTAGGTGTCAGGCTTATGCAAGGTCCTTGATGTACTTTGAGTCCTATGTGAGGGATAAGTCAGGTGCCTTCAACCCTGCTGCTGAGAGGAGTGGCATCTTTGAGGATGAAGATGTTTCACATCTTATGGAAATATACAGTTGTTTGGATGAGCCTGATGGACTATCTGGCTTGTCATGTTTAAGTAAATCTTTGAGGTTACAAGATCAGCTATTAATAAACAAAAAGGCTGGGAATTGGGCCGATGTTTTGACTTCCTGTGAACAAGCTTTGCAGATGGAGCCAACCTCAGTTCAGAGGCATTCAGATGTCCTTAACTGTTTACTAAACATGTGCCACCTTCAGGCCATGGTTACTCATGTTGATGGTTTAATTTCTAGGATTCCTGAGTACAAGAAAGCATGGTGCATGCAAGGTGTGCAGGCAGCCTGGAGGCTTGGCAGGTGGGACTTGATGGATGAGTACCTTAGTGGAGCCGAAGATGATGGTTTAGTTTGTAGTAGCTCGGAAAGTAATGCTTCATTTGACTTGAATGTCGCAAAGATTCTCCAAGCAATGATGAAGAGGGACCACTATTCAGTTGCAGAGAAAATTGCTTTAACCAAGCAGTCACTAATTCCTCCCCTAGCTGCTGCAGGAATGGATTCTTACACACGGGCGTACCCATTTGTTGTAAAACTTCACTTCCTACGGGAATTGGAGGACTTCCATTGTCTTCTAGGTGATGACTCTTTCTTAGAGAAATCGTTTCACTTGGATGATCCAGCTTTCTCTAAATTAGTGGACAACTGGGATAATCAACTCAGAATTACGCAATCATCACTCTGGGCTAGGGAACCACTCTTGGCTTTCAGGAGATTGGTTTTTGGTGCAAGTGGTCTTGGTGCTCAAGTTGGCAATTGCTGGGTTCAATATTCAAAACTATGTCGCTTGGCTGGTCATTATGAAACGGCCAACAGAGCAATTTTAGAAGCCCAGGCCTCTGGTGCACCTAATGTCCACATGGAAAAAGCAAAACTCCTCTGGATCACTCGGCGGTCTGATGGTGCCATTGCAGTGTTGCAACAATCTCTCTTGAACATGCCTGTTGAGGTTTTAGGCGCTGCTGCAATGTCATCTATTACTAGCCTTTCCCTTGTACCACTTAACCCACCACCTATTGTCTGTGAAAGTCAAGCTCTAAATGAGAACAGAGACATTGCAAAGACCCTTCTTCTGTACTCAAGGTGGACTCATTACACTGGGCAGAAACAGAAGGAAGATGTGATAAGTCTTTATACCAGGGTGAGGGAACTGCAGCCTAAATGGGAGAAAGGATACTTCTATATGGCTAAATATTGTGATGAAGTGCTTGCTGATGCCAGGAAACGCCAGGAGGACAATTTTGAGCTTGGTCCTAGACTACTTCCATTGGCAACTGTTGCTGTTGGCTCTTCAAACTTAAATGGTGAGAGACGTTGGTGGTCTTATGTTCCTGATGTGCTGCTATTCTATGCAAAAGGACTTCACAGGGGACACAAGAATCTATTTCGGGCACTTCCAAGGTTGTTGACCCTGTGGTTTGACTTTGGGAGCATGTATCTAAGAAGTGGTTCATCAAACAAGGATTTAAAGATTGTACATGGGAAGGTGGGTAGAGAACTTTTCTTCTCTCTTCTGTTTTCTTTGTTTTCTATACATAAACATTCTTCTTGTGCACTGCTTTTGGCATTTGTACTGATTACTATCTTGCTTTTTACTTTGGTAGGTAATGAGTATTATGAGAGGCTGTTTGAAGGATTTACCAACATACCATTGGTTGACAGTGCTACCTCAATTGGTTTCAAGAATTTGCCACCAGAATGAAGAAATTGTTCGACTAGTCAAGCTCATCATTACCTCTGTTCTTCGCCAGTATCCACAACAGGGCCTATGGATTATGGCTGCTGTTTCAAAATCCACTGTTCCTTCAAGGCGGGAAGCAGCGGCTGAAATCATACAAGCTGCACGGAAAGGTTTCAGCCCAGGAAGTAATGAGAACAGTTTGTTTGTTCAATTTGCTAGCCTGATTGATCATCTAATCAAGTTATGCTTTCATGCTGGTCAGTCAAGAGCAAAGACAATTAATCTATCAACTGAATTTAGTGCTCTGAAAAGGATGATGCCCCTGGGAATTATAATGCCAATTCAACAATCTCTTACCGTTAATCTGCCAGCATATGATGGGAATCTGGGTGATTCACTTGTGTCTAATATCTTTTCTGCCACAGATCTTCCTACTATATCAGGCATTGCTGATGAGGCTGAAATTCTTTCATCTCTTCAACGGCCTAAGAAAGTATGAATGATTTTTTCCTTCAGTAGAACCTAACTGAATACTACTGTTGTCTTGTTTGTATGTTCTTATTGAATGCCTTTGTATTTCAGATCATTCTACTGGGCAGTGATGGCCTTGAGCACCCGTTTCTTTGCAAACCCAAGGATGACCTCCGCAAAGATGCCCGCATGATGGAGTTCACAGCAATGATCAACCGACTGCTATCTAAATATCCTGAAAGTCGTAGAAGGAAGCTCTATATTCGCACATTTGCTGTGATTCCTCTGACGGAGGACTGTGGCATGGTAGAGTGGGTGCCCCACACTCGTGGACTTAGGCAAATTCTTCAAGACATATATATTACCTGTGGAAAGTTTGATAGACATAAAACTAATCCTCAAATTAAACGGATATATGATCAATGCCAAGGTAAAATGCCAGAGGATGAGATGCTGAAGGACAAAATCCTTCCAATGTTTCCTCCTGTTTTCCACAAATGGTTCTTGACAACATTTTCTGAGCCTGCTGCATGGTTCAGGGCTCGTGTTGCTTATGCTCACACGACTGCTGTTTGGTCCATGGTTGGGCATATTGTGGGGCTGGGTGACCGTCACGGTGAAAATATTCTTTTTGATTCTACCACTGGTGATTGTGTCCACGTTGATTTCAGTTGCTTATTTGACAAAGGTTTACAATTGGAGAAACCCGAGCTTGTTCCTTTCAGGCTAACCCAGGTAACAAAAACACGTAATTGGAAAATATTTGCAAGTCCAGCATATTTTATTTTATTTTATAATTTTTCCTCTGACGAGGCAGTGATATTGTTGAAATTGTATGATTTTAGATAGAGAAGAAAAAGAATGAAGACTTCTGAATTATGATTATGGTTGATATGATTGTGATGATGATACAAAAACAGACTTTTGTTTATATTAATATGCCACTCCTAATTCTAATTAAATTAAATAAGAGAACAAATGGTAATTAATAAGTCCTCCCTCCGGTCCTAATATAAGCAACAAGTTACTTTTTTGGTTCATTGAATAACTCATGTATCTGGTGATGTATACATCACCAGATACATGAGTTATTCAATGAACCAAAAAAGTAACTTGTTGCTTATATTAGGACTGGAGGGAGTAATGAAGATCATACACTTCTTAATTTTTGGAAGTATGTAATATGGAAAATTTTCATCACTACTTATAAGTTAGTAAATATGATATTTTTTTATACTTCATGTTCGTGACACTTCAATACACTTGATGCTTAATTATTTTTGTTCCTCTACAAATGCTGACATCTTGGTTCATGTATTCTGCTATGAAACCTACAGAACATGATTGATGGCTTAGGCATCACTGGATATGAGGGCATCTTCTTGAGGGTTTGCGAAATTACACTTTCTGTACTTAGGACACACAGGGAGACTCTCATGAGCGTGCTTGAAACTTTTATCCATGATCCTCTCGTGGAGTGGACAAAATCTCACAAGTCCAGTGGCGTAGAAGTTCAGAATCCACACGCACAGGTTTGGTATTGAGCTTTTGTTTATAGGTTTGGGCTCTATATTAGCTGCTTCTGAAAAGTTACTTTTAGTTCATTATTTCATTGGGTATACAACAACAACTAAGCATTTTCTCACTAAATGGTATCAAATACATGGATCATAATTTTTTTCACTGCGAATAGATTAGATTAAAATAATTTAAAAAGTTCCAATGTTTGTGCTTTTTCTTATTTTATTATCCTTTCAAGTAGATAACCTATTTCCTTGGTTATGGTTTGTGAAATACTAGAGCAATTAAAATAATTGTTGTAATTATTTTTTTATGGATTTTATCAGCGAGCCATTAGTAATATTGAGGCAAGGTTAGAAGGAGTGGTTGTTGGTGTGGGAGCTGCACCGTCATTACCTCTAGCTGTAGAAGGTCAAGCTCGTAGACTAATTGCTGAAGCAGTCTCTCACAAGAATCTAGGAAAGATGTATATATGGTGGATGCCTTGGTTTTGATGATCTGGATGGGTCGAGAAGATAAGATCTTCCCATATTAAATTAATTCAGACAGGGATGTTGTTATTGGTCCCATTTCGTTCCGCAGTTTAATTCTTGAATGTTGCTTGTGTTTATATGCATAGCAGTAATTTAGAGATGCAAACAGGAAGCACACGAAGGAATGGATCAATGTGTTATTATTTTGGTCAAAGGGAGTCGTGGATTTTGAGGCCATTAAAGCTAAATGTATAAAGTAATTAAGCAAGCATTTTGGGCGCTACAGAGTTTGCTGGACTTGAACAAGCAGATATTTTGACGCTCCACTATTGCAACTGTACGTGAGATCCTCTCCATTTTTTCTCTCTCACAATTTTCTTGTTTTCCTCCGTTAAAAGGATCCATCCCATGGAAGCATGCATTAGAGGGGAAACTGGAAAGTACAGGAGTTCTGTTATTTGCTTGTATATTCTTTATGGTAATAGCGGACATCTTCCTTTAGTCAGAAGACGCATGGGATATTTAGTAGTTTCACTCAGAGAGAAAGAAAAGATAGAAATGAATATAAAAAATTATGACATAAATTATTATCAAAATTATATTATATTTACCAACATGGTGTATCACGGGTGGTAGATACCTTAAATTATATTTACCAAAATTATAAGCATGATGTTGGGGGTTAGATCCTCGACCATGTGTATAGAAGAGTATCTGTTGGGGGAGGTTAATCCCTTAAATGGATTTCAGTATTTTGAGGGATTAGTCTTCATAGTAACGTGTGGAGAGGTTCACCTAAAATAAAATTATTTTTATTAATAAATTAATTTTTAAAAAAATAAACAAAAAATCAAATGTCTATATTGTTGTATTTTAATTTATTTTTATTACCATGAAAATATTTTTTATAGATAAAATTATTTTTTAAAAAATATTTTATAATTTAATGTCTATTAAAGACATGAAACATCAATAAATGAATTTTCACAAATTAAATTAGTTATGAAAATTTACAAAATAAAAATTTAAAATATATGTATTTTTCGTAATTTAACTTTTTTGTTATTATTAAGATTAAGATAATTTACATCAATTAGATTAAATTTTAAAATATTTTATTTACAATTATTAATTAATAATAATATTTTAATGATTATTTACAAATATACTATTGTATATATATAATATAATATTTAATTGGAGAAAGTATTGATTAAAGAAACCAAAAAAATAAAAAATATGGAATATAAAAGTTTTTCATTTGATTTTTTTTTGGTACAAAAAAGTTTCATTTGATTGAATAGTTATTTAAAAAGAAATGAATATTGATTGAATAGTTAATTAAAAAGAAATGAATATTGATTTAATTTGATTTAATATGAGAACTATAAATATATATTAGAATAAGAAGATGACACGCGTGACATGACTTTTTTTTTTTTATCCAATTTTGAACCACGTCTAACTTAACAATGCAAGATGGATTTAACCATTTGTACTAGGCTTTGCAGACTGTGACACGACCTTATAAAAACGAAAGAGAATAAGATTAGGCGACTTCGTGAGATTTAAAAACAATAAACAAGCATGGATTTGAGTAAATAACAGTCACTGTTGTGTCTGTGGCGGACCTGCTTTATATAGTTTATAGTTAAACAAGTCAATTGCAGATAAATGTCAAATGATAATTTTACTCGTATCGTATCTTCTTTTCCTTTTTGAGACCACAGGTGAAGGAAAAGCATATGCTAATGCTAACAACTTGCGTGGAGATGTCAAAAAGACCAAAATTCCACCAGACTTGGTTATCAAGATTAAGTAAATAATTTAGAATATGCCATACTTGATTGGCACTGGCACATTATTAATGTGTTATCCAAGAAATAAAATATTCAACTTGTCATTATCAAGGAACTCCGTTCAATATTTCAATTGCGCTCTTATAACTTGAAACTTCGGACTAATACTCTAACCACACAGGGTCTATATAAGGTTCATCTCTTCATCTACTACTTACATATAAAGTAACCCTCCACGAGAGTTTTAATTATGTCCGACTCTGATTCAATTACCTTACCAGCTACTGCAGGGGACATGTCCAACCCTGCCGGTACGCTAAACATTCCCAATTCTGTTCTCTCGTGGCTTTGTTTCGGTGAAACCATATAAAGTTTTATTTTCTATTTCAAATTCCATATATTAATTAATAATATGTTTGCATGATTGCATTTATGTTGCCATAATGCTGTTGTGACAACATCAGTTAGCATCCTCGCATATTTCCCCCCTTAGAATGGTAATTAGGTGAAGTGAAGAAGAAAAACTATGTCCATTCCTTGTGTGCATTACAAGAGCAAAATTTCCATCTGTTATGCTTAAGGCAAGGAGAGAAGGCCCTAAGCATTGGTGCTTCGTCCCAAAATATTAATGTTCACAAAATTGACCATGCTGCCAATTAGTTTAAAGTCGACTTTTATCTTTTGATGATCTCATGTGTTTTGTTTAACTTAATATATTTTATGAAATTGCATACCATTCATCTTCTTTAAGTCAAGGGATGACATTTCTTATGTTGTTTATGTAAATTTAGATAAAAATATACCAATATGATTAGTCATGCGCTAATTTATATTAAAATTTAATAATAAACACATTATGCACTTTATATCTGATCGTCAAACGGAATAACACTATAGTGTTAACCTATGCAGTGACCTGTATAACCGATTATAATAAACTGGATATTTCTGTGGAAGAAACAGAGTATGCTCGGGAATCAGACAGTAAGTGTTTTTGTTTTTTTTAATTCATTTCCCTTCTTATATAATCATATGTTTGAGAATTGGGTCTATATTGAGCAAATTAACACAATAGACATTTTTCTAAATATAGTGCCTTGTTCCATGTATTGTAATGAGGTTTCTACCCCTGGACGTATTCCAGTGGTGTAGTTTCTCTTTTTGTTTGGGCTTAGGCCCCTCCTGTAGCCAAAGAAAAAATATAGTGCCTTGTCCCCTGTATTGTGTGCACCATATAGTTTATACATGACAAGTCATAAGTCCAGAAATATCTTATTTAGAATTAACTATCCATGAACATATTATAAATCTGATGATATAAAGTGCACACGAAATGTGCAGGAACATATAAAAGGCGTATTTGTGTGGCAGCCGCATCAGGAGATTGGGTTGTGGCTTCATCGTATGATAGAACTCATCCTAATTGGGTATGTACTCCCTTGACTACAGCTGGAGACACAGCTCTCCACATTGCAGTGAGCTTGGAAAAAACAAAATTTGTGGCAAAGTTGGTGGAACGGACAAGCATGCAAAATATGGAACTTCGCAGGGCAGATGGAAGTACTGCCTTTTGTATTGCTGCCATTTCAGGGAACATGAAAATTGTCAATATTTTATTAGGCAAGAACCCAGGGTTGGTTTGGATTAGAGGACGCGAAGAAATGCTACCAATTCAATTGGCATCCTTAGCTGGGCACCTTCAGATGGTGAAATTTTTATTTGAAAGGACTCAAGAAGACATGCACATAATTTTACCCTTTCAAGACATAGTCAAGTTGTTTTTCATGACCCTTACAAGCAACATTTACAGTAAGCTGAATACATACACACACAGATACATATATCTATCATAATTTTAAATTTTCGACATATCTCTCTTTAATTAGTTTAGATATAACTTAGGTATGCTTGAAATATAAAGACTTCCACATTTCTGTCATGGTCCAAAAACTGAAATGGCAATGGGCTTATATGTCAGTTTCAGCTGATGTTTTGTTTATGTTGAATTTTATAGTTTCGGTAACGTATTCATTATTCTCATTTTTTTTTTGGTCATCACAGCTACATCATTGACTTTGTTGAAGAAACATCCAAGGCTCATTTGTACAGAAAACGAAAAGGAGCTAAATGCCTTACAAGTGCTTGCTCGGTCACGTTAGTTCTCTAACCTTGCATTTTTCTAGACTTCAGTTTTCTTATTTATATACTGTCCATTTTAAATACTCCATCCTTTATAAGATATTAAGATCCCCTCCCCTTTAAAAAAAAAACGAATCTTTACTTTTATTTTAATTCGTTTAAAAAAGTACTATGTAACAATCATGTATTTTTTAGTGTGCTACAAATGATAGATCAAGTTTGAGGTGCCAACCAATCTCTATTGTCATGCAATTGCACCCTAAATTTATTTGGCCTTGGTTTTGGGTGTTTTTGTGTAGCAAATTTTTGCTTTGTACTTTCTTTACTCTGAATCTGGGTATATCTTGTACTCGGGTTTAGTGCTTATTATTAATATATCATTAGCTTATCAAAAAAAAATCATGAATTGTTACATCATTAAAATAAAATTTAGTTTGTGATTAATAATAAAATCAAATCAGCTCATTTAATTATTTACAAGCAATGCCAGCCTTTAACAAGCATGCTCCTGGTTATTGTGCTCTTCTAAGTTGGTTGTTCGAGGCTATGGAAGAAGAACAAGAGGACGAGTTTCGACAATACACCTATGCAAAAAAGGCAATGTTCGATGCAGCAAAATCAGGAAACACCATGATTTTAGAATTTATTTTCAACTACAATCCGAATTTATTTATGGAAGTGAATTCCCAGGGGCAAAACTTACTTCACATTGCTATCTTATACCGGCATGGAAGTGTCTACCGTCTAATATCGAGTAAGGGTGCATACAAGAATATTTTAACGCAACATGTCGATCATGAGGGAAACAATGTTCTTCACTATGCTGGAATGTTGGCAGCGAAAGAAAAAAGTGGATCACCAGTACATCATCAATTTATTCATAGCGAAGAGCTATGGCTTAAGGTGCATTTAGATTGTGTCATATCTATGATATGCTATTATAATAGAATTTAGTAATTCTGCACTTACACCCGTTTAAAAAGATTTTTCATAGATTTCCAATGATATTTTACTATAGTTATATTGTAAAATTACTTTTTTAAAATAATTAAATTATATATATATATATAAGGTGGTCAACTAGATTCTTCGGTGGATATTAGTCATGGACAAAACCGATGAATACTTTTGCACTATTAACTTGGTGACCAAAAACAAATATATAATATATCTTAATCTTTTTACAATCACACTTTTTTATTTTTGAATTTCCATTTAAATTAAATGTTTATTTTATGTCTAACCAAGTTGCAGGAAGTGGAGAAGATAGTTCCTCCTGCATTGAAAATAATGGAGAATGAAGAAGGTTTGACTCCAAAAGAATTATTTGATAGGGAACACACAGATCTATATGAAAAGGCTATAATTGAACTGAATGGAAGTGCAAATACTTACATAGTGGTAGCAACTCTTGTTGTAACGTTAGGGATAACTGGAGCCCTCACGATTCGTACGAATGATAACAGTGAAAAGACCCCGATTTTCAAACAGGAGATATGGTACATGATATTTCTTCTCTCGGTTGGATTTGGAGTGAGCTTGTGTGCAATATCAATGCTCCTGTTCACCTCAATTATACTCCCTTCAACTTGGAGACCAACAGGAGATTATGTCAGCTCCCATCTAACAAGGCTGACGTTTGGGTTTTTGTTTCTTTATTCCTCGGTTGGAATCATGGGTATCTACAGTGTTATATCGGGTGGCATTTTGGTCTATACCTTCCTCCCCAACTGGGTCTTTTATGTTATTGTTGCGGTTATTGGCATTGCAGTAGTCTTGTCTTTTGTGTTTTTCTATCGTTCTTTGTAATATTATTTCGCTCTGCCCGTAGTGCTGACCTTTTGCCAGCAATATGCAGCGAGGATACTGTCAACAATGGGGATTAACTATGCCTGGGATCATTTTTATTTCGATTAGTCAATTAGATAATTTTTTTTTTTGGTCAATAAATCAGAAATATGTCTTGAATGAAAGAGGGCAATGCCCAGATCCTTACAGTGAGGCCCAGTACTAACAACTGGCCGAAAATACCAGGAAATGTAAAACAAACAACCTTTTATTCTATCAGTGATATACTTAAAATAATTGACTTAATATATAACCCTTTTTGTTTTTGGTCAAAAATATATAACCCTTTTGTTTGGAGGGTTGGTAAATACACCCCCTCTTTTTTGCCATCTACTCCACTTAGCACTGTTCATAAATTTTAATACGAAACTGCCCTTTCTATTTTCCCGTTTCTGCTTCTTTGTTTCTACTTCCCCTTCCCTCTTTTTTTCCGAAAAACACAAACACCTCACTCGCATTTGCAGACCAAAGGAAACCACAGAATCAAAGAAAAACCTCACTTCCCTCTTCCCTCTTCTCATCGCAGATCTACGAACAACACAGGGGTTCCATTTTCGCATAACAGGTTCTTTTCTTCTTTCGGTTTGATATTTTCTTTTCATTGGTTATTTCATTTCTTTGTTTTTTTTGGTGAATCACATTGGTTATTTTCTGAATTGTTGGCATCTTTCTGGTTCTTGGCATTTTTTTGCAATTTTTCTAGTTCCATATGTTTGCAAAAGATCGCCTATCAGTTTCGTTCTGGTTCTTCGCATTTTTAACTGGAAATTCGAATTTCCGAAGGAAAATAGAATTATAAATTTCTGAAAATTCAAATTTTTGATAGTGCAAAATTTCAATTTTGAACTACTTTGCACCGCAAATTCAAATTTTCGGTAGTACAAAAATGAAATTTTGAACTACTGGAAACTCGAATTTTTGGTAGCGCAAAATTGAAATTTTGTGCTACCAGAAACTCGAATTTTCAGTAGTTCAAAATTTCATTTTTGTACTACCGGAAACTCAAATTTCCGGTAGTGCAAATTTCAATTTTGTGCTACCGGAAACTCAAATTTTTAGTAGTACAAAATTTCAATTTTCGAGAGTTCAAACTTTGAAATTTTCAATTTTTTTTATTATTATTCTAATTATAATTACATTGTTTATATAGTTCTAATTTGAAATTTTGAAATTTTAATTTTTTTTTATATTTTTCAAATTCGAATTCTAATTACATCCTTTTCCTTTGTAATTGTTTTATTTTTTAGATATAGCTAGTCGACGACGGCCTACTGCATCTGCATGTAGACAACGTGTTGGTGGTCAAGATATTCATGAGGAGACACCCCTACCTGTACCTCCACCTGTGCAGCCTCGATCATATCCTGGAGGGTCCGACGATTTGTCATTGCTGGGGTCCTATGAATCACATGTTGCTTATGACATATGGAATGGAGTGGTAAGTAACATAGTCTTGATATTGTTTGATTTTTTATTGTTTTATTATAATTTATTTTTATGAAAATTTGACTTGTTTAATTGTGTCAGGATCGTGGAGAGTTAAAGATAATGGCACATGGTCGGAAAGTCTTAGAAGCCCCAAAACTGGCTGATGAAGTTTCAAATCTTATATTTCATACAGGATTACACACACTCCGCTTGTGCACGTACTCGTTGGGAGATAAGGGTCTTGTCTCGGCATTTGCAGAGCGATGGCATAAGGAGACTAGCTCTTTTCATATGTCATTCGGTGAGATGACTATCACTTTGGATGATGTGGCGTCACTTCTCCATTTGTCAACTAGTGGCACAATATGGACAGACCCCGGATTTGATAGAGATGTTGTTATACCCTTCTTACCGAACTACTTGGCGTCACACCTGCACAAGCATACGAAGAAATGGAGGCGACACGGGGCTTACATGTTTGATTGAACTGGCTGTTAGATGTTTATGAGGAGAGGGAAAAGCAGAAGAACTGGCAAGCAGCTACTAGGGCGTACCTACTATTTTTGGTAGGATGTACTACATTTGTCGACAAGAGTGCTACGTATGTTAACATAGCATTCTTAGATCTTTTTCATGACCTTGACACCTGCCGCGGATATGCATGGGGAGCGGTCGTGCTTGCATTTCTGTATGACCACCTATGGGAAGCTAGTAAGGCAGAGACGAAATAGATGGGTGGTTACTTGTCCCTATTACAGGTAATGACCTATATAATTTGCCTTGTATTGCTTAAACCATGTGTTTGTTTTATATAACCATGTGTATACATTCATGTTTTATGCAAGCATGGATTTACGTACATTTTCCCAATATTGGGCTTCGCTATGACACAAATGAAAGACGTGAAACGGTGCCTCTTGCAATGAAATGGAGACCTAAAAGAGGGGATGGTCGGGTGATGTCCATTAGGACTGCTTTAGATGCATTGACCACAGATGATGTCATATGGACCCCCTATGATAGTCATAGGGGCACGATGCCACTTAGCGATATTGCTTTCTTCTCTGGGTATATAACGTGGTATAGAGTGACGGTCTCGTATCTGCCAGAGAGGGTTTTGCGTCAGTTTGGACATGTCCAGGTGATTCCGCGGTGCCCACCAGATATGCCTGCAGACCCAGAAGAGATCATTAACATGTGGGCACATTATCTAGACCACATTATTGATATACAGAGTAGAGGTCGTATGGTGGCAGACCCACATGAGACTGAGGATGGTTATTTGGCATGGTATCGACGGGTTTCTCACCCATTACTCATACCACCCGTGGAGGAGGAGGTAAGAGTGCCTGGTCCTAGCTCCAGCAGTATACCCCATGTGGAGGAAATTGTTAGGATGTCTACGATGTCTGGATCCAACTCTAGAGGGTCTCAGATAGCTGCGGTATTTCTAAAAACTAAATTATGTGTTTAATACCTTCGGTGTTTATAAATGTTAATGTCATGTTTTTTGGTAATTATAGGCAATGTGTGACCAGATTGCAGATATATGTGAAGAAGCTATGGTGGCACATCCAGACATCGACTATTTTAGACAGATATACTCTATTGCACGAGGTGCCCCGTTCAAGCGAACATATGAGAGGAGGAGGAGGAGGAGGGGGGATCGATCTACACAATGATAGATTGTCTTAGTTACTTTAGTACTTTCAATACTATCGATGTTATTTTGTAACTTTGTTTGTATACGTGACTCAGTTAACGTTTTTATATATATTTTTGTTATACTTAAACTAGAAAGGTTTAAACAACGTGCTGTTAACATGAGCTGCTGTTAACAACGTGCTGTTATATTTTGTTATATGCACAAATAACCATGTCTTACAATCAATCATCAGAAAAGGTTAACATGAGTTGGTGTCTCTCGTATAAAAAGTGAACTATAATGTTGCTGACGATGAATAAATACAAATTCCCAAGGTAGAGCTTCTGGACTAGCGTTCTTAGACCACAACGTGGCAGTTAAGGGCATCGAGGATACGTACCTATCAAATAAGAAAAATTCATAAACTCGCAATATATTTACATGATTAAAATGAAATAATAATTAACACAATATTATACTTGCACCCAATGGTTGCCATTAACAAATCCAATGGCAATGACAGTGACATTGGCTTCGGGTTGACCTCTTAGTGTGAAAAATGTCATGCCATATTGAGATGACAATGCAACCAATACCACGTTATACCTAGAGGCAATCACATATCCCATTTTTGGGAGGGTCATCCACTTGTCAACAGTAGCATGATTTTCAATCCACAGGGACTCGATTAACTGATCAACAATTTCAACCCCAAACATCTTGGTATACTATTTTCTTTGCGTTTTCAATTCTTTCATTAAGTCATTACGAACAACAGGCCAAGACTCTTCACCTATTCCCAGTAAAACAGCAATGGAATGATATCCACAATTACCATCAGCCTCAATATTGATAATGTCCTCAATGTATGGATGAATTTCCATTGGAAATTATTTCAACATATGCAACACTTTCCTAGGCCTAGAGTTAGGTTGTTGGACTGGTTTTCCCTTACCCGACGTAGCTGGTGTGCTACTTTTTTTAGAATAAAGATTATCAATATGTTCCCAATATGATGGATCACGTTTGGTGGATTTGTTTGACTTTGACATTTTACTCTTTTGTGGTGCCCCCTTTGTATTAACCTGTAAATTAGTAAAGTTTAATTAAATCGTCATAAATGACTCCAGAAATAGTTCAACACAATATATATATATATATATTATAATTTACGATTTCTACCTTTTCAAATGGAGGACACATATTACTTGCTTCCGGACAAGCAAGCTCCAATACTTTGGTTTTCATAGCAGCTTTACCATAAATGTCAAATCCTTCAAATCGATTTATCAATTTCTCCCACTCATATGTCAGTGTCAAACATGCCCCCTTATCCTCCTCACCTTGGTCGTGAAAGCTTAATTTCCTCCAATGTCTGTGCACATCACGCAGTGGAATTGGCTGCATACCCAGAGTCACGTACCGGGCAATCTGAATGCACATGGTAACCCATGGGTCCTTTTAATACGGCAACCACAAAGGGAACAATCAGTACCTGTGAATTTCACTTGATCAAGTTGCTTGGATATATGATCAAGTCCAGCCCTAGATACGAAATACCGCAACTCATTGAATATTGTTGGCTGGTGTCTGTGTTCAACATGGTTGATACTCATTTGGAATGACGCTTTTATTTCATTGTGTTGCAATATAATCATATTGTTGATAGCATCCCAACAAGTACACATATCTCCCATGCTATTGTCAAGCAACTTCTCCAATCTCCCATGTGCACCTTCCACCCTAATATGAACAATAAAACATTTTGATCAAAACATGTAACAAAATGAAGTAACCATTAATATGTTAATATAAGTTTGGGCATACCTATTTGTTGTTGTGTTCCCCAAGTGCATCACCTGATCAGTCCATGCACACACAAACTTTTCCTTGTGGGGGAATCAACCACGTATTCTTCACGTATTCACAAAAAATAGGCCACACTGAACAAATCCTTTCAAAAATGGCTAGACGGTCGACGTAGTCAGTCTCAGTAAGAGAGTCACAAATGAATTCCCATGCATCTCTAACTGACTGTCATACATCATTAGGATGAACATGCAACTTTACCTTCGCCTCTACGTTTTTGCCAATATGAATCCGGCATAATAATTGAGTTGATGATGGAAACACCTCTTGCACTGCATTCATCAATGCAACATCTCTGTCAGTCACAATCACATGAGGAACCATGTCAGTTCTCACAAAAAGCTCTCTTAATTTGTGTAGTACCCATGTAAAGTTATATGCCCGCTCTGCCTCCAAATAAGCAAATGCCACAGAGAATGTGAGCTCTGTTGATGTCTGACCAACAACCTCAAGTAGTGGAAGGCGATACCTATTTGTTTTGTATGTACTATTCATTACAAGCACAATGTGAAACATGTCCAGAAGCCTAATAGAATCTGGATGTGCCCAGAAAATATCTCTCAAAGCATTTGTTTCTCTATGTCTCCTAAACCAATAAACATATTTATCACGTTCCAATAAACTGAGTAGTTGTTGCATCTCTGTCCTTCCCCCTTTTTGAGACCGATGAAACTTTTTTCGCTCATTATAAATATGATTTATTGTACTCATGTTGGACGCATTTTTATCTTTTACGGTTATTAGTATATTCCCAGGCTTAACCATGTTTTTGGTCAAACTATTAACTAAAAATCTTTCGTCATCATTTAGGCGACCAACATATGAGTGACCAACCAGTGTCTCTGCCCATCCATGGTTGTGAGTCCTATTCACTATATTAATATACCAACCTTGACCATTACTCATGCGTCTTGCTCTTAACCTGAATGGGCACTCACACTTTTGGGTAACAGTTACCTTTTTCGGTAATTTGTTCTTATATGGCCTATATTTACCACTTCTAGTACAAGCCAAAACAACAACTGTCTTTCTTCTTGAGCCTTTGTCCCCGTCGTCTGATCTTGTTATGACAAGCACAAATCCACATTCCATAGCAAGTGGTCTAGCCCAGTTCAATAAATCATCTTTAGTATAGAAGACCTGATAATGGGCAAGGACATACATATAAATGACCTTAACAATCAAAACAACATTTTAAAAAAAATAAATAAATACCTCATTAGTTGTGAATTCTTCAGTGCAGTCAAATTTATTTAGTAATGAAGGGAACGCATCATTAGAATTGTCATCCATCATGTACTGAATAGCACTACAGAAACACACCTGAATTACAAGAAATTGAAATTGGAATTTTTAAAATTTTGTAACTTACCTGAAATTGGAATTTTCGGTAGTTATAAAATTTCCGAAAATATTTCCGCACTACCGGGAAGTGGAATTTACCGGTAGTTATAAAAATAATTTTATAACTTACCGAAAATTTTAATTTCCGGAAAGTTTAAAATTAAATATTTACCAAAAATTGAAATTTCTGGTAAATATTTAATTCTAAACTTTCTAAAAATTCCAATTACCAGTTTAAATAACAGTTTTTTATAAAAAAATCACATATACCTCAACGTTCAAAAGAGGAAGACGAAGATGAAATTTCAGCTATGTTCTTATCTTCTTCTTTCTCGTCTGTTCTCTCATCTCTCACTGAAGCTGAAGTTAAATGAGGATCAAAGAAGTTAAACGAAGATCAAACAAACGGGGAAGAAGAAACAGGAAACAGTGAGGTAAAAACAGTGGGGTGTATGCGGGGAAATACAGAAAAATGAAAAAAAAAAGGTTTTTTTATATTTTTACATTGATCTGACTGTTAAGTGGGATGGATGGCAAAAAAGAAGGGGTGTATTTACCAATCCCTTTTTTTTTTTGGTCAAAGATAGAAGAAATTCAATATCACCGGGCCAAGCCCAAGAAGAAACAACAGATCCCAGCCAGAAAAGGCAATACTCCAGCCAGTCTAAAAGCAACAATCACAGATTTACCAACAATACAGATATGCAACTGACTCAAACAAGCATAACTTAATCCAAAGACCAAACTAAACAACCCAGTCACACCCCAGCTCGACCCAAAAAGAAGCACCCCTACCGGCAAAACCATACCCAAAGCAAGACCAAGAGTCGGCGCCATCAAAAGACCTCTACACATCTCCATCCATCTGCAGAGCTAAAAAAAACCAGACAAAACATCCCTCTCCAATCCCCTTTGTTTGTTACCTTCTGCATTGTTGCATTTTGATATCCCGGCCCATTAATAGCAGCTTTTTTATTTTTTTTTAACGAGATAAAAGGGCTTTTTTCCCGGCCCATTAATATCATCTAATATTTCATTTACAATTTTGGATTTTTACTTCTTTAATTTTAAAAATAAAAATATTATGCAATCACGATCGTATTAAACTAAACCGTGTCATCAAAAAAAAAATTTAAACTGAACCAAGAAATGATAATTAATCTAAAGCTAGTAATTTGTTTTAGAAAATGAAGTAAATAGTATTAATTGTAAATAGATAAATTAGCGATTAATATTACACATACAATGTGTAACAAATTATAATTACATTTATATATAATTTCTTGATTTTTTTATTAATAATTGAGTTATTTTATGTTATTCTAAAAAATGAGTATTTAGTATGACTTTTTATCTTAACATAAACAATAAAATTTCAAAAGAAATATAATTTTGATAGAAAATAAAAAAAAATTGAGAGATGATACATGTTTTAACTAATATCTATTTTTCCTATATATCTTTTTTGATGATCTATTTTTTATATAAATTTGTTTTAGAAAATGAAGTAAATAGTATTAATTGTAAATAGATAAATTAGCGATTAATATTACACATACAATGTGTAACAAATTATAATTACATTTATATATCATTTCTTGATTTTTTTATTAATAATTGAGTTATTTTATTTTATTCTAAAAAATGAGTATTTACTATGAGTTTTTATCTTAAAATAAACAATAAAAATTCAAAAAAAAATATAATTTTGATAGAAAATAAAAAAAATTGATAGATGATACATGTTTTAACTAATATCTATTTTTCCTATATATCTTTTTCGGTGATCTATTTTTTATATAATAATTAATGGTTAAGATTATTTATTTTATTTTATATGATAAAGTGGATGATTTTAATTTTTTCGTCGTGGTGAATCGCCAAAAATTTTTTTTGTCAATGGGTGAATTACTCATTTTAAAGGAGCTGGATTGGTAAGTAAGACGGAAGAATTTATGCGGACACAACAACCGCGTTTAGCTATGGCCCACTGTCGGCCATTGGCGTTCCTTCATTCAAGGGTCATTTTTGTTTGTTTATTGTTTTTCTTTGTTATTTGTTAGTTGGATAATTGAGAGTTGTTTAAGTCATTCAGAGCATAACTTAGGTTTATTATGTATGAATTAGCTATAATATATCTATTTTGAACTTATGTATTCAGAATCTTTTCTGTATAATATTTGGGCTTCGGTCTTTTCAATATATATCACCTTTAACAAAAAAAAAAGGCATGAATTTTTGGACAAAAAATTGGTCATAAATGAGAAAATAAAATAAAAATAAAAAATAAATAAAAAAGGGTCGTGGTCATGTGTTGGGGGAAATTTGAAGGATTTAATTAATTTAATTAAGGTTGAGAAATTGAGAAGATAAATGGTGGATTTGGGGAAAGGGTGACACGTTGAACAACCACTCCCTGTAGAGCAGCGAGCATTCCACGATCATCCTCATCACACACAACACAACGACACCACTCTCTCTCTCACATCACAGGATTCACACAGGAAACCCCAACCCTCCTCCTCTCTGCACCCAAACTTGCGGCCTCCTCCTCAACTCAAGGTATTCTCTCTCTCTCTACCATTGATTGACCCATTCATCATCATCATAATCATGATTATATTCATAGAACAATCTCAATCTCTGCAGAGGATGAACAAGAGGCGAAGGACCACCGTCTACAAACCTCTTCTCGATCTCTCCAATCGAGAGCTCGGCGAGCTTCCCGCCAGAAATTTCCCTCACCGTCTCGGCGGCTCCGAGGTAACGTTCAATAACCCCTCTCTTAACCTCTAACTACCAAATTTTCATCCTTTTTCCCAATAATCCTACTGGGTCTTCCCCCCCCCCCCCCCTTTAAAAACCATTGATTGCAAATCTCCAGTTAACTGTTGATCGTGTTTGGTTCTCGGGATATTGAAATTAAAAACCGGGCCTTTTTGGCCTGTTCTTCTAAAGGGTATCTTGTTTTGATGTAGACATATGGATCTGAATGTGTCTCTGTGATGGGGCTTATAGCGCTCCTGAACTCTAACTATTGTCGTGTCGTGTGTTTTAGGATCTTGTCCTTCGGCTTGATGTGTTCAGGAAGCTGGAAAAGCACAGGGGTTGTGTAAACACTGTAGGCTTCAATGCTGATGGTGACATTGTGGTGTCCGGTTCCGATGACCGGAGGGTTATTCTCTGGGACTGGGAAAGTGGGCATATTAAGCTTTCTTTCCATTCTGGTCATAGTAACAATGTTTTCCAGGCTAAGATCATGCCTCACTCCGATGATCGAAGCATTGTCACTTGTGCTGCTGATGGACAGGTATAACCCCATTCTGATCCCATTTGAACTTTTTAACAGACCTTGTGCATTTTCCTTTCATATATGTCACATTGTGGTTGAGGTGATCAGTCTATCTAATAATGCTATAATTTGTCAAATAATGGTTACCATCACTACTTTGTCCATATCTTGTGTCTTCAGGATGCAAAAGATGTTGTATGGTTTCGGGACGGGTCATTTATTTAGTTATTTACTAAACTTGTTCATCTTCTTCCGAGTCGGGATAAATATAATGCTGTTTTCTGTTATGTAATGATTATTATTATGCATGAATCTTCTTGGGCTATTTTACTAAAAGAAGGGTGTTTCATTATGCAAACTCTCAATTTTAGGTGAGACATGCTCAAATTCTTGAAAATGGAGGAGTGGAAACTAAGTTATTGGCCAAGCACCAAGGACGGGCTCATAAGTTGGCTATTGAGCCCGGTAGCCCTCATATATTTTATACGTGCGGTGAAGATGGACTAGTACAGCATGTGAGTGATTGATTTTTTCTAGTTTCAGTTTTTTTATCGTTTATCCATTAGTGATCTCTCACTAAGCATCTTAACAGTTTGATCTGAGGACTGGGGCTGCAACAGAACTTTTTACGTGCCAGCCAATTAAGGATAGATGGAATTACATGCCAGTCATCCATCTTAATGCAATTGCAATTGATCCAAGGAACCCAAATCTCTTTGCGGTTGCTGGGTCTGATGAGTATACTCGACTTTATGATATCCGCAAGTATAAGTGGGATGGATCAACTGATTTTGGTCAACCGACCGACTTCTTTTGTCCTCCACACTTGATTGGTGATGAGCGAGTGGGAATAACAGGCTTGGCCTTTTCTGAACAAAGGGAGCTTCTTGTGTCCTACAATGATGAGTTTATTTACCTTTTTACACAAGATATGGGTTTGGGACCAAACCCTGTTCCTGGGTCCCCTTTATCTATTAGTAGCGATGCAAGTGAAATGGGAGGTAGTCATGGATCTGCACAATCTCCATCAAACACGGATGCTGATGATAAAATCACCCCTCAAGTTTTTAAGGGACACAGGAATTGTGAGACAGTGAAGGGTGTTAATTTTTTTGGGCCCAATTGTGAGTATGTAGTGAGTGGGTCAGACTGTGGTCGGATATTCATATGGAAAAAGAAAGGTGGTCAGCTTGTTCGTGTCATGGAAGCAGACAAGCATGTTGTGAACTGCATTGAGTCTCATCCCCATACAATGGTTCTTGCAAGCAGCGGTATTGAGCATGACATCAAGATATGGACTCCAAAGGCCCTCGAGAAAGCTACTTTGCCCAAAATTATTGAGCAGGTATGGATTCTATCGTCTTGAACTAATTATTAGATGATGCCTTTTAAGCGTAGGAAGCTCTGGTTTTATTTATAAGTCTCTGACTGGGACAGTTTATATACAAGCTTCATTTTAAGAAATAAAACATAAGAACCCATATAGATAATGTGAAGATATTTTCAAAAGCTTTTTTGGCCCTCTTTCCTCCATCTGCCTCTGGTTGGCCCTCAATCCCAACCAGTTCAAGAATCTACAAGTCCGATGTCACCAACGCCATAAATATGAAAAACCCTGACTCTTATCCACTCATTACTATGTAATGATGGATCCTCTGCGAATCATCCTTTGGCCAGAGATTGTTGATTTGATTATGTAGTCCAGGACAAAGTTCCACTCATACAATGCTGGTTGGTTGGATCGGTTCACATTTGGATTATGTGACTCGCTGATATGCTGCTACATCATTATAAGGCTGCGTGATTTGTCTGGAAAATGAGTAAAACTTGTATACGTTAGAGGCTTGAACATGCCATGCCGGCCATGGGGAGTTGGGTGGGTGTTATGAATGCAATGCATGATAAATAAGTATCTACTCACAAGTGATTTTATGAAAGAGAATTAAATACTTATTTGAATATTCATTTATCTAAAAATATTTACCCATTGATTTAAAACACTTCTAAATTCAAATAAAAGAATTACTATTAACATGCTTATAACACCAGTGCTGGTCTGTTAATGTTAAAGGATAAATCATATAAGAATTGATATTTATGTTACATGATTGCACTGTTTGAGCAGCAGAGGAACTAATTTCTCTGCTGTTACTTCTTTGAAAAAGGTTGTCGTGTCTGATCAAATTCATTGGTTTACGAGTGATGACGATGATAGTACTTCCGACGATGACGACGACGACGAGGATGATGCTATGATGATGATGACACTGCTTGATGATGACTATGATGATATGTTTGATGATGATGATGCCGATGATGGTGATGACAATGACAATGATAGTGACGATGATGACGGCGATGGTTGTGAGGATGATGAATATATCAATGAATACGGCGATGGTGATTATGACAATAGTTGTAATGATGATGACAACAATGATGTCGATGATGATAATAATGATGACAATGGCAACGATGATAATTTTGCTGGTGGTTTGTAATGATGCAAATTGATGAAAATTTTGTGTGTCCAACAGAAACCCAAGGCTAGGGGCTGGATGTACCAGATAGCTTCTCCTGAAGACCTGATGTTGCAACTGTTTTCACTTCCGAGACGGAGGATTAGGACACGGAGCAATGGAGAAAACTCAGCCGCAGATCGAGAACTTCTAGAGTTAATATTGACATTCGATGCCAATAGTGACAGTTCTAATGACGACGACGACGATGATGGAGATGCAATCAGCCGAGACGACTTGTTCAGTTGAGTTATGCATGTTGGCTCTGGCCTTCCAAAAGAATGGTAGCAATTGTATATAAACATTAGGATTAAGAATAACTGTGTTGAGTCGAGTCTTGCATACTGTTTAAACATGATTCTATATACAACTACCCTTAAATTTTATTTCTGGTCATTTATTTATGAATTTTGTTTATTTTGCGCACACGTTTTTAGTTGTTTATGTGATGTGAATTAATTCCTTGGACTCGGTTATCCGTCGGAACTGAAAATGGCAAGTTACCACAGAAAAACATGCTTTTTCTTTCTTTTCTTTCTTCTTGGGTGGTGGGTTGTTGTTTGATTTGTTTGCTTTTGTTTTTGGTGAAGAAGCATTTCACCTCCTCCTTTGGATGTTTGATATTTAAGTTAGGTATTTGAAGGTTATTTATCTTATAGTTTGTAGGATATTTTACATCTCAAGAATTACTACTACATATTGGAGAATGGGATACATATATTATTGACATTTCTATATGTGCACCGAAGTAATTTTATATATGTATTTTTCCAAATAGTTGATATTCACTTTGAACTCTTGCAACTAAACGACCATAGTAGGGTTAACCTGTCACAGCCATATTCAACAAAGGGTCAAAACTCAATTTATCCCAATCTTTTACTTTATCATCATCGTCATCGACTCATCCTTATGTAAGGAAGTTTTACCGGACTTGGGATATTTGATACATGAAATTGTAAAAGTGTATCAATTTGTTCTGACATTAATGTAATTCTAAATTAATCTGTGTAATTGTAAAGTGTTGATCAAGTTAGTCTCTTTTATCACTTAATACATGTGGCTTCCATGCCATAGAGGTGAAATTGGTTAAAATTGTTTTTCCATTTTTACTCCATTTTTTTTAGTGCACCGTAACTCTCCCTTCATCTTTTCTCGCCCCTTTCTCTCAATATCATTTCAAAAATGTACCGTAACAAATTAAATAATAATACAAATTATTTTATCTCTGTCAATGATACATAAAATCTAAATTATTTATAATTTATAATATAAATATAAATATACCTTTCATTTCTTGAGGTTATGTGGATAAAGATAAATAAAAACGATATGTATCTATATATGATAATAAAAAAAAGATTAAAAAACATAACTGACTATTTTAATCGACTAAATTAAAAAAATAATTAACTTAAGAGCAAATAACTGATTTTTCCAAAATTATACGACTAAAATTTTAAGACAATGTATATTAGTGACGATAATGCTTCATTTTATTTTACTAAATAAAGTCATAAAACCATGTAGAAAAAAAAAACACTAACATGCGGACGAACAAAACCATGTCGCGATGACCATGACGGTGAGTTTTCACTTCTCAGTCAGTCCTCACCTCATATATTTTTATATTATTATATTTATATTTTAATTATTATTTGCGGTGCGTTTGGGATATTTTTGACTTTTGAGCTGAGGAGGCTGTTTTTGGTTTCTGGTTTGCGTTCTTTCTCGCATTGGATTCAGAAAGTGTGAGCTGAAAACATGGAAGCCTTGGCCTCATCTTCCTCTGCAACGCTTCCTTCTTTCTCCATCTTCCCCTCATCAAGAACATGCCTTTCTCCCAAGACCCTCCACTTTCGTTTACCCTCCAAGCGTCCGTTTTCAATATCCTTCTCTCTCTCAATCTTTTTTTTCCTTTTCTCTGATTTCTGATATTTTAGAGGATCATGCCCTCTGATTAATTGATTATGATTTGTTTTGTTCAGGTGATGATGGTCACGATTTAGACTCGCAATCAAAACCCAAGGACAAGGAGATAAACAACGACAACAACAACAATTACAACAATAACCTTCCAATTCTCAGTGATCGCCGCCTCTCCCTTTCCCCTCTTTCAAAAGTATGTTTTTTCCCTTTCCCTTTCCCATATCCATTTCTGCACCCAAAAGATATCTCAGATTTCCAAGGGTGGATTTCATTACACGTAACGGATACAAAAATATTGTTTCTCTTTTTGGGATTTTTTGGTCGTAAAAGATATTCAATAGTGTCATTCCTTTCCCAAAATTTAAACTTCGATGAATTTCTGTGGCTTAAGTATCTGAAAATTCAAAGGGTCAGTCATGAACATATTCAATTCATCTGTACATAAGATATCCGAAAATCTGAAAGGTCAATCAATTGCATTACATGTACTGGATGAAAAAGTTTTGTTTTTTTGTTTTGGTGATGAAAATGATTCAATTGAATTCTGTCTGATGAGAATTTGTGGGGTCAGGATGCGGCGATGGGGCTGGTGTTGAGTGCTGCGACGGGTAGAGGATGGACTACTGGTTCGGGGATGGAAGGGCCCCCTGTCCCGGCCGGTGGCAGGGACGACGAATCAGGGACGGGGAACATCTCCACGTTCCCGTGGTCTCTCTTCACTAAATCCCCAAGGCGTAGGATGCTTGTTGCTTTCACTTGTACCATCTGTGGCCAGCGAACTACACGGGCTATTAATCCTCATGCTTACACCGATGGCACTGTTTTTGTCCAGGTAACATTTTGTTGTTTTTGTTAACCCTGAACCCCAGTCATACATATCTGCTATGTTTGGCAAAAATAGCTCTGAAAGCTGAAAAGTTAGCTGAAACCTGAGAAACTAACTTTTAGTGGAAAGCCATTAATCTAGATTTTTAGCTGAAAGCTGTTAGCTGAATGTGGAAAGCCATTAATCTAGTTTATTAAATTAGAAGTGTTTGGTAAAATTAGTCTTTGAGCTAGCTTTTGAGCTTTCGGTTCACACAATTTAGTTTGTTTCATACATTTGTTAGTATGTGTATTATATGTATCTCTTTGTGTGTATGCACGCGTGCGGGCATGCATGCGCACAAATGAAAGTTTATCATCATTATATAAAAATAAAGCATATATTAGCAACATATGTGTACTGGACTAGCAGGAGCATGGCTTGCCACTCATCATGAAGAGATGAGTTTGGTTCCTGCACAGGCACAGCCAGCTGTAAGTATTCTTCAATATTAATACATTGAACTGGTATGTGGGCAAATGGGCCAGTTTGCATGGTTAAATGGTTTTGAAACCCTTTTCAAACCAATGTTTCTGAAGCCAATTGGAACAGCTATTGGTTTTGGTTTTACTTATTCGATTTGAGACTAACATAGAATGTTATGTTTTATCTCTTCTCTTTTGCATATTAGATATGGGACTACTATATATTAGAGAAAGAGACTTGTTAATTTAGTACTTATAAATTTGATAATGTTATAAATATATTTTAATATTTTTTGCATGATTTTACTTTTATACTTAACATTATCTATATTATATGTTTTTAACATATTGTTACATATTTGTGCACCACACTCCACATATGAATGTACAAAATCCAGTTCAACCCAGCTGGTTGAACTTTAAAACCTTATAACTAGTTCTAAAAAAAATTGATGTGGATCTTGTGGAGGGACAAATTCCAATGTTGGAAAGGGGTGTAAAAAAGTAGCGTAAGTAAAAAAAAGTGAGAATATCATGTCCAATTTCTAATGGGGACTGAATACCATATATTTTCTTTTCCATTGTTGGCAGTGCTGTGGATGCAATGCGTATCATAAGCTCGTGGATCACTTGAACTTGTTTCAGGAGACGAATTGTTATCTGAATTCAAGTTTTAATTATAAAGGTCCTGGATGGGATGATCTCAAGTTCAGGTATATGGACGTAGATAGTGACGACGATGACAACGATGATATGTTCCCCATTTCATAAGTGAATTGCCTGCTTAATATGGAGCAAATATTTTCTGCCTGATCAATCTTAAGGAATTTTAGTTTAGGATGTCTTGTATATTCGTCATGTTTTCGTGCATAATAGTAAAATTTGTGAAAGAGAGGACTGCTTTGTATAGTAATATACTAATATGTTTATATATAGCTTCGTAACTGATTTTTATGAATCCTCAATTTGATAATGTACAATACATTACCTATTTACTCTGCTCCTCTTCACCTTGTGAGATCGTTAGGATCAATTTTTTCATTTTTGACTTTCTGCCATTGCTTCCTAGGTTATCTCCCACTGTTCAACTAGATTTCTTAGGATGAAATAAGCTATGGTTAAGAGGTCGAGTGCTTAAGTGTACTATTCTTTAATCATTATGCAAAAATAAAATTCTTAACGAGTTCTCAAATGTTTGATGACTTCTTATTAAACCTTTTTAATCAGTAAACTTTTGTCGTCCCAGAGGTGTGAGTGAGTGTTTGTTTTTTATATGGATAGGGTTTATTTTGATCCAGACAAGCGGATCCCTTGAATTCAGTTTTTTTTTTTTTTGTATTTAAGTATCCTCCGCGTGCAAGTCTGCAATAAAATGGAATCATGGAATGTGTAGTTATTATTCTTACTAGGGGAAACCAGGCGTGCCTGGTACTGCTCTCTCTCTTTTATTTTGTACATAATGTGATATAACAGTTTAGTATTTTTTTTTTTCCATTTGAGTCCTTCAACCACCTTGGCTTGGGCTGGATTTGGTAGCAGTTAAAAGCGTTACACCAAAATGGGCTATCCCCATTATATATTGTTATAGATTATATATTGTTATAGATTAATTAAAGGCTTTAACATGTTTTTGGTCCCTCCAAAAATATCGGTGTTTTGAATTTAATTTCTCTAAAAAAAGTCAAAGTTTTTTGGTCCATCAAGAAATCAATTTTTTGATTTAGGTCTCTCTTTTGCGTTGACCGCTGACATGACACATTGAGGTCCTTGTAAAAAGCTGATGTGGCCAGTATACAGTGTCATGTCAGCTGACACGTCATTTGTACGGACTACATGACCTGCACAATGGGGACTAAAATCAAAAGTTAATATATTTAAAAGGACTAAATCAAAACTTAATATATTTAGAAGGACTATGTGACATCAATCAGACCACCACCACTCTCTCTCTCTCTCTCGTTTTTTCTCTCTCTCCCCACCCCACCACCCACCACCACATACTCTCTCTCTCTCTCTCTTTCTCTCGTTTTCTCTCTCTCCCCACCACCACCACCACCACACTCTCTCTCTCTCTCTCGTTTTTTCTCTCTCTCCCCACCCCACCACCACCACCACCACCACCACACTCTCTCTCTCTCTCTCTCGTTTTTTCTCTCTCTCCCCACCCCACCCCACCACCACCACCCCCACCCACACACTCTCTCAGATTTTGGAACAGTTTCGAGCTTCGAAAGATGAAGGTAACATCCAATGCATTTTATTTCTTTTCCTACTGTTTCACCGTTTGATTCAGATGAACATGACACGGGCTGCATTCATTTCTCGAAGAAAAACCGTTTTCTGAACCTTTTCTATAAATTATAAATTGGGTGTTTCGTTTTTGCATCTTGGGTATTTGTTTTCATGTTGAAGTTTGAATCTTTTTCTGGCCAGTTCGTGACCCACTGAAAATCTCTCTTTGAAGCATGGTGGTGGTGGTGATGGTGGTGGTGGTGGTGGTGGTGGGGGGAGAGAGAGAGTGTGTGTGTGTGTGGGTGGTGGTGGTAGTGTGATTGATGTCACACGGTCCTTTTAAATATATTAAGTTTTGATTTAGTCATTATAAATATATTAAATTTTGATTTTAGTTTCTATTGCGTAGGTCATGTAGTCCGTACAGATGACGTGTCAGCTGACATGACACTGCATATTGGCCACATCAGCTTTTTACAGGGACTTCAATGTATCATGTTAGCGGTACCTAAATAAAAAAATTAATTTCTTGAGGGACTAAAAAACTTTGACTTTTTTTAAATGGACTAAATTTAAAACACCGATATTTAAAGAGAAAAAAAACATATTAAAGTCTTAATTAAAATTAGGTGATGTTTTTTAATATGTATTGCAAACAGGTTGTCATATTGGGCAACATGTATTAATTCAAGTTTAAAAATACTATTATAATATTCTTATAAAATAAAATTTTGAAATAATACGCCAAAATTCTACCGAAAAGAAAATATTTGAAATCGACCGGATTAAGAATTTCCTAAATTTAAAATGGCTTAATAGGATTTTTTGTCCCGGTAAATATACCGATTTTTGGTTTTCGTCCTTGTAAAAAAAAATTTAATTATTCCTCCCTGCAATATTCAAACCTTTCTTTTTTAGTCCTTGCCGTCAGTCTCCGTTACAAAAACGGTGACGTGGCTGACAGAGCTCCATATAGAGTTGTCACGTAAGATTATTGGTGCCAAGTGGCATCTGAATAGGAGGATGACGTGGCTAACCCTAATCATCTCCTTCTTGCTCCTTTCTCCCTCCCAGCCACCACCCCCAAACCTACCCCTCCCCCACCCTTTTTCCCCTAACCACCGCCAATCCAATATCTGAAGATGTGCACCATATATGGATTCAACTCCATTATTATGAAATTAGACCAAATGTGAAACCGAAGTTCAATTGTGATTTTTTTATTGTCGATATGAAAAGAACCATGATTCAACATTCAAGTATGCAAAAAAAAAAACCCAAATTGAATATACACAACACATGAACACACAAGTCCGATAAGATAGAACAAAAGAGCGAGCCTACAAACTCCAACTCCATTTTTCATCTTGTAATTTGTAGAAGAAAAATCAACACCAACCAGTGACTGTGAGTGAGTAGCCCCCATAATAAAACACAAGGAATGACCGTGGGTTCGGCGATGAAGTTGAACGCACTCCCTAGCCACATGTTGCGCGAGGCAGAAAGAGAGGAGAGAGGGGAGAGGATGGCGGCGGCCAAGGGGAGAGAAGGGGTCTGACGCGGTTGTGGATGGCTACCGGAGGCCTTGCAGAGATGTAATCGTCGTTGGAGGCGTTGGGGTTGCAGGTTTGGGAACCAATCTCGATGTCGATGATGGAGGGGTTGGCATAGCCGGAGACGAGGTCTTCGAGGACGAGGTGGGGGTGACCTCCGCCGCCAGCAGCTCGCCCATACCCACCACCACCACCAGCTCGCCCTTACATCACCGCCGGTAGTGACTCGAGTGAGTAAAGAGCTTGGAAGAGTGCTTAGTGAGTATTACCCGCAGATCCCCATCATCCCCTTCAAATATGCAAATCAAAACAACAGCTTTCTTGGGTTTGAATTTTTCTGGGTTTTGATAAGCGTTGTTGTTGCCACCATTTTCTTCAATGCTTTGTTCCACAATATATTCAGGTAAAGGAGTTGGCTTGTATTTGTGAAGTTGTTGTGCCAAACGCTAGGAGCCTATGTGATACTCCGGACCAGGATTCTCTGCTGTAAATTTTTGGTGCTGTTCCTGCTGTTAGTGCAATATTAGCCATTTGATTTGTTGAATCTATTATTATAGCCATTGATTTATTTTATCAAAAAAAATAAAATAAAAAATACAAATAGTGAGAGGAAGAAAGAAGCAACAGCAAGGAATCCAAATCCGTGATACTCCATTGGTGTTGGTGTGCGATGTCAGTTTGGTTATCAGCGGCGATGGCTATGGGGGGCAGGGAAGGTGAAGAAGAAAGGGAGAGAGAGGGAAAGGGAAAGTAAAAACACTAGGGCCACGTAATCATCTCATCAACCAAGTCGTATGACACGTGTCATGATAACTATTACGTGCCTACGTGGCATCCCAGATGGAGCTCCGTCAGCCACGTCACTGTTTTTGTAACGAAGACTGACGGTAAGGACCAAAAAAGAAAGGTTTGAATATTGCAGGGAGGAATAACTAAATTTTTTTTTTACAAAGACGAAAACCAAATATCAGTATATTTGCAGGGACGAAAAATCCTATTAAACCATTTAAAATTGAGTATTTGACTCACCCAAGGCAAACAAAAAAATTAGATGAACTGTTTGCTTAAATAATATAATTTTAAGTCTTATGTTTTTATCCTTTATTTTTTAGTAATATTTATTTTTAGTCTTTTATTTTTAATATGTAATTTTTTAATCCCTCATTTTTAAAAGTGTATCACTTTTAGTCCTTGAACCATATTTTAAATTTAAAAAATATTTTTCAAATTTAAGAAGGGTCAAAATATAAATTTAAAAAATTCTTAGAAGTTAGAGAAACGAGAATAAAGTGAGAATCAAGATTTGAAAGAGATCAAAATATAAATTTAAAAAATATTTTTCAAATTGAAAAATAACCCAAAAACTAAAAATGACATTTTTTAAAAATAAAAGACTAAAAAGTTATATTTTAAAAATAGAAGACTAAAAACAAACATTACTGAAAAATGGAGAAAAAAAATAAGAGACCAAAAACAGATTTAAATCTATATTTTTAAAAAAAAAAGAACTGCTTTTCTTAAAAAAATAATAATCATCAAATTCAATCATTACATTACACAGTTCAAATTTCACATGCTTCAAAAGTAAATCACCCGTAACATTCAATACAAGAATTACAAAGTCCTTGACTAATGTCTCCACAAACATGACACTGGGCCCTGCTAGCCAGAGGAAACCCGTGATAAACTATACTAACAGCTACTAATATGCCAACATAAATCTATGCATATAATACAAGAATTAACATTGCAAAGTTTCAAAGGCTTCAGAAGCAACTGATCTCAGATCCTATGGCTCATAAATACGCACCACATCTCCTCTTCATAATTGCAACGAAGTCTGTGTTTTAATATATGCAAACTCCGCGTTCCATTTTCTGTAATTGGCCATCGAGTGTTGTTGGTCCACATGCATGTGCCAAAGCATACATGTTGTCCTAAAAATCTATACTTTACGGTTCCCTCTAATTATTTTGCTATCTTATCGGCTGATAGGTTATATATACAACAATTTTGCTGAGGCAAAATGAAGCGTGATGATGATAAGATAATGTTTGTTGCTTTGTTGTGCCCACAAATAGCAAGTAGTCTAAACCCCAACCTCAGACCAAGGTTTCTGTGCAGCGGTTACTACTTGTTTTGCCACCAGCAATAGGAGGAACAGCACGAATCATTAGGCTTAGGAAAAATGCTACCATCTGAAAATACAATGTGATATGTTAACTGTATGATGAACAAGGAAAATTGGAAAAGCTAATTGACATATAATGAATGATGAAAAATTTAAGTAGACAGTAGACGAACCTAGAGAAATTAAATCTGTCAAATACCATGAGAATTAGTAGTACTACTATCCTCAATTGTCCATGACTACAATTTCAGCACATCCAGAACATGGTTCATTTGGATATTTTCAGTTTGTTTTAGACATTGTTTTCATCATGGCAGGATGCAACTACACATAAGCCCTCCCCATAGGATAGATCTTAATTGTCACTCTTAACTTAGAGGGTAGGAATCAATTCTCTGGTTCTGTAAATGAAAACAGCTAATAACTAACCCCCACTTAGTGCTGGATCTTGAGGTGGAAATATCATCTTACCAGTATTAGCCCAAGGCACAGTAGGCTGAAGCCAGGAAAATTAAATGGTGCTTGTTCCGATAGGAATAAGGCTGCAAACAATGGAGAAGCTTATTAGTTTCTGTTTTTTTTTTCTTCTAATCCAGTAGTACTATATATGTCCTTAGATTTTGCTCCTAATTATAGTTATACCTGTCAGTGGACTGAAAATTAACGGAGAAATGATGTTGGCGATGGAAGTAATTCCTGAGAGACATCCTTGAACCATTCCCTGTATCAAAGACTGATCAGTTAGACTAAAAGCAAAAAGGAAAAAATAAGTTTTCTTATTCTACATATTGTCACTCAATGCTACAAAGTAACTTTAACAACAGTTTTTTTGTATGAATCTTCAATATTATAATCTGAACTTTCTGAGAACATTCTTAAGGATTGTGTTAAAATACATGAAAGAGAAGTGCCAGTGTTGCATTCTTTTAACACTACATGAAAGAGGAGTGCAAGTGTTGCATTCTTTTAACACACTCTTCTCAAACACCATTTAGATAAAATTCACACGAGATCCATTAAAACATGTAGGGTCTCACTCCCTATTTGGTAGAACTCACGCAAATTTTACTCAACAATAATAAAAAAAATGTCTTGAAAAGAGTTTGTTGTTTGCTAGCATTTCCAAGTCTTTAAAATCTCATTAGGGTATACCTGTTCATTAGGTCCAACTTGTTTGGATGCAATGCTGCATATCTGTGCCAACCCCAAAGTGAGAGATGAGAGCACTATTTCAAAGTTGTAAAACAAAAACAATTACGATAAGGGGGGTGTAACAGATACAAGTAAGAAACGTACAGTTGGTCGCACAAAAACTCCAAAAATAGAGCAACCAGCCAGAGCATATGGAACCTGCAAGGTTTTCAACAGTCTTGAAGGAATTGTTTTGAAAGAAATATCAGCAAATAACAAGATTTTTTTAAGACAATTACCCATGATGCCCACGATATGCTGTAGATGAAAATCTGCATAGTATCATGTATTGTGAACCATTGTCAGTTTCCATCTATCTTCATTTGTTAATACACTACTAATAGAAAACAAAATTAAGGAGAAAACAAGCTAGAATGAGAACTACATAAATCTTTACTTATACAAGCATGTGTAAAATAAGTAGTTATATATGCGTAAAAATTTTGTTTGGTTTGAATTGGATCAATTCTTAAAATTAGATCTAGAAATAGATTAAATTTTTATGACTGGGAAGTGTCTGTGTCAGGCTTGGACTTACATTTATGCAGCTGACTAAAAGCCCTGTTGTGAGCAACTTCTCCTCTCCTATAGCAGGTACTAATATGGGCATGAAAAATAGCTAGGAAAGGGAAATTGCAAGTACACAAAACCAACCAGATGGCAGTTAATATGAGTAACATTCCCAATGAAATTTAGGGAAACTGAAGATGTTGAATATAGATAAAGAACACAACAAAATAACAAAATGCTTATACTAGGACTAAGGCATACTTGTGAAAGAGTAGCTCCAATCCCCGTAATCATCATCAAATCAGCAAACTGGTTCTTGTTGTATTGAAAACGTGCCTTCAAATAATACTGCATTGTAGGGGGAAATTTAATAATCAATTACAGAATTTGACTCTAATGGATTGCCACAACATGATCTTCACCCAAAATCTTAAGGTGTTATATTCATTGAACTAATTGCTAGCAAACCACTTGTACTTACAAGTCTTTTTCCCATTAGACATAATTACTCTGCAAGTATAATTTACTATGATCTTTTGCATCTAAAAGACTAAAACCATGCTATCTCATGATTTGACAAGAAAGCAGTAATTTACCAGCAATATAGCCATCAAGCCACCATCTGCAAGACTATTGAAGAGCAAAACAGCTGTTGCTTGTGAGAATGTGGGGCTGCAAAAATGAGGCTTATAAGATCAACAACTCCATCAAATAGGTTTTGCTAGAGTTGGTGGTAATAGGTAGCCAAAAAGAGAGGTTTTGTCAAAAATGGATTAATGCCCTCAATCTATATCTATATATATATACCAATAATACAAGATGCATTTCTGCACTGCCATACGTACCTACACTTGAGCAAACAAATTAAATCCCCCAACGAAGGCAGTTTCTTAAATGTCCTCGCTGATGATGAATCATCTTCACCCTGTTCAATGCATGGTTCCTCCTCGCCCTCTTTCAACAATGGCTGCCTCATGCGCACACTTTCCTTAAGAAAAATTCTCATGTACACCAACGCAATCATTGTGAAGACTGAAGCAACCTGAATAAACCAATCATAAATTCAGGAGAATAAGAATATGCCAATATGGGGTATCTCATGAGAGTCACCTATCACAAACAGCTTGCAGCACACTAACAAATTCAAGCACTTAACAAGGGTTAAACATGCTTTGTCTTTAAAATAGTAAAATGTTCACTTTTTGTCCCCTAATTTTTAAAACGTCTCATTTTAATCTCCTATTTTTTGAAATAAGTCACATGTAGTCCATTAATAGACTATATGTAGTTCCTCAAAATATTTTCAATAAGACGTGTTGTAAAAAAAATAAGAGACAAAAATAAGATATTTTAAAATCGGGTGACCAAAAGTAAACATTTCTCTATTTATAAGACAAAATATATTTAACCTCATTTAACAATGATGTAATGAACAGAGATAGACAGCAAGCGTGACTCTGTAACCTGAAATGTCAAAGCAGTGGATAGGAAACGAGCAGCCAATGTTCCACCAACGAATGATGCTGATCCGACACCAGCAAGTATTCCGAATGCTGATGCTCGTTTCCCCACTGGAACCGTGTCTGCCTAATAATTGTACACCAAAATGTTAATATATGTTATAATTTGAACCAATTGAGTACTAGCTAACAAGCATTTAATTATAACCATTGAATAGGTTAATAATGGGATATTGGGAAGTACCACATATGCAAGAGCTAAGCAGTGGAAGCTGCCTTCGCCTGCAATGGCAGCAAGAGTTTTCACCACATAGTACGCGTAGAAGAATTTGGTATCCCTGCTATATGCCAATATCACTGCAGATATTTACCCCCCATCATTTATTTCATTTAATTAGTATGTAGCCAATCAACCTTGATACATAATGAAGTTGAAGAATATTAAAAATGTCATTTGGTGAGGACGAACTCAATCCCATTACTTTCCTCTTCCAATTAATGTTGAAGTTAGTTAAATCAAGAGTACTGCAAAAGGATAAAGAAAAAGGTAACAGATGGAGCTTTATCGGGTCAATTTGATGAAGGATAACTAACAAAAGCAAAAGGACTTACTGGCAACAACCTTGACCGAATAAAGGTTCAATTGGGTTGAGTATCAAACAGTATATATGGGCATTCATGTAGAGTTATACAAAAAATAAATCATGAATGAGATGAAAGATTTGTAAGATACATTTTTGGTCCGTATGGATGGAATCATTAATGATTAGGCTTCCCACGAAGGGAACACGTACGCTAATGTATCAAATCAATAGGGTATTTTTACACAGTTTTTTTTCTTTTGATTATTTTTTAATTCTTTTCTTTTGAGTTTTTTCTTTTTTCTTTCTTCTTTCCTTTTTCTTTAGCTCTTGTCAATTAAAGAAAATCATGCTAACATAATAAAATAAAATCTTTATTTTTTCTGAGAAAAAAGATAATTTTATATTATTTTTCAAAAGGAATGTGACTTCGTGATTGTTTAATATTTTTCAGAAATTATCAAATTATTTATTTGTTACTTTAACTTTTTCTTTTAAAATCCTTATTTATTTCTTATTATCTTGAAGTAATTACTTTCAATTTATTTTCTGCACTGAAATTTTTTCACCCCAAATTTCAATTATATATTAGTTCCAGTTAAATGTATCTTTTCACATTAGTGAAAATTTATTTTTCCTCAAATCTCAATTACACAATTCTCATATATTAATACACGGAATATACCAACTGAGGTTGGCGTGAGTGGTTAAGGCCTTTCGCCTCTTAACCAAGGTCTTGGGTTCGAGCCTTGGGTATGGAAAAAATCTCAACTGGGAGAAATGCTACCCATTAGAGGTGCCGAACAAACTCCCGCACTCCTCGAAGTAGAATCCAAAAAAAATACACGGAATACTTGTTGATTTATTATAAATGTATACATGTGTAAAAACACATCATTGTTTTTTCAAAAGCACTTAACAAATTTATCTTTTCTTATAAATTTTCTTATAAACGCGGGGTGCACCAAACTAATAAAATAATTAACACCTCATTAACTACATTAACACCTCATTAACTATATTAATTATAGTAATCAACTATATAATAAGTGTGCTATAATAAGTGTGCAAGGATGCAAATAGCTAGCGGTACCCCCCCCCCCCCCCCCAAAAAAAACAAATACTCCCTCCGTTTCAAAACTATAGCTTTTTAAGGTTAATGCACACAGATTAAGAAATATTTAATAGAAGTAAAATATGGTTATAGATAGACTAAAATACCCTTATTTAATGAAAGAGTATTTATGACAAATTATCTACAAATCTCTATATTATTAATGTCAACTACTCCCACTAGTAGTTATTAAATAAGGGTATGGGTGGAAAAAAATAATTAATGATACTTTGGAATTGTAAAATTGCAATAGTTTTGAAACAAAAATAAAAGGCTAAAAGAGCTATAGTTTTGAAACGGAGGGAGTACCTAATATCCGCATTCACTGATTCCATTTCCCCTATAAATGCTGGACCATATAAGAATAGACGCATGCATTTACCTCAGGTACACATCAACTAATAACTACTATACTATTATTGTTGAGAAGCGAAAAACTGAATTAAATTAAAGCTACCTACACAGCATCGTATGGTGGCTGTACAGCTAGCTGGAACCATACACTGCTACACTCAACATAAATACGTGTATGTGGGAGTGGGAGTGGGTCTCACAATTCATAACAATCCAATCAATTTGAAGAAAAAAAAGCTCTAGCTAGTAGCTATATATAGGCATGAAATAAAAGGAGAAATGAATTAACAGTGCCGACAAGTCAGAAAATATATAGATGGACTAATTGAGCGTTGAAATTAACAACTTCATTTTTGTCATCTGAAATTAACTTCTTTTGTATAATATATATATAGTGCATTATAAAACATATTGAATTCTTAAAAGAGATTATTAAAAAAATATTTAAAAAGTAGAGTAATCAAAATTGTCAAAACGTGTGAAGAAATTATAATTAAATGTGCACGTATGTATATACTTATATTATATTATACTATATACTACATGTATACGGACCTTGAGGAATGACAGAGACGGTGAGAGGAAGTGTGATCAAGGCTTTCCTGCCGTAGCGGTCAGACAAGTTCCCGATTAACGGCGTTGTCACCACTGACCCGACACCAATCATCTGCAACATCCACAAATTAATTACCACGGTGGATTTAATTTCGGGCTAACATGAGTAATTGATGGACTTTGAGTTTTGACATATATATGGGTTTATAACTAAAGTGGATGTCCATTAAATCAAATCAAAATACAATCCACACTATATATAATAAAAGTAAATAGAAACCCAATATATGCTTTACTTGAGTGAAGAGAAAGAAAACTAATAAGAGGACTAAAAGGGTACCGTCGTGGTCATCAAAAGCCGCAATAGAACTGTGTGCTACTATATATGGGCTTCGGCCCTCTGTTTAAAAAAAGAAAAAAAAAAGAATTGTGTACTATATGTGTGTGCGTGTGTGTGTATATATATATATATATATTGATAATGATTGATATTGATTTGATAAAATATTTTGGCAATTTGATTGATTAATTATTTCATGGAGTGGGTGGATACTGGTAAAATCTAATCAGAAATCAACACGAGACAAATGCGTTAAAGAAATAAAACTAAAACTATAAAGTATTTAATAAAAAAATACATTAATTTCTTACATTAAAAACACAAAAAATATTTAATATATTTTTTAAATTAATTAAATGTATTTAATAGAATGTATTAAATGTTTTTTTAATTACTGTCTCAAACGACACTTGTTAGTTATTAGTAAAATCTTTCAATATAAATAGTTAATCAAGAGAGTTACATGTTTGGAACAATTTTATTGTACACTTTGAAGATGCTCGTTACCAGTAAGGCATTAACTATATATCTCCTGAGAACTTGTATAATATACTCGCCAACTTTTCCCACTGGATATGCGTGAAATATTATAGTACTACTGTTTTTTTTGGGGGTCAAATTATAGTACTATTGGTTGAACGAATTTTGTTTTCTTGTGCAAGATGTGTCCACCCTAAACCGTAAAACTAAAGTGAATCCACTATAATAACACGATGAGTTAACATCTTTTGGGCTAGTCACAAGTTACAAGTATGTATGGATGCATTCATGCAAATCGGGTAATGTGTCTTCAAGAGATTGTTTAAATGTCTATTTCACATTAAGATCTTTCAAGAGATTAACAGGCCTATTATTAAATAGGTCATGAATAGATTTACAATAAAATAGGCCAATGGATTTAAAAAACTAATAGGCATATTTTATATTTTTATTAAAAATATTTCAGGCTAAGCTTAAACTTATTAAAATTAATAAGCTTTAAAAAAATTTAAAATTTAGCCTTTTTTCTAAACAGGTCATGTCATTGACCCCAACCCCAACTAGTTTATTCCCACCCAGATACATGGCACGTCTAAAAAGCTTAACTTAGGAGCCTTGCAGAGGAAAAACTATGCTAATATAAAAAAAAGTAAGAAAAAAGTTGTTTTATAGTGAAGTGACTTTCAAGTAATATATAATTAAATAATTAATAAACTTGGAAGTTTAAGATTTAGGCACACAAAAAACTAAACATAACTAATAACGATTTTTTAACATCAAATTGTTTATACTAATCATATGATGTCACGGTGGAATAATTTTTAGATGGTCAACCGGTGAAACAATTTTGTAATAGTTTTTATAACCATTAGATTTAATAATAAGAAAATTAATGACCCAGATTTAATAGAAAAAATACGAAAACACCAACACTTATCCTCGTACAACCCTTATCCTCACCGCTTACTCTCTCTCTTCTGAATTTTTCTTCGCCACCGCCTCCCTCTACGCCGTCCAACTCCACTTGCGCCATCCCTTCCTCCCTCCTCCACCAGGCACCATGCATGGTTCAGGGTCACCGTGGAAGTTCACCTGCCAGAGTTGGACGAAGTAAAGAAGCAGCCTTACAGCATGATTGGGGGAAATTCCACAAAGTCTCAGATCTCCTAAGACTCATTTCTTAAACACAAATTAAGAAAACCCATAATCCCAAAACTCCTATTGCTCAAGAAAATAAGGAAGCGCACGGAGTTGAAGCTCCTCAGGCATTATAACTACGGGTTTCTTGAAGAGTACCGATTCTCCCCTTCAAGCACTCCCCTCATCCATTACCATCGAAACCAGTTCAAGAATAGAGGGAACCAAGATTTGTGTTCCTTCTTCTGTCTGTGTTGGTGCTCCGGGAACTTGAGAGCAGAAGGAGGTAGCAATGGCACTGGGGAGTGCCAGCTAGAGGCCTTGCCAATGCCAGCCAATATTGAAATTGAAGATACCAGCATGATTGGGGCGTGAGGGGAGGGTGGTGGTGATTCCGTGCAGGCTTACGCTGGGGGTCTTCCCAGTGATGATTTTGGAATCCGATTGCAAAGAGAGAGAGGATGTTCGGCGATGATTCACAACAGAGCAGTGCTGCAGGCGGTGGACTGAACAGAGGCTGTGGAGGTTGGCGGTGGTGACACGCTTATAGTGGAAATGGGTGGGGTAGGAATTGTGTGTTGAAGGTTTAGTTGTTTTTGTTTTTAACTAACCTGAATCTTTGATTTTCTTATCACTAAATTCAATGGTTATAAAAATTATTAAAAACTATTACAAAATTGTTTCACTGGTGGACCACCTAAAAATTATTCCACCTTAGCATGACCCAATCATTAATACTAACTTAAATGATAGGACTACATCTACAAACAGTAATGGTAACTTGTAATATGTCCTGAATAAAATGGAGTATGTTGACTTATAGTTAAACATGGTTTTGAATTTCAAACAATAATATTTGAGTAAAAGTATAATTTCCATTATTCAAACATGCTATAGGACTACTAGTTATGCAGTACCAATTGACAGTTACAGTTTATAATTCCTTGACAGTACTGCACAACTAACAAATTTTTTCAAAAAAGAAGCCCCTAGGTAGGTAGATAAACGCATATACAGTTTTGGAAGGTGAGATATTAGTAGTTGAATTGTGATAATGAACAAAAAAAATGTGTAATGAAATAACTGAATTGAGAAATGAACAATACTAGTTCGAAAAAAAAAAAGAATGATGAAATATAAGTTAATTCAATTCTGAATATACCAAGACAATGATGAAATTTACTTAATTTCCCGGCGTCCCTGTTTTCCCTCCCCTGTTAATTTACAGAGTACATAGAAAGCATGTGTTGTGTGTAGCGCGCCGAAAAGAGATGGGAAATAGAAAGAGGTGACTGATTAAAATAGCGATTTGGGGTTTGGACGGTAGTACCCATTGTTGTGTCGTACTATGAGAGAACCAATATTTCTAGCTAGACAGTTGCATGTTTTTCAGAGAAGAGCTAGCATAGCATTCTACCCAGAAAGGGGAAAAAATTGAAAATGCAAGAAATATTAATCGATTAAATATACTAAGAAGAGGGAAAAAGAGAGAGAGAATTTTTTGGTATATAGTAATTAGTTAATTAGTGTTATTACTTACAGCGTGCTGGAAGCCAGTGAGGTAAATGGCAAGAGAACACTCATCTAGACCGGGGCAGAGAGCAGCCATGGTTATGTCGGTGATTGCCGGAATAACTAAGACACCGCCAATCCCTGCCAGAAACATTGTCACGAAAAGATGGCTAAGCCCTGTTAACCCCTCCATCGTCTCTCAACACCGATCGATGGATCAACTATAGTATTTCCCGTTGGCTTTTACTATTATTATTATTTTGGAATTTGAAAGAGAACACAGACACACAAGAGCTTAGTACTCCTTTCCTTTGGGACAATGTCTGGTCTGGTATATGTCTACTAAATATCTAGTATATATATCTATCTTGGTTCGGTTTAATTGCTATTCGTGGTAAACCCAAATTGTGAGTGAGACAATGAGTGAGCCAATTTTTGGTTTTTAACTTTTTTTTTGGGTGGGCCTAAAAATATCATATGGCATTTAAGAACTTTACTACATTTTTTCTCCGATAATATAACTCAATTTGAGTTTCTTAATTTACTTTAGTGTATCTTATAATTATTTTACTTTTTGTAAAAAAAATAATTTTCAATATATATTCTTACACGTAAAAGTCGTATCAATAAATTTTAATTTTAATATAATAAAAAATAAGAACCGATTCGAATATATAAGAATATACATAAAAATTAGGCTTAAAAAGAATTTTGGTCCCTACAAATATATCTATTTTTTATTTTCGTCCCTGCAATTTTTTTTTTTACTTTTTCATCCCTGCAAATTTCGCCGTCTCCGTTTTTTGTCATCGACGTCAAGTTCCGTTACAAAAAAACTGACGTGGTTGACGATGGCCGGCATAAGCCACATGTCAGTAGATGACATGGCTCACTTGCTGACTCAGCATCATTAACATTTTAACAGGGACGAAAAGCAAAAAATGGTATATTTGCAGGGACGAAAAACAAAAAACTGTATAATTGCAGGGACCAAAAATGTTTTTAAGCCTTAAATGGTTTACAGTTTGAAATTAGGGTTCATCTTCTTCCCCCTTTCTCTCCCCTCCCAGCCGCCACCCCTCTCCCATCGCACCACCATCATCTCCAAGCAGAGATCCCCACCACCATCAAATTTGCAACAACAACAAGAAGCAGAAACAAGCAACAACAACAAGCAGATGAAGCCCACCGCCACCAAGGTGGCGTTGCGGGAGAACAATGGCAACGGCAGCGGCGGAGCGATGAGGTACCACGGCGTTTGGCGCGTTTGGTCTCTTGGTTGAGCTTGGGGTAGTGGCTGGGAGGGGGGAGAGGAGGAGGGGAGGGGGGTCGGTTTTGGTTGGATATTTTGGTTTCCACACTGATTAACATTTGATGATGTTGCTGGGATACATTTCTTTGGGAATGTTGGGTTTAGATTTGGTTGTGTTGTGGTGAGGGCTATGTAGGAGAGGAGAAGACGAAAAATGGTGGTGGTGGTGCGGTTCTGAGCTCAGCTTAGGGTGGTGGGAGAGAATAAGAAGAAGAAGAAGAAGAAGAAGAAGAAGAAGAAGAAGAAGAAGAAGAAGAAGAAGAAGAAGAAGAAAATGGTGGTAGTGTAGTTCTAAGATCGTGGGAGAGAAGAAAAACATCATTAACATTTTTTGTCCCTGCAATTATACAGTTTTTTGTTTTTCGTCCCTGTAAATATGCCATTTTTTGCTTTTCGTCCCTATTAAAATGTTAATGTGCTGAGTCAGCAAGTGAGCCACGTCATCTACTGTCATGTGGCTTCTGTTAGCCAGCGTGGCAATGCCAGCTCAGCCTCCGTCAGCCACGTCAGTTTTTTTGTAACGGAACTTGACGCCGAGGACCAAAAACGGAGACGGCGAAATTTACAGGGATGAAAAAGTAAAAACTTTGTTTGCAAGGACGAAAACAAAAAATAGATATATTTACCGGGACCAAAATTCATTTTAAGCCAAAAAATTACCATTGAAAATGGCCACGAGAGGATGAGATAGGGAGTAACGAGAAAAGGAGAGAAGGGACTAGAAAGAAGATTCCAAATGTCCTTTCTGGATATTAACCGCAACACAACCAAGGAAAGCAAAAGGACGAAGGAGACGTGGCTTGGAAGTTGCTCTATTCCGCATATGGGTCCCTCTAACGAAACCTCATGCGTATTGGGTTTACCGTACTAGTATCTCGCTTTGGCGTGATCAACGCAATGGGGGAGCAATATCGCATTCCCTTTTTCAACATGAGACCTTCCTTCAAACCTCACCCTTTTGTTGCCTCCACTATTTTCAACACAATCAGTGGGGGTATCTTCTTTTTCTCCACTCAGGTTTCTTACTACTTAGTTTATGTTATTTAGTGCTACACGTACTATTCTGAATCATATTAGTCTTCCCAAATTATAGTAATAGTAATCAATTAACAATTGAAAATTAGGAGCATCGAACATTAAATTTTGAAATAGAAAGAAAATGAAAAAATAAAAAGGAGAAGTATTAGCCATCAGACAAATCATAAATATATAGTTGGAGGGGTTCATTAAATTCTCTTTTTTTTTGTCAAAAGTTCATTAAATGCTCTTGGTTTCATGATTTACACACCCTTTGTTAGGGGTGTTCGCGACATGGTTCGGTTCAGTTTTGAGGTAAAAAGTTATCCGATCTAAAATTTAAAATAGCATGTAGTTCGGCTCGGTTTGTTTTCAAAAAAATATTTAATCCGATCCGAAACAATACAGTTTAGATTGGATCGATTTTCAGTTTTTTGCGGTTATAATTTTTTTTTGAAAATAAATATCAAACTAATTGATTCCGCTTTCGTTTCACTTCCAATATATTTTCAGTACAACTCAATGACATTTGTTTTAACAATTCTCAATGGATTATCGATTATAAAGCCAATTTTTAAACACACATATGTTAAATATTAATTCACAAGGTCATTATTAACTAATATTTAACACAAAGACCACTTGCAAAAGTCAATTCTAAAAAAATACACAATGTAACAATTGATTAGTAACCTATATATACAAGTCCAAAAAGAATAATATTATAAGTTGCGGTTCGATTTTGGTGAAGAGATCCGAAATCTGAGCGGTTCAGTTCGGTTTTCCAAAATAGTCATCCGAAAAAATCCAAATAATTCGGTTTTAGATCGGTTTTTAGTTTTTTGAATCAGTTTTTGGTTATTTTTTTGGATCGGTTCTGTGTTAAACACCCGTACCCTTTATACGTGGCGTTGAGTATGTGGACGCGGTCCATGTGCTGGCCCACATGATAAAGAAAAAAAAATAGAAATGACCCAAAAAAAAGGAAGAAGAGAACTGCCATGAGGAGCCTACTATTTAAAATTTATAATAGGTTTAAATACTTTTTTTGTCCCTGCAAAATGACTGAGTTTTATTTTTCGTCCCTGTAAAAAATTTTGTTTGTTTGTGATCCCTGTAAAACAAAAAGTTTTATTTTTAGTCCCTGAAAAATTGTTTTAGTCCTTGTAAAATTTAGATCATGTTGAATTAGTCCCTGTAATATGTGAACAATTTTGTTTTTAGTCCCTATTAAATTTATTTTACAAGGACTACTTTGGCAATTATCTAAATATCACAGGGACTAATTTAATATGATTTAAATTTTACAGAGACTAAAACAATTTTGCAGGGACTAAAAATAAAACTTTTTGATTTATAGGGATCACAAACAAACAAAATTTTTTACAGGGACGAAAAATGAAACTCGGTCATTTTACAGGGACGAAAAATATATTTAAACCTTTATAATATTTTTATTTTCTCAACCTTGTACTTTCTTATTTTCTCTTGGATATTATTTGAAGAGGATTTTGGGGTGCCAGAATATTTGTCTTATTTGATGGATTGAGAGAACAGTTTGATTGGAACTTGGAAGCCAATGGACAACTACAAAATGATAAAGCGGGTTGTCGCTCGCTTGGAGTGAACGATACTCCCTCATTAGATTCATGATTGAACCTACGTTGTTCACCAAGTTATCCAACATCCCACATAAATTAACATGTACATAGTGCGAGAGGTCTAATTTTTCTTGACCAATTAAAGTCCATATATGATCTGAACCTACCTGTGCACGCTTTAGCTAGAGAGGAATATCATAATAAATATTTTACAAGAGTACGAGGGAGCCTAATCAAGTGATGACTTTGTATGTTATGAAAATGACCAAAAAGGGAAATGACATTTGCACTTTCCTATAAGAAATGGTTAAATATCTGCAAGAGATACCTTCCCACCATTGAGACAGAGATGATATATGTTGGTTTAATATTTATATATATAGTTTAATTAGTATATGGGAGTTATGAAAAAAACAATAACTTAACAGTTGATTAAATTAAGAAATTTAGAATGTTAATTAACTGGATAACTAGATTGAAATTAAACAAAAAAATGTTCACCTAATGGCAATTATAAAAGAAAACAGTGGGATTCCTTTCTTCTTCCTTGGGGGAAAAAAATCAAACGGTAGGATATTAAGATGTAAACAAAAAGAGCAGTAGTTGTCTCTTTTTATTTTTCTTATTAATTTTTTTATCTCTGCATAATGCATGTTGAACTCCAATTAAGAATAAACTTATAAACACATGGGAAATGAATGAAAAAGAATATGCTTTGGAAAGAGGTTACATTTTGACTCCGTAAAACTGGACATCAATTTGATTACTTTTTTTTTTGGATAATTCAATTTGATTACGTTTGATAGTAGTAGTATCATTCTACTACAGTCTTAGTCTAAAGACATATGTGAGACAATAAAGAACTCAAGATCTACTCCCGAAAGCAATGATATATGGGTGAATAAACCGATCAACGTACTTTGCTACTTTAACAAAGAAGCAAATGCTTTAGTTTTTCGGCTGAGGAAAATGGTGAATCATGAATGCTTGAGCAGCGGTTGAAGTATCTAGCTAGGTTCGACTATTGAGTAAGTATGGTCTAAATTGTACTTTTGGTCCCCAAGTTATCCTGTTTGTGCAATTTGGGTCCCTCGGTTTCCAATTGAGCGAATTGGGTTCCCTAATTATCACAATTGTTGCAATCAGGTCCCTTTATCGCTACTTTGTCCAATTTTTAACACTTGAAGCCTACGTGGCACATGTGAGATGAATTTGACACTAAATTAGATCACATTGACATTGATGGCATGACAAAACCTGCACACGTAAGAAATTCTAAACAACATGTATTGCATCACGTGTGCTACTGACTTGCTTTAAAAAAAATTCTAGCAACCTACGTTGTGCCAAGGTAACCCGATTTAGTGTTAAATCCGTCTCACGTGTGCCACGTTGGCTCTTAGTGTTAAAAATTGGATGAAATAACGATGGAGAGGTCTAATTGCAACAATTGAAATAACTGAGGGACCCAATTTGCTTAATTAAAAACTGAGAGACTCAAATCGCACATTTACGATAATCGAGGGATCAAAAGTGCAATTAAGTCTTTTTTTTAAAAATGATTCGGATTATTTACATTTCTCGAATATTTCTGCAAGAGAATAATATTTTTGTCACAAAGGTGAACTGGTCTATTTCTCAAATTGTGGACCAGCAGAGGCAAATGGCCCAATAGAGAAACGGACTCAGCTAGGCCATCCAAATGGTGAAAGGATAATTGGCATCATAAGCTCTGAGCCTCATTATTGACCAAAACAAAAAAGCTCTGAGCCTCATTCTCTACCACACAATTAATTCATTCTAGATGGATAAAGACTCCCCTGACTTTGTTCTCTTCTAGATCTGCCGACCTAGTGCCTCCAAGATTTTATTGAACTCACTTCTGGAAGACAAGAAAAAAATTGAATTCCGTTCCTTTTTGACCAAAAGAAAAAGGATAAACTTGAGGATATAGGAAATGGAAAATGATATTATGACTCTTGTTTGGTGTTCAGTTTGAGACATTTACAAATTCAATTTTTGCCCTCAAACTCAAATTGAATTAAAAGCTAAAGTTCATGCAAATTTGAGTTTGCAAACTTTAATCCAAACATGCACTAATTTGGTGTCTCCGCCATGAATCCGTGGAATGTGGAAATTGCACCACAAAGTTGTAGCCATATGTGTTGATTTGTCTCTAGTTTCTCACCTTTTGAGCCGACATAATATATTTGTAAGGTGAGTCCCTCCTCACGTATAATAGAAGGACTTTTTTTTTGGTCAAGTATAATAGAAGGATAAATGTGAGGATAAACAGAATAATTAACAAGAGAGAATGGGCCAAGCCCATTAACTCTTATAAAAAGGGTGTGCAACAAACTAGAAAGTGAGAGAGATTTGCCCCCAAAAAAAAAGAGAGAAAGTGAGAGAGAATTGTGTCCAGTTTCCGTCTAGAAATCAAAATGGTTTAAAGATTAAAATTTGTAACCATTAAATTTAAGGGGAGGTAAGAATGTTTTAAAAAATTGCCGCAAGATCAAGCGCAATAGTTAGAGATGTTAACCTGACTAGTATAATAACGAATTAGCTATCTGATTGATCAAAGTACAAAATGAAAATGGAGAATCGAAATTAACTAGTAACATCTCCAATGGTGCAATCCAAGTTGGGTTATTTATTTTCTTTTAGTGGGTCATATAGTGCCATATAGGATTTAAGCAACTCTCACTCATTTTCACTTCAATGGGAGTTGCTTAAAGTGAATTGCTTAAATTATTTTAGTAGATCCCATAATTGACTCCACATAGTTACATTTTAATTTTTAAATTTATTTTTTATTCAAATTAAAATATTAATTGATGCATATTCCAATTTTAAAAAATAAATATGCAAATTTTTTTTAAAAATATTACAAGTTTATTTTATTTATCACAAAAAATAAAATTTTGAGAAATACATATTAATTATATTATATAAATGTAAAAATTAATAAATATAAAACTGAATAACAACTACTATAAACTTTTTTAATTCTTCACCTACTAAAATATCCTCACACACGGACACAATGGTAACTTGGATCATCACAAGTTCACAACTGATCCCAAATTAATTAAAATAGAATTTTATCTCGCCTCAATCACACCAAATCAGTGAATCACACGTCCTCCCAAATGAATTGAAATAGAATTTTGTCTCTGTCCCACTCCTTTCTCCACAAGCCTCAATCTACCCATCTCAAAATTCATTCACCTTTCCAGAAACTTCCCCTCACACCAACCACTCTCCCCCTCATTGTCTTCTTGTCTCTCTCCCCCAAGTCTCACTCTGAGTCACCAATCTTTTCCCCCTGTTAGATCTCATCCCCTTAATGGGTTTGACTCCCCCATCGATCATCCCCCTCTCCACAGCTGCATGCAAACGGTGGAGTGGAATGAAGCTCAAATAGTGAAAACGACGATGGGTGAAGGTTGCTGCCACAACATCTTTTGCATATGAGCTTCACGATCTGATCTTTACAGTTTGAGTTTTATTCTTTTTTCTTCTGGGTTTTCCTTGGTTTTTTATTTTATTCTATTTTTTCTTCTACTCTGTAATTTTGGTTTTGTTCTTTCCATATGATTTCAGTGTTGATTCTGGTGTTTGTTATATGAAATCTGTTTCATTTTTCCTTGCTTGATCGTTCATTTATGCTATTTTCTCTTTCTGTTATTGTCCCACATGTCTATGTCATGTTGTAAATTCAACTCATGTCTTCTAAGTCTAAAAACATGGTCATTTTTTTTTTCAAATTAATCATCGTAGAATAAAATTCAATTTCAAGTACTATTTTATTTACAACTTTCAAAGGGGGGATCTCCCACGTCACAATTAAAGATAATTATTGAAAGATTTTTTTAAAAAAAAGATAAAAATAAGGGGAAAGTGGGTTACTAGGTTTAACAGAGAAGACACACTCATCTCTCACCTTTTTTTTTGGTCCAAAAAGAAATACTTGTATTCAAACACAGGCGGAAGCCCAACCGCATACAAGCAAAAGGCCATTAGTCCATAAGACAACATAAGCCAACACCTAGAAAATACAAGAGACATAAAGCAAGGTGTGCAGCTGTCCACCCATTGACTCGAAAACAACAAAACAATACAGATAAACTCTTTCATATACCCATTCTGGTGGTGGGTGGGTTGTTAGATTTGAAAGATATATGACCAAAAGACTAATGGCAACTTGTTTAAGGTGGATGCAGATGTTCATATGAAAAGGCGTAGACTTGCCATATGAGAAGGCTTTCTACCTCATCTAGTATTGGAAATTGCATTGCTTGACATGTATGGTGAGTTTGGTATGCTGATCATGAAATAAAGAAGTAAGGACTAATCATCTATCGAAAAGTCAAAAGGGATATCACCTATTCTAACAAATTAAAAAAGTTATAACTTTATAGCATTTTTCATTAGATATAACACTCATAGATGAAATGTACAATTCATATCTATGGGTTTTTGGGTGTGCAGGAATTGTGTTCAGTTTCCGTCTAGAAATCAAAATGGTTTAAAAAGATTAAAATTTGTAACCATTAAGGGGGGTAAGAATGTTTTAAAAACTTGCCGCAAGATCAAGCGCAATAGTTAGAGATGTTAACCTGACTAGTAATAACAGCGAATTAGTTATCTGATTGATCAAAGTACAAAAATGAAAATGGAGAATCGAAATTAACTAGTAAGTAACTACGTAAGTTTGGGTGAATGAGTAGATAGATGGGCTCACATGACATGACAATGACAGTGAACAGAACCCCTTTCCCTTTCGTTTTCTTTGTCCTGTGATCTACACCTTCCAATCCATTCCACGTAATAATAAATAGATATTCGTTATCATTATTATCCCACATGTCAATATCATATTGTAAATTCAACTCATGTCTTCTAATTCTAAAAACATGGTCATTTTTCATCTTCAAATTAGTCATCGTAGAATAAAATTCAATTTCTTGTACCCAATTTTTTTTTTTTTTCAATTTCAAGCACTATTTTGTTTACAACTTACTGCCAAAATTAAAAGAAAAAGCTCTCTTCAATTTACAATTTACAATGGGGGCTGACGCTGAAGTGAAAAAAAAGAAGGGGAAAAAAAAAAGAAAACTAGAGTAAACTTTACATCTACTGGTCAAACCGAAAGTTCCAAAAAAGTGGAAGAGTCCCTTCCCAGTGTGTTTCCTCTCATTCAAACAACGTTATCTTCATCGTCATCCGCATGATCATGGTTGAAGTTTCTTCTTCTTCTATTTCTATGACTATGACAAAAGAAGGCAAGAAAAGCCCCAAGAAGGGTGGCGCAGCCGAATTGGCACTTTTCCATGAACGTGTGGAGGAACCGTAATTTATTGCTGGATGCAGCGGCATGGGAGGGAGTAGTGGAGGAGGACATGGGTTGAAGATAGGCCAAAGCGGCGTGTTTGAGGAGTGGGTTCTTGATGTTCATGGGTATCTCATTCCAGCTTGCATTAATATTCATAGGGTACTGTGCAGGCATCATCATCATTATATCCCTCAGACTCGTATACGACGTCGTCGTCGGCACCACCATCATCTCTACTATGCCCCCACCCGAATTATCCTCCAATTGCGCCGCGTCGCCCTCGTTGTTGTGGTTGTTGTTACTCTCTAATTCCTCCACAATTAGCGTTGGCGAGTTGTTGTTGTTTCGTAGTAGTACTCGCTTGTTTGGGCCTCGAATATTATTATTGATACTACTAGGACTAGGATGTTGTTGTTCCAATTCCATTGAATTGATCAAGATTTGTTTGATCACCACTCCAGTCAACTCTTCAAATATTTACTTAATGCAACATATATCCTTGATCTTTGGGGGGTGAGCCCATAATAATAACTAACTACAAAACTTATTCCCCCCTTTTTTCTCTATTTTTATTTATAATTTGTTGTTGTTTTTTGGAAGAGAAAATTCTAGAATTTTTTTCTTGAAATATTTATGATGCGGAAAAAATAATGATAAAAAAAGAGAGTGAGAGGGAGAGGCAACGTCCGTTGGTCTGACTGACAACTGCGGTTGGTCCTCATTCCAATGTTTCAGGTTCGAACTTGAGTTTGATAAAAAAAAAAAAGACCCTGGTAGGGATAGCCTACATCAAATGGTGAGCAAGATGATGGTCCTGTTGAAATATAATAATTCACTTATAAAGTAATGTTGCTACGCTAAAAAATAACAAATTAAAAATTCCAAAGGATGATATTAAATATTTTTATGGTCTTTTATGCATATTACATGTACATGATTTGGGTACCATACAATATATATCTGAGTGTATAGTTAATCAGCGTGTTTTCTTCGGGGATATTTTTTTTTATTTTTACAAAATAAAATGCAAGTTATCCGATAGCAAATCGATGTCAGAAATTTAATCGATAACTAGGTATATTCCTGACGTGTGGAAAAAAAAATCATATCAATTTGTATATTTTCCCCAAAATTCATTTTGTTGCAAATCAGCATTTTACTAGTGAAAAAAAAAGGACAACATCTGATCTAATTACACCTAAATTCTCAAATTTCCTGCATAAATTAATAGCGTGACAGGGAATGTTATTGTTGTGATGATCATCATCTTCACTTGAAAGCAAGCAGAAAAGTATTAGTATTTGTTGGCTTCCTCACACTCTTCACTTGTTCACATTTTGACACGTAATTAGTTAGTCATCACGTTAACCACCTCCACAACCGCTTCTCTTTGTCCCCTTCTTCTTCTTATAACGCAATTTTGTCCATGATTATAATAATATCACTTCATAGCTCACATGTTCTCTCCGCTGTTACTGTTACCTAATTCCTCAGGCACGTGAAATTGAAATGCATTCATTTGCTGTTGTTATCTTTTCGATTTCATACTATGTTTATGTTAGTTATCCGTCTCACACTCAACAACATCTATTTTTTCTGGCTTAATTTGAAGATACCAATATTGTTATTCAATTGTATTGTTTATTTTAGGCATTGTTTGCATTTTGGGATTATGTGTTGAAACTTGACAGGAAACAGAAAATTACATGTGTTGAAACTTGAATTTGTATATTTGAAATGCAGCTGAGAAATCTGTACATACTTGATTATAACTTATTTGAAATGCAGAATCACTGAGAAATTATAGGAAGAATGTCAGCTGAAATGGAATCCAATTCCAATGTTGGTGGTGAATATGTAGCAGCGGAAGAAGGTGGTTCTGCTCCAAAGGAGAAGGTTTCAAATTTCAATCATACCTCTGATCTTCTTGATCTTTTACGAGGTATCAGGAGGACCTTTCGGTGTTGAAGACACGGTCAGAGCAGCTGGTCCATTGTTGTCTCTCCTTGGTTTCTTGGTTTTCCCACTCATATGGAGTGTTCCAGAGGCACTCAACTGCAGAGATGGGTACCATGTTCCCAGAGAATGGTGGGTATGTTGTTTGGGTTTCATCTGCATTGGGTCCTTATTGGGGTTTTCAGCTGGGTTGGATGAAATGGCTTAGTGGTGTCATTGACAATGCTTTATACCCAGTTCTATTCCTAGATTACCTCAAATCAGCTATCCCAGCTATAGGAGGTGGTTTTCCAAGGACTATATCGGTTCTAGTTTTGACTTTAGCCCTCACTTACATGAACTATAGGGGCTTAACAATAGTGGGTTGGGCTGCAATATCATTGGGAATCTTTTCATTGCTTCCTTTCGTGGTTATGGGAGTTATCGCAATTCCCAGATTAAGGCCAACCAGGTGGGTCATGGTGGATTTGAAAAATGTGAATTGGGGCTTATATTTGAACACACTCTTTTGGAATTTGAACTACTGGGATTCAGTTAGTACCCTTGCAGGAGAGGTTGATGATCCTGGTAAAACTCTCCCAAGAGCTCTTCTCTATGCTGTTATGTTGGTTGTTTTGGGGTACTTTTTCCCTCTTCTGGTTGGAACTGGAGGTGTTCCGGTTAACCGTGAGCTATGGTCTGATGGTTACTTCTCAGAGGTTGCTAGAGTCATTGGAGGTGTTTGGTTAAGGACTTGGGTTCAAGCTGCATCTGCATTGTCAAATATGGGGATGTTTGTGGCTGAGATGAGCAGTGACTCTTTTCAGCTTTTGGGGATGGCAGAAAGGGGCATGCTTCCTGAATTCTTTGCTAAGAGGTCACGTTATGGGACACCTCTTGTTGGCATTTTGTTCTCTGCATCTGGTGTGGTCATGCTCTCGTGGTTGAGCTTCCAAGAAATAGTTGCTGCTGAGAACTTCTTGTACTGTTTTGGGATGCTTATGGAGTTCTTAGCATTTGTCAAGTTGAGGATGAAATTCCCATCCCTCTCTAAGCCTTATAGAATACCTGTTGGGACAAAGGGAGCAATTTTGATGTGTGTGCTTCCAACACTACTAATACTTGTGGTTTTGGTTCTTGCTTCTTTCAAGGTCTCTTCATCATAAGCATCTCAGCTGTGATCACGGGGCTTCTCTTGCAGCCTTGTTTGAAATATATGGAGCAGAAAAGATGGTTTAGATTCTCTGTTAATCCTGATCTTCCAGATATTTATGCTGCATAGAACAGAACTAGTTGAGTTGTACATGTCATAAAGCGTAGTAAAATGCAAGCCTTTTTCTTTCTCTTCTGCTTAATGCCTAATTCTTGTTTCTCTTATATTTATAATGATGAAGATGCTGGTTAATTATTCTCAAGACACGTTACACTCCTTAGCAATTCTTAAAGGGTGTTGCTGATTAATTGTTGTGCCTTTTTTTTTTTCCTTTCCTAACTCAACATTGTAATGTTCTCAAGGAAAAGAAAATGATTCAAATCTCTCTATTAAATAAACCTTAGGAAACAAACACAACCTAAAATGTCCATACTGGTGACAAGTAAGGCACATACATGACACATAATAAAACTAAGGCTCTAACCAGAGATGAATATATTAATTAATTAGCAGGTTGTGTGTTGTTGAAGCCCTTGTTTGATGAAAAATCCTACAACCTGTTGTCATTGAATATGCCGCAAATCCCACGTGGCAAACATCCAAAAGGAAGGATCAGAAACAATGCAATGAAAATATACCTTGCCCATATGTCTGGTTAATTTATCTTATCATGTCACAAGTCACGACAACACAAGAATGTGCAACTTCTAATTAACGCTTTCATAACAGATGTCGGAGATTCCAAAGCTTCTTAATTATGCAAAGGAATCTCCGTCTTCTTGGCTTCTATATAGAACTCAAAACAAACAAGGTAAATGTTTAAAGAAGAAAGATTACCTGATTCTCTCCAACTCTTTTTCGCTTTTTTGGATGGAAATAAATATAACAAGAACATTGTCAAACAACCCTTCCTGAGAGCAAGCAGAGAAGAAGAAGAAGAAGAAGAAACAAAGGAAGGAAAAGATGGGTAGCCAGAAAATCACAGCATCAACAAGCAGCAGCAGCCCAATAAAAACCCTTCATGACTTTTTTGTGCAGGAAAAGCCTCACTTCCCCATGATCCTCCCATCTTCTCCTTCTTCAGGAAGTGAAGAACTCCTCTCTACTATTTCCTACTGCACCTTTGTTTTCACCTTCAATGACCCTTCAGAATCTCCTGCACAGAGAGATTCCAAGAGGCTCCAACTCTCGCGGCTCATCGCGATGCTCAAGTCCTCAAAGAAGCCAGTGCCTGATACAGTTTTAGGACCTCTAGTAGCAATGATCTCAGCCAATCTCTTCAGGCCACTCCCTCCACCTTCCAACCCTTCGTCCATCTCAGACTTGCTTGATGAAGAAGACCCCATCTCAATATTCTTACCCTTATGGTCACATCTCCAAATAGTTTATGAAATCCTTCTCAGGCTTGTTAACACCACAGACCCAAAAGTACTAAGAGAGTACATAGATCACCCTTTCCTCCTCAATCTCCTGCAACTTTTCCAGTCTGAAGATCCGAGGGAACGCGATAGTCTGAAGAATGTGTACCACAAGATGTATTCCAAGTTTGTTTCTGATCGTTCTGTGATGAGGAAATCAATGACTGATGTGCTGTTGAACTATGTGTTTGAGACAGAGAAGCATCCTGGTATTGCTGAGTTGCTTGAGATATGGGGAACCATAATCAATGGCTTTACCGTGCCACTCAAGGAAGAGCACAAGCTGTTCCTCATGAGAGTGCTGATTCCTCTGCACAAGACCAAGGGGGTGCAGGTGTACCATAGGCAACTGGCTTATTGCATACAACAGTTTGTGCAGAAGGAGCCTATGCTTGGGGGAGTTGTTGTTAGAGGGATTTTGAGATATTGGCCTGTCACTAACTGTCAAAAGGAAATCTTGCTAATTGGGGAGTTGGAAGATCTGGTGGAGAATTTAGACCCTGATCAGTATCGAAAATTGGCCTTACCGATATGTACTCAGATTACAAAATGCATGAACAGTTGGAATTCCCAGGTAAATCTCTTTCATGTGCTCAAGATTTAGTGTGTTTGGTTTATAGTGACTAAAATTGATTTTGATTAAAAGTGAGTTGAACGTAAAGTGATTTATGTTTGGATACATTCACATAAAAGTGAGTTGAACAATAGATTTTGAGGCTAAAAAAATCACGTTTGGAGGCAAAAGCTTTAAATTTCAGCTTTAAGTTAGAATTCATTCTAGAAGTAATATTAATTCTACTCGAAAATACCCAAATATGTCAAAATTAATTTTATATTTTTACGATCACTTTTGCCTCTCACAAGAGTGAATCCAACACATGCACTTATTATTCGGAAAATGTTATGTACTCATGCTTTGTGCTCTCTATTCAACCGCAAAGTATTTTACTGGTTAAGCCATGCTATTAATTCCAGGTGGGGGGTTCTTCATCTTTTAACATGTGATATTCATGAATTTTCTTTATGATGATGATGCATGAATATGGTTCAGGTAGCCGAGCGTGCACTCTATGTATGGAACAATGAGCAGTTCTACAAAATGGCAACAACAGGAACGGTAGAAGTATTTCCTGTCATAGTGGAAGGTGTGGAAAAGAACCTCAAGTGGCATTGGAGCAATAGCGTTAGGCAACTAACACAAAGTGTGAAGGTGATGGTGGAAGATATAGATCCAGATCTATATGCCAAGGTTCTCATGGACATGGAAGCTAAAGAATCAGTGGCACATCAACAAGATGTGAAGAGAAAAATGAGATGGGAAAGAATAGAATTGGCAGCTTCTAAGAATCACTTTGTCACTCCACAACATTATATATGTGTGTCCCACTAAACATTAATGTATCCAAATTTGTGCTGGCAATCCAACCTTCCTTAAATCATTGCGTGGTAATGATTGTTTGAAAGTTGCTTAGTTGTTGACAGTGACAAATATCAACACCTCCTCAAACCATTAGTGGCCAGCTGTTGTTGGTGATATTCAATAGACGGCAACTTTTTTTTTTATTATCAAATAACAAATGAATGACCAAGACATAAAGAAACGTAGAACAGGATACACCCGGATGAACAACTGCTTAATTTGTTATTGCTTGAGCAAGTTGATGTTTACACTGTTAAAAAGATTTGAACTTCCTTGCTATCGTTGAGCCGCAAGCAAGATTTTTTTTCATCTCAAATGATTTTACAAAACTTGTTCTCATTCAATAGATGTAAAATGCTATTTAAAAATTAAACATTACATCTTTACATGTTTATAAAAAAAAAGGCTTTTTTAGTCTTTTAAAAATTGCCAGATTTGAGTTAAGTCCTTTAAAAATAAGTCAAACTTTTTTAGTCTTTTAAAAATTTTTTTGTTTGATTTAGGTCATTTAAGTGAGTTGACTTGCTAGGTGGCACATTTTGACCCAGTCATCATGCCTACGTGGCACGAAACGCTAACGTGGCAATATTAACTTTTGAATTTAATCCCTCTAAAAATTGAGTTTTGATTTTAGTCCCTCTGATTTTCCTCTCTCTCTCTCACCCACCACTGCCACTCTCTCTCATTTCTCTCTCTCTCAGCCCCACCACCACCACCACTGCTCTCTCTCTCGTTTTCTCTCTCTCTCTCTCACCCCCACCACCACTCTCTCTCCCTCTCTCTCGTTTCTTCATCCTTTTGTACTTGCAACAAGCTCAAAGAATATTTTTGTTTGTTGTGGAAACTTTCACAGGGCTCTGTACTTTTGATGCTCTCTCATGTTCTTTTGGTGGTGGTGGAGGTGGTTGTGGTGGGGGTGAAAGAGAGAGAAAACGAGAGAGAGTGGCGGGGGTGGGGGTGAGAGAGAGAAAACGAGAGAGAGAGAGTGGCGGTGGTGGGGGTGAGAGAGAGAGAAAACGAGATAGAGAGAGAGAGAGAGAGAGAGAGAGTGGTGGTGGTGGTGGGGGTGAGAGAGAGAGTGGTGGTGGTGGGGCTGAGAGAGAGAGAAAACGAGAAAGAGTGGCGGTGATGGGGTGAGAGAGAGAGGAAAACCAAAGGGATTAAAATCAAAACTCAATTTTTAGAGAGACTAAAATCAAAACTCAATTTTTAGATAGACTAAAATAAAAAATTAATATTGCCACATCAACGTTTTGTGCCACGTAGGCATGATGACTGTGTCAAAATGTGTCACCTAGCAAGTCAACTCACTTAAAAGACCTAAATCAAATATTTTTTTTAAATGACTAAAAAAGTTTGATTTATTTTTAAAGGACCTAACTCAAATCTGACAATTTTTAAAGGATTAAAAACATAATTAACCAAAAAAAATTACATCTTTATAATTACTTCACTCTGCAAATAATGACTCATCATTATAAAAATAAAAAATAATATTTATTTCTAAATATCTTCTCTCTAGTAATTCTCTGCCAATTGTCCACACTCACAATGATTTAAGTTCACCTGAGTTATAGTTCCTTACAAAATGCTGGCAGTGATCATTCTCTCAGCTAAAGAGGTTCAAGACTCGTACCGTTTTACTCCGAGGCTCTATCTAGGGGATCCGGATCCTCTGCCGCCAAAGTCCCTCTGCATCTCTCTACAGCATAAATATCAACCGTTAGATTAATCTAACGGTTGATAGATTTAAATGAAAAATGCAAAAAAAAAAACCACTCATTCTTCCTCCTAGTCCTTCACTTCTTCTTCCCCTGTAGTGAGCAAGTCCCAAAAAATCTCAGGATCCAAAGGACCCCAACCCCACTAGTTGCAAACAAGATCCGGCAGAGGAAACACCCCACTAGTGTGTTTGAACAAGAACAGGAAGACAAAGTGGTGATGAGGGATGCAGAGGGGGGCCGATGAGGGATGATCTGTGGAGGAAGAAGAAGATGAAGGTGGAAGTGGAAGAAGAAGGGACGTTTCGTGCCTCCAATCCATCAACACAATCGATGTCTTCATTGCTTGCAAAATCTTGAGATTTTGGGTGAGGTGATTCATTCAATGATGCTAAAATTGAATATTATTTTTGCATGCCCAGTTGTTCTGTTTTTGGTGGGTCCAATGTTTTAAAATTTGATTTGATATATTCAAAGGAACAAAAAAAAATAATTGACTTAAATCCGTTTTTAGCCCCTCATTTTTTATTAAATTTTATTTTTAGTCATTCAAAAATAAAATGCATCTTTTTAATCCTTCATTTATGGAAAATTGTCACTTTTAATTCCTTGGGCCATATTTTAAATTTAAAAAATATTTTTTAAATTTATACTTTGACCCCTCTTAAAGTCTGATGTTCACTTTAACCCGTTTTTTCCGTTCTCCTCCCCCTCCACTGATGCACGATGGGCCCCCTCCGCACGCGGCCAAGGGAGGTTGCGCACAATGGCAGGAAGGGAGGCAGCCCCTGCGATCGCACAGGGATGAGAACGAGAGAGAAGCCACATCTCATGGTGGCTTCAAGGGAGGACGTTGGAACTACTCCTAGCAGAGATGGGGGGGTCGCGGTGCATCAGTGGAGGAAGAGGAAGAGAACCGAAAAATAGATTAAGGTGAAAATCAGACTTAGAAAATGTCAAAGTATAAATTTAAAAAATACTTTTTAAATTTAAAATATAACCCCCAATGACAAAAAGTGACAATTTTTAAAAAATGAAAGACTAAAAAGACACATTTTTTTTAAGGGATTAAAAACGAAACTTAGTGAAAAATAAAGAACTAAAAACAGATATAAGCCAAAATAATTTATTTTCACAAAATAGGGCCTTTCACTAAATTTAGGTTAAATTAATTCCAAACAAGCCGTTAATCAAGTCATCACCAGTCAATTTTAGGTCTAAAAGTAGTCTGATCAAAATATCTGAACTAGATTTGGGTCAGGATACTATGAACACCCGCAATCTGCTTCAACTATTAACCAGATAAAATTGTATAAAAAGTCTCTATCCACTACAACTATAAAAGCTACATAATTTGATTATGATATGAACTACGTGAGAAATTAAACTACTTGCTTTTACGTACTCAAACTACAACAATCACACAACACAGGATTGTGTAACGACTAAAAATAATTATGCTTGGCAGAAAATCAAAATTAATCTTAAATTGTAATTATAGCAGCCGTAGATATTATTATAAATAGGCATTAACGACACAGCCAATCAGAAAATAATGTCAACAGTATATCCTTTTTAGCTGAAAGTGCAAAAATTGGTCAATGAAGTATGCACAAGTCTAAATATTTATTGTCTCAATCAAAATTCAAATGATGTTTGCCTAAGGCAACACAGGTGAAATCGGTTTTTTAACAAAGTTACAAGTTACAAACAATGAAACAACTAAATACGCTGCAAACTATAAGTTGTCAGGTCATAACCCCCTCTCTCTCCCTCTCCCTCTCTCTAGTGGTACAAAACTGTGTAACCAAGGCACAAAACCTATCAGATAAAACTAAAAATATTGGAAAACTGTGACGATGAAACTTGAAGGTTGAATAAAAATCCTAGCCTTTGAAGGCTTTTAACTATAAAAAAAACAACAAAGAATCAAGCATTTCCAAAGGTTGAAAGCATTTCCCTGTACATTTCTCATAGGAAACACCACCAAATGAGTCCTTGAACGCTTGAGGAACTGCCTGTAATCATCAAGCTCAAACGAATTGTATAAATACTGATCCCCGACTGAAAATTTGGACCAAGATTAAGCTCCTGCTTAATTTGAATCATGACTCCAATATTGCTTCACAACACACCAAATGACCAACAAGGCTAATGCAGATACAAAGCTCATACCATCAAATTATACTTGATATTTTGAAAGCTTTTCTTTTATTGGCGGCTCCAAAGCAGACATACACTGGTCCCACGCTCCATTGCGCAGCATCTATAGCATAATCATGTAGTATCCCTCACCAGTTAGTTCACATCGGCTATTCATCTTGATATAAATTTCCATTGAGTAATCAGGATTTAAGTCAAAGAATGAAGCACTGTTTAATACTGATTTTATCCTACAAATGGCCACATCTACCAAGAGGGTGAAAAGTGATACTTTATTCATTTATAGTCTCATTTTCATGAAGGAACTGCATCTATAACTTATACATATAATTCCAAAGGCAGACGTGTGCCCAGCAGAGAAGCAACACTAACCTGTTTATACCCATGCAAGACCTGGCAGACTTCATTGTGTAAATCTTCACTCCTTATTTCCTATAGATGTCAATAAAAGAAGTTAAATTACAGAGACCAGAAACCATTTTGACTTTTACGATCATGATGACGATGGCAAACTTACATGCCAACTTGCAATGGCTTTACACATGTAAACAAGCGAACTTAGAGCTCCAGAAGGATTAGCTTTGACCTGAAAACAAATTTAAATTGTAAAGCACTAATTACTTGAGCAGTCTACACGTGCAAAATGTTTGCTGTGCGAATAGGAGGAGCATACCATAGCACATAGACCTCTAAAAGCGTCCTCTTTCTCAATATCATCTCGTATCCTGCCACAAATCATACAAGAGAAATTTATCGACAAGATAAACTGCAATGAAACAGTGGAGATCTAAAATCATGTTCATTTTGTAAAGTGAAGATTTTCAGAGATTAGTCTACCCTCCTCTATATGTTTCCATGTGCGAGTCCGGAAATATATACAAATACAGGACCACAGGCACTGCCATTGACCAGTTTACAAAAGTAAACCAATGAAAATTAATGTTGAGACAAACAAGCCAGTGTTATCAATCCTGGATAGCGGTGTGTATAATGGTAAATTGCAATCCCTAAGTCAGGTTTTATCTTCCAATAAGCTGTAAGTTTGCTAGTTCTTTGCCTATCCTACCCTTTGAGAAGCCATCAATATTTTATGGAGTAATAATGACTTTCTATAATAATAATATTACTCACACTTCCCTTCTAACATCACTACCTTTGAATCAACATGATTTTTTAGAGACTAATTGAAAAGTTTGAGCTAAAATTCACAAACCCACCCAGGGTTCTCATGGTTTTGGTTATTTTGTTTTGCTCAAATGTGCGGATTGTTTTATTTGCTCACAATGTAATGCACCAACAACTGAAAGAAATAAGGATGGACTCTAATCTGCAGATTCTGCACCATGCTTTGAAAGTTTGGGGGATGAGATGGATTTTGGCATTAGTCATGTTGGTTTTGGCTAGTGGATCCCGAATGTAATTGCTTTAATAGTGAGCCATCAGGAAAGAACACAACTTCAATACCCAAAAAGTAGTTCGAGAAATAAATAAAGTGCACAAGTGGTAAAATAACTTACATTGACAAAGCAGTGCACCAAGATTGCATGAAATGCTCCATATGTGGTGATACAAGGTCAGGACAGACCCATGCAAGCCTCCCCAGTGTTATTGCACTATTTTCTATAAGTGACTTGTTGAGTCCCTACAAGCCACATGACAATTAGCAATTGAACATCACCAAAAATTATAAATAGTGTGTGTGATAAGACAGTGACCTCTGCATGCTGAAGAATTGGGACAAGGCATGAAATCACAGTTAAAACGACGGGAGAAATTTCTTGACGGACCTGAAATTCAAAATTCATATTTCACAATGACAGATTTTATATAAAATGATTAAAATGCGAAGTGAAATAGTTAACATCCTTGATAATTAGCTTTAATTTGTTTGAGATATACTCCACAACTGTCAGTTGTAGCCTGATTCTGATTCTAAAAACAGCATCAGTTAATCCTAGTTAGTTGCTGTTAGTTTCTGTTTCTAATAACAGAATCAGTTAGGCCTGATTCTGTTTGTAACATAGTTCATCAGTTGAGACAGTAGTCTCCACCAGACTCTATAAATAGTAAAGCTCTTGCCATAGTTCATTCAGTAATGAAAACATATAAATTCAAAGAAAATCCTATCTCATTTCGCTCTAATCTCTTGTTTTCTTGATTATAATACAGTATCCTGAATTCATCTTTCCAATCCTTCCGAAATTCAGAGGATCTACCCCACTCCTACTTCATATGTTCAGGTGCATTCCCAGTATTAGAACTGTTAGTTACTGCTCAATTGAATGAGAAAAACTGTCATCTAAAACCATCAAGTTGAAGCTGTTATCAAGGGACACCACCATTTTGTGATCAATTCAGAGATTCCAAACCGATTTCTCACTAAAGATGATCAAGACACTGGCGAAATCAGCAATGTTGCTTGGAGCAATATGACCAACTGTGCTTTTTGAGGTTTCTCTACCAACGTCATTATACATCACTTTTATCATATAAAGGATAGACTTTCATATGGCTTTTAAAACTGATAATTGCCCTAACTCATACCTCTTGACAGTTTTGAAGTACATTACGAAAACCTGTGTCTATCAATGCCAACTAGATTCTAGTTTCCATACATCTCTATCATTTTATTAGAATACAGCATTTAACATTAACATTTAACATACCTTAACTGCTAACTCTCCAATTGCCCAGCATGCATTATTTGCTACTGAAATAGCCTCCGTTACCTTAGAAATTTCCTGTACATTATTAAACAAGACATATCAATAAAATGATTGAATAAATTCAACCCTATAGCTAAACTTATACAAGGCACACACATACCAGTTGCTTGGCAGCAGCCTCAAGAAACTCAGACAAACGTGGGTGCAAATGAATCGCGCATACCTAGCCATATCACCATTCTTAGATTACTGTCAACTAGGATAAAGAGTACAGAGTAATCTAATTCCCCTTCAAAAAAAGTGGGGAAAAAAAAAACATGTTCGGGTAGACTCCCAAACGTATTTCAACCTAGCCCCCCCCCCAAAAAAAAAGAAAACTTTTGCCTTCCAAAATTAACTCGATTCACTTTCAAAGATGCTCTAAGGAGGATCAGCTTATGGCATGTTTCCTACACATAAGCAGATGATCCCACCAGTGGCTATGTAGGCTTGAGTATGAAGTTCGTAGATATACATTCAACTTACTCGTGCAAGGTCTCCAAGTAACGCAAAAGCACTTTGTCGAACATCATGAGCATCATCCTTACAACAATGCAAAAGTAGGTCCCTCAAAGAACATTGTGAAACCTGCCGAATAGTAATTAAGATAACCTCAAGAAATCATACAAGTCGGGTATATCTAATCGCAAGCAGATATCAATTTGTCAGAAGATTCATAATTTCTGTCCATTTCAAGGATTAATATGCTTCCTGACTCTGTGTTATGCTTTTCATCTTGCCATTGCTACTTTGCTTTATTATGGAATTAGGATGTTGAATTATTATTAGTGTTATTGGTATTATATTATGTACTATGTACCATTTATAGGTTTATAATATTATTTTTTATGTTAAAAATTTATAAGTCAAGTCTATAGAAGCTCTATGACTATGAGTTTATACAGACTCTTGAGTTTGACAACCTTGGTTAGGAATAGCTGCAATTAGTTTGAGAAGTAAAGAAATTAAAGTTGTAGAGAGCTCAATAAAGAAAAATATTTCAGGAAAATAACATCCAAGAAGAAATATAATTTACTAACAAAAATGCATGATCTCGTATCTCATAAATAAAAGTTTTGGATGACTACCAAACTCTCTACTCCACTGCCAAGGCCTTCTGCTAGTCCAGAAAGCAGATCAAGAGAGCATACAATGAATTCCTTGTCATACTGAACACCAGCTGCAACAGGATCAGCCTGAAATAAAATACACACTCAACTCCTTGAAAAATAAAATAAAATCTCACAATCACTCCCCCACTGCTAATACATTAGTCTGTCAGACAAATCATAAATAAAGAAGGTAAAGGAAATGAATCTTTTAGATTCCAATATATGCGGCATAATAATATGGTACGATAGACAAATAGTAATAAACACAAACACAGACACACACACCATGATAACACAAACCCATCTAATAACACATGACATACTTTAGGCTTCATGTCTTTCAGAGATCCATCTACAGATAGTCCCATGACTAGTATGAGTGGTCATTAACAGATAAACCTAAAGAAGAGATAATAGTACATTCTTGCAGTAATAAGGTGATTAGTTCATGCTAATTATATATTCTCATCAGAAAACACATAGTAGACTGTCATTTGAATGCAACATTACAGAAGGAAAAAAACACGTAGCAGTGACAGGATGACAAATCAAACCAAAGGCAACACCTACGAAACAACCAAAATGTTAAAAGCTAAGTTTTCTAAGAAGATATTTTGTAAACTAAATTTTAATAGATCGATGAGAAAAAGTGACCAGAACCTTAGCAAATTGTTGGGTCTGGATTATATTTATGCATCTCCTAAATACGGGTTCAGCAAATTGAGTGAATCCAGTACCCAATGCCTGTTCAAAATTGAACAAAAAATTCTATATCAGGAGCAAGGAAATGCATAGTTGCATACAATAACAGATACAGTCTATCTAAAGCATTCCAAATGATAGTTTCCCAATATTGCATGCATATATAAGCTCATTAATATTTTAAATGTAACATATAAATTTAAGGGTTACATATATTTTAAATCCTTGTAAATAGGAAAATGTTCGCTTTTGGTCCCCAATCTTAAAATGTCTCATTTTGGTCCCTCTTTTCCTGAAACAGACTGCATGTAGTCCCTCAAAATACCCTCAATAGGGATTACATGCGGGCTATTTCAAAAAATGGAGGATCAAAATGAGGCGTTGCAAAATTGGGGGACCAAAAGCAAATATTTCCATATTTACAGTAACTAAAAACATGTTTAACCCAAAATTTAAACTCTCAATATAAAAAATCCACCGTCAAGTTTACAGAAACTATCATTTTGATGGTACTAGAACCTCATGGAAGAAGGAGCAGGTCAACGCATTATTCTACATTCCAAATTTCCAATATAAATAGCATTGCCTAAGAAGTATCAAATGAGCCCATAACTTTTCAAGCAATTTTAAACTAGTTTTTTCCTCAATGAGGAATGCTAGTAACTCTATTTTTTCACACTTTATGATTGATTCATTCCCAAAAATGTCTGCACACTTTAAAACAATGATCAATTTATGAGGCAGCTAAATTCACTTTTTAAAAAAATATACCAATAAAAAAAAGTGTATTCAAGATGTTTCAAAAAGTGCTGTTAGCATTCCTCTTTCACCAATATCAAATGAAGCCTAATTTTAAAGATGCATAGGCAGGTGTCTTCTGCATGGTGCTAATAATGCCAAGAGGAATAATTGCACATTGGCAGTTCAACAATTTTATAATCTTCAACTTTTTACTATCAAATTCTTTGATACATGTGATAACTGGGAATATATTAATCACACAACCTAGAAGTTATAAGCCTGCTAGCATACTTATATTGAAACATGCATATTTATAATAAACGTTTCAAAAATAAATAACAGCATTAATGAGATGAAACATTTTTAATATAAAATACACCAGAAAAACTGACATCCGTACATGTGCTATAGATGTAAAGCATTCCAGGAGTGGAAAGAGATCTTTGTCTGAATTTGATAGTTGCTGCCACTTCTCAATTAATGGTGGCATGAGAATGTCAAGATAAACAGGCTGCATAGTAAAGAGAGATACAGTTTGTATAGAAATGTCTTTGAAACAAAAGCGAGAATGTTTGATGATAAATTACGAAAAATAACTTGGGAGAAAATACAAAATTTTGGGTTGGGAATGAGGTCAATTGTTCTACCATGGATTACTAATGAAAGTAACATACCTGATTCAGCTCTCCTCCAACGGCTTCAGCTAGAGTTCCAATAGCATCATATACAATTCTGAGGTTTCGTCTCTAAAGTTTAGAACAAAAAACTACAATTAAAGATATCTGAACAAAAAACATGAAGGACAAAATATAGTAACAACAAGGAGGTAGTGTTATTCCAAATATATTCATTTAACAAGAAACATAAACAAGAATTATGTTTTAAGGTCAGGAAATCACCTGATATTTCCCAAACGCAACCATCAGGTGCTTTAATATGGTTTCCAAGCGCGGTGCCAACTCTTCAGCAGCCTCCTATCATAAGTAAACCAGACTTGAGATTGGTAAAAAATTTAAAGAAATGAAGAAACTGAATCGATTCATTAAGGATAAATAAACACAAATTGTAGTCAGAACCTCTTCCAGTGTTGCAAAGGCTGAACAAGCAGCCTCCTGCACACGCTTATTATCATCCAAAATTCTTCGTAGAAGACCCATAAGAACATTATCAAATTGTTCATAGCCTTTAGGATGCCCAATACCCTAACACAGAGATCAAAAATTAAAAAAGACATCTAAATATTTATACATCAAAATGCACTATATCCAATCATAAAATAATAAAGTCAGATATCAGTTCATTGGTATTAATAAATAATATTTGCTCCTGGTTTTGTCATTTTCCAATAATTTGGACAAACTACAATATTCCAATTGATCAAGATCCACTGGGATTGATGTAAGATTTTCCATAACATCTATGAACTCCATGTAGAAAGTGATTTTGATCATTGAACTATTTAATTATAACTAATTATCATGTTGGTTGTGCATGTCAAATTTTATAAGCATGATACACATGAAGCAAGGCTTCAACCCAATGACGAATTTTGTTAACTATTCCCTCTATGAAGTTTTTCATTGAAATAAGACTGATTTCGATTTCCACCAATGTAAATGGATCATTATCCAAATGCACTTACAAAATATATAAGCTCAAATCAGAATATCATATACATGAACATAAGTGGTGGAGCATGTAAAAAAAACAAGTGGTTGTAAGAACAATAGGAATAAGGAATATAACATTTGTATAGATTGGCAATATAATGTAATAAGGTACATTAGTAATTTGGGGAGATATTGGGGCTTTTAATAATTCGGAATTTGTTAGTAATTAGGATACAATTTTTGCAATATTTTTTTTGTACTTCGAAGATGATAATCTTTAATATAATTTACAAATATTTAACTATATCAAAGTTCATAAAGTTATGAAGCCTTGAAAGCATCGGTGCAAAAAAATAATTGATGTCCAATAGAGGTGAGGGAACAAAAATGCAAGCATACCTGAACAATAAATTTGCTGAACCGAGATAGTGTCCAGCATGAAATACTTCGTATCAAAGGAAACTTATCATCAAGAAGAGGGATAAGAAATGCCACAATCTATGAAAGCAGAATAATAAATGGATTAGCATTCAAATCTAATTAGTAAGAATGTCTACAAAAAAGAATATAAACTGAAAAAAAAATCTTTCCGACAAATATGGGAGCATAAGGATCAAATAAAGTAGATCATAAAACCAGACTTTAAAAAATAAGAATAACAGCAACTAAAAGAATGTAACAAAATGTTGTCAAAGAGAATTTTTACTTCTTTTAGCATAAATTTGGAATTATAACTCATCCAGAAAGGTGTGACACGTGTGACGGTGATTGAATAAATGAACGCAAGCGTAGATAAATTAGTATGAAAGAAGGAAACAACAAAGAACAAAGCATTTTACCGGGAAAGAATGATTCTAGAAGCGATCATTTTTTGGGAATGGGAGCAGCTCTACTGAAAGCAATAAATCTATATACAATGACTAATAGGGGCTAAACATGAAATGTCATAGGGAAGCAAGACAGAAACATGAATAAATTTACAATAAGACTACACTGGACTGGATTATTGTCATAGAACATTCATAAAGCTATATACCCATTCTAGCATAGATTAATCATGCTTAAAAACAAGTTAAACTGTTTATTCCCATAATTAAGCCATTTGCTTTTTGTATTAAAGTCATCAGAAGCAAATAACAGATAATACCTCTGACAGATGAGGATAAAGACCATTGATGCAACCCTCGCCTATGGCACCAAGTGCCAAGACAGCAGCTTCCCTTTCTTTCCAAGCATCATCCCCGCCGGCTGACAGATTGGCCTGATCACATTCTTAGAAATTTTAGTATCCTCAGAAGGGGAGTGATAGCATGTGGAGAAATTAGTGTCATACAATAGTATGAATCCAGAAGTAACTCTCTAAAAGAACAAATCAATATAATATTTGCAATGAGAATAGAATTTAGAAAACAAAACAAAATATTATGGCCATTGATGTCTTCTATATACATACTCCAATGTTTGATCCACTATTTTTACAGACTGCCTTTAAATTGATAGAGCACTAGTTCAACAGGTACTCATCCTCTATCCATTATAATAATTTAAACCTCATTCCAACAAGAAGCTGTAAATCACCTGAACAATAGGCATCAAAGTTGGTAGGATCTCATCTCCAAACACATTTGAGAGAATATCTAGAGCAGCTGCACTACATTTCCGTAAATTCCATGTGTTTACAACATCATCATCCTGTAAATATGAAAAAATAAAATTCGAGATCAGATCAGCAAAGCATCTTTTTCTTATCATTTTATCTTAAAAAAGCTACGTGAACTATAATAAATAGAAACAAAATGATTAATTAAATAACTAGAATAAGTAATCAATAGAACATATACAACATACATCATCTTCTACTTCATCTGATCCATGAAACCTTGATACATGAAATCGAGGTTTAAGATCCTGTAGTGCAAAATTCATAACATTAGAAACATGTCAAACTAAAGAAAATCCAGTAACTTAACCAAAATCAATCAGACCTGATCTCGATCAGGTTGAGAACCATCTTCCTGGAAAAAAAAAATAAACAAATGAAGCCATATAATGAAGAATACCAAGAGTTAATAGAAAGCCATCTACAAACACTAATCAATCCAAGAGCAAACCTCGGCTTCAACAAGTGATTCATCATCATCTGCATACGCCATGTTTGACAACAATATCTACATAGATGTGACAGATAAATTTCAAAATCTGAACCTCACATGGTAAAATAATTATAAAAGAAAATACGAGTAATTAGGTTTACTGGAATAAGACGAGGCAAGAATTCTCTTAAGTTTTCAGGTGGCAGTTGAGCATCACAATAGGCAGACCTGCAATAGCAATTATCAAAAACAATATGCAGAAGCTCTCAGAATTTAAGATACAGCATCACCATATTATAGAAACATCAAACTCTTCTACGAATCAGTATGCTTATTTCAGAATCAGGAAATTGATTATACATATACGATCCTAGTAACCAAATTGTTCAGAAACAAAAAATTGAAAAATTACACACCCCTGTGGGAAATACTTTGCAAATTGGAATAGATTATAGCCACCTGAACCCCCCTCTCCCTTTTCCCATAAAACAAAACAAACCAAAGCAATCATAATCAAGTTATTCCTTTCCTTGTGACTCATAAGTCATAACAATATCTAGAAGCTATAGAATGAACTCCAGCTACTAGTTGTAACATTAAAAAAATAATAACCGAAATGAATAGTACCAAAATTCACAGGCTTCAAGGGCCACTTCGTCATCCGTGTCCTTGTTGACTTGTAACATATATTCAATCACATTCCTTAGATGTGGCTGCAGTGTGGTTAAGAATTGATCAGAAAAGAAGGAGCTGATAGAAAAAGGTTAATTTTAAATAAAGCAAATGAGCACTACACCTAGTGCTTGCTTGTTTGAGTAGGTGGACTATTAGAAGTGTATTTAGACGTAATAAAATGGAAGATAAGAATATAAAACATTCCAAATTTTCGACTTACTCAAACAAGTTAACATTTATCAGAAGTGTAATGTGATGGAATGAATAGAGTGCACCAATCAGCTCAATATGCTTTGTCCCCAAAAAACAAGCATATTTAATTAACTTGAAAAACTGCAATGAACTAGAACAAGAAGCCCACCTCCAAGAAAGACGGACGGACTTCAATCAGCTGAACAAATGCCGCACAAACCTGGTCATCAGTGGAAACTAGGATGGTTTCATTTCATTCCAACATTAATAAGAAATAGAAATAACTCATTTGAGCAAATAGCAGCTAATCAATTTCCTTACTGTAAAACTTATCAAAAATTAAAAAAACAACAGTATGCAAACAACAACAGGGTCTAGTCTTCACTCTCCTCGGTCATCAAAACAACACATACATAAAATTTAGAATATGCAGCAAGAAGAGGGAAAGGCCAAAAGACCAAAGCCTTCAACCACTAGCAATTCAAACCAACAAAAATAAACTGGACATTTGGAAAGAGAGCATTAAGTAATTAAACAATACTGCAATATTGGAAAATACTTCATTTGAGTTACACCAAATATATTTACACAAATAATAAGGCATTAAGAACTCACCAACTTGCGCACTTCGGCAGTAGGGTCATTTGCAAGAATAAACAGACCTTGAAGATATTGATCCATGGATGCATATAAGGCCTAAACAGAATGATATCAACTACTGCTATCAATTCCAAACTTCAATGTTATATTAATGTTAATTAACAAGAAAACTGAGATGATAAAGTCTCATGATATACTTACAGAAGGCATTAACATAATATATTGATTCACAGAACCCAATGATAGCTTTCTTAATGAAGCATGAGGTGATTGGAAAAACTGAAACCAAAACAAAATAAACAGTCAGAAGATATAGTTACAAAAAAAATATATATATATATATATAAAGAAAATACTGATGTTACCCGAAATAATCTGGGAAGAAATATGCTAAAAGGGCGCTCTGCTAACCCCGGTACATCGGAGTCAAGAAGTTGAGGGATATCCTCACAAATCTGCATGTGCAAGTGCAGTAAAATATGAAGTGTTAAAAGGTGTTAATGGAAACACATTATGGAATTTGAAGTATCAGTTGCAGATACTGGAATATTTCCAACCCATTAAAAATCCAGTATATACAGTCTCCATCCATATGACTTTGACTTTTCAATTTTGTATATGTTATATTAGACTTTACCAAATTAGAGATCAAATATCAAGAACTTTATTTGCAGGAAAATCTCAACAGAGCATAAGATTTTCCATTCTCCAGCTGCCAAGCGTTCATCTCATTTCTGTTATTTGGTATCAAGGGAAGAAGGAAGGGAGATTATCAACAAAGGGTAACAGGAAGGAAATATATGTCACCTTTTTGCTTTTTGGCTTAATTATAGTTTTGGTCTCTTTAGTTTAGTTTTCATTAAAACTCACTTTTAGTCCCCTTAGTTTTAATTGCAACAATGTTGTCCTAGTAGTTTTTAAAACCGATACAATTTAACCCCTATCAGATTGACATCGTCACACAACTTTTACCAAAGTGGCATTGTGCCACATAATTTTCAATTCAGCAGAATTATAAGAAAGTGGTGTCACATCATCAAATTTTATGCCATATAACCATCAGATCAGATTGAGAGAAAGAGAGCCTTGGCACAACAATTGGAGTTGTTGCCATGTGACAAGGAGGTTGTGGGTTCAAGCAGTGGAATCAGCCTTTTGCAAACAAAAAGTAAGACTTCCTACAATAGACTCACAAATGAGTATGACCCTTTCCTGGACCCCATGTCCCCCACCATGGAAAGATCTTAATAGCAACAAGTTACCCTTTCTTATAAGCACCTGATTGACAAGGATTTTTCATTATATCAATTTGAAAAATAGGAAGATAACATTGCTGCAAATGATACAAGGGATATGGAACTGATTCATCTTCTGCTTATGGAGATCAAATGGAGCTTGATTAGTTTCTGCTAGACAAGAACTGAAGAACACAACCAATACAGGGAAAAAGGGAACAGCAGACCATATTTGCTTTTGCGCCCAGACAATCTCACATCAAATTTTAGTAAAACTAAGACCACCAAAAGTATAATAAGTCTTGTATTTTCCGGCACCCTTGAAGAAGATGTTCTCAATTCTGTAAAATTTACCACAGTAGGACCGACCCAAAAATTAAACAGAGTCACTTTATACGACATTATCCATATTGTAGGCATGTAAAAGATCTCCAGAACAACTTTCAAAAAATTTAATATATCAGTATGACAAGGCATATTGAATATCTAAATTTATATTATTATAATTCATAATCATTCCTGATGTTTCAATTCAAAATTCAAAAACACCTGTTCTACCTCCCTCAAAATTCCCCCTCTTCACTCAAACTTGTGTTGCTCAAAATCCAGTAAGTGCTTCAATATTCTCATCCATTGTCCCCCACCCTCCCCCTGGGAAGGACCAGAGTCCACAGATACACCAAATACATGGCAGTTGCTGTATCATGTATTTTTCTTCCTTGTGCGCATTTTCTCATAACTGTAAATCAGTAAATGTGTACACTTTACCATTCTATGAGCAATCAGTATATGTGGGTAGCACATAATACTGCTTTATCAAATACCCTTCCCTCTCCTCTCTCTCTATAGGGGTTCTGACTAGCACCAAATAATGGAAGTACTTTATTTTCTTTGAAGATATGCTATTTTAGCTAGAAATATAATTTAGTGCCTGTTTGGAACCGCGGTGAGAGCCCTTCAACGCACGTTTGCGGTGGTTCAACGTGATTTGTGTCTTTTGTGAAAGTGTTTGGGTACTCAAAACAAAAGCGATTTTGCTATCCAAAATCAATTCTACGTGAAGCTACTATTTGTAGCTTTCACGGTGATGTGCAAATCGATTCTGAGATTCTTTTCTGTATTCCTTCATTGCCCATTGTTTCTTCTCACTGTAACTATTTTTTTCTGCTGCACCTTCATGAGGATGATGACTGATCTGGGCCTCTAGAGGGAGAGAACGAAGTCGCGCGGCCTCTGGCTCTGGCGTGTCTCATTGGTGCGCAGTCCTCTTTTTTCTCCCTATGGCAAGACTGCATATCCTTCTCCTCCTCTGTCGGTGCAGTGCGCACCCCATTTTTCGTTCTCTGTTTTGGTGCAGCGGCGCACCATTATTCAAATTGGATGTTTGTATTGTTTTAGGGTTAGACTATTATTTTATTTAATTACTTAATTGTTGTTTGGCCTTTTCTTATACACATAGGTTAGGACCCATTTTAGTAATTATACACCTAAAAACAATTTTGATCTAAATTATCCAAACAACTTGAATTGATAAAAATCACTTTTTTGTGAATGTATCCAAACATAAACCACGTTACGTTCAACTCACTTTTAATTAAAATCAATTTTACAAAATCAATTCTGCTAAAATCAATTTTTCTCACCGCCGAGCCAAACACACACTTAAACATGTTATACTGACTCTAAAAAGGAGAACATACCTTGGATAACGCATCCATTGCACCTTCCATGTGATTCAGATCATTACTGTCCAAGCAATTTACGAGGGCTTGCAATAATTCGGGCCAGCCCAAAATTCCTCCGATTTGAACAACAACACTAATAATAGTTCCTGCTGTAGACCTTATGTGCTTATCTGCTGCACCAAGACAAGGCAGCAACTCTGATTTCACGTATTGTTGGTATGCAGGCGGCATAATATTAAATACATTTCTGAGGTTATTCTTCATATATAAACCCGCAGCCTGCCTAACCTCCACAGATACTCCCTGTTCAAAAGAAAATTGCCACAGCAGCATAGCTATCAATGCAACATCATGGATTCCATGAACCCATCAAACCATAAATGCCACAAACCATGTAGTATCGTAAAACTATCTTTTAAGACTTTAATGGCCAGACCGTTTTTCACACCTCCATGGGCAAAAAAAAAGGTCTCAAAACGTGTAATTGCAGCTTGCAAGCAATGCCATCCAGGCTAAAACTATACCATTTGAATGATTCCAAAACATTTTGAGATATGCTTACCCTTTTAGATACGATGTCAAGAATAAGTTAGGGAAAATGAAAAAAGGCATATGCGTCACTACCCGGTTGATGCAAACTGATGAGAACTAACAGACTTAAAAACAGAATCTAAAACCGTTTGGGTAACGCTACCTTATTCAGGGAATCATTTAGCCATGAATCACCTTCATCAGCCCACTAGATTTTATTGAGTTGAGAACAATCAAACAAAAAAACAAATAAAATACCCGATGACATGAACCTAGATACAAGTTTCACACAAGCCACCACGGAGCTAAATCTAACCCAATCAAACGAGAACAACACAAAACGATCCCTATTTATGAGGAGGAAACAAAAGCACCTCTAACAAGTATCGAATTCAAAACAATGAGTGTGGGAATTGGGGATTATTACCTCAGCACGGGAGAAGATGAAGACGAGGTAATTGTTGAAGTCGGGGAGGGTGCTGGAGTAGCGCTGGAGTTGTTGCCAAATCTGAGACTTGTCAGCGGAAGAGGAATGGGAAATCTGCTGCTCCAATAGACCGCAGATCTCCTTGAACCCTTGCTCCTGTGGCTGCCACGATGGAGTCGCCGCCGCCGCCGCCGCCATCACTACCCGGATTCCGGCAACACGAATTAGATGGTGGTGGTGGTGGGTTTTAGAGAGAGAAAAGAGAGAGAGGTTTAGGAGCTGTTGGTGTGGGCGCAGCGCAGCAGAGAGCGAGAGAGAGAGAGACGATGGAATATGGATGCTCCCTTTTTAGGCTTGAAAAATAATAATGAGTAATGAAGGAAAGGCGCAACGCACAAAACAATACAAATAACTTTTTGTTCTGCCAGCAATGCAATGCAATGCAATGCAATGCAATGAAACAACAACCCACACTCTCTTCACTACACACTACTCATCACACCATCAATCACACTTCAATTATCCAAACACAACACAAAACCACTGTTCACACCGTGTTTGTTTTAGGTTATTTAGGCCTTTTCCTTCGTTGGGCTGTTCCTGAGATATCAACAAAAAAAAAATATCATAATTCAAAAATCATATTCTGATTGATTGGCATATTACTTATTTTTCACTTTAATCAATCAGTAATCATCCATCCATGGTACAACATTTTTGGGGACCATGTCGCGTTACAATTTTAACCGATGGTAAATTTAGTCAATCAATATTTGCGTGATGTCAAGAAGGGTTGGGGGTGATTAAGGCACGGTCATGAATCTTCACAGTACAAAAATACACCAAACCCTTGTGGCAGTGATTGACCCCACCATCTGGCTGTTATAGTAAGAGGGTATGGTCACTCACTCGTGTGTCTCGTTGCAATGCCCTTAATCCATACAGCTTGGGTCTTGCTATATTAAGCGAAGCAATAAATCAAAATCAATACTAATGACGCTCTATGTCCTTTAGCAGGGAGTTACGGAAGATGGTAAAAACCTTGTGTTTGGGGAAATAAAAACATCAAATGCAATTTGCTGATCTCACACAACGGGTCATGGTAAATTCAGAGTGTATATATCTACTTTAATGACCACTTGTCACGATGGAAGTTTAATCTGTTAAAAGACGGTTGTTAAGAAAACTCATTCAAAAGTGATTCTGAATTCTGATCATCACTATCAATGACATTAATGCCCACCAAACCATTTTGTACATAATAATTAGTTTACAATGGATAATCTTTTTCACCGGTGCCTCGCAAAGCAATTGTTAAGTTCTCTTTCATCAAAGCCTCCGAAAGACTTCAAACAAGCACGACCATGTCTGTTACTGTATACGGGTCAATATCAGCACTCAAGAGAGAAGATCTAGCCACGCTGAAGAGATAGGTCGACTGGGTGTCACTGTTGGTGCACTTTGATGTCTATTTTCTCCACTTTCCGGCTTTGGAACGTTATTGGTTTGGTGTTGCACCTTTCAGGTTTATCTTTCACTCTTCCAGGAATATTTGACATGTGCACAACAAACTAATAATAATGCAGGGTCATAGCATACCAATCACTGAGCATATAACAGAGTTAACTGTGCATAGTCCATTCTTATGCTTAACATCTACTTTTGTTATCTTTGCTTTTCCGCAGCCTGCATATAGAAACAAGCCAAGAAAACAGGTGAGATAGATACAAAGTGACAGATGTCATATAAAGTATAACTACTATAAGTCTATAAGACACTGGAACACACAATGTACGTACAGAAAAGTGCGGTTTATTTTTATTCAACAAAAAACTGAAAGAAATTCATAAACAGAACATATGGGCTTGGTTCTATGTTTGGCGCATATTAAAAATAGAACAGAATGAGACGTAAAAAACAGTGACACATTTTGATACCATTAAAAGGTGAATCCAAAGAGAACATGATAGAGGTTGTTCCATTCCATTCTATCTACATGCCAAACACTACTTAAGTTGGAGAATTAAAAGTATTACACTGTTACTGTCCTTTGTAGACATTTATCAGAGTCCAATAAAGCAGCTCTTTTTGTGTTTTTTTTGGGGGGGGGGGGGGGCATAAAATAGAATTTTGAATCCAGGCGGCTTTACCATCAAAACATCACAAGAACTACTATTCAAATTTGGACACATAGCAGCTTCAGATTAGACAATAGACAATTGAAAATATAGTATCCTTTTGCTTTGTTTTGTCATGTGTCAGTAGTAAGTAGATTAATAACCTCCACTGAATTACACTAAAACAAAGCACACATACCCCATATCTTGGATACTGAGCAATCAATAAGTCAACAGTCAAGTTCTTGTTCAAACATAGCTAGTCGCAAGAAAGAGTTTGATTTTGATGCTGAGAGGAAGAATTTTAAATTGTCACATCATTTCATGAGTTCAACAACACATCTCATTGAGTGATGTGGCAACATGACATTAAATGACTGTGGCAGAATTCTTTTTAAACTAACAGTGCATTCAAATCAAAATCTACTTAATAAATGTTGTCAGAAAAGAAAATCCACAACAGCATCCCACACAATATGGTTTGATAACCATTTCACTATACCATTAACAGAAAAATATGTTTTAAGAAATATAGAACCGACAACAGTATCCAAAACAGGAAGCTGAAATCCAAGTGCAGAATAAGCCCTTTAACTGGTATGGACAATAGTACCAAACTCACACTTTCACATCACAAAACTATGTTCAAGTAGATTTAAAACTAAAGTACATTTAAACCCAATGCTTCACCACTTAATGCAAGACCAATAATGTAATTTAAATCCAAATGCTACCAGACACAAATGTTGTAAGAAATATCGTACCATGTTTAAGTTCAATGAGATAATAATCCGTAAAATCAACAGAAGAAATAACATAGGGCAAAAAGGCCAAACGTGAAAAGTGCACAAGCATATGGCAAACCTTTTGCAGTTTCTTCAGAACAGAATCCTCAAAAGCTTGATAACCGGCCCCAACTAGGTTACTCATCTTGTCAGGTACCACAGACTTTGGAGCACTCGAAGAATCTGCCGCGATTGCCGGTTTAAGAGGTAAAACCAACAACGGATTAGCAAGATGGCCAATCACACTTCCAGTTGCAGCAACCTGGATAAAGCCACGATAACAAATCAGAAAAAAAAAATCATTCAAATACAAACAGTACCAGCAGCAGCAGCAACAACAAAGCCTTATCCCTCGGAACCAAAAATCAAAATTTCAATAAGCCATTGACATTTTAAATGATTCTTCTTCCTCTAAACCTTTTTAAATCAAAACACAAGGAGAAGCAGAAGAAACTTACAGCTCCTTCTTTAGTGGCCATTACAACGAGTGCAGAACCTTTCTTCTTACTCCCCTTGATGACCACATCTTCCACTTCACCAAACTTGGAAAACAATTCCCTCAACTTATCAGCCGAATAATCTTCACCCACTTTCTCCCACGAAACTTTCAGAACCTTCTCTTGATCCACCCCAACCCCGCCACCGCCGCCACCGGCACGGGTACCGGCACCACCGGCGCTCTCTTTCTTGGTGGCCGAATCCGGCGCCGCTTTATTCGCGTGCATAGCGCGAATTCGAGCAATCTCTTCCCTGAGCTTCTTGGCGATCCTTGCCTCCTCTTCCCGCTCCTTCGTGGCGGGATCAGGGGCGAAGGCCTCGCGCTCTCTCTTCTCGAGATCGGACACCATCTTGCGGCGCTTTCCGTCGCGCTGGGACTGGCGACGCTCGTTGTCGCGCTTAACGCGCAAAAGGTCATCGAACAAGTTGCGAGCCTTGTCGTCCCTGAGGATGTCGTACGAGGTGCGTAGCTGTTGGAAATTGGAGGCGGCGTTGGGGTCGTCTGGTCTCTTGTCAGGGTGCAATTCTAGTGCCTTCGATTTGTACGCCTTTGTGATCTCTTTCTCCGTTAGCTTCGAGCCTTCTTCGCCGGACGGTAACCCTAGCACTGCGTAGTGATCGATTTCTGCGTCCATTTTGTAGTTGTTGATCGCCCGAGTGCTCCCGCTGCGACTTCGATTGAGGCTCGAAACCCTAACCCTAATACAGCCACAAGATACGTTCGTGGCAAGGGGTTAAGGACGACGCAAAACAACGAATTGTGTTTTTATGCTTCGTTTGGATAGAAAAACGTACGATGTGGATGACTTCGACGGCGTAACGGCGATGTGTGGCGGCAAGGAGTGGTGGCCGGCGATTATTCGTCTGCGTGCCCCTGCCTGCGTTTAGACTTTAGACCCGTAGGGTTTCTCTTTTGACCGAGTCCAAAGCGGTGCGGTTATTCGTCTGAGTTTTTTTAAAAAATAATTGCATTTCTTAGCTCCTGGATAACAAGATTATTTGTTGTTTATGGAATAAGATGTATAAATTACTTTTATAATTGAAAAAAAATTATAGTGAAATTTATTTTATATAAGTCATAAGCTGTTTTGATAAACTATCTTGGGTAGTTTATGAAAAATAAGCCCCAAAATAACTTATGAATCAATTATAAACTGTGTTCATAAGCTCTGCATAAATCAATCCAAACAGTCCAGTATCGCAATCTCGTATGATTCTGGTCCCTGTTTCCATTTGGAAAAACAATATTATATTATGTATATTTTATAAATAAATATGCAAAAAAATTGTTTTAATGATAAAAAATAAATTAAAATATATAGAAATTAGTCTAATTGATAAAGTTTAACAACACAGATTTATGGATTAGTTAACCATATTTTTTTTGAAAAAAAAAATTTTGATTGAATAATTAATTAGTGAAGAGTTTCAACTTAGTTTAATTTAATGTAAAAACTCAAATTACATATTACAATATGAACAAGACATAAAAAAATGCACAACTAAATTTATCATCATCTCAGTTTTAAGAATGGTAGGCTTATTTAAATATTTAAGCATATACTGTTGAGTCCATAAGTTTATTTATTGATAATCTTGTGACTTAGGGTTTGTTTGGCTCAAAAGATGGAAAAGGAGAGGAGAGATTTTAATAGAAAAGAATGATTAATTTATATTTTATATCCTTATAAATTTTCTTATTACTTCCTAGATAAAGTTATGTAAGTCATTACATTTAAAGTATATTTTAAATCCCCCCTCTAAATCCTCCCAATATTGAAAAGGACTAAAATTTAGCCAAAAGAGATTTTGGCTCCCCTTGGCTTCCTCCAACCAAACACCAAGTTAAATTTGAGACACAATGCAAGTCCAGTTCTTCGAAAACTCAATTGTCACCCCTACTCAGCAACACTCAAGAATCCTTGAAACACAAGTCAAATCTTCTATACATTTTTATTGGGTGATCCGTACTGAATGCTGACAATTAAGAGGGAGAAATTCTGCATCTTAATAGTACGTTTTAATTTTCATTTTAATTTGTTAGAATTAATGGAAAGATCAAAGATCCAAACAAGAAACAGGAACAAAACTACAGAACAATCGAGTGCCAATGATTTAACAAACGGGTGGACATCATTGGGTGCCTGTGCCAATGCAGGAATTCAAGCTAGCATGTAGATGGATCATCCCGAACAAGAAGAGCAAGCATCATTCATGACTACCATTTGGCAAAGAGAGCGCTACTCTAAGACTCCTGCATAACGCGAAATAACTGCGTTTGCCATGCACCATGTAGAGAAAGAATGATACCCAAAATAATGGTTGGGAGCTTGGGCCTAGAACGATAGCGACAAAACGCAAATGTTGCCGGATTCCCCAGACTATAAAAGCTTGTTTCAATTATTGATTGATTATTGATAGAATAAAACAGATAAATACATCAAGTGCGTGCCCAACTCACAACTATCCATATTACAAATATCCTAAATAATGAAATTACAAAATAAATAAGATTATGAAACAAGCAAAACATACATTGGGCAAGCAGTCCACAAAGTCCAACCATCCCAAACTGCGTAACACAACTAATATTTTCCCCAACCAAAACAAAAAATGGCATAGGAATCAATAACATCTATGGGGTCTAACTGACGGATTCGGAATACGAGGCACTCAAAACAGACTCAATCCTTTATTATATTTATGCTGGATAGAAAAAATATGGACTTTAGGCGAGAAGGCAAAGAAACAAATTGACTGCCCGTGACATTAGGCGATGATTGAGCAGGAGACTAAGGTATATGAACCTGCTTAATCATCAATTACCAGCATCTCGGCTGTAAAACTGGTCAAGAGTCTTGGCCGGTATACGATGAAGAAGCTCACGAGGGAAAATCCGAAGTAAAGTCCATGCAAGATCAAGTGACTGGAATATATTGCGGGTGTCATAGGCTCCCTGGGCGACAAACTTCCTCTCAAACTTGTCCAAAAACTCCAGATACAGCTGTTAATAGAAGGAGAAAATAAGCTTCATTAATACCACTTCAAGGACAATTTCACAGAATCAAACAAAATATCCTTAAGAGAGAAAATTAGTAGAGACCAGGTCCTCGGATGAAAGTGCTTCTTCTCCTACAACAGCTTTCATTGCCTGGACATCCTTTCCAATGGCATAATTTGCATAGAGCTGAAAAGAAACAAAATAACACCAATAGGATCGTCTGTAAGCAATTAAAAAAACTACATGATTAAAAAACAAGATCAGACCTGGTTGGACACATCAGCATGATCCCTTCTAGTCATTCCCTCACCAATAGCACTCTGCAGTGGTGACCCATCATTAGAAAGTGAAACACTTGCTTTTTAATTAAGAAGCAAAACTTGACAGCACATTGATATCAAACAAACAAGATTAACCTTACCTTCATCAACCGAGATAGTGATGGAAGGACATTGATTGGTGGGTATATCTGCTCAAAAAAAAAGAAAAGAATGTTTACCAGGTCACTTTGACTGATTGGGTACCAATCTCCTAAAATTTAGCCAGGGTCATATATTTCATAGCATTCCACCATGATGTGTCAATGAAAATTAAAACCAGAACATTTCAAACTTCTAGTTAATGCCAAAAAACGATATATAGATAAGTAAAAAATCAAGAGAACTAACCAACTTCTCAGATAGAATACTAACTTCCATTATATAACAAGCCAACAATTGACTGTTCTTATAGTAATATCACATTAAATTAAATGCTACGATGCATTCAGCACCAAATTCTCTCCTGTACTAATCCAGTAACTAATCCAACATGGTTTATGGTATTGATAACAGCTGAAAGCTTCAACATAACCCACCTGTCTATTATGCAACTGCCTATCAATGTAGATCTGCCCCTCGGTGATATATCCAGTAAGGTCAGGAGTTGGATGTGTAATATCTGTACAGAAGAAGTTCAAGAAATATGATCATTCAGTATTGAGAACGTTTTATGCAAGATAGAAGATAAACTTCAATATTCATTACCATCATTTGGCATGGTTAGAATTGGAATTTGTGTGATAGAGCCTGTACGCCCCTCAATTCTTCCAGCACGTTCATAAATTGTTGCAAGATCTGTATACATATAACCGGGATAACCACGTCTTCCTGGCACTTCCTCTCGGGCAGCAGATACCTATAGGATCAAGAACAAGAAGTGATCAATAGCTTGTGTCATGCAAAATGTTTGAGAAAATTTTAAATATTTTTTCAGTTACTTATCATACTACAAGAATAAGTGAAACACTGAAGTGTCAATTTTCTATTATCATTTAATCCTCAGAAGAAAAAAACATAGGAGAATGGTAAAGACAGTAAAAGGCTTCTCTCCTCTCTTCTTTCCTTTTGTTGATTCCTTTTCCTCCTGAATTACAGTTGAAGGTACATTACCTCACGAAGAGCATCAGCATAAGAACTCATATCTGTGAGTATCACAAGAACATGCTTGCCACATTCATAAGCCAAATATTCAGCAGTAGTAAGAGCAATACGAGGAGTGATAATTCGCTCAATTGTCGGATCGTTTGCCTGCAGTAAATCACAGTGGCAAAAGAACAAACAAATTAGGAACAGTCAGATCCTTAGAAATCAAATTTTCAAAATTGTTAGTACATATTTCATTTGAATTTCATTTTTAATGAGGGAAAAAGGTTATTCTTGATGTATCACCCTGTGTTCCTCAGATACAATATGATGATCCATTTAAAAAATTATAACGTCATACATCATTTTTATAAAAAAAATACCATACAACATGATCATTTAAAATTTAAATCTCAACCAACTAGGACAATTGAGAATTATTTTTTCTTTCTAAAATTTACATGTGCTTGGTTTTGGTCAATGTGCCAAAACAGTAATATGTTAATTACAGTTATATCACCACTACATATATATCTATCAATCAATGTGCTATATTTAAATACAAAAGGAAAAATGTAAAAAAAAATTGGTAATGAATAGATTCAGTCATAACACCCCAGAGAAAAATGAACAATAAAACAAAAGATATACTTTCAGCAAGTTTCAAACGTGTATTATAAGACAATATCAATAAAAAGACCATTTTTTTCCTTAACTTGTAAACTATGTAAGCATAAATATTGAAAGGAAAATGATGAAAAAAATTTACCCAAATAAGGGGAATTAAAGAACATGTGCATACTGATTTTAAATATTACCAAATTAAGGAAAAGGGTCACTCTCTCCATTGAGCCATTCTCCTCAAAGTCACGCTTAAAAAACTGTGCAGTCTCCATGTTAACTCCCATAGCTGCAAACACAATGGCAAAATTGTCCTCCTCTCCGCCCTGCACAAAACAAGATTTGTAAGGATCATCTTACATAAAGTATAGAAGTGATGAGTTTTAAGTAAATGACTAAGCAGAAATAGCCTTATTAATATAAAGGCAATGAGAAGCAGTACATCTGTAAGCAATAAAACAAGTGAGGTCATTTCAAATTATTTGTCAGCTTCTTCGTGACAGTTGTTGGAAATAGTGATAATAATTAATGTCATTTGGAATAATGGGTGTTAATGAGGAATATTTACTGTTTGGGTTTGTTTTCTATTTTCTCCTTGCTTTGTGTTTGTTTTGTTTGTGAACTTGTGGTTTGACTGTTTTCATGTAGTGTGATACTATTTCTTTTCCTATCCATCATCATGATATCATAAATAAGGAAAATCCAAACGGAACACAAATTATTACCAATTTCCAGAAGTTATAATTCAATAGCATTTAACATATTTGATGAAATGCACTGTAGTAATTTAGCTATACCTCAAGAAGATTATCAGACTTCTCTAATCGCTTGACTAAGCCAGCCTGACGACATATCTGTGCAGCAATTTCGTTATGGGTGAGACCGGCAGCTGAGAATAGAGGGATCTTTTGACCTCTAGCAATAGAATTCATGACGTCAATAGTAGATATTCCTGTCTGTATCATCTCCTCAGGATAGGTTCTCTCACTAGGGTTGATGGAACTTCCTGCATAATTGGAGAGATATTAGAAGGGGAAAAAAAAATCAGACATCAACAAACATGCAGTAGTAGGACACTGCAGAAGTTAAATACCTGATATATCCAAGTAAGCCTCAGGCAAAATTGGTGGACCGTTATCAATCGGTTTTCCAGAACCATTAAATATGCGCCCAAGCATGTCCATTGAGACTGGAGTTTTTAAAACCTGTGGATATAAACAAGAGAGGAACAAAGGAAGTCAGAGGTGAAATGAATTGATTCTGATACAATAAAAGCAATATGTTAAAGAAAGTCAAACAAAAAAATTAAAAAGAAGAATTTTAGTTTTAATTTGATAATGATCAATACATGGCTAAATCAGAGAAACTGAGGACAGGCTAAGTCATGTGAAGTTAATCACCTGAGGAATTGCCCCTCCAGAACAAATTAATTAATTAATATTAATATTAATATTAATGTTTGATACAATAGTCAGCAGCAGCAAACCTTGTGAATACTACAATTTCAATTTACCACAATTCCTCCTCTACTTTCTAGATAGAAGTTTATTTTCACAATTTGCCTGTATTATATCATGAATTCTATGTACCCATTCTCCACTGCAAAGGTCAAGTTAACATGCCAAAAATGAATGCATAAATGTTAAATTTATCCATTAATCAAGTTCATTGATAAGGGACGTAATGTATATTGATACTAGTGATTAGTGAAACCATCTTGCCCTCTTCTGAAGGGGGAAAAACAGCAGTTTTGGCATGCCTATGAGATAGTTATAATTGGATTTCTCTTATTTATTCACTGGGATAATTTAGAAGTTAGTAATTTAAAAGGCTAGCCAATGATCGGCTCAATTCTTTGTTTTCTATTGGCAAAGCAGAACTCCCAAACTGACAGTTAATACATTATTTAGGTCCTACAGAATCAAATTTTCAATGTTACTGGGATAAGTCACCAAAAAGCATATATTTTCATGGGGGAGAAAGCAATAAAATTTGCATGTGTTATTTTATGTGCACTCTTGAACATAGAGAGCATAGTAATAACCAGGAGTTTGTACCTCTCCAGTAAATTGCACAGTTGTAAATTTATTATCAATCCCGGATGTACCTTCAAATACCTGATCAATAGTTAAAAGGAAGAAGGAATAAGCTTTAAAATGTTGTTAATGAAGCCATCAGAGTAGTAAAACTAGAGTGACAAAATTATATGCTATTAAAATCACTGCAGCTACATGAACAAAGTAGACAACAATGAAGGTATATTTCTACTGAGATTCAGAATACTACTCACAAACTCAGAACATTTAAATTATGCATTGAACAAACACATGAATCTTAACGACATTGACTCGAGGATAAGAGGCAAATGCAGAAGATGATTATGTATGCTATAGGCTCTCACCTGAACAACAGCTTTTTCACCATCAACCTCTAGAACTTGTCCACGCCGGGTACTTCCATCTCCTAGACGAATATTGACAATCTCTTGATATTTGGGTCCCTGATGCAGTTGACCGGTATAAAATTTAGTCACACCATGCAGAAAACAAAACATTCACATTCAGAAAATCAAAATATCAGAACATTTAATGAGAATGTCAGCAAGTAAACTGGCATTACCTTGACTTTTTCAAGAATGACCAATGGTCCAGCAACTCCAGATACAGTTCTGTATTCTGCAACATTAATGAACAAACAAATAATTTAAGGTGAAACTAAATAACAACAGAACAAATGCCACGAGTTATTGGAGTTGATTGATAAATCCAGTAGTCTTGCCAGCAAAATGCCTCTCTTATGCATATTGCAAGCATAAAATATCCTTTACTAATTTATCAATGGCTGTCTATACACACACCCACATGGAATGGAATTGCAGTTGAAAACTAACAAGGCAGGCAAACCAATAAGACGCATACCCATTCCTATCTCCAAGGTATCATCCTCCATATCGGGAACATTCTGAGCCACACCCATCTTAGAACTTCAAACAATCAAACAAAAGAAGAGTACAAGAGTCAATACGTGCCAAACTAAAAACACAAATGAGAAGCACAACCAAAGAAGCAATGATTCCATCAATAATTAAGACAGAGCAAACAACGAAAAATACAAGCCTGGAAAAAAAAGGTCAAAACAGAAACCAACAATGAAAAAAAATAAACTCTTAAAGTAGTTCTTCAAATGTCATCACAGTAGTTTTCAAAGTTTTTGTCACTAAACCATTTTCTCAGACATCCAATCAAAGACTAATGTAACGAAGAACTAATTTTCAGAGAACTAACTTAGATGTTTATACTCCAACAAAAACTTCAGCAAAAAAAATAAACAAAAATTAAAACGCCTCATGTCCAATCTAACTCGAGCCATCCAAATCGAACTTCATTTGTGCCTTCAAAAACAAAAATCATTTGGCTCGATCCGATTGCAAGTCAATCGCTACTGAACTAAGCGGCGGAACTCCGAAAATAATCAAAATAAAAAAAAAAAAAGGTTGACAAACAACAACGACAACAGTAATCTTCAAAATTGAAGGTACTGTAGCCTTATTTCAGTAGGTAAGAGATCGAACTGTGAGCTAGTTTCATACTTTCAATACTCGAGCCTTGTAATAATAGACAGAGAAAAGGAAATTGTACTAAGATTTGGGGGAAACGGCGAAACAATGAGATCGAGAAACGAAGAATTCGATGATGATTGAGAATTGTAAGATCAAAGCGAAAGGAAGTGAGAATCGGAAAAATGGATCGGAAGAGAGAAAAGCATACCTGTCACTGATGGTTTTCGATTTTGCGTGATCTGAAACAAAAGAGAGACGTGGGCGAGGGACAGTGGGTGAGGACTGAGCAACGCGGATCTAATGGACCAAAAAACATAACAAAATTGGAAATAATTTTTTATAATTAAATTGGAAATAATTAAATCTTTATTTTAAAAAAAAATGAGTAAAATTGTTTCAAGACTAGACTTTCAACTTCGATTTGAAGAGTAACCGTATTTTTCTCGGGTGGGAGTGGGACAATCAATCAAAATGAAAATGAAAATGAAAAAGTGGGCCTAATAGCCATGTGCCAGCTGTCAGGTGCCAAGAAAGACACGTCATTTGTTGGGCTTGGTTTTTTGCCCGTGTGATTGTCAGGTGCCCGTGAATTAATAATTAATAATAATAATTGGCGAGGAAACTATAGATTATTGTAATCATGAATGCATTTCATGATTATTTTGCATGATTATTCTTGTAATAATAATCATATAATGTATTAAATAAAAATATAATTGTTTAGCAAAATAATTTAGAGATTAAAGTGTTTTGTCAAAAAAATTAGAAATTGAAGTGTTAGCCTAAAATGGATTTCACAATAATCGAGAGTATGATTGTTAGTAATGTCAATTTTGACCAGCTTGATAAGTTCGTGTTATAAACTAGATTGGATTCATTAATGATAGACTAGACTAATTGCAATAACTGAAAAACTAGAGATCCAATTAATTAAGCCTTTTTTCCTATTTACTTCTTGCAAATGAATCAAAATGGGATTTATGAGAAATATTATTCTGACATGAGTACATGACAGAGGGTGTGTGTTGTGTGAGAAAAGGGCTTCACCCTCACGGCACTACTTCTATTTTTTAGGCTATGTTTGGATGGGAGTTTTTGAAGTGAAGGAAAGAGCTTATAATTTCTAATTACTTTGTCTACCTTTAATAGGACCAAGGAAATATTATTTTAGAAAGTAGTAGACACCAAGATGTAAAACTTTTTTTAATTTTAAAAACTTCCAAACAAAGTAATTGAAGATTATAAATTTTTCCCTCCCCTCCCTTCCCCTCCAAAAACCCCCATCCAAACATAACCTTAGGAAATTTCTCGCTCCACCTCCCCTCATTTATGTGTCAACCCCCCCCCCCCCTTAAAAAATTGTATTATTCTCAAAATATCACTATTCTATTGATTTTCTCTCCACTTTCCCTCCCTCCTTCCCTCCCTTGACACTCTCTATTCCCATCTCTCTCACTTTGACTCTTATTCTTTCTCTTCTCTTTCTCTCTTGAAAGACCTTCTTCTTTTTTTTCCTTTTTCTCTACTCCTCCATGTATTTTTGTCTTTAAAATGTATTTGAATATGGTCGGTCCAACGCAATTATAGGCTTAAAGTAAACTTTGAAGTGAAACATTTTTGAAACTAAGAAAAATATTAGAGGCATTAAAAACCTAATATCTTGTAGTTAAAATATACACCACTGAATTGAGATGATTTTTTATAGAAATTTTAAATTTTATAAATATTAATAGGAATTTTCTTTTACTTGTGAGCATAAAACAAGAGCTTAAACTTCCTTATTCTTGAGCTGACTTTGCCTTCAACCTAGAACAAATATTAATTCATTTTATTAATTGCTAATGATTTCTAAAAAGGGTCTTTGTACAAAAGGACAATATTTTACACATATATTTAATTACATTTCATTGTGGAACTATTTTGTAACATTATTTATTAAAATAATTTGCACAAAAATATATACAATGAGATATAATTAAATGTCTATATAATTTTTTTACACTAACATAGAAATTATATTATAATTCTAAACAGTATTTACTTATTATAATTATATTATTATATAATATACACTTACCTACTAAAAAATAAAATAAAATAATATACATTATCCTCTTGGACACAATCCCCTTTAACCAGGTACAATTTCAATGTTAGATAAATTTATGACTATCAATTCATATAACATGTTTTTTTAATGTAATTAAATTTAAATTAGATGAGATATACCCTGTATGAGGCAAGAGAATTCCATTAATTCCAATGAATATTTAGTAAAATTTACGTATAATTTTCTAACAGAGAAAATTAGTTTTATAAGAATAACTCTAGCTTAATATGCAATTTTTTTTGAAGAGTCTAGCTTTTTTGATCAATCGGAAAAAGAGAAGAGTCTAGCTTGACATGCATGTAAGAAGATAATAATAATAATTTGTATTTGTTTTTCACATCAACGGTGGTATAGCTGTTGTTGTTGCTTTTGCTGGCAGGACTACTAGTTGCTATTTCTATTTCGATATTTATTTATTTGCCCGTTTTATTTTTTTGTTTGTTTTTTTTCTTCTTTGTCACTCACTCCAAGCCTCACGTTTCTCTGACAAAAAATGGCTGCCACTCTCCCCGTCCGGCCCGACCGTCTCTCCGCCGGCTCAGCCTTCCCCAGACCACCGGTTCGCCGACTCGACGCGCCCCCGCTCGGAAAACCGATTGTAACGGAGCCGTGGCGAGGCGCGGCGCTACAAATACAGTGCAGGCGTGCGTCAACGAGGAGCGTGGGGGCGGTTCAGGCCGGGTCGCGAGCCGATGACTCGGCGCCGTTCGAGATGTCGGTGGAGAACGCACTGAAGCTGTTAGGCGTGTCGGAAGGCGCTTCCTTCGACGACATACTCCGCGCCAAAAACTCCATCCTCGCCTCCTGCAACGGTGACCAGGATATGATTGCGCAGGTGGAATTTCCCCTTCAATATATACAATTTCCCTTAATTCCTCCAACGCATAAAATTACTACTAATTAATTAGGGCTACCTACTCATCGCTCGCATTTCTTGTGCTTTATACTTTATAGTTCATAGTTCACACTTGTTGCTATTATTATATCTTCATACGCGTTAGATTCTGATGTTACTTCCTCTGATGTGTCAGCCTTTGGCGGTTATCTTTGGTAATTGGTTGTGTGAGGGGAGCTGTGAAGGTGGGAAATTTGGAATCAGAATCGCTTTGAACTTTTTTATTTTTTATTTTTTCATAACAGAAATATGAGAAGGTGGAAAATGAAATGAACTTATTTTCACTTGGGGACATGACATAACTTCGGTATCTGTTTTCCACCAGATTGATGCACACATGAAGAATAATGCACAACAACCTCACAGAGACGTTTTTATTGTTTAATTAACCTGCTGTCAAGTTGTTTTGACCGCGTGACAAGCACAAGTCATGTTTAAGACTAGTTCCCTTTTGAGTTTTTTTGGGTTATTATATAGGTATATTATTGGTTGTTATATATTTGTCAGATGGTTACTCTATTTGGGTAAGGTTACTCCTTTAGGCATTAAATTAAATACGAACATGCAGCATTAAATAAGTAAGGTAAATTTTCTAGGCGGTGCTTGGTCAGCAATGGAAAGTATTGATATCTCATATTTTCAGTCCCTAGTTTTGTATTTTTGGTATTCTAGATAAAGTCTATTCCCTATTACTGATGCAATTGGTGGTGGTTTTTTTTTTTTTGAAGGTTGAGGCTGCGTATGATATGTTACTTATGCAGAGCCTAACTCAGAGGCGGGCAGGAAAAGTGGTGAACAGTAGTGTTCGTTATGCTGATGTCAAGCGGGTTAAGCCCCCGGCAGCTATGGGATCTATGCCACAATGGTTACAGTCCAGAATGAAGAATTCACCTGTTTCAATTGAGTCTCCTTCCACCAGTGATTTTGGTTTACAAGCTGGAGTTTATGGTGCATTGATGGGTTTATCCTATATTAATGGTGCTTCTACACCCGTTGCAGCTTATGCCGGGGCTGATGTTCCTGGACTTATCTTGGCTGGTAGCTTTGGAGCTTCCCTGTACTTCATGACTAAGAAGAATGTTAAGTTAGGTAAGGAGCTTTCTCATGCACATTGTACACTTTATATCAGTTCATCACAATTCAAATAATTTTCTGTTTCATGAGTGGCAATATTCATATTGACTTGTATCTTGGAAAGAATGTGAGCATTTGGAAGAACAAAAAATGAAAATGACGAACTGATGAAGTTTACCTTCATCTGTTCCTATGTTGGAACTGTATATTTTGATGACAGATATGCAGATGAAAGCAATGAGTGGTATGAGTCAACCTCAATTTGTTATTGTTGTTGTCTATGACTGTAAAATTTCTAGATTGTTTTCTGAGGTAATGCATGGTCTATGTGCATAATAAAACCTGCATCATATAGAATACCAAGTTTTTAGCCATTTATAATAGCATTTTGTGTGCTGAACTTTTCACTAACATAGCAACAGCCAACAATACATGGAGAGCACAATTAGTGGCTGCCAATGTTAACTACTATACCAGACTTTCTAAGAACAATGAGGCCAACCTATTAAATTGACTTCATTTCTTATGTTCTCCCACACTCCTGGTATTAAAAGCTTGGTCATGGGTTTAAGAATTGTTTTTCTGATGCTGCTAATCTGGATACTAGTGCTCGAGTTTCTGAGGTTATGTCTGTGTAATATGGCACTGCAGTTGAAAAACTGAACCACATTGACAAATGGTACTTCTAATTGTGAGGAGTTGGGATCTTTTTCAAAACATGTCACACCTTTTACCTCTTTCATAAACGCTGCTTAATTCTTTTGGATTAGCATAAACATTTTTCTTTCCTTTCAATTTTCCTCCTCTTATATTTTGGTTATTGTTGCAGGGAAGGCTACTGTCATAACCATAGGAGGGCTCATAGCTGGTGCTGTTGTAGGGTCAGCTGTAGAGAACTGGTTGCAGGTAGATATTGTCCCATTTCTGGGCATACACTCCCCTGCTGCTGTTGTTAGTGAAGTCATAATTATCTCTCAATTCTTGGTTTCTCTGTACCTAAGGTAGAAAGGAAAACATGGCAATCTTGTATTAAAAATGTGAAACTTGTAATTATTCCTTTGCATGATCATGCCTAAGGGTTGACAGGGAAGGCTACTGTTATAACCATATAGGAGGGCTCATAGCTGGCCCTGTGGTAGGGTCAGCTGTAGAGAACTGGTTGCAGGTAGAAATTGACCCATTTATGGGCATACGCTTTCCCTGATGCTCTTGTTAGTGAAATCACAATTATCTCTCAATCAATTCTTGGTTTCTCTGTACTTAAGGTAGACAGGAAAACATGGCGATCTTATATTAAAACGTGAAACATGTAATTATTCATTTCCATCCATGCAGCGTGATCATGCCCGAGCTTTTTTTAGGATGTGAAATCATTGCATGTTGTACGAAACTTTGAATAGAATGTAGTTGTTTATCTGGCAAATTAGAAGCATGGAATTTATATTGGAAAAGATGCAGATTTATGTTCACAGATTTATGTTCACATAAATGGTGTTTGTAAGGTTTATACAGCTGCGTGTCTTGGTTTGTAGTGTTGTATTTTGGTGTGACTCTTCATATGCTGTTTTCTTTACTGTAGATGCCGTATAGCTGGGTTTCAACTCATGCTATAAACTTCTTCTTATTGACAAAAAAAAAAGACACTGAGCAAATTGCAATCCCAATACGTCTTTGCTTTCTCTAATAGACAAAAAAGAAAACACCTGGGAGTTATTGTTTCCTTTCCTTTTTAATCCTTTAAAGGTGTTTTTGACCCTTCACTTTATTTCTTATTTTGTTTCCAAACCTAAAACATGCTGTCTGACATGGAAGTGATTTTCCTACCCCAAAGGGCGGGTGCAAATATCCTGTTTGGATTTGTGTGTATCTTTTGTTATGGGCCCTCTAACAAGATTGGAGTGCTGAAAATGTGCTTGCATGTTTGTGATGAGCATCAAAGACTTTATCCTACATAGACCAAAAAAAAAAGGAATTTATGCCTACTACATTTTGGTGTTTTGTCCCAAAGCTAATGCACTTGTTTTTTTCTTTCTTTTTCGTTTTTTATTCGATGTGTCAGTAGAACTTGCTTTATCTGCTTGTACATATCTGCGCAAAGACTGCACCTCAGCCTTTTCAGCATGCGACACAGTTTGTGTTTGGATGAAGACTTTTAAAATCACAGATTTTCAAAAGCATGAATTTCACGTAGTTCGTTAAACACTGGATTTGAATAAATTTATTTCTAAATAAATAATTAAAAGAAAAAGACCAATATGCCTATACCAATATTAAGAAGTATGGTGGAAAAGTAACTTTGCCTTACTGATTAAGGGGCTTCTGTTACAATTTTTGTTTTGTTTTGCTTTGATTATCCGAAGAGTATGTTCCCGGCGAGTGAGTGTACCTTCATGAATCCATAACCCAGTCTGGAACAATATTAAATACTTTATATTTTTTCATATAGTACACTCGTATGTGGTAAAAGGTAAAACTACACAACTTTCCTTATACTAATTTAACTTACATAAATAAATCACAACTTTCCTTATACTAATTTAACTTACATAAATAAATCACTAAACAAACTGAAAAATAGATTAAGGGAGAAAAAAAAAACTCAGTTGATAGTCTCCGCAACAATACCAATACTAATAATAGTGCACATACATTAAAAATTGATGTCTGCACTTGGTCGCCTAATAATACCTTAAAAAATGATGTCTCAGTCTCAGCGAGTTGCTTCGACAGAACACCACACACAATAATAATAATAATAATAATAATAACAATAACAGCATAATTACATAAAGCACCCCAAATCCACTTACACATCTCCCTCGCTAGCTATTCACCAATACAATCTATTGTCCATTTTGGCTGTTGAAATTTTGGACATTGCCACCACCCTCTATATACGAAATATTCCCACCCTTCTCACTAAAAGTTACAAGATCATTGTACATTTTCTGGGATGCTTTGGAGAACTCTGTCAGAGATTCAAAGACTAGAGAAAACCCGGTTTGCAATCCGTTCAATGTGATCCTTTGTGTTTCTTGCATGCAGCTGTGGTGCTTCTCCTTCTCCACCTCCACTTTTCTCCTTAGTGTCTCCAAATGATCATTCTTCTCCATCATGCATTCATCTTGATGAAATGTTCCCTCTTCTTCTGATTTCTGGTCTGTGACTCGCAACTCAAGCATCTTAGTCTTCAATTTATGTGACCCTAAATATCTTCTGTCCAAATCTTTTGTTAGGCTCTCTACTTTCCTTTTTTGCTGCTGCTCTTTACTTTGTTGAAGCCACAGGGCTTTCACATCCTTCACAATGCTTTTCAGTGCAAGTGTAACCATCTTATCGGGTAACTTTTGCAGGGAAGCTAACCAATCGTTGCATATCATGAGCAGTGGCGGCCCGTTGACTTGATATGGCATGGAAACATTTTTGCTTCTTGAGTAAAATTCAACTTCGGGGACTATGAACTTACTCAGCCATCCATGCAGGGCTTCAACATACGCTTTTTGAGCTGCGGTATACTCTCTAAAGCACACACGCCAATGGTGAAGCTCCGCTTCGAGCTGAAGAGTTGCCAATCCGCGAGACTGATTGCAGAATTTCCCATATGTGGGACATGTGAAATATTTGACTTCGGAAAGAATCTTCTTCTGGGTTTCGTGGGACTCCAACATAATTTTCCACGATTGAGTCAGGCTGCACTAGGAAAATGGAACATAAGAAATCAATGGAACTCAAAATTATTTAGCATGTTTAGTATCCAGTGCTATATTAACCCACCCTTTCAATAGCTCAACAATTTGAGGCTGTAATTCTTCATCTCTCATTTTCTGAATTCTCTTTGAGATTGACTCTGCACGTCGAATTGCAACCAAGATCCCAGCATATAGATCTTTCACTTCAGCTCTAGTTTTGTCCATGCTTAATTCATCATCTCCTTTCACATTCTTATTTCTCAAGTGTGCACATTTTTTCTCATAATTTTTCCGTGTGCTATCTCCAGCCTATGGCAAGGAAAATTTTCAAATGTTAGAAAACAAGATGTGGCCAAGAAAGGAAGCAAACAAGTCCATGCTTGAAAAAGACAATCTGACAAGAATGAATGAGAGAAAACTTTTAAAAATTCTCAAGTGAAAACTATCTCTTTGTTGTCATTTTCATCAAGGAAAGAATGTTGAAAAAGACATGGCATGTACAAACCCTCAAATTAATATCACCCCTTGACACACCCTTTGACGGATTGATCAGTGACCAGGATGAAGGGTTGCAAAATTAGGTACGATAATCTACTAAATATTTCAGTTTTTCATTTACAAATCTGTAATCTAAGCTATATTATTCCATTGCCAATCTGAGTTCGCCCACAAGGAAGCATAACAAATAATGTAGATGATAAAAATATAGCAAATAGGATAAGATAACTTAACTGATGCCATGACGCCAACATTACCAGAAGTTAAATGCTCCTAGGATTTATATGCATACAGATGCAACATGTGAAGGAAAAAAAAAATTAAGCACTGATATATGGCTCAGAGTTATTTTGATCCATTACAGAGAATACATGTTGTGGCAGGATCATCATGAAACAGAAAATATGAATTCAAACAAAAGGATTTATAAAATTAACCTACCTTAACCTCCTCAAACAGTTTCTTTTCCCATGCATATAACCTTCCTAAAGTTAATAAATGACTTCCCGAATCCATTCCTCCATAATCATCAAATAGATCATTCTTATATTCCACCCAAGTAGAAGAATTTTTCATATTTTGAACCACCAGACTCTTGCATGATGACGGTCTAGATGACATGGACTTCCATGTGATTGCATGAATGAGTTTGGTCGAACTTTCTGCATTGAGATCAGACGGTTCAAATTGTCAAGAATAGATGCATGGAATATATATATATAGAGACATCCAGAGTATCAAATTTGTTATGTTTATCCATTCCAGTGCATGCAAAAATAACACATCTAACAGACTAGCACTCCTTATACAGGCTTAGATGAACCATGCAAAGTTGCAATTAGTCTAGGCAATCAAATCAATAGGGTCAACATATTTAAAATGCTGTGTTGGCCATGTAAGAAATGCATTATTGTTGATTTGAGTCCCTCCAGTAAACTACACCTACATTAGATAATGTCAGAACTTCATGCCTAAGGTTACATGGATCAAATCAAATATTTACAAGTATTAAGATGACCTATGCAGGAATATGACTAAACTCAAATGTTTACAATTATTAAGATGAACTGATGTGTCCAAGATTGGTGTAGCCAAAAATAATCAAAACAGAACTGAGAAAAGGGCATTCCATAATGGGAAATAAGAAACAAGTTAACAGAGACATGATAATCATCATACCTTACACAATACACATGCTAAAGTTGAGGCTAAGCTTACACAATAATGAACAAATTTTTCATGAATCAATTACTTACCCTTACCCCCCCCCCCCCCCCAAATGTAATTACTATGTCTAGTAGTTACTATTCAAGAAACACAACTACAACTTGAATTTGATATTTTTGAATTATCTCATAAAGACATTGAAGATAGGACCCACCTTTAATTTCCTCCAAACTAGAATGAAGGGGGATTCTATTAGCCTCCAGCATCCTGGTTACATCCTTACCAGAATCATAAGCCCTGATAAAATGGTCCTCAATATCTTTCAAAGCCTCAAGCAACTCTCTCCCCTCTGCAGGTGTATCAAGAACTGCAAGCCCCCTCTGCTCCCCACTAATGTTTTCATCAGCAGCAGCCAAGTCCACCTTCTTCACCGTTTCAACACCACTCATAACATTCTTCTCTGTTGCACTACCTAATCCGTTGTTCTCTTCAACACTACCCACCACCACCTTGTGCTCAAGCTCTTCTCTTTCTATTACTTCCTCCTCTAACTCTGGAATCCCTTCTTCCTCCCTCACTGCCCTCAAATCATCATCTGAGTTCCTTTGGTGGTAACCACTCATAACCTCAGCTCTCACACTGTCAAATGGGTAGAAGAAATCCCACCCAAAATCAAAATCTCTCTGTGGGGATGGCATTGAAGGTGGCATAGACATGGGCATAGGCATATGCATAGGCATATGCATGTAGTAGTACCCACATTGCTGTTCAACTTGCTCTTCTCTCCCACCTTCCTCACCCTTTTCTTCACTCTCTTCCTCCCCAGAAGACTCTGAGGCTGTGGAAGAAATGCATGAGTCACAAGCAATGGTTTCATGCTTGGTCTCTGAGGGTGTTTGCTGAAGGAACATAGGGTTGGTTATGACATTCTCATGAGTTGGTGGGGTTGGAGGTGTAGGGCAAGGAGGAGGGAAAGTTATGAGGAAAGGTGAGGAAGGTGAAGAGTGGCGTGCAACGAAGAGCTTAATGGCTGCAGCAACTGCATTCAAAGAGTGGAAATACTTACAATGAGCCTCTGCAAGTGCATATCTTTTCTCCACTGCTAGCTTTAACTGGCGTTTTCTCTCTCTACAGATAGCCACCACTTCCTCTTCTTCCTCTAGTTTGGAGGCAACACACCCCATTCTCTCTCTCTCACTAAACCCTTCCTTATCTTTAGCAGAGTTTTGGGTTTCTCTTTAGGAAGATGGAGCGAGAAAGGTTCTTCCTCGCTTGGTGGACTGTGCTGTTCTTTTCTCTGACAAAAAGGAGGGAGCTTTCCCAAGAGGAGAAGAGAACTTTCAAATGGGTTTCAAAAGAAACAACAAGCCTTTAAAAAAAAAAAAAACTTTTTCCCCCCAACCCCAAGTCTTAAGACAGAAAATGCAGATAAATATTGTTGAAGTTGAACAAGTTTTAGAGCAACCCAGAAGCAACTATTTTCATCTCTAAGCTGTCTCACTCAGACACTACTACTAAGAAGCAAGTAAACCAGCCAGGAACAGAATGGTTAATGGTTTAATATATTAACAATTAACGATAGATAATAGATGTAGTTATTATTATATTATATTAGTGGCTTACTAATAAGTGCCATTAGCATAAAATATCATTAAAAAACTGAATGTCTACACACTTGCAAATAAGGGAGATAGAGAGAGAGAGGGGGGGGGAGGGGAGGGGGTGAGTAAAGAGAGGTTGGGGCTCGAGAAGGAAAGAGAGAGGCTTGAGTACGGCCATGGTGATGCATTCTTGTTGAAAGGAATAGTTATTTATTAGAGCCTGGAGAGATTAAATTTTTTAAAAAAATGTATAAAAAAACAAAAAGAAATGGTTTGGGGGGAGAGAATTTAGAGGAGGACAGGACACACATGCAGGGAGGAGGGGTGACTTGTGAGTAAAAAGAGGAGTCAAACACAGTGAGAGAGACAGAGAGAGAGAGTCAGTAAAAACCATTCCACTCCACCAGAGGATGGTCTATGTCAGTAAACGGTGTCTTTAGGTGGTTGTTTTTTCTTAATAATCAAGTCTTGTGTTTGTTTGCCTTGTAATCTTCTTATAATGACAGAATAATTGTGTTTTATTTTATGCTCCCGTAAACTAAATTAGGATTCAGTGTGGATTTAGCAGAACATATATGTGTCAGAACTAGAACGGTCCCGGTCTTTGCTTAAAAAAAAAAATGTATCCCTTGTATTGGACTACTCCATTAGATCCCCTCCTGCCCCATTATACCATTGCCACTAGATTTTGTCAGTGCAGTGTTTTGAGTTTTTATTTTATTTTATTTTTATTTTTATTTTTTTTTTGGTCACAGAATCAAGGCTTGCATTAAACTAGACCAGAAAGGCCCAACCAATACAAGAACAGGGCAACAACCCAACTTACAGCATAAGCAAACATCGATAACCATAGGCAATAAAGACAAGATGTGCTACTGCCAACCAACCATAAAACAGAATACAACAGAAACAAAAATATTTTATTTTATTTTTCAGGTAACGAAATTTACCTGTGCCATAATAAATCTGGGCCTTCATAAAATGTTTGTTTGCAAATATTAATCATTGTTATTGTTATTATTATTATATATATATATTCTCTTTGTTTTAAAATAATTATCTACTATAATATTTTTATCAAAATTAAAAAAATAATAAATTAATGGATTAAATATATTTTTAATTCTTATAAATATGCAATTTTTTGCTTTTAGTCCCTACTTAATTTTGCTTATAGGTTTAGTCCATTGTTTTGTCCTCGTTTACAAATTTAATCCTGGTCGTTAAACGAATTTTGTTAAGTGCTGATGTGACAATCAAAAGTCCACATCAACATGTCAACCAACTTGACATTTTTTGCCACGTGGAATGCTGACTCAGATTTTTTTAAAACAAAAGTCAATTAAATAAATTGTTTAACAAATGAATAAAGAAAAAAACCTAATCCCCAAATTGAGGAGACCAACCTCTGTTCATCCCCTTACCCCCTTAGTTCCCATTACTCCCATCTCCAAGCTTTTTATAACCCATGCATCCTATGCATAGAAACAGTAGGAAAGACACCTACGACATAAAATAGTTGTTGGCTGTTGGTTAACAAAAGATCTTCCTAATATTGCTCCTATATTAACAAAACTTGAAAATACAGAAGGTCTGCACTAACTAGAGCAACAAATGTAGCACGCCCCCATTTGCAGAAATTTTAGATAAATTAAGGAAATATATCTGAGATGAGGTTCTGGCCTACAGAGGCCACTTCAATGGTACCAAATCGTGTTTTCTTTCTCCAAGAATGGTTCTTCAAACACCACCCCTCTTGCTGGAACAACACGGGCGGGTAGGGAAGAATTTGGGGTGGGGAAAAGTGAGAAGATTGGAGAGATGGGTTTGCTAGTATCGCCAAATTTCCGGTGTCAACAAGTTTCTTTTTTTTTTTGGGGGGGAAAGAAATTATGTGGAATCCTCAATCCAGATCCGTTTCTTGATACCCTCTTGGTGAAAGTTACAGAATAAGAGCCTTGGTCTTGTAGAGAGAGAGAGAGAGAGAGAGATCCTGTTTTTGAAGGGCACACTTGTATTATGCCTTCAGAAGAAAAAGAGATGCAATTTACAGTATTATTATTTTTCTTGGTATTCTAAATTTTCCAATTAAATTCGACAAGATCAAGTACCACCAATCTCAGTTGGTGTGGTACAAGGTGCAAGTGTGTTATGAGCCAGGTTAATCCCACCCCCTCTTACAGAAATACTACTAGGGAACTTGACAGTACTTGCCCTACTCACGAGGTTTGAGTCAATATACACAACAATCACAGTGATATCATCGTGGAAATGCCTTCGAACTCCACGGTCAATTTTCCTCAAATCTGAATATCTCATTTCTCTCTTCTTTGCTGCTTCTTGAAGCGCAGCTTTCACCAACCTCCTTGCAATTCCCTGAAAGAATAACACAAGATTAAAGCATCAATCCGTCAATTATCAATTACTATATAAGAAATGTAGGTATGAGACACGTGCCACTCTCGGGCCTTTTTATTTATCGGCTGAGATACCATCTAGTATAGTTGAAGTTAAATAAGTATCTTACGCAACGAGGATTGTTTTGAACTATATCAACTGCTTCTTGATTGCTAAGGTGCTCCCAGAGCCCATCAGACGCGAATATGATAAATTGATCATGTGGCTGCAACTGATGCACTGATATTGATGGTTCTGAGCTCAGTATTGGCCTCTTGATTGGCTCGCGAAGTCGAAACTTAGCATATAATGGTTCTCTATTGAACTCAGCCTTTTTCAAATATACATCACCAATAGATCTAGAAACCTGCAAGGGAGAAGATTTCAAAATTTATCATGTGATTCAAGCAAGAGAGAGAAACGTTTCAAGTCAAGTCCTGTTTGGTATGACATTAACGAGCATTTGAATTAAGCAAGTTGAGGAGGCATCTACACTACATCTAATAAAGCCATTCTTCACGTCCTGAAGACTTGTTACATCCTGAAAAGTGAAACTTTTGCTTCCAATACTGGAATATTACAAATTTAAAATGATATCAAGCAAAAGTCCATTGCTTTGAGTTTTGGAATGAAGTGTTTGTCCTGATGTTATCTGCTACAGGTACATGTAGCAATTAGAATAGATAAAAAATGGCTCTTGCAGCAAGAAAATATAGTGAGCAAAAGGCAACTAACTTACTTGAATAAGGCCCTTCACACGCCATACATTATGCTTTAATACAACAACATTTGGATCATCAGGGTGCAAAGAATGCAGCTCCTGCCTCACAGACTCTATCGACGCATTGTGCTCCGTCGATAATTGCATGGCTAAAACCTCACCAGTTGCCTTGACTGCTCTTCCCAAAACAGCCCTGGAATCACCAAGATTTGCTACATAAAGGGTTCCGTTACAAATAAGACCAACAAGACAGCATGACCCAACAGCTGCAATTTGCGGTGACATAAGAAACTGTCTGGATACCAGTGACATAAACCCCTCTTCCGTTGCTTGGAATGCCTTGCGAATTACATCCACTGAAATAGATTGTTGCTCTGAGGTAAATCCTGAAATTTAACAATAGAGCAAGAATATGTGTAATTGATATTTGGTAATCATGTCGAGAACAATGATTAAAAACACAGATAAATCCATAACCGATAGAAATGCAACTAAACAGGTATTGAAAACCGCTATTTTTTTAGTCTAAATCAAGTGTATATCTGACACTTGACAGAGAAAAAATACTAGGAAATAAAATCCGCTACCACCACTTCTGTCAAACTGGCACCAAAAGAATGAATCTCACTAGCTATAAAAAGAGCAACTTGGTGCTATGGAAGCTCTTGCCATCCAAGGTAGGGTCAGGCCCATTCTGAATCTATTGAAGGCAGCCTTATGCCCTTACCTTGCATTTGCAAGTGGCTAACTGATTCCACAACTAGAACCCGTGACCTCTTAGTCACCAGGGCACATCTCCAACCGTTGCACCAAGACTCTCCTTCAATAAACCTCACCAGCTACACTCTAACAAATTATCTGATAAGAAGAAAAACAAAACAAGAATGAATGGGTCTCTTATTAGCATATACCGGTTTCACATGAGGCGAAAAATCTTGTCTATTGGACATTGAAGCAAGCAACAGAATACAAACTTTTCTGATTTTTTTAACATTTCTAGATCCTGCAAAAAAGGACTAGTCACTAGATGACTGCTTTTCTTCCTTTGGGTCTTCCCTGTATGCTTTTTGTCAAGTTAAAAGGCAATATTAACTACAAGAGGCTAGGAATTGGAAGGCAGAAGAAAATACAACAAAGCTACAAGCAAACTCTATGCCAATACAAAAAAAGGACTTGAAGAATTCACTCATATTGTTGTCAACTTACTCTTGAGATGGTGAAATAGGTGATTATTGATAAAGCGTGATGTCTCAGGTCCTCCATGCCCATCATAGACACCAACAAAGGTTCCATAAGGGCCAGACTCATTGGAGCTCAAACTGCCTGATTCAATCTGGCTCTGATCCTCTAACAAGTTATTGGCTTGGATCACAGCCATTGAAAAGTCACCATACATGTGCTGCCCCGAGTCTTTGTACCACAATAGTCCGTCTTGTCTACCTCCAGAATCTGAGCTTGTGTGTGCATATCCATCCGAACCCGGCCGAAAGCAGGCCCTCAAAATATTTATCAACTCCGATAACATCCCTCATTTCCCTAAACAACCGTCAAGGATTTCCACATCTATCAACTTACCACAGAAACGAGTTCACACCCCCCCAGAATTTTCATTCACTATTAGACCAGTCCTGCACAACTCCTCAATGATGATGATGATCCACCGCAAACTACAACAACATCAACAAGCAAGTACAAACAAACTCAACTCCAAATACAACCTGAACCTCGTATGAACTAGAAAAGCCCAAAACAAGCTCCTTATCAGAGTTCTCTGAGCAATGAATGGCACACGATAACAGGAATTAGCTCCTCTAATAATAAGTAAAGTGAGAAAAAAATCCAACTTTTTGGCTTCTTATTTATCGCAACAAATACTATGACCATATACAGCCGCTAAACATGACAAATTCAACGGTGTCAACTTTCAGTTTTTTTTTTCAAAGGTCAAAAAAACCCACTTTTTTTTTTCCTGAGACACAAGCTTTGGTCAGCTCATGGGGGAATCCCTTGTTCACATTTACATTGAAAATTAAAACCCAAGTTGCACTAATCTCCATAAAAACCAATAATGACAAAAAAGAAGTTAGCTTTTTCATCAAATGTAACTAACTATGTTGTATGGCACCGATAACACAGTGACAGAACAAAAGAAGATTAAAAACAAATTCTGGTAAAGGACCTCACCACCAAGTCAACAACTTGACTATTTATTGGATGCCGCAGATGAAGATGATGATGATCCTTAAATGAAGAGCATGTGAAATCATTAGATCCGTGGATCCATCAAAACAATAGAGAGGAAACAGATGTGGGATTTTTCCTTCTTCTTCTTCTTTTCCTCTGATTTGTTGTTAAATGGTATGAGTATGCAGATTGTGAAATTGTTGAAGAAGAAAAAAAGGGAGGTGCATGAAAGAAAGATTGAAAAGAAAAATGAAGGCTATTTTTTTTTTTTTTCACTTTCTTTTGTTCTGAGTTGGGCAGCAGAAGACAAGCCTCATAAAAGGACCAACGATGGGGAGAGCTTGGAGCCAGCAAAGCAGAGGTCCAGCTATGGGCCCCACACTCCACACCACAATGCTTGCTAGTTGCTACAACAAGGTTGAATTGAACTAGAGAGAGAGAGAGGGAGAGAGAGAAGAGAGAGAGCATGTCATTTTGGACAACGATGATAGCTTTAATACGTACTAGTACTCTAGAAACTAGTAATTAAAATTAAAATGTTAGTAAAATTTAGCATCAAGTATTAAATCATATAAACTTACTTGATAAAAAAAATTACACAATAAAAAGATAAAAAATAACGAGGAAGAATAAAATGAAGGTCAAAGTTTGTTACACAATAAATCATGGAACAATTATCTCTATCTCATAATAATAGTTTTTAATTTTTTTTACACAGAATAAAAAATATAATAAATAAATAAGTGAGGGTAATAATTTTACCAACTTAACCTTATTATTTATATTATTTAAAAATCTATATAATACTATAAAATGCATTATTTATGATAAAATTAAAAAAGATATTTATTATTTCATTAAAAAATAAAATCACAATTATTTTAAAATATTTTTACTTTACTAAATTAAAAAACTACTACTTCTGGTCCCATATATAAGAGATAAATACATAATTCACTAAGACCAATAAAAGATAGTTAAATTAGTTAGTTGTAATTAATATAAATTTTATTCTAAAATTATCCTTTTAGTAAATGATTAAAATAGTGGCTTATACATTTAATGACATTAAATTACTCCTAGTTTTCAAGCATATTATTTTCTCTCTAATAGGTATAAAAAGAATTTTATACAATTGATACATTTAAAATGAATATATTTTTTATAATTTAGACAAAAAATAATAATCCTAAATTCTCTTATATATGAAACCGGAGGTAGTAATATTAAGCGATGGAGAGTAACATTTTTTTTATCATTGATGACGAATTTAATTCCTGGCCTCACTATCTCTCAGACCACAACCCCCTCTATTTTTCCCTTCCGTCATCTCCCTTATTATAACGTGCATTAATTGTTCATCAAACACCAAATATAACATAAGTTATGCTGTGATTCAACTGCTTTATTTATGCTTGTCCATAGTGAAAGAGGAGAGGATTAGTAAAGAAATGGGGATATAAAAGGAAAGTGCAAGAATGATTTCTGGTGGTGACTCTCCACTAATTAACATGAATGTCGTGGAGAGTATGTATGGGGGTTTGATATTTATTATTCTTAACTAGTAAGCACCCGTAAAATGTATGGACACTTCTATAAAATGTAAAAAATAAATTAATGAGTTTTTAAAAATCTTTTTGATTAAATAGGTATTTAGGGTTGAGATTAATTTTATTTGATTTAATATATTAACTTTGGCTTAATTACACTTTTAGTCTCTCATGTATTCTTATTGTGCGATTTGAGTCTCTCCATTTTTAATTGTGCAAATTGGGTCCCTCGTCATTTCATAATCTCATAATGTGACAATTAAGTCCCTCCGTATAATTTTCGTCAATTTACTAACAAAAAATGCTGACGTGTCATGGACTGAGACACGTGGAATCTAAGTTGGCACTTAGTCACTGACGTGGCAAATATGTGGCATATGACATGTCATTTTTCACTGACATGACACCTTGGTAGAGAGATGCTGACACATGGCATCTGAGTTGACATTTAGTTGCTGACGTGGCAGACATGTCATTTATTCGCTAATATAACAAGCAGGAAAATGCGAGAGAAAATTAAAAATTGCATAACATGGGAATCGAACACATGTCTTGACTGATACAAGACTCAATCTATGCCACTAAGCCAATTAGAATTTATGGTATATTTGCGTAAACTAACTATGATATATACAAAATTGATTATTCTAAATAAATGAATTTATTAATATACTAATTTATGTATATTCATTTTATTATTACATATTTATATATATCTTATTAATATATAAATTTATTAATATATCATTTATGAGTACATTAACAAAATAATATTTGAAGTATATAAATAATAATGAACTATAATTAGAAGAAAATCTAATTATATATATTACAATATTTTACTACATAATATAAAACTTTTATTTTAATTACAAACTTTTGATAATAAAAAAGTTATTTAATAAAAGTTATTTTTAATAATTAAAATAAAGTTTTCGATTATGCAATACAATTTTTTAATATATATAATTAGATTTTATTTTAATTTTTTTATGTAAATAAATCTAGAAATGGGAGGCACTCCCCCATGCAAAGAATAAGGAGAACCACCAATCTCGGCGAGAATTTATTGTAGATTTTACATATAGCCTACCAACAAGAGAATTGTTTTCTTATAATTTTAGTTCATTATTATCCATATACTCCATATATTATTTTATCAAACTATTAATAAATGTTCTATTAATAGACTTATATATTAATAAAATATATAAATACGCATTAATAAAATTAATATATATAAATTAGTATATTAATAAATTCATTTATTTAGAATAATCAACTTTATAATATATATCTTAGTTAGTTTACACAAATATACCATGGATTCTAGTTAGCCTAGTGGCATAGATTGAGTCTTGCATCGGCCAAGACATGTGTTCAATCCCCATATTATGCAATTTTTAATTTTCTCCCGCATTTTTCAGTCTGCTATATTAGCGAATAAATGACATGTCTGCCACGTCAGTGACTGAGTGCCAACTCAGATGCCAACATTTCTCTACCAAGGTGTCATGTCAGTGAAAAATGACATGTCACATGCCACATGTCTGCCACATCAGTGACTACGTGCCAACTCAGATGCCACATGTCTTAGTCTATGCCACATCAGCATTTTTCGTTAGTAAATTGACAAAAATTAGACGAAGAAACTCGATTGTAACATAATGAAAAGATAAGGGACTCAATTTGCACATTGAAAATGGAGGGACTCAAATCGCACAATAGCAATATATGAGGGACTAAAAGTGTAATTAAGCGATTAACTTTAAATATGAGTCATTAAATCAAATGACGTATGGTTTTTTGAGAATTAGTATGTGATGTGGTCTCATGAAATTAAAAATTGATAACATAAATTCAATATATAGGAGTAAGCTTATGTGTTATGATAAAAATTCAGAGTTTTTTTATGACATAAAATCAAAATAATATTAATTTCTTCTCAATCAACCAATTAGTCGTTTTTAAAATTTTTTAATTAATATTTGAATAACAAATATAGTAAAGTATTGGTAAAAATATTAACTATTTACACTAAACCACTTTTTAATTTATTTTTTTAATATTTTAATGTTAAAATATTCGTGTATACACGGATTTATTGATTTTTCATTGAGAAAAAAAGGTCATAGCTGAAGAAATAGAAGAAACACACGGTTACACATCTATGGCTATATATAAAGGAAATCCATCTTTTGGTGTCCTAATTTTTTTTTAATATTACTCTTTTGTATTTTAAATTTTTCCAAAATTACCCTTTTAGACTAAATTTTAAAAATTTGAATTTAAATTACCAATAACTATGTATGATAACTTCTACAATAACTAATAAAAAAAAACTTCTACAATAATACAGCAAACACGAATTGTCTGAACCCCTAGTATATAATAGTATTTATGATTAGATATATTTTTTGTCTCTCATTTTTTTTAATGTTCTTTTTTTGTCTCTCACATTTCAAGAATACTTATTTTAATCCCTTAATATTTTAAAAATATGTTACAATTAGTCTCTCATTTTAGTATTTTAATCCCTAATATTTAAAAAATGTGCCACAATTAATCTATTATATTTCAACTAGTATTAGGCGAATATTAGCTAGTTTATTTCACTATCTATTTTTATTAATAATTCAGCGGTTCCCACTGAAGTCAAACACTGAAATCAGAATGAAGAAAAGAAACGGTAACAAAGTCATCACAAGACGTTAGACGAAAAAGAAATTTGTCAGCAGCGATTAATTGTTTCGAAATACACTTGACTTCATTTTTTTTGAAAAACCTTGACAAATTAAAAACAAAAAAATAGCACAGCTTCATCAACGAATAAGTAAAAATACTGCAAGATACACGACGCTATTATATTCCTATTTGCGTCAAATGGGATGGTTTGAATGACCAATCTCAATATACAGGTCAAATTTTCTCATGTTCGTATACAACATTTTGAAAAGTTCTTGTTTGTAATGTTCAAATGGTTTATTCAAATCATAAAAAGTCTTTTCTTTTGAAACACGTGAAATAAAATAATATAACTTTAAAAAAGTCACAATTTATAATTGTTAAATACTAAAAAAAATTGAATGATAGATAATCCATACGAACACACATGTACTAAATTTAAAAAAAAAAAAAAGAATTAGAATGTTTGAAAGAGATAATTTGTGATCTCATCTATACGGCACCTACGACTCGGGTTGCAAGGATCATCATTGATTACGAAAATGGAGTTCATTAATGACCAATGATTTTATATATACATCAAAGTCTTGTTTGAATTGATTTATATAGAGTTTATTTATATTTATTTATTGATATAAATATTTGTTAGTGTATTTAATAGAATTTATAAAAATAACTTATGATTAATTTATAAATTGTTTTAAAATTATTTTTATAAATTTTTCAAAATAGATAATCAAAACAGTTTACAACTTATATAAAATTAATTTTATTAATTTTTTTTTTAATTATAAAAATAATTTATATATAAATATTTATATAATAAATAATAAATATATTTATTTGATAAATATTTAAATAAACTATTTATTCAAAGATGTCCCTAGTCATGGAGTGTGCAGTTGGATGATCAGTGTTAGGTATAATAAGCTAGTACCCTAGCTAGTGTGTACTGTTTTGTGTAGACTAGGTGCATACGGGCATACGGTATTCATACTGTTTTGGAGGAGAAAAGAAAAATCTTCCGATGTCCAATTTTGGTGGAACTTTTGGTTTTATGATGGAAATTGACAAAATTAATTTTGTTCTATTTCAAATGTGATTTTAGTATTGTTAGACAAAATTAATTAACTTTTACCTCAAAATTCAGAAGTAATAAAAAAATTTAATTTAGATTATACACATGTTTCATATCCAGGGACACATGTAAAATGTAAAAAACAAAAACAAAATAGGTTTAATTATGTTTTTAGTCCTTTAAAAATTGTCAGATTTGAGTTAGGTCCTTTAAAAAAAAGTCAAACTTTTTTAGTCCTTTAAAAAAAATTTGTTTGATTTAGGTCCTTTAAGTGAGTTGACTTGCTAGGTGGCACATTTTGACCCAGTCATCATGCCTACGTGGCACGAAATGTTGACGTCGTAATATTAACTTTTGAATTTAGTCCCTCTAAAAATTGAGTTTTGATTTTAGTCCCTCTAAAAATTGATGAGTTTTGATTTTAATCCCTCTAAAAATTGATGAGTTTTGATTTTAATCCCTCTAAAAATTGATGAGTTTTGATTTTAGTCCATCTGGTTTTTCTCTCTCTCTCACCTCCACCACCACCACTCTCTCTCTCGTTTTCTCTCTCTCTCACCCCCACCACCACTCTCTCTCTCACCACCACCACCACTCTCTCTCTCTCACCCCCACCACCACCACCACTCTCTTTCTCTCTCTCTCTCTCTCTTGTTTTCTCGCTCTCTCTTACCCCCACCACCACCACACTCTCTCTCTCTGTCTCGTTTTCTTTCTCTCACGATTTGTTACATAACAAATCGTGAACCTTGATAAATCAATAACAAATCAATGGTGGTGGTGGGTGAGAGAGAGAGAGTGGTGGGGGTGGTAGTGGTGGGGGTGAGAGAGAGAAAACGAGAGAGAGAGAGAGAGTGGCGGTGGTGGGGGTGAGAGAGAGAGAAAACGAGAGAGAGAAAACGAGAGAGAGAGAGTGAGAGAGTGATGGTGGTGGTGGGGGAGAGAGAGAGAGAGAGTGGTGGTGGTGGTGGTGGTGGTGAGAGAGAGAGAGTGGTGGTGGTGGTGGTGGTGGTGGTGGTGGTGAGAGAGAGAGAGTGGCGGTGGTGGGGTGAGAGAGAGAGAAAAAAAAAACTAGAGGGACTAAAATCAAAACTCAATTTTTAGAGGGACTAAAATCAAAACTCATCAATTTTTAGAGGGACTAAAATCAAAACTCAATTTTTAGAGGGACTAAATTCAAAAGTTAATATTGCCACGTCAGCGTTTCGTGCCACATAGGTATGATGACTGGGTCAAAATATACCACCTAGCAAGTCAACTCACTTAAAGAACCTAAATCAAACAAAAAATTTTTTAAAGGACTAAAAAAATTTGACTTTTTTTTAAAAGACCTAATTCAAATCTGACAATTTTTAAAGGACTAAAAACATAATTAACCCAACAAAATAAATTGAAGGCTATTGTATAATTAATTATATTAAAATATAAAAAGGCTACCAAAAAAAAAGAAGCATGCATGTAAAAATTAAAACAACAAATTGTTTGTATAATCTGTCACTAAACTCAATTACTCAAATCGTGATTGTCTCGACGAGCACAAATTTTTTATTTTTTTTCAATCAATATCAAAGATTCAAAGTAAACTGCACGCCCCTTCCAGTAAGCTTCCTTTTTCCCTGTCAATTAATTAAACAAACAAATAATTAAACTTCCCTGGAATTAAGCAGCAGCAACCCAATAACAATTTCAAAAGACGCAATGAAATAAACCTTCCCCAGAAAATGTATGTGCTATTCAAATATTATAAGTATAAATTCTCATCATATAGGCATGGCTTGGCACGCATGGATGGAAACGATGGATATATACGCAGGATGACAAGGAAAGGTAGAGAAAAAAATGGCAGCATATGTCCCCTTAGCTTTACCTAACATATATAAAAAATAAATGTGTCAAGGTGACAACCCAATCTCATATAACTCATTGATTGAATTAATGTTGTCATTTTGTTGCATGATGAAGTGCGAGTGAGCCCTGCAATTGGCAGCTACAAAAAAACAGAGGTGATAAAAAGGGTGGGGCAATTGAAATGCCACTGATTGATTAAAAGTACTACTGCACAAATCCAGCATTATTGGCACTGGCTGGATTGAGTTGATCCAATTGAGGCCTCTCAAGTGCGCCACCTGAAATAGATAATAAGACATCCCTTTTATTTATTTATTTGCATATAAAAAATATATATACTACATGTGTGTGTGCCAGTGTTAATTCTCTTGATATTCTGTGTGGCTCTTTGTTGTTCTTTTTGCATATAATAAAAACAATAAATAAAAAGGGAAAATTGTAAGTGCTTTGGCATAATAACAATTTGGTCATTTTAGATTCAAGTGGATTCGCCTCTATTAAAAAAAAAAAAAAAGTGGATTCGCCCGGCCTCACGTGAGAAGAGGCCGCCATATGATTTCCCTTCTCCGTCATTAATTAAGTAGTACATGATTGATTTGTGAAGGCAGGGTATGTATTTTTCTTTTTTCTTTTTTGGTAAAGACAGGAAATCATGTTTCCTTTAGTTTTGTGTTTAGTACTCTCTTATTTTTATCAAGCTGTGTTTAGTCATTTAATTAATAGTGGATGTAGCAAGAGATTCTTGTAAAATATTCGTGCACACTTTGTTGATTGGAAGCTAAATGTATATCATTTATTTATTTATAAACAAAGATAATAAATATTGAATATGAAATTAATATGGAACATTAGTTAAAGCTTCTTGTCATAACCAATCACCGCCACGAGAATGGGTCGAATAGACAATGTGGGTCAAGTTCTTCAACTCAGATAGTTATGTTTCAATTGAGGAACCAATGTACCTAGTCTAGGTTGTGGTTATATATGCTGCAATTTTTTAGGTGGTCCACATGCACATATTTTTATAATATTACCGATTATATTAATTAGTGGTCATGTTGAAAGTTACTCATGCTATTTTCAGCGACGGATTCACAGGGTGATAAGGAGGGGCCTCCCCCAACTTCTCACACACACATAATAGATTTTTATAACAGAATATCTATATATATTAGTTATTATAATTATATTAAACACACACACACATATATATATATTATATTTATGTCATAATAATATAAGTGAGTTGCATACCACGGGGTTAGGAACAAGTGGTTAATGTTTTCTATTTAAGAGAACGTTCCTCGACTAAGACTCATGGAATTGTTTATTTTGGTTTTAGCTTTCGATTTAATTTTTTTACAAATGACTCGATGTTGAAAAAAATTGTAAATTGATAATTATTATTAAATTTTTTTGGTCCCCACTTTCATCAACTTCTGGATTCGTTCCTGGCTATTTTTGTAAGATACATTAATTTTTTAGAATTGATAAAAACTACTATTTTTGTGTATATGTTTCGATTATCTTTTTATGTTTTGAAGTATCTGGCTGGACTAACGAAATTTACAAACACTACAAAAACTTATTAAGGTATCGGCCAAACTAATATTTAGATTTCATTTTGTTTCACTAATTTGCTTGTAGAAACCTAAAAAAAAAAAAAGATAATTAGTTATAAAAATGTTCACATATAATCCATATACGAAGTTATCATCATCCGCAAAATTGTTTTTTGAACTCAAACGAATGTTACCAAATCGGGACAATGAGAATCTACAATGGAATAAGATAGAGTTAGTACAGACTTGTTCGTACTAAAAAAAACGATGTACCGATTGCAATTGGGCCGGGAGTAGTAATTACACATACGCAGGTGGTTTAGAACTTAATGTCGTGTATTAGTGTTTAGGGAATTGGTATATATACCACAAAAAATTAGTCATACACCCCACTTAACTATGGAAATTTCTAAAATATCCTCCATTTTTACGTATATTTCGGAAACTGGAGTTTCCGAAATGCAATTTTGTATTCCGGAAACTCTAGTTTCTGGAATGCAAATTTTTTGAATTGTGGGGTGTATTCCGGAAACTCCAGTCAAATTTGTATTCCGGAAACTCCAATTTCCGGAATGCAAATTTGTTTTCCGGAAACTCCAGTTTCTATACAATTTGTATTCCGGAAACTGGAGTTTCCGGAATGCAATTTTACATTCCGGAAACTGGATCCAAAATTGCATTCTGGAGTTTCCGGAGTTTCCGGAATGCAATTTTGGATCCAGTTTCCGGAATGTAAAATTGCATTCCGGAAACTCCAGTTTCCGGAATGTATGCGAATTTTGAGGGTATTTTTGAAATTTCAACATTAAGTGGGGTGTATGTCTAAAAAGTGTAGAGTGTATTTACCATTTCCCTAATGTTTATGACTATGACTAAGAGTATGGAATTTTTTCTTTTTGATGCATGGAAGAAAAAAAATCACATCCATCATTTTTGATGATATATATATAGTTAGATAGACAGAGAGACACAAAAGTTTACTATGATGATAACTGAGTCAAATTAACTTCAAACGATTATTGAATATTGAAAGGTCTCGATCATTGACAAGTTTTCTAGCAGCACCCATCGGAAAAGAGAAGAGTTAATCAAAGAGTACAAACCAAGAAAAACGGAGGGATTGATTACTAGCTACTTAACCCCCGCCCCAGAAAAGATCTAAACAAATTGCATTTCTAGCATATGTGTTGGTGGTTAATCGACCAAAATGTGAACACATCGTTCAGCTATTTGGTTTTTCTAATATTTTATTCATTAGTTTATAGAAATTGGCTTTCGATAAAGCTTTAGCTTTTTTTTTTTTAAAGCTTTTTTTTGGGGCAAATTCTAGGGTGAGAGACCGTATCTTATCTCTCACCGTGAGCTATCTCTCCCAGATCAACATTCTCATGAACTGCACCAAGTTTTGATAAGATCATAAGCATCAGTGAGTCGACCGCCACTGCTAAGAAGAGCAATGAGGCATGCATAATGATCAACTTGGAGAGAATTTCGATCTTGTTTAAGCATTAATTTGATCGAAGACAAACCCTCTTCAATCAAGCCTCCATCTTTGCAGCAAGAATCCAAAACAGAGGTGAAAGTCACTTTATTTGGTTTTACTCCTGATTGAACCATCTCATTGAAGAGCCACACAACAGCTTCACCGAAATCATGTGCTTCATGTTGTCCAATAGCAGCAATTTTTCCATTCCAAAGAATAATATCCTTTTCCTCCGGAGGAAAAGTATCAAAAATCTCGTGAACATCCTCCTCGTATAGAGCCGTTGAGTATATATACATTAGAATACTTGCTATTTCAGGGTTGTAGAGAAATCCCGATTTTATCACATAACAATGTATGTCTATTATCGCTCCGAGGTGAATTTCGTCAGTAAAAATAGCATATGCAGGAAGAAGACTGTTAATAGTTGCTTTGTCGGGTTGTACATTTTCCTCTAGCATTTGCTTGAAGAGTTGTATTGCGTTTCTTTCAAGACCATTAAGTATGAACCCAGATATAACCGCATTCCAATGGGCCGTTTTCTTTCTAGAGGTTTTCATAAAGACTTTATAACTGAGATCGCCATTGTTGCATTTGGCATAGACGTCAATCAAGGCAGTTTCTACAATGACCTCAGAGTCAAGCCTTTGCCTTATTGCCCATGCATGCAGGCACTTGCCATGTTTCAAGGAAACCAAAGTGCCACATGCTGATAGCAGAGTAGCTATAGTAATAGAATTCGGTTTCACACCTTCCCACTGCATCATTCGACACAACATCAGAGCACTCCTTGCATCCCCATCTAGAATGTATCCATTAATCAAAGTCGTCCATGTCACCACATCCTTCTCATCCATCCCATTCACCAAAAGCCATGCCTCTTTCATCTGATCACACTTGACATACATGTCAAGCAATGCATTCCTAACTACCAAGTTCCTCCAAAACCCTTTCACCCAAGCCAATGAATGAATCTCTCTCCCAAGCTCCACATTCTTCAAAACCCCACAAGCTGGCAACACTGAAACCACAGTTGCACAGTCAGGTTCCACACCCTCATCCACCATTCTATTATAAACCCTCAACGCCTCTTCTACACAATTATTCCGAAGGTAACCATTGATCAAGGCATTCCAAGACACCACAGTGCGTTCCCTCATCAAGTCAAAAACCAGTTGTGCTGCTTCTTTCTCCCCAACACTCATATACATTGCCAACAGAGAGTTCTGAACAAAAGTGTCCAAATCAAAGCCACCCTTAAAGGTCTGCCCATGAACTCCAATGCCCATGTCAAAGAGGGACAAGTCAGCACAAGCCTTGATAACAATCGAGTATGTGAAGTTGTCGGGTTGCAGGTTCTGACCCGAGTGGAGCATTTCAACAAACAGGTGGAGGGTATCATGGGGGCGACCCATTTGAACAAACATACTCATCATGGTGTTCCATGAGAATAAGCTTCGATGGGGCAACTTATCAAACAGCTGGGAGGCATAGGAAGCGTGGTAGCATCGCGCGTAGGTTGTGGCGAGCTTGGAGCAAAGTTGGGACCAAGGGAGTAGGCCACTGGTGAGGATGAAAGCATGCAGCTTTTTGGTTTCGGAAAGGGAATTGGAAGCTGAAAATCTTCCAAGGAGGGATTCACACTGTTCGGCGATGGTGCTCAGTAATCTTTTCCCTCCTTTGTTCAAGTTCATTTCTTTAGCCAACCACATCCCGCTTTTATCAATCTACAAAAATAATGCTGCAAATGATTCAAACTTAAACAAAAAATAAACACAGCATTTAGTAATTAGACAATACAAATTATTCGTCATGCTGCAAAGATCACGTTTAGCACTAAAAATTTACTTTCATTTCCATCTATCATATTATTCTATCCGATCCTCCAACAACTGTCACTATTTTTTTTTTATTGGCAATCGTACTTTATTACAAGGAACACAAGTCGCCTTAAGACTCATCACACAGACTTTAGCACATCAACAAACATTTGAAAAGGCACAACGAAAATCAAACATTTGAAAAATAATAGCTATAACTATGTAGTAGAATAGAAATCCTTAACAGCTTAAAAAAGCCCTATACCAGAATCAGATCAGGAGTTACATAATTATAACAAGTGACAAGGCCTTACACATGGATTAAAGTAATGTTTTGTCTCAGCTTATAATTTTTTAAAACATTTGTCTCAAAACAGAATGAGATAAACAGTCACGAGCCACCACGTATTGAGATTCAACAACAAAAAGAGGTACTAGCAAAAGTTTGGTATCAGCTGCATTTATTAATAAAAATATCAAATCATGCCTGAGAATGATTCCTAGCTACAACACTCACTTCCCTTTCTACCTTATCTATCATCTTCAGCCTCTTGCACTAATTGTATAATGTATTGTGTCTTTTATTGATTCTTCTGTTTTACAACAACATTTAGAATTTTAGATTGAGTTCAAACTCTCAGAGCTTCCATTAAACAACATTTAGAATTTTAGATTCAGTGCAAACTCTCAGAGCTTCCATTAAACCTACAAGTTTGAAAAATGCTAAACCCCACTACTATAAATCAGTACGTGCATGGCTACCCCCCCCTAGAGATCACTTGAGGAGAAAAAATGTTAAAAGAAGCATAAAACTTTAAAAACCCATGTGCAGTTTACCCTAGGACCGCTGGCCAGGGGCCAGTGCAAACAAATCTAATATCTTAATTCTTAACGGTACCTATATTTTAAACATCATTATAAATTCCAATATAATTTAAACATATAATTGTTTTTTGAACATATAATTAGTTGTACCTATGCCCATTATATTCATGCACATATTCCATCTTTGTGCTTTCCACTCCACTCAACAGATCCTCAGTGTTAAAATAACCATGTATGTTTTATTAAGCAAGCAAATTAGTGAACAGAATACGGTAAAAATTATGGCTCCAGTTTGGCTTGATTACTTCGCCCAGCATGTGAGAACTCCCAAAGTTAACTATTCCCAATTATCAATCAACGAGCCCCCCTGTAGCGATAAGATCACCCTCCCTTTGTTTCCCTTTATGAAGCTCCACCAATACCAAGCTTATAATCAAATGAATTTTATGAAGCCTATACCAAGTTTATAATCAAATTGAGGGAATGATTTGTAACACTAGGAAACTAGCAGGCATGTTAACCGAAATAGAAAGCACTGAACAATGAACATACAGTACATATAGTGCATACAGTTATGCAGACAGAAAAAAAATTTAAAATAAAATGACATGTTTCTGCAACAGAAAATTGAACCTATTATTAATTTCAACGTGTTTCTCATACAGAGTGACCCAGTACATTAAAACACTAAGTGTCACTAAGTGTGCCTGAGAGTTTTGGAGGGGAGTGAGGGTTTGTGATTAATATTTTATCCATTTAAAAATAGTGTTTAAAAATATATAAAAATCTTCCAAAGTCATATCTCTATTGTATTTTTTAAGTTTTCCAAATTAGATAGTTAGAGAGAAACTTTAGACGGTTTTAGAAGGTTTTAAAATGTTTTTTCATCGTTTTTTTTTATTTATACAACTAAAATATTAGAGTAAACTCTTCCATTCTCTCCCCCCTTTAAAACCCCCTTTCCAAACACACCCCAAAAACCCTAAAAAGTATCATTATTACACACTGAATTTGTGCGAAATAGAAGATACCTGAAACGAACGAATAGGCTGGGAATGACAGAAGCAATAACCAGATATAACTGCACAGAAAACATAATTCCCATTAGATCGAAGGAGAGGATTAGGAATAGAACTGTAATGAAATCGTCGGAAAGTTCACGAAAGGGTAGAGAGAGATCGAGAGATTAGGGATTGAAAAAAAGAGAACTCTCTTCTTCTTGCCTCACACTGTTTCACACTCTCACAGTGTTATTTTTTTCCCCTTTGTGCAGAATCTTCTCTTCACTCTCACAGGGAATCCTCGTTAGTTTCGAATTTGTTGTGGAAAAAAAGGGATAAATACGTTTTTTTTTTTGTCAAAAAAATATGGTTTCAAGTTCAAATCTTGATCGCAGGCCGAATCTTGATAGGTGAGGCCCATATCAGTTCCCAGAGAAAAAGGGCTGATTAATGGTTATAGAGAGAGAACAGAACACAACCATATGGCACACCCCACCCCACAAGTATAACAAAACAGTTTGAGTTGAGGTTGTCTGTCTCTGGTTTTTTTCTCTTTCTGCCAAACACATACTAACATCAGTTACGGTTAATCCAACCGTTTGATACGCTGAGGGTAATGGCGTTTTGGCACCGAATCGGAAAGTCTAAGCTGAAAACCGCGTGCACCCAATTTCGCAGATGTTACATTCACCCCCCGCATGCTTCTTCCTTGAATTCCAACCCCAAACCTCTCCCTATGGAGATTCCACATCCGTATTCGTTTTTCCATGGCAGGCCCACACGTGTTTGTAATAGCGTGAGGTCTTTTGCTGCTCCGGTTCAGGTAAATCTTCAAACTTTTAGTGGTTGAGAATCGTGACGAGTAATGGGTCTGTCTCTTTAGTTTTTATCCATGTTGGGGGCACCTTTTTGTTGTTTTTTCTGGTTTTGTATTTGGTAGCATAATCTAGGGTATGTATGATCTCGTGTGTTTTTTTTTTTGGGGGGGGGGGGGGGGGGTAGGCATTGATGGTTAAAATTGGTACTCCTTGAATTTGATGATGTTCAGTTGAAGATGCTTTTTAGGATTTTCTTTTTCAGTTTCAGGCGAAGTACAAGAAGGAGGAGGATGACACCGATGGGCCACGGTTGAATGACCAAATCAAAGCTCCATATGTCAGGCTTGTTGTGGATGATGGTAAACCTATAATAACACATTTTAATTAACGTTGGTTTGGCTGTTTACTTTTGCTTATGTTTTATCCTGATTGGATGCATTGCATATCTTTGTCCCAGAATGGATTAACTTTTACCTTATGGGAGCTTTTCAATTAAAATAAGTTTATGGTTATTCACTTACGAAAAAGGTTCTTATAGGCTCACAAGTGCTTGTGGAGAAATTGAATGAGAAAACTTGTGAAAAATTGAGGTGTAGAAGCTAATTTCAACTTATATGAGAAGCTATTATTTAAAAACTCATAGTTATTCAATATTCTTTTAATTTTTCTTTTTTTCCTTTCATAAATGCTTATTAAGAAGCTAATTCAAACTGGTTCTTGCTCTTATTCAATTTAGACTTTTTAAGCTCTTAAACCTAGGAATGCTATAATGGAAAATTGCTAGAACTCAATGCTACCTGCTTTTCATTAAATCATTGCGACTAAAGTCAACTGCAATCCTGGAGCCTTGCTTAGCCCTTGGCAACTTATTACATGAAGAAATATACCATAATAAAGGGTAAATGTCCATGCAACTATGGAGGATGGAGATGTACCACTTAGAACTATATTAATTAATAATGGACTTGGAATATCAGTTTCGTGTAATTTGCTGTATATAAATGCACTGCAAAGTTTTGGTTGAGCATTGAATTTCCGATTAAATGTATAATTTCACGCAGGGCATTCAATAGTGTCAAGGTTCCAAGCACTGGAACGTGCCAAGAACCTTAAGCTTGATTTAGTTGAGGTAAATTGAAATTCTTATATCTTTTGCCATTTTAACTAAACTAAGATATTTTTAAGAGATATCTATAAAGTGGAGATTCTCTTTTTCTGCATTCTTGTGATTTTTTATGTTATTCCATTATGATAGGTATGGGCTTCTATCCCTCTAAGTTCTAACATTAAGTTGGGGTAAATACTAAAGTGTGTGTGTCTGACATTATTAGTGACCATTTTCATCACCCTTGCATAATATATGTCAAATCTCCAAAGCATTAAAATTTACCACCCATGTCTTATGACATTTATTATTAGAGTGCTTGCTCATGTTGCAGGTTCAGAAAAATGGCAAACCACCTGTTTGTAAAATTATGGACTTCCACAAGGAAATGTACAAGCGGCAAGAAAAGGACAAGGAACGTGCTAAAAGCAAGGTGCAATATGCTATGGATTAATGCAATTGTTTCCAAGTTGCTTATGAAGTTTCTTTAACTGCTTTTAGTTTAAATTGATGATGAGTGTTTTTTCTCCTGGTCATTTTGATTCGATAGTGATATCTTTGAACATATGAATCTTTATTAACAAAGCACTAGTACAACACGTGTTTTTTGCTTGTTAGAATGCATGATTCATATCACATGCTATAAATGTTGGCAACATAACCAGCTAAAGGAGATATAACTAAGCTAAAATATCAGCTGGGATTCCTTTTCATGTTTTGCTTTGATTTATGGATGACCAGAAGCTTCTAATTCGCATACTTTACTAGTTGCGAAGTATGGGTTTAACTGTGGACAGTTGGATGCTTCCAGTTGGATACTACCATTTGCCTGCTAACTTCGAAAGAATTTGTTTCTGTTTGATGAGCCTGGTGCCCTTTATGATATGCCTGGCTAAAACAATCAGATTGCTTCTCCTATGCGTTGCAGCATATTGACCAGCTCTCATAACATATAAATTTCAATCCTCAAGAGACTTAATGGAAAAAAAAACCAGAGAAAAACTCTGGCAGAGAACAAAATGAACATGCTGAGTGAAATCCATGCTCTTTTCTCATTATTCCAAAGAATAATTATGGTGCAGCGAGCTTTGTTATAGAAGGGTGGTTGTTTAAAAAATGAAACTCTGGGAACTAGGAAGTGAATCTTTGCATTTTCCTGAAACGACACAGAGCCCAAGATTGTGTTCCTGAAAAGTTCTCGATCTTCCATTATTCTTATCCCCCATTTTCCCCCCGACAAATACAGATTAAAACATGTTTCTTTTATGATCACTGGGTGTCTTACATTTTAATTAATTATAGTCATTTGGCAGTTATGTCATGTTTACGGAGTTGTCAAAGACAAATATATAGTCTCTAGAGTCTAGATGTAGTGTTCCTAATTGGTTTTCTGACAAATGCAGGCAGATGTGACATTGCGAAGGGATTGTAAGGAAGTGCGGTTTTCTGAAAAAACTGTAAGTTTTCTTCCTCTGAACCCTTCCTTTTATTTTTGCATATCCCCCAAATATTATAGCAAATTTCTTTCTTTCTTTCTTTTCAGAATCATTTACTGCAAATTAAGTGTATTCCAATTATGGTTTTGCTGCTGAGCTCTATTAGCTATCTTTAGAAGTTTTTAGTCAGGTCAGGTCTATATATGTTTGGGACCAACATTGTGGGATTAGTGTAAATGCAAATAAACTGTATGCAAGTTTGAGCACTGTAGTATGCTGAAGCCATCCTTCATGGTTTTATAGGCTGTTACTAGCTATTGTTCACTTTCAGCTTCTTTGTAAACTGTACTCACATTCCATGATTTAGCCCAAGGCTTTAATTACCTTTATTAAAAATGGGAGACACCTGGAGACACTTGAATCAAACAAGTGACCTGGTGAAAAGGCAATAAACCAGTCAAGATTTAATTTATAGAGAGAAATGTTGAACCTGCAAGATGTCATCTCTTTGGTTTTAAGGTTTCTGTATTTTTTAGTGTTTGCTGTATTTTATTCCCTGAACCTGGAAAAGGAAAATTTGTTGTATTAAATTTTCTTTTGTTGATGTTTTCAGGAATTAAAAGACCTCAAGATGAAAGCAGACATGGTTACAAAGTTAATGGAGAAGGGTTATCGTGTGAAGGTACTCTCTTTCCATGCATGTATGGTACATGCCCCCTCTTTCATTTATTAAGTTTTTCCTTCCATATTGTCCAGTGTTATCAAATAGCGGCTATAGCGGCGCTATAGCGTAGCGGAATATCGACCAACCGCTATAGTAACCGCGACGCTATATGCATTCCGCTATGAGAGAAATAGCGGCCGCTATAGCGGTTGAGTTCCAAATAGCGGAAATGTGGCCATAAATAGCGATTCTGTAGATAATCTTATAAAATCTTTTATCTTTTAAATGTATCACATTTATGCGATGCATCATACAAAGCTTAATTTGATGTATTGTTAGTCAATAATGATATTTGAGAAACGCAGAATCATGATTGCTTTTTCTACTATTTTAAACAGTGCAGGGCAACAAGCAATGAAAATCCGGACGTGACAGGATCAATATCCCGTCTTTTGGCTCTGGTATGATGGTTCCTGCTTTATTCTGTGATTTTCTGTCTGATATATATTTTACTGGAACTTTTTTTATTTTATCCTTTCTCCCATCCCCTTCTCTTTGTATCATTCCATTTTACATTCTAAAAGTTCTTTGCAGATAGAAGATGTCTGTGTTGTGGAAAGTGGACCGCATTTGGCAAGAAAAGAAGCTTATATGATAGTCCGACATGTTAAATATGGACCAGCTAAGAAAGGCGGGAAAAAATCGCAAGATGCAGCACTTACGGCCGCAAAGGCTGAGGCTGAGGAGGATAACATGGAACCATTAAGTGCCACTACCAGCGATTCCATTGAATATGAGAATCAGAGCTCTGCTGAATGTGGGTTTGAAACTGGGGAGGAGGTGCTTTCTAATGGTGAAGAGCATCTTCCATTCTTGGTGGTTAGATCAGATAAAAGTATCAGTGACAAGAATGAGTCAGCATCTCCTGCCGGATTAGAAAACAGGTACAAAAAAGCTGATCATCCGGGTGAGAACAAGGTTCGATCTAACGCACAAGTGCCTCCTGCTGTGACTGAGAATAGGTACAAAAGGGTTGAGCAAAGAAACAGGTTCCAACAAACACCATCAAATACAGGTCCAGGAATAAGAGATGCAGACAGGTGGAGGAGACCCTTGGATCCGAATCAGACGAGGCGTGTCCCGGTAGATAGCAATTTTAATCCCAGAATAGAAAATACTAGGCAAGCAACTAATGTTACTCCTGGATCAAGAAACTCGATGCCTTCGCGCGAGGACATCTCCAAGCATCCTAGAGCTCCCAATGCCCCGCGTCCCGGTTATGGCGTTTTTAGTTCTACAAATGGCCCTCAGACACAAGGTGTAACAACAGGGATGCATAGGAACAGAGAAGGGAACTCCCAGGAGTCTGCTTGGCAACCTCTCAGCCGGGAGTCTCGGTAAATTTTTGAAAGGGTTAGATATGTTTAGTCCCTATAAAATTGGTCAAATTTGGTTTTGTGGTCTCTATAAAATTTTATACATCTTAATTTAATCACTATATTTAAAAAAGTAGTGTGTTTTTAGTCCCTCACCAGGGACTAGAAGCATATAATTTTTGTATTTCGATTTGAAAAATAACAATAAGTAGACAAGGGATGTTGGCAACTCATTGCATGGAATAGAGGAGGCTTGTATCAAAGTCAGAGGCAGATTACGTTACAGTGGCAAATATATATTAAAAGGACAAATTTGGTCCAATGACACACTGTCCAATTGAGAAACGGGTGGATGAAGCAATGAACCACTCCACAGGCCTGCAGCTACATTTTACCTTGGTTGACCTATGAAAAGGTTTTATTTATTGAGTAAAATACACCCCCTCCCTTGAGCAGTGTAGTCAGAATCGAACCCCTTTCCAGTCCAGATGACACCCAAAATCGGACAAGCAAAGAATCGGTCAAAAATCGGCTAAAACCAGAAAAACCAGGCAAAAATCAATTTGAACAGGTTCAGTTTTCTTTTTTATTTTTTTAAAAATCAAAATTGCCAAATTTTTTATTTTTTTAAAAGAAACATATATTATTTTTTTAATTATTTATAATTTTGAATGACATTTTATATTTATGTTTAATTTTTTTTCATGAAGTTATGAATTTTATATTAATTTTTACTCAATATTGTGTTATATATTATATTAAAAATTAAAATAATATTATTTAATTATAACTTAGTTGAACCTCTGAACCTTGAACACTTGCTTTCACCGTTTTAATAAACGGTCTGGTTCTGACTACCTTGCCCGTAAAAGATATCACTATTACACTTCTCTCCCTTGTTTGAAAACACATTATTCTCCTCTGAGAAATACCAATATTATACTCTCTCTTTTCTTATTTGAAAACACACACTCTTCCTTTCAAAGATAAAATTTGATACACTTTTCTTCATTTTTGTAATTTTTCATTAACGTAAAATTTAATCTCTGTTAAATATTTTTTATTACCATAATAATATTTTAGCTTTCATTTCTATTTTTGTCTCATTTTTCTTTTCTATTCCGATTTATGATTCTTGAAATCAGAATCACCGTTTTGCCACTGTTCACCACTATATTTCACTAAAACCAAAAAGAACTCATTGTTGGTGGAATGTGGTGGTGAATGGCAGCGAAATGGTGATTTTGATTTCACTAATCAGAAATTGGAATGAGAAAAAAATGGGGCAAAAAGGAAATGAAATAAAAGATACAAAATTATTATGGTAATAAAAAATATTTTAATGGAAACTAATTTTTACGTTAATGAAAAATTACAAAAATGGATAAAAGTGTATTATATTTTATCTTTGAAGGGAATGAAGTGTATGTTTTCAAATAAGAGGGGAGAGAGGTATAATATTGGTATCTCTTAAGGGAACAAAGTGTGTGTTTTCAAATAAGAGAGAAAGAGAGTATAATAGTGGTATGTTTAGAGAGTGTATTTTACTCTTATTTATTTAGCTAAGTTTTATGGGGATTTTGCATCACATAGTATTGGTAGTTTTCGCATGCATGGAAACGCACAATTTTGAATGTTTTTGTTTACTACCCCGCTGGAAATTTTGATGTATTCTGTGCTCAGTGATTTCCCAACCATGAACGTAGCAATAATGCCAACTTTGTATTGGGTATAATATAATACGAAATGAATAAATTATTATGGTCATTGAATTTGATTATTGCCTTTGCATGCTTACCTTCTTAGTGCATGTTTGGAAACTCAGCTTGGAACCCCCCTCGTGTGTTTGTTGCTGCAAAAAGCAATTCCACCTTGTTTGGCTCACTTTTGTCAAATTGATTTTGGTGATGAAAATCAATTTTGGGTTGAAGTTGGGAAGGGTAGCTTTTGCGTTGGAATATAATTGATTCTGCTTTTAAAGTGAAACTACTCTATGTAATTGTACACCAAAAGCAATTTTGAACCAAACTATCCAAACAACATGATTGATAAATATCACTTTTTTTGTAAATGTATCTAAACATAAATCACGATAGATTCAACTCACTTTTAAACAAAATCAATTTTACAAAATTAATTCCGTCAAAATTAATTTTTGTCACCGCATAACCAAACACACACTTAATCTAACACTACGAGTTGTGGGAGGTATCTTGTAGAAAGACCCTCCTAACGTTAGAGAGAAACTCTGATGTATAATATATGTCACTTGCGTGTGTATAAACTACTTTTTTCTTTTAGTAATTGCCGTATGATCGTTTGATCGTTTGGTTTAGCTTATATCTCAAATGAATATGAACTTGTCTTAGGGAGTGTTTGGAAGAGTTTATTTGAGACCTTATGATATAAGCGCTTCTACAAGTGTTTAGAAATTGGAAGAACTTATAAAAATAATTTATGATATAAGTTGTTTTTAATTTATTTTCATGAGCTCTAAAAAACTACTTAAAGAAATAACTTATACAAAACTTACATAAAGTTTAAGTTTATAAATTCTTCAATTGTAGCTCATAAGCTTATGTGATAAATGCTTATCAAATAACTTATTAATTAAGTTATTTATCTAACGTACCCTTATTTAGACACATTTTTTTATTAGACTTGTACATCACTTAGTTATTTAGTTATTCAAGTTAAGTGTCGAGTTTGGATTTAAACAATTGATCTAGTTAAAATTTAATGTTAAGAGAGAAATAAATATAATTAGTCAACGCCTTTATTTTTCTTCAATTTCCTCATATTTAAATTAGGATGAAATTCCAAATAAAGGAAAAATTAGGATTGCTCCAATTCTTTGAAACTTATTACTTCTTCTGTTATAATGTTTAATTTAAAAAAGAAAGAAATATAACCACAATAAAAGGAGAGATGAATAAAAAGGACTTGGGAGCAAAGAGAATTAGAGAATAGAGGAGAGATGGCATAGAAGGATAGTTTTATTCTCTTAATCCAAAATATAATTTTTAGTCCTAGGTCACACCCCACATTGGTCTACAAAATAAATCTTTAACAATTCATAAGTTTTACAAATTCTTAGTGGTCAGTTCTTTGCTTATAAAATAAAAAAAAAATATTAAATTTCTTACTTAAATGTGCAGTAAAATTGAGTAATTATTAACTGCACCACCAACTGTAGTTACACTTATCTACTGTTGACGGTCCAACAGGTTAAAGTTCCAAAACGGGAATTGGTAAATACACCAATATTTTTAGATATACACCCCACATTTAAAAAGAAAAATACCATTATACCCTCGTTGATTTGTTTATTTTTTTTTCAATTTCGCGTTGTTACCGGAAACTTAGTTTCCGGAATGTATTTTTGCATTCCGGAAACTCCAGGAAAAATTTACATTCCAGAAACTCCAGTTTCCGGAATGTAAATTTGCATTCCGGAAACTCCAGAAAAATTTACATTCCGGAAACTCCAGGAAAATCCAGTTTTCGGAATGTATTTTTGCATTCTGGAAACTCCAGGAAAAATTTACATTCCGAAAACTCCAGTTTCCGGAATGTAAATTTGTATTCCGGAAACTCCAAGAAAAATTTACATTTCGGAAACTGGAGTTTCGGGAATGCAAATCTGTATTTTGGAAACTGGGGGTGTATGGCCAGTTTCCTGAAAAGAAGCAAAATCAGAAGAAAAAAAAAACCCAAACAATAAGGGTATAATAGTAATTTCCTGAATAAATATGGGGTGTATGGCAAAAAACTGGGATGTATTTACCAATTCCCTTCCAAAACGCCCAATCTTTAACGGCCCAAATCTTTGACCCAAAAAAAGGGCCCAAATCACAACTCGAAGAACGACGGAGGATTACCTGTAGGGGGTGAAGGCTACAGCGAGAGACTGCCTCATGTCTCTCACGTGAGCAAGTTCTTTTACGGCCATTAGATTTATTGATAAAAAAAATGAAGGAGTCAGATGGGTTTGGCTAATTTGAAGAATACGTGGAACTCCCTCACACAATCCCTCTCTACTCCAATCCCATGTCGGGACCGCCGCATCCATCCATGTCATCCACCGACGATGGCTCTCCGGCGCAGTGGAGGACCTGGGGACACGGCCATCTCCGAAACCCCCTCACCATCCCTCAAATCTTCGTCCAACATTGCCATCGCCGTCTCCAGACTCCATGGCAACGCTGCCTTCGTCGGCAAGCTCGGACACGACGAGTTTTGCCACATGCTTGCCGGGATCTTGAAGGAGGAATAGAACCATGTCACATGGAGGAATAGAACCATGTCACATGCTCGCCGGGATCTTGGACGGTGGGGTTGGACCTCCGTCAAGCACGGTGGGGGACGATGCGGTGATGGAAAGGTGTGCACGGTTGTTGTTGGAAGCAAGCAAGGAGGGAGGACGGGGAATGTGGGCGATGGGTTGTGGGGTGGGGTGCTGGGAAAGTGATCTGGTGTGGTAGAAATTATGTACACCCTATCTTTATTTCACCGTTGATTTTTTTTTAGCAGATCTTAACGGCTATTTAAAAGTTGCTCACGTGGGACACATGAGGTGGTCTCCCACAGTAGCCAAAGCCTGGTAGGGCGGTAAGTGGTAATGCTAACGCACTAACGCATAGCGAGCGAGGTCCCTCCTTTCTTTTCTTCTTTTCTCGTAGTGTTCTTCTTCTTCTGCTCTAATCTTCTGTGTAGATTCGACTCAACCACACAAACCCTAACGCTCCTTTTGGTCGTTCCAACTCGCCACAGTTTCCGAATTGATTCCTCTTCTCTCAAAAAGGTGATTTCTCATTTTACGATCATTCGGTTTTACTACTTACTAGGTTTCCACTTTCCACTGTGCTATGCGTTGCAGCATCAAAATTAGTTTATAGTCTATGAGACTGAGAGCACATACATGATTGCCATTGTCTATGTATCAGATTAAAGACGAGCAAATTATAATGGAGTGAACCATTAAATTCTCCTTGCTGGTTACACCCTTTGTTCCTTTTATTTTTCCAGAACTTTAATGCTTCACCAAGTACCTAGTTGGTACTCAGAACTCAGTAGCATCGGGATAGTGATTCCAACATCGGGTGTATTCTTATGTGATAGACAAACATGAGTTTATTCATCTGATTCATAAAGAAAATGTGCATATTCAGCTCTACGGTTTCTCTGTTTTGGATCATATCTTATCCTCTTCCATTTTGTATTTCTCCTGTTATCCTAAAACAATGTTTTTCATTATGCATTTTAAAAAAATAAAATTTGCAGATATTGGCCAAAACTAGCTTTTCTAAATTAACTCTTGTGGGGTTTCATTGTTCAACAGAGTTATGATGGACTTTGATGAATATGAATATCTAGAGAAAACAGTTGAAAATCATGAAATTAAGAAGGATAAGAAAACGGCTAATGGTAGGGACAGAACTGTGAAATCCGAAGAGAGAGGCCGTAGTCGGAGTTCTAAGCATAAGGATAGTGAGAAGGATGATGATGTTGATCACCATTCCAAGCATTCAAAATCTGGAGATGGTTCTCATGATTATGACAGGCATAAAGAAAGAGGCTCATCTCATCATCGCTCAAAGTCCGGAGATGGAGACAAGGGGAAGGATCAGCGCAGAAGCTCTGGGGGTAATAGGGATAGGGACATAGACAAGGAAGACAAGTACAGAAGGGAGAGAGACAAAGACTGGGACCTGGACCAAGAAAGAGACAGAAGGGATCGTGGCAGTGGGAGTGAAAGGGAGAAAGAGCACTCTAGGCGAAGCAGAAGTAGATCTGAAAGGAATCGTAGTGATTTGGATGACAGAGACAGAGAGACAAGTCGTGACAGGGACTATAGAGACAGAGAAAGAAGCCGAGATAAGGATTACAGAGACAGAGAAAGGGTGAGGAACTCAAGGGAACGAGATAGAGAAAGCAGGTATATCCTAACTATTTAAGTTTTATCCTTTTAGCTGCTGTATTAGATTAAACGAAAATTATTATTTTTGGCTGTAATAGTTATTTAGCTACCCTAGACTTCTGTTTATTCTTGTCTTACTGCATGTCTGCATCCATTGTGAACAGTGGAGGATTGTGTTTATTTTCTGCTGTATCTCATCTAAGGAATTACATATCAAATTTCCAAATACTTCTTACATGATCAAGTTCAACCATGAAGTACTGCTGTCTAGGACACATGTCAGAAACACTTCTTTAATAGCTTAAGCTTTTAGGTAGAGTGTTAATTCAATATAGGACTAGAATCTAGTTGACCAAGTGATCTAGAATTTAATCCTTATAGTCATAGTCTTAGTACAGTTGCAATGCAAGTTAGTTGTGGCCTTGAAAATTATCAATGTTTCTAGTCTGAATGATAGTCATGTTTTGGAATGTGATAGTGTGTGAAAATTGTATCTGGGCCCTAGCTTACTCAATAGATGTTTTGAGGTCTAATTTTAATTGCTTGTTGACAAATCCTTTGTTATTTGTTTCCTTCCTTCTCTTTCGGTTTTCTGCTGAGTGGCTAAATCTAATTTCTATAATCATCCTCACCATCATCTTTGTCAATGTTATAGTTATGCTTAAATTAGCACTGTAGTTGGGTCATTAGTTTGGTTGTGGGTTACACTAAAGGTCATGCTTATGTTGAAGGAGACCATTTTCAGAATTTTTATTTTTGCTTCTTAAGTCTAAGCCAGTCTTTTGTTATGGTATTTATTGGATTTTAAGCCACAAGTTGGCAACTGAGTTATGTCATTGATTGGATTTAATTTAATGAATTTTAAGTAATTACTGGGCACTTGGACCTTGGTAATTGGGTGACATCTGATCTGATTCTGAACTCTTTTATATCGCACCTCTACTAACATTACACCAACAGTACATGCTACCACTGGGAACATTTATGATAAGGAATTGCTGGGCATTTGGACCTTGGTAGTTGGGTGATATCTGATTCTGATCTGATTCTGAATTCTTTTAGAACCCAGTTTATGCATTTTGAGGTTGAGGTGATACTGGTGATGCAAATGCAGATATATTCACATGTTTAGTTTTGTTAAGCTTAGATGATTGGAAATGTGTTATCCTCTTTGCTAGTAGAGTTTAACCACCCACTTGTCATTTTTTTAGATGGTATTGTCGTATTGATTCTTTGTCCTGCTGATCTGACACCAATAATTATTTGGGTTTATTCCCATGAATTTATGTTCTTGTTTGTGAATAGGGACTTCTCTTGCTTTTCACCTCTGATGTAAGGGTCATTGAATGCTGGCTAATGTCTGAACTATATTTAAGATTAGTGGTTCTCAAGTTGTATATAATTAGTAGTTATGCTGTTTAATAGCCTTAAAGCTTCTGAATATTGAACATTAGATTCTGGGAACTCGCAGATATGGTAGAGCTATCATCAGATGGTCTTTCTGGCAATTGGGCCAGGCACTGGAACCTCAGGTCATGGGTTTCAAAAGTTTCTCCCTTCTGGAGTGCATCTGAAAGCATGCATTGCAAGATTTGGGGGTTTTGATTGTTTGCTATAGCAGTGTGATGTCATTTGTTATCCTTCCCCTTTGAACTTAGTTGCTTAATTGCATTTGTTCTGTTGCAGAAATGCTGGTGAGGGAGTAATGGGCTATGCTTAAGAGAAGCAATTCATCTTCTGATGCTTGTGTGCAAAAACAATGTTCATTTGGCTACATGTTGGTTGCAGTTTCTGTTATTGCATGTAATAGATTGGTGTTTGTATTTTTTTAATTAAAAATTATTAGATTTTAGAAGGCTCTCCAATTAGTGTCCTTTTCATAAATTTTAACCAACCAGTTCTTGGGTTCGTTGAGGGAATGACTTGTGCAACTATCACATGGAATCCATATATGTCTGTTGTTCATGGTTAGCCCTGGATGCTCAATTACAACATTTTTTCCCATTTACATCTTCTGCACATCAGCTTTCACTAATGTGGTAAAAGCCTTTGATTTTGACAATCTTTTCATATTCTACGAGATAGGATTTTTTTTTGTGCTGCTTTTGCTCCTGATTCTTATTTCTTACCAACAATTTAATCATGTCACTTGGGACATCTTGTATAAAACTATTTTTTATGTATGAAAATGATTTTGTTCTTTATGCTTGTCGTTTCTCTTATTCAGTATATATAAGCTTTTAACAGGTTTCAACTTAATGCAATTAGGTCCCTCAACCTCTCGTACTGCCATCAATCCAAGTTGGTGATGCTGTTTCAATATAACTTTTTGTTTTATTTATAGAAGGTACAAAATCTCGTGTTAATAACAATTGGATGACATTTGCTCCCTTTAATTACCATTTCCACAATCTCCAGGTTCGATTCTTTTTTAATCCAAGAAGCAAAATCATGAATTCAAACCTATGTTACCTGGGGATTTCATGTTAATCTAGTTCCCTGCAGGCCTACGTCATGTGGAATTGGGCTTTGTACATTTATAGACAATCTGCTTCCATGTTGCAAATTTATGGAACATGAAAATTGTGTTAGGAAACTATGGTTTATTCAACAGTTTGTTACATGAATGTTATTGTTATTTTCAAATCTGAACTAATATAAAGATGTTGCACGTATTCTGACAACTTGGACTATAATTCTGTGTTTTGTTATGTTGCAGACGACATAAAGAGAAAAAGGAAGAAGCAGCAGAACCTGAGGTTGATCCTGAAAGAGATCAAAGAACTGTGTTTGCTTATCAGGTATTCTTAATACATCTGCAATGAAATCACATGATCTGTTTTGCTGATACATGTACTGCCAAATCTAATCTTTGAAGCATTTTCACAGATTTCTCTTAAAGCGGATGAAAGAGATGTTTATGAGTTTTTCTCAAGGGCTGGCAAGGTCATAATATCCCATTTCCTTTATTTGCTAGCATCAAAATTTATTTCTTCTTACTGTAGTTGGCATTGATCTTGGAGTATATGATACGTGAAAATGAACTCTGACGTAATTAATGGAAAAGGATCTGTTTCCTTTTGACCTTTGAAATATATGGTCTGAAAGGCATATAATGCATTTCTGTAATTTATCAGGTATTGCGTTGTAAAGCGTTTTACTCATCAGTAAATCCTTTGGTGATTCATGTTTGGAAAACTTAAATTGCAAGTGGAATATTATAGTTATACTTATCATAATATCTCATTTGCTGTGTTTTTTTTTTCCTTTCTTTAATTTTGCCCTCTGTTTGCATACAAAAAAGCCATTTGTTCTTAAAGCCATGTCTTTCTGACATATCTGGTCTACAATTTCCAGGTACGAGATGTTCGCTTGATTATGGACCGCAATTCAAGACGTTCTAAGGGTGTTGGGTAAGCATCGCATAACTATGATTGTAACTAAATTAATGTGTTTCTCCTCCTAATTATGTCGTACATATCATTTCCTACTTTCGTATTGTTCCCATTACATTCTTGAGATGTTGAAGGTTTTAGTATTATTATCTTCTCTTTCCCTAGGTTCAGATTACTTATGGTATGGATCCTAAAAATCTATCCATTATATTCTTAACCCATCTTAGTGTGTGGGACCACCTTTTAATTAATCATTAAGCTGACCAACAGACTCATCACCCTCTCTAAGGATTTAATGCTGGGACCACCTAATGTAAAGGATGATCAATGACTAAATACCTTTCAGTGCTACACCAATGATAGATTAATAATATAATGATTAAAAATCTCTAATCTTTCCCAATAGAGCCCAAGTTCCAAAATCTAAATCATAACAATTCTAAAATGCATATATTTTGAAACTAGGCTGGGTATTCACATGGTGATGCAACCAGCTCATCTGTTCAATCAATCAGTAACTAGTTGTAGTTAAAATATTTAATAATAATTATAAATACATTTTAAGGTAGATATTGTAAACCTGGTCTTCAATAGCTTTGTACTATTATGTTGATATGTTCCGCCTTCACATTTGCAGGTATATTGAGTTCTACGATGTCATGTCTGTCCCCATGGCAATAGCACTTTCAGGTCAACCTCTTCTCGGTCAACCAGTGATGGTGAAGCCATCAGAAGCAGAAAAGAATTTGGTTCAGTCTACAGCATCTGTTGCTAGTGGACCCAGTGGACTTGCAGGCCCTTATTCTGGGGGTGGAAGAAGGCTGTATGTCGGCAATCTGCATTTCAGTATTACTGAAGCTGATCTTCGTGGGGTGAGCACATCTCATTTGTTTTGTCGTTGGATAATTTGTTGATGCATTTTATATTGATTCTCTAGAACTGGTCGACTGAAAGGGTCCTTATCATGTGATGCAATGCTGAGAGTAGAATGAGATAGGCTCCTGAACTGAGTGCTCCTTTTTTGTGTGCCTCTTATTTTCATTGTGTTACATTTCTTTTTAATTATCTTGGAAGTCAAGATTTTACTTTTCCATTGCAGTTTAACGATGGTATTTGTATTTCCAACTTAGTTTCCAATTGATTGTGTTATTCTTTTTTCCCCGATTTTAAATTGTCTAGGTGTTTGAAGCGTTTGGTCAGGTTGAGCTAGTCCAGCTGCCTCTTGATGAAAGTGGGCACTGCAAAGGTTTTGGCTTTGTGCAGGTGAATCTTATGATTCATAGTTGCTTATTTGTCTGAGTTACATCAAGTTTTTATATTTTGTTTTTTTTAACATACTTATATTGAGCAGTTGCTCATATCTTTTGTGAAAGATTTCAATAAATAAAACTGAGGGAGGACTTCTATTTGGACCAAATAGAGTATAATAGGGGTGTAAATGAGTTGGGCCAAGCCAAGCACTAGAGATCTAGGCTTGGCATGTGGAAAAATAAAATGTTGCTCAAGATTGGCTTATTTATTTTAAAGGACCAAATTTAAAGCTTGAGCATGACTTGCTTTAAAATATGAAGCTTACTCTTCACTCGTTTAGTTTCTTTAATTTTTGTTTTCCTTTGTCAAATTTCTTCTTGAATTATTTTGAAGTTTTTAACTTTAATATAATAAAATCTAGGAGACGCGTTTATGCTAGAAGATGGAATAGAAGTAAAATATAATTTTGTATTTAAGACTTGAAGATAAAATATTTGATGATGGGGATGGGATAATTTTTCTTTTAAAAGGTTGATGGCCACTCTTTTGAAACATGAGTCTTGAAAATTGCAGTTAGGTAAGTGGTATATATAAGATAATAAATAAATATAATTACAATTCTCTTGGTACATGTAATAAATAACATCACAACTCTCTAATCACACGTACACACGAGCTATATGGGAGCTATTAATATCAAGCCTACAAAGGTTTAGCTTGGATCATTTGAAAAATTGAGAGCTAAACAAATGAGCTTGATCGAGTATGTAATGAGCCAATTTTGAATATTTCACACCCGTGTAATTATCTACTCAAGAATAAAGTTGTTACTGGGTTATGATGCTATTCTACTACGTTGGTCTATGATATGCTTTCTGCCTCAGTGTAGGTTAATTGAATCAATTGTTTATTTGCAGTTTACCCGCCTTGAAGATGCAAGAAATGCCCAGAGCTTGAATGGTCAATTGGAGATTGGTGGCAGGACAATCAAGGTACTGTTGGTTTGTTTGTAGATCTGAGTTTTGTTGGCCTTCTTTTACTGAATTAGACTATATATTTGCTAAATATAAGTTCGTACTGAATTTTATAAACTGTGAATTACTTAAAATGAACAAACAGCTTATGGACTATTTTAATTTGTATCTTGATCTTGTGGTATATCTAACTGGGCGCATAGGTTGTGTGTATTAGACTTGAGGGCCTGCTAACAAATAACAAAGATTTTCAGGGAACTATTAGACTACTGTGATGATCTTAAAGTTCCTATATCTATATGTGCTTCTGATTTGAGCTTGACTTTGTTTCTCTATATGTAAACTAATAAAAATTGCATTTTATGAGGATTGCCTACCAAGCGGATATTCTGCTGAGGATCTTTAGCATAGAGTATCTTAATTGGATGACCATGTTGCCCTTTTTTTTCTGACTTAGGTATCAGTTGTTACTGATCAATCTGCAATGCAAGAAGTTGGAGGAAATACTGGTGATTTTGATGATGACGAGGGTGGTGGCTTGGTAAGTAATATACTTCTCAGCAGAATTGCATTCAACCTCTTAATATTTACCAAATTACATCTTACATATATATAATATATTCGTTATATTTAGAACTCATACATGGAGCTCCCCTTGTGCATAGTAACAGCCACATTTGGCAACAGAATATTCATATATCATTGTGTGGTGAACTGGTGATTATGTAATTAAACTTGGTTACTCTATTTTATTATCAGAGTAATTTAGTCTTCTTTCTTCTTTATTTGTTATATATTAGCAGCTGTATGAAAATTGTCTCACCTTTCTTATTTCCATATTTGGTTGGCTTCTTGAGTATTTTCGTCTAGGAAGTGTGCATATCAATATCAAGAGAGTGACCATTTCAGTAATTAACAAGGGTCTGAGGAATATTATTCATTTATGTGGTGATATAGTATATAGGAACTAATGCTTGGTTAAATACTGTACATGTTTCAGACTTGAAAAATTTGACTGATCAAGTTCTTTATAGTAACAAATTTTTTCAGTATTGGCATTTTTTGAATCTTAGTAATTTCAATAATAAAACTAAATTATCCAAGGGGTATTAACCATTAGTTACACTAGTTGCCTACTTATTGCTGTTAGTCATTGCTTAGTTTCAATTTAGACCCTGCTTGCCTATATGGGTACCATGCTTGACTTGAAATGAAGGATAGGCTCATTTTAAGTATGCATGGAAACAGTTTCCTGTCCCTTTCTCTTTCAACAAGCACCAAATTATACTGATATTGATATTCAATAAACTCGAACGTTTTGATTTGTCAGCTTCGCCTGTATGCTTGTTTTGTTTGAAAATTGGTATTGCTAGTACAATTTTTTTTAACTTTTAAAAAAATATAATTTGACTTGAACTAAAGTTAATTCAAGTTAATTTACATTTAACTTAGAGTAATTTATATTTAAACAATGGATCCAACTCTTCCCTCTGCCCTTTCATGGTGGGAGCTTTGTAACCCCAGATTGCCCTTTTCATAAATGAACTTCAACTGTTTCTCATACAAATCAGTGTCTTACCTGACCTTTCTGAAATTTTCATGTTTCAGTCCCTGAATGCATGCTCCCGAACATTACTTATGCAGAAGTTGGATCGCAGTGGCACTGCATCAAGGTTTCCCCCCTGCCATTTTGGTTTTTCATGTTTTGAGATCAATATATAACCTCACCTTTTGTCCTACCTCACCTTGTTGTGTCTGTTGACAGCATGGTCGGAACCCTCGGTAATTCTGTTGTCAACAATACAGGCCTTAATCTACCAGCAATGGGAAACATACCAGCAGCAGCTCTTCTGGGAGCTACACCAGTGGATTCACTGGTTTCCCCCCTTTCTTCTGTTCCTGCAATAGCTGGATTGCCAGGTGGAGGTCTCCAAATTCCAACACCTGCAATTCCTTCCATTGATACAATCGGTGTTCCAAGTGAATGCTTATTGTTAAGGAATATGTTTGATCCCAAAGATGAGGTGGCTAGACTGCACCTATACTTGGAAAGTTTTTGCCGTACTTTTGTTGTGTCTAATGATATTATATTACTGGCATGGTGTGCTGCAGAAGGAACCGGATTTTGATTTGGATATTAAAGAAGATGTTGAAGCAGAATGCTCCAAGTTTGGGAAGTTAAATCATATATATGTTGATAAGTGGGTTAATTAGTAATTCTTATGTTCCTCTTCGACTTTTATAACTGAAGACTATATAAGACTCTGACATTTCCGTTTAATTATTATTTGTATGATAAGCAGGAGGAGTGCTGGTTTCGTCTACATACGATTTGAAGATACCCAATCTGCAATAAGTGCACAGCGGGCCTTACATGGGAGATGGTTTGCAGGGCAGATGATCACTGCAAGCTTCATGGTACACATTTGATTGGCTTTATTTCCCTCTTTTTATTTTATTTTATTTTTGGATATTCACAATTGATGAACCTTTTTCCCTAACCAGAGATCTATTAAATACTGTATATGCTGGCAGGTGCCCCAGTCATACGAGGAAAGATTCCCAGACAGCAGATAAATTCTTGGGGTCCATTATCAAGTATTCGCATGATTGTAGCAGGAATATGCATCCTCAGAATTATACCACTTAAGGCTTCCTTTGAGAAAGATTTTTAAGGAAGCCATGTTGTGTACACTTACACATGGAACTTCAATTTGTCTTCTGACTTATGAGAAGTTAAAAGGTGCTGCTTGTAAAAGCTGCAGTTGCTATACTTTATCTGTATTTTGGGGGGTGTTGGTTTGATTTAAGAATCTTATTACATTATTACTGTTGTACCTCTTAAGTGTTATTGACTGGGACATGGGTTTTGTGAATGCTAGTTACAATGATCATGTAATCCATCTTAGGCTGATGGCAATTACACAAGTTTTGATGTGCGATAATTGGACCGTGCTATCAATGTGCATGAAATACAAAAATGTCAGACCTCCGTTTTTTGGTGTAAAATTGTCGTTTAACCTCGTCATATGAAACATAAAGCTTTTAGTAAGGTGTTTTAATTTAATTTTTTTTTGAGAAAATTCAAGTTTAAAACTATTTCCGGACTTCATTAAAAGTTTAAAACTATTAGTAGGTAGAAGATTAATGTTGAAATTTTTTATCAATTATTTAATATTTCAATAAGTGATAGGATAACCATTACTATTACTATTGTATACATTCAATACAATGTTCAAAGTAGATTTTACTATAAAAAAAATATAGATGGATAGATACGTATTGTGGTATGTGTCGTTAGTAAATTTAACTATAGCGCCTGTCGTAAGCGCTGCGGTCATGATATTCTTTGTCAACTACATGTGCTTGGGCTCTTCTGTGTGTAGCGCTTCTAAAAGCTTCTCCCCAATACCATCCTAATAGTTAACTGTCATTTTGACCCTTGAAATTGTAATATGGTCTCACTTAAATCCTTGAAATTAACGAAAATGCAATTTAGTCCTTGAAATTGTAAAACGTCGATCAAATTAGTCCCTATAATTGTAAAACGACAGTCAAGTTAGTCCGTCGTTTTACAATTTTAGGGACTAACTTGACCGACGTTTTACAATTTCAGAGACTAAATTACATTTTCGTTAATTTCAGGGACTTAAGTGAGACAATTTTACAATTTCAAGGGCTAAAATGACAGTTATCTCTAAATAGTATATTTAATATACTCCTATAAAAAAAATAGGGAATAGGAGAGAGAAGGCAAATATATATACACTAGACGAATTGAGTCGATCGACTTTGAACAAGATATACTCAAGAGTAATTAATTTAGTGATGGAAACAAAATTAGTTGAAGAAGATATTGTGATTGTGGGAGCTGGAATTGCTGGCCTTACAACTGCCTTAGGACTTCACAGGTACATATATACCTCTCCAGTTTTCTCTCTCTATATATATCTTAATTAGAGTGAAGTAGTATTTAATATTTATATATCAATAATGTAATTTAAGCTAGAATTAACTTGACAGTGATCGATATTCATTATCGCAGGTTGGGTGTCCGAAGTTTGGTATTGGAATCTTCAGATACTCTGAGAGTCACTGGGTTTGCTTTAGCAGTGTGGGAAAATGCTTGGAAGGCGTTGGACGCTGTTGGTGTTGGAGGCTTCCTCCGCCACCAACATATACAGCTTTATGGGTAACCATGACATTGTTACGAAGTATTTATTGGTTTCATTGATGATTAATCTTTATCGGATGATTTGGTTGGCCACTTTTACTCATATTTTTTCTATCTATAAGGTTCAAATCCAAAACTTTACTTGAAAGATCTAAATCCAGTTCCACTCAGACCGATGTAATGTTAGTTTTCTTTTTTTAATTTTTTTATATTAATATTATCATAGAAACATTATATAATAAAAACCAAATTAAAACTTGATTTAATAATAAAAAATACATAAAAGTGTCATACAGTAACATAAGTTGTTTTTGTCTTTTAACATGGTAATGATAGGTGGACACCCCACCACCCATTACACACCCCATTTCAATGAAGTGGGGGGAAGTGGGAGGTGTCCCATGGGTGTGGGGTGGTGGTCCATCAATCATTACCCTTATGAATTGGGTAATGATAGGTGGACACCCCACCACCCATACTGTGACGAGGACTTCGAGCTCCAACTATCATCACCACTAATTGCTTTGTTTCTCGTTTTATTTTTATTCTTATATATATAGTTAATATTATTTTATTTTTACTTAAAAATATTTATAAGAAACAAAATAAAATTATTAATAAAATAGAAAAAATCCCAATTGAAATATCAAGTCATCCCAAACCGATGTGTTTCTACTCTCAATACATTTTCAATTAATCAGAGGATGAAAGAAGTAACAGCTTCCTCAGATATTTTAGTGTTTTATATGAATAATCCCACTTCTATATTTTTGGAGTCAGAGTCATTCATGATGACCTTTCTTATGTTATCATGTGTGTATGATCTTGTGTGAGCGTGTTGTGATCCCAGATCTAGTGTCATAATTTTAGTTTTTCTTTCTTTGATAATCGTCCGTTTGACACTCCACCAAATGAAAAAACAAAGATCCTGAATATATCCTCTCAAAATAAAAATTGAACAAAACATGAAAAATAAATAAATGAAAGATTTGGAGAAAGTGCAAGAACATGAAACTAAACTACTTGAATTGGAGTGCAGGAATGTGACTACTTCATTGATTACGGGGCAACAAACCGCAGCTACATCTTTCAGGGACACAGGAAAGCCGTAAGTGCATTTGTATATGGATAATGTTGATGTGTCCAAAATGTTTCAATTAAGTTTAAAAATAACCCTCTTGATTACATTTGTATATGATTTCAAGTGTCCAAATGTTTCAATCTGTAACGGAAAAGGTTAAATTTGATCTGAAATTTGGCTATGATGGGTGTTTTTGATGCAATGTAGTGAACTTCGGGTTGTTAGAAGGAAGTTAATGTTGGAAGCCCTTGCCAATGAGCTTCCAAGTGGCATCATTCGGTACTTGTCAAAGGTGGTTGCTATTGATGAATCTGACTCCTTTAAGATAGTACATCTTGTTGATGGAACAACCATCAAAACCAAGGTAAAACAATATACATGTGTAACAACTTCTATTATGAATTTAAGTTAGCAACCTTAATTAATATGATGGGTGTTTTCAATTTAAAAGGCATTGATTGGGTGTGATGGAGTAAACTCTGTGGTGGCTAAGTGGCTAGGCTTCAAGGAGGCCACTTATACAGGGAGATATGCAATCAGGGGTTGTGTGGAGTTGAAAAGCAATCATAATTTTGAGCCAAAGCTCATGCAGTACTTTGGCAAAGGTTTTCGAGCAGGAGTTGCTCCATGTGATGAGAAGGACATTTATTGGTTTTTCACTTGGACTCCCACCAACCAAGGTGAATTCATTTTTTCTTCCCCTTTTTAGATTAAACTATTAAAAGAGATTTAGAGTTAAGCGATTTATCTTTGGACCAAATACATGACAAGGTTTTATGATGTCAGTTGATTCATGTTTATTGATTCATGTCAATCCCACTCAATGGAAACAAGTTTTATTATAATTGTTGTATTCACACTGTTTATTAGTTGAAGACAATCAACAATATTGTCACGTTTACTTGTCCACTTGGCTTGTCTTGTAGATAAAGAGGTAGTTGAGGACCCTGCTAAACTGAAACAATATGTGTTAAACAAGCTCGAGAAGATGCCAAGTGATGTTAGATACTTCATAGAAAAAACAGAATTAGATTGTTTCCATTCAGCTCCATTGAGATATAGACATCCTTGGGAGCTTGTGATGGGAAACATTAGTAAAGGCAATGTTTGTGTTGCTGGAGATGCTTTCCACCCCATGACACCTGACCTTGGCCAAGGTGGGTGTTGTGCCTTGGAGGATGCTGTTATTTTAGCCAGGTGCCTAGCTGAAGCCTTGTGCAAAGAACCAGGGAGACATATGAAGGAAAAAGAGGAAGAAGGAGTGGACCAATGTAAAAGGATTGAGGAAGGCTTGAAGAAATATGCAAATGAGAGAAGATGGAGATGCATTGATCTCGTTAGTACAGCTTATATCGTGGGTTTTATTCAGCAGGGTAATTCAAAGTTCATTACATTTATTAGGGACAAAATCTTGGCTCCATTGCTAGCTGGTCAGTTATTGAAGAAGTCGGATTTTAATTGTGGACAACTCAATAGCCCTTAATTAGTGACAATGTTATCTTGTGAAATGGTCAATCCGTCACTGTTGCCTTTTTTTTTTTTCTTGCCATAATAATGAACTCGAGTTCCTTGTTATACTTTTGATGCCAATATTTTTTGTTCTCACTATTATTTGATGTTTATTAGTAAAGTCGCATGAAGTTCTATTTGCCAACTAAACCGCACATTCAGATGATAATTCATCTTGCACTCGTGCAACAAGCAAGCAAGCAGAAATTACGGGTTAACATTTTATCAGGTCATTTTTTTAGTAATCCAAAATAAGCAATGAATAGTAATAAGCAATCACAAAATACAGTTTACATTAAGCTGGAGACACCAGAGTGTAAAGAGGACGGTGATAATAGCTGCTAAGGCTTTGTTTGGCAAAAAGTAACGGATAAGCTAACTGATAGTAGATTGAATTTGAAGTGTTTGATAAAATTAGTGGTTAAACTAATTGATAAATGTAAAATTACATAAAAGGACATTCGTGCACTAAAATCCTCAACAATTATATCGGATGATAAATGTTTACATGAACAGGGTCGCATATCCTATGGTTCTGATATCCGAGAAAAGCACACATTGAGTAAAAAGCTTAATAGAAATACAAATGTATGTATGTTGAATCCACCCTCCTCATCTTTTCTTAAAACCATACTTTTTGCGCTCATAGAACAAGTCAGTTTTGGCACTCCCTAAATTAACAATTTTGGGGCAACCATCCCTGTCTTTCTCCTGCTGTGTGCATTCCTTGCAGTAGTATGCATCAGATATTCCTACTCCTCCACATATGACACATCGACCCTGAAATGATCCGTAGTTGCATTCGTCACATACCCTGACAAGTGTACATGGACGCACATAAGAGTCGCATATCACACACTTGCCATCGCATTTCTCGCACAATCGTCCAATGGCAATTCCTGGCTGCTTACGGCACATGATCAAATCAGGATGATGCTTGGCCATATTTTCAACAACCTGCTAGATGCTGAATATATATACAAAACCTTAAGTGCTGTCTAGAAATGAAAGTTCTAGCAAAACCAGGTATAATATAGAATTTTGCAACCAAATATTGGGATAGCTTCATTGCAATCCTAGTAACTAATATTTCCTAGTAAATATGCAAAATCCATAAGGAAGTGAAATCTATTTTAATAATAGGATCAGAATATCAGATAGTCTCTTCATCACATTAGCTACAATGCAACGTGATTTTGATCTTTCCATAAGAAGAAAATAGATTCTGGAAGTAGCCAATAATTAGAACAGACAACTGACTACCTCAAAAATATAAAGAATTACATAACTTCTAATTTTTCAGTTGATGTGATGCTGCATCATAACAAAGTGGCACTGCAAGCATTCGTTGATATTTTTTATTTCCAAGTTGCCCACATAAAGCTAACCGAAAGTGACAAATACACCACCCCCACTATAGGCTCCAGAATTATGTTTTGTCTCTTTTCCTCAGACAAATATCATAAAACCACAAGTAGAAAGAGGGGCTACATCAATCCTAGCAAACTCAGAAACCTTCAGCAGCTTAAGAACCTGTTTGTAAGCTTCTCCTCATAACAATAAAATTGTTAAAGCTATTATAGCTTACACCATATACCTCACACATCCAGAGGCAGAGAGCAAATCCTATATGACATTAAGGTAGAGTCTGATATAACTGACTCCTACAAAATCCCCTGAACCTCTAACATGCTCTACCTTCAAGAACTGGATTGTTTATATTCTATAACCTTCTGAGTGTATGTATTTATATGGCTTATCTTTCTCACCAACTACTATGTGCCATTCAAGTAAAAATAAGATCAAATTAACAACCATTGTTTGTAGCCATAGCATTCAAGACAACATTATTCATATCACACACAATGCAGCAAAAGATGGGGGAAAAAATGGCATACTGCATCAGAAAACCAAACCCCATAATTCAATATTGATTTTTGAGGGCACACCAAAGCAAAATTCCCATCTCAACGCAATAGAATCAAACAGAGTGCACTCACCTTCAGTTGCGACTTGCGAGAGAAAGCGTATTGGGAGAGAATCGGAAGTGAAACCGCGAGAAGCAAACACAGTACAAGAGATTAAGGGCATTTTTAATTGGGTTCTTATTTTTTAAAACTATTTTATGCAACAATATTTAAAATATATTTTTCAGAACAAGACAAGGAATTTATTTGATAACATTACTTTGATGATACACAATATTTTTTTATTCAATAAGGGGGATCGAACTCGGGTGTCATCGGCTATATATGTTTAGTGCTGTCAATCGAGCTAGCATCCTTTGACACACAGAAAATTAAATTTATTTTAAAAATATGTAGTCAAACTATTTTTTGTTCATTTTTTTTTTGTTATTGAGGTGTAATCAAGTCTACTTGGTAAATAAAAGATGACAGTAAAATATAAATCTTTATTTTTTCTATTTTTTCATTCTAGTAAATAGTAAAACAATTGGAGTGAGAACAAGTAAATATAAAACACTTACTTAAATAAGCTTTTTATTAGTGACAAAAAAAATAATAAGTTTTTTATTGTTTTAAAAATTGTTATCAGATAGTTCCTAAATTGCTATCAAAAGAGCATGTTTTAATTTAATACATGACAATATGTTTAAAAACAATTAGTTTAAAGTATAAACAGCTAAGATTTGAAGAGAAAAAAGTAATACAAAAAGGAAAATTTAAGATTAATTAATTTGAATTTTTTAAAAAACGTAAAAATAATCTTTAACAACAAAGTTGCGCGTCTAAAGAAAAAACCACAATAAAAAAAGCTCATTTAAAAAAATATTTTAGGTTTAAATACTTTTTTCGTTCCTGCAAAATGACTGAGTTTCATTTTTCGTCCCTGTAAAAAATTTTGTTTGTTTGTGATCTCTGTAAAACAAAAAGTTTTATTTTTAGTCCCTGCAAAATTGTTTTAGTCCTTGTAAAATTTAGTCATGTTGAATTAGTCCCTGTAATATGTGAACAATTTTGTTTTTAGTCCCTATTAAATTTATTTTATAAGGACTACTTTGGCAATTATCTAAATATTACAGGGACTAATTCAACATGATCTAAATTTTACAGGGACTAAAACAATTTTGCAGGGACTAAAAATAAAACTTTTTGATTTACAGGGATCACAAACAAACAAAATTTTTTACAGGGACGAAAAATGAAACTCGGTCATTTTACAGGGACGAAAAAGATATTTAAACCAATATTTTATTATATATGATAAATTGAAATAAAGAAACTAATAATTAATCAAACTATAAGATTCGTTCATAAAAAGCTAAATCTTTCAAAACGATTTGATCCGTTTAAAAACCATCTTAATAGTAAAAAAAGACTTAAAATGCATGCACATGTATTGAAGTGTTTTGAGAATGTCTATGTGCGTAATCTTTCATTATTTACATGATTAAACCCAGCATTTATTGGCGTGGTGGTTCGGTGTCTAATCTCTTAATTAAGTGATTGAATATTTGATCTTTAATGATTGAACGCAATATGAGGTAAAACTTTACCCTTAATTAGCCGATTCAGTGTGGAGTTATTACAGATTTAGCACCATTTTTGTATAAAAAATTATTTACATGATTAAAAGATCATTAGACTTTCTTTTTAAAATAAATCAAACAATATTTGTTAAGGCGGACAAAAATTGAGTACTTGTAAATTATTTCTTAATAATAAAAAATGAGGAACGGGAGGTTGTTCCCAAGTGTTACTTATAGTCAGTCACACTTTGACTGAAATTCGATTTTGCGAGCGGAGATAAGCTAGGCTGCTAACTAGGGTTCTGTTTGGTTCAAAGAAGGGGAAGGGAGGGGAGGAATTTTAATGTAAGGGAGGGAAAGGGAGGAGAGAAATTTAAATAGAAATTGTGTTTGGTTGGAAAAAAATGAGGGAAGGAATTTTAATTAAGAGAATAAACTAATTTACTTTTTATATTTTTGTAAGTTTTTATGTTTAATTTAATTTAAAGTTATTTAAGTAAATATTATTTAAAGTCTTCTACTCTCCCTCCAAATCCTCCAATATTAAAGGGGAGCCAAATCCCTCCATTCCCCTCCCCTTCCCTCCTCTCCCCTCCTTAAAAAAATGAACCAAATAAGAAAATTTTAAAATATTGCCTCCCCTCCCCTCCCCTCCTCTTCCCTCCAATTCCCTCAAACCAAACACTATGTAAGAGAAAACACTTTACAAAAGGATAAAAAAATACTAATAAAGTGCACTGCAAAGAAATTAGGGCCTATTTGGATTGGCTTATGCAGAGTTTATCTGAGCTTATTTAATAAAGTACAATGTTTGCATTTTTGAAGGGAAAAAAAACATGTTTGATTCTATTCTTTTTGCTATGTCCCTAGTTAATCAGGAGAGAACGAGGATCTTGAGTTTCATCTAAAATTCTTGCTATTGATGATGGGTGTTTTTATGTGATACAGTGGAGCCCGTGAAGTTCGTTGTATTAGAAGGCAGTTATTGTTGGAAGCCCTTGCCAATGAGCTTCCAAATGGCACCATTAGGTGCTTGTCAAAGGTGGTTGCTATTGAGGAATCTGGCTTCTCTAAGATAGCCCATCTTGCTGATGGAACCACCATCAAAACTAAGGTAAAACAATATGTTGTGACATGACATATATATATATATATAGATAATGAAATAGGCAAAGATCTTGCTGATTTGTCATAATCTCTCTGGTAGTAAAAAAGTAACTCAAGTATAGTGGTTTAAAATACAAGTAAATCTTAATTCATTTCATTGTATTTATTAATTTTTTTTTACAAAATACATTTTATTTAATACAAATTTAATTTTAACGATCCCTTTTATTAAGGACAGTTTAGGAAATAAAATCTATTTTTTATGATATCAAGAAAATTAAATGAAGTTAATTAACATTTATAATTAACTGGCGTGAATTAGTTATTTTCTATTCATATTTGAGTTCAAAGTAGTGCATAAGAAGAAAACAACTTCTATTGTGAATTCAAAGTTAGTAGAACCTTAATTGATACGTTGATGTTTGTAACATAAAAGGTATTGATTGGGTGTGATGGAATAAACTCCATGGTGGCAAAGTGGTTAGGCTTCAAGGAGGCCTCTTATACAGGGAGATATGCAATCAGGGGCTGTGCAGAGTTGAAAAGCAATCACAATTTTGAGCCAAAGCTCATGCAGTACTTTGGCAATGGTTTTCGTTCTGGAGCTATTCCATGTGATGATAAGGCTGTGTACTGGTTTTTCACTTGGATTCCCACCAACCAAGGTGTGAATTCATTTTCTCTTCCCTTTTTTAGGCATGTCTGAAGTGAATTCTCTCTTTTAGCCCAAAGCTAGTCCAATTTGTTGCTTTTATAAAAGTTTTTTTTTTTAAGACAGAAAAAAAAATCTTTGGAAATGATGTTTTTCTATAAGATTATACTCTACAACTATGAATTCATTGAAAATCTTCAAAAATAGAAGTTTTTTACTGTGGAAATTTCCATAGCAAAAATAAAAAAAATAGCATTCATTCACTATGGAAAATGGTACAACCTTATCATTGTCACATTTACTTGTCCACTTGGCTTGTCTGACAGATAAAGAGCTAGTTGAGGACCCTGCTAAACTGAAACAATATGTGTTAAACAAGCTCGAGAAGATGCCAAGTAATGTTAGGTCCTTCAAAGAGAAAACTGGATTAGATGGTTTCCAATCAGCTCCATTGAGATATAGACATCCTTGGGAGCTAGTGATGGGAAACATTAGTAAAGGCAATGTTTGTGTTGCTGGAGATGCTTTCCACCCCATGACACCTGATCTTGGTCAAGGTGGATGCTGTGCCTTAGAGGATGGGATTGTTTTAGCCAGGTGCTTAGCTGGGGCCTTCTCCAAAAAACTAGGGACACATATCAAGGAAAAGGAATTAGAAGAGGACCAATACAAAAGGATTGAGGAAGGCTTGAGGAAATATGCAAATGAGAGAAGATGGAGATGCATTGATGTCATTAGTACATCTTATATTGTAGGTTTTATTCAGCAGGGTAATTCTAAGCTGGTTACCTTTTTGAGGGACAAATTTTTGGCTCCATTCCTAGCTAGTATGATGTTGTTGAAGAAGCTAAATTTTGATTGTGGACAACTAAATAGCCCTTAGTTACACAATTATCTTGTAGTTCCTCGTTGTTGCCTCTAGTTTTGATAAATGTATTTGAGTTCTAATTTATACTTTTGATGCAAAGATTTTTTTTTTCTTCTCACCTATGATTTAATGTTGATTTAGTGAAGTTGCACACATAAGAACCTAGCTAGTCAAAGTCCAATCACAATTAATGAATGGTTCTAATAAGCTAAATTAACAAACTGTGAAAGTAGGGATGGTAATGCCTAATGAGTCCGATCACCTATGATTTAATTACATAATTATTCAATTAATTTTGTGTTTAATCTAATCATTAGTTTTACTTTTATATGTTTTAAGTTTCTATTGAAATTTACTAGAATAAAACAATATTTAGAATCGAAAGATAAGTATTTGTAGTCTTTTTGAGATTCTGATTCTGATTATGAGATAAAGTAAACTAACAATTTGTATTATTAATTTTGACTTTACAATTATAACTATTAGTGTAATGTATTATTTTTTAACATATTTTACAAATACTCAAGACTTTTATGAATTTGTGGCTCTAGAAATTAGGAAAAAAAAAACTATAGTAGTCACTCATTACTTATAGGTGTGGACAATATTAATAGTGGTCTCCATAAAGATTGACTCAGAAGCCCGAGGACGTCACCCAATATCTCGAGTTGTGATCTTTTCTATTTTTTTTTTATTTCTTTTATTATTATGTTTTTAAGGAAATAAATCACATAAATATAATACATGAGTGTTATTTATTTTATTTATTCTTTCAAAAATATAGTAATAAAAGAAATTGAGAGAAAAATAAATGCAAAGAATATCCTAACTCTAATATCTCAAATTCACCATCACGGCCACATGAATGATATGCTTAACATAATATAATATTTATTTACATTTTGATAAAATTAGTAAACTGGTCTCATAAGTTAATTTATTTTTTTAATTTAGTCATTCATTAAAATAAATTAACAACAAAGTCCCATATATTTGTAACTGTTAATACCAAGGGACTGACACATTGCAAGCCACTTAGGATCAGTAACGGACACGTCATCAAATTCTAACGGTGTTTGAAGAAAAGGCCAATAGTGTCAATGGTTATAAGACAAATTTTATGGTACCTAGAAAAAATCATGAGACTTTGTTGTTGAATTTTTTTTAATAAATGATCAAATTGAAAAAATAAATTAACTTATGACCAGTTTACTATAATTTTGCCTTATATTTATTTGTAATTAACGCCTTGTATAAATGATCAGCACTTTACTTTTTTTTTTTTGATACAATGATCAGCACTTTACTATATAAACACATTCACCCAAAAAAAAACTTTACTATATAAACAATACTTTGATTGATTGTATATCTCATTGTGACAATTCATAATATATTATTTTTATATAAAATGTTCAGTACACAACTTACCTCTATAAAATAAATGCTACTCTTAATAGGAAAAAGTTGTTCTTTTTATAACAATAAGAAAAAGTTGTTAAAAAGGAGAATACAGAAACAGAGAATACATAGCAATATTTATAAAAAAAAACAGAATATTTTTTATGGAATAAAAACAGAGAATATTTTTTTTAGATAGACAAATATTAGTAAATTAGTATGTTATATTAATGAGAAAAGTTTGAACTCAAGATCTCTTTATCACTCTAATCCATATATTTTTCTTCCAAATCACCTTATGACTCCCAAAACAGAGAATATATATAAAAGTTCTTTTGACAATAACTGTGTATAGCCAAATATATAACCCAATCAATTATATTTATTGATATAATTTTAAATTCTTCACACAAAATAGTACTTTTCACAAAATAAATAATTTTAAAAATTAAATAATAATTTGGCTTTTTCATTGAACTATTATAATTTCACGTTAAAATTACCGATTTAGTGTAATTTTTAAAATATTTATCAAAATGAAATAAGTGATATGTCAAATGTGCGACTTTACATTTTTTTTACATCGGACTTTCAATGTTTTTTATTTTTTTAACGTTACTTGTTTTTTTTTTAAAAAAACTCTGTGCAAGTTGTGCACTGGAAACACGACTTTGCAGCATAATTCTGGAAACACGACTTCACAGGACATATGCTCTGTGTAGTCCATGAAAGGCTCATATAGGATTTGTGAGATATATATACATATATATATTATATATATATTGAGGAAATAAATAAATAGAGATGCTTCATGTAGAAGGAAACAGCGGCAGCATAAGATAAGATTCTCCATTTAATTTAACTTTATGCGCGCGTCTATAAAATGCAGGCTCAGCGTTAACGGCAAGACATAAAAAACATTGGACGCGGATTAGGTGCAGTCGCGCAGTCGACTGCACCTAATCTAGACCGTCTGTTTTGATCGGACGGTCGACAATAAATCGAATTTAAAATTCAAACTAAAATCCTGAGCCGATCGATCTTGATCCAACGGCTGTGATGGCCCTGACTGCATGACTGCACCGTTTTGCTGACTGCACCCAATCCGGGTCAAAAAACATTATGCTGCAAACTGCAAAGTCGTGTTTCCGGTGCACGACTTGCACTAAGTTTTATAAAAACAAGCAAAGTCGTATATGCTATATACGATTTGCATGAATTTTAAAAACAAAAATAAAAAACAACATATAAAGTCGTATATGTCATCGTATGTGTCAACTATGACTTTGGAAAAAAATTGAAAGTCACACATCAGATATACGACTTATCTCATTGTATATGTCGTTGTATGTGTTATCTATGACTCAAGGCTTTTTTTTTTATGAAAAAAATGTTAAAACTATCTAACTTGGTGACCCAGTAGCATGTAAAGGGTATAAAAAAATAGTAATATGACTTCATATATACGAGAGTGTTCAAGGGAGAGTGTCAAAAAGAGTGTTGGTAGCACTCCTCCTCCCTTAAACCCAATACTCTCTTTGACACTCTCCCATGAACACTCTCCCATATATTTTTTTTTTGCTTCTACTTCGAGGAGTATCCCACCGCCTATACGACGGGGACTAATCTCCCGCGGGAGTTTGTTCGGCACCTCTAATGGGTGGCATCCCTCCCAGCTGAGATTTTTTCCATACCCAAGGCTCGAACCCGAGACCTTGGTTAAGGGGCGAGAGGCCTTAACCACTCACGCCAACCTCAGTTGGTACACTCTCCCATATATGAAGACGCATTACCATTTTTTATACCCTTTACTTGCTACCGGGTTACGAAGTTAGATAATTTAAACATTTTTTTCGTAAAAGAAAAAACATTGGCTCTCAACTCAACCCTCGTCTCTCTTCTTTGCTCCCATGGCTGCCACCGAAAATGTCTATGTAACACCTTCATTCTGATTCCATAAGTCATCGCTGCATCCTATGGCCAAGTGAGCTAAAGACAAGGGGAAAGTGGATTGCTAAAAAAATAACATTGGGGACTGTAGACTTTAAAGTAGAGAAATTATGCAGAAGAACCACTTTCAATTTGCTATCAAGAAATATATCATTCGGTTGTTGTTTGTCTTTAACACAATAATTTGAGGGCCGATCCCAAATCAAACACGCGTTGGAAATAATTTTACACGAAATTGGAGAGAATACCCAAATCAAACAAAAAAGCCAAAATCTTCAGTGTCTTTTTCTCTGATCCCAATTGGGGAGAGATAGATCGACAATATTCGGCGACCCTAAAATTGGACAAAATTGGGGTCAATCGATGGAGAAAGATAGGATTTGACGGAAGGTTGCATCAATCGGAGAGGTGGCAAGGAAATTGGGGTTCAAAACGAGGGAGGAGAAGTTCAGAGAGTGGCAATGGAGGCACGAAGAAGAAACGTTTCAGTTTTTTTTGTGGTCAAAAAACATTTCAATTTCAAACATAAAAAATATTAAAATTCTTAAAACTTGAAGAGCCGGTAACCAAGTAAGAGTTAAAATTTTTTTTGAGTGATGTGACTTTATGCATGGGAGAGTGTTCAACGGAGAGTGTTAGAGAGAATATTGTTACTATTTCTCTTAGGCTACGTTTGGACGGAGGTTTTAGGAGAGGAGGGGAAGTGGAGGAGATGACTTATAATTTCTAATTACTTTGTTTAGCTTTAATAGGACAAATGAAATATTATTTTAGAAGGTAGCAGACACCAAGACATAATTTTTTTTTTAATTTTAAAAACTCCCAAGCAAGAAAATTGGAGATTATAAATTTTTTCCTCTCCTTTTTTCTCCTCCAAAAACCCCCATCCAAACATAGCATCAAGGGAGGGTGTCAAAGAGAATGTTAGTAGCGTTTCACTTTCAGAAATTACACCAAATCAGTAATTTCAAATTACTAATCGTGCGCCTCATAATTTTTTGGATAAGCATCTAGATGGTTCGGTCCCTAAGTGGATCATATAGTCCGGTGGGCCCAAACACCTAATATAGGAGGTTAGTATAGTTATATGAATTTGACCCCAGATGTTATAAAGATTATGAAGTGACCCTTAAACTTTCAAAAATTTACAAACTTAAACCTAACACATAATTTGGAAACATTACACCGTTTTGAGAGTTTCAAGCTTTTTTTTGTTCATATTATTGTAGTAAAATTTTCAAATTATATTCATGACTCTTATTAAATATTAAATTTAATAATAATATCATTATGTAGTACCAAATAGGGGTGTTTCCGGATTAGATTAGATTGGTTTTGAGAGAAAAAATTATTCAATCCGATCGATCATTTCAGTTTGCTCTTCGATGATCCGATCAGTGTGATTCTAAAATTAAATTTGATCCCATCCGATCTAATTTTTTTCGGTTTGGGTTGGTTTGTTTTTGGTTTTTAAAAAAACTATAAATATTTTTAAAATGAACGAAAGAATTAATTAAAAATTTGTTTTTATTTCTCATTTCATAAACTAAGTACATATAAATAAAAAAATATAATGGCAATTAATATAAAATATAGAATAACCACATTAGACCTCACATTATATAATATACTGTCTTAAAATATAAATTTTCTTATCATTTCCTACATAAAAGTATGGGAGAGTAGTGTAATTTTGAAAATAGTAGTATATATATAGAAGATTGGTTTGAATTGGATTGAATTGGTTTTCTTTATGGGATCCAAAATCCGATCCAATCTAATAAAAAAATTTAATTTTTTTGGTTTTTGATTTTTTGCTTATTTGGTTTGGCCATTGCGATTTATATTGAATTTGATTAATTATGAATACCCCTAGTACCAAATTAACTAACGCAACATAATAAGATTTTTAATGAAATTTGATCATGTAAGATTTTAATTAAAGCAATATAATAACTCATGTAATATTATATTATAATAATAAATTATATCTATATTAATTTATTAAAATTACAACATTAAAAACTACTTTACATTCGAACTGATGCATGAACGGACGACGAGGGAACTTTTTTTCCCGTTATTTACACTGTTTTCCAATTTTTATAAATAATCATACTTAATAATAAGTTTTTCAAATAAACATACTTCAAGACCTTCTTTGCAAATTTCTTAAACCTCCTTCTTTACAGGTCCAATAGGTAGCCGTCATGAGATCCTGACCATTCGTTTCTTTTAATAATATTTGTCGATGGCAACAAATGCCCATGGGACTACATGGTCCACTTAGGGACCAGACCATGCTGGAAGCCACCCTAGTTCATGGTACACGCTATAGCCTTATTCATTTTCTTTCTCCATCCGAATAAATCATGACACATATCCATGCACCTAATTCACTTCACATGATCTATTTTGTTTTTCTTCCCAGCTAGGACTAGCTAGCATGAAACACGTGGGTTCAGATCAATTTTGAGTTAGAGCTTAGAAGTGATATGATATAATTCATCACTTAAATATGAATTTTTATCCCTTGGAAGCTCTCTAACTGAATTAGAAGTGATCAATTTTGAGTTAAATTCACTCAGTCACTTAATTAAATTCATTAATAGGGATTTTTCTTTTTATATTTAAGCTGTCCTTATCGTGAACAGGAAACACATCCGTCTCATAAGTGATTGCTGTTGTCATCATTTTTCACAAGCTCGCTCTATATATAATTGTTCATTTCCTCACCGGTTTGATAGAAAAGAGAAGAATACCACAAAAATAATTGTTTTCAGCTTTCCAAATTAACAAAAAACATTATTATAATGGAAACACTAGTTGAAGACATCGTGATCGTGGGAGCTGGAATTGCTGGGCTCACAACATCCTTAGGACTTTACAGGTACGCACGCATATATATAAATATATACTACTTCAACTTAACTAGATCTGACGACGGTGATAGATGGTTAATTAATTGCAGGTTGGGGGTACGAAGTTTGGTATTAGAATCAGCAGATAGTTTAAGGGTCACAGGATTTGCATTAACAACATGGACAAATGCTTGGAAAGCCTTGGATGCTGTTGGCGTGGGAGCCATCCTTCGTCAGCAACATGTGCAGCTAAATGAGTAAATTACCTTCCTTCATAAGATTGGGGAATCATATTTTTAGGCTATAGCCAGCAACTACTAGAAGAAAAACTATTTGTTAGTATATTTTTAAGATTTGAAGGATGTATATTTGAATAACTTCTGAATTAATTAGGCAAGGAATTAAATTGATATTTAACGTATTTTAGAGACCACTTCTTTATATATTTCTTGGAATGATTCACCGCGCACCTTAATTGAAACAATAAATATTATTGAAGTGATGAAACTTTTAAATTTCTTTGAATTTCGTATTTTTTTTCAAACATGTCATTTATGTGATGTGATGTGAATCACAAATGGCTTCAATCCCTTCACTTGTAACTTCCTCTCTCAATCCTTAAATTTGGAAGCTGACCCAAAGAATCGCTTCCAGTGACGTAGACTTTTAATGGAATGGAGATCACCGTTTTCACACCTGTGAATAATTTCAAATCACAGGTGTAAACGGCTCTGGGAATCTAACAACTCAACCTGTAGCATTATTCACATCATGGGTATGGTCACTGCAGCCAGGACCAGGACCTGATGCCCCCTTCTCTGTGAACCAGACTCCTGTCCGTCTTCTCACACCTGTAAAATAAAACCCACCCCCTCATGTGAACGGTTCTGCTTCTCAGACCGCTAACAGTACTGTTGAGTGTTGACTCTTCCAAAAACCACACATGGGGAAAAAAACCACACCCATACTGTGAACGTGATTGTGACTGATACAGCCCAGGCCCTCGCCATTGGACATGCCATATTTTTCCCAGAGAGACCCAAAACATTCTCGTGGATTGGAAAGCCAACTATGGAAAGGATATTTTTATTCCTTACTTTACTTCCAAGGAAACTCTTTCTAATTTGTTTATCTAATAACGTTACTGAAAATTAAGCTAGCTGGTTTGAAAAAAGTAACAATCCTGAAACTAAAGTACGGGAATTGGAGTGCAGGAATGTCACTACTTCTCTGATCACAGGGCAACAAACATCAAGCTTGTCTTTCAAGGGCACCACAAAACAGTAAGTATATCCAATTTCCTATGCTAGCTTCTGATTAAAAATGTTTCAAACTCAAATGAATTCACCATAATAAATAAAAAAAATGTGTGTTTTCGATCATGCGATGCAGTGGAGCCTGTGAAGTTCGTTGTGTAAGAAGACAGTCAATGTTGGAAGCCCTTGGCAAGGAGCTTCCAAGTGGGGCCATCAGGTATTTGTCAAAAATTGCTGCTATTGAGGAATCTGGCTTCTCTAAGATACTCCATCTCGCTGATGGAACAACCATCAAAGCCAAGGTAAAATTACACAACACGAGTGTGTCTGTGACTGACTGTGTGTGAAGCAAATTAAATAACTTCCATTCCATTGAGTACACCCAGCTAATTGATCATGCAATAATTAATTAATGTTTGCAATTACTGAAAATTAAGGTATTGATTGGATGTGATGGAATAAACTCAGTGGTGGCAAAGTGGCTAGGCTTCAAGGAGACCTCTTTCACGGGGAGATATGTGATCAGGGGTTTCACAATGTTGACAGATAATCATCGTGGGCTTGACCCCAAATTCATGCATTTCTTTGGGAAAGGCTTTCGATCTGGTGTGCTTCCCTGTGATGACAGCACCGTTTACTGGTTTCTCACTTGGACTCCCACCACCCATGGTGAATTATATTCTTTGTTTTAGCCTTTTTTTTTTTTTTGAACTCTGAAAACTGGTTGTCATTTTGTTGTTATACTTATATCAATATCACTGTCATGTATTTAATATGGACGAACCACCAAAATTGTTCCTAAAATTATAAGATGCAGTTAATTTTGTAAATGAAATTATTAATATTTTGAAATTTTAAATTTGTCGCTGAAATTGAGTTTTCTCGATCGTATTGGTCTTTTTGAAAAATTCAATTTAGTCATTGAAATTGTCCGACAGAGACTAATGTGATAACAAAAATATTTAATTTCCAAAACTAATTTAGAATATTAATAATTTTAGAGACTAAACTGATAACGTTCTACAATTTTAGATACTGAATTAGTGATTCACTCCATTAATATTGTCCACTTCTGATCTTGCAGAGAAGGAGCTAGCAAAGAACCCAGTTATAATGAAGCAATTTGTGTTGAGCAAGCTTGAGACGATGCCAAGTAATATTAAATCCTTAATAGAGAGCACTAGAGTAGAAGATATTCTAACATCTCCATTGAGATATAGACACTTTTGGGAACTCATGTTGGGGAATATTAGTAAAGGCAATGTTTGTGTTGCTGGAGATGCCTTTCACCCAATGGCCCCTGACCTTGGCCAAGGAGGGTGTTGTGCCTTAGAGGATGGGGTTGTTTTGGCCAAGTGTCTGGCTGAGGTCTTCTCCTCCAAAAGACAAGCTGGCATGCATATTATCAAAGAAGATGATAAGGAGCAATACAAAAGGATTGAGCCTGGCTTGAAGAAATATGCAAGGGAGAGAAGATGGAGATGCATTGATCTCAGTGTTACATCCTATATCCTGGGTTTTATTCTGCAGGGTGATTTGGAATTGGTCGCCTATTTTAGAGACCAAAAACTCTGGGCTGCATTCCTAGCCCATCTGCTTTTGAAGAAGTCAGATTTTGATTTGTAGAAAATTAACCATGGGCCAATCACAACTAGAAAAAAAGTTGAATTAACGACGGAATTTAGAAACAAAAAATAAGTGAAATCCGTCTCTAATTTTGTTTCTATACGTTAGAGACGCCTAGATTCGAGACCAATTTTATTTTTTCTGTCTCTAATTTTCGTCGATAATTTAATTTTTTTTTCTAGTAGTGAGTTGCTAGGGGATTGAGATCATGATTAGGCATTATCACTGCCTAATATTTGTATAAACCAAATCCCAATAAATAAATATGATGAAACATTGGAATGTTTTTGAAACAATAAACGTAAGTGCATGCCAAGGAACAAGAACAACCAACATAAATTTGAGTTTGAGTTGAGTCGGGCTTGGTTAAGGATGTGGATCATTTGGCTATATATGAATTGAACATGTTGAAAATTTTGAATATTAATAAAAAAATTAAAGAATAAAAATATATACTTGCTAAAAAAATAGTATTGATTAAAAAATACATACATACAAGCACATATATACACAAATACATGCACACACTTCACCTAAGAATACAGGGGATATGTAATTGTTATATAAATTATGATTAAGATAATAATTTCAAGAAGAAGAAATGCGTTTATATCAACAAAAAAAAAGAAATGCCTCTGAAAAGAAATAAAAACAAGGTCCTGTTTGGATAACAAGTTTATCTATTGCTTATGGCATAAGCTGTATAAGTTACTTTTATAATCGAAAAAAAATTATAACGAAATTTATTTTATATAAGTTATAAGCTGTTTTGATAAGCTATCTTGGGTAACTTATGAAAAATAAGCGCAAAACAACTTATGAATTAGTTATAAGTTGTGTAAGCTCTGCATAAGCTAATCCAGGTCCCAATTTGTCATTCCATCCGAGAAATGAAGTCATTCGCATCACTTCATCCAAATCCATTTATACCTTACGTTTGCTATTAAAATCAGGCACTATCTTGGGACGAAAGACTACTTTTGAATTGAATGAACTCTCAACAATCTGAAACTTGCATGACCCAAAAACGCATTTTCATCACGTTGCTTCAGAACTAAACATGTTAAATGTCTTTCTTTTCTTTTTTTGTTTTTAAAAAAAGAAACCTTTGGCGAGTGTTATACGTCTTTGATGGGAAGAAAAAAAAAATCCACCAATATTAGTTTTGTTATTTTTTTCTTGCCCCTCTCCTATTTTTCGGGTCCAATTTCAAATCCGGTCTCAAAATAAAGACATTAATTAAAGTAAGAACCCAATTTAAAGAAGAAAAAGGAATAACCTTCTTGACTTCTTCTGAAACAATAATAAAATGAAATGAAAATTAATTTAATTCAATTAAGCGTGAATTCTTAAATCTTTGATTTAAAACGAACGGTCCTGATGGGGTTTACACACATAGCTTGATTAATAGCTAGATATAGAAGAAGAAGCAATTGGAAAGATGTGAAATCACGAAATTGCCCTTGTGCCGCTAACAACAAATACTCGCTACGACACATATATTCTTCTTCTTCTTCTTCTTCTTCATTGTCGTCGTCTTCATCTGATACCCAAACTCGTTCTTCTTCTTTCGGAAGGTGTGTTTGGAATCTCTCTCTCTCTCGTGTTCCCATGGCTATGTTTTTTTTTTCGTTTTCTGTTTTAATCTTCAAATTTATTGCCAATATTATTATTATTATTTGTATTTTCATGTTCAAATTTGTTTTCCGCAATGATTAACCTTTCGAGGTGCCGATGCAACCTGAAAAATTAGCTCATTCGTTTATTTTGTTCTTTTGTTTTTTCTCATGTTCGATCAATTTGTCCACTTCCTTTTTTTTGCCCCTTCTTTTGAATGTTTGAGCTACCTAAGGGTATCCTAATCCGTGTTTTTATGTAATTTTTTATTATTTTTATTTGGGATATTGTCAATTACGGTGCTGTGAGCTGCCAGATTGAACTATAACGGTTTATTGATGATGCCTTGCGCGTGCGAGTTTGAATCCGCAAAACTGGGTTGCGATTGGGTGCAAAATTGTGTTTTTGTTTGATTCTGTAATGTGATTTCAGATCCAGAACGAGTTAGGATTTTGTTTGTTTGCATATAGATCATGAAAGTCGGTGGCCTTCTGCTTTGGTTTTTATATTTATCCTTTTATTTATTTATTTTGGCGTCATGTCAATTTTGTTTCAAGTTTAGCACTGAAGTTTTTTATTCAAACCAAATTATTCAAATGTCTTTTGAATATCTCCATTTATTATTGTTTAGTTAAAGGAGGGATTTTGCCCAATGCCTGCAATGTAAATCTTAAAGCTATGGAAGAGCTGGAATGTTTTTTGTTTTTGTAGAACTTGGCTTTGATGAGTTGTTTATTGTTTCCATTGCTGAATTGAAGTTGAATAATAATAGAATGACTATCTCATGACACTGATATATTATGATTTTAGATGGGAGTTCAACAACATGAAGCATATTGTGAAGACAATGAGCCTACTGAAAATGCTTGTGCCGGTAGTTCTTTGAGCCAAGGCAATCCTGTGAGTGTGTCTGCTAATAGCAACACAAGTGCAAATACTGAAAGCAGAGAAGGTAGTGAACCTGGTGGCCTTTCTTGTAAGAAAAGTAATACCCCACAAGTTTATAGACAAGATGTTGTGAGGAAAAAAAGTAGCGGCATGATTGGGATTGTGACCGAAGTTGCAGGTGATTTGGATTCGGATTCAGATAGCAGAATCACTGACGATGAGGATGATAGTGAGGACGAGGATGAGGATGGTGATGGTGATGTTGAGGAAGGCAATGAAAGTAACAATGCTGGCAGAAATTCTGATAGGAATGATGCGTCTGGGTATGTTAAAACTTGTGCTCTTCAGACTAATGAGCTACGTGTACTCTGGATGGACGAATCTGAATCCACTCAGAATTTCAGTGACATAGACATTGTTGATCGTGGATTTTTACATGGGGATTTTGTTGCTGCTGCCTCAGACCCTACCGGGCAAGTGGGTGTTGTGGTTGATGTCAATATATGTGTGGATTTGTTGACCCATTACGGATCAATAATAAAAAATGTCTCATCAAAAAACTTAAACCGTATTAGGGATTTCACTGTTGGTGATTATGTGGTGCTTGGGCCCTGGCTAGGCAGAATTGATGATGTTTTGGATAATGTGACTGTCTTATTTGATGATGGTTCAGTTTGTAAAGTCTCCAAAGCAGATCCAATGAGTCTTAAACCAATTTCTAAGAATATTCTTGAAGACGGGCATTTTCCTTACTACCCAGGGCAACGTGTAAGGGCTAGCTCTTCTTCAGTCTTCAAGAATTCAAGATGGCTGTCTGGCTTGTGGAAAGCTAATAGGTTAGAAGGTACCGTCACCAAGGTTACAGTTGGATCAGTGTTTGTTTATTGGATAGCATCTGCAGGTTATGGGCCATATTCTTCTACTGCCCCAGCTGAGGAGCAGAGTCCAAAAAACTTAAAATTGTTGTCTTGTTTTGCTCATGCAAATTGGCAATTGGGCGATTGGTGTCTCTTACCTACGTCAGCATTGCCATCCTCAGTTTCCGTCGACAAAAGCAGATCAAAATCAGAACCTAATGATTCTGTTAACATTGAATTAGATCCTAATCAGACTGGAAGTGGGTGTGATTCAGAAGAAGCTACAGTTGAGGAATCAAATGGGAATAAGGATGCTATGGACCTTGATCCAGTGGGTGCTTTGGAAGGGAATGATGGAAACGATAGAAGTAATCCTTCACGTGAATCTAGCTCGTGTGGTAGTTCTATCTCAGTATCAAAGGACCCTGTCCATGAAGCTTGGCCTCTTCACCGCAAGAAAATAAGAAAAGTTGTCATCAGAAAAGAAAAGAGGGCTCGAAAGAAAGAGGAAAGTTTTGAGAAAGCTCTTTTGATTACCAACACAAGGACAAGAGTTGATGTTGCATGGCAGGATGGAATTGTAGAGCGTGAACTAGATTCTACCAGCTTAATTCCCATAGATAATCCTGGTGATCATGAATTTGTTTCAGAACAGTATGTGGTAGAGAAGACCTCTGATGATGGTGAGGATAATTATGAAACTAGGCGCGTTGGGGTGGTGAGAAGTGTTAATGCCAAGGAGCGGACAGCTTGCGTGAGGTGGTTAAAACCAGTTGTCAGGGCAGAAGATTCTCGAGAGTTTGACAACGAGGAAGTTGTAAGTGTGTATGAGCTAGAGGGACATCCAGATTATGATTACTGCTATGGGGATGTGGTTGTTCGACTATCACCCGTGTCTGTCGGTTTAGAAACGGCTTTTGCTGGAGAGTCCATTGAGAAATCGAAGCAGAAAAATGAAGAAAGTGGGATTAAAAAGGAAGCAAAAAACCGAACAGGTGGCAGTAAAACAGAAAATGCATCTGGTGGTGAAACTGGTGTGGAGTTTTCAGACCTTTCTTGGGTTGGAAATATAACTGGCCTTAAGAATGGTGATATTGAAGTTACTTGGGCTGATGGGATGGTGTCAACGGTATGCTCATTTCATATATTCACTTTCTCATTTTCATCTGTGATTTCTCCCCATTCTATTAATAAAAGATAAATGCTGCATATATTCACTATTATGAAGTTTTACACATATCATTGATACACCACTAGCAATCTCCTTACGTGTTATTTCTGTCGATGGAAACTGAAGAACTGCTTCAGTTATATTAATGTCTGGGGGAAATTTCAAGGTTCTAAAATTTATTTGTATGCTATGACATAATCAGGATGTTAAATATCTCTGTGACTTAGATATTCTACTATGTGCCTTAGTTTTGCAAGAACTTTATACAAAATACTTACTAGTTACTACAATTGGTGAAAGTTCCTTTCAGTTGCTGTGGAGTAATTCAGGAAGACCTTTGTGAAATGTTGGCAATTAGATTAGGATTTTGCTTTGGGATGGCTTGTTGGGCATGCAAAATCAGGTCCAGCATTCAGAGTTCAAATCGATATGGATTAAATCTTAAAGTTGTCAAAACTTATTGCAGAAGTTTTCACCAGTATTATTAGGGGAAAGTAGGAAAAGAAGAATTTACGTACCTTAGTTTGTAGGTATCTAGATCACTGAAATAGAGGGAACGTTCATACTTGAGGTCTTGAGGATCAAATAAGTTAAAACTTTTGGGCTAATGTTTCTAATCTACCAATGTAATATACCCTAGCAAGTCCCCAGAATATCCAAGACCAAATACTCCCTATGAGCAGAAAGTATAAAAAATACCCAATCAAGTAAACTTTTGTATTGGAATTAATTGGTCCCTAAGGTTATTGAGTCTAGGACCATTTGTTGTCTGTGAATATGAAATCAAGATGGAGATATACACTTGGGAATCTACCATTGTTTGATAATTATGATTTTTTGGGGTGGGGGGGGGGTATCTTTTTCTAAATGTTGACTGAAATGTTTTAGATCACCTACATTGTAATTGATAATTTGATATTAATGTTTGATATCTGTAGGCTTAAATCATGTACTAGAAAAGGCAGAGACCGTAGAAATAAGTGAAAACATATTCTTTTTGCTACTGAGGTTACTAAAAGTCCTTTGGTAGCAAGTTGAATGGTCTTTTGGTGCTAAAATACGTTAAGAATTTTGGTTTTATGGATCTTTCCCATTCACAACCTTTAATATGTTTGAATTAGATTCTTTAAAATCTATCCTTTGGGTCTAATGTCTAAGATGCAAAATTAAAGATTGAGGTTAGCAGACTTATATATGATGTTTGTGTTTTTAAGCACTTATTTGTGTCTGATGATACAGCATTTCCAATTTCATTGTCTATAATCTACTTTAATTCAGGTTGGACCCCAAGCAATCTATGTGGTTGGTAGAGATGATGATGATGAATCAATTGCTGCAGGGAGTGAAATAAGTGATGCTGCAAGCTGGGAAACCGTTGATGATGATGAAATGGAAGTCCTTGAGGATTCCAGAGAGGTTTGTTTCTATCTCCAATTATATTGTGGTTACTAGTGAGTCTTAAACTTGCTTCTTTCTGAGAGGAAGCCTAAGGAAAAAACTGTCCTTGAGGATTCCTCATTTCAAAAGGTCTTTGAGCTAGTTCCTCCCTTGGATAAATGCATTTGTTTTATTGTAGACAATTACTAAAGATGTTGGTTGGTTGTAGTTATTATCAGTCCATTTCTTTAATTATGCTAGATTACGAGTGCAGGATATTGAGAGGGAAAATTCAAGCAATGTTACTTCTGAAGCAGAAGAGAATGGAGAGAATGACTTTGGTAGGACCGCAGCACTATCTGTTCCCCTAGCAGCATTTCGATTCGTCACCAGACTTGCCACTGGAATATTCTCCAGGGGACAAAAGAACTTAGATCCTGTTCACCTGCAGTCGAGAGGTGAAAGTGAACACCCATCACCAGTAGTTGGTGATGAGTCTAGTTCTCAGGAATGTATTGCCATTGATGGTGACAATTCGGGCAATAAGAGTGGTAAAAATGAGGAAGCTATTGTTCCAGAAGAATCTGAAATAATCGAAGCATCTGTGACACTGTGTAGCTTGTGGAATGGAGATGCTCCTGCAAGTTGCAACAATGATGCTTGCAGTTTGAAACATTTTGACATAACTAAAGATCCTTCAGACCATTATTTTATTGGTGCAAATAGACAGGTATTGCTGCCACCTTATTTCTAATATCTCAAGGAAAGTAGGGAAATTAAAGAATGAATAGGTACTTCCATTTTATATTATATTATATTATATTATATCTTCCTCTGATGAATATTAATTAAGACGCATGCACTTACTTGAGTATTGACAAATGATCATTACATACAGATTAGTATTAATGTATTAGGTTCTTATTTTAGCTAAACCAAATATCAAAAGTGTTGATCATGTTGGTGCATCAAACATGTGAGTATGCACATAAATACATTAAAGTGCTTGCTTCTTTCTTTCAAGTATTATTTGATTCGCATTCCATGTTCTGATAAATATTTACCATCCGAACCGAAAAGAGGAAAAAACAGAGTACTTGTCTAAAAAGTGCCTTGAGAAAGGGCAGATGTACAAAACCAATTTTCTTTATTATATCAGACTGAGATAACTAAATGGTTTTCATTCCTCTTTCAGAGTAACAATCGAAAATGGTTTAAGAAGGTGCAACAAGATTGGAGCATACTGCAGAATAACCTTCCTGGTCAGTAAACAGTGATACATTTATTTGATGCGATTAAGTTTTTTTTACTGTGCTGTACCTGTACACCCGTTTCAGTACGTGTAAACAATTTAAACATTTTGACAGAGGAAATCTATGTACGAGTTTATGAAGATAGAATGGACCTTTTGAGAGCAGTTATTGTAGGGCCATATGGGACCCCTTACCAAGATGGGCTGTTTTTCTTTGATTTTCACCTTCCACCAGAATACCCTGATGTTCCACCAGTAAGTAATTATTGTGAAGCTGTACTACTGTCCAATTTATTATGCCTCTGCAAAAAAGGGGAGATGTTTACATGTCAAGTGTGTATGTGTGTGTGTGTGTATTCAATTTGTATAAATTTAGTCCAAATGGATGTATCTGATGTCTGTCTGTGTTCTTTGTCTGGGTGTCAAATGATGCAGTCAGCATACTATCATTCTGGTGGCTGGCGTATTAACCCTAATTTGTATGAGGAGGGAAAGGTTTGCCTTAGCCTTTTAAATACCTGGACAGGCAGAGGAAATGAAGTATGGGATCCAAAATCTTCTAGCATCCTTCAAGTTCTAGTTTCACTGCAAGGGTTAGTACTCAACTCTAAGCCTTACTTCAATGAAGCTGGGTATGATAAGCAGATTGGAACAGCCGAAGGAGAGAAGAATTCATTGTCATACAATGAGAATACATTTTTACTGAACTGCAAGACTATGATGTATCTCATGCGGAAGCCCCCCAAGGTGATTATGAATAATATTTAGAAGATGTTTTATTCAATCCCCATCCATTTGATTGAATACTGCTCCTATTTTATCATGATTAGTCAAAGCATTCAAAGCACCATTGCATTATGCATACTTAGCTTCACTATACTCAGTGTGTGTAGTTCATTCATCATTATAGAAAATTTACTCGCTTGAAGCAGCAGAGGGAACTTAGTGTTTATGAATGCATGCAAAACAGTATTACTGTCTTGATTAAGAGAATCAGTTCTTGGTGGCAGTCTATAATTCTATTTACTTTCGTATAATATGAAGCAAGCTATTTTCTTTAGAGGAGAAACGTATGAAACAAAGCATTAGAAATCAACTAGTCAAAATTATATAATTGCAGCAAAGGGCATCTCAATGAGTGTATGAAATTGTTAAATTAATTGCAACATTTGCGTATTTTCTTTGGCAATGCTTCATGTGTCAGGAAGTCTATAACGTCTCTACCATCCCATATCTGCAGTCTAATATCTATAATGTAATATTTTCAAGTGTTCTGGTTGATACTGCTGTTGCTTCTTTTAGTAGTGCAAATTATATTTGAATGTTATCTTACTGATGTGGTGAATGCTCTAGGATTTTGAAGTGCTCATCAAAGAACATTTTAGGAGGCGTGGTCATAACATCCTTAAGGCTTGTGATGCATATATGAAAGGTTACTTGATTGGCTCATTGACTAGAGATGCCTCTGCGAGTGACAATAGCAGTCAGAATTCAACCTCTGTGGGTTTCAAGTTGATGTTAGCCAAGATAGTGCCAAAGCTTTTCTTGTCACTGAGTGAGGTTGGAGCTGATTGCGAGGAATTCAAGCATCTGAAAGAGTTATAGCAAAGCAATACAAGATACATACATCACCTCCTTAAAACCAACAGGGTCTGCTGACTCTGCCCATATTTAAAGGCACCAGACAAGTGTAAAGGTTTTCATGTGTTGTCTGTGTTGTGATGATTTCTACAATTAAAACCCTTCACTTCTCTTGTTTTATAAGACCAGTTCACTTATACTGTTATAGGAGATTGAAGGAACAGAAATCATTGAGAGAAGCAACCACTGACAGAGCAGACTCTGGATGTCCGTTTGATCTTGGTCACCTGTAGAGGGGGATGCAATGTTCCTTACTAACTTGTATGTTGTACACTTTTTTATTTTTTTAATATCTGGGCAGAGGGTGGGAGGCGGGGTTGGATTTTCTCAGGTATTCAAAAGCGTTTGATTAAGCGTCTTGCATTGATTGATTAACTCATGCTTGTGAGGATTTGATGAATTGAATATAATTGAGGAAAACTAATTTTGTTTTTCTTCCTTCCTCCCCCTTTCAGTGTTAGTGAATCCTGTGTTGTGAGCTGCAACTTGTTACTATCTTTCTGTGATGCTGTATCAGTCACACTGCTTTTTTACCAGTAATTCTAATTTTAGACTACTATGCTTTCATTTTTTTTTTTTAAAAAAGCTGAGGTACCTAAGTTCTTGGGGCACTGCATATCATATTCATATAAATCCATAAAATAACGGCTGATTCGTGTTACTTAAGAATCTATCTATCTATCTAAATCAATAATATATAATATATAATATATTGATACATATCCATGATATGTTGTTCAAATGCTTGTATTTTATTAAATTTAATTTAAAAACATTGATTTTTCATATCTCATCAATCATGCATTTTAAATCATCAAAATCCAAAAATAAAATAAAAATCAGAATACCCGTACCTAAATAAGTTGTTGGACATTTTTATGGGTTGTTAGTTATTAAATTAAAGTTGAAATTACTTGTTGCCATTCCACCAAGTATAATCGAATCATGAGTCATGTCAACTTACTATTTTTTAATAAATCAGTAAAGACAAAAATCATCAGCATCTCAACAACTCTCGGGCAATAGTATTTGGGTTTATATCCAATCGTCAACCCACAAATATAATCCTGGGTTCAGCTGGAAGCTGTATTATTAAGTTTACGTTTGTTTTAGATTTTGGTAGAATTGTGTTTGATAAAATTGTGTTTGAAGAATTGATTTTAAAAAAATTGTGTTGAGAAGAATTGATTTGTGTTTGGTAATGATATTTTAAAAGTGTGTTCAGAAGAATTAATTGTGTTTGAATGATAAAAGTATAATCACTTTTGATGTGTAAATATAAAGAATTTTATGGGTCTCACATTTAGAATTGATTTTATTCAACGCAAAAGCTAATAGGTTCTTACTTCCATCAAAATCAATTCTACTCACCCAAAATCAATTCCTAATTTTTCCGGTTGGGTTACCAAACACCCCCTCAAACTGGTGTTTCAAAAAACCAAACTAGCACTAAATAATCTTTTTGGGTCTTCAAAAGTACCCCCTTAATCAAATATTAAATTACGCTCTTCCTATGAAAATATTTTTGTACAGCAATGGTTACTTATGTATGGCCAAACATAAAACATTATAGCTTTGGCGTGTCTTGGGTGTGAAGTTAGTAATCATTTCGGCCAGGCCTGTCCTTCCAACTGTCAAGCCTGTTTTGGGTCCATTTAGGCCCTTTTGTATTTTTTTTTAAAGAGAATGAATTTATTTAACCAAAAAAAAAAGAATAAATTTAGATTACGGGAGACACATCCTACGCAAGATTAAAGAACCAACCTCAATGAGAGTTTACAATGTATATAGCCTATCAACAAGGGAATTCAAGATTCAAACCTAAGTTACAGCTAATATGAACATAAGTCTGACCATCTGTTTCAACCTTATTCGCTTGGCCCTTTTTGTATTTTGTTATGCGCAGTCTATAATGACATCTTTTTAGTTTGTTGGGAATGCCAAGCGTGTCTAATTGTCTATGTCCATAGCAATATCTTAGCTTTTGAGGTACATAATATAAACCAAAAATGTGACTTGACAAACTTCCCAACATTGACATAATTATATGATGATCTAGAATTCCATAATTGAGCTATACTTCTTCAAACACAAGCTAGCCTGTAGCAAGTAGCAACACCCCCACTTGTTTCATCACATCTTATTACATCTTAACATCTTACATAAATATTCAGAGAAATGGGTGTTACAAGTTTTTTCAAGAATTGCACCTTCCTGATGGCAATTCTTATTTTGCTTTCTAGTTTTCTCTTGGACTGTGCCATGGCTAATGTTTATGCTGTTGGTGACCAAGAAGAATGGAGTAGCCAGACAAATTATGCTTCATGGGCAGAGAGATACAATTTTAGCCTCGGCGATGTTCTTGGTATGGTATTCAATCTTTCTACTTTACTTATAATTATTGTTGTGTTTGATTTTTATCTTTTTTTAATTTGTTTTCATCAATCAATATATAATACAAAGATATTCATGTGATAGTGCTTATTTGTGTGTTTTGGTGGTGTTTTAATTTGGTTTAGTTTTCAAGTACTTGAAGGGGCAACACAATGTGTATGAAGTAACAGAGAAAACTTTTCGATCGTGTGATGGAAGTAGTGGAGTGTTGGGGAAGTATGAGAGTGGAGAAGATCAAGTGGTTCTCAAAGAGGTGAAGAGATATTGGTTCATTTGCAACATAGCAGGGCATTGCCTTGGGGGAATGAGGTTTGGAATCGAAGTGAAAAAAGATAGCAACAACAATGTTAAGTACCCTCCTACTGCTACTGCTACTAATTCCACATATGATGGTGGTGCATTAATAAACCCACAAATTGAACCAACTCCCTCGGATAATTCTTGTAGGAGGAGCTATGTCTCTCATAGATGGAACTTCCTTCCTTCCTTTTGGAACTGGACTATTATTGTACAACTTTTATTTTTTTATATGAAGACTTAGCTTTAATTTGGCTAGGTATATATGCGGATTTAATTATTTATTTCTGCACAATATTTATTGTGTTTAATTTCATAGGTTTGCTTTTCCAATTCATAAGCTAATAAGCGATTGCTATTAAGTACAAAATAAATCTTCTTGTATTTAGATTCCTCCCTTTGGGATGTGCTTGGTGTGAAAACATATTCTGTTTTGATAAACTTTTCTATAAGCATATCTAATAATTTTTTATACAAGTTAAAATTAACTTTTGTTCCTTAATTTTTTTAAAAATTATCTTTTTTAATTTTTCTATAAACACATTTTTATCAATTAATGACCATTTAACACATTTAATTTTCTCTTTAGCATATATGAAAAAGATAAAAATACAAAATAAGACTAACTTTTCCGTAAGTTAAAAATTACTAGAATTTTTGCATCTAGACTAGGCAAAAATGGAAATAAGAACAAAAATTAAGTTGATATTCTGTATTCGTAATAATTGTACTGCGTTCATAATCATACTATATATGCACAAGTCATTGGGATTGGTTATATATATATAGTGAGAGGTTTTAATTAATGGTTTGAATGATGTCATAGATCAAATCTCACACAAAAAAAAAACAAATGGAGACTAATCTCCCACTAACAAACTGCCAAAAATAAAAATTAAAAGATCGATCAGCGGATGATGACTATAGCGGAATAGTGGGAATAAGAACAACAATGATACTAAATCACTGGAATTAGATCGGTGACAAGGGAATTGAACAGTTTGCATAAAGTTATAAGTCTAATTGACATTGTTGTTCATGAAAGGAAACAACAAATATCATAAGCAACACAAAAAAGTGCTTATAATTCTTCAAAAAAAAGTGCTTATAATTAAATGAGAAAGAAAACAAAAGAGATAATGGGATGGGACGAATTAGCAAGTACGTCAAGCAAGCAGTTCGTGTGACCAAACAGCATATCATACGCACTTTATGCTTAATTATAGTTAGCTACCAAAGCCAGCGTGACCAAGCTTGCTCAAATCGAGTAGACCACACTTTTGCCATATTTGCACGAAATAATCATCGAATATGTATCCTATTGCTAGTATATAACAAACCTTTTTAAATAATATGTACCATTTTTTAATTACTTTTAAAATTTTAGTTGGTATGTTTTTTCTCAATCCATTGAAGGGTTATGTATGTCCTTTTACCATAATGTTGATGTTGAAATTGATGGTTGAAAATTAATTACCAATTAAAAATGTTGAAGAAATTTATCGGCGCCAATCTAAACTTCTAAGAGCATCCGCAGAGCAGGTGCTTAATAAGAAAATAACTGTGCAAGTACTGCAAATACGGATGGAGGTCTGACACACGAGGTACCTAATAAGAATGGGTACCTGTGCAAGCACTCGGTACTTGCACTGTTTGGTACTGTTTTATGGGTTCAGTTACATTTTATAAATAAAAATAAGTGATTTGTAGTTATTAATGGGGTCCATTTAAGAATTTTTTTAGAGTTATTGGATTGAAGGAATTGAGTATCTATTAAATACTTAGATTAAAAAAATAAAAATAAATAATATAGATAAATAGGATTCATTTAAGTACCCAAAATTGGAGTGCTGCAACGGAGATACTACGAGCATCGCTACAAAAATATATCGAGAACTGGATAGTTGATGTTGATGTTGAAATTGTCAGTGTTTATCGAGAACTGGATGAAAAATATATCGTTATACAAAAATTTCGTATCACAAGGAGAGGATTGTAATTTTCTATGAAACCTATCACTAAAAATTTCATCCCAAATTTTAAGGGATTAATTAACTGACTATAATATTTTTCATGATAGTAAAAATGAGAATAGCATGATGTAAAAAGGGAAGGGAGAATAACGTTTTGTGTTGTTCCCTTTGTAGCTAAAAAAAAAAGGGGAGAATAACTAAAAGACCAAAAAACAGGGAGAATAACTAGATAAATAGATGAATTTGAATTCAAATAATAGAAAATATTAAAGATAACAATAAAAAAGCGAGAAATTAGGCAAAGATTTTTATTTTATTTTTTGAAAGGGATACGTGGTTGTTTGTATTGATAGAGTTTAAGGAGTGAGTATAGGAGCGAGGACTTTATAAATAAAGGTAGAAAGGTAGAGATGGTTTTGTGGAGTTTCCTAAACTGAAACACTAATCAGCAGATTACTCTTCCTTCTCTTTCTTTCTATATTCATCTTTTATTGTTTATTAATTAATGTTCTTTTAGGTCTTTCTATTAATCTTTTATTGTTTATTAATTAATGTTCTTTTGGGTCTTTCTATTCATCTTTTATTATTATTAATATTCGGGTGGCTTGAGATTAATTACGAGCATTTGAGCAGATGATGAATGAAGTGAAATCATTAATTGCTTATTGGTTATTCCATGAAGCTATTCAAAATCGAGCTTTTTAAAACTGATGCTCAAATCACACTCAATACTACCAAGCCGCTTTTTGAATGAATAAATATTGTATGTTCGTATTTTAAAACTTGAGAGACTATTTTTTAGCTCCAAGTTTTCATATCTATTTTATTTTCTTGTTTGTTATTTTCAGACCCAGAACTTCTGGTTATGTTTTTTGTTATTATTTCCTTTTTTTTAACCGACTGTATCTGGTGCTCATATCAAAATACTTCTCCATCCTTTGTGAGAGTTTTTTCATCATATGATATTTTTCTATGTTACCAGTCTATTAATTTATGCTTTTTAATACCTTTTAATAGGTTACTTGATTTGATAAAGAAATCCACGATAAGTAATTCAGATGAACGTATCACAATCTCAGATAGCCCTCACATGCTACTTTCCCGTATGCATTATAATAAGAGGCTGAGCATTTTTATAATTAAGTAGCTCAAGAATTCTCAACCACTAATTAATTAATTATGTGAGGACTATGTGAAATAATAGTATATGAATATGAATTTATTCATGTATATGAATGTTATAAATGATCACTAGCCTTGCAAGTGAAGTTTTTCTTTAATACTATTGCGTGTCTTAATTATCTATTGAAATCACCTACCCTTTTGTTATCTCCTGTGTTGTTGTTATTATTCTAATCAATAGTATAATTAAATCGGTACAATGTCATCATTATTTCTCCACTGTTTTTCCAGGTGTCAAGTCTCCATGCATCTTGCTGTCCAAATTTTTTTTGGTTTTATCTTGCTGTCCAATTTCATACGGTAATCTGCTTTCAAATAATAAATAATAATAATCAATTTTCATTCTCCCACCAATTGCATTTCATTTCACGGGAAAAAATGGCCCGTATTAGTTTCTAGATTCTCTTGGAAAAAAGGCCCTTCGCGACTTTCTGCTGCTTGCCTCTCTCATTTTTCTTTCTTTGCTTGATCCTTGAGAGAAGTATTCAACAAGCTTTCCTCCCAGAAAAATCTGAATGCCCCCTTAACTTGAATGCTCATTCTATTCTCCCACCCTCCCTTCTTTCTATAGTTACCATTTCCTTTATTTTACTATTTTTTTCCCCTAAAGGCAAACCCATGGCTGCCATCAAATTCTCCACTGTTGAACATTCCACCAACCAATGTTTGGACCATCTTAATATCGCTTTCTATGGTACGCTGTCTATCACTAACCAATTCATTTCATTTTGAATCTAAAACCATATCAACACTATTTTTCTTTGACAGTAGTTTTCCACTGCTGATGTTTTTCTCTCCCTTCACTGTCGATGTAAAGTTGCAAGTTCATCTTTTCCTCTTCTTTTGTCTAATTTTTACTTTTTGTAAATGGTTGTTTTGTTACAAATGAATTCTCTAGGAATTATTTTAGTTTCTTTATTTTATTTTATTTTTTCATAAGAGAAATCCATAACCACTAAGCTCAAAAACCAAAAGGCAGCTCTTCAAGGAGAAACTGATTTTGAGGATAGAGGTGTCGTATGTCAAGATGTTATAAACAAGGTTTTTCAAACTCCAGTGCGATTGAAGTTTAGATTAAGACTATGTTTATGTTAATTTTGATATATTATGACAAATATTTTCTTCATTCTTTTGTTCTTAATCCTATTGTCATAAACGGAATATTATTATTTTTGGATTTTACTTGCTATTGTTGTTCACAATGTCAGTTATGGTTATTCTATGGCCACTAATCACACGTTAATAGCTTTTTCTTAAGAATTATACTTGTATAACCACATTGAAAGGTAATTTTTTTTTCAGGGATGTTGGATTGGCAATGTATGTATGTTACTCTGTTTTATTGGATTTTAATGATTAGATGTACATAGGAAAAAAACACAAGAAAAAGAGGTAGGATAACTACTACTTATTTACATGAGTGGTTTGTCTTTTAACTTCTCTTTCTGTGGTTTTTGTATGTGGCTTTCCTCTTTTCGTTAGATTTTCTTTATTAGCAAATCATTAACATGCAGTGGATGTACTTAAAGAATATAAGGAAAAGGGACATTATAATAGGTAACCATTACTTATTTTATAAAAATTTATGTTTTTTGCTTTCTGATTTCAGAGTTCATCACGACTCTATAATCATACACTAATTCTATTATGTTTAATGTTGAGGTGTGTTACCTTCTTGACATGTACCCGTCAACTGTATTCACTATCAATGTTACAATCCGTTGATCTTAAAATTGATGTCTACATCTATGTGATCCATTAATGCTTTCATTCATGTGGGAAGTCTTTGAAGAATTTTGTTAATTTTGATCTTAAATTTGTTGAACGCAAGTTCTCTAATTTTATTTCATTCTATTTTTTCACTGTTTCTCTTTTTTAGTCTTTATTATTTTATGAATAAAACAGTTGTAGTTTTTCTCAGAGTTCTCTAAGTCATACCTGCTCAATACCAATAATTAGATTTTGTAGTGGTTGATGCTGTCTAAATATTTATGGCATGTGAGGTCTTCAATCTACAGAGAGATAATAATTAACAAAAATGTTTTCATAAGTTTAATCTGTAGTGTTGGTTTGGACGAAGAAAAAAAAAGAAATCTCTAGCATTGGTAAGCTTTCATGCTACTATGATTTAAAAATTATCATTATTGCTCGTGATTCTATTATTGCTTGGATGATCATATGTATTTTTTATATCTAACTTTCTTGGCAACTGGCATGCCAAAATTTTCATGGGTGAAGTAGAAGTAGAAATTGTCTAATTTTTATGCACATGTTTTTTTATCAGCAAACAAAATACTATTATTGATTGGAGTACTGGAAGTACTAAAAAATACATGAAGATGTCAACTTGATACAAATAGAGCATTTTGCTATATAATCTGAAACCTAGATTCAACCTGGATAGCTACAAGCAAATTCTGCAGTATGCAGTTCCATTACAAGCAAATTTTGTAGTATGCAGTTTTAAGCCTTCTACTCTCAAAAGGTATAAATACCATAACTAGAAGCATATAGAAGTAAAAGAGTTACACATGGTAAACTACTATGCAAGAAGCAATTAATTGAAAACTGTATTAACCAGAAAAAAGAATCGGTGTAAGTGCCAATGAAAGCCTGCAAAATGAAGCATAGATAGACATACATAGAGCAGGATTTGACCACCACTCATAGAAAGACATAGAAGAGTTTCCTAATCTAGCTTTGAGCCACATCTAACTCCTGACCTTCATCATTATATGAGTTATTTTTATTTATTTTTTATTTTAATTCATTTGAATATCAATTATTTGTATGCTAATTAATGTTAATGCAGGAAACTGCAGGTTTATGGGTCTTGGAAAGGGATGCTTCTGAGAGGAGCTTACAAAAGGTAAATACTACACGCTGCATCTTGTCTCATGTGGTCATAAAAGATCATGTTTTGACCCCTAGATTGGATCATGTGTTGATACTTGAACTTTACTCTATTTGCTCTACCATTATCATCTGCATAGTATGCTGTATTATTATTTTTATATAAAAATCATTTTGGTATGAATATGAGGGGGAAATGATTTTGTCTATTTGGTTGGAAAGATTAAATGATAGAAATCATCAGTATGTATGCATATGACATTTATTGACCTCCATATATCTTTTATAATGTTCTCTATTTTGACCTTGTGATGGCTTTAGGTAGTTTCTTTTCAATTAGTCTTGTTTCCTAATCAGTAGCTTGGGGTCATTTTTCTCTATAGCACTAAGTTTTCTGCATTTTTCAACTTATTTAAAATCACATGTTGCTTTAGTGAATGTGTAAGATAATACTGGGGAGATGCTGGAATCATTGATAGAGCATAAAGATATAGCTTGACCTCTTTCTGCCTCAATAAATTTAAACATATTTTCTTTTTCTTTTATTATTCCTCTTTATAATATTTTCTTCTATCAATTTATTCATTGTCCTAAAGCCTTAAGATTATACTTTTGTTGATTTACAAAATGTGATGATTGTATTGTAAGGTCAAGCTCATGAGCCGTAACTTGATGGAATGAGCAGCCAATAGCTTATAGTGAATTGATGTCTATTGGTTGTCTTGGCAATATGTGATAAAATTAATACAATGACTGATTTAATTCCTCAAACCAAGTTGTTTGTACCCATCACAATTCCTGAAACTTTATGACACTAAGATAAATATCTAGAATTCAGAGTTAGTCCTCAAAAGCTTTTGAGGACTAACTCCGAATTCTAGATATTTAGGTTGATTTTATCAAGAATAGTGCATAATAGTTTGAAAAAGGTGGTTTGATGAGAGCTAATAAATGTTATTTTTTCATTTGCCCATTGTACAAATTGCCTAACTTTGTGCTACCCAAGAAACTCTAAATTGTACAAGTAGACAAATAACGTGTACAATTACGAAAATCGAGCGAAACAACAAATTGAAAAGGAAAAAGAAGTGTCATTTAGAGGAATTAAATTATATTTTGATTTTATCTGTTCAGGCTTATATCAATGTTGTCCATTAAAAAAAATTAAAAACAAAGGAGTCAATAAGGTAGTTTGATGGTTTGGGAAGAGACATAGAGTTTGGAGTGATAAGGAGGTCTGGTATTTGAATCTCTTTTACTAATAACATATTAATTTATTAACATTTTTTTATTTAAAAAAAAAAACAAAACAAAGGAGTCCATATGATGTGACCTATAACTTTGCAGCAAATGATTTCAAAAGTATATATGGTCAATGGAGTTATGGACGGTGTTGGTTTGATCGAGTATATGATTCACACAACTCATTGAAGATCCACTTAAAATATAGTGTGAAATTATTGTATTTGTGGCTTTTTAGTTACATATACAATTTTAGTTTTCGGTTGTCAAATTGTTTTTATACATAAGGCATTGAGTTAAATTACTCAACAATACGTTGCTACACGCATAAATATGTTCTCTTAACAAATATATCGCTACTCAAAAGTCAAAACATATTGCTACTCAATATTTATCCTTTTTTGTGATAAGATGCTACTCAATATTTTTACTACTAAATCATCTATACTCTATATGCACAGATACATATATAATTATTGCACCACTAGAACGTATTTCATGTTTTATCTTTCCATGACCCGTGCTTAGCACGGGTCTCTTTTCTAGTTCTAATAAAAACATAACATCGATCTCAATAAAAAAAATGTCCTTTTCTACAAAATTAACATTTGTCTCTTTTGGTTGTTAATTTTTTTCTTTTTTGGTGAGATTTGTCTTTTATTGAAGATAGGGGAAGAGACAAGAAAAGGAGACATGATATTGATAGCATAATTGTGTATTAATTGAACATTTTAAAAAAAATGACAAAGCTTGTGATCAGATGACACATCCTAATTGAAAGGTTAACTATGAAATTGGTGCGGATGATGATAGGCACCCATCTGGTGGTTGTGGTTGTGGTTGTGGAGGTGGTGTTGGTCACTGCTCACACCATTTTCTGATGTTGCTGTCATCTCATGAATCCACCCTCTTGATCTGTTCCTCGTCAGTTCTAGTAGTGAGTCTCTTACATCTTCAGCCTCAACCATTTCACTGTCCCTTTTCTGTTTAATTAAGCACCCCAAAAAAGAAAGAAAATAATCATCATATTCAATTCATTCATACTTTACAGGGAAAGTTTTATTCAAAGTGAACTTCGAAAGATGTATCACCCTTAAACTTTTAAGGAGTTAAAATTACAGTACATTTTAAATTAAATGATAAATGATTAGAAATAAGCTAAATCTTGTGCTATTTATTATGGAATAGACTAGTAGTGTTCCAAGGTATATATGTTGTTATTACCTCCACTTTAAAAACATTTGAGACGAGTCCCTTGTGGCTGGTTACCGTGGCATGTACCACATCCATGCCCAGAGTGTTCAACGCCTCCATCAATTTCACAAACCCACCAGGCCTGTGCTCACTGAACACCTTCACAAAGTACTCATTCCCATCTATAACAGCCACTTCCACTTGTGGCTGCAATATATATATATGCATGTGTTGCATGAGAAGCACAATTTACAAACAAGACAACACAGTAGTACACTAGTCATGCCTAAAATCTAAACTAAAAACAAATTATATATGCATATCTATATAGATAGATAGATATATGCATATATAGATTGATAGACAGTCATGTTTGGGTTCAGAAACTCAACTCTTAGCTTACGGAGAAGTTAGCTTTAATTTGCATTATTATTTTTCTCATATATAGGAAAGAGGAAAAACTGTTAAAAATTAGATAGGTGCTTATGGAGAAGTTAAAAAAGTGAGTTTTTGAAAAAATTGAAGTGTAAAGACTTATTTCAACTTATATAAAAAGTTATTATTATAAGTGCTTAATAGAAAAAATTATCCAAATATGTGTATTGTAGGCAATTGGTTAGGTACCTCCATCTGCTGTGTCTGCTTGTTGTCATTGGCAGTAGCATCTTCCTGCTTTTGGTTTGACACATAGCCATTCCCCAAATGAAACCCAGTTTGGTTCTTATTATTACCATGCTCTGCTTTTGGAATATCTGTTTGGACTTGAACACCACCACCATATGGATTATTATTCCCGTTATTGATGCATGTGCTTTCAGTTCCTGTGTCTAAGTTTTCCTCAAGCTCATCTTGGAGCTCCTTCACTTGCTTCTGCAGATCCTTCACATACTCGATGGCATCCCCAAGAATGGAGGCCCTATCCAGCTTTGAGATTCTTGGAACCAAAGAACGAAGGTTATACAACCTATCATTCAGCTTCTTCCTCCTCTTCCTCTCTGCCATAAGGTTCTTTGACTGGTTCCCTTTCCCATTCCTTCTCCTACCATACTTCCCATCATTCTCCTCTTCTTCATTCTGATCACTGCAATCTGATATGGAATTCTGCTTCTCCTTGTTTGGGTCCAAAGGGTCGTCCGCATATTGGATATCATCACTCGTCAAGCTTTTTGGATATGTATCATGATCTTCTGAGTGGGATTTGAGAGGGTTATTGCTTTGCTTTGTGTCATGAATAAGGAAGGAACCTTCAGAGAAGGTTGTGGCATCATTTTTCATTGATCTGTTCTGTTGCTGGTTGTAGCTGTTGTAGTTGTAATTGAACTCCTGCTGCTGCTGCTGCATGAAGTTCAGTGGAGAACTACTTCCTAGAGAGATGTCATGTGGGAGACTCCAATTCTCTGATTTATTATTATTATTCCCTTCATTTTCATGATCACCTAGAAGTGGGTTTGAATTTGATTGCATGTTCAAGCTGATTGAGTGGTTCAGACCTTCCTGTTCCACCATGACAATGCACTGGCCTGTGATAAACTCTATTACCTGTTGATCTTCAGGAACCTGTATTATATACAGAGAGAGAAGGTTTACTTATATGTTTACTACTATAGGTTATTATAAATGCTACCTACTTTGAATGTGTGAATAATATGAACACATAATGTGTGACAGTAGTTACTTGTTTAGTTACAAACAGCTCAACTAGTCCACCTGGCACCGGAATCAGAACATGGGTCCCACTAATTGTTTCCTGCAAAATCAGTACTCAACATATATGAAATTCATTTTGCATATCACAAAGACTTGAGGTTAAAAAATGGGATTTTAATAACATGAAGAAGAAATTATAACTTACTTCTAAAGTGTTTGGGTCCAAGGTGTTGGAATAGTTCAACCAATTGGGTTGGTTTGTCAATAGGGTCTGTGCATGAATCCTGTTCATTGGCTAGCCAAGTGAGAGTGCTGATACTTCAATTGTAGATAACAGAGTGAAAAAGGGGAAGGTAAGAAATAATGGATACATACCCAGAACCTATGGGTATGGAAGTGGTGAGTTGGGAAAGAAGATCACAGGTCTTTGTTCTTGGGTGTGGAAACATGGTATCCCTGCATGAAGAGACAGGAAAAAGATGTTCTTCCCCAGCATTTTGATTAATGTTTTCAGTGCCAGCACAACAGCATCCCAACCACTCAAGAAACCTTATAAAACAAACATCACAATTGGACCAAGGGGATATATAGAGAAAAAGAGTGATAGAAAAGTGTGGAATATTATATTGATTAGTTATGCATATGCATGAGTATAACCTTTGGTCTTCACTCAATTTCCAGTAGACACTGTAGTCCCAGCCATTCACACCAACAAGGGGTCTTAGTCTCTCAGTTAAGTTTTGCATGATGATGTTCATGTCACCACCTGCAATAATAGATGCTGAGACACCAATATAGAGTTTGTGATCAGATACCAAAATGATACATATATGTGACAATTACATGTCTTATATTTGTTTGCACAGAATGTATAGGATATCAGATAATGTACTTATTCCTTTAACTAAAAGTGAAAAAAAAGCAATAGCAAAATTGAAGAGAAAACAGAACAGAAGCAGAAGAAACAAAAACTGTGATCCATACAAACTCATCAGTTGACAGCAACAGTTAACTGCACCCTCATCTCAAAAATTTGGATGATATCAATCAGTGCCTTAATAGCAAGAAATGAAGAATGAAACAATAAAAAACACACACATACACACCCATGAGTTCCTTCTTTTATTTCACACAAGAATATCTTCTTTTTATATATATATATTGGAGAGTATGGGTGGCTATTCTGTTAGTATGGTAGGTGAACTGCAGAGGGTGAATGAGATATATATATATATATTAATTAATTTTCTGTGAAATAAAATAAAATAATTATTTTTGCCTTGTGTGGGTTTCTGTTAGGGGAAGAGAAGCGAGAAATGAGGAAAGAAAGGTGGCATAGAAAGATATTAGATGATGGGAGGAGCATATTGCATGACTCCAAGATGGCGTACAAAACCTTAACTACCTTACTAAAGTTATTCATTCGTTTTGGATACTAATATCTCTCACACTTCAACTACTCCACTCTGTATTAACCAGAAACAGAAACTGCATACATATATATATACACACACACAAAGGCCTGAACTGAAATGAAAGGAATTTGTGTACTTTGATTGTGCATGATATCAGTTTAACTTAAGACATCTACCATTCAATTTAAGAGAGTGTCATTCAGTTGGCATACTAATTCGATATATGCTTATATATATTTGTTTTCAATGCTAAAGGGCAATTGTACTACACACTTGGTTAAGCCCAAATTAAACAAAACAAGAAAAGGAATTTTAATGATCTTTAGCATATTGCTCAATTGGAGCAAAACCTGCCATTTGACATGCTTCTTTATGGAATGCTAGTAATATATTCTTTTTATCACATTTTTAAACATTTTTTTATGATTGGTCCATGCTCTAAAACAAATATTTCTAAGTGATTAAGGCCCTATCTGGTAAAAACAGTGAATATATAAGCTCTAGCTATTTAATAATAACTATATAGCTAGTTGATTGAATTTGAAGTATTTAGCAAATTTAGTTGTTCAATTAGCTAAAAGGCATAAAAGACATGCTTATACGATTTTGTATTTAAATTCGATTTTTATATATTGTTTATTTTAAAATAATTATCACTATTTATAATTTAATTCATTTCAAATATTAGAAGATTATTATTTTTATTATATTATCATTTTAAATAATTTTGTTAAGTAATATAAGATAATATGAATGAAATGACATATTCATATGATTCTTTATATAAATTTTATTTTTATGTCATAGACAAGCATATATTTTCTATTATTTTCATCCTAAATATATATCCAATTAGCATACTCAAACTTTATTTTAGATGAAACGATGGGGCTTAAAGCCCAAAAAGGGGGAAAAAACCCAAAATACTCCCTCTGGAAGACTGGAACACACCACACCATGGGAGCCGTCGGCTAACAAAGCCGCAGCTACAGCACTAATTGGGGGGACAAACAAAAACTAATATAGTACTCCCTCCGTTTTAAAATTATAGTTTTTAAGATTAATATATATAGATTAAAAAATATTTAATGGAAATAAAATATAGTTATAGATAGATTAAAATATCCTTATTTAATGGAAGAGTATTTAAAATAAATTATCTACAAATCTCTATATTATTAATGTCAACTACTTTCACTAGTAGTTATTAAATAAATGTATGGGTAAAAAAAATAATTAATAATACTTTAGAATTGTAAAATTGCAATAGTTTTGAAACAAAAACAAAAAGCTAAAAAAACTATAGTTTTGAAACGGAGAGAGTAATATTTAGCCCCTCGTGCTCATTCAATTCTAGCCAGGACCTACATGTATTTTATCTAATTATAGAGAGTATATTGAAAAGAGTGTATTGTTAGTACTACTCTATTTTATCCAATAATAGAGAGTTTGTTTTTATTCCATTTTTTGTACGTACCAAATACAAAAGTCCCCCTCTACTTATAATAATTAATATAATTAAATAAATTAAAGAGAGATAAGAGTAATTTCTAGAAGATGAAAGAAAGTCATCGTTATAATTACCCAAAATTTTTAAGTCTCGTGAAAAAGATGCAGTGTGGATCGAGACTTCCATGATTTTACGCATGCTGCATGCAACATAAATGGAATTAATGGTCCAACATCTACTTTTATATATTATCTTTTGACAAACATTGCTCAAGGAATTTCTTGTACCACTGCACAAACAAATGAATATGTGGTTATAAGGCCATCCTGGGACGTTTCTACCACTTTTTGCGGCAAAGGGTGTCGCAAAAGTCGTTGAAGGTTGTAATCGGTGCAGGACCGAAGTCATCGTATAAAAATACAATATATATACTCCCTAGCTTATTTTATTCACATTCACATCATAGTAATTAATACAAAGTTATAACCGCCCAACTAGGGCTGCTGTTTAATACTTTATATAACAAAAAATAAGATCGCCGCACGAGGAGAACACATGTAACATCCATTAATTAATTATTTGTATTTGGTTGTTGTAAAAAAAAATACTTATTTGTATTTGGTACATACTGTATTAAAATTAAATCTGATTTTGCATGATCCCGTGTGTCATGATCCCACGTGTCATGCAGCCTTTGGTTTATATTCCACATTTTCATTTCATGCAAAAGGAGAATAACTTGTCTGAAAAAAAATTTAGTATTTAATATTTCAATTTCTATATTCTTTGTCGGTATGCAATAAATATATATAAATACAGTATTTTCTCCGGTCTCAAATATAAGAAAAAAAGTACATACATCTGGATGTCCAGATGTATGTACTTTTTTTCTTATATTTGAGACCGGAGGGAGTATATGCTAAGGAGATTTCTATGGTCTTCCCCTTGTTTTATTTATGGAAAATGCTTTTTGGACAAACATGGGCACTGCACGACAATTTGCGACAAAATCTAACCGTCCATATATAATACCAACCCACCCCATGTATGGTTATGGGAACGTATAATTGTGATTGGCTGATTTTGACTTTCGTAACCTTTGGTGAGTTATTTTGTCTTGCCATATAGCATTGCTGTTTATTTATATGCGCATATTCGGTGATCATATGACTCACGCGTATGTGGAGTTGATTTATTTTATTTTGCCCAACTTAATTAATGCGGTTTTTTAAACAAAATTGTTTGATCGATTATAAATTAACTAACATATTTTTTTTATCTGTAAACACACACACACACAAGTGCCCCAACTGAGGATCAAACTACATCTAACCTAGCAATGCATGATGAATTTAACCATTTGTGCTAGGCTTTACAGATATAAATTAACTAAAATCTCGGCAGTTCTACTGTAGTTTTACCCATAAGCAAAAAAACCCGTATGTGTACATATATATATATATATATTATTTTGGGTAACTTGAGAAAATGTGTGTGTATATATATGAGATGAGATGAGAGTTTAAGAGAGTGTAATTTTGGATCTTTAATCACATTAACGAGTGAGTATGATTGAACGAGTACGAGTAATATTGTTTTTTTTTTAAACGGTAGACGCGCGATCGATCTGAATCCACGTTAATTTCTTAATGAAAAAGAAAGATAAATAATTGCGAAGTTGAAAATATTGGCATCCATATCCATATGTACCAATATTATGTCACAAAATTCGGTCCGCCATAATGGGAAGGAAAGGAAAAGCAACCTGTTCCCAGCTGCCTGATTTTGATATCCTGAGCCATGTGTTAATTTTGTAATAGATTAATTATGTTAATTTTGTAATAGATTAATGTTACATACATAGATTAATTATGTTAATTTTGTAATAGATTAATGTTACACACCCCTATGATACACCCACCACACACCCCATTCCCTCATTTTTATTCATTGGGGTGCGGTGTGGTGTGTGTGTTAGAATATCATTGTTCTTTGTAATAAGGAGATAATGGTCTTTTTGCTTAGAAACACTTATTAAGTGACACTTCATATATTTTTACTATACTTTTCAAATTATTTAAAAATATTAAATGTTTTATTTTTATTTCATTATTAATTTTGTAATGTGTATTCTAAATTTTTATTAACCAAATTTTAACGAGTTCTCCAAAAATTTCCATGTTAATATTATAGCGGCTAATAGCTCAATACAGCACTCATACTTACATATAAAGGTAATACAAAAGAATAACTTTCATTTTGGTGTTTTAATATATTTTTCAATATTATCTTTATCTAATTGAAAGTTCAAATTTAAATTTAAACATGGTAACTATTGTATAACCATATGACGAGGCGGACAAATAGGGGTGGCAAAACGGGCCGGCCCGCCCCGACATGCCAAAAATCGGGCGAAGCGGGGTTGACTTGCCAAAAAAAGTGGATTGGGGTACCCCAGCCCGGCCCGGCCCGCGGGTGGGTTGGCGGATTGGCAGGTCAAGCCTAACCCGCCCAAAAAAAAAAAAGTGTGTAGAAGTGGCGGGTTGACATGCCTAACCCGCCAAAAAAAACAAAAAAAATAAACAAAATAAAAAAAGTAAAAAACGGGTTGGTGGGCCAATGCGCCAACCCGTTTTGAATCCACATTTGGGCGGACCGAAACGGGTTGTGGGTTGAAAACCCCAACCCGGCCCGCCTTTTTTGACGGGTTGGCGGGCTGGTCCGCCGAGCCCAGCCCACATTGCCACCCCTACGGACAAACACGCACAAAGTGCCTGTGGTATTTTTCCCATTTTTAATTAATCTTTTTGCATTAAACATCATGTCTAAAAAAAGTATAGGAATGAATTACCAATTTAGTTATTAAAATTATTGGGGTTAAACAATTTGATAACAAAAAAATTAATACTTGAAATTGAAAATGATAAACCATGTTAATCAGTTCGTGATAATTTTTGTGACTAAATTGACTTACCTAAAAAAAATTAATCGATGACTTTCAATTTCATAAACCAAATTGTTAGACCGTTATAAATTTAGGGACTAAAATAGTAATTTACTTAAAAAATACTTTTAATGAAAAATTATTATATTTAAATTATAAAAAAATCATTTAATAATTATTATTTAAAATATTTGTAAAATACATAATGGTAAGTAATTTTAATTTTAATTTACATATTAACAAGATACTAACTATAATCCGGTTAAAACTATAATCAGGTTCAAGTAAAACAAAAACTATAATCAGGTTGGACATTTATGATCTATCAAATCAGTGTCTCGGGGTCTCTTTCCTCTGCTAAAAAAAGTCATTTGTTCTTGTTTAAATCAAGAGTGGCCTGTTTTCTTTTTCAAGACAGTATGTGATTTTTGTTTGTTTGTTATGGAATTGATTGGTGATGATCGGGTGTAAGGCAGTATGTGATTTTGAATAAATGCATTGTATTAAGATTTTTTGGATTTTTTCTCCAGCCAAAAGAGGAAGAATTATTCTCATTAAATATTAAATATTTTTTTTAAAATTTTAAGGATATTAAATTTTATATCTCTCTATTCAATATATATTATCTATTGTTGGAAAAAATTAGTTAGTGAATATTACATTCCTCTTAAAAGAATTTGCCAATGAACAATTACAGACCCCATAAGGAATTAAAAATAATAATATTAAATGACCAAAAATCCTAAATTTAATGGAAAAGTAAATTTCTTAAGTGCATCTCTAGTAAAGTCCATGCTTGAATAGACCTCTTAATTTATCAAAATTTCTATACACCTCTTAATTATGGTTTCTTTTATATCAATGATATCATTTGTTAATTATTTGTATTGTATTTGTATATATAATAATTTTCCGAGAAATTAGTACTTAACGAATATCAATATCAATTTGTTAATAACCATAAATTGAGAACTCGTAACATTTTAAAAAAAGTGAGAACTCATAAATTTTAAACTTAACATACTATATCAAATTAATAAATACCAATAATTTTATCTTGACACAGTAATTTTTATATTTTTTATTACAATTTAAAAACATTTTTTTCATAATTTTGAATTTTTTAAATAATTTTTCATTATTATTTAAAATTTTAAATATAAAATAAAAGTTCAATCGAATCTAAACTTCTACTCAGTGTTTTCTATTTTTCAATTACATAACTTCGAAACCTATATATATGAATAATCCAAAAAAAACTATATTATATGAATTTAGTTTTAATACATGAATAATGTATATATAGTACGTAGTAATATTTTATATTAACATTTAATTTAATGTATATTAATATCTCATTGATTAGATTCATTGAATAGATGACTATAGAAACAATTAAACTAACCTTCTTTAAAAACTAAATTTAAACTCCATTCAGTTGAACTCTCTAGAGGAATCAAATCCTAGAATTTTAGATTATTAAGTATACTAACCAAACTGTCAAGAACTAGGAGCTGAGCTGCAGTGTCATACGGGTGTGTGGGTGATACCTTCATACACGTACCAAAGCGCCAATCTGTACTTGCAGCGCGTGAGTGACCTTCTAGATCTTTGACAATATAATTATTATTATTATTATTTTTATCCCGCAAAGTTCTCAAAGGCATAATAATAATAATATCACACACTGTATTCAAAAAGCTGTGATGTGCTTCCGTCCCCTTTCTTTGCTTCATTTAATTTAATTGTTATATTTTAATATTCCAATTGTTCCAATGGTCAAAGCGTTTCCAAAATGTTCTAAAATTCTAATGTCACGACCACATGGTCAAAAAACAAACGCTTCCAACCTCATTTTTTTCCGTTCATTGATTGCTTCTTCTTCTTGTTGTTGTTGTTGTAGAGAAAAATAAAAGTAGAGTAGACCAAAGCGATCACACCTCAACAAACCATTTACTGTTTGATTTGGAATTTGGGGTTGGCACCTACTTTGCATCAACATCATCGTCATCTCTGACTTCCTAGGTTCCTGCTTTTGCCCACCCTTTTCTTCTTCTATCTTTATTTTTCCCTTATTCTCAGTTGCTTCCTCCCTTTCATGGGTGTCTCCTTCTGCTGTATGTGTTTTGGTTCCATTTTGGTTTCTGTTTTGTTTTTTTTACCTTTGCATAATTAAGCCTTCTAGACATTCGTAGAGAAACTTGATAAGGTGGAAATGTTGTTTGACTTATGTGTTCACTTTTATTTTTTTATGTGTATGCATTAAAAAAATATAATCTCTGGAACTTTTTTTTCTCTCCCAATGATAACTCTTGATATGTATGAGTAGATGGAATCAAGTGGTGTGATGATTTGATTCATGTGTTTGAGTTCTGCTAATTGCTAATTGTTTTTTTGTTTCTCATGCACAGAAAAGTAATAACTTGTTCCTTCTTCTCTCTGTTTTTTTTTTTAAATTCCTTTCTATTGGAAGGGGGTGGGCTTGCTTGGATAGGTATGGATGTGATAGGGGGTAATAGTTGAATAGAAATTTTGATTTTGTTAGGTTCTTTTATTTATTTATTTTCTGTTTCACTATGTACATAAGTATCTCTTTTTTTTTTCCAAAAAAAGAAAAGGAAATCTTCTGTATTTCACTATTTCTTGGTCAGATTTGGATAGGAATTTATGTGTTCCCTTTTTCCTATTATAAGAATGAGTGAATAACCACATCATGTATGTGTATTTGTTGTTTAATTTGAGTTCTCTGTTTATTGGATGCAACAGTTACACTTGGGTTGGTTCGTGTGAAAGGTGAGGAAGGTGACACTCGGAAAGAGATGGCTCAGAACACAAGAGTTATGCCAAACTGTTTATATGCTTCCAATCCCTACCATGAATGCACGGATGCTTGCCTGATAAAGATGAAGGAAGCCGCCAAGCCACCTAAAAATAAAAAAGGTTCTGGTTAGTTGCACTTCCTCTGTTTCTCATATATACTCTGTTTATAATTTTATTATACCGTATATGAATTGGTTTTGTTGTATGGAAGTATAACACCATTTCTGCTTTGTCGGTGGCTTATCCTGAAATTTGTTCTCTCTGTACTTTCAGTTACAAATGAGTATTTTGGCTTATGGTATCCCATTTTTACTTTGTATGCCTTAAAAGAAAATTCACTTCTATAGTGCTATCAAGTGTAACCGCTTACTAACCATGAGGTTGGACGCAAGTGGTTAATACGTTTCATCTAAGGGACTAGCTCGGCTGGTGATGTAGACTTTACTTACCTCCTGACCAAACACATTAGTCCAGGGTCCCTTTCCTTGGGATGCTGTATGTGTCTATTTTCCTTTCTCCCTATATTGATAGTTATGATTTGGGTATGCACAAATTGTTTTGACTTGTTAATATCCTTAGAGCTTTGCTTGAAATTGCTCATAACTTAGTATTATCTGCCTAGCTGTGAATCTCTGAACACTTGTAAGATCTGTCTTTTTTCTTTCTCTTCCAAAGATTATCGCAGAAGTGTTACAGATGGTGAACTAGGCAAAAAGATGAACGAAGAAAAACGCACGCAATCAGGTTGCCCTAAAGCATCTAATCCTTACCATACGTGTGATGAAAATTGCCACAAAAGAATGTCAGGAGCTGATTCAGGTTTCCCTTCAATTTTTTTATATCTGTGTAATTGGGTTTTTGCCAAGTTCACAAAAACACAGAGCCAGTTTGAATAGAACTTTCAACAGACACTTGTTGAATCATTTTGCAATGACTTGGTCTTCTAAATAGTAGGTTCTCGTAAATTTGAAATCAAATTTTGCATCTCAATTCTCAACCTTTTCTCTGATCTAACTCCTTCTTAAGCACCTATAGATTTTGAAAAGGCTTTTTTTGTAAGTTAGGAACCAAATATTTATCTCAATCTGAGCTAGAAGCTAATATAAATTGGGCCATAGTCAATGTTCATTCATAAATATTAAATAGTTTTGCCTTGAAGCATGAACTTTGAATGGTTAATAAAAGTTGCTAGCAAGGTTTGTCTGCTAATTTGTTTGACTAGTTCTAAAATTACTTTGAGATGATAAACGGATCATTGATATATATACCAAGAGAACTTTCACACACAATGAATATGTTTCTGACTACAATCCTCTCAAAATTGCAGGTGTCATTCCGGTAAACTTTGGCAGGAAAAAGAAGCTAGGTTCTAAGCCTGAACTCCCTGTCCTTGACAATGTTCCAGCCTCAAAAATTGGAGCTATTTATCTCTCCGATGCTGCATCCCCAATCTCAAATTATTATGAAAAGAAAAAGTTGGAGCCAAAAAGCAATGAGCTGCCAGTACCAGTTTCTGGAGAAATACATGCCCGAGATGTCAAGGTAACGACCTCTCTTTTCTCACGTTCCCTCCAGACAAGTCCTTTTAAATTATTTTTTTTAAAAAAAGAAACTAGTTGATGGACTAATACGGATCTTTTCTTAATAGAAATAGTAAAAAAAAAACACAACAAACAAAATAATTTTAGTTGAAAATAAAAAAAAATTGAAGGTGACACGTCACAGTCTAGGTGATGACATACATATCATAGCTTAGAAGACCAGAACCTATTTTACTTATATAGTAATAGTAAATAGTAAATAATAGTAATAGTAATTGATTGATTTGGGGGCTAATACAACCAAACTCAACAACCATAGTAGCATATAGTTGACTTGTTCTTGCCCTTGTTTGTTTGACAGCCTGTGGATCCCAAAGGCCAACCAAAGGATGGTTCTGAGAATCTTGCCGGCCTAATACCAACAAAGCAAGCAGCAGGGGACAAAAACCCTTCACCCAAAGTTGTTCCAATCACCTCCGTTGATGACACTGCAGGTGAAGGTCTCACCAAATCAGCTGGTGGGTCCACGCATTTCTGTTACTCTGGTGTTCCCCATGATGACGACGAGGAATACAGTGACGGAGAGGAGACCGAGTCCGTGGTATCCGAAAACCGTGTCCCGGTCGGAAGATACCATGTGAAAGAAAGCTTTGCTTCCATCCTGCGAGCCATCTTTGACAAACATGGGGACATAGGAGAAAGCTGCCACTTGGAATCAGTTGTGATGCGGTCATATTACGTAGAGTGTGTGTGCTTTGTGGTCCAAGAGTTACAATCTACCTCAATATTGCATTTGACAAAGTCCAAGGTCAAGGAATTGTTGGCTATTCTTAATGATGTTGAGTCTGCTCAACTTCGTGTGGCATGGTTAAGGAACATTGTCAATGAAATTGCTGAGAACATTGAACTCATCAATCAGCACCGGGCCACGGAGGCGGCGAAGGCTAACTTTGAACGTGAGATGGAATCACTGAGGAAAGAGCTGGAATCAGAAATGGAAATGTTGGCTCAGAAAGAACAGGAGGTGAATGATGTTAAAACGAGAATTGAAGGGATGAGGGAGCGTTTGAGTGAGCTTGAGCTGAAGTCTTCTGATTTGGACAAGAACATGGTATCTATCAAGTCCAAGGTTGATAATTTGGATAGCAAAAACTTGCTCTATGAACTACTGTAATGTAAACTGCCTAGGAAATATTGGTATTTTTGTTGGTGTCGTGGTAATGCTTAACTAGTAGAAATATGCAACTGAATAATAAAACGCAGTGGGAGCTATATATATTTTCTAGCTAGGTAATGTTGTTACACCTTTAGACACATGCACCCTTGCTGCTGCTGTACTTCAATTTTCTTTTTCATGTCTAATTATCCCAATCCAACAACACTGGGTTGAAGACCTTGTGGTCATTATAGAAAATTTCGTTTATTTGTATAAAAGACACTTTTGTTTAATCTCTTGGGAAATCATTTGCCCGTAAATTTAATACTTTTTTGTTGTGCTGCTAACTTCATATTTTCGAGATTTCACGTGTTCGATTTTCCATTTTCGTTTGTTTTGATGGTGAAAAGAAGAGCGATGAAAAGAAAAGAAAAGAAGAGTTTATGGTTTGGCATATGCTAACATTAGGAGGAAAAAGCTTTTTTTTATTTAAAAAAGTGTGTAATTTAATATTACCCATACATTGAATGTTGTAGTTTTTATTAAAAAAATGTCTTTTAATGACTAAAATAGAGTTTTTCTATTTTTCTAAATAAGTTTTTTTTCCTATTTTGTTATTAATATTTTATTACATGTTTACCATAATTAAAATATAAATATTTTATATTTCAAGCAAATAATATATGAATAGATATTAACTACTATCCAAAGAAAAAATATTAACTATTAAAGATATAATAACCCTTACCAGCACCTCAAACAATATTAATGTTTACTTATGGTGAAAGAACTTTAATTTATCGATAAAATATTAAAAATTATAACACAAAAAAGAATAAAAATTAGATACTGATTAAAGAATATTATCATTATTTTCAATATATTTTTTAATAAAAAAACAAAGTTAGATGCTGATCGCTACGAGATTGGAACAACACAAGCATCGGGGAAAAAAAGTGCTCCAATCCGAATCCAATTCCCAATTCCCTCGCTTCGCTTCTTCTTGAGAAATCGGTGCTACTTTTGCCTACGCTACAGGTTCCTCTCTCTCTCTTCTTCCACGCTTTTGTCTTTGCTTCTCTTCTCTCTGAATGTTTTGCTGCGCAGAAGGGAAAGGGGGTTATTAGGGGAACTTCAAACACGAACCTGATTCCCACCTTTTTTTTTTTTTTACTTCAGCTGTAATCTTTGTTCTTTCAATTCCAACCTCCGTATGCGTTATTTCCATTCAATTTTCAATAAAATTAGAATTGTGCATCAGAGCTCATGAATTAGGGTTTTGTGCTTTTTCTTTCCGAGTACCAAGAATTTTGAAATTTCCACAGAATTTTATTTTATCTATAACACATGTTTGCTATGCAGCAACGAAACAGGTGAGGCCTTCAGGGGATAATAATTTTGTTGCACGACATGTCGGAGGAACGAGCAGTGCATCCCGATTGCCGGAATGCCAGTAATCCCTTTCATGAATGTAGCGATTACTGCTTTAGAGTAATAGCTGAAGCCAAAATTAGGATGCAACAACAGGAATCGGGTTAGTTTTTTTTTTTTTAATAATTACAATTACAGTATCTTATATTGGTTGCAGGCCATGCATGAACAATACTAGTTTTGTAGTTTACTCAAGTCATTGGATAGTGTTCTATTCGTTTGATTGTGTTTAGCATTAGAACTAAATTCTTTCGTGGCCCATTTTTGTTTCATAAAAGGTCACTGTGGTGAGTTGATAAATAACTTTGTCCCACTGAAAATGTTGATTTTAATTCTCAACTTCATTCATAAGTCCTGAGATTACAGAAACTTTTACTTCAACTATAATGATTTTTTCTTCTATAGAAAATTATTTTAGTTTTTTGGTTATGTGCTGCTAAGTTTATCCATCCATATTTACACACACCATTTTCTGCATTTATCAGAAGTTGCACAAGCTAGTGGTGGAAGTGGCCGTGAGCATGCCATCCCAGATGAATCATATCCTCCTGATGAGCGATTACATGATGACAGACCCAAACCTGAAGAAAATTCTGACAGTGAACCTGACCAGCCTGCTGCAGAGGAAATGGAGGGAGCCTACCCAAAACTCTCTGGGAGACAGAAAAAGTTGATGGAGTTGAGAGCCAAGATGGTAAATGGATGAAATATTATTGTGCTGATAACCTTGTTTTATTTTTTGAAGAAAACTTAAGATCCTTGCTTTGTTTCCCGGGCAGAATGAGGCAAAAAAACGTAATCAAATTGAAATAGCTGCTGAAAAAAAGAGGATGGAATCTCCAACAGAATCTAGGGGTGTTTCTAAGCAGAAGTGGCTTGAGGACAGGAAGAAAAAGATTGGAAAACTTCTCGATGCAAATGGATTGGATATGACAAAGGCATATATGCTTGACACACAACAGGCAGCAGAAGAGAAATACAAGAAATGGGAGAAGGATCCTGCTCCAGCCGGCTGGGACGGTATGTTATAATATTTATCCAAGAAGACAGAAGTGTTCTTACACAATCAGTATGTTACCTGTCTGGTTGGCATGATTATATCTGTTCTTGCATACTTGTCTTGTATACATGCAGATATAAATTATAGTTATACTTTTTCTTTTTGTCTAAGCATCAATAGAATTCCCAAAAGTATCAAGATTTTCAGACCCCTGTAGAGTTTTTAAGATTGCGCAAGAACCAGAGCCTTTTTCCAATTAGGTGGAGTTGGTTACGTGAGTCAATGACATTATAATGTTCTATCATAATTTTTTAACCAAAGAATATGATGTCTTTTTCTTTATGATATGGAACTGATGATAACATAATTTTGTTTATCAGTTTTTAATCAGAAAACACTATACAATGCATACAAAAAACGGACCAAGAAAATTGATATCGACTTGGAAGAATACAATAGAATGAAAGAAGCTGATCCGGAATTCTACCGCGAAGCTTCAAGTCTCCAATATGGAAAGGTATACTACCAAAACATCAATTATTTCTTTCAACTTCTGTGCAGCATTGGATATTCTGTGACGAGCTGTCTTTCCTTTCATTATAGGCACCAAAAATCTCAGAGGACAAGATTGACAAAATGGTACAAGAGTTGAAGGATAGGGATGAGAAGCGCAAGTCATTTAGCAGGAGAAGAAAATATCACGAAGAGAAAGATATTGACTCGATCAATGACCGTAATGAGCATTTCAACAAGAAGATCGAACGAGCCTTTGGTAAATACACACTGGAGATTAAAAATAATCTTGAGCGAGGAACTGCATTGCCCGACTGAGGCATTTGCTTATACAGTGGTATGTTATTCCGTCATATTGTTCTGATACTGGTAAGTTTAAATGGTGGATTGCATTTTTGGACTCTTTTTTTTTTCTTTATCAGATGTAATGCTATAAACTAATACTTTGCAATGCACATGTGGAGGCATTGTAGAGTCATTGTAGAGTCATCTTCAACTTCAGAAAACTAGATGCTTGCTTCGTACATGGGTTCTTCTTAGCAACACTCTTTCCCAATCATTATATTACAACTCTGTAATTGAGTACGAAGCATTTCGTACGAAAATAGATACAAATGACTTGAATCAATCACGATGCAAGTCAAAGTACACGGGCAAAACCAATTTGGATCAAACGATTCATATTGAACCAATGACAAGATTTCGTATTAATTTCACACAATATATGGTTTGTATCATTTATCATTTTTCTTTTATATAGATATCGACTCAGTGGATGGAATTTTCAAGAAAATTTATACATTTTTGACATGTGTTTAAGCCAAAGTTTGGTCAGGGTTTGGTCTTTTCCTCTTTTTTTTTTTTTTCATTTGGAATCGTGATCTTATGCATTAGAGATTGGGTGTTGGTAAATACACTCCCAAAATTGGCCATTCACCCCACTTTAAACTTGAAATTTCAAAATTATCCCTTCTTAATATCACGTTTTGTTTTTTTGAATCGTAAAATCGCATATTTATCAGAAATTCAAGTTTCTGGAATACAATTTGTATTTTGGAACTCGAGTTTATGGAATGTAAATTTTACATTTTGGAAACTCGAGTTTCCTGGATGTAAAATTTGCATTTCGGAAATTTAAGTTTTTAGGAATATGCAAAAAATTGACTTTTTATATATTTTGGAAATTCAAATTTTGGGAATAAAAAAATTACATTTCAAAAATTTGAGTTTTTAGAATACAAATTTGTATTTCGAAAATTTGAGTTTTCAGGAAATATGCGATTCTAAGAAACAAAATGTGATATTAAAAAAAGATAATTTTAAAATTTTAAATTTAAAATGGCGTGAATGGCCAATTTTGGAGGTGTATTTATCAACACCCCAGAGATTTAATTTGTTATGACTTTCAAAATTTTGGGGGTGTATTTTGGGCTTGTTCAATGGCCTGAATAAAATATGGAGACAGGATTAAACAGTTAAATAAGAGTAGAATATGATATGAACAATATATATACAACAAAGCATAATTGGAGGCTACCCATGCTTGTTAGTTTAAGTGGTAATAAATTTAATTTCTTTTAAGTAAGATTTTAGATTTGAGCTTTATAGATAAAAAAATAAATATTGGAAGAGTTTTATTTTTTTATATAGATTTATTCGGCTGGATTTAAGTTAAATCGAGACTAAAAAAAAAAACATAATTGGAAGCTCGTTTCAAAGGTCCACCAACCTTGATCTCGACCGAGAGAACTAAGAGATGTGACTGGTTAGAAAAAAATGAATTACCCTTTATCTTTATTGTAATTTCAACTTCCAAACCTATAAATGCAAACTCCAACGTCGCCATTACATAAAAACTTTCAACCATATTAACAGTCCGATTAAGTTGGCAACATACCAAAAAAGGGTACCTGGGGCCGTGTCATAAAAGGAGTGGCTGCGGTCCAATTTCACAAGTCAAAAAGATGGTTATCTAAATCTTCCTTGTTTTTTTTACCACAAAAAAATCTTCCTTGTTTTTGGTAAAAACGTCTAATTCAATCGTATGGAAAATTTCCCATGGCCATGGAAAGTGCTTGGCGAACAATATTACGAAATTTCAACAAGACAATAAAGAGGAAATTTTTTTCTAAACGATAAAAGTAATAGAAAGCGTGTTTGACTTTGACCTTGCCATAGAATGTAACATTTTTTTGAACGATCAAACGAATTGGCCGTCCATTCCCTATGCAACATCTCTTGCTCCAAATTCAAAACCCTCAACAATAAAACTCCATAGTAGTTGCTGCAATATCCTTTTTCCGTTTTTCAATACTACAGTGAGCAGGGATAAAAATAGGTCAAATCGCTTAATAGGGGCCTATAACTTAGTCTACATCAGGTCAAAATAAATCAGGCCAAGACTTTTCTAAAAGTCTATTTAGCTAAAAAGACCAGACTTAGGTCATTTGAAAAACTTTTTAGAGCTACTAGGCTGGCCTATGTAAGTAAACACAAATAATAATTTTGTTTTGTAGTAGTATTATTATATTATGTTTTTTATAATGTGTTAAACTCATATACTTGTTTACTTTTTCAAATATTTAAACATGTTGAGTTACATAAATATTAAAGCCTATAAAGATTATTTAAAGATAAAGTTATAGTCTATATAATCTATTTAGAGATTTTATTGCAAAAATAGACTCTTAAATAAGTTACAATAATGATTATATCTTATAATTTATAATAGACCTTTAAAAAAGTTTATATCTTATAAATAAGTAAGACTTTACTCTTATAAAGTCTAACCTATCCTTATGTCTCATATACTCTGAGTAGTAGTAGTTTTAATTTTCATAATTTATATTTTGTTATACATAGATTTTTTGTTAGCCTATTAACCCATTAGTATATTTAGGAATAGGTCATATGTCTGATTCGAATGTCATCATAGTAATCAGACTTTTAAATAAGCTAGCAGATCAAGTCAAGCTTTAAAAAGACCAAGTTAGACCTAAAAAAAGCCTCTAACAGATCATAGACCAAGCTTAGGCCTCATAATTTTTAAACAGGCTAGGCCTATTTAGCCAAAGCCCAATTCGGCTCAACTTATTTCTATCCCTAATAGTGAGTTGTAACTTTTTTTTTTTTATAACAAGTGAGTTGTAACTTTTTATCGTAGGCTTATTCAACACCTGTGTATAATCACGTCAATAGTGCTCAATTTGAACTGAATGAAACAGTTTCGCATTTATTTTTGTACATTTACATTATTCTATATGGTGTAAGCAGCTGATCTTAGCTCAACCAGAAGTTTTTTTTTGTTCAAACACCACAAGTTTTTTTTGTCCAACCACAAGTTTTCTTTCCCCACTTAACACTTATTTTTTAAAAAGATTCCTAAACTATTCTTCTTCCTTAAAACCCTAATCCTCCATAACCAAATCTCCAACTTCTCACTCTTCTATGCTCTTCCTCCTCAAATTTATCCATCCTTTCTCACACACTCTTCATCATCTACTCTTATCCGTCCCCTATAAACCACATTTAGGGCCAACAAAATCATCACCATAGGAAAGATACATACACACAGAGACAAATTTATTCATTTATTATAGGATTAGGATCAGCTCATCAGCTACAATTATTTTATACCTGTAAAAATTAGATTGGGTACATTAATATTTGGATTTATGATCAAGCCCCAAGGAACAACCAAAGAAATTTCCGCAACAGGTTTTAAATAAAAGTGACAAGCATATACTCGAAGAGGTGGCAAAATTTTCTCGTCCTTTTCTTTTAAAGCGGTTCTAGTTTAGTTAAACTGAGAATCTCAAATATACTACAAGCACATGATGAACATGATGCTGATATTAACGAGACAGTATTCATATTCACACTGCCACCAGCACTCTACTTATACATAAAAGCACAGACTAGCCATATATAGCTCCTTTGGTATATATATATAGATTCCATATATTTCCATGCCAACAGAGCCCAACTCAGCACACAAAAATTGGTCTTCTTTTTAATTATTTGCAATTGAAGGCTCTTGCGGAGGATAAAAAGAAGGCACGTGTGCCTATAGCTTTGAAACCGGCAAGCCTGCAATTACAAAGAAAACAAACATATAACTATAATTAGTCCAACTTTAAGACTTAATTAAGAGGCTTTAAACTAAATAATTACAAGTGTCAAATTAATTAGATGTTATTACCAATGGCTTTTGCATTAACAATGCTTGGGCATGCAGCTGGAGGTTGAGCATTCTCATTCAGGAATGGTTCCACCCTATTGGCATCAAACCAAACTGGGTACCCTTTGATCTTCCCCTGTATTATTATTTTATTTTATTTTATTTTATTTTATAAGTAGTCTTATTATCAGTGAGAATTTACAGTGATAAAATCGAAGATGGAGAAACATGTTGTCATTGACATACCAGCACGTTTAGAGCTGCTAGTGTTGCCATTCCCTCACGGGTCCACTGCAAACACATATATGTACATGAAATCATTGATTGCTTTTTGGAATGGTGATTCAATCAACCATGAAAATGAAAAGACTCTTCCATTATTATATAAGAAAAGTAGATCCTGATTGGGATATGTGTTATCTCTTTGACTGAGATAGGTGTCACCTCTCCAAGTCTTTTTTATTTCCCATCAAAACTGTTTCGTTTGTTGGATTTATTCTTTTTTACTATTTATGTTAGAAAAAAAAAACTCATACCTTATACGAGTTGGGCATATATGCTAGATTAATACTGAAAATCTTTAGCATAAAATGCACATGTTAGAATTACCTTGGAAGCAGAAGCAATGTGAGGTACCACAATGGCATTCTTCAACTCTGCAAGCCCAGGTTTCATGTAGGGCTCATCCTAATAAAGTAAAATTCACATGATGGTGATTTAAAAGGTGGTTGTTAATGACAAACCCAATTATTATCCAAAAACATACAAGGTTCAATCAATTACCTCAAACACATCAAGGCCTACTCGAAACATTGGGTTCTGTTTTAAATGCTCCACAAGTGCAGCTTCATCAATAACAGGTCCTCTACTGCAGTTTATAAGAATTGCTTCCTGTAATAGGAATATCATCATCACTAAGAGATGAATTTGGTATAATTTAGAGTAAAAATTATGTTCCTTGAACTCTTACCTTCTTCATCTTGGCGAGTCTTTCCTTATTGACTAGATGATAAGTGGTCTTATCCAACACAGGATGAAGACTAATCTACAAAAGCACCCATGATAAACCAAATTATTTTGAATCATCAAATGTAGTGTGTTATTATGTTATAGCTACTAAAGTTAAATTCCCATAATCAAATTCTTACTATATCTGCCTCCTGGAGAACCTCATCCATGGATGCTGCCCTTTTCCAAGTCACAGGTGTTTCACCATTTGCTTTTAAGAATTGAGCATAAGCTGCAATAAGGAAAAACAAAAATCATTAGTTCACAATACTTTTGTTTGGTTTATAAATAAGACTTCTTAGGAACATGCCTGTGACAAACTTTTCTAGCCGTGTGGCCTGGTAGAGGTCGAAGTAAATTAGGTTCATCTTGAACCCTTCAACCTGATACAGCAGAAAAGAATATTATTTTTTCTGTCATCGCCATAGCAAAAATAATATATGGACCATGTAATCAAGAATCACAGTCAAATTCATTAACATCTGCAAACTATAGAATGCACATTCTTGCAAGATTCTAAGTTACAATTTATTGCAAGGCAAGCCCAGTAATCAAATACCATAAAATATCGCCAGCTTAATACATTACAGCAGAAAAGTGTTCTTCCAAAATTTGATATGAAAGAAAGAGTCAAGTGAAGATTATATTTTAACTTGTCCCAGATCTCTAACTGATACAGCGAACTTTTAGGAAGGACAATTACCTTTTTATGCAAAGTATGTAATTTTTATTAGAGACAAATTTCGCATATAACAAATTCAACTCCATTAAAGAATTACCATCATTCTTGCATAAGCTGATCCGATACGGCCGGCTCCGATAACACCAACTGTTTGTCCCTTGAGCAAGTTCCCAACAAATCTGCCATAGAAACAAAACTAAAGCAGTTATTCCAGCCGTCAGAAGAGTATGGTACTCTACTCACAGTTCAGTGTTATGGAATTCAAGGCTAACAAAGAAGAACTTGAACAATATTTGACACAACTAAGAAAGGAATAATGCAATGGTTTTCATACAGATGAGGTAGCCATCCATCATATAATCCTGCCCTCATGAACTCATCAGCCTCAACTATCCTTCTAGCAGCTGCCAAAGACAGTGAAGCTGCCAACTCTGCTGTAGTCTCTGTCAGCACTCCCTACCAAATAATAAGGAACAAAACTAATGTTACAACAAATAACTATAATTTCCTACTCAAGACTATCACTATTTTTCTCTCATAAAACACACACACCCTATAACTATAACCACTTCAGCATCACACACAAATGCATGTATTAGTAGTCTTTGCAGTACCAATCATTTACATTCATTCTATTAAAGAAATCCTTCTTCCAGACCAAGAGCATAAATGCTAACTTTACAATTTACAAAATGAAAAATCACATGCATTTAAGATGTAACAGTAATGACAAACAGAGGGGTGGAAAAAGAGAGAGCTTATTACAGGAGTATTTCCAACAGCAACACCATATTTGTTTGCAGCATTGACATCCACATTATTATAACCAACTGCCATATTACTGAAAGCTTTGCCTCCCGCTCTGCTCAACGCAGAGAACAACTCTTCTCCCCAATCTTCAGTCAGCTGCAAATAGGAAAGGAACTCCATATAGTTCATACATACCCAGTAACACCAGAGCAAGAAAAATCCACACTAAAAACCAAAAGGATCATTTAAATAACAAAAATAATAAAAGCTTGACTTTTGGACCAGTTTGTAATTTGATGCTGTAATGCAATTGATCATCAACATGTTGTAATTCTTGTTATCATTACCTGTCCTATAACTCCATCGCACTTATCACCAATCAAAGCAATGATGTCTTCAACTGAAAGTATTGTTTTCTTCTCGGTACATATCTGAGTAGTACGAATGAGACAAATAACAAATTATAATTCTCTTGATTCACCAAAAAAAAAAAATACATGCTTTGAAGCTGTCTCAAGAAGGAAGAAAAAAATAAGAAAAACAGAAGATGTAAGTCTTGTTTGGATTCAAATTAGTTTTGCTTTGCATTCTAACCTTTTTCGTATATAAAAAAGAGAAAAAGTTTTAAATATTTACGGTTAAATAGAAATAGATATAGATAGATGCGTACGTAGAAATTAAAAAGAGCTTTTGAAAAAATTAAAGTATAAAAATTGATTTTAATTTATATGAAAAACTATTAAATATCATGAGTGATTATAGAAAAAATTATTCAAATTGACTTGTGAGTCGTAACATTTGGATAATAAAAAGAAGCAAAGGGAAGTTGATTACTTCAAGACGACAGTCTTGCTGGATGAGAAGATTGATCCAACGAGTTCCGGGCATTGATTTTGTGCTGACAACTCTGTATTTCCCGTTTGGGTTCCATACCTCAATGGACACTGGCTTCGCCATGAAGGCAAGGCAACACCAACACCAACAAGTGAAGTGAAGTGAAACTAACTAAGCTGTGTGGATAGTTTTATTAACTTGGCAAGTTGAGGCTGAATTTTCAGTTGCTCTTTGCTTATAATACAAGAGACTTTATGATACGGTGTGACACACTTGACAATACTAATTTGTTTCTGACCAATGAAATTGGTGCATAGGCAAGACTTTGACTTGTGGTTTCCTTGACCTCGCAATGTTGATGACTATAGGATTTGGCCCCTCTTTTCAGATAACGCGAGTGCTCTTGTGGGGGAGAGATGAGTTGATGCAATGCAAAGTGTCTTTGGGCCTCTCGTTGGCAATCACGAACGGATAACATTCCACCCTTTTTCTCCAAAGACAAATTTAGCCCTTGAACTTGTGGCTGATACTCAAAACAGTGAATAATTTCTTCTCCACCGTTTTGTTTAATCATGAAAGGCTTTGTCTCCATTCACAACAAAATAACATAATACATGATATAGTATTATGGTACGCTCTGATCCATATAACAAATTTCACCTTATAAAAAGATACTTGGTTTACGACCAAAAAAAAAAAAAGATACTTGGTTATTGTTCTACCCATGAAAAACTTTAATTGAACATAACTATGTTTAATTGTTATAAAACTCTAATTTGATATCACTATGTTCAATTATTATTAAAATAATATAACTAAAATAATTGCAAATAAACGATCAAGTAAAAAAAAACTGCAAATAAACACAAAGTATGTAATTACAAAGGTTTAGTACTGCCAAAGTGCACCAAAAGGCTAAAGATCTAAACAACCCAAAATAAGCATGGAAACGAACACTGAAGGGTAGTAGTAAAGGTGTATTACAGTGTACTACGGTAATTAAAGAGCTCAGTTCAGTCAACGTGTCTTGAAACGGTGACTTGAATCACAAATTTATCCTTATCAACGAGCTTAAAGAGACAAACATCCCCTGCCTTCAAGTTAACGTCCCCCACAAAAGCAGGCCAACCCTTAGAGAATCTTGCGTAGCTATGCTGTGGGTAAATGTCTAGCCTCACAGGCCATGATCTCTCCCCAACTCGCAGCGTCACATCTTTTGCGCCCTCATCAACCACATATTTTCTTATGAACTCCATTGGTATGTTCTGTTCAGTGTCACCACATAAAAAAATGAGTTTAACTTCAGTCATATTGCATGGATTGGCACAAATATAGTATATAATATAACACACCACTGAAATTTGTCCTACCATATAATAAGCGCTCAACTGAGTAGGCTTTATGGAGAGGGTGAAGTCATTCTCTGACATTATGCTACTGCTATTTCTAGGAACTACAGAATCTAAGCGGGGAAAAAAAAGAAGAAGAAAATATCAAATTCCCAGAATGTCCCAAATAAAAATATAAAAGAAAGAAAGAAAAAATAGAGCAAACCATTAGTTCTTGAGCACTTTTTTGCAGTTCTCCCACAGTCCCTTTCAGCAAAATTGTTCTGAAGCTCATCCCCATGACCATGAGCTTGTCAAAGGAAATGTATAACGATCAAAAAATTGCAACTTTTATACATTGAAATTAAAAGATAGTACAAGGTAAATAAAGAAACATAGTTTTAAAAATTACCTTGAAACCGGGGAGGGGTTGATTCTTCTCTTGCACGGAAAATAGCAACTTTAAATGAAACTCCCTCTGACTCCATTTGCTCAAAAACACAAACATCATCAAGTTTCAAGTGATTTTCGTCTACAAATTTCTTCCATCCAGTACTAAGCGATATTTGTCCATTGCAAGGGTTAAGCTTGAACTTGACATCCCAAATTTTCCGCACCCCATCAACCAAAAGAGTAGCACTCTCATTCTCCTTTTGTTGACGTGCTGTCATAAAGTTGCCTGGCATGAGCTGTTTTGACAAAAAAAATTATGACATGGCATTACCAACAACTACAGAATTAGGCTATAATTCAAACAAAAATGACAAAGTTTTGATACAACTTGTTATTGTGTTCAATTTCCAATTGACAAAAATATATTGTCATTATATCATGTACACCAGAATTATAGCATTTACGCACACACACATATAGGGGTCGTATCAGGTGAAGATTCGTGATTATCGTATGAAATAAAAACACTTAATTACAATCGTCAAATTAAAATATGAATCTAATGGCTGGGATTAAATGTTCTCCTTTCTCACAAGGAGATGTATTTGTATGTATGCATGCATATGAGAGAGGGTACCAGCAAATTTCTATCAATGTATGATGGGCGCATTTGACGAACGAAGGAGCGATTCTCACACTCAGCTTGGAATGCGTTGGCTCTCTCTAATGCACTCCTACTTTCATTACCCTTTAAAGGCTCCTCACTTTCACTGGCCTCAGATTTTGGGCATCCCCTGTTGGTATGCATGATTCCTCTTCCACCTGCTAAATCAGTGTGACACAGAAATCAGTAGGTGACATGACAATATCAAAATACCATAAACTTTGGAAGGCAAACATACAAAAGAGAGAAGGAAAAAAAAAATTGTACCTTTATTTTTGGACTTTGTATTACCAAAATCTGCATGGAATCTTTCCATCTCAAGCTTTGACCTCTGAGATTGACATTTATTAGTAGTTTCAACATCATGTCTGGGATAGCATTTGGGTTTCTCTCTTGGGAATGTTTTCATCTTCTTAGAAGAATGAGAAAAGGGTATTGGGGATTTTGGCCTTTTACCCTGGCGTCTTGAAAAACCATCAAAGTTTTCAAAAGAGTTAACACTCTGATCATTCTCTTCAGTACCGTCATCAAGACTTGCTTGGGGCAAAGGGTAACGTATTTCCAAGCCACCTTGATCAAAAATCAAAACCTGAAACCTTGACCTTCGTTCATATGTGAACACCAAAAGATGCCCCTGATCCAAAGAATAAAACTTTGCAAAGTTCTTCCAATCATTGGTTAGCCAAACGTCAGCACCATGTTTTTTCCATGTCACTTCCCAGTTAGCACCATTGGGAAGCAGAAGGAATATTGGGTTTGACATTCCTTCCCAATATTCACTCACAAAACCCCTGGGAATCCTCTGCCATAAACAACTTCTTGTCAATATACTCCAAAATATTAATGATTAATTGATGTAATGGTAAGTGAAAGGGAAAAAAACAACCCTTAATTAGGGCATGCAATTAAATCAAAGTCCTAATTGTATAAAGAAAGATAAATAACAAATGCATGAAGTAGCAAGAATGAATAAAGATAGGACCAGCTCCCCATGTCGAAGGCTGTTTTCCTCAATGGTCTTGAAGAAGAGAATGTGATGGTCACGGCGTTGAGAAGACATTGTTTGACGATGAAGCAAAGTTGATTCAGTAAGTACTGCCTCAGAGTATAGAAACTGACGCGCGGTGTTTCAGCGCAAACGATGCCTTATAAATAGTACTAGTGTACACTTGCACTAGCAGTGAAGTGCTTCCTTGTGGTCAAGTTAATGCTAAATAAACCCCATGAAGCAAACCAAACGACCCTCCACCTGGATCCAGGATTCAATATATTCTCCTTCAGTTACAAAATTAAAAAAAATTTAAGAAAATATTCAACGGAGATAAAAAAAATAATATATTGTTTATATCTTTCTAAATATTCTCTTAGATATTCTCCTTCAATTTTATAAAATAAATTAATTAGTATACATTAATGGTGTAAAAAAATACTACAGTGACATCTAAGTATATCTCACTACGTAGATTTTTGTGCAAAACTTTTAGAAAATAATGAAATATAATTAAATGTGTGTAAAATATTTTTACACCGTAAATGCACAGTTATTAAAACTCTTTATAAAAATAGCATTAAAAAGAATTTATTTAATATACAATGACGGTGTAAAAAAAATTTACACAAATATTTAACCATGTTTCACCATGTAAATTTTTGTACAAATATTTTTAGAACTTAATGTTATAAAGTGACACTATGATGCAATATAATTGAATATTTATGTAAAGTATTTTTACACTCTCAATGCATAGTACTTAAACTCTTAAAAAAATAAATGCATTTAATATCTTGAATTTTTTTTTAATATTTTATCAATTTAGTATACGGGTGGGAATAGGATAGGCATGACTTGAAAACCTATTTAAATGTCTACTTTTCAATAAAGTTTTTAAATAGACCTCTACCTTTATATAAGTCCTAGATATTCACTTAGAGATAGATTTGTAGGCCTCTAATGATAAAGATGTCAATATGCCTCTACTGATAAATAAATAGCTAGTCTTACAAATAAATAAACAAGTAGATCTCTTGTTTATTATAGTTTTATTTTTATTATATTATATATTATATTTTTACTCTAAATTTTTATTTTCATTACACAATGTACAAACATGCCGACTTGGCAAGCTTAATAGACTATTTTTTTTATAGACCTAAGTTAAACATATTTAACTAAATAGACGATTCAAAATGCTTGATCTCAACTTTTTTTGCTAAATAGGTCAAGTCATGTCTTAAGTAGGCCAGACCATAAATCCCTATCAGATAACCTGACCTATCATCACCTCTAATTTAGTAATCAAGTAGATTATTAGAAAAAAGAATAAGAACATTTAAAATTATCCTAAAATTAATTACCCTTATTTATTTATTTTGCTACTCCCTTATTTAATAATTTAATCACTTATTTTTCGTATAAATTGCATTACAAAATTCCTATGCAAGACATTTTTCCAACCACTCCCAGTACCAATACATACATATCTATAAATAATTCATTATAAGAATCTCGGAAATGTCAAATGTCGTTAATCTTTCTTAAAATTTTACATAAAATAACTATTCATGTATTGTTTTGTCAAAAAAAAACTATTCATATATTGTTACATCTCTCTATCGGACAGATTAAGGGAATAAGGCTTTGTTTGGGAGGAGGTTTTTGGAGGAGACGAGAATGGAGAGTTTATAGCAATATTTTAGTTTAATAAAAAGAGAAGAGGGATGTGGAGAACATTTTAAAACCCTCCAAAAATGTACTAGAGATGACCCTCCAAAACCCTCTCTGTACATTTTTGGAGTTTCCCCAAATTGGAGATTTTTGAAGGTTTTCATTTTTTTCATTAAAAACTAATAATCCATGCAAGATAGGGGATGTCCTCCCTTTCCTTTCCCTTCATTTTTCCCTTAAAATGACAAAACTCTCCCCTCCCCTCTAAACTCCCAAACAGACCCTAAGGGTGTATCACCCGAGAGTAGCTTAGGTCAGGTGGCTTTCTGGGCCGCTCGAGTTGCCTTTTTTGGGCTTTTTTTTTTTTCCTTTTGCACTATTTTAGCTCTTTTCTACCAAAAAAATAGAGAGATGTAAGTTTCATCAAAAAAAGAAAAAGAAAGAGAGAGAGAGAGAGAGAGAGGGTGGCTTTTAGGGTGGTCAAGTTGATGTATTTGATCACTGTGGTCAAGTGGGTCCATTACCCACTATAATAGGTTGCCCCAGTTTTTTGGAAATGCGAAATTTCTCACCCGAGCTTCAATAAAATTATCATTTTTCCCCTAGCTGCCTTTAATTGAATATCGACCCCAGAGAGTATTATATCGTTTAACCCACACAGAAACCTGGAAACTTAAATCTTGCCCATATTCTGATATTTGCTCGAAGAACTAAGAGAGGAGAAGACAATTTAACACTCTGCGTCTTTACTGCAGAATGAAGATGTGAAGCATTCCCGTTGTCTTGAAATCGTTGCAATCTCAAGGAGCAAGCTTAGGAGTAAATCACACAGGTCTTGGCGTGTTGAGTTGTCTTTGTGCTGCATCGTGAGTCTACCCGGAGGCAACGCCTCATTTCGAAAGCTAGGTGCAAATGCAGATTTGTTGTAGAGGACGATAGATATGGTATTGGGTGATGCTTTATTTAATTTTTTTTATTTTTAAATTTGTGGCATTGGAGTATAAGGCAAAAAAAAAATCGTAGCAAATCAATAGTACTAATATAACAGGAGTTGAGGCTGTGACTGGGAGCGAGTGAGCACGAGAAAGAGACAATGGCAGACCTGTTTCCCTCCGTTTTCCTTTCCTCAGTCATAGTCACAACCGCAAAATCCTCACTTCAACCCTATTTCAATTTAGTTCTCTTTTAACACAACAAACAACACCCCCTGTAATAACCCTCTCTCACCACCTCACTTTCTGATTTACCTCACGCTTCCTCAATTCCAATCCTGATTTGCATCTTTTGTTTTTTTGTTCGTTCCTCTTCAGTAGAGTAACCAATTAGTAGTAGTACCATGACCACCACCATCTCCAGAGTCCCTTCCTCTATGCGCCACAAATCAATACTCTCTCTGTTTCAAAACTATAGTTGTTTTAGTTTTTTATTTTTGTTTCAAAACTATTGCAATTTTACAATTCCAAAGTATCATTAATTGTTTTTTTCCACCCATACTTTTACTTAATAACTACTAGTGAGAGTAGTTGACATTAATAATATAGAGATTTGTAGATAATTTGTCATCAATATTCTTCCATTAAATAAAAGTATTTTAGTCTAACTACAACTATGTTTTACTTGTATTAAATGTTTCTTAATCTATGTGCATTATTATATATTTTACTTGTATTAAATGTTTCTTAATCTGTGTGCATTATTTACTTTAAACTGCTGTAATTTTGAAAGGGAGGGAGTACAACACAACATTGGTATTAGGAAATCCTTCATTTATAACCGTTTGTCTTTCACTTCATGGGATTCGCAGAAAAAGAGGTTTGGGGGTAGATGTGGTCGTAGGGTGATTGTCGCTGCCACCCTTCCCACCGAAGATGCTGTGGTTGCCACTCAACCGCTCACAAAGTAGGGTCTTATCGATTATCTTGCCGCTGGTTGTAAGCCCAAGGAAAAATGGAGGTCTCCCTCTTACTCCTCTTTCTTCCAATTCATTTCCCTTTGTTTATGATTCGTTTTGTTTTAGATTGTAAATTGTAATATACTAATTATTAATTATTTTTAATTTTAATATTTGACTTGCAAATATCGTTTGTTTTTAGGAGAAATATATCACTTTATTTTCAACACATGTAGAGAGTTGAGTGATTTTCCCTCTCGTTTCTATTCACAATGATGATTTTGATTATTGGTTTACGATCTCCTGGATTATAATTAATCATGCTCCCTCCCCTCCTCTTTTATCTGCCACTTTAAAGTATTTGGACCAGAATTGAGAAAGTGATTAAATAGGTTCAAATCTCAATTATGAACAATAGCTGCATTCGATTGAATAATCATTTCATTGAGTTATGAATTGTCTCGGAATATCATTAGGAGAACGACAATGCTATTTAGTTAATTAGTTCAGTATGAAAGATTTAAATGAACAACATAACAATTTTGGGGTTACTCATGGTAATTAAGCAAATAATTAACTAGATATTATAAATTAACAAAAAAGTCTCGGACTTTCATTCTTCTTTTTTGATCAATTCGGACTTTGATTCCAAAAAATAACTCTGATACATAATATATTTTGGTTCACTAATAGGCCCATGTTTTTATAATAACTGCCTTTATTATATAGGTCATAACACAGTATTCTAAACATTATGATTGTCATTCACCAAATTACAAAACATATGTGCACATTTAAATTAATTAACATATAGATATTTAATATACTTCGTTCTAATAAACGGTCTGGACAGCATCATCCAAATGCTTGTACACATTTTACATTCCTTAAAATAAAGCAAAATATAGTTCAAATTCGTTCCGAGTTTTGTCAAAAAAATAATTGGTGAAAATTCAGCCATATTATGTAATATTTATAACTATTGAGAAAAAAAATAATTTCATGTAACTACATGGAAAAATTATATTTTCATGAAAATGAGTTCAACTTTTGTAATTGAAACAGACTTGAACACCTCTTTTGCAAATAATTTTCATAAACATTGAAACCTATCTTCCAGGTAACCCTTACAACATCCTGGCCGCTCACATTTAAAATTAATAAATTGACGGCTACAATACAACTTGACCACAGTGATCAAATACATCAACGTGACCATGCTAAAAGCCACCGAGAGAGATGTAAGTGAAAGCTAAAAAATAGAGATATGTAAGAGGAAAAAATAACTAATCAATTTCGTTTTCTAGATGGCAGTGTAATAGGACGGCACGCCTTTTTAGCAAACAGGGGCATTGATCTGGCGTGTTGCACACATATATCATGCGATTACTCCTAGTGTATAGCTACCTGTTATCTAGTTGCTATTGTCTCTTTTTTTTTTTTGACTAGAGCTGTTATTGTCTCTTATCTAATTTGTTTTCAAATTACTGCCTGTACGTTCTTTTTTTTTTTTCGTACTTGGGAAATCTCTCTCACTCACACAGTGTATCGATAGGGCGGCATGCGTTTTGCATTGGAAAGGGAAAGGCAGAATGGCATGCGTTATGCATTGAAAAGGAAAAGCAGAAGGCAAGGGACATATTATAGAGGGGACTCAACCATTTATCTTAGGCACTCACACTTCCCTACAAAGGCCAACGATATATAGCAACCAAAAAAACCATCCCCCTCGCTCCATTCTTCTTCTTCTTAGTTGGTCGGTCTCCGTGGATTGTGAACATGAAAGAATGAAACTCCTCACTAAACCAAACCCCCCATGAGAGTCTCTTTAATTTTCTCTTCCACTCAAAGATATCCACCATCCCTTCACAGCAATGTGTTATGCACCGTTTCTTCTTTTCATTCAGACACCTATGTCTTTGTTTGTTTTGTTTTGTTTTATTTATTTGTTATTGTTTTTTTAAATAATTTTGGGGCTGATACTGATAGCTATTACATTCATTTTAATTCTTCAGTATGTACTTCACATATCAAAACAAAAAAGTGGCTTTTTTACCACTATAGCATCTTTTTTTTAATTATTTCCCAATCTAGCACTCTTTTTTTTTTATTTCTCAATCTAGCACCCTTTTCATTAAAATATTCATTTTTATTAATTATCAATTAATTAAATATTAAATATTAGTTTAAAATTGTAATTAAATTGTTAATTGTTAATTAATTAAATTTTTAATTGTTAAATATTTATTAACCCGATTTGTTAACTAATTAATAATATAATTATAGAAAATAACTCACATTGATTTAAAATTTAAAAATACAATATTAATTGTTAGTTTAAAAGTCAAGACATATTCAATGTCTCTGTCTCTGCACACTGATCGGAGCACCCCCTCCACTCTTTTTCTGTCACAAAAGACAAAGACATCAATGTTTCTGTCTCTGCACACTGATCGGAGCACCCCCTCCACTCTTTTTCTGTCACAAAAGACAAAGACATCTATAATTATATTATTAATTAGTTAACAAATCGGGTTAATAAATATTTAACAATTAAAAATTTAATTAATTAACAATTAACAATTTAATTACAATTTTAAACTAATATTTAATATTTAATTAATTGATAATTAATAAAAATAAATATTTTAATGAAAAGGATGCTAGATTGGGAAATTAAAAAAAAAAAGTGCTAGATTGGGAAATAATTAAAAAAAAGATGCTATACTCATCAAAAAGCCCAAAAAAGTGGGCTCTCATAGTGTGGGTTTGCATCTGTCTTTAGCTAAAAGAAAGGGTGGTAAAATGCTAAAATTAATAGTCTGAAAACACAAAAATGTGATTTTTAATGGAATAATACAAAAATCAATAAAAAGTTAAAAATTTACTTTGCAAGAAGACCAGTGACATGCAAATTTCATGGTTCATGCGACATGTTTTAATCATGATTCTTTGGGTCATCATTTTATCACATTATTTTACTCATTATTATTTACATTTTTCTTGGGTCGCATTATCCTTTGGTTCCTTCAGGAGACGACATATCTGTGTTTAATACTACCGCTGACACATCACGTTGCAGCCAGAAAATAAAGTTCAAAATAGGGGGTTTGCTTCGTCTTGGAGCCAAAACAAAGTTTATGTGTGGTTTTTATGGTGCTTTAGCAGCATCGATCACAAATGCAGAAATGAAGGCTTTACTTCAAAGTCTGCTTATGGCAAAACAAAGAAATATCTAGAAGATCGTTTGCTACACTGACTCAAAGTCTACTGTTCATTAACGGGAAGCGCCTCAATCACCGTAACCTCCACATCAACGCGATGCTGCGTAGCATCCATCAACTCCTTCAACTTCCATGGGAAGTCAGTATCGAAGTTCGTGAAGTTAACGAATCAGCTGATTTGTTGGCCAAAAAAGGATCTCAACTAGAAAAGGGAGAGGTGGTAATACTTAACTGCTCCAGCCTAAGCTCGATGCAGATGCCGCAAGGGCTCCACGTACTCGTGACCCTTAATACGAAAGAGACAATGTTTGTCGTAGGGAACGCCAAAGCTTTTTCCGTTTTGCAAATGCTCTAATATTTGCTGATACTGATAAAAAAAATCAAAGATGATGTTTCGAAATTCCATCTATATTACTGTAATAATTCCATCTATATTACTGTAATATTTTTTTTCTTTTCAATCTTATATTAATGAATTCCGGAGCGTTGGTGGCGACACTAGGGGTGTACAAAACCCGACCCGATGACTTCGGGGTTGGGTCTAACCTGGATCCATTAAAATAAATGGGACAATGGGACAGTCCAAACTAATAACCCGGGTCTGTTGTTCTATGGATTGGGACTGATAGTTTCACACTTGGTGTGTGAATTGTTTCCCAGTTGTTATCGCCTTTGGATTAGGAACAAATTTATCACGTGTTGTGAATGGCCCTGCGTTGCAAGTATGTAGTTCAGTGGATTACAAGTATTTTAGGCGTTCCTTGTACTTCCACATAGTTTTCTCTAGTTCAATAATTGTTTTAATTTATCAAAAATAGATTTAAACATTGCTTCTTTGTCCCGATATCATTTTACAATATTCGTCTAAAAATGATATGCGATGTCTGTTGCTTTTGATCACATACTTCAAGTCAACCCAATCTTGTCCTACTTGGACTCGGTCTTCGTTGAACCCGCACATCATCTGATTATATCGGGTTGAGAACATGGTTCAAATCTAAAAAATTAACCTGATTAAACTTTCAGGTCAGGTAAATGACCTACATAACCCATCCTACGAACACCTCTAGGTGAAACATAAACAGTAAAAGCCAAAGTTTAATTGAAAACCGCCCTCGCGGCATTTTTCATTAACCGCGTCGGTGTATCAAGTATACTAAAGTTAAAAATGGTTCACGTCACACATTTTTTCCCCAACCCGCGTTTTCCCTAACCCGCGCGTCCCATTCCTCCGCCGTCGGACACTGCCAACAGCCGCATCGTGTAGCCACCATGAGCAACTCGCCGCCGCGCAGAACAACCTTCCAGTCAAGCCCTTCACCGAATCGCGCCACTTATTCCCTTTCTCCACCGCTATCAGGACCACCACACTGTCGCATTGGGCTATCACCGTCGTCCACCGCACCACTCGCCCCAATTCGTACGACCTTTTTTTGTTAGCAATTGAATTTCAATTCCCCCAATTGATACCTACGCATTTGCGCATCTAAGCAAGTTGGTAAGTTCTATTCTCGAGTTCTATTTCTCTTTCAAATTGGCGTGTTTGTACAAGAAAAAGGAACGAAAAAATTAGGTTTAACCCTATTCAATTGATGTATGGCATTTTTAACTTTCACAATGATACAACTATTCATTACTCTGTTGCTGATAGGCATCCATCCTGTCTCATTCGTTGACGTATGGCATTTTTGGACTTCTGTATTCTTGTTGGAAGGCAAAATCACATGATTTTGCCAGCAATTGTTTGTTCAGAGTTGCCATGATTGGAAGGTCTCATTCATTAACTATGTGCTAGAGATTCTCATAGTTTTTGTTGTTTTTTAAAATATAATATTTATTATTGTTCAAGACAATGATCTCGAATTAGTATATGATTATTATATGAATTGTTCTAAATTAACAGGTTTGATGTGGTTTACTTTTTAGTTCTTTGGTTAAATTGTTGCATGCGATAATGCTATTAAACAGAGTCACCTTATAGAGTTTTCTTGTGATTCAATATCAACAGAAAATATTAAGCATATAACCTTGCAACTGGATTATTTTTGTCTTAAATATCTAGTGATGGAACCACCGCGCCTAAAGTGGCTAATTTGCTACTGCTTAGTGGATCAGAATTAATATCTTATTATTTCTCTCTCAATTTTGTTTTTGGTTATCGATTAAAAAGGACAAATGAAATAGAAGTACATTTTGAAGGTTACGTGAAGATAGAAGCAATTGCAATTGAGATGAAGGGTCGCCAAAATAGTAATGAAACCCCAAGCCCCAAGCTAACAAGGCTTTAATCTCTGATGTGTTTTTCTCTAATAAAGTACTGTTTTAGCTTTTGTGTTACTGACAGGTAGGAGTTGATGAAACATACTCTCCCAGTTATATATCCATAATGATAATTGTCTCGGGTAATAGGTTCTTTATGCTTCCCTGTTGGTATTTACTTTGTCTTTATTATGTGTTCCTTATACCATAGTCTTGAAATCTTGATCTTGCAGGAATTCAACATAAGCTTTCTATGCAAGTTGTTTGAAAATAGTGTAAAATTTAGTTCAAATTACAGTATCATCAGCTCATGTATAGAATACTTATGCCTTTTGGTCTGTTGCTAGTCCTGCTGATCACCAGGGATCATCAAACAATGATAGGTAATGATTTTTCATTTAGGTTTTTTTAGAAATTCTGACCATTTTAATGTTTATAAATTCATAATTGCATAACTGGAGCTTTTATAAGAGATTTCCTAACCAATGCTCAAGACAGAGCAGCACCATTAGAATTCAAATCATTTTCAGAATCACTTAGTATAGACTAAGTGCAGTGTCGATGAGGTATTAAATTGATTCAGAATAGAGTATTGTTGAAGAAACCCGAGATTGTAAGTTTAAAATTGTGGTCATTCAGCACAGATTTTTCATTTAGCAAAAACTATAAGATAATTGCCATTGTTAACTATTATGTTTTGTGTTAACTCTACAAGATATTGACATTTTAGCTCATTAATCTTTGTAGGTTTATTAGATATTTTATCTGGAGATATGCAAAAGGGTATAAAAATCAGACAAAGCATCTGGAGGCCTTGATTGGATTACAAAATATGATGGGGACCTTTGCAAGGAGTATTAAACACCTAGTTAAAGTTAATGCCAGTGGAAGTTCATGGAGGGAAATTGTAACTTGGTTTGAAATTTATCTTTGCACTATTAATGATTTTGAATCTTTCAGTAGTTATCATTTTAAGCTTGGATTGATAGCAGAGAGGTAGTAGACAAAGGCACTTCAAGTAAGCTTTTAATACACACAAGCTATCTATTATTATTATTATTATTATTATTATTATTATTATTATTATTATCATCATGATTATTTATATCTGATGCTATTTTTCTTTCTCTGTGCAGCTTGTACATGTGGTGAAGCTATTTACTGGATGCTATTGGCTCTGACAGGTCTTGCATGCTTATATTCATGTTCTTATAGGTCCAAACTGCCTTCTCTTTTGAAACATTAAATATTATCTTGTGATATTAGTTTGAACGTGGATGGTTATTTCTGAGTAATTCTTTCTATCAATTGATGTTAAGAGTTGTGAATAAATCATTTACAAACAGCTCTTTCAGCATATATTTTTCCTTTATAAACCTCCTGAATGCATATTATATTTGCAGTGAGGGTTGTTCTTTTCGATTTGTACAAAAGTGTCTTCACAATTAGACCAAAGGTATTTATTTTCCTATTCTCATTTCTCAAATCACAAATACTGGAATTCACAGTTAGACCCAAAGTAAAATGATTACTTCAGGTTTCATTGACTAGTTTTGTCTTTTAATTAAATTATCTTCTAACATTTAAGAATCTTTCTTTTCAATTGTGTTGTTTCCTCAGTGATAAAAAATGTGAGTTTCACTTTTTTTTTTAGTTTGGATAAGTTTAAACCTCTAAGATAAATGTATGTTCTTCTATCTTTTTTCCCCTTGATAATTAAAAAAAAATGTATGTTCTTCTATATAATTCATGCTATTTGGATCTTGTAAGTTCGAAACTTTTTTACTTTCTGATATAGCAAGTCCAAGAGCAAATTCCATTGTATTTGGATTATGGAGTAGTGTTTTTATTTTAAATATCTTGTCCTTTCTAATATTTATTTTATATTATAAAATTATTATTTTGTTATTATTAATAAAAGATTATTCAGGAAATCCTGTGATGGTACACAAACCGCTGAAATTTTTTAAAAAGTTAACTGGAACTTCTCGCGGCGGTTTGAACAGCCGCTTAATCTTTTTTAAAATATTAGATGCTTAAAATGTTTCTATATCATTTTTTATGCAGGTTCGTAACCGCCTCAAAGTTTATTTCTATTTTGCAGCCGTGTTGTGTGGCGGTTATTGAACCACAGCAAATTAGATTGCCGACGCCTGACACTGCAGCCCTTGCCTAACTGCCGCAAAATTGAATATAGCGGCGGTTTGAACCGCCGCCGGTCCTCAAATTCAACCGCCACAAAAAAATTTTTTGTAGTGATCCCAGCTGATTGCTTGTAATGGATGGATGCATGGTTGGTTTGTTCTTGAAAATGAATTTGGTCTTGCAGTCAATTTACATCCTCTAGAAGAAGTTACGATATCGGAATAAGTTTTTTAGGGACTTGTGCGAAATATTTGGATAATATTTGTAGTTAATTTTATTTTTTCTCAAGTGAATGGTAAATCTTCAGTTTGTATACAACAAGTAGCTTATTTATGTCACTGTGGCTTGATTTATCCTTTGATTTCTTTATAGAGAAAGTGATACAGACAGAGATGGCAAGGTCAACTTTAAAGAATTTTTCCATGGGCTCTTTGATTTGGTAAGAAACTATGATGAAGAAAGTCACAATGATTCACATCATTCTGATAATTCAATGGATGCTCCAGCTAGAAAGTTGTTTGCTCAGCTTGACAAAGATGGTGACAGGTATTTACCTTTTTGTTTTTTCATCATTAATCTACTCTATTTGAATCATTATGGTAGTTCCCTTATAGTATACTACCATTCATTTTTGGGTTTTCATCTAAACCTGTGCAGGTATTTGTCAGATGTTGAACTATTGCCTATAATTGGGAAACTCCATCCATCTGAGCATTATTATGCAAAGCAACAGGCAGAATATATTATTTCACATGTCTTGAATTCAACCCGGCATTAATTACACTCGTATTGTTGACAAAGGGGTCATTTTATTTCTCGCGAAGTCATCTTAACATGTGAATGACCATTGTTATCAACTTGCAGTTAAAATTGTATATCACTGAGCTAATTTTTTGAATCATAAATCGTGTCAAATTGTAAGATTCAGATGCACAGTAAAAAAATAATTGAAATGTATAATATAAATAAATAAATAAGCAGAATGTTTGATGTAATAATTTTAAGTTAGAAATTGAGAAAACAACTCAACCCTAATTATATGTCACAAGTCAAAATGAAAACAGAGCAAAAGGTATAGCCAAATACGGTGTGAGTGAGCAAGCAACTGTGCCAAATCCCTACGTGAGCAAGTAACTGAGTGAGTGGCTTTGTGAAGCCCTAATTTCTAAAGAGTGAAAACATAGGAATGTAATAATTAAACAAGGTGCATTAGTATGCTTCTCTAGTTCTTTTCATTTAACAATTTAAGCTTATTTCACTCTTAAATTTCTTTGATGAGAATGGGTGAAAGAAAAGTAAGAACGGAAAAAAAAAATAACAAGTTGTTGAATCGTGCGATTGGTGATGCAAATCAGACTAATTCATGCGCGTATCACACAATTTAAAATCATTTATGATTCATCACATGATACGAATTGTTGGCTTCTTGATCACACCAAACCATGCAATTTAAGTCATGAATTGTACAATTCTAACAACTATGTGAATGACTATTCATTCTTTTGGCATTCACTTAACATGGATTACATCTGTAATTATTATTATTTTTTGAGTAAATACTGTCTGTGCTTTGATGGAAACCCAGCTATTCGATTATAGAAAAAGTAGGAATAATTCCCAATACAGAAAGAGCTTCACAATTGCTAGGAAGGATAAAGGGAAGACAGGCAAAATAATTAGTTTTGACAGTTAGAGCAGTTAGTTTGAGGGGATTAGTTAGATAAATAAATAGGGGGATGTAAGGGTAGAGTGATCATTTTAAGTTGTTAGCATTCGTGAATATGTGGATTAAGCTTTTGATAGGAATCAATGGTGAAGACAAAAGGAAAGAAATGATCAAGAAGAATATTAAAGGGATGGGAGAAATCACCCATATGCTTGGTCAGACAAGGTGTTGAATTGGAGGATGAGGGCACCGCGATAAACCTATCGAGGAGGCTTAATCCCATTCAACCAAGCAGCTTAAAGAAAACGTCAAAGGGAGTAAGATGGGTTATGACAGAGGAGAGGCCCATTCTTGGGCAAGAAAGGTGGAGCAATCTACCTTAAGTAGGACCTACCCATTGGGATGGTTCACTAGGCTGATAAACTAGGTGCACCTGATAAATAATCCCTTCAGAAAAGGTACAAGAGGAACCAGATATAGGGATGAAATCAGAACATGATTGGTAGAGATGCTTGAGTTTTGAGGTTATTGTAGAGGAGATCAAGTGAAGGAGGAAGGAGGGGCAGCAGTAGCAGCCACATAGATCTGGGTTATATGGAGTCTGGTTGTGTCCCCACCATCACTGGAGCTGCTAGATGCAAGCTCACATGAGGTGTGTTGAGATCTCACATCAACTAGAGAGATGACCAAAGTAGTCCTTTAAGGCTTGGCCAATCCTCCATCTTTGAACTAGCTTTTGGGTCAATACCTCTTTTACAATGACCACTCTTTTACTTCTTTTTCTTTGCATCCTTTTGATGATTAGGGAAAACTAACGGAGGGACTTACTTGATGGACGATTATTAAAGTCAGGACCAATTTACCTATTTCCTCATGTCAATGACCAAAGTGATAGTACCCTACAATGTCAATGATCAAGATGATGGTTTACTCATTTAATAATTTCGTAGCCAAAACTTCAATGAATCCAATAGCTTTGCCTTCGCTTAAATTTAATTAGTCCTTATTGTTCAAAAATCCTTTGCAGGGTTCTGTTATTTTTTAATAACAAGATATTCTTATTACATTACCACAGTAAACAGTAAACCAACTCGATTGAGTGAAGCTCTAACTACAAAAGACAACCAATTAATTTAATTTGAACTTAATTTATATGCTTGTTAGTGTAAAACCATTTTATTGCATCCAATCATATTGTATCGTTTTGCCACATCATATTTTTATAATTTAATTAAATGAAAGCTATCCTTTTCTAACTGCAAAAGAGAAAACCACTCCCTTATCTTTGAGTGAATGAACGGTTTGAAGTATTGAAGGGAAAGAGCATAGGAATCCCATTCGGAAGGGTGGTGGTGGGTGGGAATAGAAAAGACACAAAACAAAAATTGTTTCTTGTGCCAATGCCCATCAACTTTTGACCGTGCTCCAACATCATGCGAGAATAAATGTTTCATCCCTTTCCATGTTGCTTGAGAGAGAGAGATAGAGAAAGCCAGGGAAGAACCGTGGCGGAGATGAATTGAGATTCTTCCGCGTTATTGAATTTATTCCACTATTTTAATGCACAACCGTGACATTTAATTGGATGTCACTGTAAAATCACTAACGGTACATTTTTTTAAATAATCATAATTTTATTATAAGATAAGTAAAATAGTAAATTATCTTGTTACACTTACACATGCTCGGAAAACAGATTATTTTTAATTGTAAATAATTATTTTTCTTATATCTAGTAATTAATTAAATTAACTAAATAATTAACTCAACTTAGAAATGAAAAATAAATTCCATACGAAAGAGTACTTTAGTAAAGTTATAATCAAAACTAAAATTAAATTATAGTAGTAATTAAGCAGGACTAAATACAGATTCATAATTGTCGTTGCAATATACCCACCAAAATGAAAGACAAGGGCAGCTAAAGGAAATTACACCACGATACTAGTAATTGCCCGCAATGTCGCGCGAGCACAAGAAAAATGACAAGATTCAAATTAAACAAAAAGTAAACAAAGTATTAGGTAAAGACAGGCAATAAAATAGATTCTGGGAAATATAATCACAAAATTGATTTAAAGTGTGATCACAAGATATGCAGTTATTCTAATTTCACCCATTAACTGTAACTTCTGTTTCTTAATTTTCTCAAAGACAAATCCCTTACAGTCAAAGGTGACATGTGCGTGCAGTATCTTTCTTTTTTGGGGCTGTAAAAAAGGCAGCATCACTTGAAAACAGAATGATCCGTAGAGCATATATGAAACTATATCACGGGAAGAGCACACAAGAGACAGCAATGAAAGATTAAAAGAGCAAACAAAAAATAATTTTTTTCAAAGCACATTATTTCTAAAACCAAATATAAACGAATTTTAACATATGCATAAACAGTAACAATTATTTAAGATATTTACTATCTTGTATTTAATACCGAATGATTGATTAATTATAGGCCTTTTATTCAATTTATAAATCATAATTAACACTTGGTCTTTTCTGAAACAAAAATTTGTTTGTTAAAATATGCTATAAAAATTGCAAAATTAAATCAATAATAGTACAAAGCTATATACAACTCATGTCCATACAGTAATTATACATCTAAAGTGATTTTGATTATTCCCTTTATCCCTTAGCACCATTAATCCCGTCAAATTCCCTTTTTAGATAAACATTTCCAGCCACATATCATCTTGTGCTAAAAACATTTTTAACCAAAATCAAGTTTATAAAATTATGTTCATCTAAACTAGAATCCAAATTAATTTTCATAGTTGATACTTGAGAGTGTGGCTTCCAAGTTAAAAACAGACATAAAAGGCAAACCAAATAGGACCATCGGACTTCTCATAAGTCTAGAACAGTAAGCACTTGATAATTTCTGCCAAAGTAGCGTCTATCATTCCGGAAAATAATTAACATCCCAACATCAAAAGAAAGTGAAATGAGTCTGTAGACAGAACTCACTATGCCGCAGGGTTCAAGACACCCCAAAGATGATACCGCAATATTTGAAACTCATCTCATACCAATATTTATTACATATCTCATGTTAAAGAGAACCTTCACCATATTTTACTAGTCAAAACGTGCATTTAATTTAACAACAACGACAATTTTATGGCTCTTTGGAAAGTAATATAATTAGCCTGAAGTCTTTAATCAGTACATTACTTGGTGACTCTGTAAGCCTGCAAACCAAACACAAATTCAGTTTAGCATATATTGATAGATTGATAGATAAATACACACACACACACACACAACACTAAAATGATCGTTTGATGTATCTTGCTAATTCTAAACGAGACGGACCTTGACCCTTTTCAGTAGCTCTTTAGCATTGCTGTCCTTCCTAAAGTGTTCCCTTACAGGCTGCATATTCCAAAAACTAATCATTTAGCTTGTCCCATATTATAGGGGATAACAAAATGAAAGAAAGCTTTACAGTTGAGTACTGAGTTCACAAAAATATATCCTATAACATCACTACTCTTGCTCTGATTGAGCACACAATAAATAGTCGGAAAATGCAATCAACACCAATAGGGTATATTGTCCAGAGCAGACTAAGCATGAGGGTAGCAGTCTGGCATCCAACTCTCGTTTCCTCTCCCAGGTTGAATCAAATTAATTTAATTGAAACATGAATATATTGTACTTAATAAATGAAGCTAATGTACATAGACACCTCCTACTTGAGCCCCTAAAGATGTTATGTTGTGTACATATATTAACCACCACATTGATTGAAATTTCAAACCCAACACATTACAAGTACACTAACCAACATAGATTATAAGAATGTGGAATGTGATATATTTCAGTACATTTACCAAATACCAAAACCTTTCTAACACATTATTTCAATGCCGAGTAAGAACACTCCCAAACTAGTAACATACAGTGGAAATTGTGTCTTTCGAAGGTAGAGGGAGGGAGAATATAAGAAAAGGAATAAACATAATAATAAAACATCACCTCTAGAATTTTATTCAACGACTTCGATAAAGCTGGTTTAAGGTCAGCTGGATGTAACTCTCCGCTTTCATAGTCAGCAATCAGCTCTTCAAAGCTTTTGAATGTCCTAGATTGAGTGGAAGCATGAACACATATCAACCAAACAATTGTACACAAGAAAGAAAAGTTAAAAAAAAAAAAACAGAGTTAAGGCAACCAGAATGAATCCAGAGATTACTATAAATGGACTATAAAGTTGAAACAGGGGAAATAGCAAACTTACTTATTCCCCCCATTATCTGCGCTACGCTCCACGGTGAACTCATTAAACCAGGGTAAGATAAGATATTTAATGTACTCCAAGCATGGGTTCCCTTCCACAATCTTTGGCGGGCAATAAGCCTTTTTTATTTTCACATTCACTTCAGCCTATGATGCCAAACAGAGTTTGAATAGTCACATTTTAAAATATAAAAAAAAAATACAAGTAGCCACACTTTAATAGTCACAACCTTCTATTCTTTCATACAAATATTTTTCTGTCAAATTTCCCTTTTTGTATTTCTGAAATTTTCATAAAATAAAAAAAAATCTTTTCTTAGCTGTCAATGTCATTATGTTCAAAACAGAGTGCAACTAGATATTGCAATTAAACTTCACCTTTGTAATGGTGACAAATTTAATAGCCCTCTTAGCAACTTACCTCCTCATCTTCCATGAAAATGGATGATAACGGGTCACTTTTTGACATCTTCTCTTGCCCTTGTTGTAGACCAGGTAACATGTCTGCAAATCACTCAGGAATCAGATAGAAAGCAATACAAAACTTCAATATACATTGGCTGAAAGGAAATCAGGAGAATACGGTGTGATAAGATAATGGGTTTGTTCCTCCTCTTAATAACATCACAATACTCTCTGGCAAGTACATTCACTTTCCGTTGATCCATTCCCAATTGGCAGATATCAGCCTATTTTAAAATTACAAAAAAAAATTCATTATTCACTAATCTGTTTCAAGCAAAATGACAACTATAGATGAGGTTAGAACACAATAAACAGCATAACATTTAGTACCCAAACATGAAGGGAAAAAAAAAGCAATATCAGCTACTTTATTTTACGTATAGAAACAATACAAAATAGGTCAGAAAAACCCAATAACAGAACATGCAACTAACACGCCCAGAGCAGTGAGCATCTATCGGAATTTCGAAATGCCAATTTTATTGCAACAATTGTAGCAATCATGCATCCATTTATTTTTAAATGGTTCTCTACAGCAAACTAACAACATCAATCGTGAGCCTACAAGGGCACCATTCAATGAGTTTAGAATGATTTAATGCAAATGTCAAGCTACAATTATACATAAAGTAATCAAATATATAGGGAAAAAATGAAATGCACCTTGAGGAAAAATATGTCAGCACACTGCATGCATGGATAGAATATTTGAGCAGCAGTCAATTCATCCTGTTCACTCCGGCCCATTATTTGACTACACCTATAATTTGGAAAAAGCAAAACATTTGAAGTCCAAATCCATCACTTGCCGGATCATATGAAAGCATTTCAGAAGAAAAAAAGGAACCTGATAATCCTTTTAAGATTGTTCTTCTGAGCTATATCCAAGACAAGAGGCCAGTATTCATCAGCTCTGGCGTTAATCTCTTTAGATGACCACAAAAACTCAACTTTCCCCCCTTCCAGGTCCATCCCAACGGCTTTCCAAATCTCAATCAAGTAGCGGCCAACCGTCTCAATTTTCTGCAAATCTCCCCCCATCTTATTGTTAAGCTTGGCAAACCAATCAGCAATCCATATTTTGACACGGCAACCAGCGGATGTTAGCTTGTTCACATTGATTGTTTTCATCACACCCTACATATATATATACAATTAAAGAGAACGTAACAATGTAATCCACACACCACCTTCAAAAGAGTAGAAATCAACTACTCACCCTCCCTCTATCTAAACTTGACTCTTCCGTTTTTCTATAAGTAAGTTTCATCAATATTCAACAATTTAAAAAACATAAATCACTTGGACCATAAATATATTGGGTGACCTGAGCAATGTGCATTCGTCCAGAAGGTTCGAAACCGTCATAGCAGACAGGTTCGGGCTTGTTGGAGAGGAGGTTAAGGAGTTCATCTTCTTGAATGCACTCTTCACCGATGCTCTTCACGATCTGAAACCTCTGCTCCGCTGTCAACCTAGAAATTCAAAAATTGAAACCCCCTGCCTGGCGGCGAGTTGAAGACGGAAAGTAAGTAAGTGAGGTAGATGAAACTACTTACTGGTGAGGGTGAGAAGTTGGATTTGGATTGGACGATTCGGCGACGGACAAGGAATCCAGAGCTTCTGCGGCTGCTGCTTCCATTGCTATCGTCGACGCAATAGGGGCTAGGGTCTGATTCTTTGCGCTTTGGAGTTGTTATTGTTTTTTTATTAATTATTAATAATTAATATTAATATTGGCTTTGGAGCTATTGTTTGTAATTGTAGCTGAGCTTAGTGAATTTTTACCAAAAATATTTTACTGACGGAGAGCATAATATTTTACCGTGTCAATAATCTGGACTGGATAATAAAATTTTGCTGTTAGAGAGCTATTGGAGGATAATTTGGGTCAAAAAATATTAGTTTTAGACGGAAATTGGTAAATACACTAATATTTTTGGGCATATATCCCATATTTAAAAAAAATATATCATTATACTCTTGTTGATTTGTTTATTTTTTTTTTCAATTTCGTGTTGTTACCGGAAACTTAGTTTCCGGAATACATTTTTGCATTCCGGAAACTCCAGGAAAAAGGAATATAAATTTGCATTCTGGAAACTCCAGAAAAATTTACATTCTGGAAACTCCAGGAAAATTCAGTTTCCGAAATGTATTTTTGCATTCCGAGAACTCCAAGAAAAATTTACATTCCAAAAACTCCAGTTTCCGGAATGCAAATCTGTATTCCGAAAACTGGGAGTGTATTGCCAGTTTCCGGAAAAGAAGCAAAATCAGAAAAAAAAAAAAAACCCAAACAATGAGAGTATAATAATAATTTCCTGAATAAATATGAGGTGTATGACAAAAAACTGAGGTGTATTTACCAATTCCCTTTAGATAATACAGTTAGAGGAACTTTGATGATTGTGAAGAACCTGTTGACGCAAGATAAAAAAACACCCATAGAAGAAACACCTCAAAGGGAAATAATATTTTATAAAAAATAAATATAAATTTCATAATTATGATTTTTGAGATCTATTTAACAATTATTATTCGCATGAAATATTAACCTTTTACACTTTATGATTTTGTTGACAAAAACAATTAAATTTTATTTCCAGCAAAAAAACAATAATATTTTATTTTTATAAACAAATATACAATATTTTAAAGGCATATTTTAAAGGCATATAAATTTATTTCATGTTTTTTGTTTTCACGTATTGAAAATATTGAAAAATATATTCAGTTTATATTTTTACTAATGAACTATTTATGAATAAAAATTGTGCATTGTTTATCTACAAGAATCAATATAAATATAAATATGGGATTTGTTAAATTTTTTTTTTGGATTGCTGGATTTGTTAAATGTTGATCGTTTTAGTCATCTCCTTTTCACTTTCTCATAAATTATTTCAATAAACGCCACCTTCGAGACATAATTGGAGTAATTTTTTTCTCCAAAAAATCAACTAACAATGTTATGTATATATAACATTGTTAATTGATTTTCTTTACATGTTTATGTGCTACTTGCTTTACATAATTGTTTTTTCTTTATTTTTTGGGTTACTTATGAATGATTTAATTTGGTTTAATTTCATTTCAATTGGATAAAACCAACACTGTGACTAGACCAAAAAAACCAACATTGTGTGGCACGAACAGTAGATAGATGAGATAATTTGTATAGCATTTTGTAGTATCTTTAATAAACAAAGTGTGAAGATAATGGTTTTCTTTTTTTTTTTTATGTTAAAATTATACATTACACCAACTTATGTCGAACACCACCAACCCATACCTCACCCATGCATCGCACGGGTACACGCACTAGTTTATCAATAAAAATTGTGCATTGTTTATCTACAAGAATCAATATAAATATAAATATTGGATTTGTTAAATTTTTTTTATGGATTGCTGGATTTGTTAAATGTTGATCATTTTAGTCATCTCCTTTTCACTTTCTCATAAATTATTTCAATAAATGTCTAAGGTTGAGTTGACCAAGCTATGTTTATTCCCATCTCATTTTTCACTCTGATCTTATGTTATTATTTTGTTCTCAGATAAGTTCTCTTTATACCATAATGATCAATTACAACAAATATAACAAGAAAGAAACAGCTTAACTAATTATAGCGATGAAGTATTACAATTTTAGCCAGACTCATGGAATTGGATACTAGCATAGGGCTACTTGGTTCTAGAATATGAACGCTTGAGTAAAACTTTTTACACCATCGCTACGTAGTAATTAAATTCAAATTTTAAAACGGGAATAATTCCACAAAATTAAGTTGCAAAAAGAGGGTTTTCTCGTTGTCATTTGACAAAAATGAGGAGGGATTAAATTATACCGATATAATTCTCGGATGATGTTACACCGCTAATAACTATTTACCGGATAATTATATTCTAAAACTCACCGTTGGATTAAAAGATATTATCATGTAGATCATTCCTATAAAATTTCACATCAATCTAAAATCATTTAATGTGTCATTGAGATACGTCAAGATTAATATCTTTTAAAGTGTATGAATTTTGACGTATCTCAATGACACATCATATGATTTTAGATTGATGTGAAATTTTATAAGAATGATCTACATGATACTATCTTTTAATCCAACGGTGAGTTTTAGAATATAATTATTCGGTGAATAGTTATTAACGGTGTAACATTGACCAAAGTGTTACACCGGTGTAATTTGATCCCTCCTCTACAAAAATAGGGAATATATATGTCGATAAACGGATAAATTTACAAATTATGCTTGGCACAATACTTTAGGAGCATTCCTTGGAATTGTGTTGGGGTGGTTATTGAATTGAATTAGTATACATTCTATTTATTTATTTTTTTGCTAGAATGAATCAGTATACATATATCATTGTTCGTTCGGGTAATCCTCATGTTCATCTTGTAAGTGATTGGTGGCTATCCAGTTACTATGGTTTTTTTTTTTTGACGAACTAGTTACTATGGTTCAGATCATAAGAAAGAAAAAAAAATCAAATAGAGAAGTAATGAACATACAAAAACAACTAAGACGAGGAAGGAGGAGGTCAACCTCACAAGAAACACGAACACAGGATATTGAAGTAAAGAAATATAGGATATTAAAGTCGCAAGAATGACACAAGTCATGAACCATACAATCCTTGATCAAATTACTCAATATTAAAGACAGCGAAATGTAACTTACATCATTAGATGAAATGAAAGTAAATATTCATAGAAGGCAATAACATGGTCTAGCATAAGTCTATCACTGAAAGATCATTTAGTTGCAGTCGTTGGATATGATGATAATATATTAAAATAAATTTCTGTCATTGAAATATAAAATCATTTTATCCAATGGCTATAATCAGATCTCTCACCCTATCCTTATCCTAAAGAACTAAACTAACAGGTTTTTTTTTTTTTGAAAAACATGGACTTTCAACACCGGAACAATTTGGTCAATCAGCTCAAAGATACAAACGTCATCAACTTTCAATTTATTCTGTGTCACAAACGAAGACCAACCCGAAGTGAAGATGTCATATCTACTATTGCGATGACACTGACTCACCAACGTCACAGTCCACCATGTCTCGCCAAGCTGCAACTTCACATCCCGTTTCACGCCCTCCATTTCTATGAACTTTGGTACATGCTTCTGCATAATGTAATGTAATATCACCACTATAATCAGATGTTCAGAATATAATATATGACTACGTAAATGCATAAACCATGCAATACATAAACGTAACAATATTAATGTTTAATTAACCATATATTGTATATGTTGTTCAACCCTACCCTTTCAATTTCTGAATTAGTTGGACTTATCACCACCGTGAAGAAAGGATTGGATGTGACGAATTTTTTGGCTATTTTCAGAGCTCTGGTTCGCTTGGGAAAATTCAATGACATAGTTCTCTGAGTAGTAGTGTCCTCGCCTGTCAAATGAAAAGCCAAACAAGTAGCAGCAGCTAATTAAAGAGATGCCCTTGTGGAGCATCTTCAAAATTGAATTGAATTTACACATTTAAACTCTACCTAGTTTTTTTCCCTATATAGCAGAAAGCTGATACTGAGAAATTGGAAACTGCTATGCTATCAGAATTCAGTGTACCTTTCAGTTCATGCTTGATAGTCTTCCTCTGAAACTTTGTCTCTTTGTTAGATTGATCACCACCAGCATTTAACTTTTGTGGATTGGAGCATGTTTCCACATTCCCATGTGTAGCATTTCTCATTCTCTTATGAGATTGAGGAGAAGACATTAATGGTGACTTGGGTCTAGCTTTTTGGGGTGGAGGGATTTCCCCCATGAATCTGACTGAGTCATTTAACTCATCCTCCTCATCACATGTGTTCAATGAATTAGGATAGTCTATTTCTACTGCACTCTGGTCAAGTATGAGTACCTCAAACTGGGAAGTTCCTTCATATTTAAACAAAACCAAATGCCCATGATCTAAGGAGTAGTTTTCAGTGAATTCTCTCCAACCCCCTTCCAGCCAAACCTCACCATTAATCTGTTTAGTCCAATACACTTCCCACTTAGCACCATCTGGAGTCTGTATGAACACTGGATTTGACAAGTCACCTCCATATTTCCTTATAAACTTGTTCGGTATTTTCTGCAAAAGAACACATTTTGGTTAGTATGCCAAACAAATGTTCACACTCCTACCAGAAATGTTTCAGTAATCAAAACAAAACTTTTTTCTTCCTAATAATCAATGCTCTAGTGCTAATAAAACCAGGCGAATACCAATAACAAATATCTAATAGTAATTCAAATGCACACGTGTGGCTATGCTTAGAAGCCTAAAAGTACTTACAATCCTTTCGACATTAGTTTTAAGAATGATCTTGAAGAAATGGATAGGTGGAGTAGCATTCTGCCGGGCACGATAAGTAGCCATGGGTGGAAACTGGAAACTGAAGTTGAAAAGCTGTGTCACTACAGTACCAAGAATGAATGAATAAAGAAGCTATCACCCGCTTGAAGTATCCCCTCCTAAGTAAATGGTTATCAATGGTCGTCAGAGCAAGTAAAAGTTCGTACTCAACTTCATAGTAGTACTAATTTATTTATAGAGTACACTCACGACATATAATGTTGAGCATAATGCACTTATCACCATCATAATACAATTGCAATGATTTATAGTAGTTGATAACCGAGACGGCTTTACCACAGTACACAATCCATGCGAGCGACAAGACTCTTTGGCTTCTGGACCGACGAAGAGGGATTCATGCACCGTGGAACCAGTGGCATTTTAAGGTGGTTCTCGAGCCCTGCCATACTGTGTTGGACTTTGTAAATTGAAATTATCATTTATTAGCCAACACTTCGATTTACTCTCCTCAAAACTCAAAATACTACCCGTCTCCTGTGTTCATCCTCTATTGTTTCTCTGAGATCCTTATACCAACACATTAATTTCAAAAAAATAAATAATACTAATAATGAATTTAGAATTCCGTTTTTTAAATGACATTAGTATTGATGAATAATTCCACGAAAGTATAACAAATTTAAAAAGTGGATTAAGTATAATAATAAAAGAAATTAAGAGAAGTATCAATTCTGTTTTTTTATATAAAAAATAAAATAAAAATTATGTAAACGTTCCAAACTGTTGCTTTGGGACATGAAATCCGAAACCCCTCCAAACCACCCCGAGTTCACCTCAGTTTCTTCATTGCTTCTCCTGTGCTCTCACATACACAGCCCCTGCCTCCAGTGGAGTCCATTTTCTAAGGTTGCACCAATCTTAAAATTCATTTCTCCACCACCACCAATCAAGGCTAGTATTAGTCAGATCTACATAAATGAACTTCTTCAATTAGCTAAACAACATAATACATGAATGGTTTCCTGGTGGTAACAATGGGTGAAACTTTATGTATTTTTTCCTTTATTTTTTATTATAATAGATGGCTTTCTATGCTCAAGGCTTCGCAACACATTGTTTGCTCAATAAGCTTTTGCAGCCAATCAGTTTGCAACTCATTGTTTCTAGACAGTGTCTAGTCTTTTGTAGCAAGTTCTTCATAAAATATGAGGATGCATACTGATTAACCTAGTGAAAATAATAACTAGCCTTGGATACATCTAAGAAGGAAAGTTTGGACTTTCCACTGTGTGGACTTCATAAATTTGTCAATGGACCTTGACTAAATTCCCATATATGCAACTTCACTAATCAATATCAAACAGTAGTAGGAAAAAACAAGAAAATAAATTTATCTTGGCATCAAAAGAATAACAAGGACCCCAACTTACACAGTTGCTTGGGTAACAGGCATTGAGGATTAAAGGCAGCAAATGCAACGATGAATTGAGCATTGATAATTGTTTCACTAAGAGCTGTTTAGTTATCCATAATCAAAAACTGATTTCTTCAAGGTTTCAAAATTAACTACAACCAAAGGTGTACTACATCCATTAGAGTCTTCAAATTTTCACTCAAAACAACAGCACCAAGCGGGTAAATTAACTAGGGCTATTCGAAAACATGAACTTTAAAAACTAATTTTTTTCTGTTTATCAGTTCAAAGATACAGACATCTCCTGCTTGCAGTTTACTTTCACCAGCAAACAAGTTCCAACCAGCCGATAATCGGCGAGATGAAATGCCACCATAACGAGGGAGCAACTTCACCTTCCATGATCTTTTCCCAATCTGCAGCATCACGTACTTCTCCCTGTGCCCCACATAACTGTTCAAAACGACCGGTACAACCTGCATGGTTTATACAGTACTATCACTATAATAGGCAGAACAGAACCTAGCACTTCATAAATGTGAGTGTTTCATGTTTATCCCTACCAGCCGATTTCTTGCCAGACTATCATGCGTTATGGAAACCGTGAAAAACGGATCGTGTGAGACAAAATTGTCAGCTACTTTCTGAGCTCTAGCTTCCCTTGGCCGATTCAGTGATGAAGTTCTTTGAGTAGTCTTCTCCCCTGTAGAATGCAACAGAAACAAGTCTCAGCCAGTTAAAGGCTGATAGCATCTTGAGAATTATGAACTTCATGTTTAATTGGTAGCTAAGCTTTTATTATAAATCATCAACTGAGGACTTTGATCCCACATAATATTAAAAATGTAACAATGCTATCCTTCTATTTCATTTCCATACATAAATTTAACTATAAAAATATCTTGTGTTATGTAAAGAGATATTCAGTTTTACTAAAAAAAATAACCTTGATCGATACCAATTACCAAATATGCAATATAAACACAATCAATCGGAAAACATATTTAAAACCATGAGATTAAAGTATGGTTCCAATATTGTGGGTGGAGTATAGGCATGGGCAACCAAAAAATTTCTTTCTTTTGTACACATGCATGGAGGACCATGGAGGAGATCATAAACCACCACCAAGTGTTGAATGGAAAATTAAATAGAACACTGCACCCACCAGTAGTGTTAATTGAAATAAGAAACAGAAAATGAAACCCATACCTCTCGTTTTCCTAATCCTATGAGATCGAGGAGAAAAGAGTGGTGACTTGTGTCTAGCCTTCTGACCAGGCCATTCACCAGAAATTTCAACCGATTCATTTCCATCACAAGTGTCACGCGAAGGATAGTCTATTTCAAGAGCACTCTGATCAAGAATGAGTACACGAAACAGGGAAGTTCCTTCATATTTGAACAACACCAAATAGCCATGATCTAGAGAGTAGTTTTCAGCAAATGCTTTCCAACCCTTGTCCAACCAAACCTCACCACCTTCCAGTTTCGTCCAATACACTTCCCATTCTTTACCATCCGGAGGCTTGATGAACACTGGGTTTGACAGACCACCTCCATATATCTTTGTAAACTTATTCGGTATTTTCTGTTTAAAAAAATAAACTTTTGGTCAGTAAGCAAAAGGTGCTGATATTCCTGCCATAAATACAACACTCATCAAAATATTCATGAGTAATTTGCAATGTGATGTCACAAATGCATATGAGTGAGTCATTTGGCATGTAATAGAAGCCCAAATAGGAAAGCTTACAATCCTTTCAAGATTAGTTTTAAGAATGATCTTGAAGAAACGGATGGGGAGGGTAGCATTTCCCCTGGGATGATATTGATGAGCAGCCATGGATATAGTCTGAAGTCGAAATGCTGTGTCAGCGTCACTCCTCTACCCTACCAAGAAGAGTAGAAGAAAGAAAGAAACATAGCAAGCAAAGCAAAGCATACGCGGCAATGTGACATGCCCTCCAAGGTAAATGATGGATAGCCGGTAGGACCTAACTCATTTTTATAAAACTTATTTATACGAATGATTCAGAACCCAGCTTTGATATCATTGTTAATGTCTGATTCATTCCTATAAAACTAATTTATAGATAAAGACTACCCACACTATATAAACATTGCTCTAACTATATCACTGATGGACGTGCAACTTCTCAGCATTAGCAAGCGACGCTATTCACTTGATTATGGTGCTGACTGACTAAGTAAGCAAGCTACCTGCCTCCAACTCAATCAGTCAGTTGTCATTACTAGCTCGCCTTTTCGTGTCTGAACTTCACCCTTCGGTAAGAAATAAAATGGATATTTTCTTGGTCATAAAATCTTATTTTTAACCTTTTTTTGTTGTATTATTATTTTTTATTTTTAACAATTTTTTCACATTTTTCATAAAAAATAATTCACATAAAAATATACCAAAATACATTTCATATATAAAAACATTAAGATTATAATATTATAAATTCTAATTGAAGTCCATGGTTCTTTTAACTGTGTGTAGAGATGTGCCTTTTTTAATTTAAATTTTTATTAAAAAATCTATAATAACAAAATGACATTTATACGTAGAGTTGATAAAACGGGCTTTTAAACCAGGTTCAAACTAACCCACATCGAGTTCGAGCTTTGTCAAACGGGCCAAAAAGCCCAAATTAAAAACAAGTTCAAATTTATATGCTCAAGCCCTCCATTTTTTAGGTTTTTTTCGAGACAGACTCGGGCTTTAGTTTATATTTTCGGGCCGACAAGCTTCATGCTCAAACTTTACTAAGTTCAGGCTTTATCGAGACAGGTCAAAAAGACCTAGATTAAAAATGAACTCAAATTTGTGTGACTAAACTCTATTTTTTTTAACTTTTTCGACCCGATCTGTTTTGCCTGCATACTGATTATCCTAGTGAAAATAATAACCAGCCTTGGATACATCTAATCTAAGAAGGAAAGTTTGGCCTTTCCATTGCGTGGACTTCGTAAATTTGTCAATGGACCTTGACTAAATTCCCATATATGCAACTTCACTAATCAATATCAAACAGTAGTAGGAAAAAACAAGAAAAAATTTATCTTGGCATCAAAAGAATAACAGAGTTGCTTGGGTAACAGGCATTGAGGATTAAAGGCAGCAATGATGAATTGAGCATTGATAATTGTTTCAAAATTTATCTTGGCATCAAAAGAATAACAAGGACCCTAACTTAAGAGCTGTTTAGTTATCCATAATCAAAAACTGACTTCTTCAAGGTTTCAAAATTAACTACAACCAAAGGTGTACTACATCCATTAGAGTCTTCTAATTTTCACTCAAAACAACAGCTCCAAGCGGGTAAATTAACTACGGCTATTCGAAAACATGAACTTTAAAAACTAATTTTTTTCTGTTTATCAGTTCAAAGACACAAACATCTCCTGCTTGCAGTTTACTTTCACTAGCAAACAAGTTCCAACCAGCCGAGAATCGGCGAGATGAAATGCCGCCATAACAAGGGAGCAACTTCACCTTCCATGATCTTCTCCCAATCTGCAGCATCACGTACTTCTCCTTGTCCTCCACATAACCTTTCAAAACTGGTACAGCCTGCATTTGGGATCATACTATCATTATAATCGACAGAACAGAACCTATAGCACTTCATAAATGTGAAAGTTTCATGTTTATCCCTACCAGGTGATGTCTTGCCAGACTATCAGGCGTTATGGAAGCTGTGAAAAAGGGATAGTGTGAATCGAAATTTTCAGCTACTTCCCGAGCTCTAGCTTCCCTTGGCCGATTCAATGATGAAGTTCTTTGAGTAGTCTTCTTCCCTGTAGAATGCAAGAGAAACAAGTCTCAACCTGTTATAAGCTTTTATTACAAAAATCATCAACTGAGGACTTTGATTCCATGTAATATTAAAAATGTAAAAATGCCATCCTCCTATTTCATTTCTATACATAAATTTAACTATAAAAATATCTTGTGTTATGTAAAGAGACATTCAATTTTACTAAAAAAAATAATCTTGATCGATACCAAATATGCAATATAAACGCAATCAATTGGAAAACATATTTAAAACCATGAGATTAAAGTATGGTTCCACAATTGTGGGTGGAGTATAGTGGGCAACCAAAAAAATTATTTCTTTTGTACACATGCATGGAGGACCATGTAGGAGATCATAAACCACCACCAAGTGTTGAATGAAAAGCTTAACAGAAGACTGCACCCACCAGTAGTATTGATGAAATAAGAAACAGAAAATGAAACCCATACCTCTCGTTTTCCTAATCCTATGAGGTAAAGGAGAAAACAGTGGTGACTTGTGTCTAGCCTTCTGACCAGGCCGTTCACCCGAAATTTCCACCGATTCATTTCCATCACAAGTGTCACGCGAAGGATAGTCTATTTCTAGAGCACTCTGATCAAGAATGAGTACATGAAACAGGGAAGTTCCTTCATATTTGAACAACACCAAATGGCCATGATCTAGAGAGTAGTTTTCAGCAAATGCTTTCCAACCCTTGTCCAACCAAACCTCACCACCTTCCAGTTTCGTCCAATACACTTCCCATTCTTTACCATCCGGAGGCTTGATGAACACTGGGTTTGACAGACCACCTCCATATATCTTTGTAAACTTATTCGGTATTTTCTGTTTAAAAAAATAAACTTTTGGTCAGTAAGCAAAAGGTGCTGATATTCCTGCCATAAATACAACACATCAAAATATTCATGAGTAATTTGCAATGTGATGTCTCAAATGTATATGAGTGAGTCATTTGTCATGTAATAGAAGCCCAAATAGGAAAGCTTACAATCCTTTCAAGATTAGTTTTAAGAATGATCTTGAAGAAACGGATGGGTAGGGTAGCATTTCCCCTGGGATGATATCGATGAGCAGCCATGGATGGAGTCTGAAGTCGAAATGCCGTGTCAGCGTCACTCCTCTACTCTACCAAGAAGAGCATAAAGAAAGAAAGAAACATAGCAAGCAAAGCATGCGCGGCAATGTGGCATGCCCTCCTAGGTAAATGATGGACAGAGGAAGCGACGCTATTCACTTGATTATTATGGCCGAAGAGCATCTCCACTAGAGTATTCACTTTTTGGTACTTAAGTGGATTTCACTTGTATATATTATTTATTTTTATTTTTTCAATTTAAGTATTTAATAGATATCCAATTCCTCCAATCCAATAACTTTAAAAAATTTACTAAATGGGTCTCATCAATAATTTTATATCCAATTATAATCCACAAAAACACATAAAATTCACGATGAAAGAGAAGAAAGAAGATACTTGTATAAACACCCACCCCTATTAAATATCTAAAATTATTTTCTTTATTAAAATACTTAATAGGTATCTATTAAATACCCATAGATATCCACCAACTGTAATGCTAGCTACCTGCCTCCAACTCAATCAGTCAGTTGTCATTACTTGCTCGCCTTTTCATGTCTGAACTTCACCCCTCTGTAAGAAATAAAATGGATATTTTTTCTTGGTCATAAAATCTTATTTTTAACGATTTTTTTTTGCTATATTATTAATTTTTATCATTATTTATTACTTAACAATATTTTTTTCACATAAAAATAATATAAAAATACACCAAAATACATTTAAAGCTTAATAGGATTTTTGGTCCATGTAAATATAGTAATTTTTGTTTTTCGTCCTTATAAAAAAAAATTTAGTTTTTGATCTCTGCAATGTCCAACCCTTCTATTTTTTTGTCATTGTCGTCAGTTTCCATTACAAAAACAATCACATGCCAGACGGAGATCTATGTGGCGATGCCATGCGAGACTAACAATGATCACGTGGAGGATGACGTGGCTATATCATGTCATCTCCTTCTTCCTTTCTTCCCCTCCCTGCCGCCAAGCCCAAACCTACCCCCAACCTTCACTTCTTTCTTTCTGCATTTTCAACCCCAACCCCAAAATAACAACAACCAGTTAGTATAATAACAACACCAAGGTTTTTCTTCTCCTTCCCTCTCCCCCTCCCCCTCCACCTCCACCCCCACCCTCTTCACAGTTCACAAGTTATGAACCCAGAATCCGGTCATCACTATCGGGCATGACATCACAGTGAAAGGAATAATACTCAACACTTGAAAGATCACTATAGGTTCAAAAAGGGGGGGAACCAAAAAATAAAAGAAACCCAGAACGTGAATCAAGAAACCCACCCCAAAATGTGATCTCATAACCGCCGCAACAACCCCCCACACCACCGCCAAGCTCCGCCACCCCACCCTCGTCGTCTTCAACGAAACCCAGCAGATCGTCTCCAAGGAAACCAACTTCTACGCCACTCAACCCCTCCAACCCAAAACCCCACCTTCTCAACCCCTCCAACGCCGCCCTCTCCGAAGTCATGTCTCGAGCCACCGACGGCTTAACCCGCGTCACCACTGCGCACAACAGATTCTTCTGCAACGACTTCAAAGGGACGTTGTTCTGCGTTCGACATTTGCTTCGGCTGAGACATTTTCTGGGTTGGGGTTTCTTTCTGTTTCAGAAAATGTGGATCAAGGACTTGAGGTTTATGTTTCTTTCATCTCAACATGTTAGGCAATGTTGTAAGCAAAGTGTGGGTGTGGGTGATTGTGGGTTTCTTTCTATTTGTTTCTGAGATGAGGGAAATAGTGGGATGTCGGACAGTGTGGGAACTTTTTCTTAATCATATCACTCTGCATGAATCATTCATTTCCCTCTGCAACACTTTGATTCCTCCTTCGATTTAACAATTTAATAACTCCAACCGGTGGCTGCAGTGTGAATATTTTGAGCTTCCCTCTTCGATAAGCTTCACTGAGGTCCCATGGCAGCAATAGAAAGGGAAAAAAGAAAAGGGAAAATTTTAACAAAAAATAGAAAAAATAATAAAACTGATGAGTAAGCAGTTTTAGACATAAGCCCATGACAGCTAGATTCATTGATCCAACGTGGCATAGCAGATAGACCTCTGTCTGCCATGTTACCGTTTTTGTAACGGAAACTAACGACAAAGACAAAAAACAGAAGAGTTTGACATTGCAGGGATCAAAAACTAAAAAAAAAAATTACAGGAACGAAAAGCAAAAATTGCTATATTTGCAGAGACGAAAAAAATAGCGATTTTCCCAAACCTTCTAAATTTTTTTTTTATAAAAACAAAAAAGTTCTATAAAGACAAAATAATATTTGCATAAATGTCATTATGGAATCAATTGGCCATATAGTATGATGATGTGAAATTCTGCTAATCACCTCACCACTTAATTACATATATTATTCTTAGGATAAAAAACAAAAGCAGAGTCTAGAATATTGATAGGGAAATAAGGGTATCTGCACAGCAGTTTGCAGCCGAGGCAAGAGAAGAAGAGTCAATAATCAATCGCATAGTTTGGAGGAGCGGAGCAGAGAATTGAAAATCTAGAGGAGAGGAATAATGGAAGTGGAAGGATCATCGAAGAAGATGATAGCGACGCAGGAGGAGATGGTGGAGGCTAGGGTTCCGTTGGCGTACAGGGACCAGTGTGCACACCTCCTCATCCCCCTCAACAAGTGCAGGCAGGCCGAGTTCTATCTCCCATGGAAGTGCGAGAACGAGCGCCACTCCTACGAGAAGTGCGAGTACGAACTCGTCATGGAGAGGATGCTCCAGATGCAGAAGATCCGCGAACAAGAAAACGCCAACTCCAAACAACCCCTCTCCAATGGCACCATTCCCCTCATCCCCAAACCCGCCAATGCCTGATCCCATTCCCATTCACTCTCCCTGTAAGCCCCTCTCCTATCTCAATTCAATTCATTTCATCTAGGGTTTCGTTGCCTTTTCTGTTCCCTTGTACTTGATTGATCCTCTCAATTAAGCCGATGATGTTTTCGAATTTCCATCTCTTTACGAGTAATTAGATGTGAATGATGAATAACTAGTTATCAAATGTTGGATTTGTGCCCTTCGCTTTCCCCACCAATTAGGGTTCCCTAATTAGCAGTGGGAGCCGGAGTAATCCCTGATATATTACTCTATTTTTTAGTTTAATGGCCTTCTGAGTTGTTAACTTGAGGGGAATGCAAATTGGGGATATGGGGGATCATCACTGATCCCCCACCGTAAAACTACAGCCTTTGGGTAATGTTAACCTTGTCTATCCCTTAACTATCTGTAAATATATTTTAGGTTGACATCAATTGGTTTTGGTTAATTTAATTATAGTCATCAGTCCCTTGGCTGAAAAGTAATGTGAGAGCCCTGTGAATGCTACTACTCTTTGAAATTGATTGTTGCAAACAGTGATGGTTGGGCTTGATTTCAGAGTAATACTATTCTAGACAGATGGTTTTTTTAGTTTGTAATACATCATTAGATCCAAAACAATGCTGGCTTTGGGGGAGTAAGTGTGTCATTTTGAGCTTGTTCACTGGTACGCTGCAGTACAAGTGATGGTGAATTCAGTTGGTTTTGCATAAATATTATGTCTTTGTTTGGACTGTGGGAGAACATTAAGTTGAGAGTTTGCATAGTGAAAAAATAATTTCTCGTGGAAACTCTATGAGGCTGTATTATTAATTGTAATGGAAACCTGTCAGGACTCGGGATTTAACTCATCTGTTTTGAATTAGATGATAGGTCTTGAACGAAGTTTTTATCTTTTAACTTTATTTTGCTTTCCAATTTTCTCTCCTCATTATGACTGTTTTGTTTTTCTTAACATATTTTCTTGGGGGGAGGGTGTTTTGCTTTGAGTGGTTGGCTCTGTTATTGTTGTGACACAATAAGAGGCTGTATTGCCTCGGGCTCATGGGGCTTTAAAACAACTTTTAAATTTTAATTGTAAAGGCTGTGAGGGCCTGAGGGGTAGCAGAAACAAAGCAATATTGCCCCCTCTCTCTAAAAAAATAAATAATTTTGCCAATCTGTAAATCAGTTTGTCACTCGTATTTCTCCAGGCTGGAAGTGATATTCAGGTGATGTGCTTCCTGCCGGACTTTGTTGTGCTGGAGATTGGGAAGGACCTTTTATATTTTTATTTTTTGCAAGTGTAACAGTTGGTATGAGCCATGAGGTCTCAATTTGTAGGCTTTGTTTACACCTTTATTTTTTGTGTTATCTTGTTCTTCTTAGTGCTTTCAGTTCTTGCACTTCCTAATTACTTTCTGATTTATGTTATATTTCATGCATGTTCAACTTTTGACAGGGACCTTTGCTTGCGTCGGGTGTTCTTTCATGCTTTTCTATTGTATGGAATCAAAGTTACCTTGGAATGTTTGTCCAGAGACTTCTACAGACAGCTTATACTCCATTTCTTGCTATTTTCCCTGTCGTGAAACCGTGTTTCTACTTCAAGAAATAAAATTTGTAGTTAGCATTTCATAAAGGGAAATACTAACTGATTGATTTTATATGCATCTGTTCCCTCCTCTTAATCACATGCATTAGTTGACAATTTAAAATATTTGGTTATTTGGTTATAGGATCGGGACCCGATTTTAGAAATCGTGAGTAGATCATTTAGTGCATGTTTGTTTCTCAGTTCAAGTTCAAACCATTTCAAACGCACGTTTCTTGCCTTGGAATGTCTAAAGTTAAGTTTGCAAAGAGGTAACGGATTTCCATACATGTTCGGTTGAATGAGGTTTAAACTAACGTTGCCTGCTACAATTTTGAGATGAAAGCAGAGAAAACTTTCCAAGTGTGTCAGAGCCAGGGATTTAATATTATAACAGAATTTTGAGGGAAAAAAAAGTTTGATTTAAAATAATGGAAAGGTTATTAGGGGGGATTAACAGTAGTTTGAAGAGGTAAGTTCATGAATCCTGCGAAAGAAACTGTATAATATCATGTAATCAGTTTCAGTGATGATGTTCAGGAGAAAGGAACTACCTAGTAGCAATTCTGAACCTGGGTTGATTCTAACACCTTTTTTTTGGTCCAAAGGGTTGATTCTAACACTTTTTTTTTTGTCCAAGTTGATTCTTACACTTAAATTGTTAATGTTGGTCCCGTACCCGTTTTATCCAGGTAAAAGCTTGGACGAATTTCCCATCGTCGCCTTTTTTTTTTTTCAAGTTCTTAATCGGGAATTGGTAAATACACCCCAGTTTTTTGCCATACACTCCACATTTATTCAGGAAATTACTATTATACCCTCATTGTTTGGGTTTTTTTCTTCTTCTGATTTTGCTTCTTTTCTGGAAATTGGCCATACACCCCCAGTTTCCGGAATACAGATTTGCATTCCAGAAACTGAAGTTTCCGGAATGTAAATTTTTCCTGGAGTTTCCGGAATGCAAAAATGTATTCCGGAAACTAAGTTTCCGGTAACAACGCGAAATTGAAAAAAAAAAAACAAATCAACGAGGATATAATGGTATTTTCCTTTTTAAATGTGGGGTGTATGTCCAAAAAAATTGGTGTATTTACCAATTCCCTTCTTAATCGTGGCTTTTTTAGTTGGAAAAATGGATTAAAAAGGGGCTGGAGCCCAAAGCCGAGGCTTACAACGACGAGGCCCAGCGGCCCTAAACATCGTGGTCTTCATAAAATGATATCCACAACATTGACCAAAAAAAAATTATCCACAACCAGTTTGTTCCAGTGTTTTGTTGAAAAATATGTTTGATCACATTTTAAATAGGGGGAATTCCGGGATATCATAAGTTTTGTCGTGGTTTTCCGATTTTTCATCCTTTTAAGGCATACAAGGCTGCTGTTTTGAAGTTGAGCGATATTCGTCTATCTTGAGTTTAGTTTCATGATGATGGCCAAAAGTGAAAAATTTAAGGTTATGTTTATTTTGAAAAATATTTTTTATTTCTATTTTTAATTATAAAACTATCACTTTGTTTTCAATTTGCTTCTTTTTTTATTTTTTTATATAAATATTTTATAACAGAAAATATATTAAAATAATTTAAAATAATGGTAGTAATTTTGTAATTAAAATGAAAACAGAAAATAGTTTCTCAATAGACTCTGGGCTTTCTAGAAAATCAAAGTGTTGAAAAAAATAGACTCTGGGCTTTCTCAATAGACTCTGGGCCTGCAGAACTAATAGTTCCACGGAGTGTGTGTGTTGAAAAAAATACAACCCGCGGAACTAATAGTTCCACGGAGAATTATAACCCGCGGAATTAATAGTTCCGCGGAGTGTGTGTGTTGAAAAAAAATACACCCGCGGAACTAATAGTTCCGCGGACATGTATGTGCAGATAGTAAAGTATGTATGTGCAGATATAAATTCCCTTCTCTTTGCAACTAATAAGTTTTAGTTTCACACAGAAAATGGGAGGTAGGTAATGTTATAGATGTCCCGAACTGGGGGGAAATGGCTTTAGCATTATTCAGCTTCAGTCTGGCACAAAGGACGAAGGAAGTAGTAATCCAGGAAGTTTTTCGTATGTGAAGAGACAATAACAAAATTCCTCTTATGCAAATCATTAGATTTGGGTTAGTGCTGAGAGGTTTGAATAGTTTGTATGAGATTATGAGTTCAAATCTCATTATTACCATTGTATACTTCTGCTAGCTAGGTAGACCGGGTTAATATGTGTGCCACTGTGCCTAACGAAATCGGGTTAGAATGTGATATGACTAAACTGATTACTGATATGATTGATTTAGAAAGAAAATAATGGACATGATCAATGAACTTAGACTAGCATGTAATGTAGATTCTAATCCATTCCTTCCTCTCCAAATACCACGCACCAAACAAAATATCCTATCCTATACACCCATAACTTTAATTTTCGACAATATACTATATGTTCTCAGAAATAATTAAAATATAATGTAAAGATCCGACAACTAACTGTATCTGGGAAGGCAAAAAAAATAGGGAATTGGTAAATACACCCCTAGATTTTTGCCATCCACCCCACTTAAAGGGTAAAAATACAAAAATACCCTTTTTTGTTTTTTTATTTTCCGCATACACCTCACAGCTTTTTATAACTACCGGAAATTGGAATTTTCGGAAAATTTAAAAATTTATTTTTTCGAAAATTGAAATTTTCGGTAGTTATAAAATTTAATTTTTAAACTACCGGAAATTCCAATTTCCGATAAATAAAAAATTTAAATTTTTAATCGAAAATGCAAATTTCCGGCAGTACAAATTTTTCACTTTGTACTACCGGAAATTCGAATTTCTGGTAGTACAAAAGGTGAAAATTTTGTACTACCTGAAATTCAAAGGGAATTGGTAAATACACCCCAGTTTTTTGCCATACACCCCACATTTATTCAGGAAATTACTATTATACCCTCATTGTTTGGGTTTTTTTTTTCTTCTGATTTTGCTTCTTTTCCGGAAACTGGCCATACACCCCCAGTTTCCGGAATACAGATTTGCATTCCGGAAACTGGAGTTTCCGGAATGTAAATCCGGAATACAAATTTGGATTCCGGAAACTCCAGTTTCCGGAATATAAATTTTTCCTGGAGTTTTCGGAATGCAAAAATACATTCCGGAAACTAGATTTTCCTGGAGTTTCCGGAATGTAAATTTTTCTGGAGTTTCCGGAATGCAAATTTACATTCCGGAAACTGGAGTTTCCGGAATGTAAATTTTTCCTGGAGTTTCCGGAATGCAAAAATGCATTCCGGAAACTAAGTTTCCGGTAACAACGCGAAATTGAAAAAAAAAAAAACAAATCAACGAGGATATAATGGTATTTTCCTTTTTAAATGTGGGGTGTATGTCCAAAAAAATTGGTGTATTTACCAATTCCCAATTCAAATTTTCGAATTTTTCACTTTGTACTACCGGAAATTCAATTTCCGGTAGTACAAAATTTTCACTTTTTGTACTACCGAAAATTCAAATTTCCGGTAAGATATAAATATATTTTTCTCCGGAAATTTGTATTTTTGGTTAAAAATTTAATTTTTTTATTTACCGGAAATTTGAATTTCCGGAAAATTAAATTTTTTAAACTTCCCGGAAATACCAATTTCCGGAGGGTAAAATGGTGTTAAAATTTTTAAGGGGAGTGGATGGCAAATTCTTGGGGGTGTATTTACCAAGACCCAAAAAATACCACATCAATGATATCCGGTGGGCCTTTTAACTAGTAACCAGTAAAAAATTCTAGGCCCACAATCAATTGTTGGATCTCAAAGAAAAATAAAATGGAGTGGTTGAAGTACTACAAATTTTTGACTAGATATTAAAAATTTAAATTATAAAAATAAATAATTTGGATGATTCATGCTTCTTTTTTTTTTTTGCTTTGATGAATTAAAACAGAGTAGTCTTATTATGTCTTTGTTCACATGTCCTTATAGCTTGCCAGAATCAATGGAATGTATATGGAACGTAAACGTAAATAAAAATGAATAGAATATTAGAACTTTCAAGACGTTGTTGATCTTCTGATTTGTCGAGGGAATGAGGAATGATTGAAGAGGGGTACCTACTGCCTTGACTTTACTTTCTCACCGTGGCACTGAATTTGGACTAGGCTCAAGAAACGTTTGATTTTACGGCAATAGTACAAATTTTTTTATATATTAATTTAGTGAATAAAATACTATTTTATTGATGATACAAAACTAACTTAAAAAAAAATCAACATTAACAACCAATGCCCTTTTTTGATAAAACACTGCAGACTTCTTTCCCACTAGGTGGTGGGATTTTTTTTTTGTGCTGTATAAGATTAAACCACATTTTCCAGTAATGAATAAAGTTCAATGAATGCTAATTATTCTAAATATAAATCTCTCTTTGATAGTTTAGTATATTTTCCCTAACTCTAATTATTACATTGTTTTCCACGTAGTCTATCCTCCTTACTAACACTTATGTGAATTTTCTCTACATATATTTAATAATTTTTTTAAAATAATAGTCATGTCAAGTGAAAACCCCAAATACTATAAGAGGGTACCAAATATGTATTTAAATCTAAGTTTTTTCATAATATTATATATAAATGAACTAATGCATGCACAAGGTCAATCAAAATCTCTTTAATTACTGGGAAAAGTAAACTATTGGGCACCATACATTCTCCTTTTGTAGCTCTCATTCTAGCAACTCCAATTCCATTCTAGGGAATATGTGATGATTATGGGGATAGGCCCCATTTCATTGCCTCCCCTCTTTATTTAATCCTTTAAGATAGGGAATTAGGTGGGATTATTGCGCGAGAAAGGTTTTAATTCTTTTTTTTTGTTCTATGCTCGTCCATCTTCGCTCATCTCATGCACGTTAACTGACCGCATAGAAGGTTCGAATATATAATTGATAATAATCACCTAATTAGTGACAAGACCTCAAGGACATAGATTTAATTTGCTACCTATCAATAATTGTCTATTCAATCCTTTAGTCTCAAAATAAGTGTCGTTTATGTTTTTAATGAAATATTAATCAATTTATCTCAATTTCATCTATAATAATTGTAGTGTATCGGTTTTTGAATAAGAATTGTAAACATTCTGGTCGCTATTCGACGTCTGCAAGTAAATCATACGTTTCGCAAAGGAAATAGATGTGCTGATTATTTTTTTTGGCAAACAGGCATGGAGGACCGTTTAGCATGTCTATTGTTGAAATGAAGAGCCTTCTCAATCATGATCGAGCTGCGGATGCTGATGATAGCTGAAGATTTAAGGGGATGTAGCTTTCCCCGTGCTCTGTGGTTAGTGGTTTTGTTTCTACCCTTTTTTATAAAAATATTTAAAATTAAATCCTACAAGAATAATTTGATAAATTTGTTACTTTCACTTTTTGTTTATTGTATTTTTTAATATGTGAGAACAAACTTAAAACGATATTTATTTTGGAACTGAGGGAGTATCTAACAGAATTTTTTTGGTTTATACTTTCAGTATTTTAGGAGAAAATTATGAGCTCTTAAACTAATCTGTGTTTGACTAAAAAGTAAGTAAAGTCTAGCTACAAATTATTCTACCACAAAAGATCGAATATAAATACTAGCCGAATCCATCCCTTAAGACTTAGACGGAGCACGTTAACCATTTACGCTAAACTTCGGGATTTGTTAATCATTTGAGGTAATATACGCACCAAAAAACGGGTGTTCAGTGTTCTAGGGAAAATGTGATGATTAATGGGGATATGTAGACCCCGGCCATTTTCATTGCGCCGGTCTTTGTTTAATCCTTGAAGATAGGGAATTAGGTGGGATTTTTGAGTGAGAAAGGTGCTATTTTGTTTTGAATCGTGCTCTCGTCTTCCGTTATCTCGTACACTCATACACATGACTGACCATGTCCATATGGAGGGTCCGATCAAATAAGTATAACGTTTAAATATGATTTTGGTATCTCTAAAAATTCGAGTTTTGATTTTTTGTTCATTAAAAAAAGTTACATATTTTTAATCTCTTTATTTTTTTTAATTTAGGTTCTTTAAGTGACTTGATCATAGTTTTAGGTTGATGTGACATACTTAAGTCCTTATCATCAATCTTACATGACATACTCCACCTACACATTACTTAACACATCATTTTCAAATTTTTTAGATGAATGTCATATCAGCCTAAAATTATAGTCAACTCATTTAAAGAATCTAAATAAAAAAAATTAAAGAGACTTAAAAAATTTAAATTTTTTTAATAAACTAAAATTAAAATTAAAATTTTTAAAAGAATCAAAAATATATTTAAGCCATGTAATTCGATTTCTCCTTCTCTATATATACAATTCATAATTCATTATCAAAATTTAACGACGATGAGCTCGTAACATGTGAAATTACATATATGTTTATTATATAATCTTGACACTTTTTTTTCCGTAAATTTTAAGAAAGTGACATTTCTCTTTTGCGTTTTTGGAGTCATGATGAGGTATATTTTGCGTGTAAATGATCAAACCATTTTTTTTTATGATAATAAATGATCAAACCATTGAAGTCACTGTCTATATATTTACCACTTTAATTTGTGAAGGAAAACACTGAATGTGCCTTTAACCTATTTGAATTCTCAAACAATTAATAAAGATTATTTCAAAACCATACTTCAATGACGACTTTTCTAGAGAAAAAGATAATTGCCTTTTCCCCTTGGATCTCATTAGGTATTTTGATTTGATATCGTGTCTCTTTCAATATTAATTTCCTGTATCCTATTTAAATATATTTTTTTTTCTTTCTCTTGAGTTTTGTCGGGCCTTCCATTATGCAAACTTTCCAATCTCAACTGATAAAAAATTAATAACAAAAAATGATTAATTTCCAATTGAATGGCAGTCATATTTAATATTTGAGGACTCAAAGTCCATTTCAATCTTTAGAAAATATTAAATTTATAATTCTTAATATCCGTACTTTATGAAATTTTATGACTTGTCTCAGAAGAAGAGAGAATGCAACAATTCGAAAAGACATTATATTAAATTAATAACTAAAGTAAATTATTTGGAAAAATAATGTTAATTAGTCAGATAAAAAGAAAAAAATTAATTATATCATGATTAATCATATACCAGCCTCTAGTTAGGATTAATCCCACGTCCAAGGTACGTACACGAAAATTTTGTCAACAAAATAATAATATATTAATAAACATTGTTAGTCAAAATCAGTGCTATATATGGGAATATGTGTAGAATTTGAAGTGAGCTTGCATGATATATGTATAGTTAATATAATTTGAAGTGAGCTTGCATCATATATGTATAGTTAATATAATTTAATTTGAAGTGAGCTTGCATCATATATGTATAGTTAATATAATATTATTATGTGAAATGGATATATGGTGCTTCGTATTCTTTGATGGAGAACGAGCAGTTTAGTGGCAAATGAACTTGACATTTGTTTATTTATTTCATATGTCTTACAATAATCTTGTGATATTCCTTCATTCTCGTGTATTTTTTTTTGCATCCTCAATATTTAATAATATTTAGAATGACTAAAAATATGTTAAAGTCTAAACAATTTTATATCTTCTCTGAGCCCCATTGAAAAACTATAACACTGCTTGTTTGATTGTAACGAAAAGCGGTGGAGAGAAAAGTAAAGAATAGAAAACACATTTTACAAAATATTTTTCTTGGTCTCCCAAATCGGATATGGAATAGTAAGATGAATTGAAATTTTTGAATCAAATTACTAATTACCCGCTATTATATTGATTTATCTCATTTATTAAATAAACATTTTAAAAAATATAAAATAAATTTCATTAATATTTTTTAATTTAATATGAGTTTGCTTTTTTTTTATTCAAAGGAAAACAGAAGAACTACTAGTGGTACACACTAACACCTAAAACATCAGCATGTAAAGCCAAACTCAATTGAGGTGGGGGTCTATCCGACAAACTCAATTTAATCTGAGTTTTGAATAAACATTTATTAACTTTTTTTATATAAGTGATAATATATTTTACTATCTTGTTCTATTTTTCATTTTTACTTTGGGTGTTTGTGTTATTTCACAATTTTTTTTATTTTTCTCTCATTTTCTACTTAATCAAACAAGGGAAGAAAAACCAATTGAGGTTGGCGTGAGTGGTTAAGGCTTCTCGCCCCTTAACCAAGGTTTCAAATTTGAGTCTTTGGTATAAAAAAAATCTCAACTGGGAGAAATGTCACCCCATTAAAAGTGCAAAACAAACTCCCGCGGGAGATTAGTCTTCGTCGTGCAGGCGATGAGATACTTTTCGATGTAAAATAAAAAAAAAAACAAGGGAAGAAAATAATTTTATCATTCTCTCTTTCCATTATTTTGCTATCGATCAAACAACTAAAAAATGAAAATCATCTCCTTTTTTATTGCTTTTCTTTCCTTTTACTTTCTTTCATTTCTTTCCTCCAATTTTCTTTTATTGAGCAAACAGAGTATGCAACTCGACAATACAGCAAAACCCCAACAAGATGATCCAACAAACAACCACATCTTAAATACTTTGATATCCTTTTGTGCTTTGTTAATGCGGAATAGATAAAAAAAAAAGAGCAAAGGAAAAGAACATATGAGGTAATTTTATATATTAAAATTTTAAAACTTCACTTTTTTTCTTCTTAATTTTTTCTTGAAACAAAAAAGCTTCGTTTAATTTTTTCCCCCTTCCCTTTTTCTCTTAAAACAACCATATAGCTAGTTAGGGTTTATTTTTTATATGAAAATTAAAATTATCGTGATGTATGTGGTGGCTAGAGAACATGAATTTTGAATGTACTGCACTTTGAAAATTCTGGCTAATTGTAAAAAAAGAGATAATTAAGTGTTTGAAAGAGGAAATCGCCGCCAAGGATTTATTAATTTAACGTATATATAACTTTACACAACACATGATGCATATATTCCTATAAAACAAACCATGTAATCATTTAAAAAAAATATAATGATAAATTCATTCTACTAAGAGAGTTATTAATATGTTAATGTATATGATATGATATGATATCCAGAGAGACAGACAAACGTCTTTTTTACGCTTCAATAATGCAGCTCAAATTTGAAGTCTTTTTGTCTTGTTGTAAATGTGGCTAATGGTCCCTTTTCATTCTTTTTATTGCAGTTTGTCAAAACAAGTGGGCAAAGTATGAGGTCAAAATACTTTGTCTCTCTCCTAATGCCTAATTAAACCAAACAGCCTCGATGCATCCTTTGATTGATGATTAGCCATAATTTAATTAATATTAATAATATTAAACAATGCTTTTGAGGCCACGGATTTGGGATTGACATGTGGAAAAAGATACATACCATGCCTTGATTTAAGTGTTCCTTTTATAGATTTAGTGATGGGAATTGGTTTTTTTGTTAGGTATCCTTGAATCAAGGAAGATGTGTGTGGAAAGAATAAGAAAGAACGTGGGGGTTTGTTTTGTATACATGGATTCACCATCTCTTTTTTGACAAAATTGTGGCTATGCCAAAGAATGTCAACCCTTGTTTTGGGCGTAGCAGGTTATGCATTAGATACAATCGTGGTAAGAATAACACGTGCGCGGTTTGGCACTTTAGGTCCTAAATATGTTTGACTTGTGGCATGGCTCAAATCTCTGCCTCGAACGAGAGGTTACATGAGTGGGTTAAAAGAGGGTTATTGTGTAGAAAAATGGAGAAAGGCACATCAGAAGTCTAAGGTAGTGTTTGAAAAAATGTACACTACCCTGGAAAGGCAAATGGAATAATATCCAATGATCCATAAGGCTAGTTGTTGTTGTTATCTTTATATAGGTCCAAGTTAATCTAAGTCGAGTTAGGTAAATTTATATAGAAGACTCGAATTCAAAATTTTGTTTAAGAGAAACTAACTCTTTATCACTTGGATCAACATGTATTGGCTTATAAAGTTACCTTTGCCATGCGTTTTATTTTATTTTAATGGTGGTTTACCAACCGGTGTTGGCATAGACGAATTCACTTAGAGGTAAGAGACACGTGCCCTTATTCAAATTTGAAAATTTCATTTATTATTTATATTTTTTTTTCCAATTTTGACAAATCACTCATCACGATTGAATTGCACAGTCATAATCTCGTTAAAAAAACTAAAGACATATGTTAAGGCAAATTGAGGGTGTTTTTTCACTTGTTCTAATTTTCATTAATTACTATATTTTTCAGTAATTAAAAAAATGTTATCATATTTTTATTTTATCTTTTATTTTTAGATTCACAAGTAAAATGTTACCTAAATACATATAAAATATTTAAATTACAAAATATTCATATATAATTAACATTTTTTTTATATTTAATAAAAAAAATTGCTATATGTTTGAATTAGATTCACGTCGAGAGGAAACCAAACCTCACCACCTTCCAGTTTCGTCCAATACACTTCCCATTCTTTACCATCCGGAGGCTTGATGAACACTGGGTTTGACAGACCACCTCCATATATCTTTGTAAACTTATTCGGTATTTTCTGTTTAAAAAAATAAACTTTTGGTCAGTAAGCAAAAGGTGCTGATATTCCTGCCATAAATACAACACATCAAAATATTCATGAGTAATTTGCAATGTGATGTCTCAAATGTATATGAGTGAGTCATTTGTCATGTAATAGAAGCCCAAATAGGAAAGCTTACAATCCTTTCAAGATTAGTTTTAAGAATGATCTTGAAGAAACGGATGGGTAGGGTAGCATTTCCCCTGGGATGATATCGATGAGCAGCCATGGATGGAGTCTGAAGTCGAAATGCCGTGTCAGCGTCACTCCTCTACTCTACCAAGAAGAGCATAAAGAAAGAAAGAAACATAGCAAGCAAAGCATGCGCGGCAATGTGGCATGCCCTCCTAGGTAAATGATGGACAGAGGAAGCGACGCTATTCACTTGATTATTATGGCCGAAGAGCATCTCCACTAGAGTATTCACTTTTTGGTACTTAAGTGGATTTCACTTGTATATATTATTTATTTTTATTTTTTCAATTTAAGTATTTAATAGATATCCAATTCCTCCAATCCAATAACTTTAAAAAATTTACTAAATGGGTCTCATCAATAATTTTATATCCAATTATAATCCACAAAAACACATAAAATTCACGATGAAAGAGGAGAAAGAAGATACTTGTATAAACACACACCCCTATTAAATATCTAAAATTATTTTCTTTATTAAAATACTTAATAGGTATCTATTAAATACCCATAGATATCCACCAACTGTGATGCTAGCTACCTGCCTCCAACTCAATCAGTCAGTTGTCATTACTTGCTCGCCTTTTCATGTCTGAACTTCACCCCTCTGTAAGAAATAAAATGGATATTTTTTCTTGGTCATAAAATCTTATTTTTAACGATTTTTTTTTGCTATATTATTAATTTTTATCATTATTTATTACTTAACAATATTTTTTTCACATAAAAATAATATAAAAATACACCAAAATACATTTAAAGCTTAATAGGATTTTTGGTCCATGTAAATATAGTAATTTTTGTTTTTCGTCCTTATAAAAAAAAATTTAGTTTTTGATCTCTGCAATGTCCAACCCTTCTATTTTTTTGTCATTGTCGTCAGTTTCCATTACAAAAACAATCACATGCCAGACGGAGATCTATGTGGCGATGCCATGCGAGACTAACAATGATCACGTGGAGGATGACGTGGCTATATCATGTCATCTCCTTCTTCCTTTCTTCCCCTCCCTGCCGCCAAGCCCAAACCTACCCCCAACCTTCACTTCTTTCTTTCTGCATTTTCAACCCCAACCCCAAAATAACAACAACCAGTTAGTATAATAACAACACCAAGGTTTTTCTTCTCCTTCCCTCTCCCCCTCCCCCTCCACCTCCACCCCCACCCTCTTCACAGTTCACAAGTTATGAACCCAGAATCCGGTCATCACTATCGGGCATGACATCACGGTGAAAGGAATAATACTCAACACTTGAAAGATCACTATAGGTTCAAAAAGGGGGGGAACCAAAAAATAAAAGAAACCCAGAACGTGAATCAAGAAACCCACCCCAAAATGTGATCTCATAACCGCCGCAACAACCCCCCACACCACCGCCAAGCTCCGCCACCCCACCCTCGTCGTCTTCAACGAAACCCAGCAGATCGTCTCCAAGGAAACCAACTTCTACGCCACTCAACCCCTCCAACCCAAAACCCCACCTTCTCAACCCCTCCAACGCCGCCCTCTCCGAAGTCATGTCTCGAGCCACCGACGGCTTAACCCGCGTCACCACTGCGCACAACAGATTCTTCTGCAACGGCTTCAAAGGGACGTTGTTCTGCGTTCGACATTTGCTTCGGCTGAGACATTTTCTGGGTTGGGGTTTCTTTCTGTTTCAGAAAATGTGGATCAAGGACTTGAGGTTTATGTTTCTTTCATCTCAACATGTTAGGCAATGTTGTAAGCAAAGTGTGGGTGTGGGTGATTGTGGGTTTCTTTCTATTTGTTTCTGAGATGAGGGAAATAGTGGGATGTCGGACAGTGTGGGAACTTTTTCTTAATCATATCACTTTGCATGAATCATTCATTTCCCTCTGCAACACTTTGATTCCTCCTTCGATTTAACAATTTAATAACTCCAACCGGTGGCTGCAGTGTGAATATTTTGAGCTTCCCTCTTCGATAAGCTTCACTGAGGTCCCATGGCAGCAATAGAAAGGGAAAAAAGAAAAGGGAAAATTTTAACAAAAAATAGAAAAAATAATAAAACTGATGAGTAAGCAGTTTTAGACATAAGCCCATGACAGCTAGATTCATTGATCCAACGTGGCATAGCAGATAGACCTCTGTCTGCCATGTTACCGTTTTTGTAACGGAAACTAACGACAAAGACCAAAAACAGAAGAGTTTGACATTGCAGGGATCAAAAACTAAAAAAAAAAATTACAGGAACGAAAAGCAAAAATTGCTATATTTGCAGAGACGAAAAAAATAGCGATTTTCCCAAACCTTCTAAATTTTTTTTTTATAAAAACAAAAAAGTTCTATAAAGACAAAATAATATTTGCATAAATGTCATTATGGAATCAATTGGCCATATAGTATGATGATGTGAAATTCTGCTAATCACCTCACCACTTAATTACATATATTATTCTTAGGATAAAAAACAAAAGCAGAGTCTAGAATATTGATAGGGAAATAAGGGTATCTGCACAGCAGTTTGCAGCCGAGGCAAGAGAAGAAGAGTCAATAATCAATCGCATAGTTTGGAGGAGCGGAGCAGAGAATTGAAAATCTAGAGGAGAGGAATAATGGAAGTGGAAGGATCATCGAAGAAGATGATAGCGACGCAGGAGGAGATGGTGGAGGCTAGGGTTCCGTTGGCGTACAGGGACCAGTGTGCACACCTCCTCATCCCCCTCAACAAGTGCAGGCAGGCCGAGTTCTATCTCCCATGGAAGTGCGAGAACGAGCGCCACTCCTACGAGAAGTGCGAGTACGAACTCGTCATGGAGAGGATGCTCCAGATGCAGAAGATCCGCGAACAAGAAAACGCCAACTCCAAACAACCCCTCTCCAATGGCACCATTCCCCTCATCCCCAAACCCGCCAATGCCTGATCCCATTCCCATTCACTCTCCCTGTAAGCCCCTCTCCTATCTCAATTCAATTCATTTCATCTAGGGTTTCGTTGCCTTTTCTGTTCCCTTGTACTTGATTGATCCTCTCAATTAAGCCGATGATGTTTTCGAATTTCCATCTCTTTACGAGTAATTAGATGTGAATGATGAATAACTAGTTATCAAATGTTGGATTTGTGCCCTTCGCTTTCCCCACCAATTAGGGTTCCCTAATTAGCAGTGGGAGCCGGAGTAATCCCTGATATATTACTCTATTTTTTAGTTTAATGGCCTTCTGAGTTGTTAACTTGAGGGGAATGCAAATTGGGGATATGGGGGATCATCACTGATCCCCCACCGTAAAACTACAGCCTTTGGGTAATGTTAACCTTGTCTATCCCTTAACTATCTGTAAATATATTTTAGGTTGACATCAATTGGTTTTGGTTAATTTAATTATAGTCATCAGTCCCTTGGCTGAAAAGTAATGTGAGAGCCCTGTGAATGCTACTACTCTTTGAAATTGATTGTTGCAAACAGTGATGGTTGGGCTTGATTTCAGAGTAATACTATTCTAGACAGATGGTTTTTTTAGTTTGTAATACATCATTAGATCCAAAACAATGCTGGCTTTGGGGGAGTAAGTGTGTCATTTTGAGCTTGTTCACTGGTACGCTGCAGTACAAGTGATGGTGAATTCAGTTGGTTTTGCATAAATATTATGTCTTTGTTTGGACTGTGGGAGAACATTAAGTTGAGAGTTTGCATAGTGAAAAAATAATTTCTCGTGGAAACTCTATGAGGCTGTATTATTAATTGTAATGGAAACCTGTCAGGACTCGGGATTTAACTCATCTGTTTTGAATTAGATGATAGGTCTTGAACGAAGTTTTTATCTTTTAACTTTATTTTGCTTTCCAATTTTCTCTCCTCATTATGACTGTTTTGTTTTTCTTAACATATTTTCTTGGGGGGAGGGTGTTTTGCTTTGAGTGGTTGGCTCTGTTATTGTTGTGACACAATAAGAGGCTGTATTGCCTCGGGCTCATGGGGCTTTAAAACAACTTTTAAATTTTAATTGTAAAGGCTGTGAGGGCCTGAGGGGTAGCAGAAACAAAGCAATATTGCCCCCTCTCTCTAAAAAAATAAATAATTTTGCCAATCTGTAAATCAGTTTGTCACTCGTATTTCTCCAGGCTGGAAGTGATATTCAGGTGATGTGCTTCCTGCCGGACTTTGTTGTGCTGGAGATTGGGAAGGACCTTTTATATTTTTATTTTTTGCAAGTGTAACAGTTGGTATGAGCCATGAGGTCTCAATTTGTAGGCTTTGTTTACACCTTTATTTTTTGTGTTATCTTGTTCTTCTTAGTGCTTTCAGTTCTTGCACTTCCTAATTACTTTCTGATTTATGTTATATTTCATGCATGTTCAACTTTTGACAGGGACCTTTGCTTGCGTCGGGTGTTCTTTCATGCTTTTCTATTGTATGGAATCAAAGTTACCTTGGAATGTTTGTCCAGAGACTTCTACAGACAGCTTATACTCCATTTCTTGCTATTTTCCCTGTCGTGAAACCGTGTTTCTACTTCAAGAAATAAAATTTGTAGTTAGCATTTCATAAAGGGAAATACTAACTGATTGATTTTATATGCATCTGTTCCCTCCTCTTAATCACATGCATTAGTTGACAATTTAAAATATTTGGTTATTTGGTTATAGGATCGGGACCCGATTTTAGAAATCGTGAGTAGATCATTTAGTGCATGTTTGTTTCTCAGTTCAAGTTCAAACCATTTCAAACGCACGTTTCTTGCCTTGGAATGTCTAAAGTTAAGTTTGCAAAGAGGTAACGGATTTCCATACATGTTCGGTTGAATGAGGTTTAAACTAACGTTGCCTGCTACAATTTTGAGATGAAAGCAGAGAAAACTTTCCAAGTGTGTCAGAGCCAGGGATTTAATATTATAACAGAATTTTGAGGGAAAAAAAAGTTTGATTTAAAATAATGGAAAGGTTATTAGGGGGGATTAACAGTAGTTTGAAGAGGTAAGTTCATGAATCCTGCGAAAGAAACTGTATAATATCATGTAATCAGTTTCAGTGATGATGTTCAGGAGAAAGGAACTACCTAGTAGCAATTCTGAACCTGGGTTGATTCTAACACCTTTTTTTTGGTCCAAAGGGTTGATTCTAACACTTTTTTTTTTGTCCAAGTTGATTCTTACACTTAAATTGTTAATGTTGGTCCCGTACCCGTTTTATCCAGGTAAAAGCTTGGACGAATTTCCCATCGTCGCCTTTTTTTTTTTTCAAGTTCTTAATCGGGAATTGGTAAATACACCCCAGTTTTTTGCCATACACTCCACATTTATTCAGGAAATTACTATTATACCCTCATTGTTTGGGTTTTTTTCTTCTTCTGATTTTGCTTCTTTTCTGGAAATTGGCCATACACCCCCAGTTTCCGGAATACAGATTTGCATTCCAGAAACTGAAGTTTCCGGAATGTAAATTTTTCCTGGAGTTTCCGGAATGCAAAAATGTATTCCGGAAACTAAGTTTCCGGTAACAACGCGAAATTGAAAAAAAAAAAACAAATCAACGAGGATATAATGGTATTTTCCTTTTTAAATGTGGGGTGTATGTCCAAAAAAATTGGTGTATTTACCAATTCCCTTCTTAATCGTGGCTTTTTTAGTTGGAAAAATGGATTAAAAAGGGGCTGGAGCCCAAAGCCGAGGCTTACAACGACGAGGCCCAGCGGCCCTAAACATCGTGGTCTTCATAAAATGATATCCACAACATTGACCAAAAAAAAATTATCCACAACCAGTTTGTTCCAGTGTTTTGTTGAAAAATATGTTTGATCACATTTTAAATAGGGGGAATTCCGGGATATCATAAGTTTTGTCGTGGTTTTCCGATTTTTCATCCTTTTAAGGCATACAAGGCTGCTGTTTTGAAGTTGAGCGATATTCGTCTATCTTGAGTTTAGTTTCATGATGATGGCCAAAAGTGAAAAATTTAAGGTTATGTTTATTTTGAAAAATATTTTTTATTTCTATTTTTAATTATAAAACTATCACTTTGTTTTCAATTTGCTTCTTTTTTTATTTTTTTATATAAATATTTTATAACAGAAAATATATTAAAATAATTTAAAATAATGGTAGTAATTTTGTAATTAAAATGAAAACAGAAAATAGTTTCTCAATAGACTCTGGGCTTTCTAGAAAATCAAAGTGTTGAAAAAAATAGACTCTGGGCTTTCTCAATAGACTCTGGGCCTGCAGAACTAATAGTTCCACGGAGTGTGTGTGTTGAAAAAAATACAACCCGCGGAACTAATAGTTCCACGGAGAATTATAACCCGCGGAACTAATAGTTCCGCGGAGTGTGTGTGTTGAAAAAAAATACACCCGCGGAACTAATAGTTCCGCGGACATGTATGTGCAGATAGTAAAGTATGTATGTGCAGATATAAATTCCCTTCTCTTTGCAACTAATAAGTTTTAGTTTCACACAGAAAATGGGAGGTAGGTAATGTTATAGATGTCCCGAACTGGGGGGAAATGGCTTTAGCATTATTCAGCTTCAGTCTGGCACAAAGGACGAAGGAAGTAGTAATCCAGGAAGTTTTTCGTATGTGAAGAGACAATAACAAAATTCCTCTTATGCAAATCATTAGATTTGGGTTAGTGCTGAGAGGTTTGAATAGTTTGTATGAGATTATGAGTTCAAATCTCATTATTACCATTGTATACTTCTGCTAGCTAGGTAGACCGGGTTAATATGTGTGCCACTGTGCCTAACGAAATCGGGTTAGAATGTGATATGACTAAACTGATTACTGATATGATTGATTTAGAAAGAAAATAATGGACATGATCAATGAACTTAGACTAGCATGTAATGTAGATTCTAATCCATTCCTTCCTCTCCAAATACCACGCACCAAACAAAATATCCTATCCTATACACCCATAACTTTAATTTTCGACAATATACTATATGTTCTCAGAAATAATTAAAATATAATGTAAAGATCCGACAACTAACTGTATCTGGGAAGGCAAAAAAAATAGGGAATTGGTAAATACACCCCTAGATTTTTGCCATCCACCCCACTTAAAGGGTAAAAATACAAAAATACCCTTTTTTGTTTTTTTATTTTCCGCATACACCTCACAGCTTTTTATAACTACCGGAAATTGGAATTTTCGGAAAATTTAAAAATTTATTTTTTCGAAAATTGGAATTTTCGGTAGTTATAAAATTTAATTTTTAAACTACCGGAAATTCCAATTTCCGGTAAATAAAAAATTTAAACTTTTAATCGAAAATGCAAATTTCCGGCAGTACAAATTTTTCACTTTGTACTACCGGAAATTCGAATTTCCGGTAGTACAAAAGGTGAAAATTTTGTACTACCTGAAATTCAAAGGGAATTGGTAAATACACCCCAGTTTTTTGCCATACACCCCACATTTATTCAGGAAATTACTATTATACCCTCATTGTTTGGGTTTTTTTTTCTTCTGATTTTGCTTCTTTTCCGGAAACTGGCCATACACCCCCAGTTTCCGGAATACAGATTTGCATTCCGGAAACTGGAGTTTCCGGAATGTAAATCCGGAATACAAATTTGGATTCCGGAAACTCCAGTTTCCGGAATATAAATTTTTCCTGGAGTTTTTGGAATGCAAAAATACATTCCGGAAACTAGATTTTCCTGGAGTTTCCGGAATGTAAATTTTTCTGGAGTTTCCGGAATGCAAATTTACATTCCGGAAACTGGAGTTTCCGGAATGTAAATTTTTCCTGGAGTTTCCGGAATGCAAAAATGCATTCCGGAAACTAAGTTTCCGGTAACAACGCGAAATTAAAAAAAAAAAAACAAATCAACGAGGATATAATGGTATTTTCCTTTTTAAATGTGGGGTGTATGTCCAAAAAAATTGGTGTATTTACCAATTCCCAATTCAAATTTTCGAATTTTTCACTTTGTACTACCGGAAATTGAATTTCCGGTAGTACAAAATTTTCACTTTTTGTACTACCGAAAATTCGAATTTCCGGTAAGATATAAATATATTTTTCTCCGGAAATTTGTATTTTTGGTTAAAAATTTAATTTTTTTATTTACCGGAAATTTGAATTTCCGGAAAATTAAATTTTTTAAACTTCCCGGAAATACCAATTTCCGGAGGGTAAAATGGTGTTAAAATTTTTAAGGGGAGTGGATGGCAAATTCTTGGGGGTGTATTTACCAAGACCCAAAAAATACCACATCAATGATATCCGGTGGGCCTTTTAACTAGTAACCAGTAAAAAATTCTAGGCCCACAATCAATTGTTGGATCTCAAAGAAAAATAAAATGGAGTGGTTGAAGTACTACAAATTTTTGACTAGATATTAAAAATTTAAATTATAAAAATAAATAATTTGGATGATTCATGCTTTTTTTTTTTTTTTGCTTTGATGAATTAAAACAGAGTAGTCTTATTATGTCTTTGTTCACATGTCCTTATAGCTTGCCAGAATCAATGGAATGTATATGGAACGTAAACGTAAATAAAAATGAATAGAATATTAGAACTTTCAAGACGTTGTTGATCTTCTGATTTGTCGAGGGAATGAGGAATGATTGAAGAGGGGTACCTACTGCCTTGACTTTACTTTCTCACCGTGGCACTGAATTTGGACTAGGCTCAAGAAACGTTTGATTTTACGGCAATAGTACAAATTTTTTTATATATTAATTTAGTGAATAAAATACTATTTTATTGATGATACAAAACTAACTTAAAAAAAAATCAACATTAACAACCAATGCCCTTTTTTGATAAAACACTGCAGACTTCTTTCCCACTAGGTGGTGGGATTTTTTTTTTGTGCTGTATAAGATTAAACCACATTTTCCAGTAATGAATAAAGTTCAATGAATGCTAATTATTCTAAATATAAATCTCTCTTTGATAGTTTAGTATATTTTCCCTAACTCTAATTATTACATTGTTTTCCACGTAGTCTATCCTCCTTACTAACACTTATGTGAATTTTCTCTACATATATTTAATAATTTTTTTAAAATAATAGTCATGTCAAGTGAAAACCCCAAATACTATAAGAGGGTACCAAATATGTATTTAAATCTAAGTTTTTTCATAATATTATATATAAATGAACTAATGCATGCACAAGGTCAATCAAAATCTCTTTAATTACTGGGAAAAGTAAACTATTGGGCACCATACATTCTCCTTTTGTAGCTAGCATTCTAGCAACTCCAATTCCATTCTAGGGAATATGTGATGATTATGGGGATAGGCCCCATTTCATTGCCTCCCCTCTTTATTTAATCCTTTAAGATAGGGAATTAGGTGGGATTATTGCGCGAGAAAGGTTTTAATTCTTTTTTTTTTTGTTCTATGCTCGTCCATCTTCGCTCATCTCATGCACGTTAACTGACCGCATAGAAGGTTCGAATATATAATTCATAATAATCACCTAATTAGTGACAAGACCTCAGGGACATAGATTTAATTTGCTACCTATCAATAATTGTCTATTCAATTCTTTAGTCTCAAAATAAGTGTCGTTTATGTTTTCAATGAAATATTAATCAATTTATCTCAATTTCATCTATAATAATTGTAGTGTATCGGTTTTTGAATAAGAATTGTAACATACTGGTTGCTATTCGACGTCTGCAAGTAAATCATACGTTTCGCAAAGGAAATAGATGTGCTGATTATTTTTTTTGGCAAACAGGCATGGAGGACCGTTTAGCATGTCTATTGTTGAAATGAAGAGCCTTCTCAATCATGATCGAGCTGCGGATGCTGATGATAGCTGAAGATTTAAGGGGATGTAGCTTTCCCCGTGCTCTGTGGTTAGTGGTTTTGTTTCTACCCTTTTTTATAAAAATATTTAAAATTAAATCCTACAAGAATAATTTGATAAATTTGTTACTTTCACTTTTTGTTTATTGTATTTTTTAATATGTGAGAACAAACTTAAAACGATATTTATTTTGGAACTGAGGGAGTATCTAACAGAATTTTTTTGGTTTATACTTTCAGTATTTTAGGAGAAAATTATGAGCTCTTAAACTAATCTGTGTTTGACTAAAAAGTAAGTAAAGTCTAGCTACAAATTATTCTACCACAAAAGATCGAATATAAATACTAGCCGAATCCATCCCTTAAGACTTAGACGGAGCACATTAACCATTTATGCTAAACTTCGGGATTTGTTAATCATTTGAGGTAATATACGCACCAAAAAACGGGTGTTCAGTGTTCTAGGGAAAATGTGATGATTAATGGGGATATGTAGACCCCGGCCATTTTCATTGCGCCGGTCTTTGTTTAATCCTTGAAGATAGGGAATTAGGTGGGATTTTTGAGTGAGAAAGGTGCTATTTTGTTTTGAATCGTGCTCTCGTCTTCCGTTATCTCGTACACTCATACACATGACTGACCATGTCCATATGGAGGGTCCGATCAAATAAGTATAACGTTTAAATATGATTTTGGTATCTCTAAAAATTCGAGTTTTGATTTTTTGTTCATTAAAAAAAGTTACATATTTTTAATCTCTTTATTTTTTTTAATTTAGGTTCTTTAAGTGACTTGATCATAGTTTTAGGTTGATGTGACATACTTAAGTCCTTATCATCAATCTTACATGACATACTCCACCTACACATTACTTAACACATCATTTTCAAATTTTTTAGATGAATGTCATATCAGCCTAAAATTATAGTCAACTCATTTAAAGAATCTAAATAAAAAAAATTAAAGAGACTTAAAAAATTTAAATTTTTTTAATAAACTAAAATTAAAATTAAAATTTTTAAAAGAATCAAAAATATATTTAAGCCATGTAATTCGATTTCTCCTTCTCTATATATACAATTCATAATTCATTATCAAAATTTAACGACGATGAGCTCGTAACATGTGAAATTACATATATGTTTATTATATAATCTTGACACTCTTTTTTCCGTAAATTTTAAGAAAGTGACATTTCTCTTTTGCGTTTTTGGAGTCATGATGAGGTATATTTTGCGTGTAAATGATCAAACCATTTTTTTTTATGATAATAAATGATCAAACCATTGAAGTCACTGTCTATATATTTACCACTTTAATTTGTGAAGGAAAACACTGAATGTGCCTTTAACCTATTTGAATTCTCAAACAATTAATAAAGATTATTTCAAAACCATACTTCAATGACGACTTTTCTAGAGAAAAAGATAATTGCCTTTTCCCCTTGGATCTCATTAGGTATTTTGATTTGATATCGTGTCTCTTTCAATATTAATTTCCTGTATCCTATTTAAATATATTTTTTTTTCTTTCTCTTGAGTTTTGTCGGGCCTTCCATTATGCAAACTTTCCAATCTCAACTGATAAAAAATTAATAACAAAAAATGATTAATTTCCAATTGAATGGCAGTCATATTTAATATTTGAGGACTCAAAGTCCATTTCAATCTTTAGAAAATATTAAATTTATAATTCTTAATATCCGTACTTTATGAAATTTTATGACTTGTCTCAGAAGAAGAGAGAATGCAACAATTCGAAAAGACATTATATTAAATTAATAACTAAAGTAAATTATTTGGAAAAATAATGTTAATTAGTCAGATAAAAAGAAAAAAATTAATTATATCATGATTAATCATATACCAGCCTCTAGTTAGGATTAATCCCACGTCCAAGGTACGTACACGAAAATTTTGTCAACAAAATAATAATATATTAATAAACATTGTTAGTCAAAATCAGTGCTATATATGGGAATATGTGTAGAATTTGAAGTGAGCTTGCATGATATATGTATAGTTAATATAATTTGAAGTGAGCTTGCATCATATATGTATAGTTAATATAATTTAATTTGAAGTGAGCTTGCATCATATATGTATAGTTAATATAATATTATTATGTGAAATGGATATATGGTGCTTCGTATTCTTTGATGGAGAACGAGCAGTTTAGTGGCAAATGAACTTGACATTTGTTTATTTATTTCATATGTCTTACAATAATCTTGTGATATTCCTTCATTCTCGTGTATTTTTTTTTGCATCCTCAATATTTAATAATATTTAGAATGACTAAAAATATGTTAAAGTCTAAACAATTTTATATCTTCTCTGAGCCCCATTGAAAAACTATAACACTGCTTGTTTGATTGTAACGAAAAGCGGTGGAGAGAAAAGTAAAGAATAGAAAACACATTTTACAAAATATATTTCTTGGTCTCCCAAATCGGATATGGAATAGTAAGATGAATTGAAATTTTTGAATCAAATTACTAATTACCCGCTATTATATTGATTTATCTCATTTATTAAATAAACATTTTAAAAAATATAAAATAAATTTCATTAATATTTTTTAATTTAATATGAGTTTGCTTTTTTTTTATTCAAAGGAAAACAGAAGAACTACTAGTGGTACACACTAACACCTAAAACATCAGCATGTAAAGCCAAACTCAATTGAGGTGGGGGTCTATCCGACAAACTCAATTTAATCTGAGTTTTGAATAAACATTTATTAACTTTTTTTATATAAGTGATAATATATTTTACTATCTTGTTCTATTTTTCATTTTTACTTTGGGTGTTTGTGTTATTTCACAATTTTTTTTATTTTTCTCTCATTTTCTACTTAATCAAACAAGGGAAGAAAAACCAATTGAGGTTGGCGTGAGTGGTTAAGGCTTCTCGCCCCTTAACCAAGGTTTCAAATTTGAGTCTTTGGTATAAAAAAAATCTCAACTGGGAGAAATGTCACCCCATTAAAAGTGCAAAACAAACTCCCGCGGGAGATTAGTCTTCGTCGTGCAGGCGATGAGATACTTTTCGATGTAAAATAAAAAAAAAAACAAGGGAAGAAAATAATTTTATCATTCTCTCTTTCCATTATTTTGCTATCGATCAAACAACTAAAAAATGAAAATCATCTCCTTTTTTATTGCTTTTCTTTCCTTTTACTTTCTTTCATTTCTTTCCTCCAATTTTCTTTTATTGAGCAAACAGAGTATGCAACTCGACAATACAGCAAAACCCCAACAAGATGATCCAACAAACAACCACATCTTAAATACTTTGATATCCTTTTGTGCTTTGTTAATGCGGAATAGATAAAAAAAAAAGAGCAAAGGAAAAGAACATATGAGGTAATTTTATATATTAAAATTTTAAAACTTCACTTTTTTTCTTCTTAATTTTTTCTTGAAACAAAAAAGCTTCGTTTAATTTTTTCCCCCTTCCCTTTTTCTCTTAAAACAACCATATAGCTAGTTAGGGTTTATTTTTTATATGAAAATTAAAATTATCGTGATGTATGTGGTGGCTAGAGAACATGAATTTTGAATGTACTGCACTTTGAAAATTCTGGCTAATTGTAAAAAAAGAGATAATTAAGTGTTTGAAAGAGGAAATCGCCGCCAAGGATTTATTAATTTAACGTATATATAACTTTACACAACACATGATGCATATATTCCTATAAAACAAACCATGTAATCATTTAAAAAAAATATAATGATAAATTCATTCTACTAAGAGAGTTATCAATATGTTAATGTATATGATATGATATGATATGATATCCAGAGAGACAGACAAACGTCTTTTTTACGCTTCAATAATGCAGCTCAAATTTGAAGTCTTTTTGTCTTGTTGTAAATGTGGCTAATGGTCCCTTTTCATTCTTTTTATTGCAGTTTGTCAAAACAAGTGGGCAAAGTATGAGGTCAAAATACTTTGTCTCTCTCCTAATGCCTAATTAAACCAAACAGCCTCGATGCATCCTTTGATTGATGATTAGCCATAATTTAATTAATATTAATAATATTAAACAATGCTTTTGAGGCCACGGATTTGGGATTGACATGTGGAAAAAGATACATACCATGCCTTGATTTAAGTGTTCCTTTTATAGATTTAGAGATGGGAATTGGTTTTTTTGTTAGGTGTCCTTGAATCAAGGAAGATGTGTGTGGAAAGAATAAGAAAGAACGTGGGGGTTTGTTTTGTATACATGGATTCGCCATCTCTTTTTTGACAAAATTGTGGCTATGCCAAAGAATGTCAACCCTTGTTTTGGGCGTAGCAGGTTATGAATTAGATACAATCGTGGTAAGAATAACACGTGCGCGGTTTGGCATTTTAGGTCCTAAATATGTTTGACTTGTGGCATGGCTCAAATCTCTGCCTCGAACGAGAGGTTACATGAGTGGGTTAAAAGAGGGTTATTGTGTAGAAAAATGGAGAAAGGCACATCAGAAGTCTAAGGTAGTGTTTGAAAAAAATGTACACTACCCTGGAAAGGCAAATGGAATAATATCCAATGATCCATAAGGCTAGTTGTTGTTGTTATCTTTATATAGGTGCAAGTTAATCTAAGTCGAGTTAGGTAAATTTATATAGAAGACTCGAATTCAAAATTTTGTTTAAGAGAAACTAACTCTTTATCACTTGGATCAACATGTATTGGCTTATAAAGTTACCTTTGCCATGCGTTTTATTTTATTTTAATGGTGGTTTACCAACCGGTGTTGGCATAGACGAATTCACTTGGAGGTAAGAGACACGTGCCCTTATTCAAATTTGAAAATTTCATTTATTATTTATATTTTTTTTTCCAATTTTGACAAATCACTCATCACGATTGAATTGCACAGTCATAATCTCGTTAAAAAAACTAAAGACATATGTTAAGGCAAATTGAGGGTGTTTTTTCACTTGTTCTAATTTTCATTAATTACTATATTTTTCAGTAATTAAAAAAATGTTATCATATTTTTATTTTATCTTTTATTTTTAGATTCACAAGTAAAATGTTACCTAAATACATATAAAATATTTAAATTACAAAATATTCATATATAATTAACATTTTTTTTATATTTAATAAAAAAAATTGCTATATGTTTGAATTAGATTCACGTCGAGAGGCAATTTCTTTTATGTTACTTAAAATTTGACTATTTGAGACACCAATTTCTCGTGCTACTTTAGCAATTAACATTTGATTTTGTTTTTACTACTTTATCCTCCACACAACACAAGGAAAGAAAAAGAGGATATGGTGAAGCAGCACATACGCCGAGGCACATTACCGTTTGCCTGCTCACGCCAAAGTTACCGGCGCCCTCGAAGCCACCCCACTCCCACTCTGTTCTTTTCCCCTTCACGCTACTCTGTTTTTATCTAAGTTGAAAATAATTAGTATAACACCAATAATATAATTATTACTAGTACTATCTTATTAAAGAATCAAAAACAATTTTCTATTAAAAAAATATAGTATTTAATATCATTCATGCATTAAATATTTCATTTTCTTAATTTCTTAAATTAATACTTTAAAAAATAATTTTTTTGTCAATGTGTTATTGGTGTTTTTTTTATCTACTGACTTTATTGATAACTAATATTTGTTGAAAAATTTGGCTAATCATGTTTAGTAGGATCTCTCCTTCTAATCATATTTTTTCTACACATATAGCTCGAACTCAATATCTAACTTGAGGGATTTAAGCCCAATTCCATTTATACCAGCTTAAAAAAACTGATTAATTAATGGGATTTAACAAATAAGTAGTAAGTAGATAAATAAATAAATAAATAAAGGAGAACAAATGATGGGGGTGACTGTGGGGGACTGCAAAATTCGAAGTTGCAATTCATGCACCCTATGGGAAGAGAACAGTGGTAATGGTTGTATTAAATTGAATGCAGTTTGGACTGAATCATAACCCATCATTCCATTTGTGCAGGAAATTCCAGCATTCCCTCCTCCTTTACCTTCTGCCAATTCCATCATTATCATACTGACACACACAGAACAACAGAAAGAAGAGAGAGAGACTTCTCCTTCTCCATTCCTTTTGCCTCTCCTCTTGAATCTTGATCCCCCCACAGATACAATGCAAGTCTCTCTGCAATTTCTGGCATCTTTTAGAACAATTCCTTCTGATTAGCTGAGATTACCATTTTGTTTCTTTCCTCTGTTATAAATGGTCAGCTCCCTGTGCCCCAAAATAAATACCCCATTTATGATTCAAATCCGTACCACTATTCCTCATTCTTTCTCCACAGTGGTTTTTCTTCTGCTAACAAATGCACATATACATACAGGGATAATAGTAGTAGTACGTCTTGGCCTTGCTAGTAGTAGGTGTAAAATTAAAATTAATACCTACTCACTCTCTACTACTGTTCTCCTTCCCCTTTATACAGAAAGTTCATCATTTTTTTTGGTGAATTCAGAAAGTTCATCATTTGAGGTTCTTGAAGCGAAAATTTTAATACGCAATTAATGATGACTTTATAAAACTAACGATCTTTGTTAATGAGTATTTGAATGGCATTAATTAAGATTTGAAAAAAAAATGTTTGTTGTAAAAGATTGAAAATTTTATTCTTCAAAGACACTCATATTTTAGGTAAAAATTAGTCCATATACTTGACCCGTATTAAATATGGGTCTTTTTTCTAATAAAAAGTAAAAAAAATTCAATAAATAAAATTAGTTTAGTTGAATAGAGATGACATATGTCACAATTTTTCTTATATAATAATTATTAATCGATAATTTTATAATACATAATAGTTTTTATTTTTTTATCTAATCATTTAAGAAGATTGTATATATCTATATAACAAGATTGTATCTTCCATGAGAGTTATTTATTGGAGTTGTTTAATACATCTTGGGTGAACCCCACAGTACCACATGTGATTTTTTTTAATCAGGACATGTGATTTAAGAATATATAATAAATTCCATTTTTATAGTATAATTCAACGTGAAAGTTGCTTAGGTATGAGAATTGTTGATACAAGAGCTCAACCTGAGAGTTATAAGTGAATCGACCTATATGCACTTAATCGCAAAATCAACTAATCAATAATTGTAATTATTTAAATTTTAAAAGCTCCATAAATAACTCTCATTAAATATACTTTTACCATTACGTACCAAAGCAAAATACAAATACAAATTAATATCAAAAGGACCACTAGGAGTTTGAATAAAATGACACTAGTCTTTTTCAATTTAAAGAGAGGTATTGGATTCAAATTGAAGTCATAGAAATACAACAGTCTTAAATTTCACGTAATAGAGCTTTTTCCGCACGCACATGGAGATACTCTACTCTAGACAAAGAATTAATATCAAAAGGGATAAGGTTATTTGACTTATTTCCTGTGTGTCCGTACATCATATCATAAAGGATATACTCCCACGTCCGTATTTTTGGCCCCATCGGCCATCGGGGCATTCATAGATCTTACGCTTTCGTTCCCTACACCTCAGTCGTTGCACAAGGCCAACCCCATGACATGGTCCACTCAACAGGTTCAAATATTTACACCCATAAAATGACCAAGAAGGAGATGAAACGAAACGCTATCATGTGAACTTACAGTGACAAACCAAGCTGTATATAGCTACTCTCAAGAGAAAAAAGGGGGTCTTACAAGGAAAGCTTATTAATTAGCTTAATCGGAGAGAGGACGAGGGAACACAAGGCTACATGGATGCAGCAGATAAACAAGAAGATACCGCAGGCGCTAATTAATGTGTAGTATTTGGAAATTTAATTCCAAAGCAACGAAGTTTTGATCAAAACATAATGTATCATTCGGGTTTTTGGCTGACCATAGCCGTACCAATTTGGGCCGATCCATTCCAATATGAGTTCACCTATTACTATTCTGACTAATCATATATGAAGCGGTTACAACAGATCACACGAGGATGAGACTGCAATAGGATAACTCCACACCAAGATAAGATCATATCAAGATAAAATCACATCATGATCGACACAACAAGCCACCACAGATCAAACACTCATGCACACTATAAGAAGGGACACCTAGCACCAAAGGGAGATAAGTTCACATCTCAGCCAAAGTAATCCTTGGTCTCGACACCAGAGCTCAGGGTCTATTTTTCAGCATGAACACATAATTAAAATACACTAATATTAGGTCAGTATGAGTGGAACCGAGCTCATACTCTTTAAGCAAGATTTTGGATGTTTTATTGTTTAGTGTATGTTTGGATGGACGTTTGAAAGCTCAAAATCACTTTTACTTTATTGGAATGTGATTTTATGAAAAGTTTTGATCCATGCGTTTGGAGGAACATTTTGGTAAAAGTGATTTTGATTTTATAAATTAGTTTGTTTAAAATTGAGTTTGAAATAAAACAATTTATTTTTGGATTTTTTCCTCTGAAATCAAGTGTAAAATTTGGTAAATATTAGTGTAAAATTTTCAAATAAATCCATTTTTTTTTAGTTTTGGTCAAATCGAGGTTTAAAGTCAAAATCAATTTTGCCTAATAATAATAACCAAACATCTGTATTATTTGCATTAAAAAAACGTTTAAAATGGAACAAAATCAATTCTATTCATTTCCACCGAATGTGAAACCAAACATACACGTTCAAAAGTGATTTTATCTCAAAACACCAATTTGACTAAGGCCCTGTTTGGATAATAAGCTTATCTACTGCTTATGGCATACTTTTATAATCGAAGAAAAATTATAGTGAAACTTATTTTATATAAGTCATAAGCTGTTTTGATAAGCTATCATGGGTAGCTTATGAAAAATAAGCCCAAAACAGCTTATGAATCAGTGATAAGCTGTGTTCATAAGCTCTGCATAAGCCAATCCAAACAGACCCTAAAAGTGAAACAAGTAATTTGTGTTTGGTTAAAAACTGACACTAATTGTGTTTGGATCTGCTGTCCATAGGCTTCTAACATGCGGCAAGTCCAAAAGCCACTACCTACAATTTCTATTTTGACTTGCAGTGGTGGCAGTGGACTCACCACATCTACAAACATGCACTAACGCATTGTTTGGTTAAATAGAAAAAGAAAGGAAAGATTGAGAGGGAAGGGAAAGAGAGGGGAAAGAGGTAGTTTCCTTCGTTTGGTATGCATGTAAAAGAGAGGAAAGATTGTATTTTGTGGGACCCACCCAAAAATCCTTTCCTCCCATGAGTGCGCGGAAAATTGGTAGAGGGAAGGGATTTCACTATTAAAAGACAAAAATATCCCTGCAGAGTGCATCATGTTTTGCTACTGTTTTCTTTTCGTGAATCGTGCCCTCCCTCAAGTACGTTAAGTTGTTTAGTGGTTAATGTTATGCAATATTCTTCACATCCTTTTTTTTTTCTTTTTTATATAAAATTATTTTTCTAAAAATAATAAATTTATTAATATTTTTAATTTGTTGTAAATTATATTGGATGTTTTATTTTATTTTTAATATGTTTTAAATTATATTGAAAATTAATTTGGAGAGCATATTTTATATTTCTTTACCTAAGGTCATTTTTGTCATTTAAAAATATCTCTTTTTTTCCTCTTATTTTCTATCCAATCAAACAAGGAAGAGAAAGATTTTACCTTTCTTTCCTTTCACTTTTACTCAAACCAAACAACTAAATAATCGTTTCATTTTTTACTCTTTTTTTTTCTTTATACTATCTTTCCTTCTGTTTTCTTTCCTTCCACTTTCATTTGGCAACCAAACAAAGTGTAAGTTTTATACTAAACTCACTTTTGAAGTAAAAATATTAAAACATAAATTACTTTTACTTTAAATTTAATTATAACTAAATCAATTTTACAAAATTAATTTTATTTAAAATCATTTTTACCAAATGCTCACGCAAATCACTTAGATCCACTTCCTTCGAAAGAATTTTTTAGGAATGAATGACAAAATTCATTTAGGTAGCTAGTCACGCGAGAGTATTGCGAACAATATCTTTTCGCTGAGCATTGCTATTTTTTACGAAGTGATTGAGCAAGAAAATCGCACGACAACTACTTTGAGTCTTTGACCAATGAGAAATAACTAAAAACATAAAGGGACATTGTAACAATACACAGGAAGCAATACTATTGGATCACAGAGCTTCGTGTTTTTTTTCGTGTGAAATATTTTGTAAAACTAACATAAAAAGTTTTTGTTTAAATATTTATATATAGTAAATGTTTAGTCATACTTTTTTTTGGCCAAATTACAAATATTTTTTGTTTTTCTATTTTCAGCATCGTCGACCCTCATTTACCAAAATATTTAACCACAAATGGGCTGAAATAATGTAAATAAAAAAACGATGCGTGCATCATCATCGTTAAGAAGGAGGGCTAAATTTTTGACCAAAAAAAAAAGAAAGGGCTAAATTTGATTTAAAAAAAAAGAGGGAGGGCTAAAAGCCCAAATTATTATTCTATAACATCTAATTATATTCAGTTTTAAAAAAACATCTAATTAAATTAAATATCATTAAAAGGATGACAGCTCTCTCTTATGAAATGGGATTCTAGGGCATTTACTTATTATATAAGTATTTCTATAACTGGTTAATAAATTTATAAAAATAATTTATAATTTATTTTCAACTATTTTGTAAACTCTTTAAAATAGTCTATAAATAATTTACAAGTCTATATGGAAAATAATAATATGGTTGTTAATCGATTTCTAAGTTTTATAATCAACGATATGTTTTTTCATCAGAATAATAATATTATTCATATGATAATAATAATAATAATAATAATAATAACAACAATAACATGAATAAAATAAGAAAAAAGGTTGATTGATTGATTGATTTGGATTGCACGTCCCAGATGTTGAAAGATAGTAGATTGACAACAGTTCAGAGTTGAAATTCCACATACGGAATTCATCACGTTGACGTAGAGATCCTTCCAATGATCCCAGCCGTTGATTTCTCATGGCGTAATTTCGAGGTGCCAGATATTTTATTTTTAGCGTCAACTTGGGGATGGGAAATTTGAAATTTCACACTCATCACCAGTTCGCTACTTCGCTGGTTTCGCTTTTTTTTTATATACAATTATTATTATTATTTGTTCCCTTTGATTTAATTTCTTGGTTGGCTCATGTTTGTTAATCACTTGTGAGTTAATTGTTATTTTGGTCTTTAAAATTATAATATAGTCTTATTTAAGTCTCTAAAATTAATAAAAAGATAATTTAGTCTATGAAATTATAAAATGTCGGTCAAATTAGTCTCTAAAATTATAAAATGACAGTCAAGTTAGTTCGTTATTTTATATTTTTAAGGACTAACTTACCCAATATTTTACAATTTCAAGAACTAAATTACTTTTTCGTTAATTTTAAAGACTTAAATAAATCTATTTTATAATTTTAAAAACTAAAATGACAGTTAACTCATCACTTGTTAATCCTAATTTTGCATGGGTGTTTGACTTGGGCTTTCTTTTTTCTTTTTCTTTTTCTTTTATCCCTTGACAAGAAAGTTATTCCCTAGGACTTTAACCGAAATGTCTAGTCAGGGCTCATGAGGCATTTTGAATTTTTCACCTCTTTTAGGACTAACAGATGTGATACATTATTCCTCATAATTAACTATATCTATTTCGTTGAATAAAAATAAAAAAATAATTTTAAATTTTTCTATTTTTATTTTTATAATTTTTTTTAATTACTAAATAGAAAAAATGTTATATGTTTTTAATGTTTTTAAGATATTATATATAGGGAGCATATCAAGTGAGAGGAATTTTATTATGAGAGAATGAGAGGAGTGAATCATAGCCATAAGATCAAACCATAAATGGTCAAGATTAAAACATAAAGTCACATGACTTTTTTAAGTGGTCATATGACCATTAATTAACTTTTAATTCCAACCATCGATGTATGGTTATACGGTCCAGATTTAATCCTCTCATATTAAAACTCCTCTCACTTGATACATCCCTATATATATATATATTTAGTAAATACTTACTTAAAAGTTTTTCAAAATAAATATATTTTTAAAATTTTTCACACAGATTAAAAAAATAAAAATAAAAGGACGTGCTGCACAATTTGAAGATTTATAAATAATAGTTAACCATTTAATTCTGTTTTCATATTACTTTTTACCCTTTTAATCTATATTTTGCAAATTCAATATACTTTTACGAAAAGAATGACATACAATTATGAATAAAAGACAAAAAATAATAAAAGTATAGAAATTGAGTGCACAATAACAAATTTAATGCGAAGATATTTTATATATATATATATTTGATTTTTTTAATATAAATATAAATATATATATATATAGAGGGTAAGAAAAGAAATATTCTGTATGCAACTTCCCATGCACGTCCAAATGGCACCACAAACAGGATATTACTTGGCTCACAGGTAACCTATATATGTTAGATCAGAGCGAGAAACAGTGTGCGCCTTACGGAAAGGGTAGGAACGTCTTTCAACACTATACGATAAGGGTAAACCTGTCATTCGAAAGAACAGTCTTTTTCAATAATGAAGTTGATTTTCTTTTGGTACAGTAGGAAACAATAATAAATTGATTGATATCGCATTCACACATTATTCACACACACAAACTATAATAATAATAATAATAATAGAGTAAACAGTCACTTTAACCTATGAAAGTGTCAGACAGTGATATTTTATTTTTTGATAAATAAAAAATTATTAAAAAAATTTAATTCGTATTTTTTATTAATCACTTTAGTTTCTGCCATTAGAAATATAATTATTTTTAAGAATTAATAATTAAATAATTATTTTTAGAAATTAAAATAATAATAAATAATCACTTTTAGAGATTAAAATAACTAATAACTTACCACTAAAAATCTTTTAATAATTTTCTATTTATTAAAGACTAAAATAATATCATCTCACATTCTCAATCACCAAAGTAGCGATTTACTTATAATAATAATAATAAGCAGAAGAAAATCAGAAAAAGTGGTATAATATTTTCATGGGGTCTTACACTGTGATCATGACGACGTTGGCGTATGCAGCAGCAGCAGTAGTAGAGAGAGAGAGAGAGAGAGAGAAGGAGAAAAGGGGGGAGAGAGAGAAACAAAGGTCAAAGCGAGGCAGTTGAGTAATTGTAATACACCGTGATCGTACCCATTATGTTGGCCTAGGTGTAATCATTTCGTGGAAGGTCAGGTGCAAACAAGATCAGAAGCCTCCTCGTGATTTTTATCTCAGATAAAGTGTTTTGTTTTCTGCTTTTTGGGATTTTCAACTCACTCCATTTATTTATTTCCACACTTAATTAATTTTCATGCTCTTATAATTATATTTCATTTTTTTTGTAACTTTTTAGATATAGAAAATCACTGATTTTATCTTTTGGTTAAATTAACCCTTATTCACACTTAAAACTTTTTATCTCTTTTCAAAAATATGTTTTGTGGAGTAAAATTAAATTTTAATTCTTTCATCCACAAATTTAACATATATTGCCAACTAAACTACACCCATTGAATAATCACTAATTTTATAAAGTGTAAACATAGAATATTTGAAAATGGAATTTCTCTTTGTAATTTCAATTTTTATCTTTTTTATTCTTTTTTCTCTTTTTATATTTTTCTTCTTTTTATACTATATTATTTATTATATCTCTCAATTTTTCCTTTTTTCTATCTCCTAATTTTTCACACACTTCATTGTATTTTTACGGTTTTGGACATTTATATATTTTTAATACCTATTTAATATTTTTTATCTCTCTTTTGGTAAATGTTACTTTTGTTAAATGGTAAATTTTCATATATATAAATTAAAAATTAAACCACTAACCATATCCGTAAGAGACTCAAACCAATTACACAATAATTTGGTTCTATCAAAGTATGTGCTAGTGTTGGATGTCGAAGAATATTTTTCTTAAATTTATACATCGTTCCAATTTTCGTAAGTATATATATTTTGTTTTCTCTCGTTACCTCTCACTCACTGGCAATACACAAAGAAAGAAGGTACAGCAACCACCATCAGGTATTATCAGTGACACCAAACTCCAAAGGAATTTGCAGAGCCCTTTACCCCATTTTATCTTTGTCTTTTCATTTTCTCTCCTGATATATTCCCTTCCCAATCCCTCCTCTCTCACTCTCAGGATCCTGTTCTGTCTTCCTCCCATCCCAGCTGGATTCTGTTTCCGTAGCTAGCTAGCTAGCTAGCTAGGGGGGGCAAAAAGGTGCTACTTTTTCTCCCCTCCCTCTCTATATAACACACACATATATATAAAAGAAGAGAAGAGGTGGGAAAGATACCATAGATTTTGTTTGAGGGGATTCTGGGAGAACCTACCCAGTTGGTTTGGACTTTGGAGGAAGAAATTAACACAACAAAGGGAAGATCTTTTTTATTGTTCTGTTCACTCTACCTATAGCAGGGTTTGAATATATAATATATATTTGTCACAAGAAGAAGAGAAGAGAGATCAATGGGTAGTTGTGGAAGAGAAGGAGCAGTGAGGCAGTATATAAGATCGAAGGTCCCTCGTTTGAGATGGACTCCTGAGCTGCACCGTTGCTTTGTTCATGCCATTGACACCCTTGGTGGTCATCATAGTAAGTCAAAAAAGACTTTCACTCCCTATATATGCACTTCCCTTTCTCACACATTTTTGTTCACTCTCTCTGTTTCTTGTTGTTAGTAGTATTGTTTGTTTATTTTCAGATCAGTTTCTTTCTATGAAGAGTTTTTGATGATTTTTTTTTATCTCTTCCTTAATTCAGAGGCTACACCTAAGCTTGTTCTTCAGTTGATGGATGTTAAAGGGCTCACAATTTCACACGTCAAGAGCCATCTTCAGGTTGCTTTTTTTTTTTACTATTACTATTTTTTTTTTCTTCCTTACTTCCTCTCTGTGTGTGCTTATAAACACAAATCACTTCAAGTTTCTTATTTGGTGTTGGTTTATTTGGGTTTCTCTCTTTATCCAAACCAGATGTACAGAAGCATGAGAGGTGAATTGGGCAGACAAGGTAACTAAACTTTCTTTACTCATGCAAGAAACCCACAAAAACAAATTATAAAGGACCTTTTTTTATTCTTCTCTCGTATCATGTCTCTTCAATGCTCCCTCCTTCCCATTTATATGTCTGCCATCAATATATGTCATACGTGGAAATTAAACTTTACATGCTTTGTGCATTGAATGCAGACTCGTTGTTATTTCGTCTCTTGGTACTTATTTGAAATTCCAAAACAAAAGCCTCTGAGCTCTCACTTATGCATAAGTGGGAAATCTTCCACTACATATATATTGCTCTCATTTATTAGTCTCTTATGTTCTGCATTTAGTTGATGCCAAAATAGTGTAGGAAGAACAAGAAACTGATGTCCTTGTAAATCTTCTTCTAATGGTATTTTTATGAAATCCACAACTTTTCATATGTTTGTTATGTTATGGCTTGTATTGCTGTTAATGCATTGTAGCACCACCACCTATATGGCTATATCTATCTAACCTTAATTGCTTTCTCCAAATTAATAATATTTTTTTCCTCAATATAATATAATGTGTTGGTTTATGATTATATATGATATGCCAGGTAGGACAGGACCCTCGCAACAACATAAAAACCAATCTTTTGATCAAGAGCATGATGATGGGTGCGTTGATCATGAAGTGAATGATGTGGGTGTTCATCATCAGCATTCTTGTTCAAAACCACCCATGAGGACTAGAGAATCTGATTCCCCCTTGGGCCACAGTAACTTCTGCTCAAAAAGGTCAGCAGCTTAGCTAGCTTTATTTTTGCCCTTTGAAATAATTTCAGACTTTTCAAACGTCAAAAATAAAGTTGGCATAGTATAAAAAGTAGAGTATAATGTATATATGTGTGGGGGAGGGAAACAAAAAGGATTATTGGTATTTGGTTTATCTTTTGCTTTTTTGAGCCAACTTTAACTTTCTTTTTCTTTTGAAATTAATTCGTTTTGGTTTGGATTGTGGTCAGAGCAAGAATCGAGACGAGGAGTTGCATCTCAGTCTCAGAGAGTCTGCAATGCAGCCAAAGAATATTATGTGATGCTGCAGCAGGAGCAGGAGTAATCCCAAAACCGTACTGCTTTTATGATTATGTGCAGCAGCAGCAACAACCCATGGGTGAGGAGGAGGAGCAGAGGAAGGGAATAAAGGAGTTAACTTGTGGATGGCAGAGCCATTCCACACCATTCCCTCATCATCTACCACATTTTTGTACTCCTTTCAAATCTCCAAACATGCAAGAATCTGATATTTTCCTTCAGGTGAGTGAGCCTGTCCCTCCATGCCATGCTAATCAAATCTAAAACTTTCTCTCTCTCTCTTTTTGATGGTTCATTTATGGCTTAGAATCTCAGATCGACTAGAAATATTTTCAACATATAGTAGTTCTTAAAATATATGGACAATATTCACTTTATAAATCGGTTTTGTAGGGTTGAGTTATGCATAAAGTCTAAATTTATTTTAAAACTAGCTTTTTTATTAGCTGGAGTGGAGTGTGGTATTGGTTTTGGGTTTTATTTCACTGCCATGCTAGCTAGGAGACCCTATTTTCCCTTACCCAAACACTTCACTTTTGTTTTGTTCAGTAACATTACATCTTCCGTTTTGCCTCTCGAATATTATGTACACCTTTTGGCATCACGTTCTGTACATGTGTTCAATGGGAAACCGTTGGTTTCTCAGCTGCCCGGCCGTGCATTCCAGATTAGAAAATTAGATTAATTTTTAATTTTTTGGAAACAGTTGTTTATTTTTATTTCTTTTGAAAAGTTTGCATAATTATCAAAATTTTAGAATAATATATATATTTTTTTTAAAAAAGTATTTCTCTTTAAAATGTAACATTGTAACAAGAAAGGCCTTTCTTGAAATTATTTTTTTAAGGATCTTTTTTGGAAAGTAAAGACCGTGGGACACCTTCGTTCTACACTTCTACTGATGTGGGAAGATCTGTGTACACTTTGCAGCTCTATAATTTCATTCTTTCTCCGTTATTCTCACGAAGTTGGTTTTTTGAAATCCACACTTTTAGGCAAAATGAACACGCTATGGAGTTGTCGACATAAATATTTTATTCTACTCTATACAAACATTTAATCGCCCTAGGAAGTTGTTAGATTGTTTTGGTTCCCTTGTACGACCTAAGAATTCTAGTAGGAATTTAGGGTGTTTGCTTTTGATTGTCCAAAATTTATCATGGGGTTGCAATTGCGTTGTGGCCGAAAGGGTCACCGTTCGTGACTTCTAAATTCTAATTTAAACGCTCCTTTGTTTGTGAGTTATTCACATTCAGTGGTCCTTCCTAATTATTGAAACACGACTTTCAAATGGAGTAATTCATATTTTCCCTTCATCGCATTTATACGGTCAATTCTTGGTTTGAAGCTGCACGTCCTTTTGGTTAGGACTTACCCCCCACCATAAAATCCAAAACTGAAAGCATACCCTACATTATTAAAATGTTACTACAATTTAATTCTTCATTAGAGAATGTGTCGGTACAAGTTGACCATGTAATCTATCTATTATTATTATTATAGAAAATCATTACTCCCTCTGTCTTTAATTATAAGAGGTTTTACCTAATTCTTTCACTAAGAAAATTAGTTAATATAGTTTATAGCATTAAATGTCAATAATTTATATAGTATTTTCAAAATTGTCTTTAATAATAATATTTCTCTCTTTTTACTTTTTATTTTCTATTTAATTAATGCATTACTATATCTTTTTTTTCAATAAATAAGGGTAGTTTGGGTAAAAATTAATTAATGCATGATACATTTTCAAAAGTCTTTTATGAAAAAGGACAAACAAATTTGTAAATTTTTTTTTATAATTAGGGACGGAGAGAGTATAGAAAACGAGAGTATAGAAAACCATACCTAACTTTTAGGTTGTGGCACATGTTATTTTTTATACTGTGATATATGTTACTTTTTTTGCAATTTTTATATTTTTAATTAAAATTATTTTATTTGGATCTAGTTCTTCTAAAGTAAATAAAGTGTAAATTAAGTAATTAAGTAATCTTAACCATTGATGAGAAAATTAAGGGTGATTTGTTATACATGTATTTATAATATCAACTCTTGATTTTTTCACTAATGGTTGAGATTAATTACTTTATACTCTAAAGTGATTTGCTCAATTTAGAGGAGTTAGATCTATTTTATTTATTGAATTTTTTCATTATTATTTTTGAAAAAACCCGTATTTTATAGAGGTCAGTATCATATACTAGTAAAATCTACAATGTTGGTTTTGTAATATTTTGCGGACACTTGTTACGTGTGGCCGTTTCTTATGGGTGTTTCCCCCACTGGACAGGCTACAAAATTAAATGACAAAAAGACCAATTCACAGCCAATTAATGTACTTATGAAGACTGTCACAGCACATGGAGAAGATGAAGGTGTAGGAGGGCACGAGTTGTCATTGTCACTCACATTGCCAAATCCTTCCCCTCAGAGAAGTAACGCTTCTTCGGCCAGTGAGATCAGTGAGGCAAACTACAAGGACTGCTCTACTTCATCCACTGTTAATGAAAGGGTTAATTTAGACCTTTCCTTAGCCATATGTGGCAATTGAACATTCATGTAACTTCTTATTATAGCATTAATCCCACCGTAGCTCTTAATTTCTTCGTTCCCTTCGTTTACAGTTTTGTTCATTTTCTTGTTTCTACCGTGTACCTTTCCAATTAGAATTTTAATTTATTTTAAAATTAATCTATTTTGAGTGTCAAGTAGACTTTTTTTTTTAGAGATGATTAATTATTGATACGCAAATGGGTGTTGAGAGACTATTAACATCCCGTGAGAAAAGTCACTTTCTATTGGAACAGTGACAAAATGGTTGAAATTTGGATGTTTGTTTTGTTGGAATTATTTAAGACCATGATTTGATTTGAGGGCAAAAAATAAGTTTGAACCTGAGAGTAGCAATCACTGCTTGGCCTAGGTGCTTGATTTTATGCCCCCTAAACTTTTGAAGCAGATCAAATCTATATAACAAATTTGTAGCAAACAATTATGTTCCTCCTCGTTCCTTCCAAAAGTAAGGCAACCATATGGAGACCACTATAATTCTTGTTTTGCTTGCTTTGGTTTGTCAGCAGCAGCAAAATTGAGCCGTACGTGCAGGCTTTGATGGGGCGGAAGTTATAATGAAAAAGGAGAAACCATCTGGCTTTGGAAACTGATAAAACTGCTAGAGGCGCCTTTGATCAGCGTTAGCCTCATCTAACGTTCATATATTATATAGATCGAGTTACCACGCTTCATTGGGTCACCTATAGGGTGCAGTCATTTAATTTTAATGATATGGTTAACTTGTAAATTTCATCATTGTTACCCATTTCATGAATATGTTAACAGCGTCGAGGGATCATTTAGCATTCATCGTTGCCTTCTTGCTATTATGATGATCGAGCCATGGGTCATCGTTGTTGTTGTTGTGGTTAATTAGAGCCATTGGTGCAACCTTCCCCTTCAAAAGCCATTATAATGGTGTGGTCAAAATTCTACAAAAATAATTTTACCAAAATAGCACTTGGGCATATAAATATCAATTATAGGAAATAAGATTGCTCGAACGTGCACAATTGGCGTGGGCAATTCTTATATTTTTTAAAATGAATTGTCTTATTTAATATGAGATGAATTCCACGTATGTGTTAAGAGAGGGGGGGGGGGGGGGGGGGGAATTACGATGAAAGAAAAAAGAAAAAAGAAAAAATGTAAACAAATTCTTTTATAATTAAATGCTTCATGCAAAAGTTACAAATCGCGGGACCTTCAACAATTGCCCATAATTAAAAAAAGAAATCACAGGAACCATTTTCATTCTCTTTGAAAATATGTCGTGCTTTTAGTTAAGCAACCTAACATATTATAATTATAATTAGGCTAAAATATGTTTTTAGTCCCTCATATTTGGTCTAAGTTCGTTTTTAGTCCCTCAAATACCAAGAATATTATTTTAGTCCCTAATCTTTTGAAAATCAGTCACTTTTGGTCCCTGGGGCCATATTTTAAATTTAAAAAATATTTTTTAAATTTATACTTTGACCCCTCCTAAAGCCTGATGTTCACCTTAACCCGTTTTTCCATTCTCCTCCCCCTCCACTGATGCACCGCGACCCCCATCCCTGCTAGGAGTAGTTCCAATGTCCTCCCTCGAAGCCGCCATGAGATGCGGTCTCTCTCTCGTTTTCCTCCCTGTGTGATCGCGGTGGCTCCCTCCCTTCCCGCCATTGTGCGCAACCTCCTTTGTCTGCACGGAGCTCCTCCCTTGGCCGCGCGGGGATTGGGGGCCGCGGTGCATCAGTGGATGGGGAGGAGAACGGAAAAACTGGTTAAGGTGAACATCAGGCTTTAGGAGGGGTCAAAGTATAAATTTAGAAAATATTTTTTAAATTTAAAATATGGCCCAAGGGACTAATTGTGGCACATTTTCAAAACATTAGGGACTAAAATAATATTCTTGGTATTTGAGGGATTAAAAACGAACTTAAGTCAAACATGAGGGACCAAAAATATATTTAAGCCTTATAATTATAATGCCATTACAAACCAGTGAATATAGGAAGGAATAAATAAAGCCAAGAAAGGGGTTCAGCTTGAATAAAGCTTATTCTATTCTACCTGATGAGTTCACAAATCACATTTAATAACAAGATAGCCACATCATAAATGGGGTGGAGTAAAAGCGAAAGTAGCCACTGCTATTACTTGTTAGAAAGGGTCAGAAGAATAATATATGGCAAGGAGGTTACTTCACATTAGCCGGTGTAAGAGGGATTACACTGTGGTTCTTCCAATTCCCATTTTGAAGGGTCACACGAAATCCACCAGATATTTGCAACCTGACAAAACCAAACAGTGTCCACTACCACCAAAAGCATGCTGAAGTGAAACAAAGTACGTAGCACCAGTCATTCTCATTGAACCACAGACCCTTCCTTAGTATTGGAAGTCAGGGCCTTCACACACAGTCGAGGCTTTGTACTAACAAGGTTCCTAGGGAGTACAGAGACAGCAACCACCATGGATCCATTAGGTACTCCAGATAGGGGCAACAACTCAACAAGAACACAGAGCTGCAACACCAGTGTGAATTCAGAGAGCATGCATAAGTGTGAATACCAAGAGCTATAATAATTTGTTTTAAGGGAGTACAACATCTTTACCTCTGGGGACCTGAGATCCACTACTGAATCTTCCACTACATGATTGACAGCGGAAGCCACTATGGCAAAGCATTTATTGCGGTCCAGCAAACTATTAGGACCCTTTAGATTTTCTTTCACAAATTTTGTCTCTTCAATTCCTCTTCGGTTGTACCCAACAGCAAACTACAAAGACAATTATAGTTTCCCTAATGTTTGTTAGCTTATGAAAAACATGGCCCATTTGCAACTAAAAGGTAAAACTGTATTGAACCTTTAAAGGTCGTTCTAGTTTGTCCTGTTTGGCATCCACGAACTTTTTAACAAGCATTGATACTACTTCTTGTAGTTCTTTTTCGTTCAAACCACAGGTGGCTTGGATAGGGAAAATGCGATGGCACCAACTGCAGCAGAAAATATATCCACTATTAGTACCAACAAAGAAAGGTGCTGAAATAAGGAAAATGAGCTTTTCTAGTATAGATCGACAAACCTACATATGCACTCAATAAATACGAAACAAGAAGAGAACAACTTATAAACAGAATTTGCAAATCCATATTTTTATCAATCAAAATCAATCATTCTAAAAGCTCAAGTTGTGATGTGAGGTACTCAAGAATGTTTGTTACTTGTTAGGGCAAAACAGAAAGAAACACGGATTTTATCAGAGTAGCGGCAACAAGTATGAAAAATAAAGTGAAAGAATTTTGAATAATTCACAAACTATAAAGAATTATAGTATTCTCTAAGTTGAATCAAATGCCTAATCTAACAAGAATTTATATTATTTACTACTTTTTTCATATTATTTTATGTATATAATAAAAATCATACCCTCTCCAAGGTTGGGTTCTAACTCTGCCACCGTAAGCAGAGGAAAAAAAATGAACACGAGCTTTAACAGCAATACAATTAAAAAACAAGTGAAAGAGCCATAACATACAAAATGGACAATGACAACAGAGATAACTGAATGGAACAAGCAAGACAAGAAGCACCTCAGCCTAGGGGCTTGTCTAAGGGCCACAGGTCAAAGGCATTCCACCCAAGCAACAATGAGGCATTAGGCCTCTATCAAGTATCAACCCTGCCTCCCCTAGCCCTTGGTGCCTAAGTGAGCAAAAGAAGCCACAAGTTCAACATTACTTAACACGCACATAAAATACCAGCCATTTCCTTTTCATAAATCAATACCAAACGTGTAAAAATAGGTACTAATTAATAAAGGCCACGATCAAATAATGCAGGAAAAATAGGAATAGTCAAGCCAAAGTTTCAAGAATATCACACACTAAAACTCACACCAAGAAATCCTTAACGCAAGAAAGTTGCATAGGAAGGTAGAATTGAAGCTTGATATATCAACTTTTCTTCCTTAATTTTCCTTTACTTCACTCAATGTATAAACAAAAAGCAGAAAGCTTAACATCAGAAAATCTTTTCTGGGAAAGTTCCTGGAAAGCCATGCCAAAATGTAGCACCTAGACGGAACGGGGTACTAACAACCCGTGAAGGTGAATCAGTTCACATAACTGTTGAATGGTTAACCAGTTGTATATCTTTATTAACCACTTACTAATACTATTAATCAGTTCCCTCTTGTACCAGCATATTGGCTTGGCTTTTTAAAGAATTTCCCCTTCCTTCCCTAGGGTGGAAAGTGGGGCATAGAATAAGGTTAAACCTAGCATCTAAACAACGAACGAAACATTTTCAAGTAATAACAGAAGCATGAGCAGGTTCACTTACACTGGCAAACTCAACCTCCCAGATTCCAAAGCCTGAATGATATTTGACACAATATCAACAGTGTCAGGAAATGTGTTAATGGGAAAGGTAAAGAGTAGCAAGCCATTCCTTGTCAGCTTAACCAAAGAAAGACCAGTGACCCCATCTTTGTCAGCCTCTGCTTTAGCAGGACTTGAAGCTTTACCTGCCACCAAAGTTCATGAGCATGACTCTGTTTAACAAATCCAAAACCCAATCTCCAAACCAAAACAGAAGTGTATATATATATATTATAAACTCAGAAGTCAGTACCATGTGCAGAGTTAGCAGTAGCAGACTGGGTTTCCTCAGTGCCCAAACATTCCTCAGCATTATCTTGTGTGCATATCCTCCTTCTCTTAGAAGTAGTATCAGTATTTTGTTTACGGTTGTTCGAACAGTCAGAACCAACCCCAACGAACTGTAGGAAAAATTACAAGACAAAAAAAATGAAAAGCAAAGATAGGCACATATGATGCGAATGCGTTAATGTAGTCCCAAGCTATGTAATGGCATTTAATTTAAATCAGTGGATGTCTAACAGGGGCTTGCAGTAACTTTTCAACAACAACATATTACATGAAAGTGTAAACTGAGAGTGTTGATTGATAAAAAGGGGAAGGTCACAGGGCACCTTATGAAGGATGGATATAGCTTCTTTTGTAGCGCTTTTCTCCCGCTCTGGAAAGAAAAATTCACAATACAGGCGCAAGATAGATCGATCAATAACTAATAATAACATGTATTAAAAGCATATATATTTAATTTATTAAGAGTAAAAGAGGGGTACTCTTCAGTGTTCATATATTGTAAAATATTAGAATTAGAATATGAGCAGTCAGTTATGGTTTGATTGTGATGATATTTAACTAAATGAATGGGAAAGAGGGAGGAGGAGGAGGAGGAGGAGGAGGAGAAAGACTGAACTGATGGTGCAAGTGATGAGGAAGCCGGAATGGGAGTGAAGGAGAAGCGAAGACGGCGCGTTGTAGTCAAACCGAGGGAGGCTGATCACGCTCGAGTGTTGTTCCCACGGACTCATCTCATCACTCCCCTTTCTCTCTTCTTTTTCTTCTTCGCCGCATTCATTTTCATTCATTCTTGTGGCTGCGGCTGCGGCCGCCATTCTCTCCCTCTCCTCTCGACCCTCCAAAACCTCCTCTTTCTGGATTGCTTCACACCTCTTCCCTTCATACACTCACTGTTGAAAATGGGCTGGGTCTATACACAAACACAACAATACCATATTCCAATTTCATGAAATTGATGCATCAATCAATAACATAATATTTTCCGGTGCTTACTTTCTATTCTATCTAGTTTCTCTACAGGGATTCTTCAAAATTTAACAACTTGTTAATGCTAATTTTTTTTTTTTAACTTTTCAGCATCAAAATTTTCAAAAGCTTTTTATAATCTTTTTTTTCAGAATTCTTGTCTTTTTACCTATAATGTGAATGTCAGATTCAAATTCTAAAATTGTCAATATGGAGTGGAGAGGAGTTTAGCTAATCACCACTTTTAATTGTAGAAATAATCTCACCCGTAAAAAAATTTCTGTCAGAAAAAGTAATTATTTTTTGAAAAATTAATAAAGTAAATAAAAATACTTGTCTGCTCATAAACAAATGTATGTAATGAGAATTATTATTTTTTATTAAGTTCACAAGTCATTTGTAAAATTATTAAAAATACTCCAAATGAAAATGAACTCTATTTAAAAGGTGCAAAAATACCTAGTCAATTTTTCTAATTTCATGCGACTAACATATCATTTCATTTACAATTGTATAAAAATGTTATAAACTTGTACAAAAAAAATTGGCTAAAATAAAAACATAACCAAAAATGGACGATGTGGCCATTGGTTTTTACGCAAAAAACCGATCTGAGTAAAACTGATCATCATCGATTCTTACATATTTTCGATTCAATTAATAAGTTAGACCGATCGCATGACAAGTTCCTGGTGTGACCAATCCAAACCGAGTTTCACATCACTGAAAAAAAAAAACGAAGATTTGAGTATCCCAGGTAATCCTCTTCAAGATTTGTTTTTGGCTGAATGGATAAGATGAAACAAGACTCTTCAAGAATTGCAGTTTCATTTAGCCGAGAAACATACTCAATCCTCTTGCTCAAATTACAATTTAGAAGAATTGGGGGTCAAAAGAATACATAATATCCAAGATTCAGAGACTACAGAGACAGTCCAATCTTTACCATCCAATCTTTATGATTAATTTGAATTTTAGCATAAGACATAATATAGACAAATCCTTGCCTATGCTTCAAGTTTAAAAGGCTTCTGGGTTAGTGATATGTTAAGAGATATAAAAACAACCCCAGCCTTTGACTAATAGTTTAAACTTTAAACTTCTGTATAATCCTCTTCCAAAACCAAATACTCTCTGCAAATTCTGAATCTTTTACAGTTTCCACGAGCCCCTTCTTACAATCAATTATTCATACATCGGCAAGTTCAAACACGATCTTTTCAAATCGCTACATTCAGGGAAGTTCTAGAATCAAGTCACTGAGCTGAAGCTTCCTCCTTCTTCCCAGAGAGAAACCTACGAAAGAAATTGCAAGAGATACAAACTTTTATCAGCAATCTGACATTCATAGCTCCAGAGTCAAAATAAAACAGTAATATAACATTAAAGACCAGTTCAAATTGAGATACAGTGGAAAGGAGAAAATCGAGATGAAGTTCAGTAGGAACTACAATGATAGTGGTAAACCATAATAAATCATGTGTATGTCAAAGAATGACAAAAAAAAGTCTACAATTTTGTTATCAAAAAAAAAAAAAAGTCTACAATTTTAATGTACGAGAAGTATTGCCAATTAAATAGGTCTTGTTTCCTGGAAGGGCTTGTAACTTGAAGAAATCTTTTCCCACAGCAGATCCAGATAAAGTCCAATAGAGGTGGTCAATTAAAAATAAATGGCATGCGGGTAAATCTAATTCCCAACCATAGCATTTCATATCAAAAGCATCTTACAAGTTAAAAAAGCATTTATAACACACGGAACATTATTGCCATATAAAGCAACAGCAAATAGAACTGGTTGAAATCATTGTGTGGTTTTAGTTTTGCTTGCATGCTAGCCACTTACCCCTCTGCCTTTGCCCATCGGGAGAATTGATAGAGTTGAACAGTCTCATTTGAAGCATGGCATGCAAGAAGTAGGTAGTTGCGTGGCTGTACCATCCATGCAAATCTCATGAACAATGCTGAATAGACACACATCGCTGCAGCAATAAAAACAAGATGAAATAAGCCACAACCCATATGCCAAGAAAAAAAAAATCAACATTTTGTGGAAGCATAGGTGCTAAACCTCCTGTCATGTTGCCAGAGATCATTTCTGGAGGTTTGGTCATGTCAGCCAACCCCTTTTCATAAAAATGTTTGGCATATTAGTTTAAAATCAAACGTTAAGACCAATTTGTATTGTAAATAACTATTCTCAAATAAATAAATGCTGGACTTTTTCAACAAAATAAAAAGATGATCATGTGAGTGAAACTCACAGCTGCCACGAATCCCCAGTTGGCAACAGGTCCCCAAAAGTGACTTGTTTTAGGACCTACTGGACTGTTCCAAAATGCTCTGAAGGAAGAAGCCATATGATACCGCTGCTACTTCTGATTGTCATTATGAAATTGTAAGATGATTTCAATCAACAGAGTGGAAATATCATATCACAATATCACATGTATGTAAAAGCAATTATTTATTAAATTTTAAAACCCAAATAGTACCACCGCACCACTACAAAGCAAAGTGGTTCTTAGAAAAAGTCTAATATGCTATTCCGCTCACAGATAAGTCTTACTTAGCCCTATAAGTCCTCTCAATCTGCTATTGGTTATTATCAAAATACTTAATCGAGTAATACAATAATAACCAAAGCCTTTCTCCACTAGATGGGGTCGGTTACATAGATCAAACAACACCATAATATCCTATGATAAATTGTGTGATTGTGTCTAATAATAGACCATTTAAATCCACATATCTCTCAATTGTTTGGCCAATAGTTTTCCTTCACCTACCTCTGTATCTCTACCTATTAGACTATCTTCCACCAAACTATCTAAGATGAGAATCTACCAACTTTTCTACAATGGATGCTATTCCAGCTCTCTCTAATACTTTTATCTCTAATCCGATCTTTTCTTGTATGATCAATCATCTACTGTAACATTCTAATCTCTGCAACACCAAGCTTACTTTCTAGCCAACTCTTTACCACCAAACATTCAGTCCCAGACAACAACATTGCAGGTCTTGTAGCCGTGCAGTAATTTGTTTTTTTTTAGGTTTGCGCAGTACTTTTCTATCACAAACGATACCACAACACTTAATCTAGTAATACCTACAGGAAAAAAAAAATCCTACTGCTCCCTCCATCACTTAATCAACTTTAGATATTGGCAGTGCTAAATGCTAATCTCTTTTCCTCGATGTTGAATTGTTGACAATAAGCTAACGGTGTGCAAAAAATATAAGCAAAACCATTCCCGGAAGCAGTTCTTACAAGAAAAAATTACCAAAGGACGATTGCTGAGAGAGCATGCAACAATTCTATCAACATGATTTTCTGCATATAGTGCAAAGAACACACACACACACACACACATGCATATCTAATCAGGCACACTTCAAACAAAAGAATGATTTCTTCCCTTTTCCTTTATTTATTTAGTTTCCATTCGAATTCGATGAAAGAAAAACGTTTTTACGGTGCAATGCCTATTGCCCAGACTTCCAGTCGAAATCCCTTTCATTCAAAGGGGGAAAAAAAAGAGAAACAGAAAATGCTACTGGGAAAAAACTTCATTTGATTAATTTCTCACTAGATTCAAGTAGTTACCAGAGAAGAGAATCGACACAATCAACTAAAGAAATTCAATTATAGAGGGATCTAATTAGGTCAGATAATAGACTAGTTTACAGACAGCAGTGTATGACTTACAAATTATGCAAAGGAATGAGATAAACGGATTAACCTGAAAGTGGAACTGGAGAGAGAGAGAGAGAGAGAGAGAGAGAGAGAGAGAAGGGTAAGGTAGGTGGGTAGGTGGCAGCTGAGAGAATCGCCGCCGTTGATTTTGGGAAGAGAGAGAGAGGCAACGACTGATGGCAAACCAAATCTGAGACTGAGACAGAGAGAGGGGTGAAGTGAAGTGAAGTGAAGCGAAGCAGCCACGGAAAGGGGCTTTATTATTCATTCCTTTGGAACTTTTGGACAACAGTGACCTATGAAACGGCATCACCTTTTGCGTTTCATCCCTTCAACCGAACTAAATATTAATAATTATTAATTATTAATAAGTACAACTTTTTTCTTGACAAAATTAATAGGTATAAAATATGGTTAAGAAAAAATAAAAATAAAAATATGGTTAGGAAAACAAAAGTACTATAATACTAAATGAAAATAAAGTATTTTCAAAATTATAAAACATTTAATATTCTTAAGAAATTAAAGAGACGCTAAATATGAAATATTATTAAACTAATATTTCTGAAACACTTATCAACAAAATAAATAAAAATAAAAATTAATATACAAATTTGGTGTGAAAATAATGCTATTATTCCAATGATAACTGAATTTTTGTTGTGTAAGGCAAACGAAATCATGTGTGTTATGGTTAAATAACGAGATGGTAAGAATACAAAAAAATGAGATGGTGATTGATCCATTATTGAGTCCATCCTAGGCATAAAAACAAGTAAATAACAACACTACTTTATGTTTTGTTGATTTGTTCTATTTAACAATTAACAATTGAAAAGTAAGAAGAGACAGAAAGATAAATTGCATTACCAACACAAACGTTAGTAGCAGTGAAGAAGAGAGCATCAGCATTTCAGTTGTTCTGTTCTGTCACATACATACGAATATGAGCCAACAAGTACTACGGCCTCTAAGACAATGGCCATGGTTGCACTTCCACCACCACCGTACTTGTGCCAATGTTGCAGTTGCACTACACCATCACCATCTTCTTCTAACCTCACCACCAGAATCCGCAAACACAAGATTAATCTCTCGTCGTTTCTCATTGGCTTTCTCTCGCGGAAACCTCCGAAGAGCCAATGTTCCGCTACAACTACCCACCACCGAATCCGAGGATAGAGATTCGGAGGATGAGCCCAAGAAGAGCCGCAACCAGTTGAAACGGGAAGCAAAGCGTGCTGTCAAATGGGGAATGGATTTGGCCTCCTTCTCCCCTCCCCAAATCAAACTCATCCTTAGGTATCATCATTCCCATTTCCTGATGATTCTGAATACCCACTTCCCAAAGTTTCAATCTTTGCTAAAAGCTTTGTGTTGGGTTGCATTGCAGGGTGGCTTCTTTGGACCAAGTTGTGTTCGAAGCTCTTATGTTGGTTAAGGTTCTTGTTTTTTTCCTTTTCTTTTTCCATCCTACTACTATTAATCATGAATTGAACTGAAAAGTAGTGCTTTGCTACTGGAAATTAATTATATTTGATGTGAAAATGTTTTGGTGGATGGATGAAGAGGTGGTGTTTGTTGTTTTGCCGCAGAGAATGGGACCAGATGTCCGCGAAGGAAGGCGGCGCCAGTTCAGTTATATCGGTAATTACTTTGGGGGCATTGTGTTTTGTGAGGGCTATATGGGTTTTACAGTTACACCATATATGAGGATTAGTAGTAGTTCATGTTGTTCATCACCAGTATTCCATTCAAAAAGGTTTAATTTAAATGATTGACTATCATAACATATCATCATATTTTAGAATCTCGGAGGTGTTTATTTTTTTTTTCACCCTTTCCAATTTGTTTTGCATTATGAGTCCGTGTGTGTGTGTGTATATATATATATATATCTTGGCTTCTGGTGAATATTGATCTGTTGCTAACTTGTCAATTGTCATTCAATATATATGTGGTAAGTTGATATGTTATTATGTACATTCTGCAGTGCAGTGCAGATTCATGTTCTTCATACATAAATTGTCTCAGGAAAATTGCTACGGGACATGGAACCTGAGCTAATGGATCGATTAATAAGAGCAACAAAGGATTCCGATCAAAGAGAGCTGCAAGCTTTAACTGCCTTAGGGCCTGACAATCTCGAAGAAGATGATGACTTGATACAAACTGAATACGAGGAGGATGAGGAGGTATGAAATTCATACTTAAAAATTTCTAACTGACTAGACATGAGCCCGCCAAGTTGAATACTAGTATACTACGTCTTTATCGTCACTTTTTGTCATATCAATCAGGGGGTGTAATCTGTTTTGTGTTGTATATTTCTTCTGGTTTCTTTCATATGACTAGGTTACAATGTATTGTGTCCTTCAGATGTATTCTTATTTTTGGAGCATTTTATCAGGAATCTATGTGGGATGATAGTCAAGTAACAAGGTGGTTTGATGGTTTGATCAATAAGGACATTCAAATCACCAATGAAGTTTATTCAGTTCAGGGTGTTGAGTTTGATCGTCAGGTAATATTTTGCTGTATGCTTTAACAATTAGTGCAAGTTTGTGCCTACAAGAGCAATTGCTGGTGAAACATACTTTGAGAAATGTTAACAATACACTATTTTCAACATAGTCTTTGTTATCGGGTGAATTTTATGAATCTTATTAAACAGAAAGTAAGCCTAGGTTCTTAGTGATATTCATGTAAAATTCATCCAATAATAAAAGGGAGTGTGTCAAAAGAGTATATTGCTTGTATTCTCAACATACGTTTTCTCACTTCCTATGCTAATTAATTTTAAGAGCTTATTTCAAATCAACCATACATTCAGGGGTAGAACCACGTACAAGCTCAAGGGGTGATGGCACTCAGCTTTTAAAAACTTGAGAAACACTCTTGAAGTTTTGATATAATTCTGGGATAAAATATATTTTTAGTCACAAAATATGATGTTTTTGTTTACTGAAAAATTCTGATAAGTACTCTACCGGGCATCCCATACTACTTGATGTGAGACTTAGACACTCTATGATACCCAATTCCCTATCAAAATATTTTTTCTTATGCTTTCAGTATATCTCATAACTATTTTATGCAGGAGTTGAGAAAGCTTGTACGTAAAGTGCACTTTGCTCAAGAAATGAAGGCTGCGAACGAAGAAGAGGAGAAAAAAATAGAGACAGCAACGACTGGGGCTAAGAAGGCCCTCACTCGTTTCCTTCGCGGTCTTTCGAAGAGAATTACTAATGAATATTAATACATTATTAATTATTCGTATTGAGGTGTTGTGTATCAGCTCAAAAAACTCACTGCGAGAAATGCATGGTAAGCCATACATTGTCTTGGTGAGATATATGATATATGGGAAACTATCTATTCTTTATAATTTAAATTTGTCAAGATTGACCATTAAGTTATAGTGCTGTGCTCTTAAAATATTATTATTAGTTAATACCCGAAAATTATGGGGTATTTTTTTCGGTGTACCGCACAAAAGGTTTCTTCTTTTGCCATATGATATGTTTAAACAGCAGAATTTTCTGAGTGGTCAGCTAAGCAAAGATTGCAAAGTTGGACTGTCGTTAAACATTGATAATTAATTCAAGTAATATGGATGAAAATTGAAGTGATCCAAAAACTCGTCTTACAGTCACTTGATATACACATTATGCAGGAAATATGTTCAAAGTCTAACGTATATCCATTCGACGTGGCAAAAACGATGTTGTTACGGTCACTAAAATTCAGTCCTGCAGTGCGAGCTGTGTCTACAAACTAACCCTTTTTAATTACCTACCTCAACCATAAATATAAGTAGATTAGTAGGTGACTGAAATGCATGTCAATCGATATTTTCTTGCTAAAATCGATTTCTTTTACTATGCCTTTCTTTGTTATTTAATTTTATTAAAATGATGACAGATATTATTATAATATTCCTCATGAAACAATTGCTCATAAAATTTGATTTGTCGGGTAGTACAGGACCAAACAAAAAAAAAAGTTAACTATCACCAACAACAAATAACTTATACATGTATGTATATTAACAAAATAACAAAACTTGTGTTGTCTCAGTTTCCTCTAAAAAAACGCAAGGCAGACGAAGAATGCGCATAAATATGCAGAATCTGTCACCTATTCTTGGGGGCTTGGGGTTCACTCTATCATTTAGGCCTAAAAGCTTGCAAAAATGAAGCAGGCATATATACTCGTTAAGATGCCATTTTATTCTGGATTTGCCTATGAACATGGATAAGAAACTCTACATAAGAGAAGCCACCAGCGCTCTTGTCTTCTATCATATACGAGAAGAATAACATTCCTGTTGGATAGCAAGCAAGACAGGTTCAGTTGAAAAGAACAGAACAATATACACCATAACAAGTTCCACAGATTTCTTTCATCAATTAAAACACTTCATATTCTAAATTAGTCTAGCATACAAACCCAATAGACAACTCAACCAAGCATAGCACAAGGTGGTTGATTCTGGAATATGAAGCAATTCAGATAAACTAAAGCAACTTGGACGGAAAAAAAAGAGGAAAATTAAGCAGACAAGTTGGTTAAGTCAAAAAAAGATTGACCCATTGATCATATTGCTCTTGAACTGGTGGCCAAAAGTTTCTAATTGTATAAAAAATATTTTTATTATAAAAAAAATGTTGTCACGTGGGGCAGCTCTTATAAAAAAACTTCCAAAAAATCAGCTTATAACACAAAAAGATAGTTGACTTCTTAGGCCTATATTACAAGTATAGCTGCATGGAAAACCTAGTAAAGTTCCACACACCCAATAACTCACGAAACAAAAAATAGAACCATTGAGCATGTTTAAAAAATCAGGAAGAAGGTTTGCTTGGTGTCAAAACAAGTGGGTCATGAAAGATGGTGAAAGAAAAGGCTCAGATCGGTTGAAATTAACCGGGGAAAAAAACATCAACTGCCGTGGTACATCGTAGTTCAATCAAAAGAGGAACCAAAGAGAACAGAACAGAATAGGTTGTTCCATTCTGTTCTGTCTGCATGCCAAACACAGCCTAAGTACCAAGTAGAACCCCTTTTCAAGAAAAATAGAGCACTGGTTCAAGAAGAAAATATTACCAAAGAGAAGAAGCAACACTGCTTCAAAAAGAAGGGGGGGGGGGTTTCATGTTCTAAATTAACTTTATCTGTTCATGCTAATTGCTAATAGTTGAAAATCCACCCTGCATTAAGCAACCAAATTTAAGCAATCATTCTAATGCACTGACCTGATGGATCACCTTTCCTGCAGAGCTTTAACCTGCCAGATAGGTTAAAAGATTATTTAAATATACATTCCATCTAGTCAGCAAATGACATGGAAGATTATTCAACAGGGTCTTGTGCTATAATTGTCAAAACCAATTAGCTTACCGGAGGTAGGAACATCTTTGCCGGCGAATCTCATTCACCACTTCATTTAACCTCTTCGACAGTGGATTGTCATACTGCTGCAATACAAACTGATAAAACAAAAGAGTTAGTTTAGACAAACTTCTCAAGAAGTATTCATGGAAAAAGAAATGTTGAAAGAACCTTGCAATAACTATTGAGTTTTTTAAACAATAGCTTCTCGTAATAAGTTGAAATTAGCATCTGCATCTTAATCTTTTCAAAGAACTCTTATTTAATTTCTCCATCCATAAACACCTATTATAAGCTTATAAGGACTATTTCATAAGTGAAGTACTATAAACTTATTTTAACTGAGAAGCTCTCATGAGTTAGAAGCTAAACCAAACTCGGCCATAATTGTTAACTTTGCATTGCCGGTTCTGAAAAATATAGTAATAAAAAAACAATATGATTTAAGTAACTATTTCTTTCAGCGCTCTAATAGAAAAACAGCAGGTTTATGATTTAAGGATGATGAAAATTCCTTTGAAAACAACCATGCTAGTGGTAAAATTTGACAGAGAGAAATGCCAGCAATACACTCTTTTCAACACACTATTATTGGGTTAAAGTCATATGGGTCTTACCACTTTGAGAATGGGTCCTACCAAATAGAGAATGAAATCCACATGGTTTAGCGAGTCCCACATGAATTTCACCCATTAATAGTGTGTGGAAAGAATATGTTAGAGAGTGTGTTGCTAACATTACTCTTTGACCCATTGTGTGCCATCAAACAATGGCAACAGGGGGTGGGGAGAGAGAAAGAGAAGGTAACAGAAATTACCAGAGTAGGAACTTCGTCAACTGTAGTAACACCAAACAGTTTCCGTAAAATATCCGGATTCACAGAGTCTCCAACATATATCAAACAATCATGACCATTCTCAAGAAGATATATTCCATCATCACTAATTTGTTCACTAGAAAGAGGAAGAAAGGAAGGAATAACAGATTCTTCATCTTCCTGCAATTTACAAAAAGCTATTAATGTCTCAAGTATTATGAATATATGAGGTCAGGGTTAGACACTGGTGTAAACTGTGATGAATTTGACTTTTCATCGCATAGCTTATTATGCTCACAAATTCTATACTAATCAAATAACGTGTACTACACACATTTTTAAGAATAAAAACCTATTATCATTTTCAAAATACATTATCAAGTTCTGAATAAGCACCTGCCAATATGCAATTCAATTTAATTTTTATCATATGAAACATCACAATTTTCATGATTATACATTTTTGAACATTGATTAATTAATATACACCTTTGAGTCAAGATCATGGATAGCCACCATCCTAGGATATACAAGCGGTATTGCCAATGGAGCAGAGAGAGAAGATACATAGTTTATCCAAAATGACCTTTCATCTATCTTTCCCTCTGTTCGCAACCCTACACTCTTTGTTAATGCTGAAAAAGAAATGAAAAATAAAATTAGCACCCACTTCAACTTGTACTAGCCTTCTGAAGGAGACCATATCATTGATCATTTTGAATTTCAAAAATCAAGATTGACCATTGACAACCAAGCAAATGTATATCGACAATGATCCTCAATTCACAGCTAAAACAAGACCTCGCTTCGGAACAGAAGGAGCAGAACAAGGAAATAAGGCAAAGACAATGAACATTTTAAAGGGGAAACTCCTGAAAATATATCCACCGTATAACCAATAAAATGCAGGAAAATATCTTCAAAAGGGTGAATTTCAATCACATTACCAGCATGTAAAGACAGGAGTGACAAAGTTAAAAAAAAACAAATAAAATTGATTAAAGGCAAGGTAGAATGTAATAGATAAACTATAACAAATAAAACCTTTAGTTCCACAGAATTGTTCTTCAGAAAACTTCTGCAAAGAATGCATTAGAATTCACACATACCAAGTGTGTACAGGGGCAAAAGCTTTAGGGCCTCCGGAAGAATAAGTTGTCCAGATGAGGACACCGTAGCACAAAATTTACGATATGAAAATAGTGCATTTATGCAAAGGATTGTCACTTGTTCCCGAACAAGTGGAAGTGGCTTTGAAGGAATCTCACTAGCAGCTACAGAGAGAGAAAAAAAAAGGTGTTAAAATTCTTGTATCCAAAACTTTACCTACAAACACATGTTTTAAAACAAACAGGATGACAACACCATGGAAACAGTTATAATATATAAAGACAACAAAATTCGATATGAGCAGTTAACAGTCAATATATGGCAGCAACAGAAGTCAAAAACAGACTAATCACAACGGCAATGCACATTGAGGATAAATGAGATACCTTGCTTCAAGAAACAGCAAAATTGAGTATCCAAGTCAGCTGCGCGGAACAGATTACTAAGCATACTTGTGACAGGCAGAGATAAGGTTATGACACGTATTCTTCTTTGGCCATACACAGTTGTGTAAAGAAGAGCACACTAAATAATTAAAAAGAATATATAATTAAGTACAAAAATGAGCAGAATATTTGAACCAACAGTGACTAAAAAACTTCCAAGATTAACGTCAGATATCTAAAATCATAAACTACTCAAGATAAAGTAGAGCAACAAACTTCTCTAATACCTGAAAAGCACATTCTGATCCATCCTGCAACTTATCATCATGTTTCAAAGTTACCATGAAAGTTTTGTCGCAGTCGATCTGCAAAAAAAGAAAAATTAGGCCACAGGTAGAACATATAATAGCATGTTATAAGGAATAGATTTTTTTCTCCAGTCAATTATATATCTCTTTACTTAGTTTACACATATAATCCAATAATATTAACTAAATTTAAACAACACAACAAAATCTAGTTAGCAACAATTTTGATTGCATCTACCTGGTACAAACCAACCTTGTACAGCTATAGGTTAATTATACACAACCCAAATTCAAACAGTCTTGTCGCAAAGAGGATTAAGCTCAGGAGTTTAAATAACACTTTTAATTATATCTCAAATATGGTTTAGCATATATAATATGTCAGTGTTAGTATTCATTGTACAATCTAGACTGCCAATAGACCTCAAAATCATTCAACCATCAATATGCTCATGCATATATTCGCATGTTTAAGGTTGCATATATACACATGAATGTTTTTATATCCAGCATCTAGAAAAATATACAGACCCCAGGTAAGTCGACATCAGTTGGGATGCGTTTACAAAAGTTCCCATAGTATTCCTGTACTTGGATGCCCTGACAAAAAATACAATGAAAAGTTTAGAGTCGATATGTTGCATGACAAGGTATGAAAGAAAGTGAATCAAGCAGACTACCTGACTGCACCTCACACGCATTACAGCCTCAAAACCTTGTGGCCTAGTGACATTCCATCTGAGATCGTTGTAAAGCTTTGCAGGATCAGAAAGAGCTGAGAATGGGTAATAGTAATAGACCTGGAAAAATGAAAAGTTTAACATCTAAATATCTGATGCATGCAACACATTTATTTGTATAGCATATCGCTACTTTTTAGGTAAAATGCTTTATAAAGAAAAAATATAAATGTAAGTGTGACAGATTAAAACACACATTTTTCATTATTAAATAAATATTTCCACCTTAAGAAAAAAATCATAAATATTTCGTCATGGTATTAACTTTTGACTGGTGAAAAATCAAAGTGTTAACTCTTAACAACGATGATACAATTGCAAAACCCTTGCTGCCTATTTCTTCAGAGTTCAGATGCAACAACTGCTAGTCATTATGAATTTATGATGTGCTATTCAATTACTTCACCCTTTTCCACAAGGAATGCTAGCAACACACTTGTATTCTTTGGGTGACACTTTAATGGGTCCCACTTTTATTTGGTGGGAACCACTGGAATTTTGCCCCACAATAACGAGTGTGTTGCTAGCATTTCTTTTTCCTCTATTTCCTTCCCATTAAAACTTTCCAGTATGTGGTTGAAAGCATTTCAAGCATTTTCAGAAAGACCATACATAAGAAGAAAAGATTAGAAAATAACATTTTTTCATAATTACTGCAAAAATCTGATAAACTTAAGATAAAACAGTGATAAGATCTTCACCTCATTTAGCATAAAATGTGATGAAAGCTAATACTTGTATTGTTTTCTTAAACAACAGAGCCATTAAAACATTCATGTATACCTGTCCGCCAGTAGTTCGTGGGATGGCCGATATGGAAGCAATGTCTACATAAGTCTGAGTAGTGACAAATACATCAACACAAACCTGCAGCATTACAAAATGGTTATGTTTAACCCATCGATAACAGGCTGATCATCAAACAAGCTCACAAGAAAAATCTACTAGTAGCTTCTACCAGACAAAAAAGTAATGCCTAAATCCAAAGCAAAAGTATTCCAGATTGACCTGATACTCAGCAAGTTCAACTGCCAGTTCCTTGAATGTTTTATCTGCTGGTTGAAGTAATTTATGTGCTTCCTGAAATTCAAAATGGAATGTTATTGAAGAATATGCAAAAGCTATCTGCACAACAAATCAGTATCTGCACTGGACTACTTAGGAGGTAGAACAGATAAAACAACGCAAAGTATCAATTGAATCATAGATAAATTAATACTGATGGAATATATGAGTTATGAGTTACAAATATATGTAACTAATCCCATGTCACCACCATCTTACTAGCTCAAGCTTATAACAAGGAAATGCCATAACAGAATTTTTACAACATAAAAAATAACAAAATGATATATTTTTTACAATAAAAAAACTAAAGAATCCAACAATTCAATTACCAAATTGAGATGAATACCTTTTCCCCTGCAGAGATGTTTGTTCTACCTTCAGCTTCACGCGCAGAAAGTGCACCAATGCCTATGGATGGCAAGACTGAAGACAACAGAACAAAAAATATGAGAAACACCAAACATACTCAATGATGATACAGTTGCAGAAAGAAGAAGAGAGATGCAGAAAAGGACAAAGATAAAAGCAAAATGACGACAAGAAACTGAACAAAAATTAAAGGAAAGACCCGACCAAAGTACCAAACCTAAAAATGAAGATCCAACCACCAAGTCTAAACACAAATAATGCCAATAGTCCAAACACAAATAATGCCAATGAAACTGTATAAAAATATTGTTAAAAAATTTAATTGCATGAATGATTATTGGTAGGACCTATATTGGTAGGACCTATTACTTTATGAGGATGGGCTTTTAAGGCTTTTGGATAAAGTAAATGGTGTTCACTGCAGACTTCTTTTGTGCCGTATCAACAAAAAATATTAATTCTTTTATTTATTCACTTTTTATCATTAAACCCTATTGAAACACGGGTTTTTTTAGGAAAATATATTTTTCTTCTATTTTAATCTTAAATTTCACTATTGCAGAATTTTGTGTCTTTCTGAATAAAACTATTTGGTCAAGTAACAAATGCATAGATGCTTGTATAGCATGAATTTTGATGTTTCATTCATCATGGTCCACTTGGGATGTTGATAGCAACAATTATGGAATATAAATATCGATAAATAAGAAATATACAGGCTGAGAACCTCACCTGACTGGAAAACCAACAGCTTTCCTCCGGTGTCTTTCATTGCAAGGAAAGCTGCCTAAAAGAAGAAAACAAAGGTATAAGCATTACAGATTGCAGTTATGGTTACTCCTTTATTTTGCCTCCCTTCTTCTAAAAATTACATATAAAAAATATTTATATTTATTGAAAGGCTGACCAGGAACATGGGAAGTATGCAAGTAGGGAATATCCAAAAAGCAGGAAATTATATGAACATTGAAAAAAAAAAAGGTTGATCCCATCTCCATAACCATCTCAGCAAGCAACATAATAAACATTGTAGAGTCTTGGACAATATAACATGAAAGCAAAATGCAATACCTTGATGGCTGCACCAAAGGCTGATTCAGAGGTTCTATTACTTTGGAACATGGTAGGAATGCTTTCCAGAAGTAATTCTAGATGTTGTCGGCACTAACCACAAAAGACACAAACCAATTAAGTTTAAAACCATATGGCTAAAACAAAAATAAGAAAAATAAAACAAAGCAATAAATCTATCTATTTAACCTCTGCAAGCAGGAAATTATTTGAAACTAACCTCAGACAGTGGAACAATTACATCCGTTTGCAAAGGAGTATAAACATCTTGGACATCAGGAACAATGAGCATCAGCGGCTACAAATTTCAAATTTCAAAATGAGCCTGAGACTCACTTAAAACTGTAAAATGCAAAGAGCTAGCTATCTAAACTAAGTTACTCGGAACTGTAAATAGTTATTTATCTAACAAGTTGCAAAGGAATATTTTTTATGTTCTAAATTTCACAATACAGTCACAAGTTAAAAAAAAATCAAAGCAAACAAATAATTAAAAAAAAACTGTTTCCACTACTCAGAGAAAAAAACCGATACGAACAATGCCAATATGACTGCTCAGTTTCCTAGACACCAATTAAATATTGCATATAAATCCCCACTCTCATTCACCCTCTAAAAGCAGAAAAATTGAAATTAATTCCTAAAGCAACATTTGGCCCTTATAACTAATATTTTTCCACCTTCAGCTTCACATAAATAATATATTTTTTATTGAAAAATTCTAATTAATTTAAACTGAATGATAACATGAATATAAATGTAAATTTCCAAAACAAAAAAACAGTAAATTCAGTATATGTTTAGTTGGGTACTTATGTGCTACCTGCTGCAATGCACGTTTCAAGTTGTAGAAATGAATTGTGGAGTCAAACGTTGCAACCCCCACCAGTGTGCGAGGACCTTCCTGTAGCAATTAGACCATAAATTCTAGCTATGAAGTAAATGTCAAATAAAATGAGATATTTGTTAAAATCTCTGGTTGCAACACCCAAATTAAAAAAAAAAAAAAGACTCCTAATAGAAATTCAGTCAGATAACTGACCACAATCAGAACAGAGGTTTGCCAAAAAGAGTGATAAAACAACAAAGATAACCCCAAACACAAGCTATAAATATTATGTCCAATATTAAAAAAAATTATTATCGTTTCAGTATTCTTGATCTCTCAAGTCTCCCATTGTTGGTTTTCTTGGGGGGGGGTTTGGTTAGGCCTATAATTCATTGAAGTGTTTATCCACTAATTGTGGGAAATGATACAATATGCTACATCTAAAGCCACTAAAATACAGCCTCACTCGTTGAATGAGAAACAATAAAACAAAGAATTGGTATATGCACACATGCACACACAGTTCTCTCTTTTACTCTCCTCTCTCCACTACCCCGCTCAGTTTGGCCCTCATATGAATTAATTTTAATATCTATAGTCTGTATCATAGTGAAGCATGTTTAGTGCATGAAAAGATATCATAACTATTAATAATGAAGAAAAAAATACAATAAAAGTTCACTCATTCCTGGTTGCAAACGAATCACACCATTCTCATTTCATACCAAACATAGGAATCCTCATCTCATAGAATGGAGGCAAGACTGTTATTGTAATTCCTGTCTGCCAAGTGCTCTATGGAGAGTTTAATTAAATGGACATACAAGTTTCCATCATTCGGTGTTGCCAGATCCTCATCAAAGATATGCCCCACAAATTAACATAAGGCCAAAAGACAAAAAGCTTATACACAATAAGAGAATACATCAACAAATTATAGAAATGATAGTTATGCTATTTTAATTAAGCGTAAGGACCAACTTAGTGGGAAATTGATTTTTAATATGACCACATTCAATTCAAACAATTCATTAATTTTTATTTCATTATTTGGTTTGGAGGCAGGAGGAGAGAAAGGGAAGAATCTTAAATGTTGTCTCGTGATATTAAAGCACCAATCTAAATGGAATATAATCAAGGAATAAGTTTCAAACCAATCAAACAAAAGAAAATTTGAAAAAAATTTAAGCTCACAAATATTATCATATATAAATGGTTGATAAGTTGTCTATAGTTAGAACTCACAGGAAGGTCCGCAATAACTTGACTTATGGCACTGCAAGCTGCAGCTGTTGCACCAGTTTGAACAGCATTCATTGATACATCAATGAGAAAGAAGTACACAGCAGGCATTGGCTCACGGACCTACAGAAAATAGTGAATCAGACACCACTCATCATGGACACTTGAGGGTGAGAGAAACAAGAATGAAAGAAAAGAAACAAATACCACATATTCAAACTATTAAATTAATATTCTCCTAATGATGATTAACTCAACGAAAGAAATACAGACGCAAAAATCCATCTTCACACATAGTCCTAAATATTTTACAAATAAACTAACCATGAATTCTTTAGTAGCAACGAACTCAACCGTTCCTCTACATAGCTCAGGCCTTTCATCAGCATCTCTTCGTCGACTGTCTGGACCCAAATTGCAGTGGTAGTCCCGTGGAGTTTCATCACTAAATCCTGTAAAATAGATATACACACGGAGCTAAATGGTTGACCACGTCACAAAAGGCAAAATATTGAACAATCTCATCATAGAGAAGCCAAGATACATAAGAAAAATAATGAGAAGTAGTAAATGAGTCAGTTGCAAAATTTTCAGAAAATGCAAGAGGTTGATCAGAGCTACTTTTTATCTTGATATACCCCTTTTTCCCCAAAAATAACCCCTTGTCCTCTAATTTCTCGTACTTTCTTCTCCTCGTCTTAATGAGTTTCTTTTATCGAAAAGGAAGAAGACCGTTTATATAAGCAACAATGACATTTAAAAGTGAGCAGTAAGTAGTGCAATATATGCATAAGCTTGTATTATGAGTAATGATTATTCTATTTTTTTTTGATAAAAATATGAGTAACGATTATTGACCAACCATTGACTAACTTTACCAGTCAATGACAAAATAAAGCTTTCTATTTCTCCTCTCTCCATTCTAATGAATGTAATGTAAAAATTCATCTCTCCAAACCATAGTCACCTACCATGGTATATACCAACAAACAACAGTAGAATTAGCAATTGTACTAGTACTAACCACACAAATTGCAGATGAAACGTCTTCCCTGATCAATAAATTTCATGAAGGGATTTATGTAAGCCTTGCAACGTGAGCAACGGACAGGACCACCTTCCCCAAAATCAACAACCTAAAACAACATTAGATATTTAAGCATAGGATTTATTTAGAAATTATTACACCATATATTGGTCGAAGGCAACATGTAAAAATAGCAGAGTGAACTTCACAATCATTATGATATAGTTTATATCTGCCAGTACAGCTATACAAAATATGGTTTGAATACAGCATTTATGGGCTCAACAACAGTCACCGAACTTACTAGGATAAAGTATAAACAGTTGGAAAAACTTAGAAGAGAAAAGATACACCAAGTTACAATAATAACAAAGAATCCCAAAGGCTGTTAGTTCATGAATCCTTAAAATGGGATGGATGTTTTCCCCAGGCAAAAATGCTGCAAATAGCCATCAAACATTTGACAAAGATAAAGCAAAAACCTAATTTTTCATTTACATGGTTAACATAACATATGAAAAATACGCAAGTCACCCTACTAAACTAAATGCTCCATAATTAAAAAAATTAGCTAGCTCTAGCACTTCAGATTTCAGAAAAGAATAAACACAGATACAGAAACTTATACAACTAGCACTTCGATTAAGAAAAAGCCGATGCAGAAACTTCAAAGTAATAATCATTGGTACTTGAATGGGCTCCTCAGATGGGTGTGGAAGTGCCAAAGGTTGGACTAACATAGCCAACTGCATTCCTGATGTTGCCAAAAGATCAGCAGTGAAAGGAACCTGTTTCATTCAACAAAAAGAACAAAGCAAATGAAAGAAAATCAATATGAAATGACAGAAATCTCAACATCTTCAAAATTGAAGTAACCAATCTCAGAAAATTACAGTAACACCAAAATTCACTTTGAATAAAAGAATTTACTTTTTTTAGAAAGAAAATAATACAGGGCAAGAAAATGAGGAATCTTATTAATAAAAATAAAAAGTCTCTTCAGAAACCAAAGCATAAAAAATACATCAAAAGACTAAAGACCTTCAACCCTCTGCATAAGAGACCATCAAACAAACAGAAGTAACCTTTAAGTAACCAAAACATAGAGGCCACAAATACAACTCCATACAAACATTACCTTATTCAAAGCCACAGATATAACTCTATACAAGAAATCTTAGCATTTCTCGTGACCTTATTCAAATCTAAAAATATATTACAGATTTAAACATGACCTGATTGATTGTGCACTTCATGTAACGTGGACTGCAATTCCCCGTATCTCTTACAATGTAATCACTTGTAGCAGGCTGGACAAAAAAATTAAAAGAAAAATCATAAGAACAAACAGCAGTGGTGATTAATGCAACATGTGAGTGTGTGTGCATGTATGAATGTGATTTCCAAGAAAACATAAGACATGGCATCAGCTATGAAACTACACATTGAAAAAGCCTTTCAAAGTAAAAATAAAAATACTATAAAAGCAAAAAGGATAATAATTGAGAAAAGGAAACTCATAACTAATAATATGAAAGACCAAAAAAGCATGCAAGCACATTTAGCAAGCCTCGGTTTCTACATGAAGCTATTTTTCCCTTTCTCTGTTATATATTTAAAAAGGGAAAAATATTTATTTAAAATTTTCAGATGGATACCGGAGGGATGGTTGCCTGATTGCCTTGACGAGTTTCATGCAAGATCACTGAGGAACCTGGAGTGGGCCTTGGAATTTGGTTGGGATCAATTTTGGATGGCCCTGCCATAGGGGCTCCAGTTTGGCCAACAGCAGGTGATATAGTAGTAGTCATTGATTGATTTGGCAATGGTGGTGGCATGCCAAACATCCTGGGAGCCTGTGAAGGACCAGGAACTGGAGGAGGTGGTGCTACCTACAGAACTCCAAATGTTCAGAAACTTGACTGATTTTCAAAAGATGTATAAACGCATATAGGACATATTACAACACAGTTTAAGTACTAGATATGATAAGACATTAGAGAACACTTAAATGGTATACACATACATATGAGATGTTTACCATCGCCAAATGCCCATTTATCTGTCTAAATATACATATTATAACAACACATAGACAGATGTCTGTGCGTTAAATCAAGACCTTATGCAAAATCAGGAAAGTTATATAACTAATGCGTGCTTACTTCATGTATTAACAAGATCATAACTTGCAGGAAATTCAAAAGCCAAAAAAAATTATTAGGTATGAAAGATAGACATAAAATAGTGAGCAATGTTTTTTTGTTTCAGTCATATTATGTGCAAGATATGCTTAAAATCAAGTATTTACATTAATAGTTTACTTTAAATGGTTAAAAGCAAATATAATAACTTACTTATGTTATTGCATTTACATTTACATTTACATTTACATGTGTTGGTGCATTTTTTTCTAAAATCCTAAGGGTGATTGGCTAGTAAGACTTGTATGAGGATTACCCATCATTTGCTATAATAATATAATATCATGTCCTATACTTTTTTTACTTTCTTCTTTAACTTTTTTAAGTAAAAGGGATAAAATCAATATATGCAATTTCACATAGTACAGAAGAGACCTTATTTAATATTCCATCTTTAAAATGGTCTTTTGCTTGAAATAGGAGCAGTAATGCAGTATATTAAAAATTCCTCGTACATAGTGGTAAAGGAGTAGGATATATTATTTTTATCAACTCATTCAACAAGATGTTGTAGCTAACATTTAGATAAAAAAGGCATTCAAAATTCAAATGCATAAAGTTCAGATCTAGAAAAGAGCTACCTGTTGACCTTGTGTCTGCCAAGAAGGTGCTCCAAAAGGTGAATTTGAGGGTGCTCCAAAAGGTGAATTTGAGGGTGCTCCAAAAGGTGAACTTGGAGGCTGCATTATCCCTTGAGGCGCCATGGGATATGGAGGCTGAGGTTGAACAGCTGGACCTGGAGGAGTTCTCATTGTTGGAGGTGCAACCGGTGGTTGTGGCGCACTGCCAACCAGAAAGCGTTGGGGACCTGGCATAGCCCCGGCAGAATATACTGGGGGCCCATTATTCATCAAGTTACTGGATGCACTAGTGGGGGGCATGACTGGGGGGGCACTCATTGGTGGTGATGTAAAGGGACTTGGACTTGGACGAGCACCCAAATTTTGTGGAGGAGGCCCAAGTGGGCGCATAGGTGGAGAACCGCCAGGGGGAGGAACCCCAGAAACTGGTGCCACAGCACTACCCATTGACGATGAAAGAGAACCAAGTGGGGGTCTTGACCCAAAAGACGGAGGTTGACCAGGAGGTGGTCCGGTAGGCCTTCCAGGGGCAACATTAGGAGGTAATGTGGACAATGGTGGTCCAGAAGGAGGCCCTGCAGGCCTCACCAGTGTTCCTGGAGGTGGACCAGGTCGTGAAAATGGGGGTGAGGAAGCAGGAATCCCCGCTGGGGAAGCGGAGGAAGGAGGAAAAGGCGGTGGTTGGCTGAACGGGGGAGGTCTAGAAACCGGATTCGAGGTCATAGGAGGCCGATTGAGATTCAAATTTTGCATATTATCAGCTAGTGAATCGGGAGTACCCCTAGTGTTAGGGATGTAATTAGGGGGAGGTGGTTGTGGTGTGTTACTTCCGGGTCTAGGTGCCCCTGGAGGCACAGGAGCAGCCATTACTGAATCGAATCAAATCAGATCAAATCCAATGTTCCCAATTCTCTAATAATCCTCGTTCTGCTTCAACAGATTATCAAACCAATGCCAGAAAATAAAAACACGATCCAAATCTACAATAAACACGAATTCAAAGATCATTGCAATATTCCATGAAATTGAAAACGATCGATGAGAATAACACGAGAGAATGTACTCAATAAATCAATCAAGCAGCAAATCGAAATATGATCATAGAAACAAATTGCGATAAGAGAAAAGGGATGTGGCAAAACCTGATATGGGATCGGTGGAATCTGCGAAATTGGGACCAATAGGAGCTTAGATCGGAGATGTCAGGTGAGAGGGGTTTTAGAGAGTGGTGTCGAAGGTTACGTTAAGAGCACCTTATTATATCAGCGCTCAATTTGTTCATTCGCTCTCTCGCTCATCAGTAACTGGTTAAGGGCCGTTTGCTTTGGTTTTTTTTTTTCTCTCTCTCTCTCCTTTTCCAATTACCGAAGCTGCACAATTTTTTTATCGCCCAGTGTCCAATACGTCCTGATCCAAGAATTATTAATCCGAATATGTTTTGGGTTCTAAGTATTTTTTGTATATTCTTGAATTAGGTTTGGGCTGCATTTTTGGGTTACCGTATGTGATATCATAAATGTAATTTTTCAATTTGACCAAAAAAATGTAATTTTTCAAATAATTTTTTTTAATCTTAACCGACAAAAAAATAATTTTTTTTAATGAATAAGGGATTCCTTGAACATAAAAACGAATAAAGGATTCGTTTACCCCACAAAGGATAATTGTTAAATTTATTCTACTTAATATTTTTTCATAAATGTTATATTTTATTATTAATTTAGTAATTAAATTTAGAGTTTTTATTGAGTACGTTAACATCAATAACAACAAGAAATTTTAGAGTTTTTATTGGGTAAGTTAATATATTAATTTTGAAAAATATCCGAGAATAACATTCCTAAAAATAAATTTTCATAACCCGAACAAAAAAAATCAATGTAAATGTTATTTACTCATGTTTATCCCATTTTTCATTCTCATGTTAGAGGATAGAAATGTTATATTCTCATGGAAATATAAGTAGTTTTAAAACTTTATGTGTTGTATGCTTAAAAAAAAAATCTATGTGCTGTAACTACCCAATTCGACTTTATTTCACTATAATTTTGCATTTTTTATTTTTAAATTAAAAAAATGTGTACCAAACACAATATTGATTATATTTAGGAATAATATTTCCAATAATAGCACTTCCAAGAATATAATTTTATAACCAAAATCAAATGCCCCCTTAGCTCATAAACCCTTTGATTATATAAACTCTTTTTCCAAATTGATTGTTTAAAGTCGTTCATCAACATTAAAAATGTTGTCAATGTTAACTTTAGTGTAATACATAACTTCTCGAAACAAATATATATTTTAATATAAAAGTTGAGGGAAGCGTAATTTAAACTTTTATTAAAGAGTTTAATAATTATGCATGTGCCATCTACACAATAGATTACATAGATTCAATCACACCTCACCATAGTGATATTTACATTGATAAAATATGATTAGATATTTGTATAACTTTTTTTTTACGCGATTAGTACATGGTAATTAATTTTTTTATCAAATGAGAGAAGTGTAATTTAGCTAAGATAAAATTCACTTCATAAAAAGTATTAACATACAGCGGATTCAACATTAATTACTATTTAAGATAAAAATTTAAAAACATTTAATAACTGTGTAAAATTAATTTAATAACATTATATTAAAATTTGGTTACCTTCCACTGTCAGTGTAAAAATATTTTATATAAACATCTAATCATGTCTCATTATATAATTATTTGTGCAAGTATTTTAAAAAACAATATTATAAGAAATGAGATCAAATGACACCAAGTGTCAAAATAAACTTTGACACCGGATCCTATCCCCTCGTTTCAGTTTAATCCAATGTCTCACAGCAATTCACTTAAGCCCCTCATGTGAGGTTTTCTTCACAGGAAGTCAGGAACCAAGCTTTCGGGGTAGAGAAATATTAAAACCTGTACAAGCACAGTGGTATTCATTGGAGAGAGGCTTCTAGATCTACATGTTCAGTTCTATTAAGAAAAAAAATCAGTTCGGTTTTAACTTCTTAAAACAGTGCACCAAATCAATGAACCAGTTCAATTCAGTTCAAAGTAAAAAAAAACCAGTTTAGTTCAGTTTGACTGAACTTTTATTTAGTTCACTTCAGTTCAATTCAGTTTTTCCATTTAACCGAACCATGCCCATCCCTGCCTCCATGTCCTTTCTTGCACCAGCCTTTGTTTTCAGAACCGCAGCAGCACTGGACCGCCTCTGTTTTAAACCCTTTCTCTCATTATTGGTTTATTGCTCCCTGTTTCACAATCGTAAAAGGCATGCCTTCAATTGAATATATTTTCCATATCACAATGATCCAATTAAAGGTTATATAAGCAATTATTTTGATACCCAATGGATCAATTGCCTGTTATGGTGCCACGTACTGAATGGGGGCTTGCAATTCTTGGTTGTAGAACAATGGGGACGGTTTCGGTGCCAGGGAATTAGATATGAAAGTGCGGTGGTAGGTCTGCTTGGGCATTCAAGCAAAAAATTCACATGCATATTGAACCCAATAACCTGAAAAAAGCAAATCGAACCCGATAATCTAAAAGTCAGTGACCCGTGAATGGGGAAGGATGGGATTTCTTACAATTGGATTTGGAGCTTCTGAAAGCTTAAATCAAATATGCAAAGGCCTTACATCAGGGATATAAATTATTTAAAAAACATAGCTATGAACATGAAATTGAGAGTGTAAAATCTGAAAGTGTTTTCCGAAGCCGACCTTTAGGTCGGTGATGTTGACAGGTCCGACGTTGCCGTCAGCGTTTCCGGTGGTTTTTTAGAGGGTGGTGCCGTCGGTGATCCGGTGGAGCTTCAGAGCGCCAAAGTAGTCGAGGAGGACTTTCTTGATGGCGAGGGGGGTGTTTGGAGGAGAATACAGCATTGTTGAGAACCAGGAGAGAAACGTACGTGTGCGCGCGGTGGCTCCATTCTTCTTCGACGTCGACGAGTGGAGACTGGAGAGGGCAAAAGGCAAGAGCAAGGAGGTCACGTGACTGTTTAAGTGAATAAACATTAGCCTTTTGAGAATGGGTAGGATTTGGTGTAAAAGTTTATTTTGATATTTGGTGTCATTTGATTCCATTTCATGTTATAAAGTTACATTATGATAGAATATGATTGAACGACGTGTAAAATATTTTTTCACTGCCAATGCATAATTACTAAACTCATTATTCTTTTAAAATCAAAACTTTTTATATAACTAAAATATTATGTATAGAAATTATTTAATTACATCCAAGGTGGTTAGACCGGTTTGTAACGTAGATTAGTTATCGACAAAATCAATAGCCAATGCATAATTACTAAACTCATTATTCTTTTAAAATCAAAACTTTTTATATAACTAAAATATTATGTATAGAAATTATTTAATTACATCCAAGGTGGTTAGACCGGTTTGTAACGTAGATTAGTTATCGACAAAGTCAATAGATACTTCACACTTATATCACGGCAAAAAAAAATAATTGATCAATTTTTTTTTCAAAAAATGGCCTTAAAATGATCTAATATTAAATTTCAAATATATAAATTATATTTTTTAAAGTGAGATTTGTTCTTTTATATTTTTTTCTCAAACAGTAGTAGTTAAATATTTACATCATGAATAAGTAATTTTAGAATTGGGATCCTCTCTATTTTTTATTTTTTTTATTACTATATTTTTTCTAGAAATAAATGATATACATATGATACATAAATAATAAAAAATGTTATTTATTACATTTATTCTCTCAGAAGTATAATAATAATAATAAAAAAAAATAGAGAGAATCCTAACCCATAATTTTATGAATTGATAACTTCATTATAATTACAGAATATTTATTAGACGGCCAGAGTCTGGAAGAAAAGTTTCGGTTGGTTAGAACGTTAGGAGAGAAGAACATAGTTGGTATTAATTAATTGTGTTCTGTAATAAAGGTGAAATTCCACGTCGGCAGGCACAGTGAATAATCCAAAGAAAAATGAAAGCATGGAAAAACCACCCAGTCACCCCAGTAACGCGAGAATGCGTTCCGCGTTCGTAACGGATTTGCCTCGAATCTCGACTTCTTCCATCTCACACTCTTCTTCACTTCAACTTCCATTTCGAATCCTTCACCATTTCTCTCTCTCTCTCTCTCTCTCTCACATTCTCCTCACGCCTCTGAACCAACAATAGCATGACCGCCGGTGACTCCGCCGCGGACATGTTGCCGGAGACCAAACTCCTCCATCTCCGGCGTGCCCTCGCCGCCGCGCTCTTCTTCGCAACCGTTTCCATCTCCTGCTTTGTCCTCCTCAGAGAGGTTGATTCCTACCGATTCTTCTCCACCTTCCCTTCCTCTTATCCTTTGTCTGGTTTTCTTTTACCGTATGCGTCTAATGAGTCTGCTGCGGTGAGTTCCGTTGCTTCTGCTCTTGCGTTTCCTAATGCCGTTACAGCAAATAGAGTTAGATTTAGAACTTTGTGCGTCGCTATTCCCGTACGCTTACTGCATTGTCTTATGGATTGGAAAGCAATTTGAAACTCTAATTTCTTTCGAGTACGTACATGCATGATGAATGTAATGTAATTCGAACGTCGTATCTTACCGATTGAAATGCAATTTAAGCACTAATTTCTTTTGAGAACTTGAATACTATGGACATTGTGTTCCGAAAAGTGTGTTTTATCTTTCATGCATGAATTCGAGAGACGGCAGAGATTTGCGAAATCAAAATAGTATAGTACTAGTTTTGGACCGAAATCTGTGTTATCTAGTTTCCGTTGGACCTGTCATTGTAAGATTGGGTAAAATTGACATTTCATTTAGATCTTGATGAAGCATTAACCGAGAAAGATTGAGGATCAGATGATTTCTTATTGCTGTTGTTTTGCTTTTATTTCTTTTTGGACTTGTGCATTGCAAATGTACATTTAGATCTAAAAGTATATTTGTTCAAAAAAAATTCTGCAGTTACTCTGAGTTCAAATATAGTTTTGTAATTTTTCAACTGAAAACCAAACATGCACTGAATAGTTGGATGAAGAATATCATCAAATGTGATGACTAGTATAATGGATAGTCTGATTTGTTCAAGTTCGGCAAGCCTTAGTTTGCGTACTGACCAAGGTTGCTCACTCATCTGCATAAGCGGCATTGGTACTTAAAAATAAATGGAGATTGCTGCAAATGATTTCTTTATTGATAAACTGAGGAAAGCTAGGGATATTTTAATTACTTATTTAGCTGATTAGAAACATTTGTATTAACCGATGGTTTCTCTTTTCCCAATATTAAATTATTGTAAATGCGGTCACTTTTGATATGAATTGTGGGTCAGTTTTGCAAAATATGGATAGACTGTTCTCTTCCAGCGGTGATGGTGTTTTCATACTTGAAAGTCATTCTCTGGTCTTCTTTTGTAAACATTAAATCCATCATTGTTTTATTTAGTTTCATAACCATGTGCACAAGCTGCATCAAAGTATTATTACCATTTTACCAAGAAAGTGTCTTGATGCTGATCTGCCTCCCCACTCAGAGGGATTACTTGTTTAAATGTTGCAGTTTTTTTGTGTAATTTGTCCATGAAAAAGGTAAATTTGATTGGCTCTCCTGCAGGCTAGCAATGAATATCCACTAGAAAAAATCCTGAACGAGGCTTCCATGGAAGACAGAACTGTTATCTTGACCACGTTAAATGAAGCATGGGCAGCTCCAAATTCAGTCATTGATCTTTTCCTTCAGAGCTTCAGAATAGGAGATCGTACCCGTAGGCTATTAAACCACTTGGTAATCATTGCATTGGACCAAAAGGCATTTGCACGCTGTCAAGTTATACATACCCACTGCTTTTCTCTTGTTAGTGAAGAAGCTGACTTTCATGAAGAAGCATACTTTATGACTCCTCGCTACTTGAAGATGATGTGGAGGAGGATTGATTTCCTACGCTCTGTTCTTGAGATGGGATACAATTTTGTGTTCACGGTATTTTTCCTTTTCATCACTAATCTCTTCAAGCTCACTAGGACTAACCTGTGTAAGCCTTAAGGTTCTTTTAATTTTATCAGCCATGACAAAATTCTCGTAAGTTGTGATGTTTATTGTTAACGATTTTTTTCCTTGATAATAGTGCTTAACGGGTTAAATTGTCTGTTAAACAAATGAGGAAATGGGTTGCGTATGATTTGACTCTGTATCCTACTAATGGGCTAATTTAGTAGCATTTTACAAGTAAATAATATATTGATTGTAGCAACATGAGTACATATTGTTAGATTTATCTTTTTAGTTAAGGTGTGGAGTATGTTGCATTTTTTTTTAGTTTGATAAGGATATGTAAAATTTGATAGTGGAAGTTGTGAACAAAGCGAAAGCTCTTTTTCTTTGGGAACTATTATTCCTTAGTTATCATCGAAAATTGAACAAACTCTTCTCCCTCTCCACCTAAGTTTTTCTCATTTCCAGACATAAATGTGGAGGCGCAATAAAAATTGATTGTATGCTGAATCCAAAGATCTGTCTCAAACTTTGACTTCTGAATTGCAGTTGAACTGATGTAACAATGATACCAAACTTTTGTATATGTCCTTAAATTTACCAAATTGTTGTCTCAACTGACAGGATCGTCCATATCAATTCATAGTCTCATTGCAGCTAAGTTTATGGCTATGCATTTTATTGTTGCTGACTTGCTGTAATTATTATATTATTATATCTTCCAACAATTTATTTTCTTTTTTAAAAACGGGAAACCATCAAAAGGAGAAGACTTCAAAAATTCTATATGAGAAGCTGGATACATTTCTAAATCTAGGGTGTCTTAATTGATACTTACTTTGGTGTTCCTCTTCCAGGATGCCGATATTATGTGGTTTAGAGACCCATTTCCCCGGTTTCACCAAGATGCAGATTTCCAGATAGCATGTGATCATTTCACAGGTAGCTTTGATGATGTACAGAACAGACCCAATGGAGGGTTCAACTTTGTAAAGTCCAATAATAGGTCAATAGAATTTTACAAATTCTGGTACTCTTCTCGAGAAACCTATCCTGGATACCATGATCAGGATGTACTTAACTTCATCAAGGTCCACCCTTTCATTACTGATATTGGACTAAAGATGAGATTTTTGGATACAGCTAATTTTGGTGGGCTTTGTGAACCAAGTAGGGATTTAAACCAAGTTTGTACGATGCATGCAAATTGTTGCTTTGGTATGGATAGCAAGCTTCACGATCTTAGAATTATGCTTCAGGACTGGAAACATTATTTATCCTTGCCTTCAAGTTTGAAGAAGTTGTCGGTTGTTTCGTGGAGGGTTCCTCAAAAATGCAGGTTGGCCATATACCAAGCCTTTCTATTCATAAGTTAACCTTGTTTTTTATTGACCATTCTGAAACTACTCTTTATTACCATTTCTTTAATGTGTTCTTACTGGGGTGAAATTTCTCCTCAGCCTTGATTCTCTCAGGCACCATGGTTCACCAGAGGGAAGTGTTCAAGGTTAAAGTTTGCATTACATGTGTCACATTTAAATGTGGAAGTTCAACGATGCTCCAAAAAAGGTCAGATATAGATTAAATAGGGAAATTAATTTTGCTCCGCCAACATTTGAAGGAAGAATCTTTCAACGCAAAAGAACACTTAGGCAATGTGAAGGATGTAACCCGCTGTTCAATTCATTGATTGAAATGTTTCCTAACGTAATTTTTCTGTGCAACATTTTGTTGTATTTTTGTTGAACTATTTTCCGATCCTTAACACACCACCCTGAACTAGATAGAAATGAAGGATAACAAGGTGGAAGTGAATAATTGAAAACGATATTGATGACTGATTCCTTTGCTACTATCTGTTTCTCTACATTGTAACTCAAGTGCTAATTTAGTTGTTCTATCTGTCCATGATTTTGGCCAAATTGAATCGGCCTTTAAAATTTAAACCCTATTTCCAGTGATAAGTTATTCAAATTAGTTTGGAAGAACTTATTTACAGCTCATTTGAGTTTGTCTTATGACATAAGTACTTTTGTAGATGCTTGAAAAAGCTTATAAAAATAGTCTCTCCAAAATAACTTATGAAAACAACTTACGATTTAAATAAGTGTTTAATTAAATTGTTTATCGATACACTCAATTAGGTATGGATAAAGTTCCTATTTTAGATGGGAGGTTGAATTCTTGACATTTGTTTGGAAATGACTTGCTTTTGCTACTATTTCCATCCACTTGAATTTTAGATAGTTTGTATCTTGTTTCTTTAAATGAGTCTCTTCCTTTATGTTTAACCATTCTTATTTTTATTTTTCAATCCTATTCAATCTTTTTAATATAATATAATATAATTCTATACAAAATAAATTATGAAATAAAAAAATTGCAAAGAAAAATATAAAATATATATATATATATTGATACAAGGGAAAACTAAAACAAGAATAGAACTACAAAACAGTTATAGGGAGGGCAACACCCCTCATATCTTCATACAGAAAGCATTGCAAACTAGACCGAGCCCACTCAAACACCGTGGGCTGGAAACTAGTACCATGTCCCATCGACGCCAAGAAATAAGCACTATGGTTAGACTTGCGATACACATGCCGGAGCTGGCAAGCCCGATCAGTGGCATAGACAAGTTGGATCGCTTCCTGGAGGAGCGGTCTGAGCCAGAGACAATGAGTTTGGTGCAGTAGTACCATACTGCAGACAACACTTGAGTCCATCTCCACCAACAAAAGACTGAACAGCCATCGATCGCGCTAAACGCAGACCCAACACCAGCCCCCACAACTCCGCCGCAACTGAAGTGGAGGAACCCAAATTGCAGCAAAAGCCCCTCGTGAAACGACCATGGTTGAGGGCGTGATTGTGAGAGCCATCAACATTCAATTTAAAATTAATTTACTTAAATATTTGCATTAGTAAAATATGCATAAAAAATAAAATATTAATAAATAATATTATATAATATTGATATTACATAGCTAGAGATTTTTACAGAATTCAATATCTCTTTGATGCTAGAGACAAAAACACCACAAACTAGCCAAAAAAACGATTAAGTGATTTTTTTTACAGCAAAACGATTAATAAATAACAACATAGCAAGAAATGGTCCAACTTGAATTTAAAAAAGGAAATGGTCAAACTTGCGGATAACGAGTTTAAATCCATTTTTGCATAGCAAATTCGAATGGACTAAATTGTCAAGTTAGTCCTCTAAAATCAGGGGCGTTCACGCATATTTGATAACACTATATGATAAATCAAAAGAGAGAAAAATAAAAATAGAGAATAATTTTAAGTACTAAAATCTTAAATATATAAATTTAAAATTTAAAAATATCAAATAATCAAATTTATTCGGATTAAAAAGTAAATTTGAAATCAAATTGATTACAACTTGATTTATGAACTAATTATCTTCACTAATCCAAGCAATTTGATTGGTCTTATTAGATTATTTCGATTCAATAAACACCCGTATTTAAATTACACACTACTAAATTAGTCTCACAGATTTTATTTACCAAATTATTTATGGCCCAAAGTACTTAAAAAGTGAAATTTGTAGGGGAATTGGTAAATACACCTCAGTTTTTTGCCATACACCCCACATTTATTTAAAAAATTACTATTATACCCTTATTGTATGGGTTTTTTTTTTATTTCGCTTCTTTTCCGGAAACTGGCCATACACCCCAGTTTCCGAAATACAGATTTGCAAATTTGTATGGAATACAAATTGTATGGAAACTGGAGTTTGCAAATTTGCTTGCATTCCGGAAACTGAATTTTCCTGGAGTTTCCGGAATGTAAATTTTTCCTGAAGTTTCCGGAATGCAAAAATACATTCCGGAAACTGGATTTTCCTGGAGTTTCCGGAATGTAAATTTTTCTAAAGTTTCCGGAATACAAATTTACATTCCGGAAACTGGAGTTTCCGGAATGTAAATTTTTCCTGGAGTTTCCAGAATGCAAAAATACATTCCGAAAACTCAGTTTCCGGTAACAACGCGAAATTGAAAAAAAAATTAAACAAATCAATGAGGGTATAATGGTATTTTCCTTTTTAAATGTGGGGTGTATATCCAAAAAAATTGGTGTATTTACCAATTCCCAATTTGTAGCATGCCTTTGTTTTTTCGACTAAAAAAAAAGCATGCCTTTGTTTTTTTCCATACATCTACTGAAATCTATATACATATATAAAAGGAATACCAAAAATAACTACCTTTGATGTAGTCTTTTTTATGGACAAAAATATCCTTAATTAAATTGAAAATTGATAACTGTCACTTTTAACTAAAAAATTGAATTTAAATTTACTCAAAATTACATAATATTTATCTTTTCAAAAATGGTATTTAACGATAAGAAAAAGGATGTGAATACAGAAGGCACATGACGTGGATGCACGCACGGCTCCCCATTAGTATGCTATAATGGGGTTATTAAATTTTTCAGAAAGTTTGTAAATATATTACCAAACGCATGTAAAAATGGATTTACAAGGACAAGGAACAGTGAGTAAAGTTAAAAGACAAAATTGTCTTCACGGTAAAAAAATAAAATAAACACAACATGCCGACCGACAATAACAGCCACTATACAACATAAAAAGAGAATGTATAAAAAAGAGATTAAAAAAAAAGAACATGAGACTATACGATTCAAATAATCACAATTTTCGGTACCATATTTGTCCAGCTGAGTCATCTGTCAAGATGCTTGCTGTCTAAAAGAACACCATGTTCCCAAATTTCAGTGTACCTGTTCATATGCAGTTGCACAGATAAGTCAATTAGATGAAACGCAATCATACTGAAACGGTACGTACATTGTTCTTTAACCATTTCCAAAAAGATGTCTGAGATTTTACCAAAATAAATAATAAATAATATTTAGCAATCAACAGATCTAAGGTGTCATTTTCACGCACATCAAGTGTGTCCTCTTACAAGTTCTCAAAAGTTGCAAGAATTAAAATCTTGACATTTCGAACATGTAAAGATGGAAGCTTTAACACAAGTTTGTAACCAAGGGGATGCATGCGCATGACAAGGATTTAGCCTCTTAAAGGTAAGTGATATTAATGATTATGGCATTGAACTTCTACTGTTACTAAATAAGGATCTCAATCACACACAACAAGAAGAACAATTAAGCCTTTTCCCACTAGACAAGGTCGGTCACATAGATCAATAGACACTATAAAGTCCTGTCATTTATTAGATCTATAGACTATTTAGTATTTACCTCTAAATTTCTTTTAATGGTTTGACCCTTAGTTTTTCTTGGTCTCTCTACTTTAAGCTATAGTTTCTTTTATCACATATTGTTGATGTCCTTGATTGGTGATCAAATTAAAATTGAGGTCCTTCTACAACATTTCTCTTTCCTCTCAAATGTCAACGTCATATCTAACAGAAAGCAAACCTATTAAATGGTGGTCATATAAGTTGTTTGGCGAAGAAATAAAATCAGCATACTGAAAGATAAAACATATGAAAACAACACAACTAATAGAACTAACTGAGCTTTATACCTTGTCCCATTAGCATTAATACAAAAAAATTGGCCATGCCGCCATCCGTCTTTGAAATTTCCAAAGTAGGCATCGCCAGACTTTGTGTAGAAACGCCCCTCCCCATTAGCCTTTCCCTTCCAAAAGTTTGCAAACCACCGATCACCCGTGTGAAAATAAAACCAACCCTGCATAATCAATAAGTAGCATTTACCATCCAATTCACCAATAGAATTCCATCTACTCTACGAAAGATTATTGTGTAATAATCCATTATTATAATGTATGAACTTTCGAATTTATAGAAATATCAATCATATGATTTAAAACTTACAGCCGTTTAAAATTTCTAAAAATTAGTGTACAAGATCAACATGAGAACTACTAATAATTGGATACATATGTTAACCAAAACCACTTTCTTTAAGTTGAATGATGGTATAAATATTGTTAAAATTTACACCGGTGTATAAACAGACATATGGCCTCACGCACACACACAAATAAGACATTTTGGCTAAGAAAAACCCCCAGACACTAACAGTTGCTAGAAGAATTACATACCAAAGTAAGTTGAGTCTAAATATAACATATCAACAGTTAAATGATTGCTAAATAAAATTATGTATTGTTCATCTTGAGCTTTGACAATCATCACTAAAGAGTTAACTTTAAGGGTACAAACCTTGCCGTGCATGACATCATCCCTCCATGATCCTTGAAACATATCCCCGTTTTTGAAATAGAATGTACCTATACCTGATCTCTTGCCATGGCGCCATAAACCATCATATATACTTCCATCTCCAAGAACAAGACGCCCCTGGTTGTAGATTTTCATTTTAGTTATTCTATTCAACATGTTGGCCAAAATTAAAAAATAAATAAATAAACAAGCATTCCTGAGTCTAGCTGGACCAAGCTCTGCTTGCTAATTATAGATTTGTAAGAATTTACCTTCCCTTCAGGCAGACCTCCTTGGCATCGTCCCTTGTATCTTCCTCCCCGATATTGCATTTCCACAACAGGACTCCACTTTTTTGACAAATCACGTTCTGCCTCCTGTGCAAAAAATAGTCACTTGGGATCGTAATAACTTCTCAAAGTTTATAACACAAGAAAGGAAGTTTAAAACTAACCAAGTAATGATAGTTACATAGTTTGTACCTATTACTATCATAAATAAACTCTTGACAAATCTCACTGAAACAAAGTACACACTTTTGAGAATACTATGACCACTTAAAAAGCTTGAATTTGTCCTGTGCTGCATAAGCACCAGGGGTATTGTAATCTTGGGTGTTAGTTCTTTGAAATGCTACGTTGTTAATAGAAAATTATCTTCTACCACCTATTAGTAGGAGCTTTAACTGAAGAATCTACATCCAACACATGATAATATCTACGAACGAGTAAGAAGCAAGTCACTTGTATATTTAAGTAAAGCAGGAAATACTTTCAAATGAGGCATTTTCATACTTCTGCAAATAATAAGCAGAGGTCAAACTTGAGCATTGATTTCAAACATTGAGGGGGGTGGGATGGGGGACTAGTTGAATATCAGGTACTGGCCCTACAACTTTTTTGGTTCCCTTTCTTTTCTATTATTTCTTAATGGAATGAAAAGCTTTACTAAAAGAAAGGAAGAACTCCAGTGAAGAAGGAAAATGCATGCTCCCTCAAACAAAGCAACAAATGAAAATAAAACCTGAATAGAGACACAAATATGACAGGTCTCTCCTCTAAAGTACACAAAATAGTAACTAGCGGATAGAAAATGGATACTTGATGCACGTCCAATTTTAAAGAACTGTCTCTTGTTATTTTGTCAACTGTAGAATTTATACATTTCTTTGACATACAACTTTTTTCCACAGATATCATTACTGAGTAGTGAAAGAACACTGCTAATGTTCTCTTTCACTAATATATGCATGAGAATACATCATCAAAAGATTTCAGTCACTATTACCAGCATAGATGCAGCACGAACAGATAGAACTCCATGCTTCTTTGGTTTATTAATATTAGCATACTTTCCCTTCAAAAGTGAAGATGTAAATTCCATTACTGCTTCCACACCTGCATCAGTTACTGCACTCCAAGCAGACATTCCTTCATCTGATGTTGGTATTTTCACATCATTGTTAGTTTCTGACTCATGCTTTTTTGACATGAATGAGATTTCCAAACAGTCTTTCAACTCTTCTGAAGGCCTCACACCGACAGGAAGGTGGAAGATGCTTAGGTTATCAACCATAGGTGTAGCATCAGCTGCCCTTTCTTGGGCCCACTCTTTTGCCACTTCAAATCCAGGGCCGAGATTCCAGTTATCAAGTTGCTCCCTCTGAAATGCAGAGTCCCCTGGTGCAACTTCATTTGAAATTGAACAATAGAACAACAGAGATAGAAATTATTCAATTGTCAAGAGCACCAGCACGAAGAAAAAGAATTTGCAGTCTCTCAAAATTACCTTCTTCATTAATGGATTCATAAACGATGGGACAATTGGCTATAGTGTCAAATAAATCTTCTTCATTTTTTCCAGAATCCCTATTATATTTCAGAAGCCAAAATGAGGAGAGAGAAAAAAAGGATAATAGCAGGATAAAATGTGTTGAAAAAAAGGGAAAAGAGGGGAAGATTAAGATAATGTAAGATAGAGACAAAACCTTGAAGCAGACAACTTTGAGCTGTTGTTGCTCACTGCTGGCTCCAACTCCTCATGGCACTTGTCAAATCTGTCATCTATGACACTGGGAGCAGTCCGATTTGACCCCTCATCAATGTCATAAGAACCCATCATTTCATGAGAAGATACTGCAGTTTCTTTCTCAGTGCCAACTTGTTGCTGTCCATGTCTTGCCCAAAAGCTAAAAACAAGAGGAAAATGCCTGGCAAGTTTGGACAATATACCCTCCTTCTGGGAAGAATGTTGCACGTTTAAGCTGCTAATCATATGAAAAGGGAAATCTGTCAGGTATTCTTGGAAGCATGGACCCCAAATATTTAACAAATAAAGAAAAACCTTGTCCCATTTATTACATCTGATTCATCATTACCATCAAAATTATGCATGCCACACTATACAATGACCATGTAGAAATGGTCTAATGAATAAGGAAAAATATATTAAGGTTAAGGAAATTAGTAGTAGCCCAGGACCATATGCACTTTGAAATTGAGTCAGCTTATCAGCTAATAAGTCTTTTACGTCAATATATGACTAGTTTTAGAAAATATGCACAGGATAGTTTTGATAATCGATGTTCTGAGTTTTCCAATACTGAGAAATTGTAGATGCCCTAGATATTTTTTTGAGGGGGGGGGGGGGGCGCTACCAAATTAGTTAATTTAGTAGTTATCATCCAAATGGTTCCAACTCTTGGCCATTCATCAAAGGAAGCCTTAGCTTTTTATTTCCTCCAAAGGATAGTCAACAACAAAATGGTTTGAGAACATGGAATTATCCTCTTAATCCTAACACAACTTCATTCTTTACAGGATCAGTTCACAGCCACTGAACAGACACTTGAATTGAAATTCCTTTTTTCATCCCAGCTTACACTAGAAAACGCTCTTCTGTTAAACCAATGATGAGATCCTAGTATACTGTCATTTATCAATTACGTATTATTACTAGCAATTTCACTGCCTTTAGTTTGGCAGAATTTCCAGAAACCTGTTTTCAAAATCTAGCAGTTCTCTTGTCATCGAGTGCCAATATTATCAATTCAAACCTAGTCAATCTTCAACTCCAAATGAGCCCCATTTATCTTTTGTTATGAAGTCTCTTTAAAATATAGCAGACAAATATTAGAAAATAGACAGCATCCCCCCTCCCTCCCAATTGAACATGTAAACACAACCAGAAGAAGAAAAAATTGGGTGATAGATGCTTACCCAAGTCTCCTAATTGTGAAAAAACAAAGATACTCACCCAAGCGCAAGGACAGTTGTTATGAGTAGGTTGGGCTGTACTTGAGGCTCAAGTACTGTTGATATTATAATATCCCCCGTGTATTCTGTTGTTTGACGGAAAGTATGCAGAAAGACTGCTATATCACTATCATTGATGGGTACAGAACACGCAAGAATGCATATAACTACAGTGTTTGGATCCTGAACAAAATAGTAATTACAATAAGTTATACCATAGAAGAAAAGGAACAAGAACGCAATCAGAAGAGTAATAAATAAAACTTAAAAGCTTATAATAAATATTTTTTTTAAAAGGCTCCACACTAAACAAAAGGCAGAGGAAATCATTCTGAAAAAGGATCTACCAGCAGCATAGGCATTTAATACAAAAACAACACATTTTTGTGATCCACAACAAATAAAAATACCTAATATGTGTAAATATGGAAGGTAAGTGATACCTTCAAAGAAACACCCAGGAAAGGACAATCAAATATAGACTGCAAAATTGAAGTCTTGATATTATGTGCAGATCCAAATCCAATCCTTGCTTCTTTACAGCACTCCAATATCTGTACATAGTAAGACTGGTTTTAGAAAGGAATGGGTGAAAGGAAGTGGAACCATGAAATTTGGATTAAAAAATAGAGTGCATTGATATTCAAGTTTGATCCTGCTTCAAGAAAAATATAAACAAGGCTATCAATTAACTTAAAAGAAAAAAAGAAGTCTGATACTATCAGGGTGAAAATCTTAGAAACTTACTTTATTAATTTCCGAATTGCTTGCTTCTCTCATGCTATCATGCAATCGATCTACAAATTTTCTGTGCATCTCCTGCAAAACTTTCCATCTGTAACCACATGATATTTTTACACAAACAAATAGCAAGACACATACTGGAAAATAAAACTTACAGATTTTAGAACAAATACGGCCTGAATAGCTAGCAAAACAGCATCATTTGCAGTCTTTATAGCCTCATCTAGAGTCAGCAAGTCTTTTTTGAGCAGTGCATCAATATCAATTTCTGTGACATAAACAATGAAAGTAAGCAAAATTTCAGATTTTTTTGTAGGCCTTTTGGTGATCCTATTCAAAATAAATTATACTTCCGTTTCTCCCCTTTTCAATGCAGTTTATTCATCAAATTGACAAAAAAGAGAAAGACAACTATAATATCATTAACAGGCAGTTTAAAACAATTTCAAGCCTCACAAATATAAATCCATCCCAGTTATCATACCTTTCCAATTATTTGCATACTATGTGTTACACTTGAGAAACTTTGGATGATTGGAATAAACATTTGATAATTGTATCGAAGATTGAGTGTGTTCAGGCAATATGGATCAGATGTCTTTCATATGTAGGCAATGCAAGAGATATAAATAAAAAGGCATTCCTAAAATATCTTCTAAAAGTTTATTCTTTCTAATAATTGGTTAGCTATATTAGACATATAGGAAGGTCTTCAAAGTTCAAAATCTGTCCTATGTGCCCTATTCTTTAGGCCAGTCAAGTACAGATTACACTTTTATGGTTTCAAGGTGATTCCCAAAGTAAATCTTGCAAAAGTACATAACCAGGAGCTTTAGAATGGTACTTATTTGTTATTAGGTTAATAAAAATATACATATATATATATATTGCCCTCAGTCTGCACTGACTACTACATTAAGTCACTCCAGACCCATGGCCATGAGAGTAACAAACTCAGATGACACCTGCCATATATCAGATTAACTATTGATGACTTATAACTGATTCACTTTCACAAATCTTGTTGCCAAACAAAGACATCGCACCAGCTATTAGCAAGCTTCACCTTCAGACTTAGACAGACAAAAATGATAACAATTAATGAAGTTTTTAGTCAAAATAACTAAATGTTATTTTCAGAAAAAGAAAAGCTTCCATTTTAAGTACTAAATTCAGATTGGCAAAAACCAATGGACCCGGAAAAGTTGCAAACATATGGCACATGGCTCACCAATTAGTAAATTAGTATTCTCCTTAAGTTTCCCCATCAAAGCTTTTACCTGAGGATTCATGACACAAATAAATTATCATACAGACAAAATGATCTAAAAGAAATGATTGAATTACAAAACAGTAATGACTAAAAAAGGAAACTAATGCAATCATTAAGTGAAAAATATTAAGACATCTAATAATCTTCAATGGCATTTTCCTTAGTGGTCATAATTGATAAGATGCTGAGCGCCTGAGCCCACTGAAATATTCATCATATTGCAGGTAAAATTGTTTGAAAAACTATGATAAAGATCGCTTTGTGGGTGTGATAATTAGTAATTACTTATGTCATTACAGCAACAAAGTATATTATTCGAAGTGTCAATGATACCTCATCTTGTCGTCTTAACCCTTCAAAGCTAAAAGGCTTCAAAATTACAGCAACTGTTAATCCATTTGTGGACCTTACAGTTTCAAAAATATCAACAGCAACAGTATGGTCCAATCCATATCCTGCACTAGCCACCTAAAGAAGAAAAATGGGGGGAAACCATCCAAAAGTCATACATCAGAATTTAGACCACTTTCATTTGAATAAAAATAAAATATATTTATCCTATGGGATAAAGCAAAGTAGACACTCAATGTAACTTTATGGATGAAAATTACCAATATTGAAACAAAAGTTTTTCTACAAGAGTTTTAAGGTAAGGAATGTACAAACAAGGACAATAGTCTTTGAGCATGACTTCATAAATACTGGAGCTTTGACAATTCCTGAGCAAGGTTCTGGAGAAATAACATAAAATATCAGTACCTTTTAACCACAGAACTTGGATATCTATGAAGTTTTGAAGTTTTGAATTGAATTTCATTCATGCAACGAGGCATTTTCCCCCATTTTTCGTTACTTATTTTCTTTTTATTGAAAAGTAATGATTTTGTTTAATGATATCTTCTGATTTGAGCTTTAAGCTTCATTTTTGGTAGTGAAATGCATAGCATAATAAAGAATGAAGAAGAATGTAACTGCAGTTTCATATTTTTTTTTTTATCAGATTAGACATCACAAAAAATATTTTCCTATACATGTTTCCATATTAAACCAGACAGATTAGAATTTATAGGATAAAAAGGAATCACAGAAATCAGAAGAAAACCTTCTTTATTTGACCTTTGTTGTAATAGCACCTCTTCTGATTCTTTCACAAGGATATTCCTGCACAATATTGATATCTTAAGACAAATTCAAAATGCAAAAAAAAAATCCAGAAGAAATTAAATCATTTTATCTGCAATTAACGAGGATCTCAGCCATTAAATGTTTTGGCTGCATGATTAAATATTAAAAGTAAATTTTGTACAAAACTTTTAAGCCATTGGAAAAGAACTGCATGAGGTGCAGTTATTTCATAAACCGCAGGTGATCCAATTCCCGTTTCTCATCCATATGAAGTATAATTTCAAAACTAGTAACAAAACATCAGCCAACTTTCATTACACTGTGAATCCTAGAAAATCGTTTTGATCTTACATGAAACGACAGTGACAACACCATACTGATTCAGAATTCTTTTCCACTATAGAAACGCAATCATCTACAAATAATTTGCACTAGAAATAATTATTCTCCATGATTTTGTGTTTTGCAAACAGGCCCGTTGTAGATAAGGTTTGTTGATTGTTCAACCCTCCCTTACCGTGCGATATACCTAAAAGAAAATCATAAAGTAGCAAATACAACCAAAATTCAAATCCTCCCTTACAGAACGAGGTTCCATTCCATCCACTGAAGGACACTCTCCAAAATTCAAATCAAAAGAATCATTCACTCGAATGCTTGCTACCGACTCTCGTAAATCGCAACAGTTTCAAATTTCCAATTCAGCAATACGAATATCGCGGAAAAACGATTACAGGAAACTAGACGATTACCAAAACCGCAGTGACGACAACTGAAATGGCGAGTTCATGCAGAAATCGAGAACCGCGTCCTTCCTACAGCCAATGCCAATCACTTCGACGGCATCGGATTTAGCTTCTCCGCTCTCGATTCCGCCATAACCGTTCGACGACGGACCTTTCTCCGAGCACATCCTGATCCGAACAAACGGTTTTGAATTGAGACTCCGACGAAAGCCGTAGTCGCGGCGACGGAGACGAAGAGAGCATCGGCACCAAACTGGATTCAAGGAAAATGGGAACAAGAAAGCATTAGAAGAGGCTTTGAAGCTGGGGAAGGCAGAAAGCTCCATTTATAGTTGGGGCTCGCGCGGTAAAAGAGATAAGGCTTCCATTGAGTAAGCAACAAGACTACACAACAAGGCTAAGCTATGTTCACGTTTGCTTGTTCTGCAGTGAGGATTCACAGTCACAAATATAAGGAGAGTGAGCGATTCCTTTTACGAGGAGGAGGGTGATTTAGATTTTAGAGTTATATACACACATAGGTCGAAGAAATTTAAATTTCAGTAACTAATTTATAATTTATAATAATAATAATAATTATATAAATTAATATTCACTCAATAAAAAGTTATTAAAAAAACGACCTGAATTCAGCCAATGGGGTTACCACATAGCATAGGGATAGGGATCCTCTATTTGCACTCAGTTTGTATGGCGTGTGTATCTTTTAATCTAAATTTTATTATATAAAAAAATCGAATTCAAGTATTAAATCGAATTTAACAATTAACTTTTAAAATAATAATCATCAGTCTTTTAGTTTTTTTTGTCTTACATGAGATAAAGAATTATCGGTCTTTTTTTTATTTAAAGAAAATATTTTCTTTAAAAAGGGCCAAGCCATGCTCCTAATATCCTATACATGTTAGCATTGTTGTTGCAAGAGTTCTATTTTAGGGCTAGAAATAAACAAGGCTTAAATATATTATAAATTTTTTTAAATTTGGTCGTTTTGATTTTAGTCCTTGTAAATAAAAGTTAAAATTTTTTTGCCCGACAAATTTTTTTTAATTTTAGTCCTTCTAGTGATTTGAGGCTGAGGTGACATGGACACGTCACCTCATTAACCAGACGTGTCATATTCTAGAGCCACATCAGTCTGACACGTCATTTTTAATTTGGAGAGACCTACCACGTGTTTCTCTCTCAGCATAGCCCCACCACCCCTCCCTCTCTCTCCCTCTCTCTCTCTCACTCAGCACAACCCCCACCCCCACCCTCCTCCACCCACACACACTCTCTCTCATTTTCTCTCTCTCACCACCGCCCCACCGCCACCCACTCTCTCTCTCTCTCTCTCTCTCGTTTTCTCTCCTCAACAAGGTACCAACTCAGTGAAGCCCCAGAATCAATGTGCATGGAAAGGAGATAGAAAACGAGAGAGAGGAGAGAGAAGGTCAAGGTGGTGGTGGTGGTGGTGGGAGGAGAGAGAGAGAGAGAGAGAGAGAGAAAAGGGAGGAGAGAGAGGGGGGAGGGGGTGGTGGCGGATGGAGAGAGGAGAGAGAGAAAGACCTTGCAAATTTGAAATTATGTGGCATGCTTAGTTAGCACTTGAATATGACACGTCTGATTAATGAGATGACGTGTCCATGCCACCTCAACCTCAAATCACTAAAAGGACTAAGATAAAAAAATATTCGTAGGACCAAAAAACTTTGACTTTGCAGGAACTAAAATCAAAACTGCCAAATTTGGAAGGATCAGAAACATATTTAAGCCAATAAACAATTACAAGTTATATGGAATTTTATAAATATATTGTAAATAAATATAGAAGTATCCGTAACATGTCAAATTCACAAATACAATTTTATATAAGTGTGTGCCTTAATTTCGTTTAAATTGAATTAAAACGATATTTAAATTAAAATTCAAAATTCAACGTAATCAAGCTAATAAGAAAAGTTGGCTTTTGTATATAAAAAAAAAATTTGGCTTTTAAAATTTCCAATTAATTTGATTTTCAATTCATCATTTTTTTAAGTATTAAATTGGTTTACAAATATTTCAACTAGTTATATAATCAACTTCTTTTCTCGCAATATCTTAACTCCCTTCCATGCAAGATTAGGCCAATTTGTTTGTGTTATTTTCTAAAAAAGTTCGGATTAAAGTGGTACGAGTTTGGATACGAGTATGAAAGTTGAAACACTGCCTCACCCCGATACACCCCCATTTATTACTGGCAATGGCAGGTGAGGCGGTAATACCAATATTTTGATTTTGCAATAATGGGTCTCACAACATTTTTGTTAGTTGCAAAAGGGTCTGCGATAAGATAGGAAAACGGTGGAAATTAAGCCCTAAAAAGTAAAAACCAACTACCAATAGAGTCATGTGTCCCGTGAGTCGTGACCTTAAAGCCCTCTGTCAGATACTCAGATGACCCCCCACCCCTAGCCAACTGGGTGGGTGGCACTTAGCATGGACCAGTGAGTGTCTATGATGGATCATCAGTTGTTAGAATCATAGATATATTAATTTTTAAATTCAAGGGTCAAGATTGAGGAAAGGTGACTAAAAACACAAATTTCATTTAAAATAAAAAATTAATTGCTCTAATGTTCTTTGTAATTTTTATATTTACAAAAATGAACAAGAAAAATAACATATTAAAAAGCTCTCCCTCTCCCTCTCTCCCCCTACCCCTCTCTCTCGCTTTATCTCTCCCCCTCTCTCCCACTCTCTCTCAACCTCCCTTTCTCTCTCGCTCCCTCCCTCTCCCTCTCTCTTTCCCTCTCTCACTACCTCCCTCTCTCTATCGCTCTCTCCCTCCCCCTCTCTTTCTCGCTCTCTCTCTCTCCCCACTCTCTCAATACCTCTCCCTCCCTCTCTCTCGCTCCCTCTCCCCCTCTCTCATCCCCTCTCCCTCCCTTTCTCTCTCGCTCCCTCCCTTTCTCTCTCACTCTTTCCCTCCCCCTCTCTCTCCCTTTCTCTCTCCCCTGTCTCTCGCTCTCTCTCCCCCATTCTCTCTTGCCCTCTCTTTCTCCCCCTCTTTCCTTGCTCTCAATCGCTGTCTCCCTCTTACTCTCTCTCGCTCTCTCTACGTCTCTCCCTCTCCCTCTTGCTCTCTCTTTCCCTCCCTCCCTTCCTCTCTCGCTCTCCCCTCACTCTACCGCTCAGCAAGAGGGAGAGGGAGGGACGTAGAGAGAGCGAGAGAGAGCAAGAGGGAGAGGGAGAGAGCGATTGAGAGCAAGGAAAGAGGGGGAGAGAGAGAGGGCAAGAGAGAATGGGGGAGAGAGAGAGGGAGGGAGGGGAGAGAGCGAGAGGGAGAGGGAGAGAGAAAGGGAGAGAGAGGGGGAGGGAAAGAGTGAGAGAGAAAGGGAGGGAGGGAGCGAGAGAGAAAGGGAGGGAGAGGGGATGAGAGAGGGGGAGAGGGAGGGAGAGGTATTGAGAGAGTGGGGGAGAGAGAGAGCGAGAAAGAGAGGGGGAGGGAGAGAGCGATAGAGAGAGGGAGGTAGTGAGAGAGGGAGGTTGAGAGAGAGTGGGAGAGGGGGGAGAGATAAAGCGAGAGAGAGCGGTAGGGAGAGAGAGGGAGAGGGAGAGTTTTTTAATGTTACTTTTCTTGTTCATTTTTGTAAATACAAAAATTACAAAGGGCACTAGAGCAATTAATTTTTTATTTTAAATGGAATTTGTGTTTTTAGTCACATTTCCTCAATCTTGACCCTTGGATTTAAAAATTAATATATCTATGGTTCTAACAACCGATGGTTCATCGTGGACACTCACTGGTCCATAGTGGACCACTCCTAGAGTGATCCATGCTAAGTGCCACCGGTCAACTGAACAGATGGTCTCACTATTCCCTGGAACAACGTTAACATGCACCACTTGTGCCACTTTGGATTCAATGCATCTTGCGAAGTCTTCACACCATTTTCTCAAAAAAAAAAAAAAATTAGTGTGTTTAAGCAAAAGGAAATACTAGCTGGTAATATGTTATTTGATATTTTTAATACTGAATAAAAATCATTTTAGTCTCATTTAAATTCGCAACATATTCAAAATTCAAAATATTTAATTTACTTTCACATGAGTTCCATTTGCAATTGCAGTAAATAAAGTAACTGCTCAAATAAAAAGATGTTATAAATTAAAAACAAATTCAATATTATATGCATATATGAATTGCTCAATTTTGACTAAAATTGTATGACGTATATGTCAAATTCTCAACTGTTATACATTTTTTACAAAAAAATGTTAATTAAAATATATTTTATTGAAGATGGGAATATTTATACATTTTCATGATTACCATATATTGACTTGCACCCTTTTTCTTTGACCGGAAATTTTACTCTTATTGACTTTACTTTTTTTAATAATTTAAAAATAAAATATCAACAATGTACTTTTTCAAGCTTTCAGATAATCTCTTTGCTATCTTCGTATAAATATTACATGTTTGTTTAGTATCTGTGCTAAAAGACTAATCTCAATCTAATTTTGGTACTTGGGCTCAGCTTTGTTGAGATTACTTTGAAAGAAGCAAGTTGATCGTGATTCCTGCAGGTAGGTAAGAAAAAGAAACATTGTTAGCCCTATATATTTACTTTAATTATTTGTTCAATTCGTTGTTGGAGCTATATATTCTGTTTTCACCAATTTTGTTTTAGATTTTAGAGTTTTTGTATTCTATTCTAAACTATGGTGTTATTGTCATGTTTAATTATTAGTGTTTCACACAAATATTGTTGTAGATTATAACTCATCCGAAGAGCCAAATATTCGAAATATGATCACTTTTTTTTTTTGGTCAACAAATATGATCACTTTTAGTCAATCTAGTTGAAAAGGGTTAGTTTTTTTTTTGGTCAACGTAGTCCACCTACGTATTTTCTTTTTGGTCAATTCCCTTTCACAGACTGGGTGCAGCCCATTGACTTTAAAAGCCCGATCTATTACCCTCGACAACTTGTGGATTGGGCCCTTTACCCATTCATCCCGAAAGGGATCGACTAGCCGGATGGTTCCAAAATCCAAAGTATTCTCTCCATTAATTAATGCTTAGCTTGTTCTTTATATAGCTCCACCAAATTTGACAATTTGTTCATATACATGGTTGGGGTACCCTAACACAGGGAGTTTGTAATTAAGAAGACAGATCGAGGAGAAACTATGAGATGAGACAAGGCTATATTTTGTAAGAAGAAAATGTCATTGTGTGTGGAACAAGTTGAAGTCTCAAGAAAATTAGAATACTCATATTTCGAGTTCATTTTTTGAATTTGATTTGTCAAACTTAAAATTGAGTTATCTAATGTTCATTTAACTGCAATGAATCTGGGTGAGTAGGTACTTGGCGTTAATAACAAATTTTGTTCAATGTTTTTGAAACCGTTGGTTTTACTTATTTCCTTGCATACCCAGACTAGGAGTTGAAACGTTTACCGTTTTGAGTCTAAAATAATAAAATACAATTTCAAAGTAAAAAAGAAATATGTAAAAATGTTGGACAGGTCTTGTTTTAAAAACCGGTATTAGTTTTCAGTCAAAAAAAAACCAGTATTAGTTATTTTGTTTGACTGTTTTTGTATTCCTGTGCTTGAATATTTAAAGAATTTAAGACTAAACAATGAGGCAGTACAGTTATGGATGCAGGCTCTTATCCTTTTATATTACATACCATAATTCTTTAAGATTTTCCATTTGGTTTCTTGTACTTTGGATGTTTGTCTAGAAGAATGACAACAGAATAGAAGCCAACAAGGAAAACGATGATTGGGACTTCATTACACATACATTTTATTTTTTTATTGTCTGGGCCGGGTCCTCTATTTTCACCGTTAAACTTAATTAATTCGAAATAAAATACAGCTTGATTGATGTTAAGATTAATATTAGCCAGTAACTTCACCAACTTCCGTATAGGTTTTAAGTCTAGAGATTAGGCGTCTGAAGTTATAACTTTGTTGGCCTGTTCATATGCTTAACAGGTTGGCTATATATTGAAGAAATTATATTCCTTTAAAGTATGAGTTTGAGGAGAAACTTACTCCCATACTTCGTTGATTATATGCGAAAAAGGATCAGATTAAAAATTAGTAATTTAACATCACCTTGCAGGTACTATAGTATTCAGTAGAAAAATACTTACGAAAAACAATTTGTATTTTTTGTATGAATTCATGAAATATATAATTGTGAATGAATGTTTTATTTTTCACTCTCTTTGATTTTTTTTTTATCGGGAATGATTTGCTTTCCCCCCTCTCATCTCATAAATAAATTCATTTCATTCGTCTCATATCAAATAATAAAAAATCTATTTATTATTTGTTAATCAGTTTGACTGTAAAATTTGTTGATTTTCTACAAATATAATTAATTCTATATTTTTCTATTATTTTTTAGAAAAATAGGATATATGTATTTTGTAGTATTTATGTCAGAAAGTTATGTTAATTTATCACGAATTTTTATATTTAAAATTTTTATTATGGGTAAACTCATTTATTTTGTAAGGGGATAATTTAACTCATTTACCAATGTAACACTCAGATTATTTCTATAATATTTTATACCAATATAAAATTATTTGATGTGTCATTGATTTTTTTTCTTTTGAAAAATTTGATGTGTCATTGATACATACCAATATTCATATATTTTAGAATGTTATAGTAGTGGGGTGTTTTAATTAACAACCATAGGAATGATCTCTCTTTCAGTGTAAAAAAAAAATCTCTCTCTCAAATCTCAATTAGGCTCGATAGTGTTACTGTACGGTTTTCAGAAGACAGAGCTAGCAATATGCTTAAGGTTCTATAGTAATTAAGCTCTATTATAAACTTGACCCATTTATGACTTTCAAAATTGGGCCATTATTATCTCTCTTATAGTATTAATTAATATGAATCTAAAAAATCTTATTTATGGTTATGCTGTCATTCCTGTCAAAGAATGACAACCTCCTTTGCAGCCATTGGTTGTTTATTGAAACTTTATCCACAATAAAATAAGATTAAGAGGAAGGAGACAGCAACGTGAAGAAATGGAACAAAACTGTGTCTTCCTAAAAATAATAATAATCATATACAAAAAGGCTTGATAATAATATTATTAACTATCCCTGTCAAAGGACCCCATAATTCCCGAAAAGCACACATTTCACCTTATTCTATTCCATGGTAATATCTCGGAATATATCTGGTTGACAGTGATTTTCAATTTCAATCCCACGGTCTAGAATTCAGCTGTCTCATGAAAAAAAGAAACAGGGCTGTGACCTTATCAAACTGCACCCCTTATGATTCTCAAAAAATTCTGTGTGATTTGTTTATCCATAGTGGTTGGATTAGGTCTTTTCTTGGGTCTTTTGATTGTGATTTCATTTTTTCCTTTAATTTCCCCCCACTTATTATTTTTCTTTATTATACCACAAGAAAATGACCAAATTACCTTTTTTTTTGCTTCTTGTGATGTGACTTTTTTCAGCGAGGACTGGACCAGCCACTAATTAGTCATATGCATTTGCATTGCATGCAACAACAACAACTGAACAGAAAGAAAAGAAAGCACTTCATCAACCCAAGTCAGCCAAACACAGCAAAGAGTGTTTCAGAACCCTTTTTTTGCCCTTTCCATGTCAGTGACCCTAAACGGTAACAGTACGGTACACTCTGCCTCCGCTGAATTTCAGACAAACAGTGTCGTCCATCCCCTCCCCCAATCAACCATCAGGTGTTTTTTTTCTTCTTTCTTTTCCCCACTTTATTATGAATTACAAAACCAAATTAAAACAAAAAACAAAAAAAATTCCTCTCTTACCATTTTATTAATTAATTAATGTCTAGTGTCATTTCTTTTTATCAAGAAGTTTGATAAATCAAAATTGTATTAAACTGGGATTAGAAGCACAAGGTATGTCCAACCCAACAATCAACCAATACAGAATACCAAAACAGAAAACAAGTATACAACATTTCTCTGTCACAACCCGCAAAGAAAACCATAGTGGCCAAATTTTTTAAAAAAGTACTCTATTTAAACACAAATGGTTAATGTACTCTATTTAAAGGGATAAACTTGATTGATACCAAAGTTTAATCCCTGTGATGGAATAATATGTTATTAAATTTTATTTATCTTTCAATTAAATACAGATTAATAGAAATGTCTAGTTTCCCTGAAATACTGCAGGTGAAGAGAAAAGTATATATTTAATTTACTCTGTATTGGTTTGACGGTTTTAATTAGACTTTTCATTGTAGTAACTTCTTTTTTAATTTTGAAATTTTGTGTGAGGGTCCAGTGGGGGCTGGGGTGATGAGGGAAAGTTTGTCTGGGAGTGAGTAAGAAGATACGAAATAAGAGATAGAAAGAGAGGGAAGGAGAGAGAGAGAGAGAGAGAGAGAGAGAGAGAGAGAGAGTGGCGTAGCTGTTTCATGCTGCTTTCACACTTCCTATGTCGTTATGTGTGGCTAGCTAAGGATTGGGTCCACCGACCCGTAGGCCTTACCTTCTCTCTCTTTCATTAATTTTATTTTTTCTCTTTTTCAAAATTGTAAAAAAATTCATTTATGACAAGAGAGAAGTGAGCAAAATCTGGAAAAAAAGCTTTTGAAGAGGAAAAAAAGGCAGAGAATAATAAAGAAAGAAAGAGAGAGAGAGAGGGAAGCAAAAAATGGTGTGTGTATATGTGTTGGTGTATCTGCATGACACCGAATCAGTAGTGAAGAAACTCAGTAATATTACTACTGCTAGCTCAAATTTCTTCTCCTCATTTAAAACAAGCCAACCCCATCAGCAAGAAAATCATATCAAGTAGTAGTGATGAGTGATATTCCCATGGAGGGGTTGATGTTGATTTGCTATTTATATTTCCTTCCTCTTCTATTCTAGCTTGTCTTTTCCCCTCTAGATTCTTTTTTATTTTTTTGCTATTAATTCAAAGAAATTCTATTGCTTATATATATATATATATATATGAGTAATTTTCTGAGATTGGGGGATATATATCATGAATTGAATAGGACTCAATTTGCATGTGGGTATTCCAGAAATATTCTGCTGAAATTGTGTTGTAAGGTTAAAGCAGAAAAGGATTAACACTCATCCCCTAGCTGAAGTAGAAGAAGATATCTATCTATCTATATATATATAGTTGGACTTGCAATTATTAAGATGGCGGCATCATCTTCCTCAGCATCGCTCTTTGGATTTAGAGAAGAGGATCCAAATCAGATGAAGCAACAACAGCATTCCCTGACACCATCATCCTCAACAACTCCTCCAGCTGCACCACCACCCCAGAAGAAAAAGAGAAACCAACCTGGAACACCAAGCAAGTACCTTATACTACAGATTTTATTTATTTTTTGGAAAGAAAGATCTAATCATCTCTAAATCATTTCCCATATATCAATGATGTACAAATTTTCAATCTTTTTTCCTCCATAGATTTCATCTGCTTTCATTCCACAATTAATATACTTCTTGGGCCATCTTATTCTTGTTTTTTTTTTGTTTTGTTTTGTTTTCATTTGATATATATGAATTTCAAAGTGGAACCCTAATTTAAAAAACAAAAAAGTGTAATTAAAATGGATTGAAACTCAATGGGTATGTTTGTCTTGAAGCCTAATTTTTTCTGAACCCCAATTAAAAAGTTTCAGTTTTTTTTCTCTGTGTGTGAATTATAATTAATTTGTAATTAATAATAATTTGTTGTTTGGCATTATTTTCCATGTAAAATTACAATACAGATCCAGATGCGGAGGTGATAGCACTATCTCCCAAGACCCTAATGGCAACAAACAGGTTTATATGTGAGGTGTGCAACAAAGGGTTCCAAAGGGAGCAAAACCTACAGCTACACAGAAGAGGACACAACCTGCCTTGGAAGCTAAAGCAGAAGAGTACAAAAGAGCCAAAGAGGAAGGTGTATCTGTGCCCTGAGCCCACATGCGTCCACCATGACCCTTCAAGGGCTCTTGGAGACCTCACGGGGATTAAGAAGCACTACTCCCGCAAGCACGGTGAGAAGAAGTGGAAGTGTGACAAGTGCTCCAAAAAGTATGCTGTTCAATCCGATTGGAAAGCTCACTCTAAGACTTGTGGCACCAGAGAATACCGATGTGACTGTGGCACTCTCTTCTCCAGGTAATTTTAATTAATCAACTAACTAGCTCTAACTCTAATTAACACCATCACAAATTAACCACAATTCAATTCATCAATTAACATGTTGTTGTAATTACCCCTTTATTAATTTTTCTTTCATTCATTGATGTAATTTTTAGTAACAGACGGTGAGCAATTGGCGCAACGGTAAGTTTGTTGCTTTATAACCTGATCAGGGTCATGCATGGTTCAAATCTGGAAAGAGTCTCTATGCAGGTTTGGGTTTGGTTTTGGGCAGTTTTGGGTTGGGTTAGGGCTTATTAGATTCTTTAAGTTGCTATAGGGAGGAAAAGGGCTTAGATGCTTTCCATTCCAATTTGATTGATTAAGATTCTGTGCTTCCTTTTTCTCTCGGATGGTTTCCTTTGTCATCTTTCCTTTCAATTGGTACGGTGAGACCAAGTGAAATGGATGGAAACATACCCCCACGTGAATGATCCCTGGAAATTGCCTTGGTCGTAGGGGTTTTCAAGCAAATAAATAAATAAATAAGCACACACACACACACGGAGGGAGGGAACACCACACTATGGTGCCACACACTCTCTCTAGATCTTTTTTCTCTCCCTTGTTGTCAAAAAGCATAATAAGCATAAAAGGAGGATATTATGGAAAAAACACTTCACCTTTTCCCATTTTACCTCGGGAACAACGCTGTTTTTTTGCCCTCATTTTTTTTTCCTTCCTTCTTCTCATATTCACGTGTTGCTATGCCATGAAGAGGAGAGAGAGTGTGAGTGTGTGTGGTGCTCTCTGATATGTTGTTGTTGTTAACTAGCTTTGTTTTCTTCTGGGTTGGCTATACGTGTTCAGTACTGTGCTCTTGCAGGTGCTCCTTTTCATGATAACGTTAGGACCTAATCAAACTCTCTCTCTATATATATCTATCTATTTCGTGTGTGTGTGACAGTGTGTGTACTATTTTTTTCTTTTTTCTTTCCACAATGATTTGAGGTTTGTGTGTGTTCAGATTATTAGATGTGCAGTACTTAATGAATGCTCATGAGTAATAACGCATACACAAAGTGGGCACGTCTTGTTGACAATTTTGACACCTTATTATTATAGGAGTCAAACTCTGCCAATCGTGTTCCTAGTTCTTGATTGATCGCTTTCTTCAACATTCAATATATTCTTCTGTTTCGTTTCATTTATTGAACACTCAGTCCTTAATTGACATTGCACTTCTTCATGATCGATTGATTATGATTAATCCCTTTTAAACCCCTATTATTTTTAACACCCATTTAAACATTTTTTTTGTTTTTATTTCTTTCTTTTTATTACATCACTCATCTATCATACATTCTGGATGTTTAAATGGCAAATTCGGTGTCCAGTAATCTTTTTTGATTTATTATTCCACCTCCAGCTGCAGCGTTTATCTTATAATTAGTTGGCTATGTCTTTTAGGAAGTTTTTAGTTATCTTCTTAATCTATCACTTGTAGACTAGTGATTCACGTTATCATTTTATCTAACTATACATACTCGTTTCATAAATGTATACGCAAATATTTGTCCGCCAGTTAATTAAGAGTTTTATTCTTTTATTCGGATGTCAATTTTTTTAACGTGATTTAAGAGAGTTTTATTGTCTTTTACTTGGAAAGGCCAAGTCCTACTTCTAGTAATCTATGTTTACTTCAGGATATGTGACAGCTTTTAGATATCATTGTTAATTACAGTGCCTCTATGGTGATGATCTGTTTCAAGCTAGCTAAGTAGTAATTTTTTTTATTAATTTTAAAGTAAAATATCTTCTGATCGGGAAAAAGTTTCGTCTTGACTTCTCTCTCTTTCTATATATGTAAATTATTAGCTACTAGTACTATGTATATATGTGTGCTTTCTTAGTAATTAACCGATTAATTAAGCAACTCATGAAGCTACTAATTTATGGACTTTCAATGACCAACTTGGACAATTCCGCTGAGACAATTTTTTTTTTCCAGTTAATTACTACGCAAAAAGTATTGTGTGTTTTTTAATGCTTTCAAATTGATGCCAAAACCGGCAATTATAAGTAACGGGAATTTTATTACTCCCTCTAAATTAAATTCAAGACATGTGCCTGAAATGTACGGTTTATTTTTCTTTTTAAACTATTTAATGAAAAATAAAATAAAATAAAATAATCATGTTTAAACTAGTTATATATTGAAAGAGAGGACTAATTGAGACTTGAGAGGATTAGAATTTTAATTTCTCGTATGAGTGTCCACTTATTAAAATATTATATATGTCCGAATAATTTACCTTGAAGAATTTTTTTTTCTCATTACAGTAATTAACTAGTTTCTCAATTTAAATATATTTAAGTTTTATTTCAATATTTTACTCATCACTCAATCATCATGCACCATATATCACATAAATGATCTATTACACATATATATATAGCAACATGCAGGAGATATATGAGACATCATAATTGACTATTTGAATTTTGTGATTATATATTTATATATAATATAATGGCTAATATAATTCACTGTGATATATGCAGGCGAGACAGTTTCATCACGCACAGGGCATTCTGTGATGCATTGGCTCAAGAGAGTGCAAGACAACCACCCACCCTGAGCGGTGGCATTGGCAGCGCCACCCACCTCTATGGTGGCAACAACAACAACATGGGATTAGGCTTATCCCATTCCCAGGTGGGTCCCCAAATGTCCAACTCCAACATGCAACAACAACAACAAGACCACCATTCGACCGAACTATTGCGACTCGGCGGTTCCGGTCGAACCGGACCATTCGACCACATCAACATCCTCTCACCTACAACAACAACAACAACCTTCAGACCCTCACAACACCTCCATAATTCTCCCAATTCAGGCGCTGCTGTTCCCTTCTTCATCAACGATCAATCAAACCATAACTACCACCACCACCCCGACCCCAACCACAACAAGCAACCGTTCCAAGCACTGATGCAAATGTCAGACCTCAACAACAATAATTCCACATCAGCAGGTGGCAATAATAATAACCTCCTTTTCAACCTTCCGTTCCTTTCGAGTAATAGCAACAACTCCTTCTCTGAACACCTCACCAACAACAATGAAGTAGGTGCAAATTTCTTCACTCCTACCACTGTTGTTGGTACAAACAGTGCTCCTTCTCTCTTCAGCAACAGTAACAACAGTGGTGCTGGTTCCTTCTCTCATCACATGTCGGCAACTGCACTCCTTCAGAAAGCTGCTCAAATGGGTGCAACTAATTCAAACTGCAACAACAGCACTGTCTCGGCCTCGTCACTTCTGAAAAGCTTCGGAAGCAGCAGCAGTACTACTACTCATCATTCCAAATCTGATATTCATATGAGGCCAAATATGGTTACTGCTTCTGCTGCAGCAAACATTTTCGGATCAGGGAATATTAATAATGAACAGCAACAACAGGGAAGCCTGCAAGACCTGATGATGAACTCTTCCCTTTTCGAAACTGGTGGAGGAGGGCTTAGTAGTAGTAATAATAATGTGAAGATGGGCATTGGAGGGTCTGATAGGCTGAGTATAACTCGGGATTTTCTAGGAGTTGGTCAGATTGTGAGAAACATGAGTGGTGGTGGTGGTGGTGGAGGGGTTTCTGTTTCCGTTTCACAACAACAACAGCAGCATGGTTTTAATTTGACTTCTTTGGAGGCAGAAAGAGATATTGCTGCTGCTGCTGCTGCTACGTCAGGGCAATCTTTTGGTGGAGCTGGAGGAGGAGGAGGGAATTTTCACTGAGAAATCAGATAAAAGTAGTAATAATCGTCACCTGCAAACCAAGTACAAAGGTACGTGGTCAAGTCCTCTAAACACACAAATAAAAATAGTTAGAATGCATTTTTATTTTTATATTATAAAATGGAAATATATGTGAAATTCTTAAAGAGAGTCGTTACCTATTTAACACCTCTCATATATTTTAAATGTCTTTCTTCTGGTTACATCATGGAAAAATATTGTATGGACACCCCAATGAGTGTATATACCTTGAAAGATAAAGAAATAAAAGAGAAATGAGTAGAAGATACGAAAGATGATACGATGTGATAAAAAAAGAAATATAAAAAGAGATGAGAGGTATTAGATGAGTGTAAAAAATTATTAGATGTTTATTACATATCATATCTATTACTTCTCTCTCCCAAACATTATTCTATAAAATGATTATATTGTGATTAATTAAAGGAATAGAGGATTTCCTTGTGTTTAAGCCTCTTAAGTTTTAAGGGCTACTTTTTGAGTTTTAGGTTGTTCGATATTCGAGGGGTACACGTAAGATGCTATTTTTTTTATGGGTTAAATATGTTTTGGGTCCCTGTAATATGAAGGGTTTTTGAATTAGGTCCCTGTAAAAAAAGTTAAACTTTTTTTGTCCTCCTTTTATTTTATTTTTTGATTTTAGTCCCTGGAGTGAGTTGACCGCTTATGTGGCACTCCCACGTGGCAAAAATGCTGACGTAGTTTGTATAAATGACACATTACCTAATACATCCCTATAAACCAACAACCCCTCTCTCCCTCCCCTTTCCCTTCCCTACCCTTCTCTCTTCTCGGGCCTTCTTCTTCTTCTCCCTCGCTCTGTGTTTCCTTCTTCCTCGGCGGCCATGGGGGGGGGGGTAGATATGAGAATGGGGGGAGGGGGGACGATGGAAGTGAGCGGAAAGGTGTGGGAGGTGACGGGAGTGAGGTTAATGGGGGGGGAGGGGGACAGGTGTGAGGTTAATGGGGGGAGGGGGAAGGTGTGGGGAGAGAGAGGGGTTGTTGTTCTTGTTGTATGGAGGAGGAGGGTGGAGGATGGAGGAGGAGGAGGAGGAGGAGGTTGTGGTGGCGGTGGTGGGTGAGGTCTGAGGAGAGAGAAGAGTGGGGAAGGGAAAAGGGAGAGAGAGGGATTAAAATCAAAATATAAATTTTAAGGGACTAAATTCAAAATATGTTTTTTTAGATGGACTAAATTCAAAACGTAATATATTTATATGGATGTATAAGGTAATGTACCATTTATACAAGCCATGTTAGCATTTTTGCCACGTAGGAATACCACATAAACGGTCAACTCACTACAGGAACTAAAATCAAAAAATAAAATAAAAAAAAGACTAAAAAAATATAACTTTTATTATAGAGACTAAATTCAAAATTTAAAATATTACAGGAATCAAAAACATATTTAATTTTTTTTTTATTTGTTTGAATTTTTGTTTTCTTCTTCTGTGAAAAGGGTGTGCGCTCTCTCTGACATGTTGTCTTGCATGGCGTGGACAGCGACGTTTTGCAGTACTTTGTTTCTTCTCTTGTCTTTCTCCATTTTTTCTCAATTTTATTTCTTTTTTGGAAATAACTTTGGGTTGGCAGGCGCCAGGCAGAGTCACGAGTGACAAACTGGTGGGCTATTGTGACCCAACAAATATCTGCTCTGCTCTTATCAACATGCTACTGCCACGTCCTTTATATATGACCTGCAGACTGCAGCTGTATTATTTTTAACAAAAAAAAAATCTTTGAATTTTAAATTTGGAATCTATGATTCTATTTGTTCATGATTTGATTCTTTTTAACAAAATCCTTTTTAAAAAATTAGTTTTAAAAATTTGTAAAATATTTGATATTTTATTTTGGTTTTATTCGGGATAACTTTAGCTAGTATAAAAAATATTGTATTTTTTGTATGAATATTTTTTTGCAAATGAATTTTTAACTTTTTACTCTTTTTTTCATTTTTTTTCCTCTTACAGTTCGTGTCATATTAAATAGTGCTGTTAATTTACTTGATGAAATTATGTGCAAAGGTTTAGTTGCCGCATGCTAGTCAATGTACACAAGTTTTTCTTTTCTTAATTATAGGATCAAATGGTAGAGAAAAATTTAGTTTATTGGTAATAACTTATTTTAATGTTTTATTTGTTTTAAAAGCTTGTTAGATTTGACTCAACAATAATATTAGTTTTCTTTCTCCTCTATTTATTTATCTATTTATACTTATTTGTACGGTTGCATCTGTGTAGATTGTAGGAGAGTAGGCGAACTCGAATTTTTGAAATCTTTTTCAGTGTTTCGTCAATAATAAGAATCACAAGTGATGGTTTGGCTTTTTGCAGGGATTTCTACTTGTTCCATTGAAACTTGACTGTGTAGCTCCTCTAATTAAGGCTTTTGAGTGCGTCATTCGGAAGCATGTGGGAATTTCTGGATTTTACTAATAGCACAATTGCAGATTACAGGCTTCAAAATTAGGCTTCTCCAACATCCACCGGTTACATCTTTCGCTCCCCTCTCCAAAAACAAAAACAAAAAACAGAAGTTTATCCGGATTATAAACAAACTAGCTTCAAGATTTTCATGGTTTAGGTTAATAGATTTTGTTATTGGACAATGCATTAGTTATTTATTATATTTAAATTCGACTGCCAGCTGTTATGACTTTGTTCATATATATGTTTTTGCATTTTATGCATAAATGTGTATGTATAGCTTCAAAGTGTGACGGGTCTCTCGTTATATCATGTCCTTCTTGGCAATATTTTAAAAAAAATTCTAGAAATAGGTTATTGAACGGGTGAAAAATACTAATTCAATTTTGATGGTATCGAACCAATAATGATTAGATTTTTTTTAATATTATATAATATACCCCAACCCAATAATGCGAAATTGAATAATTATAATAACCCAATAAATACCACATGTAGTAAAGAAATTATAACTATTGTGTTGCTGCACATTGTATAATGAGCGACACATCAACAAATAAAAAACTAATATAATAATAACAATGATAAAAATTATATTATTTTTAATTAGCTAGACAGCTCAACTCATCAAGCCTAAAAAAAAAATTTAGATAGTGCTGTTGGTTAAATAGACTTTTATTTTTTGAACGAACTCATTTAATAAACAGATCTAAACTAGACCAGATTTGATATGAAGTCTAATGTATATCAAATCATAGTTTTTTATTAAGGTCTATTCCTAGTCCTACCCTTACTCTCATATAAAACATCGAGTGAAACGTTGAAAATCACAACATTCATAAAAGTTTAGCGTTGACTTTTCTTTGACTTGAAAAATGTTTTTTTTTTAATAAAAATGGTTCAACTATTTTTCATTAATTTTATGATTTTGAATGAGTTTATTTGGTTCTTAGTTCATCTGATTCTGTGCTTTAGTTGATTTTTTTGGTCAACTGCTTTAGTTGATTTTATTGCTTGAATGGTTCAAACACGTGGACAACAAGAAGTCCATCAATTTTTCGCTCAGCCCAAGATGGTCTACATTATCGGGTACCAATCCTACACTTTGAAGGCCCATTGCAATTTTGGGGTTTGTATGGTGAGGAAAGCCAATTGACCAAAAACAAGGGTGAGGAAAGCCAGAAAGAATGGAGATGTTCATAAGGGGAGAAGTTGTGTTCCAAGGGAAATGGTAAACAGGGTATTGTAAATACGACTTACATAAGCTGACATGGCCTTACATCAAGTCGAGACTAGAGAGATTACACAACAAAGTCTGGCCATCAAAAGCAAGGGAGAAAGGGGAATCAAGTAATCAAAGTCTGATGAATAACTAGGGTCAGCGCCAGGGGAAGATAAAATTGTTTCAATGGAAGTGCTGCCTTAATGTTATCCTTCCAAATTAATAGAGAAAAAAAAAACATTGTGATAAAACTTTTCATTGTTTTTTTAAGTTTTTCTAAACTATTTTTTAACTAAAAATATAATATCTAGAATATTTACGATAATCGGATATTTTAAAAAAGACAATAAACAATTTTTTTTAAAAGTAAAAAAGTAACATTTCTAAAAAACACTCAAGCAACCATATCATAAAATCATTTTTTTTTCAAGTATATCTAAATGCAACCTCTTGACCAAAAAAAAAAAAAAATGCAACCTATATTTAAGGTCCTATACTAGTATATTTGAATGAGGCAAGAATTTTAACATTTAAAATGAAGGTAAAAAAATAGCACCCAGTGCGTATAGATCACCGACTAATTCCTCTTTTTCCATGTTATCTTTTGTGAATGACTTGAATCATTCCTAAATGCTCTGTAAACACGTCTCTATCTCCCCACTCCTTAATATCAATCTCATACAGTAATAAATATACTAGCACGGTGCTTGTGTTTGTGTATGGTTCTCGAAAAGAGCATTAATGTATTGTTTTTCCCAAACATCGAAATCTTTAGTCCTCAATTCCAACTAGACCGAATGCAGCAACTATGATAGGAGAATCTAGTACAGTGTATAACTTGGCCACAACAAGTGCAACAGCACTACATGTAGTATCATCGACCAAAAAAGTTCCAGCGCAAGACTAAATTAGACGTACAGGCAGGAAGACTAGGAAACAAATGCTTGAGAAGCAAACCACGCAAAAGGAAATCATAGGCGACTTATCACAGCTTCCACCTCAGAAGGGGTATAGAGATGATATGTTGGAGCCACCTTGGCAATGTCAACGTTGTTGGGAGTGACCTAAGATGAAAAATACAAAAGAAACAAGTTATACTTTATTTTCCATTTCAGGGGGAGGGGCAAACAGTTGGAAGTGCATGCATTTAACTTTACCTTCTCTTCCATAACTTGCTTCAGAATGGATAAAGCAATAGTCTCGGCTTCTTGAAGAGTTAGCTCCTGCACAAAATTAACCCCAAATTTACTTGTTTTCATGTCATTTTGATGCTTCTATCGCTATAGATAATCCCAAAGCAAACAGTTGAGGGACATGTTAAATTGGCCACAGATGGTGTTGCATTTATTTGACAAATGAAATTATCAAACATTTAATAAGTTTAACATTTTCCAGACAAAAAACACAAGCAATGGACATAAACTTGGACAAAAAAATATTATGATTTGTAGAAGAAACCAAAAAAATAAACATTGTCAAGTGAAAAATTAACTACAGCTACTTGGCAGGTCAAGGATAGGATACAATAGGATTTTTTTTGAATAATCAATTCTGCTTATCACTGACAAGATGTTTTTATCTTATCGTGGATTAAATGAAAATTAGGTAAAACTTGATGGTAAATTTTTTTTTATTTCAGATAAAATATTGTTTGAATAGTGTTACCCCTAAGGTATGGTATTTGTAATGGTGTTAAGGTAAGTTTTCAATCTTCTCCACCGATCCTGCAAAGATTTCTGGGTACGAACTCTCCTCATTTCAGTGTTTTCACTCCTTTTTCCACTTTCCAATCCCAACTAAGTATAATTTTACTATTATAAGCAGAATAGAAGATTAAGAAACAACCCATTGTAAGGGCATGGATACCTTGTTGTATTGTTCTTGCAGAGAACTGTCAGCACCTTCTGATCCTGAACCAATAGCTTTTGCATTGCATTGCCAAAATGTGCCAGAAGGATCAGTGTAGTATCTGCAAATCAGAACATTTCAATTCAGTGAGAACAATATAAGTCCAAAATGAAAAAAAAAAGGTATGAATGATCAGCAGCAATAAGCTGAACTTAACATCTAGTGACGGAAGTAATGGAGATAGGCCAACAAAAAAAAAATACCCATGCTGTACAATTGAGCCTAAGTCCTTAAAGCAAGGTCATGTTCAAATTAACCCCAATTGTTTCCATATTAGGGTTAAAAAAGTGTTAATTAGCTACCATGAACTAGTCTCAATGAAGAAACTGAAAGATCAATATATATTTTTCTGAGAGTTGAACTTACAATGTAGACAGCTAAACCACACAGAAATAAAATGTATTGACACTGCAAATCAACGGCAAGAGGAGGTGAATGCTAAGCCTAAAAGCTAAATTGCAATTCTCTTTAACCCATAAAAGGAATGATATAAAAAATGAAGAAGTACTACATGACTATGAAATAATTGTACATAACTTCACAGTTTCTTTGAGAAACGAAAAAGAAATATAATAGAAAGAAGGGAATAAGTGACAGGTGAAGAGGATATGTTATCCTCCGAGGAACCAGGTGAATAAATTATTGGCAAAAATATGTCTGGTTTAGAAATGATTAAACACCCGCATAGTTAATCAAGTAGATAATAGGTTACTCATTAACCACTCTTTGTACATGAATAGCCAGAAAATCGTAATTGTTCCATAAACATTTTTGCCCATAAGTCAATTCTTTGAAATTTCACTGGTCCCCAGAAAAGAAAAACATAAGATTCAAGGAACAACAGCATCAATTCAAAACAGATCACCCATATCATAGATTCAGACAAACAAACAAAAAAAACAGCCAAACTCAAAAGGACAACTCCATCACATTACCCACAAATAGTCATTGTTTAGATGGAACATATACTTACAAACTAGGTCCATTCTCATCATGGCCAGCAATGAGGAGAGACACTCCAAAAGGTCGAGACTGCCAAAGAGAAAAAAGAAATGGCATGGTGTTAGAATGCATACACAATGGTCTCCGGCTACAGGATCACCACCAACTAGCATTTTGTACAAAAGAAAAAGGTTTATCAGCAAATGCAACTGAACCAATCTGTACGATGTACATCATAAAAAAAGCACCTTACACAAGGAAATACTCCTTTAATTAGGACTGTTATATATTCATCAATTGACGTGAGTTTAGGATATTTGTGAATCCCAAAATGTTGAAGTAACAAGAACTCTGTTTAAATCTTCGATCAACATTCAGCAAATGCAATATAAAGGCATCACCATTTCTAGCAAACTTGTAAATAAAAGGCAATTTGGCAAGAAATGTTCAAAAGTTTTGGTCTTAAACAAAGCATCATGAGCAAGCAAACACAAATAGACATGAAAATCAAAGATAAGAAATTCTTTACCATGGATTCTTCATCACCTTCACCAAAACGCAAGGCTAGATCACAAAGAGCTTGGGTTGTGGACTCAACAGTCATCGGTTCACCATAAGAGAACCTATGATTCTGTGAACAATAAACCAATATATATCAATCATTAACCAATCAACTGCCTAGTGCCTACTATATCCTATATGGGTGACAATACCTGAGTTTCCACCCGAGCATGCTCAACAAGTGTTCGAGCATCAGCAATCAATCCACTCATTGCACAACCTATGTGGTCATCAATTTCCATAATTTTCTCCACACTGCTAGGCTCCTGAAAGCGAATTTTTTACACGACAATATAAAGGATGTTTCGTGCAAGCAAATAATCACAGTGCAAAGCAAAAAGTCAAATAAAATGCAGATGAACTATAAATAAGGTTATAATATAGTAAAATATTTAGAAGTTTATTACATGTAGAGGAGTAGAACCTAACAATAAATGATCTAAGCCTTTGACCGTCAAAGAAAAATAGATCTCTTTTCACCAAAAACAAAATGAAGAATAGGAGGAAAGAAAATCAAGGTAAACAGCATATGACTATAAGCACAGCATAAATTGTATCTAAAATGAAAATCAATAATCAACTGGATGACCCCAAAATTCAATTTATCTGAAGCACATCTGTGTCAGGCAATCGATATTTTGCAATTGACACCATCAAGTTGTACACTGATAGCTAATAGCTAATAGCAGTGTGAGAATTAGATGATAAAATTCAACTAATGTGGTTAAAAATTGAATAGACAGAACAAGGACAGACCAGCAGTGGCGAAGTGATACGCTTTTCAACTGCAAGGACAACACCCTCTTTGGTCTTCAACCCAATTGCGGTGGATCCCAGCTGCAATCCAATAAAACCCCATTTACAAAACACAAACACACTAGCACATTTTAAAAAAGGAAATATAGAATGAAACAGGTTGTTATAGTTATAAACCCTTTTGCTATGTTTACAGAATAAGAGAAAAGGGAGAGATCAAGGGGAAGTGGCGCATACCTTGATGGCCTCGATTGCATATTCAACCTGAAACAAACGGCCTTCGGGAGAAAAGGTGTTGACTCCTCGGTCATACTCAGTCCTATTTCGTTCACAAACAAACATCAATTAATCACACACGCACATAAACGCACACAAAAACCCTAATACATTTCGGGAGAACCCATTTTCATCAGTAAAATCGAACGAGATGGAGAAACCCTGAAATGCAATTTTTGCAACAAAATAGAGAGAGAGGGAGGGACGGGGGATGGGGGTTTCACCTTGTGAGAAACATCTTCGATTCGATTCGATGAGATCACTGCATAAAATGGCGGAAGGCAAAATAAATTAGAATAAAGGAGCAAAGAGAAGAGAATGAGAAAGAGAAACCCCTGATTTGGAGAAAGGGAGTGAGAGCTACCGAAAAGGCGCTGCTGGGACTGAGTTTGCTCTTTCACTGTGGTTGGTTTGTGTGGGAAGAGCCAGCGAGCGAGCAGAGATGGGCTTTTGCTTTTGCTTATTTGCGATTGCTTGCTTTCTTGCTCAAGGGGACTTGTAAAAAATTTAAAATTATAAAGAATTAAACAATGTGTAAAGTTAAAAAAAAAAATGTCGAATATCAGTGTCCCAAGGTGGAAACTTCAATATTTTTTTTTGGTCAAGGAAACAGGAAACTTTAATATTTATACCTGTGCTTAAAATTAAACATCCTGGTATAATATAAAAATTGTTTAATTGGAAAGAATATTTTCTTAATAAAAAGTAAGATAAAATATAAAACATTTTTTAATTAAAAGGAAAATAATTGATAGGAAAACAAAAACATAATTCCTGCTCAAGTACGGTTTCAGGGGAAAAAATAAAAGAGAAAAATAGGCCATATATGGATAAATTTTTCTATAAACACTTTTAATATGTATTTTTTAACTAATAATTTATTATATAAGTTAAAATTAACTTTTATTTTTTATTTTTTTTAAAGTTATATTTTTTTCCTCCATAAACACCTATTTATATAGTAATGACTATTTAACGGTTTTCCATCTTTAATATATATGAAAAAAAATAAAGAGTGCAAAATAAGACTAACTCGTCTGAGTTAAAATCTGGAGTTGTTGCACCCAAATAGGGCCATAATCAATTACAAGTAAATATATTTTTAATCACGTAAAAAGCATTGAAATTAAAAGGAAAACAATCAATTACATGTAAATAATTTTTTAGTTACGTGTTTGTGAATCTGGGTAAAAAAAATACTACTCATTTTCGTGTAACATGTTGTCCAGATACCTTGTTGGCCTAGTCCCTTGTGAAAGATATTTTTCACGGATATTTCGTCCTTAGTCCATTTGTACCATATTTTTTATTTTTTATATTTAAAAAATGACACCAATCCATATCTATCTCGCCTCCAAAAATTCCATCCATTCATTATCCATACCCGGACGTGCCTTCATGAATTGAATGATGTGAGCTCCATTCTATCTTCACCTCAATTCTCATTCTTGTTTGGAATTGGACATAGCCCGTTGCATTGACATTTATTGGAGTGGCATTAAAATTGAAGTCATATATATATGTGCAGGTTAAATTCTATATACACAGTGAAGCACACATTTATAGAAGCAAGAGCTTGCATGAATGAATCCGAATGGAAAGCAAACAACGATTCCAGTAGTACTGGCGTGGCTTTGAAGAAGTTCAAGAGAGACAGCGTTTACACTGACAAAAACGGCAAACTAAGGAACTTCAATCACAAGAAACTCTCCAGGAAAACATGTAATGAATGCTCATGCTGTGTGCTGGATTAACACACGAAACGACACTCAAGCTTGCTCCACTTAAAACATGTTTGAAATGTTGTTTGTGTCTGTATGACCAGGTGGTTCTTTGAGGGGACGAGGATGGAAATTTGGTTCTGGGTTTGTTGATGGGATTTTCCCTGTGTTGAGTCCCACTGCACAGAAGATTCTGGACTATCTTCAAAAGGATGATGTAGATACTACTGACACCATTTGGGGTTCACTCGACATGCTCCCTGCCTCTCTAGACTCATGGGACGATATCTTAACTGTCACCGTTCAACTTCGGATGAGGAAACAATGGGATTCAATCATTTCGGTTAGAAACACATAATACACCTCCTCTGTAACCTTAGAGTTTCACCATTCAATCCATCATGCCTTCATGATATTTATGTGTTAGTTAGCATCTATTTCATACCACTAGTTAAATATGTTTTTAGTTCCTCTAAATAGAGAAATATTCACTTTTAGTTTTTCAATTTTAAAGATTCTTATTTTGGTCCCATTTTCTAAAATAGGTCATATGTAGTTGAGAGTATTTTGAAGGACTATATGTGATTTATTAAGGACTATATATGGCTTATTTCAAAAAATAAGCGATCAAAAAGTGACTTTTAAAATTCGAGACCAAAAATGAATATTTCCATATTTATCAGACTAAAAACATATTTAATCCAACTAAAAATTAGTCCCTACATCTCAATTTATTTTAGAAATTCTCTCGTTTAACTTTTATAAACTTGTTAACAACTTTTTCGTAAGTGAATCATAAACTTATCTTAATTGATAAGCTTCCATAAACTAACTTATCTTACTTTTGTTTTTATCACATCTTGTTATTTTGGTTTTGGTTTTGGCTAGTGGATTTATATTGCTGGTCATGACAGAAAAAAATAAACAAATAAAATCTGTTCAGATATGTAAATGGATACTGCTGAGGAGCTCCTTCAAGCCAGATATCATCTGCTATAATCTACTCATAGATGCTTTTGGGCAAAAGTTTCTATACAAGGAGGCAGAATCCACGTATCTGCAGCTTCTTGAGGCTCGAGGCATTCCTAATGAAGATACCTATGCACTTCTTATAAAGGCCTACTGCATGTGTGGTTTGCTACAAAATGCTGAGGCTGTCTTTGCCGAAATGAGAAACTATGGCTTTCCTTCAAGTATGTTCCTTAATATCTGTCTATCTTAGTATTCAAATGTATGAGGACAACTTATATATGCATTCATTTATGATAACTGGAAATTTGATCCTTTAAGAATAGCTAACCATTCATCGGAATGAATAACTCAGGTGCTGTTGTATACAATGCTTATATAAATGGATTAATGAAAGGAGGGAACCCTGACAAAGCAGAAGAGATTTTCCAAAGGATGAAGAGGGAAGGCTGCAAGCCATCTACTGAAACTTATACCATGTTGATAAATCTATATGGAAAGGTGAGCTTATTAAGGTTATTTTTATTATATAATAATAAAATTCCCTAATGATATATGGACCCCCACCCCATACCTCCCACTCCATGTATCACCCCTCATAAAAAAAGTACAGTTTTTTTTTTTTACTTTTTCTGTATGATCTGAAGGATTACAAAATAACTTAGGTTCAAGGCATCAAACTTTATAACTATCTTTGACTAAACCAAAATGTTAATTGCAGACCTTCACAACTAGAAAGAATTAGGTAATTTTTTATATGTCCTAAAGGTTAGGACCCCGGATTAGAGCCAACATGATGCAGGATCAATTAGCATCAAGAAAACCTAAGATCAAAATAAGATTGTTTGATTTACTTATAATTTATGCGGCTAATTGTAATATTCATATATCTTTCTAGATCATAATTATCCGAAGTTATAAGGATGAGTAAGCTGTTAACTTTGTTAAATTTACATTTCGGGATCTAGGCTTTTTAGTAATTTTTGTGTTCCATAATAATGATATTGATGTTATTCATCTGGGGTTTATGTGATTTGTTTATAAGATGTCTGCTCTTCTTTTAGTAATTTTCACACATACACACACAATTCTGTTAATTGCTTTGAAATTTAAATTTCATGCAGGCTGGTAAATCCTTTATGGCCTTAAAAATGTTCAATGAAATGATGAGCCATAAGTGTAAGCCTAGTATTTGCACATATACAGCTTTGGTGAATGCATTTGCCAGAGAGGGACTATGTGAGAAAGCAGAAGAAGTGTTTGAGCAGATGCAAGAAGCTGGGCTTGAACCTGATGTATATGCTTATAATGCTCTCATGGAAGCTTACAGGTTGTTATGGAAGATGGTATAAATGCCTTCTTGATTGATTGATCTATTAAATGTATTATCCCTTTAAACTGTTTTGTTCTATTCACTTGGTCTTTTAAAGGTTGTGTTGGAGGTGCATAAATGAATACTTTTTTTTTTCTGCAAAAGAACTTAAGGAATAGTATGGGCTTGAATGACATTTAAGAGATGATTGTATTTCACAATGGTATTTGTAATTTTAGCTATAAATTTAATAGTTTTACATCTAGGGAAAAAATTCAAGAATTTTCTTCCCCCAACAGTCGTGCAGGTCTTCCTTATGGGGCTGCAGAAATTTTTTCACTAATGCAGCACATGGGATGTGAACCAGATAGAGCCTCATATAATATCTTGGTGGATGCATATGGGAAAGCAGGTTTTCAGGATGGTAATTTGTTTTGTTTTGTTTATTCACATGGTCTATTGGTCAATCTAATGGATTGTTTCCAAAATTTGAATCATATGTCTTCAAATAACATTATTATTTCAACACTCCCCCGTCCCCCAAAAATATAAACTCTTTTTTGTGCATATTAAAGGTTTGCATAATTACAATTCCTTTTGAATGGTTATTTTTGGGAGAAAAAGTGTTAATCATGTAACACTTTAAGTCTTACAAATTCTTGAAAGCCATGTTATACTTATTTGTAAAATGGCAATGATAAACTCCAACTTCTTTCAAGCTATGTCTTATAGATTCTTTGGCTTTTACACAAGCCACACCATATATTGGCTTGGAAAATAAAGTAATGCCTGGTTCAGCCAAATTTAACTAATTTTATAGTTTTTCTTTATCTACTTACCCATTTGATTGGTCTGATACATGCTGTTTTTCCCTTCCTTTTGAATGAAAAACAATACAGATGCTAAAGCTGTTTTTGAAGATATGAAAAGAGTTGGAATAACACCAACAATGAAATCCCACATGGTACTTTTGTCTGCCTATTCCAAAATGGGCAGTGTGAGTAAATGTGAGGAAATTCTCAACCACATGTGTAAATCAGGCCTGAAACTAGACACTTTTGTTCTCAACAGCATGCTGAACTTGTATGGACGGTTAGGCCAATTTGGAAAGATGGAAGAAGTTTTGAGAGTGATGGAAAGAGGATCATATGTAGCTGATATTAGTACATACAATATCTTGATACACAGATATGGACAAGCAGGGTTTATTGAGAGAATGGAAGACCTCTTTCAGTTGCTACCTAGCAAAGGTTTAAAACCTGATGTGGTGACTTGGACCTCACGTATTGGAGCATACTCTAAGAAAAAGCTTTATGTGAGGTGCTTGGAAATATTTGAAGAAATGATTGATGCTGGTTGTTACCCAGATGGAGGAACAGCAAAGGTACTTCTTGCAGCATGTTCCAATGAAGATCAAACTGAGCAAGTTACTGCTGTGATTAGAACTATGCACAAGGATATGAAGGCTGTTTTGCCGCTAGTATAAGCTTTTGAACTCTATCAGTATGAAGCATCTTTTAATATATAAAAATAAACGCCACGCGCAACACCTTTTTCATTCTCTCGTTTTTTTCTTATGCCACCGAACCCTCGTGTAGCACGAGCAAAGCAAGTTAACCCCGTGATAGAATTGTGTCCTATGTCATCCAACCTATCCCATGTATAATTTGCTGTTTAATTGGAACTATTTTTATTAAAATTTGTATACATCCTTTATATCAAAAAAATAAAATAAAATAAAAAATAAAACATGTCACTCATAACCTTCAAAATACTGACCCCCTTCTTGTCACTGAAAATTGTTCCAAGATTTTCCGTCTATCCTGCAATTGATGGCTATAAAACATTATAACGAAAATCATAACTAAGTGTACTAGGTTAAGATAGATGACAAAAGAGCTTCCCCTTTACCTTACATGAATTTACCGGAACTCATCGTGGTAATCATCATATTCATCTTCATCATCGTTGAAAATAGCACTATAAAATACATACGGATTCTCTATCATGACGCCCATCTTTGTCAGTGTCGGGCTGTCATAACATTATACAAAGGTTACTGATGATGATATTAATGCATGATGTTATACAACAGGTGTTGGGGTGCTTGTTGAGCTATCATTGTCAGTATGTGCTATACAACGTTAATGAGATGACACGCAACAGATGTTGGGAGTGCATGCTGAGGCCATCATCAGGAAAATTTAATGCAAATGCTAGGTAGCATCTAGTTAGAAACGCCTAACATGGAAATCAAGCATGACGATACATAAACCCTCGGCCCTCCAAAAATAGAAAGTCTGGTTAACAAATAATACTTCACAATTCACATTGTTAAATAGAAATATGCACCCTAGCTAGAAATATGCACCCTATCTAGCTCCCCCACCAAAGAAAAGAAAATCATTCCCTTCCTCCCTCCTAAAACCGTATAAAAGGTAAAATTGGTTAATATATAATACTTTATATTGTTAAATAGAAGATATGCACCCCAAGCCCTCCCACTAAAGGAAACAAAGTATTTCCTTCCTCCCTCCTAAACCAGTACATATTCAGAAAAAACAATTTTCTTAGCAGCCAGGAACGAAGATGAATCTAGCTGTAGTAATCTACTAATCTATGCACTTGTCAGAAATTAGGACATCATTCTACAACTAAAAACTGGAAAGTGTAGAGAAGAAATGGATAATAAAATTGATTTACAAAGTCCCACAAGAACCTATAACAATTAAAAGGAGCACACCACATTTATCCCCAAAAAGAATTGCAGACAAAACGCATCAAATATATTCTCATCCTGAAAGGACCGAAACTCATCAGTGACAAATTCATATTGTGAAGAGATCAGAGGGAGAGAGTAGAATTATCAATAACAAGCTATTATCTTTATTTCAAAAATTCGTTTGACTACCTAAAAAGCAGCAACTGGTATGCTCTCACCAATAATGAGAGTCGATGGATAGAATGAGAGAAAGAAAGAATGGAAAGGAACTGCTTTTGATATTTGAAATTTTACAGAAAAAGGAGGAATTCCATCAAACCCTTTCACAGTGGATTTAATGCTTTGTTCACAATCATCCCTCTGCCCTTGAATCCCCCAATTCATTTATCTAATTAATGCCCTCTAACTAGCTGCTCTAACTGTCGAAACTAACTATTTCGTTTATTTTCCCCCTTTATTATTCCAAGCAAATAACTCAGTGAACTAACAATACCACCTTATAAAAGTTCAACCTTGTCTTGAAGGTTGAAAAAAGAAAACTGGAAATATAAAAAACACTTCTTTGGGCATTATCTATCGTAGCTTCAAGGAGAATGAGCAATTCCTTCCAATTTAATGCCTTCAAAAACACCTAATGCATAAGAGTGTCTATAGCTTGAAACCCAAAGTAAGTTTCGAAGGCCAATTTTAATAGCAGCAGCTAAGTAAATCATCTATGTTGTTGTCTGCCCATTCTGATCTATGCCCCACAGGCGCCACAGGGACCATAAGAGAATGGCCGAGGCACTATCTATATTCCATTGGCTTGGGATAGGTCCATTAAGTAAAAATGAGCTTGGTTGGCAAATTTTCCAATTTATCCTTCCTTTGTGAATCAAATTATTGAGACCAATCCCAATAGGTCAAGAATTAGACAGACTTTGCAAAATACCAATTCTGCCCCTCCTTCTTTCTCTTCCTCCTGAGCCAAATCATCCCACCAGCAAGACATATTTCTGGCGCAGACCATGGCAGGTCTACTGGTAATGACCCATTGGCCACCTTAGAATTTGGGGTGGGTCTAACTCAACCCCGAAAGCTAGTTCAAAGATTGAGGATTAGCCAAGCCTTAAAGACCTACTTTGGTAATCTCTCTAGTTGATGTGAGATCTCAACACGCCTCATGTGAGCTTGCACCTGGCAGCTCCAGCGATGGTGGGGACACAACCAGACTCCAAGCATCTGTACCACTCGGTCATGTTCTGATTTCATCCCTATATCTGGTTCCTCTTGCACCTTTTCTGAAGGGATTTATCAGGTGCACCTAGTTTCTCAGCCTAGTGAACCATCCCAATGGGTAGGTCCTACTGAAGGTAGATTGTTTAATTATTACATTCCTATGTTTTCACTCTATAGAAAATGGGCTTCACAAAGCCACTCACTCAGTTATTTACTCCCGTAGGGATTTGGCACAGTTGCCTGCTCACTCATACCTTATTTGGCTATACCTTTTGCTCTGTTTTCATTTTGACTTGTGACATATAATTAGGGTTGAGTTGTTTTCTCAATTTCTAACTTAGAATTATTACATCAAACACTCTGCTTATTTATTTATATTATACATTTCAATTATTTTTTTACTGTGCATCTGAATCTTACAATTTGACACGATTTATGATTCAAAAAATTAGCTCAGTGATATACAATTTTAACTGCAATTTGATAACAATGGTCATTCACATGTTAAGATGACTTCGCGAGAAATAAAATGACCCCTTTGTCAACAATATGAGTGTAAGTAATGCCGGGTTGAATTCAAGACATGTGAAATGATATATTCTGCCTGTTGCTTTGCATAATAATGCTCAGATGGATGGAGTTTGCCAATTATAGGCAATAGTTCAACATCTAACAAATACCTGCACAGGTTTAGATGAAAACCCAAAAATGAATGATAGTATACTATAAGGGAACTACCATAATGATTCAAAGAGAGTAGATTAATGATGAAAAACAAAAAAGGTAAAAACCTGTCACCATCTTTGTCAAGCTGAGCAAACAACTTTCTAGCTGGAGTATCTATTGAATTATCGCAATGATGTGAATCATTGTGACTTTCTGCATCATAGTTTCTTACCAAATCAAAGAACCCATGGAATTTTTTTTTAAAGTTGACGTTGCCATCTCTGTCTGTATCTCTTTCGCTATAAAGAAATAAAAGGATAAATCAAGCCACAGTGACATAAATAAGCTACTTGTATACAAACTAAAAATTTACCATTCACTTGATAAAAATAAAATTAACTACAAATATTATCCACATATCTAATATTTCGCACAAGTCCCCAAAAAACTTATTCCGATATTGTAACTTCTTCTAGAGGATGTAAATTGAATGCAAGACCAAATTCATTTTCAAGAACAAACCAACCATGCATCCATCCCTACAAGAAAAACAATTTTTTGCGGCAGTTCAAACCGCCGCTATATTCAATTTTGCTGCAGTTAGGCAAGGGCTGCAGTGTCAGGCGTCGGCAATCTAATTTGCGTCGGTTACAAACAGCTGCAATCATCTAATATTTTAAAAAAGATTAAGCGGCTCGGCGAGAAGTTCCAGTTAACTTTTTTAAAAAAATTCAGCGGTTTGTTTACTATCACAAGATTTCCTGAATAATCTTTTATTAATAATAACAAAATAATAATTTTAAAATATAAAATAAATATTAGAAAGGACAAAATATTTAAAATAAAAACACTATTCCATAATCCAAATACATTCGAGTTTGCTCTTGGACTTGCTATATCAGAAAGTAAAAAAGTTTTGAACTTACAAGATCCAAATAGCATGAATTATATAGAAGAACATACATTTTTTTAATTATCAAGGGGAAAAAAGATAGAAAAACATACATTTATCTTAGGAGTTTAAACTTATCCAAACTTAAAAAAAAAGTGAAACTCACATTTTTTATCACTGAGGAAACAGGAAACAACACAATTGAAAAGAAAGATTCTTAAATGTTAGAAGATAATTTAATTAAAAGACAAAACTAGTCAATGAAACGTCAAGTAATCATTTTACTTTGGGTCTAACTGTGAATTCCAGTATTTGTGATTTGAGAATGAAAATACCTTTGATCTAATTGTGAAGACACTTTTGTACAAATCGAAAAGAACAACCCTCACTGCAAATATAATATGCATTCAGGAGGTTTATAAAGGAAAAATATATGCTGAAAGAGCTGTTTGTAAATGATTTATTCACAACTCTTAACATCAATTGATAGAAAGAATTACTCAGAAATAACCATCCACGGTCAAACTAATATCACAAGATAATATTTAATTTTCAAAAGAGAAGGCAGTTTGGACCTATAAGAACATGAATATATATAAGCATGCAAGACCTGTCAGAGCCGATAGCATCCAGTAAATAGCTTCACGTGTACAAGCTGCACAGAGAGAAAAATAGCATCAGATTTAAATAATCATGATAATAATAATAACAGATAGCTTGTGTGTATTAAAAGCTTACTTGAAGTGCCTTTGTCTACTACCTCTCTGCTATCAATCCAAGCTTAAAATGATAACTACTGAAAGATTCAAAATCATTAATAGTGCAAAGATAAATATCAAACCAAGTTACAATTTCCCTCCATGAACTTTCACTGGCATTAACTTTAACTAGGTGTTGAATACTCCTTGCAAAGGTCCCCATCATATTGTGTAATCCAATCAAGGCCTCCAGATGCTTTGTCTGATTTTTAATACCCTTTTGCATATCTCCAGATAAAATATCTAATAAACCTACAAAGATTAATGAGCTAAAATGTCAATATCTTGGTAGAGTTAACACAAAACATAATAGTTAACAATGGCAATTATCTTATAGTTTTTGCTAAATGAAAAATCTGTGCTGAATGATCACAATTTTAAACTTACAATCTCGGGTTTCTTCAACAATACTCTATTCTGAATCAATTTAATACCTCATCGACACTTCACTTAGTCTATACTAAGTGATTCTGAAAATTATTGGAATTCTAATGGTGCTGCTCTATCTTGAGCAATTGGAGAAGAATGGTTAGGAAATCTCTTATAAAAGCTCCAGTTATGCAATTATGAATTTATAAACATTAAAATGGTCAGAATTTCTAAAAAAACTTAACAGACCAGTTATGCAATTATGAATTTTTTATGCAATTATGAAAAATCATTACCTATCATTGTATGATGATCCCTGGTGATCAGCAGGACTCAACAGACCAAAAGGCATAAGTATTCTATACATGAGCTGATGATACTGTAATTTGAACTAAATTTTACACTATTTTCAAACAAGTTGCATAGAAAGCTTATGTTGAATTCCTGCAAGATCAAGATTTCAAGACTATGGTACACTATTTTCAAACAAGTTACACTAAGTTCTTTTGAATTTTCTCATTAGTAAACTATACATAAATTTATTATAAATTTTCATCGAGGTTAGTGGTTCTCTAAATTTTGTATAGGGGTATGTCTCTCCTAATGGCCTAATCTAAATATTTTTTAAGCAAAAAAAATAATTTTAATTACCTGTTTGTAAATCTGGAAAAAAAATACTCCTTTTAGTTCTATTTATAAGAAACAAAAAGTAGTTTTTCTTTGGTACTTTTTATAAGAAACAATACTTAGTTTTTAACAAAATTAATTATTTCTTTTCAATTTTACCCTCATTAATTATCACACCACCTCACCTATTTTCCATTTAATGCAAGGACATTCATGGAATTTTTTTTAATATTATTGCATTATTAATAAAAAATAACACATTTTAATGCATTTCTTGGTCTATGTAATTTTAATACTATTCTTATAAATGGAAGAGGAGGGATTACTACTCATTTTCGTGGAACATGTTGTCCAGATACCTTGTTGGCCTTTTTTTTTGGACAAAAGATACCTTGTTCATGAATGATGTGACTCCATTTTCTCTTCTTCACCTCAATTCTCATCCTTGTTTGGAATTGGATATAGCCCATTGCATTGACAATTATTTTTTTATCTTATGGGAATAGAATATTAAGGAGGGTCATTTTGTAGCTTAGATTTGGAGTGGCATTAAAATTGAAGTCATATCATATATATATGTGCAGGTTAAATTCTATATACACAGTGAAGCACACATTTATAGAAGCAAGAGCTTGCATGAATGAATCCGAATGGAAAGCAAACAACGATTCCAGTAGTACTGGCGTGGCTTTGAAGAAGTTCAAGAGAGACAGCGTTTACACTGACAAAAATGGCAAACTAAGGAACTTCAATCACAAGAAACTCTCCAGGAAAACATGTAATGAATGCTCATGCTGTGTGCTGGATTAACACACGAACGACACTTAAGCTTGTTCCACCTAAAACATGTTCGAAAAAGTGTGTTGTTGTGTCTGACTGACCACAGGTGGTTCTTTGAGAGGACGAGGATGGAAATCCGGTTCTGGGTTTGTTGATGGGATTTTCCATTTATGATAACTGGAAATTTGATCCTTTAAGAATAGCTAACCATTTATCAGAATGAATAACTCAGGTGCTGTTGTATACAATGCTTATATAAATGGACTAATGAAAGGAGGGAACCCTGACAAAGCAGAAGAGATTTTCCAAAGGATGAAAAGGGAAGGCAGCAAGCCATCTACTGAAACTTATACCATGCTGATGAATCTATATGGAAAGGTGAGTTTATTAAGATTATTTTTATCATATAAATTTATAGTTCTTTTTTTTTTTTTTTTCTGTATGATCTGAAGGATTACAAAATAACTTACGTTCAAGGCATCAAACTTTGTAACTATCTTTGACTAAACCTGAATGTTAATCGTTTTATATGTCCTAAAGATTAGGATGAATTAGCATAAAAAAGCTTAAGATCAAAATAAGATTGTTTGATTTACTTATGAAGTTACAAGGATGAGTAAGCTGTTAACTTTGTTAAATTTATATTTCAGGATTTGGGCTATTTCAGTAATTTTTGTGTTCCTTGATAATAAATTTATTCATCTGGGGTTTGTGATTTGTTTATAAGATATCTTCTCTTCTTTTAGTAAATTTCACACATACACACACAATTCTGTTAATTACTTTGAAATTTAAATTTCATGCAGGCTGGTAAATCCTTTATGGCCTTAAAAATGTTCAATGAAATGATGAGCCATAAGTGTGTAAACCTAGTATTTGCACATATACTGCTTTGGTGAATGCATTTGCCAGAGAGGGACTATGTGAGAAAGCAGAAGAAGTGTTTGAGCAGATGCAAGAAGCTGGGCTTGGACCTGATGTATATGCTTATAATGCCCTCATGGAAGCTTACAGGTTGTTATGGAAGACGATATAAATGCCTTCTTGATTGATTGATTTATTAAATGTATTATCCCCCCTTTAAACTGTTTTGTTCTATTCACTTGGTCTTTTAAAGGTTGTGTACTTGGAGGTGTATAAATTGAATACTTAAGTAGTCAAAACCACTATATTTTAGATGTTCTGCAAAAGAACTTAAGGAATAGTATGGGCTTGAATGATATTTAAGAGATGATTGTATTTCACAATGGTATTTGTAATTTTAGCTATAAATTTAATAGTTTTACATCTAGGGAAAAAATTCAAGACTTTTCTTCCCCCTACAGTCGTGCAGGTCTTCCGTATGGGGCTGCAGAAATTTTTTCACTAATGCAGCACATGGGATGTGAACCAGATAGAGCCTCATATAATATCTTGGTGGATGCATATGGGAAATCAGGTTTTTCAGGATGGTAATTACTTTCCCTGTGAAGCTCTACCATTTTGTTTTGTTTTGTTTATTCACTGCATGGTCTATTGGTCAACTAATGGATTGTTTCCAAAATTTGCATAAAATATAAACTTTTTGTGCATATTAAAGGTTTGCATAATTACAATTCCTTTTGAATGGTTATTTTTGGGAGGAAAAAAAATGTTAATCATGTAACTTTTTAAGCCTTATAAATTCTTGAATTATACTTATTTGTAAAATTGCAATGATAATCTCCAACTTCTTTCAAGCTATGTCTTGTAGATTCTTTGGCTTTTACACGAGCCACACTATAATGCCTGGTTCAGCCTAATTTAATTAATTTCATAGTTTTTCTTTATCTACTTACCCATTTGATTGGTCTAACATATGCTGTTTTTTCCCGTCCTTTTGAATGAAAAAAATACAGATGCTGAAGCTGTTTTTGAAGATATGAAAAGAGTTGGAATAACACCAACAATGAAATCCCACATGGTACTTTTGTCTGCCTATTCCAAAATGGGCAGTGTGAGTAAATGTGAGGAAATTCTCAACCACGTGTGTAAATCAGGCCTGAAACTAGACACTTTTGTTCTCAACAGCATGCTCAACTTGTATGGACGGTTATTAGGCCAATTTGGGAAGATGGAAGAAGTTTTGAGAGTGATGGAAAGAGGATCATATGTAGCTGATATTAGTACACAAAATATCTTGATACACAGGTATGGACAAGCAGGGATTATTGAGAGAATGGAAGACCTCTTTCAGTTGCTACCTAGCAAAGGTTTAAAACCTGATGTGGTGACTTGGACCTCACGTATTGGAGCATACTCTAAGAAAAAGCTTTATGTGAGGTGCTTGGAAATATTTGAAGAAATGATTGATGCTGGTTGTTACCCATATGGAGGAACAGCAAAGGTACTTCTTGCAACATGCTCCAATGAAGATCAAACTGAGCAGGTTACTGCTGTGATTAGAAATATTCACAAGGATACGAAGACTGTTTTGCCACTTGTATAAGTTTTTGAACTCTAAGACGTACGGTTGGACCACTGTTACCTTAGGGTTAATTAGAATCTTGGTCCTATAGTTTGGCATAAGGGTGATTTTGGTCATGCGTTCCAATTGCTTAAGTTCTATATACGTTTCAAATCAATGAAATTCGGTCTAACTGTTGATATTCTATCTAATTACTAATTGAGAGGATGATATTTTGTAACGTGAACAATACGAGATGACATTCCACAAATGGCCGGACTACCATGTCATTTGAGGTTATTGTCACCTAATGTCATTTGATTTTTTTACTTTTAATGTCACCTAATGTTAGCTCACTCTTAGTAATTTGGCGGAGCTTGGATGGGATTTCATTGACTTGAATATTAAGACTTGATTTAAGCAATTGAAGCTATAAAGACCAAAATTACTCATCTAGACAAATGCAAGTAAGCCATTACCTTATTCTACCACATTTTTTTATATTTTTTATTTTTTATTTTTAACTAAAAAAGATTCGAAATCATTGATATAAATGATTGATATTTACCAAACATCTTTACAAATTATACCTAAACATAATAATCTCTTTCTCTTCTTAACATAGTTTGGATAACAAGTTTATCTACTGCTTATGACATAAGCTGTATAAGCTACTTTTATAATCAAAGAAAAATTATAGTGAAACTTATTTTATATAAGTCATAAGCTGTTTTAATAAGCTATCCTGGGTAGCTTATGAAAAATAAGTCTAAAATAGCTTATAAATCAGTCATAGGCTGTGTTCATAAGCTCTGCATAAGTCAATTCAAATAGGTCCATAATTGTATTTTTGAAGACAAACGTCCCTTGATTTAATACGTGCTCCAGTCACAAACCTGGGAAGTGGGAATCTACTATCAGTATGAAACAACTTTTTAATCTATTTCTATATTTCTATATAAGAAACTTAACTCCTATTTTTTAAATTGTGACACGTGTTATATCTCATATTGTGACACATATCATCTCCTTAACTCCTCTTATTTTTAAATTAAAGACCCGTATTGTACGGGTACGGACATAAAAATAAATAAACGCCACGCGCAACACCTTTTTCCTTCTCTCGTTTTTTATTTGCTTTTCTTATGCCACTGAACCCTCGTGTGGCACGAGCAAAGCAAGTTAACACCGTGATAGAATTCTGTCCTATGTGACTATGTCACCAACCTATATCATTAATTTTCAGTAATTAAATTTGCGCAACAATGAATTGAAGGCTTACATTTTGTATAATTTTCTGTATATTGGAACTATGTTTTATTAAAATCTGTATACATCCTTATATTGGTTTTACCAACTACGTTTATGATTAGAAAAAGCTTACAATTTTTTATGGGGATCCTAACTTCAACTCTTCTTCAGATTTATAACATAATTTAATCTCAAAATGACAGAAATTATAAAAATCAAACAACTCAATTAGTATTGTTTTTTATATTACTCAATTAAAATACACTTATCAAATTTTATTTGTCGGAAAAAATATAAAAAATACATTAGACTTAATTTTGTGTGTTTATTAAGAGCTGAGAAGAAAAAGAAAAACAAGAAAGAAGGTTGGTGATGGCGACACAATTCAAATCGAAATTAATTAACCCCAAGCATGGGTTTGGCAGGGTATAACGGGGAGTGACCCTCTGAATTTGGAACCCAAAAAAAGGTGTTTTGATTTAATTAAGCCTCAAAGAGATTTGCACCCCTTCTTCTAATACCTTATGCTATATAGTAGGCGTCTTCTTCCTCTGTAATTCCGTTGCTATAACATAACATTCAGATCACAGACAGGGATCAGATCCCTTTCTCAACTCTTAATTACTGCTAATACCCATTTCTTCACTTCCCATTTTCTTCCCTTCCTTTTTTCCCGCTGTTTTCTGCGGGATTTGAAATTCCCGGGGAAAACCCTGATTCCCCTGATTCAGATTTTCCTTTTGCAATCAGTGTGTGATTTGTCCTTTTGGTTGAATTCGATTGTTTGGTTGGTTGGTTTTTTCGGGGTGCTGGAAATGGCGAGTGAGTTGCAGAGTTGGGTGCTGATGGTGACTGCACAGACACCCACTAACATTGCTGTCATCAAGTATTGGGGGAAGAGGGATGAAACTCTAATCTTACCCGTCAATGATAGTATCAGTGTTACTCTTGATCCCAATCACCTCTGCACCACCACCACCGTTGCCGTTAGTCCCACCTTCCAGCAAGATCGCATGTGGCTCAATGGCAAGGTAAAATTTAATTTTTCGCCCTGATTTATATTATAGTTTTTTTTTACCTATTTTTTTCTGTTTAAATTTGACTGGTATATCATATGGTTCTATTTTATGAATGTGTAGTTACTTCATTTTCTTTTTTATAAAAAAAAGCCAATCCTTTGTAGAATAGGCTATAGGCAAATAACATTTTCATGTACATCTACTGAATTGGATTTGGAATTAACAAAATACTTCTTCATATTGATGAAGAAGTAATGCACTTTGAAGATATTAAGTCAGTCATGGTTACGTGTATATCGTGTGTCCACTACTTGCTTGTTACTTTCACACTCCTGTAAGAGGAATGGCAAGTGCTTATTTCTATGTACTATCTAAGAATTAAGAAATTGAAGAAAAAAAAATGCATAGAGATGCTGTTTGGGTGTGCTAAGATGCTGGCATAGAGAATTATCATTCTTTTCCTTTCTATTTTTGATTGGTGGAATTTGGTTTTACTGGTTAGTGTAGGAGATTTCTCTTTCTGGGGGCAGGTTCCAGAACTGTTTAAGGGAGATCCGCGCTCGTGCTTGTGATGTTGAGGATAAGAAAAAGGGTATTAAGATCACAAAGGATGATTGGGGCAAATTGCATTTACACATTGCTTCCTACAACAACTTCCCCACTGCAGCTGGACTGGCTTCGTCAGCTGCTGGTTTTGCCTGTCTTGGTAATACACCTTTATGTTGATTTTTTATCTGAACTTTCTTTTGTTCAATAGTTATGGCAACAGAGTGGATTGCGTTAGTGGTTATTGGCCATGACTTGTGCAGTCTCCCATCAGTTCCCAAATAACAAAACTCACCTTCAATGTTATACAAATTGTCAGTTCTCCATACTTAGAGCTTAATACAGGTTGCATGGGTCAATCCACGAAATCTGGTTGTGAATGGTTGGCTGCTTTAGCAGGTTTAAGATTGAATTAAATAATTCTTTAACTGATTGGTCCAATCTGATTTCGAAAATCAAGATTCGAATACATCTAGATCCTCTTATTTGCAGTAGCTAGATTCTTGGTGCTTATTAATTTTATATTAGGCTTTATATTAGTTATCATATGTCATAATGATTTCTTAACTTTGTCTTCTGTTTTGCAGTTTATGCCCTTGGGAAGCTAATGAATGTCAAAGAAGATGAAAGCCAGTTATCTGCTATTGCCAGGTCTTTCTTTTCGTTATGATTTTGAATTTGCAAGGTGTTATGGCTTGGTTTGGAAACTTGTATTTTGATGATTTGTTGTAGCAATTACGGAAATTGTCACTATGTGCAGGCAAGGATCAGGTAGTGCTTGTCGCAGCTTATTTGGGGGATTTGTGAAGTGGATAATGGGAAAAGTAATTTTTTCCTTTATATTTTATAAGCATTATGTTATTTGAAAATCCATTTGTAATTTACTAATTTATATTCTTTTGATATTTGTAGGAGAAGAATGGAAGTGATAGTCTTGCAGTTCAACTTGCTGATGAAAAGCATTGGGATGATCTTGTTATTGTTATTGCTGTGGTATGTCACGTTTTCAGTCGTGTTTTAATTGATTGGATTAGTTTACTATTGAGTTTTGACTTTTAATATATTTCAGCTGTCACCTTGCTACTTATGCCCCAGATAATAAAATGTTTATGCAAGTTGTAGAATGTGCTGATGGCCAAATGACAGCTGTACTAGATTTTTCACATCTTAGAATTTTTTAATTTGCCTAAGCCATATTATTTATCTTGTAAATGAGATGTTTCTATTTTTAATCGTAGCACTATGGATAGACTCTTGTATTATCTCATATGCCATACTTTGCTCAATATTCCCATCTTATTATTTATTTCTAGGTTAGTTCACGGCAAAAGGAAACTAGTAGCACCGCAGGAATGCGTGAGAGTGTTGAAACAAGTTTGCTTTTACAGCATAGAGCAAAGGTACTACACCCCCTTCCTTTGTACAAGTTTTGCATCAACTATGTGAGATGAATATTTCTTTGTATTAGAGTATAGACCTTCCTAATCTATACTACCATAGAAAGGGGCTTCCCCTTGGTTTTTTCCCAGAATCTTTTTTTTATGTGCTTTTAATTATTAAAGTCATGGAGAAAAAAGTATTATTTCAATAAATTTTGTCCACAGTAAGACCCTGACTTTCAAGCATCTTACTATTGTCAACAGTGGAATTTATTTTCCACAGTTCCTCATTTTTAAAGTGTGAATTTAAACACTAGTTAATTACGAATGCATGAAAGTTTTGTGCACTGTTCTTTGCCCATTGTTATATGAACAACTATCTCATAATAATTTAAGTTGAATTACTTTTTATTCTTGTCATTTTCTCATTTGAACCGCAATAGGAAGTAGTGCCAAAGCGGATACTGCAAATGGAAGAAGCCATTAGAAATCGTGATTTTGCATCTTTTTCACAACTTGCCTGTGCCGATAGCAACCAGTTTCATGCAGTCTGTCTGGATACGTGTCCCCCTATATTTTACATGAACGATACATCCCATAGGTAGGTTCTGATAATTCTGACAGTTGTTTATGACTACTGTGTGATTAGATAACAAGTGTGGCACAGTTCTTTTCTAATTTATTATTGATGATGCTATTTCACTTCAGGATAATCAGCATCATTGAAAAGTGGAACCGTTCAGAAGAAGCTCCCCAGGTTTGAATTATTTCTCTTGATCATATTATAATGTCATATGTACAAAGGTTTATTCCAAGGATAGGATTTTGTCAAGCTTTCTGTTACCAATCACTTAAAATCCTAAAATTAAAAGAAACTTCATTTGGTGTTTTATAATAATCCATTGGTTCTTTAATAACTATCTAATTAATTTCATGTTCAAATGCTTTCTTTCACGGGGTCGTATCATGTCATATCATACATTTCGAAAGTAATTCATCCACAATTCTCGTAAACAATACAGTGAAAGGGGAACTTCTTTTCAGCTTGCTCCTTGTTTAATGGCAGTAGTTTCTGTTCAAACAAATGAGCTGCCTGATGTGAAGTACAGGCATCAAGCTATCTTCATGGATTGATTTAAGCTAACCTCTTTGTTCCTCTCATTTTATCAAAGTATTTCTGCTGCACTTTTATTGCATGACCAAGTTTCCTATGACCTTATGCCCCTGCACCACGTCAAATTTAGTAATATACGGATAATTTCCATATGAATGATATGTGTACATGCATAGCTTGTTTGGTTATACTTACATATTACATGGACACATATAAATAAACAAACATGTACAAATCCGTAGGTTTCTATTGAAATATTAATGGCTTGTTTTGACTTGCAGGTAGCTTATACATTTGATGCGGGGCCAAATGCAGTTCTAATTGCACGTAATAGGAAAGCTGCTACCCTTTTGATTCAGAGGCTGCTCTACTACTTCCCTCCAAATTCAGATGATCTCAACAGGTGCTTTCTTAGTTTTGCAAGTTGCATGCATACTATTCTAATTTTTTTTTTGCCAATCTCCTGAATTTCTTAGTTACCTGCAAAACTCTCCCCGTGCAGCTACATTATTGGTGACAAGTCAATTGCAAAAGATGCTGGGATCAATGGAATACCGGACGTAGAAGCTTTGCCACCTCCTCCAGAAATTAAAGATAACATTCCATCACAAAAATACAAGGGGGATGTCAGTTACTTTATATGTACCAGACCTGGAAGGGGACCCGTTTTGCTTTCCGATGAAAGTCAAGCTCTTCTCAACAGTGAAAATGGGCTTCCCAAGTAAGTTTATGGGAAATGTTCCCATGGTTGATCTATTCTTCATCAGGCTTAACCATCAGGCTTCATTAGCCTGAAATATTTTGATTGGATGACCCTTTCAAGGAAGCCTGTGGTACCCATCACCCATGGCATGATTATTTGTTCATTCCAAGTTCGCAGTTTGTGTTTTTCTTTTATATATTTGTAATTCTTGTTTTCAGATCAAGTTAGGCTATTCTCTTGGAGAAAAATGAGTGTCAGTTCCTTTTCTGTAGTGAGCCAAGCATCTTCGATTCACCTTAGCTTGCCAGCTCAACTTGTCAGCTTTTTATGTGAACGATTTCTCTCCTTTTGTTGTATTTTGATTGATAGTTCTATCTTCTTCTATCGTACCTTGGCTGAGAAAGATGCACATTTACCTTATGGTGTGACCCTCATCTGTGTCATTTTGTTTAAACCACGTAATCAGCAGCCTAACAGAATCGTGTTACACGGGATATCATGTACAGTCATTTCAGCATCATAACTTGATACCAATGCCTTATCTCTCCAACAAGCAGGCACTGGAAGTTTGAAACCTGATGATAATTCCTGCATGGTTCTGCATAACAGAACTTGTCACAGGCTATCTCTGATATCCATTACTCCTCTTACAAGCAGCACTGCAACACTTGTATTAACAGCTACACGTGAATGTTGTCTATGCCGAGTTGTAGCCTAATACAGTTGACCAATGGAATCAATACCCAAATATTCCGGAGGAACATGTTAGAAAAACTGAACATCATTATCAAAACATAAATAACATGAATTATGGTCTCATGTCATGAAAATGTAAATTTGAATCATAGTTGTTTGAATTTATGACGCTAAATATAATAAGGATAATGATACTTATCTCTTAAAGTCATTTTTTTCAAAAATTGATACGATGCACTTTTTGTACAAACAAAATATTTTATTGAAGTAGATGGATTTAACAAAGTTTTAATACAAGAAAGCAAAAGAGAAGTACAAACAATCCATCCCGTAACAAAAAGTCTTCACCGTCTAGCAGAAATTTCATTCCAAGATCAGCCACACCTGTGAGATAATTCACACCCATGGTGTGAGTGACTCTGTTTTGACGGAGTTGAAAACCTTCTCCAGACCAGACGTAGTCACAGCTGTACAAACATTCCCACCCCGAGTGTCAAGATTGATGAGGAACCACCAAACCAAACCAGAAGCATTCACATCTGAGATAAATGTCACACCCGGGATGTGATTCGTTCTGAATTATGCTGCAACAAAGAACCCCTGGGGAAAATTTCTTATCCTAGATGTGAATCGTGCAGACCCTTACCCATTGCCTCCAAGGGATGGCGCACCAGAATCGTCCACACCCGTAAACAATTTTACACCCAAGGTGTGATTGATGCTGTTTTGAAGAACACCCAAGAAGTGATGCACTTGAATGCCATTTTCATCTCTTTGATATTAATCAAATGGATAGGATTTTTCCTTCGTTTCTCAAGCTTTAGTGGGAAAACATGTAATAATATGAAGTTGTTTTCCATATGTTCAATAGAAAGTGGAGAGGGATAAACCCTTTCATGAAGGATTATAATGGTTTAATTCACCCGTTCTGGTATGGTATGCAATTAGGGTAATATGCCCCGTCCTCACATTTTTGCTAGGTTAGCTGCTCCATCGGTGCCATCAATTTCTTGAGGCATGTGATTTGGTAATAGAAAAAGTTTATTCCTACATTAATATATATTCCACAGCCACGCAGACAACAAATTTGTCCCTTTGTTCATTGCTCAATCAAGGTGCCAGAGTGCGACGGAGATGCAACTCATCACATAAAAACTTGAGGTGGAAATCCTCTTCAAGCTATTCAAGAAAATAATAATAATTTCAAGAAAACACATTTGTCTATAAATAAAAAAAACTGTTATATGTGGGTGTTGGTGACAATGGGCAACAACTTGAACAATGGTGATGGTGGTGGTGATGGTTGCACAAATAGATCCAAAGCGTGTATAAACACACTAACCTTTAGGTTCAATTTGCCCCCACCAGTTTAAGTAAACTGGATGCAATTGGGATGACCAGCGAATCCCCTTCAGGATAGGATTCCTTGGAGTATATTGCACTTCCACACCAAGCGTATCGATCAATGGTAGTTTACAGAACAAAGTTCCATTTTCTACTCTTGTGCACTAGAGAAGAAAAGAAATGATTTAGAAATTAAAATAGGCAGAGGTTTGGCAAGACAAAGCAGTGAATTTTTCGTATTTTCCTGGTTGCAGAATGCCTCTATTTATAGAGCAAGTCATGCCACTTTGTGAAGGGAAACAACTCTTCATGAGTTTTCTGGTTAATCCGAACCATTATATATCAATAACTTTCACATCCTGACAGAAAAGGCGCGTTGGTCTGGTGGTCGCACTCGCGCCTGACGCAAGAGGTGTTGCGTTCGAATTCTTCTGGGTGCAACTTTTCGTGTTTAATTTTTAATTCGTTAACAACTGAAAAATTAAAACTGTACACAGAGAGGTTCCAGGACACATCACTTGTGGACAAAGTGTCACAACCACTAAACCAATTATCATCATGTGATTAACCATAGTAACCTTCCAAATATATTTTGGAAATTCCCTCACAAAAACAGTGTTTTTCATTTAATTAAACTAATTGTTATTGTAATCAATTTTGTGGATAGCATGCAAGAGTCAACAATGTTGCAAGGTTTCGGGATGAAGCTCCAATGCTCTAATATTCCTTCATCACAACCAAAGGGTTCAATGTGTTTGTTTCAACGGGTTGAAGAATTTGGTGGAGATGCTTTTGTGGTTTTAATGATGCAAAGGCTGAATGAAGATGGTGGAAATAGAGATAGAGATGAATATATATAGCTCTTTCTTCTCTCACCCTCTACATTTTACCCTTTGTAACTTTCTCCTTTTTTTTTTCCAACCGAATTGCTACTTTTACATTTTACGTTATCGTGTGTGTTAGAATCTTCCCTTCAGAACAAACTATTTTAGTATTCTGTTTAAAAAGAATCAATCAATATTGTACTGACATCAATCAATCAATGGCAATAAGTAAAAGTAACACATTTGCATGATGGTCCACACCACCGGAAGTCATGCCTTGATCAAACAATTTTGTCAACACAAGGCCCTTGTAAGTAAATTATAAAGATTTTGTTTAATAACTATGCACAGTATAACACACAGACATCTAATCATATTTCACCGTAGTGTCATCTCATAACATTATTTGCTAAAATATCTACACAAAATCTATATTGTGAGATATAATTGGATATTTGTGTAAATCTTTTTTACATTAGCAGTGCATAGTAATTAAATTCAATTACAAAAGCCTTCTCTCCTTTGGGACCCTTCACAATCACACTGGGCTTTCATGGCAAAACCAAAGCTTCACTTGCTGTCCTCTTTCTTCTTCTTATTCAGCATCTTGCTAGGTTTGTTCCACTGCACATTATCACTGATCAACCCAGAGGGTGTGCCCAGCTGGCTTTCCCTGGAAGCTGAAGATGTTAACATGGTGCAAACCCATAGAGATTCTTGGAAGAAATGTGACTTCTCAGTTGGAAAATGGGTTTTTGACCAATCCTACCCTCTCTATGATTCTAACTGTCCCTATCTCAGCACTGCAGTTACTTGTCAAAAGAATGGAAGGCCAGATTCAGACTATGAGAAGTGGAAGTGGAAGCCATACGGTTGTTCCATCCCAAGGTGATGGTGCATCTGTTCACATTGCTATATATATAGTACCCTCTTGTTTTCTTATATGCTTGCATGGTTAATATTTTGTTTTATCTGCTTGCTGCTATACTAGAAAGATGGGTCATTAACAAACAAACCTGCTGATAAATTTGACTTCTTGATGACACCTTCAGGTTTGATGCACTGAGGTTTCTTGGTAAAATGAGAGGAAAGAGAATAATGCTGGTGGGTGATTCTATAATGAGAAACCAATGGGAATCTCTTGTTTGCTTAGTTCAAGGAGTTATTCCAACTGACAAGAAAAGGGTGACCTATAATGGTTCTTCAACAGCTTTCCATGCTATGGTATATAGGACATTCACCAACCTTATTCTTTTTTTTTTCCCTTCTAAAAATGATTGACTTTTCATGTTGTTTGCTTACAGGATTTTGAAACATCAATTGAGTTCTTCTGGGCACCACTGTTGGTGGAACTGAATAAAGGAACTCAAAATAAAAGAATTTTACACTTGGATTTGATTGAAGATAATGCAAGGTATTGGAGAGGAGTTGACATTCTTGTGTTTGATTCAGCTCATTGGTGGACACACTCAGGTCAAACAAGCTCGTAAGAAAGCCTTCTCATTCTCTAGTTTTCCACTTGAATGTAGTATCATTTGTTTTCCTCCATAATGTTTAATTCTCAGTAAACAATGACATTTCTATATGCACTCTTCTTTTCTTTCAAGTCCTTGAGCATGTATATCAATATGATGATACCTGTTTGTCAGTTTCACACATCAAAATGGATTAATACCATACCAGGTGGGATTATTACATGGAAGGAAATAGTATCATCACAAACATGAATCCTATGGTTGCCTATGAGAAAGGACTTAGTACATGGGCAAGGTGGGTGGATCTAAACTTGAACCCGCGAAGAACCCTGGTCATTTTTAGAAGCATGTCACCTAGGCATAACAGGTACTATATATTTTTATTGCCTAACTAAAACATACTGAAATTATCATCACTCTTTTATATACTCAGCATTTCTGGTTGCTTTTTTTTTTTTTAATTTAGGCAAAATGGATGGCAATGCTACAATCAAAGGCATCCTTTACAATTTTTCAGCCATGTACATGTTCCCGAACAACTGGTGGTGCTACAAGGGGTGCTGAAGGGAATGAGATTTCCAGTGTATCTACAAGATATTACTACAATGACTGCTTTCAGAAGAGATGGACATCCTTCAGTGTATAGTAGGGCAATGAGTGAAGAAGAGAGGCAGAAACTAGGTACAGGCCTTTCCTCTGATTGTAGCCATTGGTGCCTCCCTGGGGTGCCTGACACTTGGAATGAGATGCTGAGTGCATGGCTTTGAATATAACTAAAATGGAATGTCTATGGAAAATGTAAGCAGTGTAAAACATTATCTGTGTTTATTTTTATGGTTACTCCTGCAAGAACATGGTTGTTTGGGGGTGTCTTTTTGTTATTAAAATGTTATCTGATCGATAACACTATGTTTTGGATTTGTCATTTTGATTTACACACGCAACCAAAGCTCTTTGTTTCTTAGTAACCAAACAATCTAAAGAACAAGTAGCATGGATCATCATCAAAGCCACCTTGACACCTTCTTGGCTACTAAGGTTTGCTCAGTTGAGGGTGAAAAGAAGAAAAAACTGAGATTGCATATTTTATTTGTAAAATGCAAACAAAGGGGATAAAAACTTGAAATATAACAATAATAAATAAGAGTACATTACATCAGAAAAACACAATGTCCTTCTTTCAATCTCTTTTCCTTTGAAGGTGTTTGACACCTATAATGATGGCTTGTTTGGTGCTCCAACAAAAACATGACAAATAGACGCACGTGGAAAAGCAAAGAGCGAGTCAAACGATTGGATCAACCTAACGGGGGCAGGAGATTCATTTACAAAGGAGCTTTTGGAGCAGTTTAACTTTTAACCTCTTTAAAATGATGCTGCTGGATGAAAACACCCTGGCAGAAGCCAAGCGTAGCAGAATGGCAAAGTAAATATAAAGATTGAAGACACACATCTAGCTTTTGTGCCAAACGGTTAATTGAACCAAATATTACTGAACAGAAGGAAAAAGCTTGGAAACAAACATGTAGCCAGTTCAAACTCCTAATCTTTTTAACTAGCCATTATAAAAAATCTTCAGTTCCTTCCTTTAAGTAAGAAGGGTTGATGAATTATTAAAATAATTAACTACAAAACAATTGAATAACTTTCCACTGATGGGGTGTTTCCAACTAATCATCAGAAATATTATGCAATACAAAAACTTCCTACTCTGCATGATGACTCAAATTTTCAGTCTTCACTGTTTTTATTTGAACCATTGTGTCTCCATAAACATTAAAAAAAAATGCATTCTAGCTTGGAGAAAACCTCTTCTTTAACTTGGAAAGCTCCTTAGAAGTGAGTCCAAAAGCCTTCTCCAAAAGCTCCTCTTTTATTTCAGAACCAAAAACAGCATTTGGGATTCTCTGCAAGCCAGGATTTTGGCTGTCAAAGCTTCCCAAAATAGTAGCAGGCCCATCTCCAACATTCATCTGAAAGTGCACTAGGCCTCTTGGGAACACCATGACCTCTCCTTTCTCTAACAATTTGGCAAACACCTTGTTCTTGGTGTCAACAAATCCTGAATAAATCTTCCCCTCCAGCACAAAAGCAACCTCAGTTCCTCTTGGATGGAAGTGGGGCACATTGACACCGCCAACGTCGAAATCTGCTCTTACAAATGACACCCCAAGAGTGTTCAAACCTGGAAATACATTTGAATTCACTGCCATAGAAGAAAAGCCAGTTTGCTTGAAGTTCCCTGGGAGCTTTATACCAGAGAAGGTGAAATCTTCCACTGTTGCCTTGGATGAGTTTTTGCAAGTGAAGCTGTTGTCTGCTGCTGATTTGGCTATGCAGTAGTCCATAACTGGATCCGGGTCAGAACAAAAAGCACCAACAATGAAAAGCAAAACAACTAAAAGCACTGCTACTTTCTTCATCATTGTCTGTCTTGGAATCTATGTCTATCTGTTGAAGGATCAGTATTTGGTAGATTTTTTTGGTGAAGGATCAGTATTTGGTAGATGATATTGAAAGTTTTGGCTAAAATTTTCTCCACAATGAGTTGTGGACTTAAAAGACTTTGCTTTACAAATTGTTCCCTCACATCAATTATTGGGCATGATATTTATAGGCGATTATTTTTTTTGGGTGAGAATTTTCTTTGGCAACTAACTTTGCTTTGGGAATAAAAAGAGCAGTTGGGGGCAGTAAATGACAGCATCCAACCAACGCAATATTTGCTTTATTCATTGCATTTTATCTGTCTTATAAGCGAAAGAATTGGTCATAGTGAACACTGCGTTGTTTCCATTGGGTCCGGTTATTGCTTAAAGAACACTGATCTAAAGGAGTTAACACTACCCAACCCATTCATTCGATCAAGCAATATAAAACTCTTCCATGCTCCAAACTAAAAGGAAATTTTTTTTTTGGTCAAGGAAACTAAAAGGACAACACTAGCAAGTCTCACTAAAAAACACATGTCCGTGCGTAATAAATTATGAAATTATTAAAATTTACGATGTTTAATTTTTAATCAACCATTGCAACCTTTGTTTAATACTATCAACCATTGCAACTTTAGATTTAACCGTCTTATTTTTTATTATTTAAATCCTCAATGGAAACCTCACTATAGAAAATTACTCCAAATTGTAATCGAATTTTTTTTTTACTCCAAATCGGGGTAAGACTAGGACGGAAGTTTCTTAGAAATCCTAGTTTCCTTGGGATTTACTTTTCTAAAATCCTTGGTCCATGTTGGGTTGTCATACACTCTGGGCTCTTGCTCTCATGCCCTGCATACTATAGAGATAGAATCGAGAGATTTCATTTTTTAGATTTTTGTAAAATCAATTTTAAAAGAATTAATATAGAAAGAATTCATTTCAAAATAAATAATATTAAACAATTAATTTAAGTTTAACACAATCTGATTTAAATCATAAAATAAATATTTTTTAAAGAATAGATACAAATATGCTTTTAAATTTTTATGACCCTTAAAACCAAAATCAACTCTAATTATCTCGATATGTAAAGGTATATATATCTTCTGTAATGTGCAATCAATTTTATCAAATAAAAAAAGAGAAACAAGAGTAACCAATACACCATGACACCAGAAAAGTGGTAACCAGAAAACAGATAGTAACCAAATACAATGAGAGAAAACACCCTCCTTTAACTAAATCGATTATTACGCTGACGTTATGATGTTTTCAAACTTCTTGTTCTCTTCCTTTACTCCCTCAATTCTAAGTTCTAACTTACTTGTATTGCCAGCTATCTATTAAAGAATTTCAATTAAGAAACTTTACTTGTCCAAAATCTATTTGACATCAGAAGTATAATATTTTCTCCTCACCCAAACCATTTTCCTCCGCGGCAATTGCATTTGCGAAAATCTCGTCAGTTGTTGTTGCCTACTATAGTCACAGAGCCAACAGTTACAACAATGGTTTTTCAACATTCTTGGCCTTCTCTCGTACCATTGTCTTGACAAACAGCTCTCCAGCCCTGTACGAAGACCTCACCTGCAAAACACAAAGGTCTTGCCTTTCACTAACGATGGAGGTAATTGAACAATTTATCAATTGAAGTTTGGCCTAAATACAGTTTTTAGACTTAGAAGCACAATACATGTTATAGTACATCTACGTGGAGGATTTCTCATTTTGGTCACTTCACAGGTCATGCATTTGTCAAGTCATGCTAAAAGAAGGGCACAGTCAAATTCTAAAGCATTTGCTCAGAACTTACCAGTGGCCCACTAGCTACATATCGAAAACCAATAGACTCCCCATATTCTTTCCATAAAGCAAACTTCTCAGGAGTAACATACTCTTTAACAGTCAAGTGCAATGGAGTTGGCTGCAACAATAACATCTTTTGAATTAACTAACTATAAGCCACAATAAGTCAACAACCACTAAGAAAGAAGACTTGCAAGGTGTATTGTCAGCTGAGCCAAGAAAGATTAGCACCAAAATTAAGCATGGACAAAAATTCAGATTCAGTTTCTAATATATGAGAAACAGGTCGGGACAGCGCCGTCAAAGAATTCTGCATTAACTAACCTGCAAATATTGACCAAATGTCAGAATATCAACATCTATGGCCCTTAAATCAGCCATTGCTTCCTTCACTTCATCATCAGATTCTCCAAGACCCAGCATTATGGAAGTTTTTGTAATCATACCCTCCTTGCTACATTTTGCATGGTTTAGAACTGACAAGCTTTGCTCATACCTGCAACCATACTACATATATGAAAATAAAATAACTTCATATTTGTTATATTTATGCCTATATATTTCCAGCAAAACAACTATTTCTTTTCCCAAGTAAGTATTTTGCCATTAAAAAGAATTACATCTATCAACTTCCATTTTACTTTGGAAGAAACAATGGTTGATATTATGACAAAGTGGTTGGATCAGCAATGCAACTCACCCAGCCCTAGGATCCCTAACAATTCTTTGGAGCCGTTTGACTGTCTCAATGTTGTGAGCAAAGACATCTAAACCTGAGTGAACCAGAGTTTCTACAGCCTTTAGGTCACCCCGAAAATCAGACGTTAAACACTCAACCATGATCTCAGGTTTGAGATTCTGCAAAAGCAATTATAAAGACAACGATTAAAATTGCATCCGTTCTCAATTTGTGTTGTACACCTTGTAAAATGCATTATGGAACAACACTCCAATATATCAAATCACCTTCATAGCTTTGACAGTCTGAGCAAAATGACCACTTCCTCCATCTGGTATATCATCACGATCCACACTTGTTAGGACAATATAATCCACACTGCAAAATTTGGTAACTCATAATTAGCAGGGGATGATATCTAATAAGGTTTTAGTTGTCTAGGTTATGCTCATGATCAGTCTAGGCTTTATAACTTGTACAAAGATGTGTGTGATCTTGATAATCTTTTAAAAATTACAGATGTTTGCACAAATTAATTACAACATCATAACACAATCTCTAACATACTATTTCCAACACACTCTATGATTGGGTGGAATTCATGCGGTGTATTAGAGAGTGTGTTATTAGTATTTATCTTATAAAAATTACAAAGATGCACAAAAAGAACACAGGAAAAACAAGCAAACAAGCTTGTCTACAAAATGGACCTACCCAAACCCTCTTCATACCCGTCAAGGATTACCTCCTTAAAGAAATCATGGGCTGCTTAGCACTAAAGAGACACCACACCACAGAGACAATCTTACCCCAAGAATGATCTAATCTAAGGACCCTTATAAATTAATGCATTCCATCCACTCCAAGCAAGCAAATACACCAAAGAACATATAAAGCACACCACCCCACAACTAAGCTCACACTTTGTTATAGCATAAATAAATGGTACGAAGCATATACTATAGTATACGAACCCCCAACTTGCAATGGCCTTGGCAGTATTTTCCGGTTCCACTGGATCGGGAGGCGGTGGGTTTTTGCTGGTCTTCACGGCACAAAATCTGCATCCACGCGTGCAAGTATCCCCAAGAAGCATAATTGTTGCTGTTGCAATACCATCTCCGCCTCCATTCCAACACTGTCCATAACAATCCAAACGTCAAAACATTATAGCCAGTCACACCTTAAAAATCTAATCTCACACAGAACAACTTATTGATTACATTTATATTATATACCGTTTCTTTTTATGTATTTTTTTGGCTTAATTGCACTTTTGGTCTAGATATCGCTGCAATTTTGGTTTTGGTCCCAAGTTCTAATTAGGTCAGTTGGATTCGGGTTCATGATACATGGGGACCCAATTAACACAATTGGAACCTAGTGACTAAAATCGCATAATTGTGATACATGGGATACAAAAGTTCAATCTTTTTTTTTATTTCCTATCTGGATGATAGATTTTATAGAAGATGGAAGGGTAACCTCTCCAATGTTGGGGCACTGAGCCTCCTCGCAGACAGTGTTGAGTTTCAAATGGGACAAGGATTGCTTGATCTCATGGAACCTTTCACCTTGGGGAGCTTTCTGTCTCAACCATTCTGGTTTCTTCACGTTAGGGTCTCTCCCCGTGTACGGACCCAACCCACCACTCTTCCGCTCCAATTCCATTGGCTTTGTCGACAACGACGATGAATCCGCAGCGTTGCATCGAGTTGTCCAAGTTGGAGGAACGGCGTTGTGGAAACGGCAACGTTTTGGGGCAGTGGGAGACAACGAGATTGAAGGTGGGTTGAAAAGCGATTGCTGTTGTATCATTTTAGTCAGTGGGACTGAAACTGAATCCTAGTGCTCTTCGCGGTTCTTGGGTTGGGTTGGGTTGGGTTGGGACTTTGCAGATTCTCTTCTCAGTTCGATCTCACGATAGAGGTGTAGTGTAGTGTAGTGTATTGGAGCCGAAGATGTTTGGACTTTTGGAGATTCTCTTCGCAGCAATTGCTGCTGCTCTTACAACTCCGGTTGTCAGATTACATTGGTTTTATCGTCCGGATACTGCCATTCAGTACGAAAGACAAACCGCACGAATAGTACGAATGAAAACGTGGCTCAATAAGTTCTTCTCCAATAAATATATATTTTTAAAAGGGTTAAATATATTTTTAATGTTAATGTCTGATTTTAGTCTATAAAAAATTTCTCTTTTTGGTTTCTATTTTTTAAAATATGTCACTTGTAGTTCTTGTGGTTATATTTTAAATTTTTATTTTTATTCCTCTCAAGTCTCAATTCTAAATTTTTAAAAGGAGAAAAAGTAAAATTTTAAAATATATTTTTATTTTGAAATATGACTACATGGATTACTAGTGACATATATCAAAAAATAAGAGACTAACAAGAGATAATTTTTCGAGGGACTAAAAGTAAATATGTTCTAAAAATATGTTTTACCTTTTAGAAGCAAGAAATAATTCTTACTAAACAACATATTCCAACTACTAATCCTGTTGTCTGACTCGTATGATTATTATTGGAGAAAATCATGACACGATTATCCCGATGGAATAGGTATTTTGTAATTGAAATAAAAAATAAATGATTAGAAAAGCAATTCATATCTAAAGTAACTTTGTAAATAGTATAGTCTATGATGAACTATATATCAATTCACAGTAGAATTCAGTTTTGGACGAATAATTCTTAGAAAAATATCTTTTTTCTTTTACAAGAAAATTGTCCCTTTGTATTACTGTTAAATAGGATTACCGATAGCAAGGTCCTCTTGGTTCACTTCAGAGACAACATTGTCTAAACTCGTGAAGCAATTGGGAAGTTCCTCCAACCAGGTTCGATCCAGATGATGAAAAGCGAACCCAACTAAGGTACGGCCTAACTCATTGTCTTCCTTATTTACATGCTTGCACACAAAATCTTTGAATGATAAGCCTAGGGTTTTTTGACCCAAAAAAAACCTAGGGTTTTGCATTCTGATACAATGGTTTGGAAATACGGGAAATTATTCCTTGAGTCATTGATTGATGTAATTACTTCTTGAGCATCTAATTCCGCGAGGACTCTTGGCAGGGAGAGCTCTTTTGCAAACGGAATCCCTAATTTGGAAGCAAGGGCTTTTGCGATATGGGCTAGAGGAGGTCCCCAGATCTGGCAATTGGCAGCAGTGATAATGGCTCCTCTCCCATTCCTATTGACCGCACCCAAAAATCACCCAGAGGGCCAACTACATCTTTCTTAAGCTTAGTCCAACCAGAAGGAGGCGGTGCCAACACGAACTTCTGATGCTGTTGGAGGAGATGGTTGATTGAGCGCCCAACCTTGTAAGTTGTTTCCTCAACACTTATTGTTTTTCCTTCAAAGCATGCTTAATTCCTTGCATACCAGATTCCATAACATATAGAAAGTGCTTGAATCACAACATCAATAGGAGCATTAGAAATTATATTTGCTAACCAAATAGGAAAGAAATTTTACATATTAGTCAGATTATTCAATCGAATGCCTATAGGTGAGAGGAACCAAATTCTCTTTTTCCAGCCACAATTAATAAAAGTGTGATCAATGGTTTCCTCCTCTAGGCCACATCTAGGACAATAAACTGGGTAAATAACACCCTTGCTTCTTAAGTTGGGTTATAAGGGAAGCTTGTTATGTATAATTGAAGTTTTATTAAATTAAAAAATAATTTATGAAAAACATAAATAACAAAATCTTAATTTCATTTTTTCTCCTTTTATGACACCATTGAAAATAGAAAACGATATGAAAAACGAAACTATCACCTAAGGTACAGGGCATAAGCAAACCAACAAATTAACACAGAAAAACGAAACTAGAAAAAGATCTATTTTACAGCTCAGTCCAAGAAATTCGGAAATAATTCCATCAATGGGCCAAAGAACTAGTAAACACTGAACAATCGGTCCACCCATCGAACAAACACCTCATCCAACTTCAAAAAATTCAGAGATGCAGACCATAACACTATATAGCCTCTTGAGAAGGAGGGGGGCGGGGGGGTTGAAAACTTGGCAAGTGCAATGCAGAATCGCATAATATAGCACTCAGGTTCTGACGTTGGAATTTGAATGAGATAATTTATAAGTCAAGAAGAAAAAAATAATCAAAATTTTGTTACGATAATTACAACCTAAGGAGCTCTAGATAATATGAACAATTGAGGACTAACATTTTTCTTTTTCTATTTCTTTAACCCTTTTTTTGGGGCTTCTATCTTTGGTACTGTAGATAATGAAAAGTATGAAAAAAAAGGGGCATAATTACAAAATGCCAACTATGAGAGGCATGAATTGTTTGTAAGCAGCATTCCAGCGATTCAGCACAGTTCATAAACGCCAAATAATGCATAGGAATATATAGTATCCTGCATTCGTCTTTTCATAGGAGCAAGTTCACCTCGGACAGATCGTCCATTGGTATGTCTAGGCCCACCGCATCATTATCTTGTAAGCCATCCTCATCAATGTTCAACCACGAGTCCAGGTCTTGATGCCCACTAAGTTCATTAGCTACACCCAGTTCTATGGAGTCTAATTCAGGCATGTTTGTGAAGTCCAAGGGTTCCTCAGTTTCAATGGACAAATCGTTAGTACTATTACCATGAGATACAGACCCAACTTTGCTTTTTCTGTTGTTACCACTGAAAATCAATTCATCAGATCCACAAGCCAGTTGGTGCTCAGAGTTAGTATTTTCCACCAACTTGCCAAGAGATCCATTAACAGAAGCAGATAGTTGGGCTGTCTTTGGTTTGGCCCTTGATTTCGTTTTACGCTCACCCTTTGTATTACCTGCAGTGGAACGACTGCCTTTTGTAACAGAATTTCTACCAGAATGGTCTTTGTCCCTCTCTCTTCCGCTCCTCTTTCCCTTCGCTCCACCCATGAAAGAATTACCGAGAGTTGATGCAGATCTCAAAGAAGCACCAACATCATCAAGCAGCACTTCCTTTTTCTTCCCTCTGTTCAGTATTGGTCCAGTCCTGGCAAAATCCTGGTCGGAGAAATGGTCTAGATCACCCAACACACTTTGCTCCCTGCGAGGAAATGAACCTGCAAGAGCCAAGGCCCAGTTTATTACCCCAGTGAGAAACAAAAACGGATCTATCCCCCTAATCAAATAGGTTTTAGGAACCAGGAAGAGATATAAATATAAATGAAGGAAATATAAAATGCTTTAGGAAATTGTTTCTTGATAAACATGACACTCTGGCCAAATTATTTGAGTACATGAGTACCATAGAGAATACTTCCAAAACAAATAAAACACAGTTAAAACGGGAAACCTGATAGTGCAGATTCTTGCTGAGAATTTTGAGCAAGTGGTATATTTTCTGCAACAACTGAGCCAGCATAGTTGTCACGAGCAGGAGCAGCAAATAGGACATCTTTAAAGACAGGCTCCAAAAAGCAACTTTTCCCAGTTTCATCAAATTTCTGGCATCTGACAAGAGTCCTCTTCATAAAAGCCAAAGCAACTGGCCTTGAGACCTTAGAAAGTCCATGTCTTGCAGCGGTACTTGCACGAGTTGCCTATCAATATTATAGATGGTCATTTTCACAGTGCAAATCAGTTTACCTCAACTCTTTTATGACCAAAGCTCTGTCACAGAATAATTCTGAAAAGAAAAATCTAGAACACATGCCAGATTCTTTGTAACACAACCCTGGGGGGAACAAAAAAGGGAAAGAACGACAAAGATACATTCAAGAATAAAAAATACACTAAACATAACAGCAAAGATATATTCGAGGATAAAAAATACACTGAACTGTAATAAAATACACCACATTTCAATGAAACAAATAGCATGTTTTAAATAATATGTCGAATAGAGCAAGGGGCAGGAAGTAAGCACAAAAAAATAAGAAACAATAATATTACCAGCTTCTTCTTATAGGCCACCTCAACAAGTTTGTCCAGAGCAACTTGCTCAAGGGATCTGCAAATTAACACAATATATATTAGCTATTAGTAAGGATCAGCAAATAGATACATAACATACAGACTACTTTTGTAACAAATTATCAACATCAAAAGCAAAAACAACCAATGAACAAGATAAACTATATATTATCAAATATTTTACCGTTGTTCCATTTCCCTGCCTTCTTCTACTGCTTGAACAAGTTTCATAAAGTATTCTCGCTTTTTAGTGAGCTGAAAATTGGTCAAATATAGACAATTATCATGTAAATAAATAAACCAAGAATAACTTACAAACCAAGAGGATTCTTCCCTCCAAACAATTTATTTCCATATATTTCAGCATATATATCAATCATAAAACATAAGAATCAAAACCTGTTGGAAGAGTCCCTTCTGTAATTGAATAATATCTTGATCAATAGCTTCACAATCTCCATCAGCGAGATTAGGCTTTTATAAGACAATCATAAGGAGATCAGTTAGTAATAGTAGCATTAATTGAAAAAATTAACAAAATAAAAATAGTCAATGCCCAGTAAACTCTTTAAACGTAATGCTCATCTGCATGCATTAACATATAAAGATCATGCTCTGTACCACTGCCAAGGAGTCAAGCACCAGTCATCTTAAAAGATTAAATTAGGTGAAGCACATGAACAGTAAATCTCTAACATAGTGTTGGGTTGGAGGGGAATGGAGGGGGCCAAAATACCTTCTCTTTTAATTTTGGCTCCCGTCTAATTTTTTTTTGTGGTGGGGGGGGGGGGGGGGTGTTGGAGGGGAGAGAAAATGGATTTAAAATATTTTAAATATACTGGAAAAATGTCCTGACTTGTGCTTAGAAATCCAAAGCTTCCCACATCCTCACCATCACCACCATACGAAACCGGACACCCTCCACCATCACCTTTGCCACTTGGCACCCTTCGCCATTGCCACCCTCCATTACCGCCATCACCACAAGGAACCCTCCACCATTGTTGCCACCACATGGCACCTCCACTACCGCCACCACCGAGCACCCTCCACTCCCTCCGCCATCTCCATTGAGCACTCTCCACCATCGCTGCTGCCACTCAGCATCTCCAGTGTCACTCAGCACCTTCAATGCCGTGACCTAACAACCTCCACAACCACTTGGCACTTGGCACCGCCACTGCTGCTTGGCACCCTCCACCACCAAATTAGTTTTATTTTCCCTTCCCTCCCATTGCAAACCAAATAATGCAAAGGTTATTTTCCTTCCACTTTATCCAAAGAGAACATCTAGTATTTTCTCTCCCCTCCCCTCCTTTGAACCAAACACTGTAATACTCCCTATCACACACACAGATAATTTGGAACTATCATAGACAATGCAGAGACAAACTCTATAGTGCTGAATTTTAACTTTATTTTGAATATTGGGGGAAGCAAACTATAGAACTTCTGACCATACAACAAAGGCAATAAAACCATGTCAAGGACCGGTTAATCTAAGTGCTGAAGTTGTTCATATTTCTAAAAATCCAATTTCATGTGTAATGTGTGCATGTATAGAAGATAAATGAAGTAAAAAAAGACAGAGAGGGAAAACAGATAAAGCATACAGAAAACCTCTCATACGAATAAACTATGAAGACTATCTGTTTTCATTTATCCAGAAATTAGAAGTTTACCACTGGTTCTGGATATAGGCCGACACTCCGTAGCTCCAGTAAGAGTTTATCCTCCATACTCATTTGCTCAAAATGGCAGTTGAGAGATGATGAACAAGAAATTTTATACACACCCATTAACCCACCACTACCATTTTCAGATAACATGGGCAAACTTCCAGTTTCTGGATGCAATGGTCCTTGATCCACTTGCAAAAAACTGTCAAATTTATTAACATGAATGTTTGTACCGAGAGCAAAGGTAGAATTCCCATTGCAGGAAACCTTGTCAGTATTGAATTTATATTCAGTTCTGCTTATGCTAGATTGGTTCTCAACATCCTGAGAGAAGCAAGCCACCAAAGGAGAATCATCTCTTTCACAAAGAAAAGAAATATTTTCATCTCCAAATGTTTCTTCATCAGTTTGATCGTCAATGATCAGTGCTGTCAATACTCTTTGGTACAATGGTGCAACTTTGTTTCCTTCTGAACCCATTTGTCCGCATAAAAAGCTACCATTGTGATGTCGATCAACCATGTCACCCATTGAGGGTATCTCTTCTGAATCAGGTTGATTTAAAATGCTTGTCCCTCTTTCTCTCTCAAGAGGACTTTGTGACAGAAGGTTGTCCTTAAGCACAACTCCATCCTGAGAATTTAAATGAAAGAAATATGTCAAAGAAAGACTGATAACAATGCTTCAATTCATGTCTCCTATTTCAAAATTTATGCTCCACGTTTTTCAAGGTAGCATGATGAACCTAATCATCACATGCGATACATTAAATCACAAATGGACTAGAACCTAGAAATTAGGCTACATAAAAGAGATTTCGTTAAGCATGTGATCAAAACGGTGTCAAAGCATTTGAGACAGAAAACAGCCAAAAGGAAGAAATAAGCTGACTAAAATAGGTCATTTAATTATTTGAAGTAGAATGTCAATCATCAGTTACAACTTACAAGGTGTCAAATTTGCAAAATACTGCAGATATAAGATGTTAGCTTCTTAGACATTACCTGGGCATTGCTTCCAATGCGAAGCATTTGAGACAAACATATTTGATCAGCCTCTGTTGTTTTAACCTGATGCAAAGAATATCATAAAACGGGAGGAAAGCATTGCTTCCATTAAGGGCCACTTAAATTTTGCAAAAACAAACATAGGCAAAGCACTCACCAGCCACTTCAAGTAGGTTATGTCCTCCAAGTTGACAGGAGCAAAATTACGTTCCATTTTCTTCCAAAATGAACCAGAACAGCCAATATCTGCCAAGGCCCAAAGCAACATATAAATTTGAAATTTCTGCATGAATATAAACACACACCCCGCTAAAGTAGCCAGTGTACAACTGCAAAAGCACAAACTAATTTTGAGTTTAGTTACATACAGCTGGCATTGCTTGCAAAGTTAGCAGCAGCTAACAGTTCCTCGTGGTCATCATCTGACACTCCTGTCATTTCAGATGGTTTAGTATATTATTATGTTAACAACATTAACAAGGACAAGCTGTGCGCTTTGTATTTTTTAAATCTAGTCCTCACATTCATTACATTGTAAGAACTTTTCTGCTATATAAATTGTCCTGTCTACCATACTTGTATTAAATTAACATCAATTATAACATAACAAAAATTCCAAACTGAATCGGTACATGTGAACACAAATACACAATCACATAAATCATGTACACAAAATTTTCCAAAAATACGATCGAGAACCTAAATTTATAAAATAACAAACCCCCTCAGAAACATAGCAAGAATATAAAAGAAGACATGAGTAATGCACGGGTACAGTAGTTATGATTTAACATAAGATTAGGGTTTCCTTTAGGAAGAATTTAGGGTAGAAATTAGGGGAACTGAAGGATATGTGGGAGCAGAGCTGGTTTGCAAGCTAAATAATTGGGAGTCAGAAAGCAGTATGAAGGTTTATATTACTGTAGACAAATAGATATAGATATAAACATATAAGTAAATAAAAGCTTATCGAAATAAATAAGTATAATATTGTAAACAATTCTACTTTTTTATGCAATAAATAGTTACTCAAATGTATAATATAATATAATATAATATAATATACCTGCAATATCTGGGGAATTGCTAATTGATGGATGCCCAAGACGAGTTACAGCTTTATTATTGCATGATTTCTTCAAAGGAGGTCGCCCTGATTTACTGAATCAAAGACAAACTTAAGAAAAAAATTGCAACCAATTTTCTTTTTGTAATGGAAGGGGTCCCTTTTTTCCATTATCAGGATAGAGAGACACGGAAGAATTATACCTTCCATTCTTTTCGGAAGCAGGCTTCACATTTTGAATTGGCTTTGTTGAGGTTAACGCTAACTTCTCTTTTGTTGATGAGATGCCAGTCTTCAAAACTGAAGGGCCCCTACTACCCCTACCCTGTCTGCGTAGACCATCTCCAATCTCTTCTTTGTTAAGGATTTTTTTCTTTTTTGTCACTACCAACGATGAACTTATGTTATAAGAATTATTTATGGCTCTTTCATCAGCTTCATTACCTTCCAATCCTTTCTCCTTGAATTTACTTTCACCATTTTCTCCAGCACCAGATTCTTCACTTTCAGATAATCTGGTTGGGGATGAATCATTTTCATGTTTCATTCTACCTAGTGGAATGTTGTTGATAGCACCCTTGGAAATAAGTGATCCACTAGTAGTAGCAGAAGTTATTCTAGTACCAACATCAGAAGGGGAATGACCTTCTAATGATGCAGTTACTTCATCACAATTTAAGACAGGGGATATCACATTTGCTCTTCGAGTGCGAGAAATTTTTTGAGGTCTCTGCCCAACCCATTGGGTCATATGGGATATAGATGATCCTATAGGCAAAGGACGCTTATGATTGATTGTTCCAGTTACTGAATGAGGCTTGTTCACGTCTGAAGGTTGTTCCCATGCTTCAAGTGTTTCGGAAGAATGAGATACAAGAGATGGGTTCCCAGCTATCAAATGACCATTTCGAGGTGCCCTTGAGGCTTTGCCTTTTGTCAATGTATAAAGACCACCTGTAGAGTTATTCTCACGAACATTAAACCTACAAAGAAAGGAAAAAATAAGAGATTAGTCGTAAAATCATAATACAATGTTATATCAAAGAAATAAAAGCTGCTTAAGCCAAGGCACTATATAGATGCATCATGGATACAAATGAGCAGATATATACTTGTTTCCTTTAAGTGCACCCTGTTCCTTATTTGATCCATCCATTGAGTCCCTTGACACCTTTTCTTGCTCATGCTTGGCAGTTAAGCATGCATTGGAACTAGCAGGCGGGGAAGCTACATCAAGCTTGCTATTGTTACTGCCAGAATATCCTGATCTGTGAGAAACAGCATGTAGCAAGCAGTTTATTCTTTGCTGTTATAGCCAAATGTATATTAAGATCATAACAACTTCACTTAGCAAGTAAATCATAAAAAAACAAAAGCTACAGAATCATGAAATGCCATAACAAGGTAAGCAGTCAGACAATTGGTCTTTCAGGAGAGAGGGCGTGAATGTCATAGAATCAACTTGGCTGTGAATATCATTTCACATTTAATTCTAGAATAAAAAACTTATCACATCCAATTTAGACGGAGGATGGTATGCTTAGTCTAGTAGGAGTTGTAGGAATACAGGTTAACTACAGAAAACAGCTCAGGAAGCAGTTGTAGGAATACTATTCCTAAATTCAATATGATAAATTGACTAGTTATGCACTAACATGTTTCACAATTCACAGCTCATTTTTATGGCCGGTCAGATCACTAAAGAAACATCATGAACTATGGCATTTCTTGACAACATCAGAAATCATAGCATTTCATGAACTTGTATTACCTCAAACATTGGGCATCAGAAGACTGCAGACCAGACTCATTGGCTAGCTTTAGACACATAACCCTTTTCAGCTCTCCTTCACCATTAACGGATCTGGCAAAGACAGTGCCCATGGAACGTTTCCTTTTCACTTTTCTATCCCATGTTTCTCCACCTGCAGGTAACCTACGAATCTTCTCTTCAACAATGTCACAACCTTTGCCACCATCCTTGATGTTGTCTCTATCCTTTCCAATGGCCAAATGCTGCCTCACAAAGCTATTACTTTGTCCTTCAGCCTAGTGTTTAACAACAAAATATATGGAGTAAATATGAATATGAATGTTAAAAAAATAAAGCAGTGATAAGGTAGAAAAATATGTAGCTATTAGGAAAATAAAGGAACATAGCATAGTCGGTATTCAAAAGATGAAAACCAAAGTAATAATTAGTTATCGATGGTCTTTACATAAGTGCTGGAGTTCAATGAGTTACACCAGCAATCCAAAATAGTTTGAGTTCCTCCAGATATTGACAGCAAACATATTGACAGTGGAAGTAGGATTAAAAATAACAGTATATCTTTAGTCCTTTATCAACAGTAAATTAAAAACACTAAGCCACAAACCCGTATCTCAGCAGCTGATGTATGAATGCGCCTATTCTGAATGACATTCTTAGGCCTGTCCTCTAGTCTTTGATTTACAAGCTCTGTAGGACTCCGATGAGTCTGACTTCCCATTTTTGATAAATGGGACCCACTCATCCTGTCATTTGGAAACAACTCGTTCCGAAGTTGCTTATTTGAGTTTACAGCCTCCCAACACTTGTTCAATTTGTGCAAAGATTCATCCAACCTTTTTGATCTGTGTCTGAGAAAAATAAATAAAATTTCAGAACCTTCATAACAGAATCATAACTCAAGTGACAATAAACCAATGAGTTCATTCAAGGCATTAATTTTTAAACAGTTCTGGACAATTTAGTCATCACCTTAATCCCAAAAACTGAGAAAAATTGATTAGAATGATAGTCATTCAATTATATATGCTGCAAATGCAATCTCTGAATTACACATTAATTGATTAAATAAAAATCATATTAAATGAAAAGTGAGATTAGATAGGTATGCTTTGATGAAAGAACTAACGGTATTGCATAAAGTTCCTCAAACAACCTAGCCCTGGCAGAAGCCTCTTGTATACTTGCTTTGAATCGTTTTAGTTCCTCTGGAGCCACTGGAAGAGGAGACTTCAGATTAGCAGTTCCAAAAGCACAATCTTCGCGAGTGTTTCCAAAAGATATCCCCAGGACCTGTCTTAACTCACCTGACCTAGTATACTTTTGATCTCCTGTGGTTATTGGATCTAACATTAAAGACTGGGCTAAAGGAGCCAAATCTCCTGCGGATGTAGAATTTCCCCACGACTTATTAGCACCAGAAATAAACATCTGACCATCATTACCCTTGCAAATGCTTGCAGACCCATCCAAACTGCCATTTATCAAATTCCCTTTCTGCCCATTTGGGAAGGTCCCCTTGAAAGCCAAATCCTCTGGACTTACTGCACTAGAATCAAACCTAGTGTTTCCCGCCATAAGTCAATATTAACTGAACCAACACATATGTCGATTGTATAGTACTTTGCACCATATTTTCTCTTAACTCATGCAGTAAGGGATCTCTTGAGGACAGGCTACTAAAACATAAACAAATATTAGTAAGATGAGCTATGCTAAATGGCACGAAAGCATTTATATACGAATCATACGAACCAATACGTGGCCATCATTTATACTTTTTAAAAAATAAATATGAATTAAAAAATAAAAAAAGTGTAAAGAGTGGTTGACGGAAATCATGCCACGCGGTTCGTATATAAATTCGTTCAAACTTTTTCATTCACAACAACATTTCTCATATACAATATACAACGTTATACAAATTCAACCGATATGATGACCGAGCATATACAGCACAACGATCTGATAGAACGGTGAATGCTATATACATTACCGAAAATCTTCAAACCGCATTATTTTACAGAAGCAATGAAACCATAAAACATAGTGGTTCTACTTTAAAGATACAATAAAAATTGGGAAAGAAAGAACATAAAACTTTCATTCCTATATGATTTTACAAACAAACTAAAATGTCAGAAAAACACTAGTAGAAGTAGAATTGCATCACTGAATAAAAACGCACATTGCTGAAAAATAAGAGACGTCATTGACAGTGAAGCTTGAACAGTTCGAACTTTGAACCCATGAGTAAAATAAAGTAAAATAACAACGCAGAACGATAGCGAATTCAGCTTAAGAGAAGAGAACACGCAAGCAAAATGTTTCGAAATTCATAATTGTCACCTAAAGTGAAAAAAAAAAAATTATAAACAGGCAACCGATTTCGCAACCTCAGAATCGCCATCCAAAATTTCAAGAAAAAAAAATAAAAAAAATCTAGGGTTCCGGGAAACGCAAAATCCGCAGCCCACACGCAGTACACGGCAAAAGAGAGAGATATTGAAGGATGGGAGAATGTTTGTTTGTTCAGAGAATGGGAATGTGGGGGAACAGTACCTGCTGCTGCAGCATTGGCAATGGGATAGAGCAGAAGACGGAATTGTAGAGAGAGAAAGAACACAACACGATGACGGGGGAATTGGGCTCGGCGCGGCCGTGGAGGAGAGAGAGAGAGAGAGAGGGTCCCGCAGGAATTATAGGGAGGAGGAATAGGGTCGGGGAAGGGATTTATGAAGTCCGGGCCCTTTATCCAATTTGGAAAACGTGGTCAGTCAACTCCAGGGTTGACATTTGACAATCGTCTAGCACTGCCATACTCAACTCTCAGGTCTCAAATTCCATACTTTGGAAAACCAAAAACAAAAACGAAAAACAAAAAACAAAAAATTATGTTTGTGATTTTATTATCTTCTTTGTATTATAATATATGCAGGGTTATTGATCAAAATAGTGTAATTCTCTTCAAATTTATCAAAATAGTGTAAATGAAAAGAAATTATGGATCAAGGTCAGCCGCCGCAGTTGCCATTGACGACTTTTCTTTCTTTATTCTCAGAAATACTAGTCATGAATTATACATTCAACTTAAAAAGTAGTGAAAGTCACTAATTGTTGTTACGACTTCCATTTTCTTAAGGAGCATGTGTTTGGAAAATCTGGAATCGCATTTCAAGGTATAATTGTCGTGAAAGCTGCTGAGTGTCGTTTCACGGTAGACGCTTGTTGAACCACACTTGACTATGGAAGCAAACAGATGATGTCCCACAATGCAGACGTCGTTTTGTGCATGGAGCTTGAACACTTTGAGATTGCTCTATTTTTTGTGTTCGACTACGTCTTATTATGATGATGCCACCTTTTTCTTACACTATTGCGTATTGTCCTTTGTCTAAGAAGCAAGGTGAGAGTTCATCATTGTAGTCAATGTGATCATGACCACAAGCGCCGTTGTTATTACCATTAATGTCTAAGAGTAATTAAGTCACACTTACTACTTGTGACACTTTATATTTTTTTTTATAAATGTCAAAACGGAAGTTGCAATTGTCATTGACGACTTTCACTGATTATTTGTTGAAAAAAACAAAAGTTAGAAGTTACGTAAGTTATTAGGTTTTTTTTTTAAAAAAATTGAGACAAATTGCACCATTTTGGTCAATTTGCCATCATTTGTCATTGCTTTTGCACTGGGAGAAACATATTTCACGTTTTTATTATTGTAGCATCCAGACATAATTATGTTAATATTTTTATATTGAATATTTTTCCGTCTCCATAAATTTTGAAATATGTTGCTTTTATTTCCCATAAAAATTTTATGCGTTTTAAATTCCTAAAAATGTAAGAAAAAAGTGTGTTTTTAGTCCTCAGTGGTTAGACACTAAAAGTACATTAATTTTTTTAAATGCATGGACTAAAACCATGAAAGAAAGTTTCCCTGCGCCATAGTGCGTACTGATTTATCATTAACTGAATGAAAAATGTCTGCTTCTATTTCCTCCATTCGAGCTATGAATTGTGATTATATATAGCAGATTGAGTGCTAAAGCTTTTGTCCCATAACAGTTGAACTATTGGATTTTTGCCTTCAATAATGACCTATTGTAGGAGGCTCATCCATCAAATATTTTATTTTTTTCCCAAATACTCGAGTTGAAATATTCATAGATTTGATGTTTGTTTGCTTACCCCATATAATTTAGAAAACAAATTTTCTCGAAGCTTGTTGTTCATATTTCTCATCAACAAGTGTATGAGGATTAAAATCAACATGTTTTCAAATTTATAAGTACTGAATTGATTTAATCCATAATTTTTTTAAATCAATTTTTTATTTTTCAAAAAATATATAGTCTTCCCTTTTTAAAATTTACATGATCATCATACCCTTTTTTTATCCTTTTTTTACAGGGCCTTTTTATATCGTTATTTTTTTAATCTATAACTATTTATAAAGAAAACACCTCATTCTAATTGTCTCATTTGGTGTCCTATTTTGGTTACCAATATTATCCTTATTTAATTGAACTTTTACAATTTAAATTTAAATTGATTCATAACTCCTATTAGCTGCTCCTGTGGGAACCTTTTCGGCATACAATGTAGCCACTCTTTGAAAAATCCAAAGAAAGAAGAAAAGAACCAAAACCCCCATAAAACCAATTGTGTGAAGAAGAGGTCGAATCCATATACTCACCGATGCATTGGTGCGTGGCCTATATCATCCAGTTTTTGTGCCTTCCAGCAAATGTATTGCAATGTGGATTGACAAATATTAGTTTCGGAGACGTGTGTCTATTGGTATAGAGACATATAAGGTATGTAATTGTTGCTTATTACAAATTACATATTTGTAGATGTGTTTATATAATTTCTCTCACTGAATCTATATATCTCATGTTATTTTCTTTTGACAAAGAGTCAGAGAGAATGATACTTATGGGTTAATTCTACGTACTATAAACTATGTACAACATATGATATGATTTACATATTAAACAATTAAACCATAATGAAAAAAACGAATAGGCGGGCACTATCTGCCAGTTAGTATAAAAAACACATGGAATGTTTTTTTTTCCCGATAGAACACATGGAATGCTTCACTATTTGCGAATGAGACTAACATAAAATCTCAATCCTTAAGAAAAAAAATATTGTTTTAAAAAAAAAAAGATTTTTTTTTTTGCATAGATAACTAAAAAAATGCGACGGTGACGTTTTCTCAGGGAATATAATAGTGTCTCGTAACGTTGGATCTGACGTGCCTTTCAAGTGTCCCATTATCCTGTCCCTAATCGAGGGCGCCAGTCCGCATCAGCGGAGAGTCAGAAAGAACCCCACAAACAAGGCTCATACTAGGGTGAGCGATTTCCACGGTGAGCGACTTTGAGCAGGGCAATATTGCAAAAAACATTATTACTTATCAATCCCTCAATTTTATTAAATTTTAAAAACTCGAACCCCTCAACTTTGTCAAATTTTAAAATACCCAACCCTTCCTCACTCATGACTCATCACCCTCTTCACGCAATCCCACACGCCCTTGTACCCACTGTTAGCTAGCTGCAGCCTCCGATTCACCATGTCCATCGGCGTGAAAACGGCGTAGATGGCGACGGTGGCGCGCAGACACCGGAAGTGGCATGCGCGGCGGCGTTGTTGGGGTCCTTCAGGAGAAGCGCTTCTTGCAGGTATAATCTTTTGATTCTTGCCTGGGAGGAACACTTCGAAGCGCTTCTTGAGATTGGAGGAACTCCACCGAATCAGCCAAACCCACAATCCTCGTCATACCCTAGTCCTGCAACGATGTGGACCATGTTTTCAACGATAGAGTGAGGAAATTGGGAGCAAGAAGATGATGGATAAATTTTATAATTTTAAAATAATCAAAGGACTCAAAAATAATTTAAATTTACAAAAAAAAAAGATCTCTCATGGTGAGAGATATGGGAGAGTCTCTCACCCTAGAAACCAATGAAAACAAATCATCAATAAAGAGAGAAAGGAGAAAAACCACTTTCCTTGTTTGTTTGTTCCTACCAACTTCCAATCTCGATCATGGCTTTCACCAATGCTTTCCTCGCTCCTTCCTTCACCGTCAACGGTGGTAGGGTCTCCGATTCGCTCTCCGTTCCTCTACCGTTTCTTTCCTCTGACGCCTTTTTCCACTTCCGCTCCTCCCTCTCCTCCAGGAACAAGTGAGACTTCCATTTTTTTCCCCTTATTTTATTACTGTTAGTTTTTTAATCTTGAAAATGGTGGAGTGGGAATGTAGTGTTCACTTCACTAGGGATGGAATAGAATCAGAGTAATACTGGTTGTCTTAATAGAAATTAGTAGAAAACAAAATAGTATGAATTAGTATATATCTTTTAAATTTTAATTGTATTCTTATTAGAACTCTATAAAATTTCATTGAATACCCTTCTCAGGGAAACAGAAATTTGAGGAAAAACAGTTTCTTATGGAACCAGTATTTAGCTGCGAGCTTTTTATTTCAATGATTCCTGTGCCTGTTTCCGGATATTTTAATTGAACCCTACTTTGTTGTGTATAAAAGCAGTCAAAGAGTTTCGAGTAAGCAAATTTACAAGTTTATTTCGAAGTGTCTGATCGATGTGATTAAAGTTGCATGGTTTCATCATTTATGCCTACATCAAACACCTGGCTCAGCCACTGTTATTGAGAAGATTTATATTCTAGTTGTTTGTGAACACAACTGGAACTTTAATCTTCTTTAATAGGGTCACCATGATGTATCTATTTCTCTTGTCTCTTATTACTGGTTGAAATGTTGTGCAGGAATATTTTATATGCTTCTGCTTATGACTTGAATGCAGTCGATTCAGCTTCGCTGGTCAGTAATGAGTTTCTTGCATCCATGTCATTCACGATACTATGTTTTATTTGAAGTTGAATAGTAGGAGTAATAAACATGGATTTATTATGTGGGTTTAGATACTCTATTATTAGCTATAAATTGTTAAATTTTGATAAATGAGGGACTGGATTGCAAACATTGATTTTTGGGGGACTAGATTCAGGGGAAAAAATTAGTTTTGGACTAAATAGGGTTTTTGTGTTATTATTATGACTTTATAGTACCTATGTGGTTTCTATTTCTTGATCTTTCCTAGAAAGATATTTTCATTGCCATCATTTTTGCTTCTTGGTGAATGTTGTATTATATTCACTCTGTGTGTGTCTGAGTTTGTGCTGGTCTAAGATAGTGGCTGCTGTTACTGACAAGTGTTTTTGCCAAGAATCTGATATTTTTGTTAACTATTCCTTACACATACCCTCGGGTTGTAGACAGGTATGACATGCTTTTATATACACGTAATTTTTTTTGACATTTGATTGGTTAATTTTTACTGTAGAAATCCATTAACAATCTTGAAAGTGTTCCAATGCCAATAGTGCTGATAGATCAAGATTCAGATTCTGAAGCAACAATTGTGCAACTTAGCTTTGGTGATCGCCTTGGAGCTCTTCTTGACACGGTGATGTGGCTATTAGAGTCTTAATTATGCTCAATATCTAAAAAAAATTCAGTCCAATTGAATCTTTTTGGGTATTCTTGATGGGATATCCTTTAAGCATGATCTTGTTATTTACTTTTTAAAGAAATAAAAAAGAACAGAGTTATCATTAATGTTGGAAGGTTGACAATTGACAACTTATTTGAGATTTTGTTTGAAAAGAACCTGTTTTCATACCAGATTACAATTCCTGCTACATTACAACAGGGCATCAATCATATCAAATTTTGTTTTTGGTTTTGAGCTCATTTTCTATGTCTACATGTTTTTAAGTATTTTTAATTATTAATGATTGACTTCTGTTTGTTAATATCAAGGCAGATGAAAGCATTAAAAGATTTGGGATTGGATGTTTCAAAGGGAACTGTCTCCACAGAGGGATCAGTGAAGCAAACAAAATTTTTTATTACACAATCGTAAGTCTTATTTGTCCTTTTCCTCCAGTTTTGGTAGCATTATTTTCTCTTGACGATGTTTTCAGTGGCAACTAGAAACATAAAACTGAAAAAAAGTTTGGTTTAATGGTGTTATGTGAGGGTTGTTTCATACATTATGAAATTATTTATCAATTATCATTGGTCATGAAATTGTCCTTTCATTTCCCACTGATGATTGATTTGTGACTGTGAAGAGAAATTATATGATAGTAATGATAGTATTTATGTTGATTATTACAAAGGTATGTGTGTCATTAGGTTGGTCCACCATCTATAAATACATCCAATTAGTTCTTCAATATCAAATCAGTGCTTAAAGTGACATTAAGTTGGTTTGTAAATGTACAAAACTGATGGCATTTAATTATCATTAAAGGGACAATTTGATGTTTACTATAGATGGAGTACCAGTGTGATGCTAGGCATATCATTTGAGGACCAAATTTGATGTTTACTATAAATGGATGAGTAATGTGATCGGGTATATCTTTGGGGGACCAAAATGGATATTTGCTCTTTCATTTTCTTGCATGTTTGGAATTTTAGTGATCACTTTTTTCTTGTGTGTCTCAGAAATGTTGATATTGACTTCTCAAGGTTTAGCGGTTAGCATCCATCTAAGATGGCATTTGTCACGAACCAATTCTCCCAAAGTTTAAGTTGTCAATTAAAGACACATGAATGGTTTTTAACATTACATCTCTAACATGCACCCTCTTGTAAGAGCCCTTTGGGCTTGAAGTGTGGAAATATTGGTTCTACATTTTTCTCTTTGATGAACATATGAAGAAATAACAATGTCACTGATCATTGTCATTGATTATCTACTACTATGTTTTCACTACTTCATTGATACATTTCAGTCTTCACAGATTGATTTGATTAGTATATTGTCACAGAGACACTGGGCGCAAAGTTGAAGATCCTGATATGTTAGAGAGAATTCGACTTACCATTATTAACAATCTGTTGAAGTATCATCCTGTAAGTATGCTTGATAATGACAATGTTTTTCTCTGAATTTCTTATATGGTTATTTTGCATATGAGAAGCTTCCTTGCAATTAACAATTTTTTATAAACACAAGTTTTCTAGTGAACAATTTTTTATAAACACAATCTTCCTACTCACAAGTATTATATAATTTGTCTAGGAGTCCAGTGAACAACTAGCCATGGGTGAAGTGTTTGGCATAAAAGCTCCAGAGAAGAAGGTGAATAGTACTCTTCTAGCTTTTCCTTTCATTTTTTGTCTCCTATATCCTATATAGAATAGCGTTGCTTTTTTTGAGGGAGACATCTGCTTTGGGTTTTTTCCCTCTCTCTCCTATTCTTACCATTAAGAATCTAAGATTGCAAATAATTATAAAAGCCATTTCTCAATTTATCTGCTAGTCCAAAGTTTTGTGTGCTTGAATGAATTTTAGGCCTTAAACTCTGACATAATATTTAATTCGTTTATTTTCCCAGTAGATGGTTCAGCTAATCATGTCCAATGCATAGTCTTAGTCTCGCAAATATCTACTATATTATTATTGTTTTGTGCAGCTTGATATTGATATTGCAACTCATATTCAAGTTAAGGAAGATGGGCCCAAGAGGAGGTTTGCATCCTTATAATATGTGGATATAATTGTTTATTTTTTTTTCTTTCTACATTTTACTTTCTTTCGTCCAGTTTCTGAGCTGTTTATTAATGACATTGTTTTGACTGCAAATAATTTGCATAATTAGCAACCCAATGTGCAATAGGTGCTTGATGTCATCTAATGAGTTTTAATTCAATTTTTTTCAGCTTGCTGTGCATAGAGACTGCAGATAGGCCGGGATTACTAGTTGAAATCATCAAAGTCATTGCAGATGTGAACATTGATGTTGAGTCGGCTGAGATTGAAACAGAGGTATCTTCCACTTTGTCTCTGTCCGTCTCTGTCTCTCTGTTGCCCATTTACTCAAAGTAACTTTACCCACTTTTTCTCTCAGGGTTTGATTGCTAAGGATAAATTCCATGTCAGTTATGGTGGGGCTGCATTAAACAGATCAATGTCTCAGGTAACCATTTTCTTCAAAAGAAGTGGAGACTTTAAGGCACTAAAATATGTAGGCTGGATCAGTTGATTGACTGTCTCTATCAGGGGCTGTAGATAGTTTTCCTAGATAGAGATGAGATGATGGGGTTGCATTGATTTAAAATACGTTAGCTTTCTGTCTATCCTACACTAATTTTGTTGAATTTAATTGCACAACAATGTCATTTTGTAATTTTGAATGAGCAGGTTTTGGTGAACTGTCTGCGTTACTACCTCCGGATGCCAGAAACAGATATTGATAGTTACTGAGGAACCTTTTACTTGTAAAATAAGCCAATTGTAACTGTTCTTGTATCAAATTGCCAGTGAGCTCCTCGAGATCAGCTGTGAGGCATACATCTCAATTTTAAACCTGGTAGCTTTACTGTTACCAGATTATGGAATGAATACGTGTTGCCTATGGAGCGAACAAATCGTCTGTAAGATGTGTAAGTGAAAAAAATCGGAACATTTGAATTTGCCTAATTTACTCCTAGGTTTCTAAGATTTTTAATCTACTTCATACGAATCATACCTCTGATCTTCTTCCCTCTCACATGGTTGACAACCATACGACATTTTTTTGGTAGATGGAAATTGTCAACTCAAATTTCTCGGATATAGAGAATTGTTTCTGCGTCAACTTCAAACCTGAGTCCAACTATGTGTGTGTTTGTTTTTCTGTTAGAAGTCATCAAAATTCAGTTTGGTGTCAAATCAACAATTTCTTCTTTCTAAAAAACGTAGCTTTAGAAAGAGTGTTAGCTGAATTTGAATGGCTATCCAAATACATACTACGGGCCTGTTTGGATAACAAGCTTATCTCCTGCTTATGGCATAAGCTGTATAAGCTACTTTTATAATCGAAGAAAAATTATAGTAAAATTTATTTTATATAAGCCATAAGCTGTTTTGATAAGCTATCCTGAGCAGCTTATGAAAAATAAGTCCAAAACAGCTTATGAATCAGTCATAAGCTGTGTTCATAAGCTCTGCATAAGTCAATCCAAACAGGCCCTACATCGTCTCTGACTCCTTTGACAAGACCAGACCGTTAGGTTTATTGGAGGTTTCTGCTATTAGTTTATTTATTTTTCCTGGTTTTGACAAACTTAAGTTTTTTGCTGGAATGATTCACAATTCTTTTCATTTTGATTTCCTGTGCTCTATCTCACCTAATGCGATCTTCTTTGGTTCATAATGCGATCGTATGCTTTACAATTTTTTTCTTTTGGGTACTGGTGGTGGGGTCTTGATTTGTTTTTGTCTTGTTTTGTTCTGCATAAAATGTGGATATGCTCTTACTTACCATTGTGAATATATAATGAATATTCTAGCAGGTCACTTATGTGAGTATATAATGAATAAAACCATTGGGGCTTGAAATTGATTTTTTATATCTTTTATTGTAATTCTATAGGGAAAAAAAAGCACTTTTACATGTATTCAAACAAGTAAAAATTCACCCTTCGTTAAAAATCAAGTGATTTTTACGATCATAAGTAAACATAAATTAGTTTATACTTTTGTTAAAAATTTCTAAAAAATAATTATTAAATTATTTTATATCAAAATCACTTTTTTTAATAATGAACTCTTAATCTTCAGTAGTAGGTTTTTTGGGTCCACTAGTAGTAGCAGTGCATATTTTATTCTTTAAATTTGGTCTTGCATGCTTGTCACAAAATAATATGGCAACTTTAAATGTTTAAATTCTTATGTCTTATGTTTCATACATCGGTTTATCTCTACAATTATATAATAATAATAATTCTTGCTTAGTGACAAATGCAAAATTTGTCTGCAAAGTTAGTGTAATATATCAATTATGAGAATCATCTGATTGTGATTGAGATTGAGATTGAGGCAATAAAAATATTTAGGTGCACTGTGTCTGTAACCAAAAAAAGGGGAAGGACATCAAGTAAAGCATACTTGAGATTGAAGCAGTTTTTGTTCTATCGATCAGCTTAGAGGAGTTCGACCAAAAAAAAAAATCAGCTTAGAGGAGGTAACAAGATTTCCTTGGGTGAATTTAATCTTTTAAGGTTTTATGCAACCCTCTTATCAAATTGAGAATGTGCTGGAGATTTTTTAAAACATTTATCATATTTATGTCTTTGCTAAAAGGGATGTACATTTCCTTTTGATTTAAATTTAAAAAAAAATAGATCTGCTTCAAATTGTGGTGCAATTATATATACTAATGTGAACATTATGATATTAATTGTCATTATGCTGACAAAATCCAAGTAGATATATTTATTAGCCTCATCAAAAATCAAATATTGCTTGGTTTATTATTTCTAAATATACTATTTCTCAAGTACAATAAAAATACTTAACTATTCATGTTTAGTATTTTTAACTATAAAATATAAAGGTGCTTGCTACGGTACCTTAAGAAAATTCTGGGTATTGGTATCCAAACCTATAAAAAGATGCCATGTGTACTCTTTTGCCACATTCGATTATAGTTTTTATTTCTATTTATTTTCAAATACATCCGTTTATTTTTATTTATTTACAAATACATCCCTTTATCATTTAAAAAAAATGGAAGTTTGATGTCTTGTACTCTCCTCTGTCACTCAATTCACGAACACGTCCATCTCCATCTATGGAAATAGTGGTGTTCACAGGAGTGAATCAACGAATTAGGCACTCAATTCGTGTTTCGACTTTGGATACAATATTTTTGACTTTCAAATTGGACCGTGCTCAATTTGACTTTTGACTTTCGAGATACGACATCCTTCTCCATTGCGTTTCGACTTTTGCCTTTACAGTGACATCTTTGTGCCCGATTCGTTGATTCACTCCAACTCCAGGTGCGGGAGTGATGGCCTCGATGGGGCGTTGAGGTTGTTCTTGGCTGTGGAGGAGCAAGACACAATGACTTGGAACTCCATGATTGGTGGGTTGGATGGAGGTGGTGATCGAGTTCTTTTTTGGTAGCGTAAGTGGATCTTTGGAGATTTATTTATTTTGTTTGGCTTGAATTCCTGACAAATGAGTTATCCTGCCTTTAGCTGTTAGTGGTTTCGTGTGCTTCGAGACTGTTTGATGAAATGTCTGTGAGGGATATGATTCCAGAAGACCCAATAGGTCAATGTTAGCCCTCAATATTCATACTGATACTGATGTGATCTTGCTTTAGTTAAATGGTAGTGCTGGTTCAACTCAATATAATGGAAAATAAACAAGTATCGCCACCACTCAAGGCAAGACCATCAATTGCCAACCAACTCAATTCAATATTATCGAGTTTGGTATTGACAAGAATGGGCGCCACGATGTTTTAATGTTTTAGAACAAAATGTTTAAGTTTGAGTATTTCATTAAAAGTCTCTAAAGGCATATAAAGAAATAATAAAAATATAATTTCAAATTAAGTAAATACTGAATCAACATTTGAATATTTAATTTTTTCCACGTGTCATGTTTCTATTGGACCAACTCATATGGGTACCCAAACTCTTAAAACTCCTCGGGTACCATAGAATTCACCAAAAATAAAATGTATTTAAGCAAAAAAATATAACCAACACATTCTTCAATCATTTGCCAAACCAGTTTATTCCAACGAAATGATGCATGCCGACATCCCTGGCAAATTATACATGTATATTGGTAAGGTAAGACCAATTCCAAAAACTATATATTACTTTGTGTGAACTTTGACGGAAATATATACATTCATAATTGATCTGAACTATTTGCTTATCACTTTATGTTTCAAATTTCATAAAACTATAAAGACGCAGCAAGGATTGTTTATTGCTATTTTTGACATCCAAAGTGTAGCACACTGTATCTTGCCCTTTTGCTTGGTGTTGAGGCAACAATTATACACTTTAATATATTGTGTCATTAATGCAATTAATTATTTTGTCTCTTTACTATTACAACCATTTATGTAGTTATTGACCCGTGCGATGCACGGTATCTAGATCGACTAGTTTTATTCTTTAATTTTGGTCTTGCATGCTTGTCATTTGGCATAGGGAATGTGACTCAACGTCGTCGTTTGAGCCATCTTCTTCACGGTATTGCTCCTCCTTATTCCTCAATGAAACATACTCCACTTTCTCACGATAACTTGTATCCAGAATCAAGTAGAAAGAAAAAACGAAAATGGTGACTCCAATCAAGAACCAGCTGAATTGAATGTTCACCAAGGAGACCGCACGATGAAGGGCCTTATCATCACTGCATCTCACCATATATTGGCCCTTCAGCAAGGAGCAACCTTTGATTACATTCCCAGGTGAAAAAAGCACCAACCCCATGAACATTAGCCATACCCCTTGGAAGATTATGCTAACAGAACGCACAAAACTGACCAAGAAGCTCTTGGGAAACCCAATTCCCATAAGGGTCATAACCAAAGAAACAAGGATCAATAGTTGCAGCAAGTAGTGGTATTGGCCTTCTGGCCCCATGTGATCCCTTGAGTGAAGATGGATAAGAAGGAATTGTTGTGCAAAAGCTATTGCTCCCAACAAATGTGTTAGCTCATTTTGGACTTTATTGGTGATGCATTTTGTATCAAGAACTAAGGCAAAGGTGGCATAGACCAAGAAGGCCAAAGCCATGGAGGAGTGTTCAAAGTTGTGGAGATGAGTGGTTGGGATGGATCCATCTGGGTCAAATGGTTGGTGATGCATGGGTTGGATGAAGAGCTCCAAGGCTATGAAGATTGTGCAGCTTACAATGATGAAGTGGAGCTCGATGTACCTGCTTATTCTGGTGGGGAACCATAGTGTTGATGTGTATGTGTATGGGGAGGACTTGGAATAACAAAAAACATGGAGCTTGATGTGGTTGAAGAGGTGCCATAAACCAACTACAAAGAAGCCAAAGCCCAAAACTTCATGTCCGTCCATAGTGAGTGCCCTGTTTAATTAGGTAAATCACAAGCTTAGAAAGAAAACTTCCTAAGCTATATATCAAGAAATAAAAACTGTTTATATCACAAGCTTAATAAGAAAGAAAACTTACTAGCTTAATTAGCAAGAAACTTACTAGCTATATATCAAAACAAAACAAAAAAACTTACTGGCTAGAAACTAGCCAGTGTCCCTTGTCCATGCAATATGGCAATAAGCAAATTTCTACGAAGTAATAATAAAAGAAAGTAAAAATGGGAATGTGGTAGTGTCTTTAACTATTGTTCTCAGGGGTCACAATTAACAACTATATTTCCAATGTCGAAAAACAAGTGAGATGTTCTATAGAGTTGTGCAATGATCAATATATACTAGATTGGGAGGGAATTTATTTTCTATTTCTTTATAAGAAAATTGTACACAGCTTATCCACGTGACCAAATTTTAATTATTCTATTATTCTTCAACTTCCCACTTTCTCCCTCTCCATTCTCTCCTACCACATTATTTATTTGTTTCTTCTGCAATTGCTTTTTCTTTTTACTAGTGTGTGAGCCTGTGCGCCGCACGGGCAATAAATGTTAAATTGACAACTAAAGTTGTGCTATAAAAACTCGTTATGAAATAAGAATATATTGATAAATATAATTATAAAACTATAATTAATTATAAACTGTAATTGTAAACAAAGAATTAATTAAAATGCTCAAAATTGAGAAAGCTATAAAAACATAATTAAATCAAACTTTTAAAGATGTCCACCAAAATATAGTCCAACACAATAGAAAATTTAAAGAAAGTAAGTCCCAATAACACCAAGTGAAGTTTAGAAGTCAAGACAGAGAACCTAAAAGTCTATCAAAGTTCTATAACGTAAATTAAAACCCTTCCTGATTCGTTAGGATCAATTTCAAACTCGACAATGCTATCCTTCTTCAAGCCATTTGCAATACAAAGATCTCTCCACTGCCCTGTAAGATTTGCTTCTGATGCATGTCTACCTTTTGAAACATTGCAAAGGAAAGTCCTTCCTGCTTCATCTTTAAATGTTATAACTTTTGGTGGTCGGATAGCAAAAGCTTTTCGAACGAAATGTGATGGAAAATTCTACAAAGTCAGAAAGATATAATGTCAGTGAAGTATATGCTTATATGAAACCAAAGGATAAATATATGAAATATTAAGTTGATATATGTTAAGTCTGTTTACCAGATTGTTGTTTGTTGTATGGTACTTTGTCAAAGTAATAATGCACTTTGCCAGGTGATAATCCTCCAAACCAATGGCTACTTCCTGGTCTGTGTCATCATCATCCTCATTTCCATCATCACTATCACTATCATAAGATATTGTTGGCATAGAATACTCAATTTTTTTCATATGCAAATCTCTGACTTCCACAATTTCATAGCTTTCTTCACTTGACATGTCTTCATTCTTTATAAGAAAACACCCTGCTGACCCACGTGTCCAAATTTTATTATTCAACTTCCCACCTTTTTCCATTCTACCACGTTAATTATTTATTTCTTCTTTATCCTTGTTTTATTTTTTTTCTTCTGCTATTGCCTTTTTTTTTTATTTTTATAAAGGATAGTTTGTTGTGCATGTTCTTTTTGAGTTGATGACATGTCATTCCTGGTCTCCATTAGTTTACTATTTTTGACTTGATGACATGTCATTCTTGGTCTCCATTAGTTTACTGTTTAGTAAAAGCATGTTGATAAGTGTTATTGAGTCAATTTATTTATTTATTTATTTTTGTAAATTTTTAGGTTATATAATTTTTTTCTTTAAATTTTATTTTCAATAAATCTAATGATATTTTTTACGTGTTTCATTCATGTAAATCTGCATGTTGCAACTTTTTTTTATTTTTTTAAAATAAAATAATATTTACTTAGGGTTACATTCATGTTTTTTTGTCTCTATTACTTTTGCATAGTTATTTTTATTTTTTATATATGTAATATTTTTCTTATGAGTTTAATTCATGTTTTTTATTCTTATAGATTTTCAAGTTACAAAATTATTTTTTATTTTAATTTTATTTTTGATAAATATAATTATGTTTGTTTACATGTTTTGTTCATATTTTTTGTTCCTATAAAATTTTACTATGATTTTTTTTATTTTTTTCATAAATAAAATGATGTCAATATTTATAAAAGTCATTCCCTAATTTATCTGCTATAGTCCAAAGTTTTGTGTGCTCGAATGAATTTTTAGGCATTAAACCCTGACATCATATTTAATTCATGGCGTACATCCTTGCCACTATTTCATTTCCCAGTGTTTTTTTTTGGTCAAAAGCTAATCTTGTGTTAACAACATTAATGTTGTTGTCTGTTAATTTTCGGGTAGCAGGAAATGTCAACTTTTCTCATTTTAATTGTTTGGTACTTTTGTAGTTAATTTGTAACTTCTGGGAATTGCCTCCAGATTTTTTACCACCTAGAAATTGAACCTTATGCATGAATGGAGAATAATTATGCTTGTTCCGGTGTTGCATGCCTCTTTCTTTTTGAAGAAGTGAGAATGCCTGCATTGGAATTAAAATTAAATGGTATGCTGATGCAATCTTTACTCTTTATCTGTTAGACTTATTTGAGATCATTTACACCCTTATTTGCATCCTTATAATACGTGGATATACTTGTTTTTTTCGTTTTTCTTTCTTTCTATATTTTACTTTCTTTGGTATAGTTTTTGAGCTGTTTTTATTAATGACATTTGATAGTTACAGAGGATGTCCCGAGGAACCATCTCTTTTACTTGTAAAATAAGCCAATTGTAATTATTGTTCTTGTATCAATTTGCCAATGAACTCGAGATCACCTGTGAGGTATACATCTCAGTCAATTTTAGATTTGGCATCTTTACTGTTACCATATTATATGGAATGAATATATGTTGCCTGTGGAACGAATGAATCATCTATAAGTTAGATGTGAAAGTGGAAAAAAAATCGAAACATTTGAATTTGCTTCATTTCCTCCTAAGTTTCAATGATTTTTAATCTACTTACAGAGTTACAGGACACTCAGCACTAGTATAAAATGAGGAATTTAAATGAGTTTTAACATCGGTTTATTGCGCAAACATTGTAAAAACGCAGGGACAGTTCCATGAATAAAGTGAATGTTTTACTTTTTACATAAAAAGTGATGCAATGGCAATTTTGCAATTAAATACTACATTTTTTTTACCTCGATTAAAAACTCAACCGATGTAAAATGTTAGTTTTTACTCCCTCCAAAATGAATTATAGGCACATTTTAGGGAGTATTTCTTGGAATGAAATATAAGCAAACCAACTGTTTTTGTCATGTTTAATGATGGTATGTCAAAAATATCCCTAATTTAATTTACTTTTATTATTTCTCATATTGTTTGGTTCCATCAACTAATTAACACGTGAAAAACCCAAATGGTCATCAGGGAGAATGAAACGTCAGTTTTTGTCTTTTGTTCTTGGTCTCTTCATTCTCATTTACACCGAGTACTGCCAAATTTAAGGGAAAAAGAGAATAAATCTCACTTCTTTCTCTTACTGTTATTTAGACTCAGGAAAAGCTCACTTTTTATGAAATTCAATTTTTAAACATCAACTAAGAAATCATTTAGCGCCAAAAGGAAATGTTTAGCGTGAGTGGGGTAGATGAAAAGTTCATTTGTTAGAGTTAATATGACATTAACAAACTCAATCGTGAAGTGGCTACCGTTTGTTTTCAAGAAATGACAGAACATGAGAACATTAAATGGAATAGGAGAATAATAAATAATCTCAAAAGGGTAATTTTGGCAATATTTTTACTTTTCTGCATGATATTATGAGATTAACTGATTTCCTTAATAAGTGTAAATTAGGTAAAATGTGTTTATAATTCATTCCAAAAAGAGTAATTTTTTATATCGTTGTCAACCGATTTAAAAAAAAAGTGATGATAGATGGACACCCTACCACTTCTCTCATACCTCATTCCAATGAGATGATGATGTATGTCATGGATGCGTGAGAGGTGCATCAAACATTCTTGTTAAAAAATATTCTCTTTTATAATTGTTTCTCCCACACGTTTAATTTTTACGTTAGTTACGTTTTTAACCGAGGCGGCTTTTAGGGTGAACGACCTTATCAAGTCGCTCACCGTGCGCCACGAGTTTTGCCCGTTAGATTGTTATACAACTTTGCGTGGACGGTCCAGATGTATTATTAGGAAAGTGAGACCACATGTAACTTACCTCACTTGATCTCTCCCAACCTCCACCCTCATCACCGACTCGGCGACTCACCCACCGTACCTTTCGCCCCCAACCGTCCCTCCCACCTCTCCATGCCGCCGCCGCACCGGTGGGGTTGGAGCTGTTGAACCCAAAATCACGGCGGCGTCGCGTAAATGCCATCGTCCCACCGTCACCATTTTCGTCACTCGAGGTCCCCCTGCCATCACGCAGCATAGCCACCATGTGCGCCACTATCTACGACCTCGCCGTCGCCGAAAAACGTTGGAGCCGAACGGAGACGGAGAGTGCGAGATTCTATGCGCGCGTGTCCACGGTAGGTATGTTTGCGCGGGTGGGAGTAAGAAGTGGTTTTTACATCGGTTAAGACTTATCGACCCAATTTAAAAAGGACTAGTGTTTTGTTTCTCCCACGCGCTCGCGCTTAATTTTTAGTTTTTTACATCAGTTACCCTGGCAACCGATTTAAAAAGTAGTTTCCCTTTTTACATTAGTGTAACGATACTAGTGCACCCCAAAAATGAACTATGATATTTAGATACTCACATAGTTTCAACACCCATCTAACACCTCTATCTTTTTCTATCTCTCTCTACTTATCATATCAGTTATTATCACATTTATCACTTATCTATCACATCTATCACTCATATCTCTTTTATACCTATCTCTCTCTAGGTGTATAATAGTATTTAGGTGTCCAAGCATAATTTTTTTTCCCAAAAATATATTCACCCATTCAACACCTCTCATTTCTCTCTATCTCTTTTTAACTATCACATCGCATATTATATTATTTTATCATTTTTTTCTTATCTCACTCTATCTCTACGTAGTAGTAGACACTGCCGATCTTTATTCTTTATATTTTGTGTGTTTCTCTGCCCTCTTTCCTTTTTCACTCTATTGCTCGCTTTGGCCACGCCTCACGATCGAAGCCGCGATTGATTTTGAGGGTTCTTCTCTCTCTCTCCCTCTCCGGTTTTCCCTGAATCTCCAAACACCAGGTACGGTTCTCTCTCTCTGTCTCTCTCTCTGACTCATGCTTCAAGTCTACGATTTCAATGGCAATGCAACCGTTTTAGTCTTCGTTCTCTGTTCTATTGCCTTTCGTTTTTTTGCTCTCTGTTCTCTTGGATTCCTTTTTTTCTCACCCACCATTGTGGTTTGTATGTTACGCGATGTTGCATCCCTTTCAATTCTGCGTTCCACTCATTCCACTAGGGTTTTTGCTACTACTGCGTGCTACCTGTTCGATCGATGCACTTGTTTGGATTATTGGTGGTGAATGGTCTAATAGGAGATTTGATTTTAAAACTACTAGTTTCCAAGATTGGGTTTTATGAATATGTTGTTTCTTCTTTGATTGGATGTTATAATAAGCACTCTTTCACGGGTCATTTTTCACCTTTATAATATCCTCTTCAAGTAAGGGCTACTCTAGAGCTGCAAAATATCAATGAATGTAGCTGCAAAATATATAGCAGTTGCACCCAGTTTAATTAAATCATAGAAACCAGGACTAACTCTTGGTATCCCTGTTAATTTTTCCTATGGGTCGTGCTAACCATAGGTAAACCATGCCATAGAGATACCCAATACTTACTTGTACAGTAGAATACTCATTTGTGATCTTTTCATTCAAGTTTCAATGGTCATCTCCTCCTTCAAGATGATGTCGCTCAACTGCATGGTATTAGCTCTGTTCTGTCTAATCAGTTACTGATCTTAATTTCTTAGCTGAAAGTTTAGTTCTAAGACAATATGCAGTTGTCCAACCAAAACTGAAGGTTATTACAGCTTGTGTAGTTTAAGCTCTATTTCTCTTTAATAATACCACCTTGGTCAGTCAAATGCTTATTCAGAGGCATTTTCTGTTTACATTATGTTGAAATATAGCAAGAGAACAATGTGCAAGGCACTTCATGAGAAGATTCTGCACCTTCTCTTAGTAGGAAAGCTTTTGAAAGATGCATATGTAGTATTTAAGGTATTCCACGTTTTAGGAACACACAAGTCTTTATTTTTCTCTTAACTTTAAGAGATTGCTTGACTGAACTCAATTTAATTATGCACAGCTAAAATGACAAAATGGTTCATGTTTTCATGTCACATTCATTCATCCCATGTAATGCATAGGACCCAAGACATTTCTACACTAGTTGAGAGGAACTATTTTACTACCAGTACTAGTGTTTAGAGTAGACATTAGATATGCCAAATAGTAGTATCAACTCTTGAGCAGAACACGCTTTAAAGACATTGTAGTGTGTAAGGTTATTATGAGAGATGGACTACATGGATTCAGAATCAGTCATTTTGCAGCTATAGCAAAGTCAGAGAAAAAAAATATTTGACCCACGGTTGCTGCATATAAACAAGCATATTATATGGACAAAGCTTCACACATTTAATTCTACATTTCATGACCTTCAAAGACCAAATGGTGCCTTTCATTTTCAGTTCTAAGTTTAGCACCATATCAACCGTGAACTTAAAAAGTGCAACAGACGTGCATAAAATTCAAAATATAAAACATGTATGTTTTCTTTGATTGTATATTTCTGTACTAATTGTTAAAGATCATTCCCCTTATGCCATGAAACATGTATGTTTTCTTTTCTTTTTTCCCATTTCTTTCATGATATGATTCCAATTGACTTGAGTTAGGAGCAAAGGTAAAGGAAGTATGTGCTTTAAAGAGATTTTGAGTTTGAAATTTATCTATGATTCAGCTTAGTGATCTCAAAAATTTTCGTTAAATTGATTTCTCTCTTAAATACAACTTTTCTGAAATGACTTCTCCTAAGCTTTTCCTTGAATAAAGTTGTTAGTTTCATGCTATAGTTGGTGCTATTATTTGGTTCCATTAATTTTGAAATATTATTTGGTGCCAATGTGCCATTACAATTTCTCCTCTTTGCAGTCATCAACACTAGTGGAGTAACTTGGTACAACTTCAACTCTATTGAATAAAAACAAGGTTGTCTCTCTGCATATAAAAAAAAAACCCTATTGGTGCTATTATTTACATTATTATTTCTAACATTTATTCTTCTTTGTCTAAACAGGCACATGAATGATTCATCGAGCACCCCTCCTCCACATGGTGGCCCCACATATAGCATGCCTATCCAAAAAACCCAACAAAGGGGTAGACGTGCCACAAAGTTAAAGGATTTGACCGCTAAACGTCAGTATGGTGAGAAAGCCGAGGTTGGGTTTGATGAATTTACTGGTCAACCCACAGGTGAATACGCCACAAAGTTCAAGAGTTATGTGGGGGTGCTTGCTCGAACCAAGGTTAGCATTTTGCACCCAGATTGGAATCATGTAGAAAGTGACGTGAAGAACCTGATTTGGCAAGATATCGTGGTATTTAACTTTTACCCTATTTGTTTGTATCCATATTGTATTTAACCACATATATTTTCATATACATAACTGTTCCATTTTGTTGTGTATTGTAGGAAATATTTAATGTTCCAAATGATGAATTGCTGAAGAAGAGATGGATCTCATATGCAGGTGAGCGATGGAAGGAATTTAAGACCACCCTCACTAGGACACACATATATGGGGATAAAGGTTCGCCTTGTGAGAAGTATCCCTTCATTTCAGAGGATACATGGCGGAGGTTTGTTGAGATGCGAGAGCAGCCTGAGTTTCAGGTTAGTTGGAATTATAGTTTTTTACTTGGCGCCACAAATTTAATTTTATACTGAATTTTGTGGTGTGTTATTTATACCAGGAGAAAAGACAAAAGGCGAAAGAAAATCAAGCAAAGAATAAGTGTCCCCACAGATTGTCTCGTGGGGGTTATCAAAAGCTTAAGGAGACGATAAAGCAACATCACTTGGAAGAAACCCCGGACGGATCGGGTGATGATTCGGCCTCCATTGGTGATCCTCCATCTCCACCGCGCCATGAACTATGGAAAAGAGCCCGACTTAAGCCATCAGGAGAGTATACATCTGAGACTGCAGCATTGGTTGCTAAAAAGATTGTAAGTAAATATTTAATTCTAATTATAATTATAATTCTAATTGTAACAAGCTTACACAATCTCTTACATGTGTTTTTTGTTAATTATATATTATAGGAATCCCTGGTTGAAAAGAGCACAGAAGCTTTTGTTCCACATGGACGTCAAGATATCTTGACTACTGCCATTGGAACACCCGAGCACCCTGGCCGTGTCCGCGCTGCTGGACGAGGTGTGGGTTTACGGAAGTACTTTGGACCTCCTTCACGTCATGACTATACCTTAGAGGATGTATTTGGGGAGCAGTTGGCCTCCATCAAGGAATCCATCAAGGCCTCCATCAAGGCAGAATGGCAAGCGGAATGGCGAGTGGAGATTTCACGTGCTATTGATGAGCTAAAGAAGGTGGCGGTAGAGGTATGCATAACCTCATAAATTTGTAATTGTAATTGTAATTCAGCTTTAAAAATGTAATTAGTGTTTATGAAATTTGATGTAGAAGCTGACATTTATTGGTTACTCTTGACAGAACCTACATGTCCAACCAGTTAATTCTCCTAAAGCTACTGTGTCTGTGAGCACTGATGGTAGTTGTGCAGCTGCCGCATCCAATGAGAAGGAGTGGCCTCAAGAGCAGCCTCAACTAACCCCTGTTCAAAAATTGGTTCTGAAATTATTGGAATTTAAGGGACAAAATGCAAGCCTTCCATTAGAGCATGACAAGCTACCATTTTTTTTCATCGATTCAAAAGAAATTATGGACTTGTGTACTAGTGAAAACTGGCTTTCAATATCTATTATACAATTATGGTGCACGTAAGTATCTCATATTTGTAAATTTAGTTAATTTCTTAAGTATCAATTATAATTATAATTAATATTTATTTATTTCAACATTTTTAGGTATTTGCACCGTCTCTGTATCATGAGGGGCAACGGTGATGTGTATGGAATCTTAGACCCATACATGATTAGTAATTCAGCTGACCGTTCAGCAGAGGCGATTCAATCATACATCCAGAATAAACTACATGAACTGAAAAAACAAATTTACCTAGCACCGTACTTGCATGAGTAAGTGTATATATAGTTGTCTAGTTTACTTTTGTTTGTGTTGCTGCTATAGTAGACAAGTCAATTCATGATCTATACCACTAATTGTTTTTCAATGTAGGAATAATTTTCAGTTGATGATCATTTGTCCTGGAAATAATAATGTAGTTTGGATGTCTTCACTGAATCATAAGCCGGATGCAGTCATCCAGCGCATAGTCAAGCAGTAAGCTTGTTATTAGTCATACTTTGACTTTGTGATATGTATTATTATTTTAAAATGTATAACTTATTTTTCATGAATATTCATTTTATCAAAGAGCTATGTTAGGATATCGAAAGACGAAAGGTTATAGAAAGAAGAACCCTACATGGCTTTACCCCAAAGTAAGTTTAAAATCTGATCAGATTCATTTACAGCTTATAGTAGTAAATGTGTATAATATTTAATCACTATATTCAAATTTGGTATTCATTTGTAGTCGCCGCTACAAGCTCAAGGCTGGGAGTGTGGGCACTATGTTATGAGAAATATGTTAACAATTGTCCTCGCGAATATTGTTGATTCATGGGAGAAGGTAGTAGAATTTTTAACCATTTGCACTTTTGGGTTAGTTGTTATCTTTCTTGTTTTAATATTAAGTTAATTACGTTTCAACTGTAGATGTTCGATAACGAGTCAGCATTTTCTGAAGCCGATATTGATAACAACCGGCAACGTTGGGCAACCTTTTTTTTGGAGTATTATTCACAAAATAAAAGATGAAAGCTTGTATGACTTGTATATGTAACTCATATCACTTGTTATAATTTAACTCACTTTGCATGTGTGTGTCTATATATATGTTAGTGTTTTGGTACTTCTTGGTGGTTGGTGTTTTGGCATTTAGCTTACTTGTAAAACAATCAACAATGTTAGTTTTTTGGTATTATATATAGCTCACTTGTATTGTTATGTTAGCTAGAAACAATATATGTTGTTGGCTATGGAGTTTTATTGTTCTGTTTTGAAATTTCACAGGGAGGGGTAACAAAAATAAATTGGTTCTTTAATAAAATTACAATTTTTACATTGGTTGCGGTCAAAACTGATGTAAAAGGTCACTTTTAAAAGATAACAGAAGATAACCGAAAAATTGCTCATCCCATACAAAAGAATGGGTAACTAATTGAACCTCTAGGGTTTTTTGGAGAGGATTTCCAGGAGGGAATGAGAGAGAATAGGAGGGTTTATGCCTTATAGCAATATTTTAGATTTATAAAAAGAGAAAAATGAAGTGTAAAATATTTTAAAGCTTTTCAAGACTTTTTAAAGCCTTTCTCTTAGTACATTTTTTGAGTTTCTCTAACTTTGAGGTTTTGATTCTTCTATTAAAAAATAAACTTCCATGCAAGGTAGGAGACTATCATCTCTTTTTCTTTCCTTTCCTTTCTCTTCCTTCTCAATTTGTTAAACCCCTCCCATTTCTCCCCTAACTCCCAAACAAACCCCAAGTGTATTTGTTTCTTCTCATATTGCTTGATTTTTAGATCATGTTGCTTATTACCAACACTGTTTGAACCCTGATTGAACTATGAACACTTTTTGAACTCTAAACACGTTAATTAATCCCATGTCTGTTGGAGTAAGGGGTGCACCATGTAGTTTCTTCTTTTAGAACAATCAAATGTCTTATTATTGGCATTGTTGTCCACAGTCCACGCTAATTTCTAAATATTTTGTGGCTCTACAATTCTGGCGTTGTTGGCTTGTAATCCTATACAGATTTGTCAACATGGTTGTCCATACTCCACAATGCTTCTGATTATTTTCGCGCATGAGGTATTGTTTGCTTTGCGTTACTTAGCTTACTCTTTGCCTCTGTTCATTTTGCCTTTGAAAGAGGGTGTGGAAAGTAAAAGGATGGTGTATTTAGCAATTCCCAGTGGCTTACCATATTGTTTGGGACATTATCTTTTCTATATTTTGGGATTGTTTAGATTGAATTATACATGACTTATCTACTGACATAAGCATTTATGACAGTGTTTGGGATAACTTGTGAAAATAGTTTATGACTACTGACTCATAAGTTATTTTGAGCTTATTTTCATAAGCTCTTCACAATAGTTTATCAAAACAGCTTAGAGTTTATATGAAATCAGTTTAATTACATCCCCTTCTGATTATAAAAGTAGCTTATACATAAGTACTTATATGATAAACGCTTAAATAAGTTATCTAAAGAGGCCTAGGCTGATTTGTGCTTATGCATAGGGTTTAGTGTGCAAGTCTTGCTTGCAGTTTCGTGAGTAGTTTTTTCTCCTAATTAACTATAAATATGCTCGAACTAGTATACCCGTAATGTCGCAAATAATTTAGATACTAATTGTTTTTACATTACATTTCTCTACAAGTAGAATTCAAGCAATATAATCTTGGTAATGTTTAGTAGTTTTTTTTCCCACTAGTAGCTAGCAGCAGAGCATATATTTCCCTAACTGCTTTAAATTTGGTCTTGCATGCTTGTCTTTTGGCATGGGGAATGGGACTCAACATCGTCATCGTTTGAGCCATCTTCTTCACGGTAATGCTCTTCCTTATTCCTCAGTGAAACATACTCCACTTTCTCACGATACCTTGCATCCACAATCAAGTAAAAAGACACAGCGAAGATGGTGACTCCAATCAAGAACCAGCTGAATTGAATGTTCACCAAGGAGACCGCACGATGAAGGGCCTTATCATCACTGCATCTCACCACATATTGATCCTCCTCCAGCTGCAAGGAGCAACCTTTGGGTGCATACCCAGGTGAGAAAAGCATGAGCCCCATGAACATAAGCCACACCCCTTGAAAGATTATGCTAACAGAACGCACAAAGCTGACCAAGAAGCTATTGGGGAAGCCAATTCCCATAAGGGTCGTAACCAAAGAAATAAGGATCAATAGTTGCAATAAGAAGTGGTATTGGCCTTCTGGTCCCATGTGATCCCTAGAGTGAAGGTGGATAAGGAGAAATTGTTGTACAAATGCTATGGCTGCTAGCAAATGGGTTAGCTCATTTTGGGCTTTGGTACATTTTCTATCAAGGACAATGGCAAAGGTGGCATAGACTAAGAAAGCCAAAGCCATTGAGGAGTGTTCAAAGTTGTGGAGATGGTTGGTGGGGATGGATCCATCTGGGTCAAATGGTTGGTGATGAATTGGGGAGATGAATAGCTCCATGGCTATGAAGATTGTGCAGCTTGCAATGATGAAGTGGAGCTCCATGTACCTGCTTATTCTGGTGGGGAACCATAGGCTAGTTGATGTGTTGGAAGGGGACTTGGAATAACAAAGAGCATGGAGCTTGATGTGGTTGAAGAGGTGCCACAGACCAATTACAAAGAAGCCAAAGCCCAAAAGTTCATGTCCCTCCATTGTGAGTGCCCTGTTAATTAGGTGAATTAAACACAAGCTAATTAACACAAACTTGCTAGCTAGCCAGTGTCCCTTGTCCACCAATGGCAATAAGCAAATTCCAAATAAAAGAAAGGCAAAAAAAAGGGAATGTGGTAGTGACTATTAGTATTGTTGTTCTGACAGACAGAGGTCACAATTAATACCTATTCTTCCAATGTCGAAAACCAAATGAGATGTTTTATAGAGTGATCTTGTGCAATGATCAATATATTCTAGAATTTTGGGAGGGAATAGTAATAAATTAATGCAGATGAAGTTGGTTGATGAGGATGATACAAGCGAAGCGAGCGTACCCGTGTACAAGTGACAAGGCCATGAAACCTCCTTTCACAAGGGAAGAAAGAAAGAGTTGGTTGTGGTGCGTGCGTGTCTCACAAGGCGTAAGGGTTTGGCATTTTACGCTAAGAAACAATAGCCGGGGCCCGCTACAATAACCAAAATTGAGTTCGTAAGCTGCTTTTTCCTCAAGGAAATTTCAGGCAATAGAATATGCCATTATGGGATTACTCATTCGATTTGTAAAATAATGCTATGCTATGACTGATATTGGGTCTACCAGTGCTGCAGTGCACAATGCACTTTTAATCTATTTGTTAGAAATTCACATGTGAGTGATAAAATCTTGTATGGATTAAAAATGAGTTAATAGAGATTAGAGAATAATATGAACATAGAGATAGTAGTACTAATTATCTCAAGTCTTTAGATAAAGATGTTTTGTCAAACTCACCGTTGTGGTAGGTAACAATTGCCAAAAAAAAAAAGAAGTGATTTCCCTTGTAACTTATAAGCATATGCAATTTTGCCACCACACGATTCACAACTGAACTTAGAAATAACTCCAAATCTAATTTAATTTGATTCGACAGGTTTTTTCTTATCTTTCGAATGCGTGTCTGAATTCACATGCCACTTTATTCAGCAACTTTATTTAACGTATAATGATTTTTGAAATATTAAATAATTAAGTTGTCTAATTACATTCTTATACATGTATGATTATTATGATAATTTCATATAATTCTATAGTTTGAATTATAAAACCTACATTCTTGAAAGTTATTAAATGATATAATAGTACAGAATTAACTTTTGAAAGAAAAAAAAAACTGAAGGGTTGATTTAGAGTTAGGGATAAACAAAGATATTAAGTGAACTAGTATATTTTCCCATATTTAAGTTGGTAAAGTAGGAAAACAAGAGAAAAAAAGCCAAACCAAAAGACTCAAGAGGGGAAAGTAACAGTTAATGGGTCCTGAAGTAGCAAATCATGCAACATTGGAGGCGGCGAATTCAATACTTCCACGTTGATGCGGTTGTCGATTTATCCCCATTTTAGGTTTAGGGTAAACAAACACATTGTGTGAACTAGCATATTGTTGCATATTTAAATTCTTTTTTTTTTGGTACAGTAGGAAAACAGAAGAAGAAAAATAGCATATTTAAATCCTAAATGTGCAAATTATTTAATCTCTGCATAAATGACCTGTTTTTAACTTGACTGAATATATAATTTAGTCAAGATGTGTGTAAACCAACTAGAATTAATACTACATGATCATTAAAATAAGAAAATATTTTAAAAAATAATCACCCTTAAAAATGAGATTGAAAATTCTTCCCTTTTGAATTAATATTTTAATTGAGCTTTATTACAAATCAATTCCTAGGAGTTTTTTTTTTGCCTTATTGTTAGTTGGGAGAAGATTCTCTTTGCATTTTCTTTTAAGACAAAAATTGCTACAATTCGTAAGAATACTCCAGGCTTAGAAATTTCTTAGAAGTTTCGCAGGTTATGATTTGCAGTGTAAGCTGTGTTCATACGAACAACAGAAACTCTAAGAAAAAATAAAGAAAACTCAGGAATATTAGAAGGTATTTATATGATAGCATGAAAAACTTTTGGACATTTGTCTTCGGAGATTTATCACTGAATTTATGAAGAATCACACTAACACAGCTATACAATACACATTTAATAAATTTTCTAAGCTTCATACAGACCATTAATTTTTTTAAATAATAATTTGTTTTTATTCTCACTAATCATGTGTTTTTTTTATATATTTTGTAACACGTTTTTTTAACAATTAAGCTAATCTTTTAGATATTTTTAACTTCTATCTTTGTTTTTATTTCACTAGTATTAATTAAAAATATATGCACATCATATTCCTCGCTAATTATATAATAACTGACAACTAAGAAATTTCCAGAAAATCTTATAGGCCATGATTACTAATAATATCGATTTGGAATGCTAACTTCAAATATCTAAATTGAGTGGGGACAGGTGTTGTCACCCATAGATAAGGGATTTCTTTTGGCTAAAAATAACACCTTAATTGTTAACCCAGTAAATACATAACATCCTTTGAAGACATGTGTATGGTTGGAACTCGACCAATGCACATGAAAAAATTTCATATCAACTCTAGCAAGCTACATTGTATAACAGTAAACCTAGGATTGCAGCAACAAAAATCAAAACCCAGATGACTCAACTAATGAGGAATACGATGCATTTTCATCCAAGTTTGTAGGCTTGTTACTGCTGGTTTTCCTTGGTGTTCCATCACTATTCTTGCCAAGTGGCCCCACCTCCAATCCTACAGTCTCAAACAATTCTAATCTTTGGTGTTTTGCTAAATCCATGTCCCCATCCCAGCAAGTCTCAGAAATAATTTCTAGTGCTTTCTCAATCTTGTCTTCGGCCACAAGATTTCCATTTTGCAGGAGGACAAGGTAGACTTGTTCAGCTGAGGCTTTTCGAATCTGGTTAACAACAGAGAAAATAAAGTGAAATAAATATGAGAAGCCACAAAGCAAGCAAAAGGAGTAAATTGTGCCAAATTGATCTTGAGAAAAATAAGATGCCAAATTTGTGAATCTCATATTGATGAGTATTTGAGAATCACCTTCGGGAACCGATGACCAAGAAAAGTGAGAAGTTGAGAAAAGGCCCTCATATTGATTGGTTCTGTTACGGAAGCTATATAACCAAGTATTGCAATACCCGCATTCAACTTAGAGAAGTCTTTTGATCCCTTCAATTCATTTGCCAGAGAATCCAAAACAGCAGCACAAAAAGTTGGAGTATGAGCCTGAAAACACCATCATAATCATATAATAATTGCTATTTTTTTTAATGTACAATGGTAGTAACAAGATTTGGACCTATGACCAATGAGGTTTGTCATACAATGGAGGACAAACAGATAACCTGCTGTGGTTGAGTCATTTATTTTTCTTGTTTACACCGTTTTCCGACCTTTCAACATTATGCAAATCGCATTGGTTTTAATGCATAAATAAGTAACAAGTAATAAATCAAATTATTACTCATTTGCTTTTTATACGTTATGGAAGAAAAGTTTACAAAAATTGAAGGTTTTACATATGGAGTTGCTATGGGTTAGTTTTACATATTGAGTTGTTATGGGTTCAAGATGTCTGAATGATAAAGATTTAAACTATCTAGAATTTGCAGAAAGCTTCCTTCTTATATTTCCTTGTGATTATTCTTTTTCTTCCCTTTCTAACTATTTATTTGTTCCCACTGAAGTGTCAAGGGGTACTTGCTGAATCAATATAAAGGGTACTTGACCACCAAACCAATGCAGAAATAGACAACATGAAGAAAAGGAGTATCAGAGGACCTACTAACAGGAAAGATGGAAAATAAAGAACAGAAAAGCAGACTAACCTCCATATTAAGGAATATCTTTTTGCTGAACAAACTCTCAATGGTCTGGAATACAAAATAAGTTCATCAGCATATGAGAGAGTTACAGATAATACTCAGTGCAAATTGATTCATGTGTATAGCTTTACATTTCATAACAGAGGAGGCATGCAACAAGTATTATAAATACAACAAAAGAAATAAGCTAACATTTTATATTAAATAATTTTAAGGATTGATGTTAAGGAGGGCGCTGACCAGGATTCTCTATGCTGGAAACATATAAATGACTAGGAATTTTTAGAATGGAGATCCTTTCAACTACAACACATGGATCATCCTTACCTTGTAACCAAGTGAATACAGCAAGTTATACCCACTTGAAACCTAAGTAAAATTGCGATACTATATTCCATTATACAGAAATCTTCTTTCTCTTTTAGGTTCTCTCTCTCATTTTCCCTCTCCCTTTTCTATAGATTTCTACTTGGGATTGAGGCTTTAGTATCTGGGTCCTTCCTCTGTAAAAGGATAAAAAGAAATCCCTGTTCAAAACTTGACTATTGTGCTTGTTACAAGTGGGTGAGTCACAGAAGAAGCTGACAGCGACCAAGGGAATCACGGATGGCCATACAAGTTCAAACAAGGAATTTGCATGTTGGACTGTTGATTTTAAGCCTGGAACCAGAACTTCTCTGACATAGAGAATTTATCCCCCCGCCCCCTCAATAAAAAACAAAGAACGAAATGGAAAGGTAATACCTTTAAAGTGGGAATAATAACTCTGTCGCATTTCTTGTATCGTTGAAGAACCCATAGGATGTCAACTGATAGCATGTACTCCCTGGACATTCTTGCATTAGGGTATTCAGATTCAACCCCTTCTAGATACTCTGACAGTGCCAAGAGTGACACCCTCTTCAAAGAATCTTGCAACCCACCAGTAGATATAACTAAACCCGATATGACATCTCTGCTATAACAACCAAATTGCAGTAACTGTACAAAGCGTGGGTAAGAGTAGGAAGGTACCTGCAATAAAACAATAGTCTCTCGATAAAAAATCTATGCTATCAACCTCAAGAACTGGTGAAAAATCTATAAACTTACAGCCCATTCTGCATCTGCTTCCTTTGGAATGATTTCTTCTAACTTTTCTCGGAAAGGTATATATGGAATATAAATCATCTGGTTGTACAAAAGTCTGTAGAGAACATTTGCTGCTGCTTCTCTCAGCTTATCCATCTTTTCCACAGCTTGCTTACAAATTCCTCCAACTAAATTGGTAGCAAGATTTTCATCGAATAATAAAAGCTCTGCATTGTTCTTAAGCATATTATCAGTCAAAGGCTGCACTATAGATTCAATTTCGTTTCCATCTGATTTTCCAGAAAAACAACCTGACTTATCGATCTTACAGAGCATGCATGTACATTTTTCAAGGCCATCTAATGCAGCCTCACGAACCCAAGAACCTACATCACCTCTATTATCAACAGAATAGTCATCAAGAGCTTTAAATAAACTCATCATCACCTCATTCTTTATCAGAATGAACAGAGAAAAATCATTCTCAATGAAAGAGGTAGCAGTGTTCTCTCTTCCATTAACTAATGTTTCACATACTGATATGAGCCCTTTGACAGCATTTACTCGCGCTTCAGCATCTCTGTCTTCAGGGTTTTCCTGCACATAGGAAAACATTTGTGTAACACAATGATCGATAGTATAAATATGGCATTTGCAACTAAGTGAAGTACCTCAATTGTACAACAGCTACAAAGCTTCAAAAGCACATTTCTCCATTGACTGGCCAATAACTCATATGGAAAAACACCTATGGCCAATGCAGATCCTCTCCTTGCAGCCACATTTGGATCAGTCAACATATTGAGGTACTTCACTGTCAAATCACTTGTACCTTTATTATCTGAAGCATGTAATGCATGGATGAAGTGTTTCAGGCCTTTAACAGCAGCATTCTGTACATCAAGATTTTCCTTGTCAGATAAATAATGCCCAACAAAAATGGTATATACAAATGACATTAACCAAAAATTAATTAAATGATAATACAAATTGCTTGTATCAGAGGGATAGAACCTGTATCTGAGAATTAGGATGTCTCAAATTCTCATTAAGAGTATCAAGTAAGTTTCTCTTGATCTTTTCCGGTAACGCCACTTTAGATATGGAGATGCATTCAATAAATCGAGAAACAGCTGCACGCATTATTTCTCCTCCCTTTCCACGATAAAGCCGTGCTTTCTCAATAGCAGGAACAACACCAGCAAGACTTTTCTGTTTATCTGTCAATGACAAATTCAAAAATGTCAAGATCAGCTAACATCCTAAATATTTTGAAACTAATTAAGTTCAATAAAGATATGTTTTACCATGATCTTTAGTTGGCAAGATAAACTTGACTAAAACTTGCTATATGTTGATCCTCAATCACTATGTCATGTATCTAATCCCTCAGTCTAAGACTTTTATTCATTTTCTCCTCATGTTAAGGAATAAAGTCGAATTATTTCAGCAATTTTATTTTGTAGGTTTCTTCCTGAAAGTATTTTGTTTGAAATAAATGATAATCTCCTTCAAACCCATAAAAGTTAGAAAACAAGAAAACTAAACCAGCTAATGGATCTGTAATAAATTTGCATAGCTCTGTAGTCATGATATTCACTTAAAAGTCAGATTGGAAATCAGCAGCTTTAGTGCTTTACAAATGATCATATAAAGGGGGGGGGGGGAGAGTATCTAAAAATATTGGAGTCTCCATTCTGAAAAGTTTCTGTATTTAAATGCATAAGACAAGACTAGGGCTCCAATGTAAGCCTAGCCCACAGTTCAATAGTGTACACAGCCAAAAGATAGACAATTATTAAAACGGAACCAGTCTGGCCAATCAATATTTTCCGTATGTATATAAAGTAATTTTTCAAAGTTGTTTGATGTTACAGCAACTGAAGAAACAATTTAGTTTCACACTAATATGGTCAAACTGCAATAGGTTGCACTACTTGGAAATCACCTATTCAATTTCAAAAATACAAGTTTAAACTATGGAGCACGAATGCAAGGTTTGTATAACAGAAATACATCAACGTATATAGAGAAGGAAAAATTCAATAGCAATTGCCTCCTTTTCCTTCTTCGTTTTTTGGTTTTGATAGAATAAACCTATTTCACTTCCATTGACAACAGGTAACAGCATAATCAAAATTCGGGAAGAAAGTATCAAACCTGAGGGAATAGCATAATTGCATTGATGTAAAGCTAAAACAAGTTCCCCAGTTGCCAACGTTGCACCATGGCGCATGCACAAATCAGATGAAAGAGTACAAGGAATTAACTTCTCCATGACAGCACTTGCAAAATACTGAGGGTCATATTTTACAAGAAAAGAAAGAGCCTCTGCAGCAAGTTCTCGCAAGCTTTTATCCTGAAGTTGTAATTTCCAAGTCACTTCTCCCAAATATATCAAGAAAATTGAACAACGGGAAGCAACAAGAATAACCATAAAATATTAATGAATGCCAGATTATGCCAAAAAAATATACAAAATGGCAAGGAATAATAACACAGAGGGAACAAAAAGTTAAAAATAATAAAAGGTCAGACCATCCTCTTTAGCCACATTTATAAATAGCAAATGTGTACATAATGAATAACTCCTTTTTTCATCCTCTGAAACTTGAAAGATTTTTTTAGAAAAATTGAGGAAACAATAAAGCTACGAAGAAAATTTCCAGTAGTATGACTCGTGAATAAAAGAGAATTTCATCTGGGTCAGATTAGAAACCAAAAAGCATGCACAATGCACATACCGGGAAAACACCTCATCCATCTCTCTCTAGGCATGATTTCTGTTAGAATATTAGAAAAATATCTGATCGCATCATTATTTTATCATAAAATATGTTAGAGCATCTTATATTATCTCTTAGGGTTAGTTTCCATATTTCCTTATACATCATGATTTATTTCCTTATTTAATTAGGATTAGAAATCTGGTATCAATATAAATAAGGATTAGTGCTTTATCTTTTGTAACAACACCCTACATATCATTCACAGCAATATAAATATAGTTTTACTATTTTGAGTATTTTTTTCCTCCCTCCATGCGTAAAGGACTAAACCCTATAACTTCAACAATTTCCTTACAAAAACTTTTATCCTATTCAGCGTCCATAAATAAGTCAACAGTGGTATATGGCCTCCATTTAGGAAGTACAACAAATCCATAATGCAAGGGCAATTAGGGTCAATATGCGAGCAGAAGATTTGACAGATGAGAGAGATATAATTAATTGGAGCATACCCAGTGGCAAATTTTTCTATCCAGCAGGTCATTCACAAATGGAAAAAGATATCCTTCATATTGAGCGATGGAGACGGCAACATGAAGATAAGAGTTTACTCGAGAAGAAAGTGAAAAATAATCTGCAGTATTCACTATGTCAATGCCATTTGGATAATTCCCTTGTCTTCCAACATTCTCCTGAAAAGCAGCTGCTGCTGCTCTTCTGCAGTTAACCTAAGTATCAGAGGTTAGTTAGCCATTCTATTTAGATGGAGTGAATAATTCGAAAAGAAATCATGTCATGAGAAAGGCATAAAAGATGTAAGGACCTCACGGTCATAGCATGCCACTGTTAGGAGGTGTGGAGCAAGCTCCTCTAAGACGTTCCTCATATCTGTGTGATAATATGCACGCCCAAATGCCCAACATACATATGCAGCAGCATCACGTACATGAGACCCTACACTGTGTGGACCTCTTCGAACATCATAATGTAGTGCCTGAAAAAATATATGCTTATTATTTCCACTGTCATGTAGCTTTTATCTCTCAAACAAGGGCTCAACTTGAGTTTGCATTTTAAAGAAAACAACAGTGAAATAAAATGTTTGATTCTCATCACCGTTAAATATATGCAGCAAGGAATTGATCTAGTCATATCAAAACAATGATTGGAAGTTTTCATAAGGTCAAAGAGGATGGAGACAGCCAACCATAAATCATATTGCCAAGGATGGATGTCGTAAGCTTCATATACATTATAAAATAGAGATAATGCCCCTTTGAGCAAGAGAATAATTGTCTTTTAACAGTCCATCATTCAGTCCATTTTTATCTTCTCTCTAGCCTTTCCCTCTTTTTCTTAATCATGTGCAGCAGAGACCCACTTGTTAACTGTTTAAGCTTCCAAGATAATCATGCTCCTCTAAGGTACTACAAGATGTCAAGGTTGTGCTTAAGGTTCTTGTTCAGGTCTTGGCACAACATAAAGTACTTTGAACAATTATAAGCAGCCAAAATCAAAATAGTTTGAAGTCCCAAAACCTATATTTATAAGCCTATGGATATAGTTGTGTCAATTGTAGAGGCTACCTTCACAACAACAGGCACCACTTTGGGAAGACTAGCAGGTAAAAGCAAGCCTCTACGAGCAAGTTCAGCCAAAGCTAAGCAGCCTCCATGCCATGAACCATCACCCTGAAAAGTGTTGAATGTGAGCTATAACAGTGGAACCAGACAACCAATTAACATAGTAAAACTCTCCTGCAATACCTATACAAACATACGTGAATGTGAATTTAACTATTAAACTATGGTGGTTAGGAACATATATAAACAAAAGTACCATACCTCACCAGGTGAAAACAGCTCCAGAACAGAGGATAAAACCTCATCAGAAAGGGAAGATGTCAAATGCGAAGTTATGCGACCAATGCCTTTTGCTGCAGACCAACGGACAACAGTATCCTACAATCCAATGCCAATATTTATTAGTAAGAGAAAGAAACTATGATAGGATGAAGAAAATATGATCAGCTTACGTAGCTCTTCATGAATTCTGATGATGTTCAAACAACAGCATGTCATAAGTAATGGTGTTTCTTGGTATCAGCACATTTGACGATTCACTTAATCAAACTTCCTACAAGCCCTCTTGGCAATCAGGTGTTTGGCGGTATAGAAAAAGTAGTAAAGAATTTGGTGTGAGCCAAGGAAGTGTTAATACTTGATCAAGGGTGATTAATTAGAGATTGATATGGGATGATGGATTACTGTTAGTTGCGAGTCTAATTGTAGAGTAATTGATTAACAAGAAGACTACTGTCTGTCAAGCAAGAGATCAACTGTGGTTGCTACAACACCAGTACTATCTCATGTGAAAGGCGATCAGGTTTTGGAAATGTACAAAGAACATGCTCAGAACTATTTGTAAGCAGTATTGAAACAAGACCATTGTTTAAGCTGAAATATAATTATATAGCAGGAACAATAAGTCATCCATTCCCTTTCAGATGTATCATCATTGACATGGACTTGGACACAATTTCACTTTTTACCATCTGACCTGAGCAACTTAGTCAAAAGGAGAAACACAAAATTCACTATAAGAATCTCACCCTTCAAACATACCATATCCCTCAAACCAGATAGCAACATCTCAATAATTTCTTCAACATTTTCTGGAACATCCATATCCTCATCTTCTGCCTCATCTGTAATTTCATTTGAGTTGGAGTAATTACCGTTCACACCCAAATTGGACTGATCAGTTTTACTGGATGTATTTAAAGAAACATGTAGTTTGGCGGTTCTTCCCTGCATGATATGCATAGAATTGTCAAGGAAAGAAAACGGTGACAGACATTAAGCTTCTATAGTTGCTTATGATAAGTTAATAACTAATATACAACTTTCCTTCCTAAAAAGTAAGTTATAATGCTATTATATTTGTTACCCAGTATTTAATAACACTGACAACAATCAAATGCCGGAGTACAAAGTTATGTCACTGATACAGTTAGCTTTTATCAAAGGCTCAAACAACTAAGTTTTAAGAAGTTCAAATTGGAAGGTTGGTTCAACTAAGTTGACTTGAGTTTGTAACATAATAAAAATAAAAGTTATTTCATTCATAGTAGCTCAAATTTTTAAGAGGAAAAATTATCCAGCAAAATACCATAGCCAGATTGCCTAAGGGATCTTTGAGTTCAACTCTTCATATTTCCATTATCAATAATTGCTCCAATTTCATCCACCTAGTTCTGTTTCAAGTTCTACATCCAGTTCTCAAGTTGCATTAGCAGCATTTGTTTTTTTGCTGGCATAACATGCATTTCTGGATAATGCATATAACCATAGTTAATTAGTTCCTGTGGCTTTATATGCCAGCTCAAAGTAAAATAAACAAAATATGGATAATTATACTTGCAAATAGACAAAAACAAGGCATCTTCCAACATAGATACAAGATCCCATGAAAGTTGAATTAGAGAAAAGCTAACCGTATAACGCCATGAGGGTAATCGATGAGGAAGGGCAGTAAGCCCAATCCGTTGGGTTAACTTCATCAGATACTTGCGGAGCAAAGGACTTTGAGTCGCATTTGAAGACTTGTACAACATCAACGTGTCATTCCAAACAATAGGAATTACATCAAGCAAGAGATTCCGACTCCCTGCCTGCTTACAGATTTATGTTAAAACAGCTGGAATCATTAAAGGTAACAAAGACAGCTTTTAGTTATGACTGCTTTTATTAAATAGTTAAAAACATTCGGAAGCTTCGATTCAAACAGAATAAAATATATTTAGGAGACCCAAAAACTTGAAATTGAGACAAAGGCTGGTGTGCATCACACTAACAAGATAAGATTCCTAAAAATGAAGTGATACAATTATGAATTATCCCTAAAATAACATAAACTATCCTAATCTATTATGCATATCATCATTCTCTCCTTCAACAATATTTTTGTAGAAATTCTACCATAAATAATGGAGAAAAACGTTTGCATGTGATGGTGTAAATGAAAAAAAAAAAGTCAAAAACAGACCTTGAAAATAGCAGCCAGTGCTTCAACAGCACCAAGTAATTGGAAAGGATGGAGTAAATCTTCATTTACAGAAGACATGACCTCGTGTGTCCACTCAACAAAGCTGAAGCAATTAAAAAAGTCAGTTTATGCAGAAGCGGTAGGACAATTCAGTTTTTGGTTTATAGCATGATGATTACAACACAAATGCAGGCATGAGTACAAGCCCAAACATGTCTGAAGTGATAATACAGAATTGCTGAGAACTAGTGCCATATTAAAACGTAGACATTTTCAAGAGATTTAACAAAAACATTTCTCATATTTGTAAACATGAGCAGAAAACAAAGAACTAATTAAATGATTTGAGCTAAGCTTCAATTGAAATGAAAATTGTCTTTAAAATCCATGACACAACACGAAGTGACACAAATATTTAAGGCAGGTATAGAGAAAGCTGAGTTGACTTTAACAGGACATTTGGAAGAACTTATTTGAAAGTTTATTTCAGTTTTTATCTCATGACATAAGCACTTGTATTAATATTAATATGTTGATACATTTATAAAAACAATTTACAACACGTCTATGTACCATTTTCAGCTTATTCCAATAAGTTCTCCAGTATAGCCTATGAATAAGTGCTTAATTAAGCTCTTTAGAACAGACTATTGAATATGCTCTTGATTAAGCTGTTAAGGCAAGCACGCTAAAAAAAATTTAAACAGACCTCGTAAAGGCTTTTGGCATATCTGGACGAGTAAGTAGCCTTGAGAGCACTAATCCAGCCATAGTACGCATGGGCCCAGCATTCGAGAGGTAATCCTTACAGAACCCTATTATTCTCAACACAAGAGGTGAGAGCTCAAACTCAGTGAGATTGTCACTGTCGGCAATGCTGGTATCCACAGTGGAGATGTCAAAAGGAACCAACACAAGTATATAAAGCCACAACAGCATCACGCATTTGGCTTCCATCTCTCCCGTGCTTTCCTGCCTCAGCGATGATTCTGAATTCGTGTGGTGACACTTCTCCATGAGAGACACGGCAAGTTCCAGATCAGAGACTTGGTGAGGGAAGAACTTGATCACTGCTTTGTATCCACAAACAGTGACTACAGAATTCACGATTATGCATATTGGCTTGATTATCTCGAGGATTTCAACCGAGTCAACTCCGAGTTCAATTGTTCTCGAACGAATGGTGTTCATCAGTGGGGGAACTATGCTTTCGAGGTAAGGTTCTAGAAGCTGACCCTGCTCTTGATACTTGTCCATCTGCAAGAAGAGGAAGAAATCAACAAAAAATAATTCGTTCACCATTTTCAAACGCGCAAAATTAAGAGAGAGTACAATGGATCTGATTTTGTGAGCGGAGGAAGGGTGGGAGACGCGGCCGTTGGAAACGGTGTCGTCGAGGAGTGACTTGACGAGGGTCCATTCTTGGAGGAAGTACTTGTGGAGCACCCTCTCCTTGGAATCCAACTCATCGTCCTCTTGATTCACCACCGTAACTGTCTCCTGATTCGGTTCCATTTGGTCTGGTCTGCTACCTTTGGGATATAGGAAATGGGTCGATGCTATTTCAAGACGAGTAACCAGTCTCGAGTGAGTTCCTCCAGTAACAGTGTAACACTAACAAGTGTAGCCGATGCTGATGGGTCGGGTCTCCAGACTCGGCACTCGCCTGAGGCTGCTGAACTCGTACAGCTAGTGTTCCCAAATCCACTGATGCAAAAATTCACTCCAAATCAAATCAAATAATAATAATAATAATAATAAATGACAAAAAAATCATAATCATAACAATAATAATAAAATTTATACCAATATTACGTTAGTCCAAGTAAAACTAGACTTGTATCCCTTAAGCAATATCAATAATAATAAATTTTACTATCATCCAAATTATTATTTTTTCTTATTTTCTATCTTTTAACTTAATTAATTTATTAAATTTTTATGTAACTAAATATGAAATTTCTTTTCTCAAGCAATTTAGATTTAATTTAATTAATTACAGTACATGATATAAAATCAATTTAATTTATATGTTTGTTTTAATAATATGTCATATTTAAAACCAAATTAATTTGATTTTCAACATCAATTTGAATGTGTTGTTTATAGAATCACATGGTCATATTTCAGTTTCTGTCTTTCTTTTATTTGAAAAAAGGTGATATCCATGGTAAATATGCTATGGCATTGGCAAAGTATCCACCTTGCTTAAGCAATCAGAACCAGTGCCATTCAGATCAACGTAACGTTGGTTGTGCATCTAGATAATTTAAGAACAATCTCATCATTTATTATTTAATAAATAAATTAATTAATAAGCGAATGCTTTGGCGTATTTTCATCCGACCGATCTACGTAGTACATACATACATCTACCGGATGATAGCAAAAGAGCATTTCCTCGATTTCCTTCTCTGCGGTTGTTCAGTTTTTATTCTTCCAGCACTTTCCGGCGTCGGAGAAACACTGCTCGATTTCAAAATTGTCTGCTGCCATATGTAAAGCAAAGGGAAACTCGTCGTTAATCCGAATCCAAATTCAGAAGAAAGAAGAACAAGAACAAGAAGAAGAAATGGGTGTGGGTATATCAGTGTTGATAGCACTAAAAGCAGCAACGCTATTGCTATGCTTCGCGTACCTAAGAAGCCTCGGTTTCATGCTCTTATCAATCCCTTTCCTCTACGCCTCGTTGGTGTCACTGTTGGTCTCAATAGCATCACACCCATCCATTGACCTTCCAATGCTTCTAGGGAAGAGCACCGACGGCACATTCCCCATTTTGTCCCTCATCATATTCAGCCCTTATCTCTACTTCGTTCGAGTCTTCTCCGCACTCCGAAGGCTCAGAAGCGGAGAACCCCCTTACACCCAGGTCCACGAGGGGTTATATGTCGGTGGCTGGCCATCGGCGCCGGAGAAGATGCCGCCGGGTGAGCCCGCCGTGATTGACTGCACCTGCGAGTTTCCGAGGATGAAGGGATTCACCGGTGGGTTGCCGTATAGGTGCATCCCGACTTGGGACACGAGGTCCCCTCGACCTGCTGATATTGAATCTGCTGTCAAGTGGGCTTGTCGGAAGAGGGACCTCAATAGGCCCATTTTTGTCCACTGTGCTTATGGTAATTACCTTCACTCACTAACTTGGTTTTTTTGGAGTTCAAGAGTGATTTTCGTTGAATGCTGTTTGGTGTTGGACTGCTGTAGCGGCCTATAGGCTTGTTTCTTCTTCTGTATGTTGCTTCTGTATTGTATCATATTTGCACAAGGGCTTGGTAATTTAATTGGTAACAAGTGATAAGTAATAATAATATATATTATAAAGTGGAGTTGGAGTGCCTTCTTAAGCCATAAAATCATGGAGAATTCATATTCACCTTGTAAACTTCTTCAACCAACAATTATATGATAACATGGTAATTCATTCTCTCTTTCATTTCTATTCATCCTACTAATTAGTATTTGCCATTGTTCAAACAAACGTCTTGACTTGAGAAGGAGTTTTGAACTTTCAAAATCTGTGTTTCTCAAGGAGGAACATCTGATGACAAGAGAATGGTTTAGAAACTGAAGAAAAGGACTTACAAGTAAATACACTAATCCAAAGTCCAAATTCTCCTATCTAAACTAAATTGGAAGAGAAATGTAGTCAAAATGGAAGGTACTCCATAACCCCTAGCTTCTGCAACATTCTGGTTCCTGTGAAAGTGAAAATTCTAAGATATATCAATGACCCAATCATACTTCGTTTTCAGGACGGTAATAAAACTCTAGACTTTTAGAATGATCTCTTCCCTTTGCCTGCACACCAATGAAAGAAGGTCCCTTACAATATTCTCTGTCATCTGAATGGCTCCTGCTTGAATTTGGAGAAGGGAGTGGTGATAAAGGGAAACATTAGACACTTAGACAGGTAGTTGAAATAAGAGTAATAAAATCAACCAAAGAGAGAAAAGCATCCGTCCATGTATTTCCCTTTAGAGATCTAAGTGTTTAGAGATCTTTTGAACAATGGCATCCCAAAAGGAAACAACAGAGAACTGAGACAACCATTGGAAGATAGAATCTGATTATTACAATAACGCTAGTTTTGGGCATTGTACACTGCTGTCATTAACAGAAAGAAAAAAAATGGCTTAACGTTGCCAATGAAGTGGCCTTTGGCTTTATAGGTGAAGGTTTGTTTTGGGTGATCTTCATATTCTTCTGGTAGCTTATCTTAGGTTGACTCTACAATGCTTTTTAGTGAAGATTAATAAATGCAATTCCAGGCCTAACAAAAAGAAATTTGTTAGTTTTTATGTTTGCAAAATTTGTCCTATATTTGTGCATTAAACACACCTTTGTAGGTTTCTATTTTTGGACTATTACACTGGCTTATACTGCTGTCCAGTAGAAGAAACTCAACAAAATTAACCCATAAACATTTTATATAGTTTAGATAAGTGGGTTTAGTTTCCCCTTATAGTGAAAGAAAAAATAAGGGAAAAGGCAAATTTTGAATGGAGTGAAATATGTCATTTGATTTGAAGACTGAAAACAAATTGCTCGCTTAGCATTAGCCCGTTGCCACGGTTGGATTTTGAAAGGCGGGAAAAGTTATTTTAAAGATCACTATTTGTCCTTCATTGAGTATAACCTATTCTTCAATGCATTGAGTTTTAAGGATTCCCCCATCTTTTTTACTGGGTGTTTACCACTTTGTGATTGCTCTTTCATTATTACTATCAGTACCTGAGCTGCATATCTGAGTATATTAGTTTTAGTTAGAACAATAAAATGGATAATAGATATGCAATGAAAATAATTGGGCAATGCAGGATCAGCCATGATTTTGGCCCTGTTTGGATAACAAACTTATTTACTGCTTATGGCATAAGCTGTATAAGCTACTTTTATAATCGAAGAAAAATTATAGTGAAATTTATTTTATATAAGCCATAAGCTGTTTTGATAAGCTATCCTGGGTAGCTTATGAAAAATAAGCCCAAAACAGCTTATGAATCAGTCATAAGCTGTGTTCATAAGCTTTGCATAAGCCAATCCAAACAGGCCCAAATTATCAATGAGGTTGGATTATGTGACATTTTAAATGTTACCTTTATACTCATTTCTGTTTATGCCTCGGTTGATCATATGATATGATGGTATAATACACTGAAATTTTACCCAATTTGCAGTAATGAATACATTTGCATGAAAAGGTTTTGATTGTTGTTGCTGCCAAATACATTGTATTCACAACTTCTGATGAGAAGAGTTGTAAACAGTTTAGCAGACATATAAAATATTGGATCAATATAAACTTGAGTTGCATTGTAAATATTACATTATTCAATTTCAAGCCAGATTATTATGCTTGCCTATAAAAATGTGATATAACTGACATCATTTTGTTTTGTTTATGCTCTTTCCTGTGTGAAGGTCATGGACGCAGTGTTGCTGTTATGTGTGCACTGCTAGTGGCACTTGGTATCACAGAGGATTGGAAGAATGCTGAGAAGCTGATCAAGCAAAAACGGCCTTACATTCGGATGAATGCTCTCCATCGCAAGGCGCTTGAAGAATGGTCAAGACACCGATTGTCTGTTCCGAAGAAGTAGGGGATACGGGGTTGTTTTCCTTGATTAAATGTGATTCTTTTAGTCAATCACGGTATGATGGTTTTCCAAACAGTAGTAGTGAATGAAGAAAAAACTGTAGAATAGATTCTCTTTGTGCCTCTATAAGTCTATTTTCTTGGCATTCTTGTTTCCCAATTAGTGTAAAACTATTATCCGATTACTAATTGTTTTGTAGTCGGCTTCTTCTGCTTTGAAAATTGAACATGTTTGTGGAAACTGTCGCTTGGAATAGTGGGATTGCATGTTTAAAATTAATTATTATTGGAAATTAAGTATTTATTTATTTTTAAATAATATTTAAAAAATAAAACCAGGTGAAAATCAATTTTAATTTAATTCTATAAACTTAACCTACATAAATTTTTGAACTGTATTCAACCCGACTCATTGAACTTGTTACATTTTGAACACCGAATTCAAAGTTATTTATGTGACCGGGACCAAAAACTAATAAGGTTTCATTGAACCTTACCAGGTTGCAAAGGGCACGTGAAACACATACAACAAGTGGACTCGAAAATCTCTGACCTGACCTCACATTTCTGTCTCACCGAACACTCAAAAGGTCACTTTCCAGTGTCAACTTCCCGTTCCAGAAGCCACCTTTACCAAGTTGCCTGTCCTATATATATAACATTCTTCCCCTACTTTCCTTTTCATTCATTCTCACTCGGTCAAAGTTCTCACTCTTAGCCTCCTCCCTCCTCTTCCTCTGTCATTCACTTAACTGTAAGCCTCTTTGCCCAAAAAAATTTCAGAATCTTTTGGATTAAACATGATAGATTCTTGTTTCCCATGTTATATGTTTTTTTTGTGTGTGTGTTATATAGTTTCGTTTTATCTGGTGGTCTCCTTTGCTGGCTGATATATATAGATGACAGATTTATTTGATGTTTTCAATTGTTTATATATGTCCAGTGCTTCAGTTCAAAGACTATTTACCATAGAGAGATTTATTATAGGGTGCTGATCTTTATAGTCTATTTTTTATACTGCTGCAACTGGTTACTTTATGCTCTAACAATGATTTAGGATGCATATAGATTATAATTCTATAGCTTAGTTAAACTATATCTTTCCTTTTGCACCATATCTGTCTATAAACTTTAACAGCCGTTATTATTTATTTTACACAATTACCCCTGTGGTTTAACACTTTCTCAACCTATGCCTTGCCCAAAAAAAAAAAACTTTAGAGTGGTAGGTTGAGAAAGTTCTAAAATTCTGTTGAATTTGATTGAGAAGTTAGTGTTTTCAACTTAAACCAAAGCTGAGTGGGTTAAGTGATGCAAAGAAAACTTGAGGGGCAAAAGTGCAAGGATGGGTAACATGTGATCTGTCCTTCATTATTTTTCATTGTTCTAGTGTACAATATTATTATGTTTGAGTTATGGTTTATGAAGATAAGCCACTTTTTAAGTCATTGTGCGGGTCAATAAACAATTTGTCTGGATAATTGAGTCACCTTGATTCTTTAAAATTTCTTTTGATTGGCATGGTTTCTTCCTTCCTTCCTTCTCTTTTCTGTTCTACTTCTATTGATGACTTTTAGTGCGATAAGTTTTCCTTCCCCAAAGATGCTCAATAGTTGTTTTCTATGTGGTTAATTCTAAAAACACAATCTATCCATGGTTATTTTGATTCAGGCATAAAAATGTCAGTTGTGAATATATCCACCATGAGGCTTCCAACAACTTCTTTGTCTGGAACAACAGCACCCGCTACTAGGACATGTTGTGCCCTTATCAAGAAGAGTCCATCATGTTTGAGATCCATGAAGAATGTGTCTAAAGCATTTGGTTTGAAACCTTCCTCCTTCAGAGTGTCTGCAATGGCAGTATACAAAGTGAAACTGATTGGACCAGATGGTGCAGAGAACGAATTTGAAGCCCCTGATGACTCTTACATTCTGGATTCAGCTGAGAATGCTGGAGTTGAGCTGCCCTACTCATGCAGAGCTGGTGCATGCTCTACCTGTGCTGGCCAAATGGTTTCAGGCTCTGTGGATCAGTCAGATCAATCTTTTCTCGACGATCAGCAAATGGAGAAAGGTTATCTTCTCACATGTGTCTCATACCCAAAATCAGACACTGTGATTTACACCCACAAGGAGGATGAACTCATGTAGCTAGTTATTGTGTCAAACATATATTGTTAGTGTTTGTTTAACTTTCTGAATAATTTTAAATTGAAGATAATTTCTGATATAAGCGCATTCTGAATACACAGTGTGATGCATTAGGAGATAATTTCTTCTCATATAGTTGCCAGTTATATATAGTGATATGTCTGCTGCCGCGGCAATACAAAGTTTGGTCCTTGTGTGAAACTTGGTTCCTTCTCTTCTTCTTCTTCTTCTTCTTGTTTTGTGTTGTGATGGCATCTTTTCATTCTCTGCACTTTTCAACTAGCCGTATACGCTTAATTGAATGAAAAAGTAATATAAATATTTAATAAATTTTATATTCTTACAATATAGATGAAATGTAATTAAAAATGATTCAACTTTATTTTTTTGTAGGCTTTCCCAGTGTTCTTTTATTATCCGTTTGCAGTCGTTTTTTTTTAATTAAAAAAAACTTCTATTGGTAAACATAGTCAGTCTTACCAGACAAATGTAAGTATCTAAGTACAAGATGAAATTGTATCAAATTCAACTTGAGCTAATTTTATCCCGAATTTATACACCAAGAGAGCATTTGATAGACAGAGTCAAATATAATACAGGTTATACTTATGTGGTTCATTAGCAGTGTGTTCGTATCAACCGATAGTTAACCAACCTGTGAGAGCCAAATTGACTAACATTCACACCTCTAAATTCAAACATGTATTGATTTTCCTAAATCCAATGGTCTAGGTCTAGGTTTGTGCTCCCTAGTGTTCATAATTCAAACGTCTATTATTTTCCTAATCCAAATGGTCCAGGTTTGTGGTTTATTTATTGTTAGTGTTGTTCGTAATTCAAACATCCATTCTTTTCAATTCCTTTTAGTTATTTTTTTTCTGTTTACACATGTTGAAACATGTTAACTATGTAGTATGTCTGGAATAGACGAAAAGGAAAACAAAAGGCTATGCAAGAAAAGAAAAACACGATAATCCATATTTATTCCCGCATTTGGAGCTACAACACAGAGGGAGGAGAACATAAAATGAGGGCGTGGTCTCACCAAAAAGAAAATTCCCAAGACAAAAAAAGAAAAGTAATAAGAGGACAAAGTTTTATCTCTTTCTCAATATTATCCTCATCTTTTTATCATATCCTATATTTTATTTTTACATAGAGATATTTGTATCATGTTATTATACATATAATTTTTTCTTTTCCATCTCTTTCTAAATAATCAAACAATAAAAAGGAAAAAACTTAACTTTCTTTCCTTTTACTTTTTTTCTACCAAACAACTAAAAAAAATTATTTTCTTTTTATTTTCTTTCCTCTCATTTTCTTTTTGAAACCAAACAAATCTTTTATGCATTTTAAGAAACTATGTACCTTAAACATTGTGTGTATATTTAAAAAAGATTATATATATATATATATAATATGTAATTAAAACATTGAAATAAACAATAGCAAAATATCAATAATCAATTACTATATAAGAAAACTAATTCAATTACTATATAAGAAAAATAAATTATCGACTTATAGATTATGACACGTTTTGTCATAAAAAAAGATTATGACAATAATTATTTTTTGTGACACATATCACCTTTTTAATTTTTTTTATTTTAAATTACATTTTTTATTTGTTAATTTTTTATTATATTTGTTAAAGAAAACTTATTTGCATGAGTGGGATCCATAAACAATTTTAGGCTCTATTTCTTTTTTTTGATATAAAAATTTTAGGCTCTATTTTTCTTATACAAAATTTTAGGCTCTATTTCATTTTGTCCGTGGGAAGCCTCAACATAAGGTCCGTGACACGAAATACAAATTAGTTAGAGCCCCTTTTTATTTTTATTTTTTTTGGTATTAAGAGCCTCTTTATTTATTTGTTTGTTTTTAGAAAACGCTATCAATCTTAATTTTCAAAGCCTGATAAAAAAAAAATCTCACTTTTCAAAGGAAGTTTATCAAGATCTCGAATTCGGGCAAAAAGGGTAAAAACTCTGCTACATTTGTTTCCCGCCGAAGAACAAAATTCACGCAACGATTCCCGCTTTTTTTTTTTATATATTTCCCGCTTTCCGTACAACTACATAGAAATGAGTGTGTAACGGTGAGACCCTACACTCAAACAAGCGCAAACGCAAAAACCAAAAAGGGTTTCTTCCGAATCATTCAATTCAAAGGGTTTCATTTCAAGCCTCCCTCCTTCGTTCTCTCTCTGAAACAACAATATACACGGTAATTCTCAATTCTCATCTGAGTTTTGATTGCAGCATGTTATTTACTGATTCGCCATATCTCTCGTGTGACGGAATCTATTCTTGAAAATGTCTATATTTCTTTTTATTTATTTTTCTTGTCCTTCTTGCTGCACTTATAATGTTTGTGGAAAATCCTCATAGACTTTGTTTGTTTGGCATCGCTATTTTCTTCTTAATTTTATTTTTATTTGCCCCATCAACATGCTCAATGCTCACTGCAACATGAAATGAGTTGAAAGTTTAAACCCTAGTTTATAGATCATGCTGTGCATTGCAGTGATAACTGATACATTCTATCATTGCCCAGTAAACAGAAAATTTAGTTATTTAAGCTAGGCCTACAAAGTTTGATTCTTTTTCAATTTGGTTGGTCTTTTCCTCTCCTTTCAGGCCATGGACACATCAAACCCCGCTGCATTTGTCAATGCCCAGTTGCTTCCCAATTTCATAGGGAAGAAAGTGCGGGCAGTGGTTCAGGTGAATCGTTCTGAGGGCGAGGTAACCACAGCAAAATCCACCGATGACCATCAGCTGACCGTAAAAGGGTTGCCACAAGTCACTCCCATGAATTATGTTGAGGTCATTGGCATTGCTGAAAGTAACAACTCTATTCATGCTGAAATATGGACAGACTTTGGCAACACATTTGGTACCAAGCATTATATTTTCCTCTTGCTTATTATAAATTAATATATTTACCTTATTTTTCAAAATGAAAAGCCCAAATTAGATCCATTGGATGATTGCTCTCTTCCTCTACATGTACATTAAATGTCATGCTTTTAAATATTTTGAAATCTGGTGAAAATAAAAATAAAAATTAGAATCATGGTACTAGGGGCTTCAAATTTATATTGTTCTGATGTTATCTACTTGTGTTGGTTTTGATCTGGCCTTTTTTTTTTGTAGATACCAACTCTTACAATCAGTTATGCCAACTAGCAAATGGTGAATTCAGAAGTCTGTTTCTTTAGGGATCTTCAATAATGCTGGGTCAGATACCGGATGGTGTGGAGTTGCATCTTTTATGCTAAAGCACCTACATTCTGCTTAGCATTTACGATGTAAATGTTGGAACTATAATATATGATGTATATGTTTATTCCCAGAGGAGCAGGCTAGTGCCCTGTCTGAACTGTTTCATGTTTTTGAAACCCCCTTAACTTATCTTAATGTTATATCTAGTTTGGTTTATATCTGTGCCTAGCCCAGTATCTCCGTCACTTTAAATAATACTCATTTTATTAGAATCAAACGAGGCATTAGTTTCATTTAGACAATTTGGTTCTTCTGGTAACTGAAATACCTTGGGCATCTTCCCTTCCAGTTGTATGTTCTTCACAGGAAACTATGCTACTTATTTAGAAATTTTTTTATCATGAAATGACATGATCTATCCTATAATTTACTGCATCAGATAAATGCAACTAAAGTCATTTATTGCATGTTCGCGGTCAAGGGAATACTTGATGTTTTGGTGTTGTGTGATGTAGAATTAGAAGCTCTTTGGTATAGTTCAAAAACTTTCTGGGATAGCTAAGAAGACTTCCTAATGTGGTCCAAAGTCTTTCTGATGTAACTGCACCAGTGACATCTTTTCTGATGGCGCTCATAGTTTTTTTATGATGTCTTCCTCTAAAGTATCATTGAATGATTTCTTTACTTCATATGAGCTTCTACTGCAATCATTTTGAATCCTAGAACTAGAATATTCTATCTCACTAAATCTGTATTCTGCCGTCTTCTTGACTCAGGATCTTTTGAGGGCTTTCATTTGGTTTAACTGCCAAGGTAAATTCTTTAGAATTTTCTCTGATAACACCCTTCAGCGTATAAACTAGTCTTGAACTTAAAGTTTCCTGAATTTTCTGAGTGAATTGTTTGAAGTCTAGTCATTCTAACACATCATGGTTCCTATCTTTTGGAGTTTTTTTTATCAGCATCTTTGAGTTCTTGACTCGACATGCCTGAAGCTTCCTATTTTTCTGAGATCTCACACCATATCTTAGTTAGTAGTTCAAGAAACAAAAATTGCCGAGTTTGATCAAAAAGCCGATTATCATCATTAAAACTAAATGGAAGGCTTTGACTTAGCATTTATTAGATCGGTGTTTGCTTGTTGTCAAGATTCCTCTCTCAATGGATGCCATGTAGTTTACCATAATCCAAGGCAATGTTGCATTAGCATTGCCTTATGCCCACGGAGGGTGAGTTTGCCCACTCTAGATGTCTGGAATGTTTGGAAAGAATTCTTATATTTCCGTGCACACTTACATCATTTTGTCGCCTAATTTTGTCCCATATATTACATCACCAATTATGTTTCCTTTTTGTGTAGGCAAATGCTAGTAGTTACTATGTTATGTTAGTAGAGAAATTCAAATCTATAACTTCCTTAACACTCCAATCCCTATCTCTCTCTTTTCCCCTCTTCTTTTTCACTAGCTTTCTATTTTTCTCTTCCTTGTACCTCTCACTCATGTGAATTTGAGAGCATCGTCTTATATCTGGAAATTGCAAGTATGGTTGATAAATGGTTTTGCTACATATCTGAGCTTCTATTTATAATATGAATTTAATTACTATGATCTGATAATGTAAAAATGTTTTACACACTTATTCAATTATATCTTACTGTGTGGATATCTATGGAGGTATTTTAATAATAATAAATAAATAATGTTACAAAGGGAAAGAAAATCTCAAGTAATTATGTTAAAAAAGAAGGACATGGCCAAGAAGATCAAGCGTCAATGCGTCTGGTACAAGATCTGTTAGATGCCGATATCTCCTTCCTCACATCACATGCCTAGAAGGTCTCCTCAAGATTATATATGTCCATGTCAACCAGCACATGGTGGCATGTCAATGACAACGATGGACTCTTTGTTAGGCCCTTGCGCACATGATTCTATTTAATGCATGGATTTTGTCCCTTTCCTGGGTTTCTCACCTGGCAATCAACACATGATGGCTCAAACAATAGACTCTAATCACCAAAGGTGAGGAGCTTCATGTCATGTGCCAGCCTTTTATATCTTAACACTTCTAACTTAAAATTTATGTATATTAAGTATAAACTTGGGTAAATTATTTGATTTAATCACTTAATGAAGTAGTTAAAAGGGGTACAAGTAATTAACTCAATTAATTAGTAAATGCTCAATTTGTATATTATTATTATTATAAAATGGTTGTTACTAATCACTTGTTATTGGATCGACAACGTGATACAAGTAAAAGAAATAAATGTATAATTAGCACAGTTGATCACCTTATTTATTTTTAAAAAAACACAAAGTTTTGATTGTTTTAATCTCTATTTAAATTTTATTTGTTTAGTCTTTATATTTAATAAAAATTGCGTTTTTTTAATTCCTCGTTGGGAAATTAAAAACACATTATTTTTATATTTTAAAAGATTAAAATAAATAGAATCTAAATAGAAAATGAAAAATGAAAATTGCCAATTGCCAATTTTATAGTGAACTCTCTATATCCATATTATGTGTGGTCATATTATTATTCATTCACAACTATTGAAAAGGACCCGTGATTAATTAGTCTGACACAACTATCAATCAATCAATTATTTGAACAAAAGTTTGTGATTGTTTACAATGGCTGTACTTTATCGAAGTTTGTCAACTTATACTGAATCGTATCAATGAATGCGACAATGAGAGATTTCACACATGTTGAATATGAAAGAAGATCTAAAATTATATTGGAAAAATTACCAATCAAAAAATATTATATTGGAAAAATTAATAAATTGGTCTTTTATTTTTATTTATTTTTTTACTAAATTTTTTTAACAACAATGTCTTTTATGTTAACATTTTTTAATAAGAAACCAAATTAAAAAACTAAATAAAAATAAAAGACCAATTTATTAATTTTTTCTATCATATGATTCGAACACCAACAAGATTTGATATGCAGTGAGACACCAGAGTTGACGGATGGCAAGAGCAACTCGGTTAAACAAACAACACGTATTGTGCCATGTGGAAAATCGAAATAGTTTTGGGAGTAAATAAATAAATACAAGACAGCCCATAGTTGCCACACAGTTATATTTCTTCCATCCATTCATTCATTCATTCATCAAAAGCAAAAATAATTACGAGTTCCCTGTGTGATGGAGATATCACTGTGACACTATTTTTTTTATTATATAAAAAAAAATACCACTGTGACACATAAAAACATAATACTTCAACTTTCCAATCACTTCACTTCACTTGTGGGTGATCAGTGATTATAGGCCACTCACTCACTCACTCACTCACTATAATTGTTCTTGTGCAAATTAGGTGCTTTTTTTTTGGTCAAATGCAAATTAGGTGCTTAAAGGCCACTTCTAGCTAAAAGATAAGGCCAAACTTGACTTTCCCTTTTTCAATTTACCAACCCATAAGTATAGTCATATTCCAACCCGCACAATAACCCATTCGGTGTGCGAGAAAGTGAAGAAGAATCAATTAGGCAGCGTTTTTCATATAAAAGAATAATCAATCAATTAGACACAAGTGATCTCATCTGTATGGATTGCTAACTCAACAGAAAAATGGGTTTCAGAGTATTCTTAGGATTTTCTCTTCTTATTTTCGTCTACCTCTTCAATCTTGCATCTTCATTTCCTCTTCTGAAGACTTTGCCTTCAGGTACTAACTATCCTTTGTTCTCTTTTTTCTTCTTCTTTTGAGTACATATAAAAAAAATGGTGTCGCCACTGCGTTCCCCTTTTGCTTTATATTATTCTATTCACTACAGAAATAGATCTCAAGTCTTCAATTATGTTAAAAACTTGATAGCAGAATTGTTGCTAAAATTATAGCTCTATAGGGGCATTTGTGGGTTGCATGCTGAGCCTCTACTAGCTAATAGCTATCATCTTCATCTCACAGTAAACGCATGATAAAGAACGAAGATAGTAGGCTTTTAGGCTGCACATGCATAAGCCGATTTTTTACGAACACTGATAAATATTTGTAATTTATGGAGATTAGATTTATCATAAAGCAATTAGATTTCTTAAAGCTCCCTTTTGAAGTAAGACGATGGCACGAGGGACAATTACTTTAACAGAATTTACTATTAAAGGGAAATCAGCAGAGTTTTCTAGATGTTGAACTGCTTATTAACCCTGTTTTTCCCTAAAGAACCCAATAATTTTTAGGTGTTTGAAAGAGTTTATTTCAATTTATCTTATAATAATACAAATATGCGTTTGAAAGAGTTTATTTGAGTTTATCTTATAATACAAGTATTTGTGTAGGTATTTGAAAAAGTTGTTTTCGGTTTATTTTAACAAGCTCTCCGAGATAGCTTATATAAACAACTTATGTAGAGTTTATATGAAATTTACCAGCATTTTTTTTTTAATTATGAAACAACTTATATATATATATATATATATATATATAAACTCTTATATGATATCGGTGACAACAAGATTTAAACCTATAATCTCGTGTTAACCATCCAAATCCCTTACCACAATCCAATCCCAGTGGCTTTATATATGATAAGTACTTGTTCAATAAACATAAACATTGAGTTAAATTGTTTACCCAAATGGTGCCTTAATTCTGTATCAAGAGTTTCTGATGGCTTAGTATAGCATCATTTCAATTCTATTATAGGCCCTTTTTCCTGAGTCATAGCGTCTTCTCGTGATGATAGCATAAGGGTAACCGTTTGTAGATTCTTTGGTCTTGATATCATTGGTGAAAGAAATCCCATTCTGGTATCAATAAGAACAGGGAACCTCCTTTGATTTATAATGAAGTAGGCAAAATTTGAATTTGTTCATTGATTATTATTAAAGAAACACCCTTTAGTGAGACTTTTGTTACATAGAATTTGTGCAGAAGAGCAAGTTAGAAGATAAGGGGATATATGGAAGTAAGATAGCAGGAGGCGCAGCTCATGGAGGTGGAGGCTCTCACGGTGGCCAATCACATGGAAATGGAAATTCAGGAACGCCTAAAGGTGGAGGTGCTGCTGCAGTTATACCTGTTTATGCGGCCGGTGCTGGTGCTGCAAATAGAAATCGCCAACATCATGGTGCTGCCAACTGCAACCTCAACAAAATCATATTTTCCTCTACTCTTATGATGATCTTTGTCTATCCTCTCATACTACTTTTTTTGTTAATATAGAACGCGCAAAAACAGTTCATTATATATATATTATGTAACAACTGCTACACGCTTTTTTCAACAGTAATATTTTCTAGTGATATAATGATGTATTTTGTTCGGTTAGAATTTGTGACACTATGAAGACTGTATCAGTTGTTGATGAAGAAGATATTTTATTTATTTATTTATTGCAAGGAATGTTCACATACTCAATATCAAATTGACCACAGAAAGCCAATCAAGATTACAGATTCCATGTTGGCAGAAGGTGCTGACTCGTATATATCCGTATCAGCAGTTAAGTCTGAAAAATACAAATTTGGTAAGTAATGACAGGATGCATGAATAAAACTAAAAACAGTTCCGCACCTCAGCATATTCAACATATATTATCATTTTCCATAATCATGTGAACTTGCAAGTTGAATGTAACCATTTATTTCAAATAAGAGGAATGGGAGATCACAGGTGTTAGAGTACCCCTTTTATATAAGATATGTGAATTTGGTAACAGCCATTCAAAACAAAAATGTATTCCATCAGAATCACTGTTACCACAGGAACATTTTCATTGTTAAAAAACTCAAGATTTTAAACTTCAGGGCCACAGAATGGAGCGTGCTGGCCTATAGAAGAGAAATGGTATGCCAGGTTGAGATTCAAACCTGGAGACATTGTAATTCAGTCACTCCATTCAACGCCCAAGGATTGTCTTGGTTCGCTACTCATCTGGGTTGGATAATCTTTTAAGTGGTATGCATAGAAATACATGTTTAATAAGGTGGGTCAATCATACTAATTAAATTGATACAATACTAGTACACATCTGGTTATACTGAGTATGAGGGTCTCATCCTAGAGAGCGTATATACAGCAAAATGTTCTCCAAAGATGAAAATATTCTAACATTATATAATTTCACATAGCTATAAATTACTGAAATAATGCAGAGACAGAGCGGGGACAGTGATTAAGCATCATTTTTAGAAATGAGTGAGGTGCTCCAGTTTCCGAGCCTGAAAAAACCTACAGCGTCCTTTACCACTTGATTCTATTTCTTCACTTCTCTTGGACGTGGTGAAACCTACATTGCTTAATTTCAATTGCCGCTTGCGACTATTATTATTGCCGCCACCGTCTTCATCCAATTTGTCAGACTCCCTATAAACAATTTCGAGTTTTAATGAAGATAGATAAGCAGAAACACCTATCGCATAAAGCTTGGAACATAAAAATGGAGAGATAATTAAAAAGTGGCATGACCCATGTACAGGGTTTTCACTATTTACTATATACAAAAGTTTAAAAATAGAAAACAAAGTTAAAACAATGTGGTATTTTCCTAATTAAACTGAAAACAAAAATTGTTTTCTAAAACCAAATAGGTCTTCAGGAATTAAGTGCTATACAGTCACAGATTTCCATGAAGATTAAGAAAGCAAGCTTACCATAAGACTTCCGCACCATCTTTAAAATAAGTAGTGCAGGTTCCCCAACTAAACCGTACCAATGAAGGGAAACCAAAGATAGATTGTTTGTGATGTTCTAGCCAAGACTTGGTTAGGGGATCTACACAAACAAAAACATAACCATATTTATCACAAGTACAGTGTTAATCAGAATGATAGGCATCACATGTGATGGACTAATGGTCTTCTAACCTCCAGGATATCCAGAGCCAAAGTTCCTGTGCATGTTTTCAGCAGTCTCATCAAGCACCCATTCTCTTAAAGCTTGGTCTCTTGTGACCTGAAAGGTTGGATTAACGATTTCAAGTACACAATAAGACTTTCTACTGCAGGCCGTAATTTTATTAAGGGATAGATAGGTACCTTTGCAACGATGCTAGCACCACTGACAACAGGATAAAGACTATCAGCCTTCTTTGCAACCACAAATTTGATAGAGGGAAAATTTTTAGACAGCTTCATTTCATATTTACCTGCATCTCCAACGGTATCTATATAAACCTGAAAAGCACAAATTTTATGCTTCTCGTCACTGTAACTGAATTATTATCTGCTTAATATTACACCCCAAGTACTTGATTACAAGGCTTATTCCTCTGACACAATGAGAACAATGTGAAATTTTTGTAATTAAAAAAAGAAATGAAAACAGAAACCATACAGGCCCTTAGCACCAAGTGTTCATTGAAAGTCATGAGTAAAGGTGCCACGGGCACCTGCCTTGGTGAGCCTCAAGTCATTAGAGCCATAGATGAATTGGCTTGTAGTTGATAGATATTTAACATATAAGTTGGGGAAAGTTTTACCTCAGTTAGAAGCACTCCCATTTTGAGTACCCTATCAATGAGGCCCATGGCAGAGTCGTGTGATATCTCATTCAAGTTTATCTTATTCCTGATAAATTTATAACAAGGAAATCCCTCAGAAAGAAAAAAAAAAAAAACAGCGAAACATGATGGAAGTAAAAGGAAGGAGCAAGCATTGTTTGGTTTACTTCTTGAGCATCTTAGCGGAGAGCTCCCTTGGGTCAATGACATCAACAGCCCATCCAATAGAATCATTGGCTTTTAAAGATTCAAACAATTCTTCCCTCTTCTCTTCTTTTAGTGTCTTAGAATCTGCGCCAAACAAAGACGCAAATGTGACACTGTACATGAGCCTACCTACATATAATCTATGCCTTCCTGAGTGTGTGTGTGTGTGATTCTATATGGATGAACACACACACGCACATTAGGGTACGCATTGTTTCAATTCAAAAAATTTCCAGATAAAATTCCAAATTCATTTTTCACTGGTGTAGTCACACTCACACATTACTGAAGAAACCAATTCTAATGCATTAATTAATACAAATATTATAAAAGCTATTCCAAGTTCCAATAGTACAAACAATATTGTAAAAGAAGCGAAGGAATCGAGTTGAGGGGGCGTACCTGCGAAACTCAAGGTAGCAAGGGTCTTCTGGTAGGAGCGAGCACAGTACAAGCAACCGTAGACCATGGGCCCTGAAACAAATTTCCGGAAAATAATACGTTTAAGTGCGTAGACTCAGAAGAGGTTTTGAGATTGGAAAAAAAAAAAAGAGAGAGAGAGAAATAGAAGGAGTAATGAATGAGGGAACAACCTAGGACAGGGCCTCTTCCAGCTTCGTCGATTCCCATGATGCAAGGCTCTGATGCCCATTCTGGAACAATCCCAGCTTCAGATCCCATTTCTGCTGCTTCCCTTCAGCGGCTCCCTCTGTAATCTGTGCCTATTCATTCATTCGGCTACGCTACTCGATGAGGGAATTCATTCTGGATAGCTGCTTTTCACGTTCCCGCCAAATGAACCTGCCACTGCCTCCGATCTGAGTGATATGGAATTAGGGCAAGTTTAAGCCGTTTGGCTTACAATATTTATTTTATTTATTTAGAAGAGACTCGGGACTGGAATTGATACTCTAAAACTTTACATGATTTTTCACATTAATCTCTGTATTAAATAATATATACAGTTTTTTCTCTATTGAAATAATATATAAATTTAATTTTTATTTTTTATCTATTTGGGACTATTTGAAAAAATAACTTATTTAAACACTTATGACATAAGCACTTATATGATAAGCAATTATGTATAAATTATTTTTATAATCGAATAAAGAATGTGGTAAAACTGATTTCATATAACATGTAAGCTGTTTTGATAAGCTATCATGTGTAGCTTATGAAAATAAACCCAAAATAATTTATGAACCAGACATAAACTATTTTTATAAATTCTGCCAAACGCATTATCAAAAACTTATATCAATAAATAAGCCAAAATAAACTTTGCATAAATCAATCCAAACATACTCTTTATATCCTTCCATTCCCCCGCGGGCAATCAAATTGAGGCCTACAAACTCATTCACTTTATAACTTCTTAAAATTTAGAATTCTACTACATTTTGATGCGAAACTGCGACGTTACATGAATGACATATTCACCAAAGCATTGTTAACCTCAATTTTCAAGAAGCACGTGCTTAGCATTAAAATGTGTCAATCAAAGGGTTTTTCATAATTGTGGTATTTTGAGAGGAAGTAATTTTACCATATAAATATTGTACTCTTTTTTCTTTGTTAAGTTTTTTTTTTTTTTTTTGCTATTGAGTTTTACTTAACAGGATTTTAATGAGACGTATTCACAAGGTACAATCATCCAAGGGGGATTGTTTGTGAAAATGTTATGGTGGATAACCATGTTGATTATGTTTTAAATGTGTTAATAGTCGGGGATTGTGATTATGATTTATAACCTTTGATGTTCAATTCCTAATTGAAATGTGCCCACGTCATTGCACATAATGGTCAATTATAATATATTGTAGTTATCCCCCGCGCCCTATTTATGTTTAGAGTCCCATATATAAATGTGCTCTCCTATATAAAAAATATGGAGCAAGAAAGAGAGGTTATAACTACTTCTCAAAGAACCGGAAAAAAAAAATCTATCCCAAAGAAGTAGATTTTAGGCGAAATTAGTAAACTGATATCTTATTTTTAATTTTTTTTTCAATTTAGTCTTTTATTAAAAATTTTCAATAACAATGTCTCTTATGTTTATTTATTTTTTCAATTTAGTCTTTTTGATAATGTGTCAGTTACTGATTGGTCTCAGGTGATGATATACAGTAAATCAAGACGAATTAGAAACGGACACATCATCAACAAAAGAAGAAAAGGACCAAATTAAAAAAATAAATAAACATAAGGGACTTTGTTGTTAAAAAAATTTAATAAGGGACTAAATTAAAAATAAGAAATCAGTTTACTAATTTTGCCTAGATTTTAAAAGCCATTAACTTTTATTATCTTAATTCATCTGTTTAAATTATTTACCAAGAGTTGTTCTTTGATAAGAAAAATAGACGGAATGGAAAACTTCAGTCTATTGTGGACCCCAGACTCAGGTTGTTCAATTGTAACTTTCTTACTTACCCATCTTTCTTCTTTAAATTTATATATTATTATAATTTGCCTTGAGAGACCAGAGCAGTTGAAAATTGAAATAGAAATAAAATGAACATTCAAAACAATAATCTTCGGGTAGGTGCGCAGCAAATTCCTAATTTCCTTCTCGATATAAATTATATTGTAATTTGTTCCTGCAGGTTTTGTGTCCCATTCTTCTACTGACCTAGCCATAACCCAGAAATGGATGATAAACGCTAGAAAAAGAAATAAGAAAATAAAATGACATACGTTACACTATCTGGCGAAGGCAAATGCAAAATATTGCTTGGATATCTAATGATAATAAGTTCATCATTAGGACAAAGGTAACCATCAAATTGGAATACGAATAATAGGTGAGTGTTTTGGTAGTGTTGAAAGTTGAAGCGGTGATTAGTGGTTAGAATGGTGCTAGTGATAGTGAAACTTAATCCGGTGGTAGCATTGTGCAATTGAAATAAAGATGACAATGGTAACAATAATAGGAAAATAATGAAGGAGGAAAAGAGAGGTGATGGGAGAGATAATGGAAGGTGGCAGTACCGTATTGCCAACGTTCCGGGTTGAAGAAAAGGTAACAAAATGACAACGGTAATGGCTGTGAATTTATTTCTTCTGACAACGAAAAAAGATGTATATCAAACTCATTTCAAGTTATTATTTGCTGAATATACACGCTACTTAGGATCCAATAAAAGATAGCTGCATTGATTAAGGCCCTGACTAGAGACTAGAGTGGAGGTGATTTAATTTCCTGTTACTATTATTGATCATGATCATCCACCCACATCTACCGCAGATAAGCCCATTCATTCTAATTTTCTTGCTTTGTCTGTCATATAGTTAACCCCTGTTCAATTAACATGCCACCCAAGATTTGTATTAGAAAAGGTTTTGAAATTCTGAACCATAGATCCAAACAGATACTTTTTTCTTGGGTAGTAAGGAAGCTGACTTGCAAACAGACGTTTAGATACGGAGGGATGAAGCCTTGAGACTTGAAAGGAATTTCAACAAATTGTCGTATTATACCAATCAAAACAGGCAAACTGGTATACTCGAAGTACTTCTTCTGAATATATTTGGGTACATATATTTGGATGTACATTACATAGGAATATATTCATGACAACCTTATCCAAACTATCATGAGGAAAAGGAAAAGGGGATAAAAAAGAAAACGCCCTTCTTTTCCAAATGCTATCCCTGCTTTTTGTTCCCTTAATCAAAAGGCCAGGCTGACAGGTTCAAGAAGAATGTCCCAGACCACAAAAGCAGAGTAAAGTATGAAAGTCTACACATGTGCTGCTGGGTGGCTTCCTTCAGAAGAACCGGCTCAAAAAAAGGAAAAATTATCAATTTTACATCTATTGACATTTGACAAAGCAGGCTTCACAGTTCATCCATGTGTGCGTAATGATTGAGCCTGTTAACAATATCTCTCACTTAACTATAGTCTGGAGCATGGATTCCATTCTCTCTCTGTCCCTACACTTGCCGATCAAGTCCAAGTACTTCATAGCATCATGAGGTGAAAGCCCTTCAAGGAGAAACTTCAACAAACGACCATGTGTCCCTTGCATCACATCAAAACACTGCTCTAGTGCACTCTCTTCCTGCACTTTGCTCAACTCCAATGCCTCCATTAGGGGGAGTAATTCCACTTCCTCTTCCATGAAGTGTTGTTTGCATTGCCCCTAATAACAAATTAACAAGGAAATCAAGGCCCAAATTAAAAAGAAAAATCAGAATAAGATCACAAATTGACAATTAAAATACTAGTAAAAAGTAATGTACAAAGAGCCCTTAGCAAGTACCAGTAGAGTTCCTTTTGAGCAAACATACGTTTGCAATTGAAAACCAAACATACCTTGAAAAATCAACAATCCGAGGAGATGAACTTACCTGCAATAACTTGAGCCGGGCGGAAAGGTTGTACAAAGCCTCTTGGTAATCAGGGCTCCCCGAGTCCAAAACTCCAGCAGATTTGATGACTTCTTTGATGCCATTCATGAGAGGTAGGTCCCTGGCATGTTCCTCCTTTGCAGCTTTAGAGAGCCCTGCATTTTTTTTTCAAAGATAAGTACATAAACTTTACATTCAGATCATTGCTTCAAAGGCAAGTAAAAAACTTCACAAACTAGTGAATTACTCACTACAAACATCTTACTTTCTGTCTCTCAAAAACAACAATTAACAAACACTAATTTAGTAATTCATCATCGCTAACAATTTTCACTGTTCAACAGAATCACTTGGAAATCCCCGCAAAAACAAGAAGCTGAAAAAAAAAATCAACTTAATGCAAATTAAATTATTCACTTTCAACTTCATCAATAAATTCAATTAAAACGTGACGTGGAGACTAAAGTAAAGTAAACTTGTAGCTTAGGACTAATCTGTGTTTGTGTTTGACTGGTAGGTAAATAAATATTATTTCATCACCGGGGATAGAACTTCAATACCAACGTATTAATCACTTGCAACCAAACAAAACTAAACTGTGTATGGTGAAAGGTACATGAATGAGAAAATGGGTTACTACCTCGATCAGCAGCATCAAAGAGAGGGAATAGAACGGTTTCCTCCATCTGAGCGTGTTCCATCATCAGCTCCAGCAGCTCCGAGTAGCTCCTCGCGAACTTCCTTATCTCCATCCTCGGGCTCCCCACCGAAGGATCAACGGCCTTCCTCCCTCCACGTGTCGCCAGATCCTCCGCCCACCTAACAACCCTCTCCACGTGCCACATCATGCTCCTGTGCTGCAGCCTCGTCACCGTCGTCATCGCCGGCATCGTTTCCTCCGCCGCCGCCGGAGGACTCGGGAACCGCGAGTCAATGAACCGCAGCAGCGTCTCGCGCGAGCCCGAAACCACCTCGGATCCCACCTGAAGCGTGACCGGACCGTCCGGTTCGGACCCAGCGGCACCCTCAGTCGCCGTTTCGTTGGAGGGAACGAAGTCAAGCGAAACGGACCTGTGGAGAAGAGCGAAACGGATGTAAGCGGCGAGAATGTTCTTGGGTGACCCGTATAAACGGACCGTTGGGTACACTTTAGCTCCGTCGTGTGGTACAATCTCTGCCGTCAATTTCTCCGACTTGCGGAAACAGTTCCCCATCGGAGAAAACGGTTGCAGATTCCCGGGAAATAATAAAATAAAAATAAAAAGCGGGGGAGAGGGTTGGGGGAAAAAGAGGAATGAAGGTGGTGTTTGCTGTTTTAGTTGTGGTTGTTGATTAGATTAAGATACTGGTATTTGGGAGAAAAAACGGGATGGGTGAAAGATGATGCCAAAACGAACTGAAAACGACACCGTAATTTGGATTATAGCACCACCGACCGTACTGTGGGAGGAGAGAAGGGGGGGTTCATTTGACTGTGGCACCAATGGGTTTGGTTTGGTTCGGTGGCTTCGAGGTGAAGCCGTTAATGGATATTGTGATGATGGTGATTTCACTGATTTATGCTTTGTTTGGAAGAAAGAAGGGGAAATTCCTGTCCTTGCTTGCACCACCGAGTCAACGAAATTTTGCATACAAAGAAAATAATACAAGTGTGAATATTTTTTTAACAAGAAAAGAAAAAATGGAAAGAGCAAGGACTGAGATGCAATCACCGATTCGCAATACTTAATTATAAATTAATAAATGAATTAATTGCTTACATTACTCTATGGATATAATGGAATAAACTTTAGATGGATTTATTGATGACCGTTATTATTATTATTACTGAATATTGACCACTGAGGTCGGGTCATTGGACCTGGCTGATTGATCCCCCGTGTACATGTATCATGAAAGAGTGGTGCTGTTTGTTCCGTTTGACACAAATTGTTATTGAAGAAAGTTTAATCAACTCTAAAAAAACAGTTTAATAAAAAAAAGTTTAATCAATGAGTGGCTTCCTGATCATGTATAGGATAAGTATAAGTATTGGATGCACTATCACGTGAAAATACCAATAAAATAACTGCTGGTTTGCGTGCACTTTCATTTCATATTGTTAATCATTTTTCATCTTTACAGAATAGTTTTTTTTTTTCTTTTCTTTGACCTTCTTGATTTGTTAAAGTTTTGCATAAACCTTGGTGATATATCATAGTGATTTAAAAAATAAATTTATTTAATTATATGTATAAAAAATAGAATCAACAATGTGAAATGTATATATTATAATTATAATTATAATAATAATTCTAATTTTTACTATATAATTATTATAATTCAAATGGATCCTAATTCAAACAAACACATATAATGTATTTAGTAAAAGAGCCATATTTATCATAGTGAGAGACTGATCGTAGTCGGTCATGACCATATAGTAGTACGTGAATGATTTAGATTGAAAGTTATTTAATAATTATATATATGATCACTTTAAAAAATCAAATGACTTCATATTTTAATTTTAGTTATTTATAGTTAAATCCGATGGTTAATGTTTTCCCCTCTCGCTCTCCTATAAAAACTGTCCTCCCATTTAATATGTTTCTTACACACATCTATTAAATTATAATTATGAAATTATTAAAATTTGCTATATTTTATTTTTAATTAATAATACATTTGTCTTTCAAAGTGCTTATAATAGATCAAATCTAATATATTTTCTAATAATAGAATGCAATATACTTTGTTATAAAAAAAAGAGAATGCAATATATTTATTTATTATGGGAGAATAATGTAGATTTTAAGATATATAAGAGTATAACTTAAACTTATATCAGTGGAAGAAATATATTATCTACCCAAAAAAAAAAATAATAGTGGCTGTGGCACTTTTCTCGTTATAAATTTACTTTGTTTTACAATATTTCACACGCAACCAGTGTCAACATAGTAAAAAAGAGGTGTCAACATATATATATATATATATATATAATAATAATAATAAAAATAAAACTACTGGGTCAATACTCATTTCTCATAACAACCTGTTTCTCTTCAACAACATGTCATTTGTCATCATTCAATACTATTATAGGTCATTAGGTATGTTTATGTTCAACTCAACTAGCTCTATGAGAATTTTCGTTTTGGCCCCCCTGAGCCAAACTCCTTTCTCTTTCCCTCTGATTTAAACTTTAACATAGAAAAGCAAGAAGTTAGAGTTAATATGATTAGTATAATATTTTTTGCTCAAAACCACGTGATGTATGATGAATAGATTCGGCAACATATTATTATGCGCTTAATTAATATGATTATGCCATGCATCGACAGTGTATAGGAGTGTATTTAAAAAACGGGTTAAATCTGTTTTTGTTCTTTTATTTTTTAGCAATTTTTTTGGTCTCTTATTTTTTAAAATGTGTTATTTTAGTCTTTAGGGCCATATTTTAATGTTAAAAAGTTTTTTTAAAATTTATACTTTAACCATTCTCAAAGCCTAATTTTCACTTTCTCCCTCCCCCTCAGCATCGCGACCTCTTCGACAACCACGGCCTCTCGTCCTCGCTAAGAGTAGTTTCAGTATCCTCCCTCGAAGCCGCCACGAGATGCGGTATCTCTATCATTCTCCTCCCTGTGCAATAGTGGTGGTTACCTCCCCTCCTGTTGTTGTGCACAGTCTTCCCTGGCCGCGTGAAACTTCCCTTCTTGGCCACATGGAGCTCCTCCCATGACTACCTCTCCGTTATGCCCTCTGTTCATCGGGGGATGGGGAGGAGAAGAGAAAAGGGAGTTAAGGTGATAATTATTATTTAAGAGGAGTCAAAATATAAATTTAAAAATTATTTTTTAAATTTAAAATTTAACGACACATTTTAAAAAATAAAAGATTTAAAAGACGTATTTTTTATCCAAGGGATCAAAAACAAAAATTACTAAAAAAACGAGGGACAAAAAATAGATTTAACCCTTAAAAAATTGTTATCAATAAAATGTATAAAAAATCTACAATACTATATCGTTAAATATTTATACAAAATTATCACCCAAAAAAGGTTTATACAAGATTGAGTTGAAAATTTTGTTTTTTTATTAAAGATTGAGTTTAAATTTATTAATAAAGATTAATACAAATGAATAAATAGTAAAAAATATGTAACCCTCTCATGATCTAGAAGAGCAGTTTAATTTGTTTGAAATGAATTAAATTGTTTTTTTTCTTCTATTTTTGTTTCGTCACCTGTAAATATAAAATTATGTATAAACTTTTTTTTATCAGAAATTCGTTATTTTTGACAAATAAAAAAATTAAGTTATAGATATCTGAATATAATTTTTAGCATTAAAGCATATGATATCAGAGATACTTTTAAATTTAATTTTTTATTGACAAACTTGTCAGTTTTAAAAACTCTTTTTAGAATTTTAGGACTATATCTTTTCTTAGAACTAACTTGAAAACATATAAAATATTTGCGTATTATAATGAAAACATAAAAATAACATCAATAATAAATGAAAACAGCAGTAGGAATAATAATAATAATAATAATAATAATAATAATAATAATAATAAATGATAGTTTAAACAATCCATTTTAATTAAAAAGGTCAAAACATGTATTTCCCGGTATTCAATTTTAACAGGATTTATATAAAGAAAGTTTTAATCTAGTTTAGTATATATTATATGTATATAAAATCATTTCCATATTTTTTCATGTGTTTGTCATTATATAATATTGTAAGACTACCGGTAATGGTATTGAGTTATACAGAGCATAGGAGCTGAACTAAAGAGATTGAGTGAGATTTTTGTAACTGAATTATAGATGGTTATTATGATGTGTAAGAAACAAAAAAAAAATTGACGAAGAATTTTTTTTTTGTCCATTCAATGTTTATCTATTTATTTACAAAACTTTAATATAATTTGTGGTGGCATTTATGGTGGTCAGATAGAAAAATTGGTATATTGTGGTCAAATGGAAAAGTTACCCTCAAACACCGGTTTTTGTGGAATTATACATTCAATCCCAATAGACTTAACAATTCCATATTTTACCCACTGGTAACAAACAAGTTTAACATTATTCCCTGCATTTATCCTTCATGGTTTTCGCCACAATTTGTAGCTACACCTTACATGGTTGACAAGATTTTGAGTTTGATAAGGTTCTTCCTCAAGAAGCAAGCCAAGGCTAGTATCAAATTGAAACAACAGTACGTGTTTCCCAGCTTTAATTATTCGATATTAGTTCCAAGTTTTACTGAGGGGAGGGGGGTGCTACTTGATTGTTCTTGTTTGAACCTCTGCAGAAAGTGTTTTTGTTGAGGTGGATCCAATTATAAGATCTGCAATGGACGGGCACAATGTGTGTATTTTGCTTACGGTCAAATAGCCACAGGCAAGACATTCACCATGGTTAGTCAATTGAAAATAGTGTTGCTATTCGTGTTCATGTGCTAAAATACTTGTATTGCTCAGTATGTGGTAGCAATGCTAATTTATGGCTGTTTTAATTCATGTTAGAATGGTACAAATGAGTAGCTAGGGATTATTCGTCGTGCTCTTGAGGAGATCCCTCTTGGACAATTCATCATCTTTCACTTTTCCAATGAGCATGTTGGAAGTGTACATATGGGCAATGCCAGGGATCTGTTGGCTCCAATCAAAATTATGGTTTATCTGTAAAAATAATCTTATTAATGGGCTAGATCATAAATATGTTTTACAAGATTTAGTGAATACCGAATTTTTAAGACTCCATCAGCAAATATATTTTTATGTTCTAAATAACCTCCTCAAGAGGTGCACTTTCCAAAATCCCATCCATTGAATTGTTTATTGTATAAATCAATGGTGACTTTTCTATTTGACCACGGTACCCCAATTTTTCTATCTGACCACCATAAATGCCACCATAATTTGTTATCTGTTTATCTAAAAATATATAATTTGTTATCCTGTAATGGTATAAATATAATATGAGGCCTCCCTTCTAGCAAAAAAAAAAATCTGAATGAAAATATTTACAACTTAATTATTCAATATACATAATTTTAAATAATAAAAAAAATAAATCAATAAAAAATAACTTTTTTCTTGATCGGGTAGGACCCTATAAACACCAAAACTATATCACATGAGATTTAGGATTGCACCTCTAGTTAAATTAGGAGAGATTTGTGTTATTTCACACAATTTTTGATGGTTTTTTTCTTTATGTAAAAGTTAAAACCAAGAAGAGATTTTTTTATTTATACTTTTCTTTCATCTTTATTTATCTGTAACCAAACGTTTCACTTATTTTCTCATTTTCTTCTATATTTCCCTTCTCTCCGCTTTCTTTCTTTCTTTCTTTCTTTCTTTCCGTTTTACTTGTTCTCATTTTCTCTGGAGCTAAACCAAACAAACACACAATAAAAAACACCGATCCCGTATTAGATCAACCCCGCGTTCCTTTCTTACATATCGAGCCTTCTCTTCAGTGACTCATTTTCTCATTCAGTTGTGTCTGCACTCCCATCGGATCTGATCTACGCTCCCAAATCTCACATCGCGTTTCGGTAACAAAACAATTTCCTTCACTCTCTTCTCAATTTCAGCCATTTGGTTTTCCTCTTCTCTCCGCTACTTCGCCATTCCCATTGGATCTGATTCCTCCTACCACCATCACGGACCTTGTTTTTGTTTCCTTCGCAGATTCAATTCGACAGAAGAAACACTTTCCTCATTTCAGAGATTAGGTGGAAAGATGGTAACATTTCTTGTCTCCTTAATATTCGAGGACTTGCTTGCTTTGGCTAACTATTTAACTCTGATTATTATTTTTTTTCTTAAATTTCTGTAATTATAAAAATTTCACTTGTGTTACATTCATTTTGGTGACATAACTCAGTTCCTAGAAATGTCTGGGCCAATTTTGTTTTATGTATGTAGTTTTAAGTTGAGTAAATGGTCACTTTAGTCCCTAAGAGATACAAGCGGTGTCACTTTAGTCCCTGAGACTAAAGTGACCATTTACTCTTTTAAGTTTAACCCTTGATGTAGAATTACAGCTCTAAGGAACTTCCTAGATTGCATTATATATGCTTTAAAATTGAAATCCTTGTATATTTTTGCCACGTGAATTTGAATGTTTAATGTAATCCAACATTTGGGCCGAACTTGAATGTTATGAGCAATTTGCTTGCCAAATACCAGTTGGGTGTAGCTCAAATGGTGAGGGTGGGGTGGGGTTTCGACTTTGGACAGAGGTCATAGGCTCATTTCCTTTTGTAAACTGAAAAAAAGTATAGCTTCTGGCTTAGGAAAGAGAAGAATTCACTTCAGAGTTCAGAGTCGGAATAGCATATTCTCTTTCTTTTTACATGTTCTTCACTTCTCCTTTGCTCCATTAAGTTTTTTGTTTTATTTGTCAAACAGGTTGTCCTTGCTGCATCCATTGTGAGCAAATCTGGCAAAGGTGAGTTCTCTGCATCCGTCTACCCCCTACTCTTTTATCCTTGTTTTTAGGATTATTTATGCTGATGGTGGTGTGTTTGGCTCGTCTTCTGTTTTTAGACACTGTATTGTACCCAAGTAAATGACAGTTACCCCAAAAGAACATTAGATATATTGCATTGAAGGTGCATTTTTTTAAAAAATAATTATAACTAGAGTGTGGAGATGTACTGATCTTTCTTTATATTATTTGAATTTTGAACAACCATAACCTGTAACAATGTAACTTATCCATCACGATTTAAAAAAAAAATTGAAAGACCTATTTGCCTTTGCTATTTAGTTGAAAGTTGAAACCATAGTTGACTTCTCCCCTTTTCAGTAATATGAAACACAGGCTATATGATTTTGGGAAATATAAGATATAGATTCCAGGATGGGCAATTGCTTTCAGCAGTATATACATCAGTTTGACATGCCAGGAGTCTGCCATCAGAGTTATTTCTTTTGATTTGGTTCAAAACGTGATTTCTGATGTTAACTTCTAAGTAACTAATATATATAATAAGTCTAAATTGGGAAAGATGATCTGTATCTTTTGCTATATATTTTCTTTTACCTGTACAATCTATCTGCCGATCACTCTGTCAGCAACATAGACTGTATAGTTAGTTATGAAATCCTTTTCCTACCTCAATAACTCAATCTGTTATGTATGATTCTTAACATCACATCTAATTAATTACCTTTATTACTTAAGTTTTAGTTTGTAAAGCAAAGCTAAGTATCATGTTGATGTTGACTTTGGTGGTGCTTAAATAATTATGTGTTAAAGATCAATGTTCTTATGCTGACAAAACTTTTGCTATTTTTTTCAGTGCTAGTTTCTAGACAGTTTGTGGAAATGTCTCGTATAAGAATTGAGGGTCTTCTAGCAGCTTTTCCCAAGTTAATAGGAACTGGAAAACAGCACACATATGTTGAGACGGAGAATGTGCGCTATGTTTACCAGCCAATAGAAGCACTGTACCTGCTTCTCGTGACAAACAAACAGAGCAACATACTGGAGGATTTGGAAACTCTGAGACTCCTATCTAAACTTGTATCCTTTTTCCGATACTTTAAATTTGAAGGCTTATGTTCTCAAGTCCATTTGTTTTCAATTTCTTGGTCTTTTTGTCTGATTAGGAGGATTACTGGTTTGGTTTTGTGGCTTGCTGTCCTGAATTTAGAATTTGTTTTGCACCTTATCTACTCATTTTCCTGTCATGTTGGTGTTTTCTTGGAGTTTTGGGGGTACAATTATTCAGTGGATAAGTTTCTCTTCTTACTTTAAACATGTCATTTAGTAATCGGTTTTTATCGGAAGGTTTAGGAGGGTTTTGGATTATCAAATGATTTGTAGTGGGAGCTATTTTAGCTTTTATTGGTTAGTTTTTAGAGCCATTTAGTGAAACTTATGTCAAAACGTTGTGCTTATAGTTAGTTCATTCCTTAATATTTTTAGGTGCCAGAATATTCCTACTCCCTTGATGAAGAGGGTATTTGCAAACATGCATTTGAGCTGATTTTTGCATTTGATGAAGTCATCTCTCTTGGACACAAGGAAAATGTGACTGTTGCACAGGTTAAGCAATACTGTGAAATGGAGAGTCACGAAGAGAAGTTGCACAAGCTGGTTATGCAGAGCAAGATCAATGAAACCAAGGATGTTATGAAGCGGAAGGCTAGTGAGATTGATAAAAGCAAGGTATGATTGGTGGAACTATTTTTTATTGATTTCTTTATATTTTAACTGTGGGAGTGCACATAATTTATTTGTGAAATCAATGCATGTGTTTTGCAGATTGAAAAGAATAGAGGTGATAAAGGAGGATTTGGTCCGTTACAGTCAATGGGATCTGGAAGACTTGAAAACAACTTCAGTGATTTGAGCATATCTAGCAGTGGAACTGGTTTTGGAAGTGGCTCTGGTTTTGGATTGAGTTCTGATGTTGATTCCTTTTCTACCAAGCCTAAAGGTGGGTTTTCATAGATTTTCAAAAATTCTTCTAGAATGATCCTAAACGTAATGACTTAAAACGACATTGAAACATGTGGTATCCTGGCTGTGGTTTATTCTATGTCCAAATTAACATGTTGCTAAATAAAGAGTAATCTTTCAATTTGTGCACTCTCCTGTTGTCTTCCTCAGGTCGTCCAACTTCATCTGCCACTGCTCCACCAAAAGGTCTTGGAATGAAGCTTGGCAAATCCCAAAAGACAAATCAGTTTTTGGAATCATTGAAAGCAGAAGGTGAGGTCATTCTTGAAGATGTTCAGCCAAAACCTGGCCAGTCTCGGTCAGCTGCCCTGCCACTTACTGATCCCGTCACTTTAACTGTTGAGGAGAAACTAAATGTGACGCTGAAACGAGATGGCGGAGTTAGTAATTTTGATGTTCAAGGCACATTGTCTCTCCAAATTCTCAACCAAGAGGATGGGCATATTCAAGTTCAGGTATCACATTCTCAATGGACACATGTTATCACATTCTCAACCCAATCAGTCTTTTTAACCACATTATCCATTTGAAAATTAGTTAATTTTTAACCCACAATATCACTGTCAACTACATTTATAGAGGATGCAAACTTTGAGAAGAGTATAAGAGAACAAAATAAGGAGAAAAAAAATTAAGCAAGGGAAAAATCTGTTCCATAGATCTAAATGGCCTCTGTAGGATGATAACAATGCCGGTTCCATGGTTTGATAATGAAGTTATAAGTGCTTTTAATATGTGAAGTGTATTTATAGGGTTTTATTTAAACATTCATTTGGTTACTGTGAATTGGTATTTTCTTTTACCGATGTAGAAGACAAATTAAGAGGTATTTACATATTTCAAATATATTTTCAATATTAAAATGATTCATTATTCTGTTTGCTCAGTTTTATTTGTTTTGTTTCTTCCTACAGTTTTTCAAATGTTTGTACACTTGTCTGCTCCTACCATCCTTCAGTCTTTAGTACTCCTAGGTTTTTTCCGTGAGATTTGTTTTGAATTCAAATGCAAATATCAATTCAGGAGAAGATTTAAAAATATTGTTACTTACATGTTGTGCCTTGTATTTGCAGGTCCAGACTGGTGACAATCAAGCCATCTCTTTCAAGACACACCCTAACATGAATAAAGAATTATTTGCCAATGAAAATATACTGGGTCTAAAGGATCCCAATAGGCCTTTCCCCACTGGTCAAGCCAGTGATGCTGCAGGTGTTGGCCTTTTAAAGTGGAGAATGCAAAGCACTGATGAGTCAATGGTGCCACTGACAAGTGGGTTTATAACTATCATTGATATTGTCTACTATGTGTTCATGTGTTAAAACTTAATAACTCACGGTGTGCTATATATGTAAAATGCAGTCAACTGCTGGCCCTCTTCTTCTGGAAATGAAACTTATGTCAGCATTGAATACGAGGCTTCATCAATGTTTGATCTGCAGAATGTTGTGATCTCAGTACCTCTTCCCGCTCTTCGAGAAGCACCATCTGTTCGGCAGATTGATGGGGAATGGAGGTGCGGAATTTATTTTTGTTTTGATCTTTTGAACAAGTGTTAGGGACAACCTTGATTTTTGTATTTTGGGTGAAGTTTGTGGTAAATGAGCTGGGGATTTTTTGTATTGAAAATGATCTCTGTTGCACATGTTAATGGTTTGCAATCTTGAAGTAACTGACTAGATTTGCATGATTTAGATTGCTCTTTGAAACAAATTCTGCTTCCCCCCTTCCTTCTTGATCTCCTCTCCTATGATCATCAATTTAATCATTAATATTTTATTTATGTTTCTAAATGATTTTATTTCACATTAGCACGTTACATTTTTGCTCTCTTTATAACCCCTTAATAAAATTGGTTTTGCAGGTATGACTCTAGGAATTCCATTTTGGAGTGGTCCGTCCTTCTGATTGATAATTCAAATCGCAGGTATGCTAAATTTGGAGTGATATTAGGTAAACATATGCAGTGTTATTATGCTTGTATTTCTAACTTGTTTTGTCCGACTAATACATTTGGCAGTGGGTCAATGGAATTTGTTGTTCCACAAGCAGATTCGTCGGCTTTCCTTCCCATTTCAGTTCGTTTTATGGCAACTGATACATTTGGTGACCTTAAGGTTTGTTTGAATTTTCTATTTTTTGCATTTGGCTTTAATTGTTGCCGAGTGTGTATTGTGCTTTTTAGATATATGTCAAATTGATCTAGTTGAAACTGACTCATGTCACCTGATGTTTTTTTGGCATGGAAATCTGATATCATGTCTGAATATAGAGTATCATTTCATGCAATTCGTTCGCCATCATCTGGAATGATGGACTATATTTGATATACCATGTCTGAATATTGATTTAACATGAGCTTAAACTTATCATCCTTTTTTTTTTTAACTTCTCTTTGCAGGTTACAAACATCATACCACTGAAGGGTGGTAATCCTCCCAAATTTTCTCAGAGAACACAATTGATAACGGAAAACTATCAAGTTGTGTGATTGATTTTCCTTTGGACTCTGGATCTTCTATGACAGTTTTTACTTTTAACAGTCATGGTTCTTTTATCAACCCCGGCTTTTATTCGCCATGTGGCATCATTTGTTACATGAGTTCATAATTTAGGTTTACTTCCCAAGCATAGCGCCCAAGTATGATTTATCATGATTAATGCGAAACTTAAAATGAGTGTCTGTGTACTCTATAATATAGCATGTATATTTTATGTGGAAGGATGCATTTCTCATCTCCCCTGTTCTCAATTAAGTGGAGACTATATGCTGTTATTTGGAAGGGAATTGGGATAGATGATGGTTAAGCAAACTAAAACGACACCGTAATTTGGATTCTTCCATCACCATCACTGTTTGTGGGCATTAAGGGATCCAGATTGTCTACCCTCATGGAACCCAACAGTCACTGCAGTTAGTTAAATTTCCACCATCCACCTAATTTAACGGTCCATATTATTTCTCATATATAAACAGTAAAATATACAGTTTCGAACAGCCATGCGAAGAAGTGGCCTTTGCATTTTGACATTTTGTATTGAAAAATACATTAACATTACATTTATTTCACTTATTTTCTGCATTTTTGATACCTGTATCTTATAATATCTTAATTCTTATATCCATCGAGGATCAGCCTAGCCTAATTATTATCTAACTAAACTCGTTAATACGTAGTGAACTAGTGATGCTCAATGGTCAATGCATCGCATTTTTTGTTATTTAAATCCATATTTAATCAAAATTAATTTATTAGTTGAGTGAGTACTGTGATGCATTTAAATTTAAATCCTTAAATATATTTTGGTAAAAAATAACCCACCGAGCCTCGGATGTGTGTCAAGCTCTCAGCGGCGCTGGAAAGGAAGAGATTTTTACTTTCTTCCAAACTAAACAGGATGACAATTGTATCCATACTCAATGGGTAACCATAAAAATTATCTACGATGGAGACAGTAATTATTTGTCTAATGGATATGGACATAGATACAGGTAATTACTCACAAATTTTGATAGAAATTAGTGCAGGGTCGGGTACCTCCGTACCTACCCCTTCCCCAGACCCCACACACATTTATATTTATTTATATATTTATATTTGCATATATAATGTTATATATTAAATTTATTACATTTTTCAAAAAAAACTAGAAGCTTCTTAATCCTAAAATAATTCACAAGACACTATAACCATGAGAACATTATTTTCTTCACCATGAGACACATTTGTGTTGCATTAATCTATTTATTGAATAAATGTAAGGTAATATAAGTTGCACTAATCTATTTATTTAATAAATTTGTGTTTAGTTTAATAATTAAATAAGAACTCTTAATAATAACAATTTGATCACAATTAATGGCTCAGATTAAAAACACCCAATTAGGCAATCATGTGACCTCTTCCCTATTATCTCTCTCCATTGGCCGTTCCCCTCCATCCCCATCGCCCTTCCCCTACCCTTCCACCCACCCTTCTTTTAATATTCGGCAAACACCAACTGATATTATTCTTGTACAATCAAATGTATGAATTCCCAATGCCTTCTCATGTTGTGAGCTGTCAATTGTTATTTGTCTATTTTCCACCCGTGCACTATTTTGATTTTCGATTCTTGAATTTGATGAATGAAAAAGATGCTTTGTGGAAAGAGAACGAGAGAATTAATAGGATAGGAATGATATTGTACGCAATGGATTTTGATGTGTTGTCGCCTTGCCAATTTATACACCTGGTTTGTCATTTTCAAGGCTAACGATTTTTGGGTGGAAAGAATTGGGGATTTTAAAAAATGCAAAAACAAAATAGTCCTATAAAGAATGATAGATATCCCCTGCATCTGCATTATGAGAACAGAGTGGACTTAAATAAAAAACGAGAACGAAGTGGACTCGGGCAAATAGAGAATGGAGGAACAGGATGTATCAAAAAAAGAGAGAGAGAGAGAATGGAGGAACAGGATTGGCTGCACATACGTGAAAGAAGAAGAGGTGAGAGTGAGGCTGGTGAGTACCCACATGATTGCCTAATTGGGTGTTTTTAATCTGAGCCATTAATTGTGATCTAATGGTTGTTATTAAGAGTTCTCATTTCTTACGATAAACAAGAGTTCTCACCTGATACGTCTCCAATATTATGTTTTGCATTTTTTATAACCAAGATATTGGTGTAAAATATTCATCAACTTCAACGATAAATAATCTCCATTGGAGAACCTAACTGACCATCTTTATTTGTTGCATTTGAGAAATTAATTTTTGATTTGAGTACGAATACTTAGATACCCAACGCAACAAGAGTACAAAAATCAAAGTTACTATCCACGCAAATACAATCCCAAGTGCGAGTATTTTTTTTAAAATTGTGGATATGAGATGGGCACTATAATACACTACTCATACCATACCCATTGCCATCCCGATCAGACCATTAAAATGACTTCAACTCTAAGCCACCAAACCCATAGTTCCCTTCACTTTCACTCCGTCACCACTTTGATAGCAATAGTATATTTAACTGCACTCGCTTAATGCCCACAAACATTGATGGTGATGGAACAATACAAATTACGGTGTCGTTCGCAGTTTGCTGAACCATCATCGATCCCAATTCCCTTCCAAATAACAGCATATAGACTCCAATTAATTGAGAACATGGGAGATGAGAAATGCATCCTTCCACATAAAATATACATGCTATATTATAGAGTACATAGACACTCATTTTAAGTTTCGCATTAATCATGATAAATCATACTTGGACGCTATGCTTGATAAGTAAACCTAAATTATGAACTCATGAACTGTAACAAATGATGCCACATGGCAAATAAAAGCCGGTTGATAAAAGAACCATGACTGTTAAAGTAAAGCTGTCATCGAAGATCAGAGTCCAAAGGAAAATCAATTACACAACTTGATAGTTTTCCGTTATCAACTGTGTTCTCTGAGAAAATTTGGGAGGATTACCACCCTTTAGCGGTATGATGTTTGTAACCTGCAAAGAGAAGTGAAACAAAAGATGATAAGTTTAAGCTCATATTAAATCAATATTCAGACATGGTATATCAACTATAGTCCATCATTCTAGATGATGGCGAACAAATTGAATGAAATGATACTCTATATTCAGACATGATATCAGATTTCCATGCCAAAAGAACCTCATTGCCAATACATGCATCAGCTTCAACTTAATAATTTTGACACATCTAAAAAGCACTGTACACCCTCCGTCTCAATTAAAGTCATGCAAAAAATAGAAAATTCAAACAAACCTTGAGGTCACCAAATGTATCAGTTGCCATAAAACGAACTGAAATGGGAAAGAAAGCTGATGAATCTGCTTGTGGAACAACAAATTCCATTGACCCACTGCCAAATGTATTAGTCAGACAAAACAAGTTAGAAATACAAGGACAATAACACTGCATATGTTACCTAATATCACTCCAAATTTAGCATACCTGCGATTTGAATTATCAATCAGAAGGACAGACCACTCCAAAATGGAATTCCTAGAGTCATACCTGCAAAACCAATTTTATTAAGGGGTTATAAAGAGAGCAAAAATGTAACGTGCTAATGTTAAATAAAATCATTTAGAACCATAAATAAAATATTAATGATTAAATTGATGATCATAGGAGAGGAGATCAAGAAGGAAGGGGAGAAGCAGAATTTGTTTCAAAGAGCAATCTAAATCATGCAAATCTAGTCAGTTACTTCAAGATTGCAAACCATTAACATGTGCGACAGATATCATTTTCAATACAAAAATGACCAGCTCATTTACCACAAACATCACCCAAAATACAAAAATCAAGGTTGTCCCTAACACTTGTTCAAAAGATCAAAACAAAAATAAATTCCTCACCTCCATTCCCCATCAATCTGCCGAACAGATGGTGCTTCTCGAAGAGCGGGAAGAGGTACTGAGATCACAACATTCTGCAGATCAAACATTGATGAAGCCTCATATTCAATGCTGACATAAGTTTCATTTCCAGAAGAAGAGGGCCAGCAGTTGACTGCATTTTACATATATAGCACACCGTGAGTTATTAACACATGAACACAAAGTAGTAGCCAATGTCAACGATAGTTATAAACCCACTTGTCAGTGGCACCATTGACTCATCAGTGCTTTGCATTCTCCACTTTAAAAGGCCAACACCTGCAGCATCACTGGCTTGACCAGTGGGGAAAGGCCTATTGGGATCCTTTAGACCCAGTATATTTTCATTGGCGAATAATTCTTTATTCATGTTAGGGTGTGTCTTGAAAGAGATGGCTTGATTGTCACCAGTCTGGACCTGCAAATACAGGGCAAAATATGTAAGTAACAATATTTTTAACCATTCTCCTGAATTGATATTTGCATTTGCATACAAAACAAATCTCACGGAAAAAACCTAGGAGTACTAAAGAATGAAGGATTGTAGGAGCAGACAAATGTAGGAGCAACATTATTTACCGTACAAACATTTGAAAAACAGTAGAAAGAAGCAAACAGAATAATGAATCATTTTAATATTGAAAATTATATTTGAAATATGTAAATACCTCTTAATTTGTCTTCTTCATTGGTAAAAGAAACCAAATGAATGTTTAAATAAAACCCTATAAATACACTTATAATTTCATTATCAAACCATGGAACCAGCATTGTTATCATCCAACAGCGGCCATTTAGATCTATGGAACAGATTTTTCCCTTGCTTAATTTTTTTTCTTTATTTTGTTCTCTTATACTCTTCTCAAAGTTTGCATCCTCTATACTATAAATGTAGTTGGCAGTGATATTGTGGGTTAAAAAGACTGATTGGATTGAGAATGTGATAACATGTGTCCATTGAGAATGTGATACCTGAACTTGAATACGCCCATCCTCTTGGTTGAGAATTTGGAGAGACAATGTGCCTTGAACATCAAAATTACTAACTCCACCATCTCGTTTCAGCGTCACATTTAGTTTCTCCTCAACAGTTAAAGTGACGGGATCAGAAAGCGGCAGGGCAGCTGACCGAGACTGGCCAGGTTTTGGCTGAACATCTTCAAGAATGACCTCACCTTCTGCTTTCAATGATTCCAAAAACTGATTTGTCTTTTGGGATTTGCCAAGCTTCATTCCAAGACCTTTTGGTGGAGCAGTGGCAGATGAAGTTGGACGACCTGAGGAAGACAACAGGAGAGTGCACAAATTGAAAGATTACTCTTTATTTAGCAACATGTTAATTTGGACATAGAATAAACCACAGCCAGGATACCACATGTTTCAATGTCGTTTTAAGTCATTACGTTTAGGATCATTCTAGAAGAATTTTTGAAAATCTATGAAAACCCACCTTTAGGCTTGGTAGAAAAGGAATCAACATCAGAACTCAATCCAAAACCAGAGCCACTTCCAAAACCAGTTCCACTGCTAGATATGCTCAAATCACTGAAGTTGTTTTCAAGTCTTCCAGATCCCATTGACTGTAACGGACCAAATCCTCCTTTATCACCTCTATTCTTTTCAATCTGCAAAACACATGCATTGATTTCACAAATAAATTATGTGCACTCCCACAGTTAAAATATAAAGAAATCAATAAAAAATAGTTCCACCAATCATACCTTGCTTTTATCAATCTCACTAGCCTTCCGCTTCATAACATCCTTGGTTTCATTGATCTTGCTCTGCATAACCAGCTTGTGCAACTTCTCTTCGTGACTCTCCATTTCACAGTATTGCTTAACCTGTGCAACAGTCACATTTTCCTTGTGTCCAAGAGAGATGACTTCATCAAATGCAAAAATCAGCTCAAATGCATGTTTGCAAATACCCTCTTCATCAAGGGAGTAGGAATATTCTGGCACCTAAAAATATTAAGGAATGAACTAACTATAAGCACAACGTTTTGACATAAGTTTCACTAAATGGCTCTAAAAACTAACCAATAAAAGCTAAAATAGCTCCCACTACAAATCATTTGATAATCCAAAACCCTCCTAAACCTTCCGATAAAAACCGATTACTAAATGACATGTTTAAAGTAAGAAGAGAAACTTATCCACTGAATAATTGTACCCCCAAAACTCCAAGAAAACACCAACATGACAGGAAAATGAGTAGATAAGGTGCAAAACAAATTCTAAATTCAGGACAGCAAGCCACAAAACCAAACCAGTAATCCTCCTAATCAGACAAAAAGACCAAGAAATTGAAAACAAATGGACTTGAGAACATAAGCCTTCAAATTTAAAGTATCGGAAAAAGGATACAAGTTTAGATAGGAGTCTCAGAGTTTCCAAATCCTCCAGTATGTTGCTCTGTTTGTTTGTCACGAGAAGCAGGTACAGTGCTTCTATTGGCTGGTAAACATAGCGCACATTCTCCGTCTCAACATATGTGTGCTGTTTTCCAGTTCCTATTAACTTGGGAAAAGCTGCTAGAAGACCCTCAATTCTTATACGAGACATTTCCACAAACTGTCTAGAAACTAGCACTGAAAAAAATAGCAAAAGTTTTGTCAGCATAAGAACATTGATCTTTAACACATAATTATTTAAGCACCACCAAAGTCAACATCAACATGATACTTAGCTTTGCTTTACAAACTAAAACTTAAGTAATAAAGGTAATTAATTAGATGTGATGTTAAGAATCATACATAACAGATTGAGTTATTGAGGTAGGAAAAGGATTTCATAACTATACAGTCTATGTTGCTGACAAAGAGTGATGGGCAGATAGATTTGTACAGGTAAAAGAAAATATATAGCACAAGATGCAGATCATCTTTCCCGTTAGACTTATAACATATATTAGTTACTTAGTTAACACAACACCAGACACCACGTTTTGAACCAAATCAGAAGAAATAACTTTGATGGCAGACTCCTGGCATGTCAAACTGATGTATATACTGCTGGAAAGCAATTGCCCATCCTGGAATTTATATCTTATATTTCCCAAAAGCATATAGCCTGTGTTTCATATTACTGAAAAGGAGAAGTCAACTATGGTTTCAACTAAATAGGAAAGGCAAATAGGTCTTTCAATTTTTTTAAATCATGAAAGATAAGTTACATTGTTACAGACTATGGTTGTTGAAAATTCAAATAATATAAAGAAAGATGAGTACATCTCCACACTTTAGTTATAATTATTTTTTTTAAAAATGCACCTTCAATGCAATATATCTAATGTTCTTTTGGGGTAACTGTCATTTACTTGGGTACAATACAGTGTCTAAAAACGGAAGACGAGCCAAACACACCACCATCAGCATAAATAATCCTAAAAACAAGGATAAAAGAGTAGGGGGTAGACGGATGCAGAGAACTCACCTTTGCCAGATTTGCTCACAATGGATGCAGCAAGGACAACCTGTTTGACAAATAAAACAAAAAACTTAATGGAGCAAAGGAGAAGTGAAGAACATGTAAAAAGAAAGAGAATATGCTATTCCGACTCTGAACTCTGAAGTGAATTCTTCTCTTTCCTAAGCCAGAAGCTATACTTTTTTTCAGTTTACAAAAGGAAATGAGCCTATGACCTCTGTCCAAAGTCGAAACCCCACCCCACCCTCACCATTTGAGCTACACCCAACTGGCATTTGGCAAGCAAATTGCTCATAACATTCAAGTTCGGCCCAAATGTTGGATTACATTAAACATTCAAATTCACGTGGCAAAAATATACAAGGATTTCAATTTTAAAGCACATATAATGCAATCTAGGAAGTTCCTTAGAGCTGTAATTCTAGATCAAAGGTTAAACTTAAAACTACATACATAAAACAAAATTGGCCCAGACATTTCTAGGAACTGAGTTATGTCACCAAAATGAATATAACATAAGTGAAATTTTTATAATTACAGAAATTTAAGAAAAAAATAATAATCAGAGTTAAATAGTTAGCCAAAGCAAGCAAGTCCTGGAATATTAAGGAGACAAGAAATGTTACCATCTTTCCACCTAATCTCTGAAATGAGGAAAGTGTTTCTTCAGTCGAATTGAATCTGCGAAGGAAACAAAAACAAGGTCCGTGATGGTGGTAGGAGGAATCAGATCCAATGGGAATGGCGAAGTAGCGGAGAGAAGAGGAAAACCAAATGGCTGAAATTGAGAAGAGAGTGAAGGAAATTGTTTTGTTACCGAAACGCGATGTGAGATTTGGGAGCGTAGATCAGATCCGATGGGAGTGCAGACACAACTGAATGAGAAAATGAGTCACTGAAGAGAAGGCTCGATATGTAAGAAAGGAACGCGGAGTTGATCTAATACGGGATCGGTGTTTTTTATTGTGTTTGTTTGGTTTAGCTCCAGAGAAAATGAAAACAAATAAAACGGAAAGAAAGAAAGAAAGCGGAGAGAAGGGAAATAGAGAAGAAAATGAGAAAATAAGGGAAACGTTTGGTTACAGAGAACTAAAGAAGAAATAAAAGTATAAATAAAAAAATCTCTCTTCTTAGTTTTTAATGGAGAACAAAAAAGTTTTACTCACGTTGATTTGTTCTTTAATAATATTTAAAATTATGTATCTTAAATAACTAAAATGTTATATTTTGTATTCAATAATATTATATTTCTACCGATAACAAATTACATTAAAACTTTAACTGTAATAAAATAGATAAACATTGAATGACCAAATATTAAACCAAACAAAGTCTTTTTTACTTATATATTGTGACCAATTGACCGTCTCTATTTCAGTCCCGAAAACCTCACTCAATCTTTTAGCTAGCTCAGCCCCTATGCTGTACAGAACTCTATACCATTACCAGTCTTACAATATTATATATTATAATGATGTACAGTATGAAAAGTATTGTAATGAGAAAAGTGCAACAACTACAATTATTAATGGGCACTAGTGTTATACCCCAAGCAATGCTTTACTTAAAAAAAATACATTTTTTATTTATTTTTGGTAGAAATACTTTCTTCCACTAACTAATATAAGCTTAAATTACACTATTTTATTCACTTCAGTTAAAATCTACACTCTTCCATAATAAAATATATGAATTACATTTTATTAAATATTAACAACTAGCTTGGATATTTAGAATATTAGATTTTTCTATACTAAGCACTTTGTAAGACAAATGCACTATTGTAATTATTAATTAAAATAGTGGGAGGACAATATTTTTAACAGAGCGAGAGGGAAGAATATTAACCATCAAGCTTAATTATGAATTACTAAGATTGAAACATAAAGTCATGTGACTTTTTAAAGTGATTATATGATTATCAAATAACTTTCAATCTAAATTAGTCATGCATGTTAAAAGGGCATAATAGAATGTTTTGGTTTGTTATGTTGTATTTCCTCTCAATCCTACCTGCTGCTAGCGTTTTTTAATCTCTGTCTAGTTAACATTTTCAATTGAAACAAATAAATACACTTCAACAAGGCAAGGGAAAGCTTGTCAAAATTCTACAATGGTAAAAGCAATATGATGATATACACAACCACCCCAGTTATTATGTCAGCTAAAGTAATAGCTTGACTCAAAGTAACCAGCAGTTTACCACAAGCTTAATCACAGTCTATGACAGGTAACCATAAATTCAAATTCCATGTACAAGTCGTATATCATTTTGTACATCCCTTGTGTGCCCAAATACAGACTTCAATTTCTTATAGCACCATCAACATTTGAAACCCCCACAAGCAATAACCCATAATATTATAATTAAGATAAGGATTCCTCCTCCCACCATCAGCTTCATTTGGAGATTCTGCAGCCACATCTTCCTTCTCAGCTGCCTGCCCTGCCTCTGGAAGCTGTCAGCCTAAATTTTAAGTGCAAAATACAATCACATCAGTAGATTGCTTCAGTGTTCAGACATGTTTGATTCGGGTGATAATTAATACCTGAAACTGTAAGTTTTCTGTTTTGTCCACCAGAAGTTCAATCTTCTCTCCACGATCCAAAACCTTCAAAACAGTGAGTGCAAATGATGTTTAAAAGTGCTTAATATTCACAACATGGCTTTTTGACAATAGTAGAAAAGCTTAAATGGTTTCTTCTGATTTCCAATTTGAAAGTGATATGAAAATCACACATATCAGTGATTTTATTAATTATAAGGCAACAAAGATTGCATTGATAATCATCCCACACAAAAATACAGTATATCCCAATTTATGTATCGAACTGGATCCAGATCCTCTGCAGTTCAAAATAAACTACAAAGGATCTTGGTCGTTGAAATTTGAATTTTTATTGTAAATATTAAAGTAAATGTAATTTACTAACTTCTAACCCATAGATCATACACTGCACCACGTGCAGTTCTTATATGATTGCAGATGATCCAGTTCCGTATTCAACGATGACCCTGTTCCTATTGCACCTATGATGCCTTGTTTTAGTTTGATTTACTAGTTCCGATAGTTTAGATGTGACAAAAATGATCTCCTTCAGTTTCATGTGGATGAGTGGAATTATAGAGCATTTCTTAATATTAATTCACCAAGCCTACTTATCAAGGGAGCCAGCAGCATCCGTTCTGTTGGTCTAATAATCACAAGTCACAACTCACAATCACTAAACTTATGCTCATATGCATGTACATTTGAGAATTGAATAAGTTGAATGTACAAAATCACTTCGAGAATTAGATGTAAGAGCAATGTAAATGAGTGTTTGTTAGTGAAAAAGAGGGTGAAAGTGACAAGAAAAATAACAAGTGATAAATGTTACACCAACAAAAACAAAGTCTTTTCCCATTAAGTGGGGTGAGTAACATGGATCAAACAACATAATGACCAAACATTGTCTAAAGACAAACCATTTAAACCTAAATCATTCTTTAATTAATGGTTGGGCATTTCAGCCTATAAATTTTCTTGGCCTTTCTTTACTTCTAACTGTTGAACTACCCTTCATACTAGGGCTTATATATGTTTTCTTCACACATGCACAAACCGTTTAAGATGATATTCTATAATCTTTGCCACTGTAGGTGCTACCTTGACTTTCTCTCTAATTCATTCGTTGTTAATCCTATCCAGTATTGTGTGTGCACCCATCCACCATAACATTCTTATCTTTACAGCATTGAGCCAGAAGCGGAGAATGTTTATTACCATCCTAATATACTCAGTTGTTTATTCACCCTGAGAGTTGAGACATTGGCATATGTAACAGCCAATATTACCTTGCTTTGGCTGTTACATATGCCAATATACAAGTCAAGCTCTCATACTACCATTACTCCATGAGTTCCCCCCAGGAAACAATAACAACCACCAAAGCCTTCTCCCACTAGGTGGAGTACTTTAGATGGATCAAATGGTGTCATTGTCTATCAAAAATAAAATCTTTAGAAAGGCCATATAGATCTAAATCCTTTTAACAAGTCCCACCAGGAAGCAAAATAAAAATCCACTAGTTTGAAACAGCACCACAATACTAATGTTATCATCCTTTATTACAACCTCCTTCCTCCCCTTCCCCAAATTTAAAACCAAACCACTTCCAACTTACAGGCAAAAACACATAAAAAATAGAACAGTACGTTCAGAGACAAACTAGTTAGTATTTCTACACATTATCAGAAATGAAAACATATGATAGCAACAAAAAGAGAGCGTGTGTGTCATTAGGCTTAGTATCATATACCTTCTCGATATTATCCATCATTATCCCCTTGACCTCAGTTATTTGAGCCTTCAATTTGGATAGTTTACTCATTTCTTCTGGGTGGTTTATGCAATAATGCATATGCTCCTTAAGAATTGGTCTGTGTATCATCATCAAAATATTAAAAACAAAACTACAAAAAAGTAAACAAAAACTTAACAAGAATCAAGCATAAACAAACCCGAATTCTCTGTCAAGATTATATGCAATGCTAAATCTGTCTTCGAATAAATCATCGTCTTCATCGTCATCAGCAAGTGGATGGTCACTTGAACTGTTAATGCTAGCACCATATCGCTGCTTAAAGTCATCCTTCACCCGATCAAGAAATACAAAAGGAACACTCCTTCCAACCGATTCATCAGCAACAACGAGGAAAACTGCAAAGCAGGGGGAAAAAACCTTTTGAGAATTGAGACATTGGCACTATGTAACACAGTAACAGCCAAAGCAGCAGATCTGGTAATACATAAAAACAACCAAGAAGAATCAATACCGAATCCATTGTCTATGAGGAAATTAAACGTGTGACCATCACATGAATACGTGTATTTGCTGCTATTCGAAGGCAGCTTCTGCAAGCACTGAACAGCAATGGTACTGAAATTTCCTGAATATTGAGTGTGCTCTGCTAAAACAACAGTTCCTTTGGCAACAAAGCTATATATCAAACCCCTCTGACTCATCTCCAATTTCCTACAAAACACTTGAAACCCACAACAACCCAACCAAGCAAGGCCTGTAAATAACAAAATTAATCAGAAAGAACCACGAAAAGTCATAGCAGGTACTGACCCTAATTGAGGCCAGAAACTAAACCTAAGACGATTGCAATTCAAGCAATGATCGCATGAAAAATCTCAATTCACAAGTTTTCAATTTCACAAAATCTAGTCAAACGGAACTTATTTCGTCTCCGATCATTTGTTTTATGGCGCATACAAGCAAAGGAAAAATTTCAAAAAAGTAACAGTAGCAGACGCAAGTGTGTGGTGTGATCTAATAACGAGATTTACGAATCTGGGTAAACAAAAAAATTTAAAACTGATAGTAGTTGGATTAAGAGGGAGGAAGGAAAAGAAAGAGAAGAAAAAACGAACATACCTGGGACTATTAACACTGAGACGAGATAAAAAAAAAAACACGGAGGTTTGGGTGGTTCCTTTTCCTTGGTGTTGCTGTTGCTGAGGATGTTTGTGTTTTGATTTGGTAAAATAACAGCGCTTTTATCAGTTTCGTTAGGCAACGTGGTCGTCGTGTTTTGTTACTGATTAGTTTAAGTTTTAGTATTACTGAAGCACCAATTCCCCCAAATATTCCTGATTAGGATGAAATTCCAAGGAAAATCTTTAAAACTTGTTAATTAATTACACCAATTACTTTGTGATGTTAATTTGTATTATTTTATTTATTTATTAAGATAAAAACAAATAATGATAAAGTTTTATTCATTTATTGAAAAATAATTCGTTCGTGTATTTGTAATTTTATTATTTTATATATTTTTAGGATTTAAAGCTAATACTAAAATATTTATAATTTATTTATATGTTTATATTTAATTATTTAAGTAAATATTAAGATATTCGTTTTTTGCTTTCATTTTTTATTTTTCTCATAATATTATCTGATTGATTTTTGATTTGATTTAAAATATAAATTTTATCTGATCTGATCCAACTAATTTGAGAGTTTAAGATAAAAAGAAACTTATTCAATCCAAAGAAATTTAAATTGGTTTAGATTGAATGAGTTTTTTTTTGTTTTTTTAATTTTAAAACTCTCATTATCTAAAAGTTATATTGAATCTTAACTAATTTGAACTATTTCTATTGAACTCTAGACATTTATAAGTATTTCTCAGAAACTTTTTTGAATAGTATAAAAACAAACTTATTTTAATAACCTATAAACATGTAGAGCTGGCAAAACGAGTTTTCGAGCGGGCTCACATTGGGTTTGAGCTTTGTCGGGCTGGGCCAAAAAACTCAGATTAAAAACGGGTTCAAATTTGTGTGTACGAATCCTCCACTTTTCGAGCTCAGACTTTAGGTTATATTTTACGGGTGGTCCGCTTTGGACTTGGACTTTACCGGTTCGGGCTTTGTCGGCCCGGGCCGAGCCTTTTTGCCAGTTCTATAAACATGTCTTAATATGTCTTGACTTATTTTTATAAGTATATCCGAATATATATAAATATAATTTTTTATGGAATAATAACATTAAATAATATGTTTTTCTTTTTTTTCTTCTTTTCGGGGCATAGCCCTGCACCTCATAAAAATAATATAATTTTCAATTAAAAAATTCTCTTTTTAACTCCTTAATAATTAGTGTTACGAAAGTGCTTTAGCATTTGCCATAGGAAAATTTAACAAAAAATAATACAGAGACATGCTACTCTACGAAGAAGTTTATACCAAAGAAATGGGATCTGGATTACCTGCAGTTGAAAAACACGCAGTCACCTGCAGTCAGCTAACTTGCACCATTGGATGAATCCAACGGTCCACGTCATTTTTCCCTGCATAAGTACGAAACTGGTCACCAACACTGGAAATTTGGCAATGTTGTCCCACCGATGGCCCATCTCCCTCCGATCTTCTCATTCTCCCAATTCTTCCTTACCAACTTGTTCCAGAAGAGGGAAAAACTTCTGGGAAGAACCATTTCCCCGAGAAAAACTCAAGGGTTGGTCTCATTGCATAGGCCTTTAATTTGAAGTTTGAACGAAAACCCTTCTTTGACAAGTATATATGTTTCATTGTTTCTGATTAAAAAAAATTCTTTTGTGTTTGGGAATAAAAACTATAATCTGTAATATAGATATTTTTACACTCGAACTATAAAGAAACAAATTTTAGCTCCATGAAGAATTCCTGCAAAATCATGGTGTAGTACAGGCCATCTCTGGTAGATTTCTCATTTGATCCAGAGACATGGATTTCACAAACAGCTCTAAGGCAACTTGTAAACAAACAAAAGAGCCACAGAGGGTGGTAATTGGCAGAGGAAAATGGCGAAGAGAAGGACTAGAAGAAGAAGGTGGGTAAACAGGGTAGGGATTGGGGAGTGTAAAGTACGTGTTGCTTGCAATCGTGTTACTGGCATACGTGGCTATCTGGTAAATGTTGGATGAATCATACGGTTGAAATTAGCGTGACTGTAGTGACTGTGGGTTTTTTGGGACCTGGATCCTCTGCAGCCACTGCAGAGAGATCCACTCTCTCTGTCTCTCTCCTCATTTTTTTTTCTCTCTTACTTTTTTCTCTCTTTCCTCACTCACAACACCCTGCTGCAGAGGCAGCAGGGGATCCAGAGTGGGTTTTTTGCGACTGCAGTCAATCTATATCCAAAGAAATGTGGTAGTTTTATTTTTCTCAAAAAAATAAATATAATTAAAGAAGTTGTTTCTCATAAAACAAGCATGTATTTTCTGCATAACTTTTGTGCATTCTTCTTCCTATTAAAACACGATGGATCAATTATCAATCAATTATTATATAAAAAAAGTAAATTTTGTTTAGAATATATATCATTTTTCAAACCGTAATATGTGTCACTTTCTATATTTTTTATTTTTCATCAAAATTATTTTATTTATTGAATTCTTTTTACTATTTATTAAAAAAAGATATGTACTTTATATGAATTCATCTGCTAGTTCTTCATAAAAAAACTGATTATCAATGCCTATTAATCTAAGCGGCAAGATAATTAGAACTTTCCACACACAAGTAATACTGTTATTTTTTACATTATAATAATAACCATGATCACAAGAAGTGGTTTCATAATACATTAGCTAGCTACCCATTATTTTAATCAAGTGAAGTGATACAAGAGGGAATTTTCAACTCAGTTATGATCCATCATCCATGCCTTTTCTTCATCAGAACCTGTTCCGGTACCAATAAACGCCCTTTTGAGATGTTCCTTGGTCTGGTTCCACATAGAGGCACTCTCTTGCTTCTCTCCACAGCGCCTTGTAAAATGGGGTGTCATCAAAATGGTAGTACTCACCCAATATGGGCTTCATTGCCTTGGTTGCCTCCACTGCATGGTAATGTGGCATTGTGGAGAAGAGATGGTGAGCCACATGTGTATCAGTTATGTGGTGAAACACCTTGTTGAGAACCCCATAATCTCTGTCCACAGTTGCCAAAGCCCCCCTCAGCCAATCCCATTCAGTTGAGTCATAGTGAGGCAAAGAGTAGTGTGTGTGCTGCAAGTAAGTGATGGTCACAAGAAACCCATTCACAATGAGCAATGGCACCCCATAAACACACAGCACCCAAGCCAACCCTTTCAGGGTTGCAATGTGGTATAGGAAAAATGTTGCAGCTAACACAGCAGCATCAGAGACATAAATTAGAAGCCTTTCCCTATCAGAGTAGATGGGAGCATAAGGGTGAAAGTGGCTTGCAAAGCGATCATAGGGTCTACCAGAAACATTGAAGACCAAATATAAAGGCCATCCAAGTGTGAGTGTGATGAGAAGAGTAACAGCCCTCCCTGGAGGGTTGTTTAAGTACTTCTTGTACCATGCTACATATGATTTTGGTTTTGGAACAAACACTTCATCACGTTCAAGTGAGCCCGTGTTGGAGTGGTGGCGGCGATGACTGATTTTCCATGAAAAATATGGGACTAAAAGTGAAGAGTGAAGGGTCAAACCCACAAGGTCATCAAGCCATTGGTACTTGCTAAAGGCATGGTGGCCACACTCATGAGCAATCACCCACACACCAGTGAGTATGCAACCTTGGAGGATCCAATAGATGGGCCAGGCAATGAAGGGAAAGGGGTGAGGGAGGAGGTGGAAGTAAGTGGTGGCAATGTAGAGAAGGGAGGCTAATGAGAGGTCATAAACAACATAGGAGAATGAGGTGAGGATGGAGCGCTCAAAGCAATGTGGTGGAATGGCTCTCTTGAGTTGGCCAACAGTGAATGGGGGTTTTGTGTGTGGAACCCTTGAGAGAGGCTTCTTCTGATGAACTTCAAACTTGACTCCAGCTCCCATTGTTTCCTTAGCCAGGCCCTGTATGAATGGAAAAGTATAATGGAGTTGGTAACACAATTACAATTCCTCGATTTTAAACAAGGAAGTGAAAAAGAATCTAAAGATAATGACAACTACAAAATGAATGGAAGTCATGAATGACAACTTAGAGTGAGTAAAATCAGGACCAGAAAGCAAAAAAAGTAACTGGTTCAAATGTATGTGAACCTCCTCTACTGTGGCATTACAGCCAATTATTTATTATTAGAGAGGTTTTCTAGTTGCTGATATTGTAGCCTTGGCCTTGTATAGTATAGGCCATCAAGAGAGGAAAAATGAGAGAAAGAAAAGAAATGTAAATGCATAATCCCAATTCAAGAGTTCCCATTATATACTAGTTTCTAAAGATCATTAGAGTTCAAATATCCTGAAGCGCAGGCACAATTTAACTTACCATGCCTAGTGGCTAGTATTATCATTTTCCCCCTTTTATTTAGCAAGAATGCATCTACTAAGATTCTACTCTTGGAAGTTTGAAAAGCGACAGGATCAATAGCAACAGGGGGAAAAAACAAGGAGTGACAGTACATCATGGTTAACCGCCACCACAGTACCACAATTTGGAAAAGGGGGGGGGGGGGTGCTGTGTCACAGACTCACATGCACAGATCATTGATTTCACCACTGGTTTGGTATACGTGTGAGGCTAACATACAGAAACAAGAATATGTGTGTGAGGCTAACATGCAAAACCAAGCAAATGACAAGAAAACCACAAGGCAGTGAGGGCCCAGTGTAATTATGATTTATGACAGAACACCAATTTGCAAATCTGTCATCAAAAACCAATGTGCTCTGTTGCATCCATGATCATCCAGTGGGCACAAATCATATAGAAATATTTCCTCTTAAACTTTACTTCAATAAAAGTGAATACTACCAGAGAAACTATAGGAGGGAGTGAATAAAGTAAATGAAATGGCAATAAATTTCTAGTATGATAATAATTCATAACAATAAAGAAATTTTTTTAGCCCTTCTATAGTTTTTATTTATTTCAAAGCAAAGTAAAGAAGATTAAGAGAAAAAAAAATTGATCAATATAATGACAAACAAACACACACACTACTACCAGCGTAGCAGTTACTGCCAGTGTTGCCCACACTAGCATGCACTTAAACTGCAAGCATAGCAGCTGTGGTGCTTTGCACTTCTCACTGATCTTATAATCCGTGAAAAACTAAAGTGTCGGTCCTGAGAATGTGCAAAGGTGAAAATAACAAGAGAAATGGACAAAAGAAGCAATGGAGTTTCTGGTAAAAAACTTCGATAATGTATGTATTTATATAAAATGTGTTTTGCGATTTTCTTCCTTAACTAGTGTTTTTTTTTTAATATTATTAATTAATAAGAACGGGGGAAGAAGACATTTTCCAACAGAATAATATATGTTTTGAAGAGATATTCCTACCCCACTCTGCATGTCATATTTACATACACACAAGAAACAAAGTCAGAGAGATCACAAAAATAAAATGATACGAAGGACGTTGTTCCCAAGAAAGGAACAAAACAAAATGAGAGAGGAATCTTCAGATATTCCAAAGAATAATTGAAGTGAAAAGGAAAAGAATAAAGGACGGCTATCCACCAAATTGCCGGTAGTATAAGACCAAGAGGGATCATAACAGAAACTGTGTGGTTAAAGATAAATACGCTAAGGTTCATATCTAAAATGGTCACGGATACATGAATTTTGCATATGGTATTGAAAATTCAGCTGCAAAATATAAATGAAAATTAATTTGCACGTATTTTCACGATGAGATTGTTAAGGCAAACCACAAAAACTAATCCAATTGGGAGGTAAACCTGTCCAGAGTAAAAATAAATTATATTCTCATCATGTAACATTTTTTACCTACATTTGCAAAAACAGTATATCTTTTAAAAAAAATGATCTATAATTATGAGAAAATGAACTGCAATTGTGGGAGTGTAAGAGTTGAATTGAATGTATAAATAAACTTCTCCCATAGAATTAACATGGAACTCCAGCAATCATTCATCCTTGCTTCAAATTTCACAGAGACCCGCAAAAAAAAATTAACAATTAAAAAGCTACCTGGTTATGAACGTGCACGTGCATTGGTGACATAATAAAGAAAATAATATTTACAGATGGGAGACAAAGGAAAAACAAGAGCAGTTTGGTTCAAACACAGAAGAATGCAATGTGAAACACTGCACATATGAACAGAGACTCAGAGAGGGCATAAAAAGTGTTATGTTTGGGTGGGAGTTTTTGGAAGGGAGGGGAGGGGAGGGTTTACTTCAATATTTTAGTTGTGTAAATAGGGAAGAAAGATGGAGAAAACATTTTAAAACCCTCCAAAACCGTCCAAAGTCTTCCCTTGTAGTACATTTCTAAAAACCCTCCAATTTGGAAGAATTTAAAAAAATACACTAGAGATGTGATTTTAGAGGGTTTTTATATACTTTTTAGACACTTAAATAGATCAAATATTGATCACAAACTCTCCCTCTAAAACTCCCAAACACACCGTTAGACAAGGGAATCACTCCACACAGTACCCCACTCAGAGGCTTTGAAGGATGGGTTGAAACCTTGGCAAATTGGTTTCCACCTGTGGTTGTGAATGTGAGCCACCTTGGCAAATTGGCCTAAAACTATTTGAGCCTGTTTTGTGTTGTGGGAAAAAAAAAATGAAAATCACACGTATCGGGCCTTTTGTTTTTTAGCATATTTTCCGGGGGAAATTGGTATATATACCATAAAAAATTAGTCATACACCCCATTTAACTATGGAAATTTCTAAAATACCTTCCATTTTTATGTATATTCCGAAAACTGGAGTTTCCAAAATGCAATTTTGTATTTCGGAAACTGGAATGCAATTTTTTTGAATTGTGGGGTGTATTCCGGAAACTCCAGTCAAATTTGTATTCCAGAAACTCCAGTTTCCATAAGTTTCTAGAAACTCCAGTTTCCGGAATGCAATTTTGGATCCAATGCACGCAAATTTTGAGGGTATTTTTAAAATTTCAGCATTAAGTGGGGTGTATGTCTAAAAAGTGTGGGGTGTATTTACCATTTCCCTTTTCTGGGTGGTGTGTAGTGTGTTTGTTTGTAGGTTTGTTGAATTGTTTTTGAAAAGGTATATTTGAGAATATAATTTGTATCAGACCAAAAAAAAGAATATAATTTGTTTATGCTTAGTATAAGTTTTGAAAAAAAGTGATTGAGCATTATTAATTCTTAAAAATGTAATATACTTATTTTTTGTTTTTATGATGAATTATTAATATTTTACTTTTTTATGTAAAATAGAATATATTTTTAAAACTTCCATAATTTTCATCTTAGTTTTTATCAGTTTTTTTTTTTATTTTTGAGATTTTTTATCTAAATTTTTTTTTGAAGTGTTCTTGGTCAGATCTAAAGTCTCATCGCTTCTCAAGGCATTGATTTGTCTTCAAGATTCAAGAATGTAGGGATGGCCACAGGTCAAGGTCAATTGGGTGACTCAACCGATCTGAACCAATCCAATGTAAAAGAATGAAGTTGGTTCGGATCATAACTTCGAACAAGACACTTTTTCTTTAATATCTTCTTGTGACGATTGTATCAAAAAAAAAAATCTTCTTGTGATGCCAATTCGACATACCATTACTAGTTACTAGTATTATTATACAGAGGGAGGACCCTTGCTCAGTCATTCTGGCTAACACACAGGAGTGCGGATCGAAGGATTTTGTAACTAGCCACTCAGGATATAAGATGGAAGGAATGATGCATTTTAATTCTACTTGAATGAACAAAATTAAAAAACCAGTAAAAAAACAACACATCCTTGACGTTAGATTCATCCGATGAAGATGGAAATACTCATGTTCCGAATTGATGTTTTGAATATGATAAATTGGAATATAAACCATTCAATTTTCATCTAACAACTCATCCAACAACTCTAATTCACTGCCTACATTTTTTTGGCTTACCTCTTGAAAGTAGGAAAGCAAACAAGGTTGAGCCCGAATTTCCTTTCATAATTGATTTGTCATGATGAGAGATAGTAAATATATCCTACATTTTTTGCCATGCATCCTATACTAATTTAGAAATTTTAAAAATATCCTCATTTAATATCACATTTTTCTTCTTGAAATTCCAATTTTGTATTTTTTTCCGAAAATTAGAGTTTCTATAATACAAATTTTGTATTCCAAAAACTCCAATTAAATTTGTATTCTAAAAACTTCAGTCTCCATATAATTTGTATTCCAGAAACTCCAGTTTCAAAAATGTAATTTTATATTCTAAAAACTGGAATTTCTGGAACATACACAAAATTGGAAGGAAAAAAAAATTAATGAGAGTATAATAATAATTTACTCCATTAATATGAAATATATGGCTAAATTACATGATGTATTTACCAAAACCTTTTGTCATTTGTACGCTGAGCATTACACGGTTGGTTTATTTTGACATTCTACTTTTTTTTTTTTGACACTGGGTAAAATTGAAGGGTTGTTTGACCGATACAATTCAACAATTACCACAAAGTTATTCAAGAATGAAAATTTATTCTTTAGAATAAATACATTCCCGCTGAGAAGCAAACCGTAGAGTAGACAACGAATAACATGAATAGTCAGTATTAAAACTTTTTTATAGAAAATATTAAAATATTTACTATCATGCACCTTTTCAAGTAATTGAAAAGTAATTGCCAATGCCGATCATAATCTAGGTTTTGGCTCCTCTAAAGTGAATAAAGTCCAAAGTAAATAATTTTAACCGTTAATAAAAAAATCAAAAGATAATATTCCAACACATCTATGATTTGTTATACATGTACTTTATAATATTCACCATTGATTTTCTCATCAATGGTTGAGATTAATTATTTTAAACTCTAAAATAAGCAAATCACTTTAGAGGAGCCAGATCCTAAGATCTAATAATCATGAATTCATGATCACTAGCCGGAGAGATTTAAATTCCAATTATCAATTAGAAACATGAAACATTTCAACAGAGTGAGAGAGAGATTAAAATTCCAATTATCAACAAGACCGACATCAAATGGTTCAACAGTGCCGCAGCTTTCTTAAGCTGCTGAATTGATTGATAGAAGGACGTTCACAGAAACTGAGTCCGGTATTAATAATTTCTTCAAAACCAAATGAATTTGAAGAATGTAAAGAGCTGCACCAGCAACAGTAGTTCAGTTAAGAAAACATAATTGCACCAAGTTTTTTTTTTTCTTTTGGGAATTGTATTCTTTCTTCTACCAACGAAGCCAGGCAGCTTTAGAAAAGGATGTCCGTAAAAATCACCAGCTACGCAACTTAGCTCCATCAATGGAAGGAGCTTCACCTCTTGTCTGTTTCACATAGGAAACATACTCACCATAATGCATGCTAAATAAGGTGCTTTGGTATTTGGTTAGCTGGATGCGCTTCCTGAGTGACTCGGTGATTGTACCATTGTAGCCTGCTTTACGTATCAAAGAATCAATGGCCTCTATTTTAGTCCAACCTGAAACCCAAGCAAACAGATAAGCAAGGGATGCACTTTGATAATTAGTGGACCCCTAAGAATGAGGAAGAGGGAAGATCATACGGTTTAGTAAAGTTGAGTGTAAGATCCTCAAGAATTTTAAATCTCATGTGGGTTTTCTGAAAATGACTGGAGCCACTTCCTTGCAATTTACCCTTAAAACACAACGAATTTATAACTAAAGGAAAGGATAATTCTGTTCTCCTTAAACTTTCACCTTTAGCAAAAGTTAAGCAAATAGATGCTAACAAGATCTACAACTTTGCTCAGAGATTGTTGGACACTTGTTTTTTTGCACCATAAGGCAACTACTTTTGTGTGGAACAATTGGTTTGGGCCTTTCGGTTAGAATTAGGTGTATGCACCTACTTTCGAACAGTTTTAGATGATTCAGTAGAAAGGTTTCAGCAAAAACACAAGGAAAAAGTTTGTAGAAATTTGTAATTTGCATTTTATGCAGTCCCTTGGTGCATTTGGTTAGAAAAGGGGAACCTTAGCACAATGCTTGGAGTTGCTACTGTGTGACTGGAGGTCAAATGGTCAGATCGTGGAACCGGCCTCTGTGAATGCAAGGTAAGGCTGCCTACAATAGATCCATAATGGAGCTAACCCTTTCCTAAAACCCACTATGGCAGGATCTCTATAGCACCAGGTTGCCCTTGGTGCATTTGGTCAGAGAAGAATGCTTGCATATTCAAGGGTGTCCCGCTAGGCAAAATTGTTATATAATTAGTATTGCTTCCAGGCCATGTAGAGTGAGTTGAGCGGCAATGCAGGTAAATATGAACTGGAAGACTGATTTTTAGAAGTGACCTCAACTGTTAGGTGTAGTGTCATTAGCCAAGAGTACACAAGAATTCCTCCCTTATGCCCCTGAACTTGCCATGAGATAGGATTGTATCAATGGCTTGGCTTCTTATTAATGTTCTGTGAATAGCTGTTTTAAAAGTGTTACCATCTTAATTAGGCATTTAGATAGGATGGCTGCTCAGTTTATGATTTTCTAGTTCTCTGCAGTAATTTTTTTTTCAGTTTTGAATTGCATCTTTTCCTCCTTATAGATGTACTTTACCTCTTTTCTGTAATGAGTTTTCTTTTACTATCATAAATAAAATACTTATGAGTTATGATGATAACTTTGTATGTGTGCCATTGCAATCTGGTGAGACTAACTTCACTTCCCAAATGTGAAACAATGCTCAATGGTGAACATAAGTTACCTTCATGGGCAGCCACTTCAGGCAGGTATGTGGCACTTCGCCTGGTGTTATAGTCAGGATCAGAAAATTCAATAATTATACCATGTTTTCCTACCTGCAACAAAGACACTAGCAGAATCTGAAAGTGCCAAAGGGAGGGGGGAAGTCCCCCAAACATAAAGAAAATTGGATTGCTTTTATGTTTGCTACAAATTTAAATGCTTGGCCACAATTGCAGTCCTTTTCCCCAGCCTCTAAATAATAAAAGATGAAGATGAAAATAATTAACTTCATACCTAAATTGAACAAGAATGTAGTATACTACTGCATAGGTTAGATATCATTCCTACAGTTATTTTCTGCCCAAAAACCATAACAAGTGAATCAGCACGTACCTCCCAGTCAAGGTAATCATTAGCAGTTTCATAATCAGTAAGAATAGATACTGTACACTCCAAAGAAGGAAGTTCTTTAGGCTGTATAGGAGGAAACCTACGGTCCCTGAGAGCGCTGCAAGATATTTCAGAGGGAAAACATGGACAAGTAAGAAATGTACAGATTTGAGGCCAAATAAATGTAGAGTATAGAAAGCTAACAGTTAAACTACACTTGCCTGGAAATTTTTCCAAAGAATATGCTATCACATTACTACAATGAGCCTTTATGCTCAAATTTCCATGGGGGGTCAGCTAAAAAGGGTATATGCATGTATTATCTTGAACTGGAACAGTCTTTTATTCATAGTCAATTATATGTAGATTCGCAGTTTGAAACATGTTCAATAATTTCACTGCAAGAAGGTGCCTTTTGAATGAATCTTCTTTCAATTACTAATACATCAACAAACCTATTCAGCGCATAATCTCTGAAGCCATTGATCAAGCCACGTGCTTCTAGAGAACCAATGCATCCACGAAGACGAGGCTCCCCACCATTCGCCACTTTCTTCCATGTAACAAACAATGGGCTGAAACAAAGCAAAATTACCTCAGGACAAATATTTTGTTCTTAAAAATTATAAAAATTAGTCTTTAAAACCTTTTCACATGTTCATTCCAACAATAGAATGGCATACAAGAAAACGTATATGTCAGACATTTATCAAAGGGAAGTCACACATACCCACCCACACAGATGAGTCAGGACCTATTGACAGCAGGAGTCAAAGTTGACATATATACACTTTCAATAATTTTTTGTAGACTCATTTAAGTATATAAAGTCTATAAAACTTAATGTCTTAGCAAATGCAAATATTGAACTCTAGATCTACTCTACACTTTACAGTGCTTCCCACAATGCAACAAAATATCCTCTATTTAAACTTTGCTATGCTAAGTGTAGTGCTCAACTGCTCACCACAGCTAACTATTGCATCACAAAACAGAGGGTAAAAATAAACCATAACAATACAAGTATCATCCAAAAACTTAACATCTCTTACTCCACTCTGAATACTCTTTAAGTTTTACCAAATAAATGTCAGTAGCTGATAGCCGATAGGTCAACTATGATGACCCATTTGCAGGGTCACTTAATCTTGCAACACACAAGGGGGAAATTAATGAACCAGCAGAGAAGAGAGTTAGATTCACACACAGACACACAGAAAAAGGGGAAAATTAAAAGAGATTTCATCAACATCGGAATATTTAAACAACATCCCATCACATAAAAAGAATACATATCAACCCTTCAATTCTTACTATTTAAGGGATCATGCAAGTAATATTATTCATTAAACAAATAAACAAAAATAAACAAAGGCGAAGAAAATATCTAGAGAGAGAGAGAGAGAGAATAAGAGATTACTGTTGACCCTCCTCGAAGGCAGGAGGAGGAGCATCCTCGCTGTTGTAGTGAGCAACGAGGGTGTCGAAGCAGTAAACAACCATTTCCCTGTTTGCCGACACCATTTTTACCCCTTTTTCCGTTTCTAATTGTCCTTTTTAATATTTGCTTAAATTTTACGAAAGATCGAAGTATTATTTTTTAATTTTTTGTTCTCTATTTAGTTTTATCACTCAATTCCTAAGAACAGTTTTCCAGAGCCGTGTAATCGGAATTCTGAATCTGTGCCGCTCGGTTCTTCTTCTCCTTCTTCTTGTTGTTCGGTGAACCCTAAATAGAGTGAGTGAGAAGCTTTTCCTTTTTCTCTCCTCGCTCTATGCGGGTTCCTACTTCCTTGCAAGCAACGTGCACTTTACGGGGGCTGCTAATAATTTAGTTGCAGTCCATCTTAATAATAAAAATTTATATATCTGAATAATAAAAAAATAATTGAAGTACTTAAAATTTTTAAATTTGCATTTATATAATAAAAAAGATTTAACTATTATGCATTTATAAATTATAAAAACTGGATAAAGTTTTAAAAATAAAAAACATATACAATAATTCAAAATATGTCATTAATGAAGATGTTTTATTGATTTAAAAAAATAGTAACTAATTGTTAAACAATAAATCTAGCCCAAATGGTTAATCCATCTTGCGATGCTAGATTGAATAAGGTTCGATCTCTAATTAAAATGTTTGTGTATGTGTTTACCATTTTTACTAAAAAATAATAATAAGTTTTACAAAATGTATTAGATTATATTATATTATATTTAAGTATGATATATCTATACAATTTATATAAATTTCAAAAATAAAAAATATAACGAAAAAGTAATATATATAAATATGTGTAATTTAGTCTATAAATAATTGATTGACATGACATACCAACCGCACAACTACCCAATCATGCAGACAGGCCAGGAAGCATAAAGAAGTTGGGCTGTCCGTTGGGGATTAGTTCTATTCTGGCCCAATAAAACGATGGTCCACGAGGTACGTTCATGTATGTATTATTGTGGGATGTTTGGTTTGGTTTTTTTGGTGTTCTGTTGATATTTTTTTGATAACTTGGTTGTTTTTTAGTTTCGTTGTATTTTTTATCCGGTGTTTGTAAGGTATATGTTATGATAGTGTATTTTAATTAGTAATGTTGTATTTTGTGTGACTCTACATTTGTTGTCTTCTTTAATGTAGATGTTGTATGGCTAGGTGTTACCTAATGCTATAAACTTCTTATTAACAAAAAAAACACAATTTTGCATGGAGAGTAAAATAAAAAGAATTTAATCAAAATGAACAGTTGTAAATCAATGATGATTAATTGAATATATGCGTTAATTTTCTTCTCAATAGATGGGAAATGTTCATCCCAAAGAAGGTAAATTGCCTCAAGTTATTTTAATTTTTTTTTGCTTAAATCAATTTAAATCTTTAAATTGGATTAATAATTGCAAGAGGCTGCTTTTAATATAAAAAAAATCTTTAAATTGGGTTATGTTTATCTCAAATAGTATACTACTATGACTATGACCCTGTTTGGATAACAAATTTATCTATTGTTTATGGCATAAGCTGTATAAGCTACTTTTATAATTAAAGAAAAATTATAGTGAAATTTATTTTATATAAGTCATAAGCTGTTTTGATAAGCTATCATGGGTAGCTTATGAAATATAAGCCCAAAATAGTTTATGAATCAATCATAAACTGTGTTCATAAGCTCTGCATAAATCAATCCAAACAGACTCTATATACTAAAGGAAAGAAAAATAGCCCTTATGGTCGATCATTTAGTTGATTGGTTTGATGAGGTGGAGCCGGTTGCGAAACTTCTAGTTCTAGGGCGCCTTGACTTTGTCTCCCCAGTAAGTAATAACCATTCCCATTCCCAAACCCAAACCCAAACCCATTACCATAAGCCACCGCTTTCGCTGTGTGGAATCGTTTTGTTTTGTGCAATATGGCCATGAAATCGGCGCTGAGTCGAGGGGTCGTGACTCGTTCTATGGACTCAACAACTCGTGGGGCTTTGACTCGCTTCTACAGCGACAAAGGCAAGGTTCTGGGCGAGGAAGAACAGGCCAAAGAGAACGTCTACATCCAGGTACTATCCCTTTTCTCCCTGTTTGGATCGAATCAAATCAAATCGGGTGCTTGCTTTGAGTTTTGAAAAGGTGGGGTTGTTGTTGATGTTTGTTTGTGTGCAGAAATGGGAGAGGGAAAAGCTGGAGAAACAGAAGCAACAGGCTGACAAGGCCAAGGCCAAGGCCGAGAAGGACAAAGAGGTAACAGTTTTGTTTAAGCTTGCTTGCTTTCTCTCTTCCTATCGCGTTTTTGTTTTTTCAATCTATTGTTAGGAATATTAATACTCATGATCCGTTTTTTTTTTGTTGCATATTTTCAGTCTGAATAAAACCAGATTTGTGGTCCATTTACCATATCTGCCATGAACTTTTGACATATGTTGCCTCCCGTTCACTGTTAATTTTAAAATCTTTTTTTTGAGTTTTGAAGCTATTTGAAGTTATGTCATCCGCTTGTGCCTAAAATTTATATCTTGAAGTTAGTTCAATTTTTTTTTTTAATATCCATATTTCATGCCTTAAAGCTTAGGATGAAGTTCAGCTGAATGACGATTTGTTCTGTAGCTCCTGAAGTTCTGTAACTTTCGTATGATGGATGTTGTTTTGGTTATTCAGCTTTGTGAAATTCTTGTCCAAGCTGAGATTTTTCTGTTTTAAAAAAGGTTGAACTTATTGACGGTTCGTGTGTCATACTTCTTGTTGTTGCACGTGGTGATGACATGGTTCCGGAATCTGTAGTGGTGTTTCATGGCATTGGATATTATGGTCATATGGTGAATTCATTGTATAGACATTACTTAGGAAGAGGAATGCTGGTAACACATTCTTTGTGATTGGTTCATTTCTTAAAATGTCAACACATTTTTAAAGAAGGAATCATTTTACAAGGCTACTAATTTTTTGACTTCTTAAATAAAAAATGGATCAATCATAAGAGCTTATTCAAAAGAGTGTGTTGGTAGCATTCCTCTACTTAGTACTAGCTGAGATGTACATTATGACTTCAAACTTGTTCTTCCTTTTTCTTTCTTTCTTTTTTGTTTCAAACTTCAAGTTATTATCATTGGGGTTAGTTATTTATTTATTTTTGACAAATGCTAACTAGTGCCTAACGCTAGCTCAGGAATCAAAACTAGAAAATTTTTATTGGAAAGTGTATTTTTGAAATTATTATTCTATTGAATGATCTGATTTCCAATAAAAAATTCTATTGGTTGATTTCTTAACCAGTGCCATAAGACCACTAGATAACAAAACCCTCAAATAGAATTCAATAAAGGGTTTTTGAAAATGTACTAGAGGGGAGGGGAGGGGAGGGTTTACTCCAATATTTTAGTTGTATAGATAGGGGAGAAGGATGGAGAAAACATTTTGAAGCCCTCCAAACTCCAATTTGGGGGCACTCAAAAAATACACTAGAGAGGTGACTTTAGAGGGTTTTGGAGGGTTTTCACATACTTTTTAAACACTCAATAGGTAAAATATTGATCACAAACCCTCCCTTCCCCTCCAAAACTCCCAATTACACCATTGATTTTTTGTGGGGATTGGGTAGCGGGGTAGTCTGCTGCCTCTTTTATGCTACAACAGCCCTCTTAGGGCAGTAGTTAAGAAATCAAGAAATAGAATTTTTTTGTTATATGGAATGAGAAATCAAGAGTATTTTTATTATGTGTTATAAGAAATCAGGAATTTTTTTTAAAATTCTCTTCACCACTCAATTAGGCATACGATATGGCATATGGTGTGAGTTCAGCCCTTACATTTATCTCTACTTGTTTTTGCTATCAATTAAATGCCATGTTTAAAGAAATGGTATACACGTGAAGGACTGCATTCGAATTCTCCACTTTTAAAATGCTGGTTTCTGATATAGATCTGTTCTTGTTCAATATTTTTTATGTTTTTTGCAAAATTTTTGGTTATTAAATTCAGTTTGCTGTGAATCGAGATAACAGCTAATCTAGGGGTAATTGCAATCTTCCATCAAGTTCATGTCTTGTCCATATGCATATTTTGGAAGGCCTAGAATTATTTATTGCTTTTGTTTTGCATCAATTTGGTTTTACTGCTGATCTCTTGTTATTCATGAATTGCTTCTTCCACAGTTTAACACTTTTTTTTTGTCTGCAGAAACCTGAAGGGACTCAAAAGAGCTGAGTTTATCCTTCACACTAGCTGCCAAGGTCACTTGCTGGAAATAAGCATGGGGAATAAAACACACAGACTCTGAGTGAACCATGGTCTTTGTAGTTTGTATAGATTGTGTTTCTTCTTTTTTATTTGTGGTTTCTTCAATGGTGATGGATGCAACCATGCAAGTTTGGTACGTGGTGTTATGATGTAATCCTTTCCTGTGGTTTTTCACGTTGGTGGGCCGTCAATGGTAAACTAATCAGTTATTATCAGTATGCTTTGAGAAGGAAAAATTGGAAATTTAATGTGATTTTCACTGTGGACAGTGGAATTAAGTTTAGGAGTGAGTAACTGATAACTGAATAGATCGAGGCTACTCTGTTTTATTAACCCCTTAATGCTCAAAAGGGACTGAATTCATAGAATTGTTTGATTTTAAATTTGTTCCCATAATCAAGAATAGAAACATAAATATAGAAAAAGAAAACAACTTCACTAACGTGAGAAAAGGAAAAAGAAAATTCTGCATTTTATTTGGTGTTGGGCGAGTCCGCATCATAGTTGGAACTTAACTGGAACTTATGGATACAAACAGGTCCCTTCGTTACGTTACATATAATAATAGTACTTTTAGTGTTATTATTATATTATAATGTTTTCACATCATATATTTATTAAATTATTTAAAGATTTGAGCCTTTAAGTTCATTTAGGGACAAGTTTATGACTTATGTAAAGATTTCCTTATAAAATAAAAAATTAAATGGGCTAGTTTTAAAAAAGATCATGATAGACTTTAATTTTTCTTAATGTGCATGATTTTAAAAAAATTGTGAAAAAATTTATTTCTCACAAAAAAGTATAGGGGTACTTTTTTTTGCAAAATTTATTCTGTCAATTGAAGAAATGATTTTGAGAATGATAAAAAAATGTCAAACCGCCGGCCATAGCCCATAGGTGACATTTAGCATAGGAAAATCATAGGTTTTCCCAATAATGGACCTACTGACCTGTGCCATTGATATAAGATTATAAAAAGAGAAATAGGCAATTTGTGGAGTGCAACCCATTGTTTAGGTATATTTGAGATCAAAAACTTATTTGCAGAATGGGTTTGTGAAATGAATAAATTAAAATAACCTATAATAAGTTTTAAAAATTGTGGAAGCTGTCCTTTGCTGAATTTCTTACGTTTATGGAAGTCATACCTTTGGAGAAATAATGTGATGACAATTAAACAAACAGACATCAGTTAGTGTGTCACCCTAAGTATGAAATAAAATCAACGTTATTTCCACTTTTTTTTTTTTTGTAAAGGGTGGAAAAAGGATGCAAACTGCAAAAGATACTGTTATTGAAAACAAACATGAAATCTATACAATCTATTTACGATAGAGTTTTAAACAGAAAATCAAATCGCAAAAAATGGTACATACAAGATAGGTAGATAATAGAAATCAGTGATGAGATCATAAAATGAAACAATAGTAATTAACCATAACGTACTGCTAAACAATCGATCAAAGGGTCCATCGGGATGAAGCTGCTTGCAGAGTTCAAGATTTTTTTTTTTGGTCGAAGATAATAAGTGAGATAAAGAACCCGATATTTGGTTCTTGGTGTGTTTCTTTGGTTTTTTTTTTTTTTTTTGGTTTTGGTCAATGGTTCTTGGTGTGCTTGAATAAATATTTTAACTGTTGAAGCGTGCAGTAACCCAGCATTTGGCCCAGCAACAAGAATAACCAATTAATGAATTTTTTTCTATGACTTGGCTTAACGCTATTTCCTTGACTGGACTGCAATGCTCACTGGTTGTCATTACTAGGATTTTTGGTGTATCATTCAAATATCCACTTATTTTGGGGAGAAAAATTTAAATTAGAAAAACCGGACCACAGATAAGCTTTAACTAACAGTTCATTTTGTGATGTTGTCTTCATAAAAGAAAAAGAAAAAGTTTGAAGAGCGTAGTAATTTATAAACTGTTGGAAAAGATCTAAAATTATTAAAATTCAAAATGACCTAGGGGCCAAAATCTATAAAACCATGGGCGCCTTGGAAACCCGGTGCATTATTTATACATAAAAGTTCTGCAATTTGGTTCATTACCTTTAAATAAGATTCTAGAAAATTCATCACAAAACATTTACCAAGACAGGTTTTGATTGCCAATTGAATGTAGCAAAGCATGTTTTCACTGAACTGACAACTGGCAAGGTGGATGGTTCAATACTTAAATCAAATCCTAATTACAAAGCAGTAATTGAATTGAACACAAAGAATTTCCATTGCTGTTGAATTCATTCCTAAGAGTTCCCTATATTCACAAAGGAATGATCAAACAAAACCTACACTAAAAATTCAATTAGCAACACTCCTAATTACTCTGTCAGCTAGCTAGCAACACCATAAACTTTACAGATAAGAACAGATGATGAATGAAAAACGTACTGCATTATATACACAAAAAAAAACATGCGGCCTTCTAGCATTTCCTTTACATTTCAAAGCCAAAGTCTGAATACCCAAATCTACCACCCATTTGACCTTGCAAATTGTTTGGTGGGTATTGCTGCATTTCCTGTGACTGTTGCATTGAACCACCAGGAGGAGGAACCCAATTCTGATCAATGGGAACAGGCACAGAGTTACTGTCCACTGTGGTAATGTCATGGATACTTGATCTTTTCCTCTCTTTCTTCACTGCATTCTGGCGGAGAAAGTATTTCTGAGCATGGCTAGCTACCTGAGTTGGTGTTCTTGTCACAACAACATTCCTTGAAATGCTTCTCCAATCTCCCTTGCCAAATTTGCTAAGCCCAATAAGAAACAGCCTGTCACAGATAGAAAAGGGGGATCAACAACCATGGAATTGGCATTGCCCTTGACCTTCACAGATGCCAAATGCATGGCTTGCAATGCATATGTTTGACAATGAATATTTTGACCAAAGTTTTTGCCTCTTTTTTTTTTTCTAATTCAGTTTTTTAGTAACCAAAATTTGGGTCAGACATTGGATGACAAGCAACAAAAACACATTAGAGTAAAAATGAGAAAAATTCTCTTCTCTCATAAGTGGGAGAAGTATTGAATTTAAGAGAATGAAATTGTGCTTTTTCATAAAGGGGCGCCCCGAAAATTAAAATTTTCAGATAAAACGAGTTTGTGGAGAAACAAAATACTCAATTTCCCCAAATTGTGAAAAAGTGTGGTCATCAAAGAGCTAAACTAAAGCACCAAGGGGGAGGAAAAAAAACAAACTTCTTTTTAAAAAAAATTATAAAATCATTCAGAAACCGGAAATTGCTTTGAAATTTTTGTTTCCCTCTTCCTTGAAATTATCGCATCCAAAAATGAGAAACCCCCAAAATCAAATTCCCTAATAACCCAAAAATAGAAAAACCCCGAATTCAATTGAAGTAAAAACCTTGCTTGACATACCTGTGTTCCTCTTCAGTCCAGGGTGTCCCTTTCTTCCTCTCGTTGTCACCATGTCTAGGTTTAGACCCAAAAGATATTTGATTCGAAGAATCCCACGAAGACAACCCATCACCACCACCACTCGCCGCCGAGTCATCCGCGTAACTCGGCACCTCGACCCGGCCCGAGTCGATCTCGAAGACATCGTGAACCAAGGCCTCGTAGTGGTCCCTTACCTCCGCCGGCGACTTACCGGGAACCTGCTCGGCGATCTTCTCCCACCGGTCCGGCTGGTCCTCCGGCACGACCAGGAGTGCTCGCTCGAAGAGCTTGTCATGGTAGCGAGTCCACTGACTCGGTTGAGCTGCTGGGTGAGTCGGCCACCGCGTCGGGGTGGTCTCCCGAAACATCCTGGTTGTCGTCTTCTCAGTTGAATTCAAAACGAGGTTGTGTTGTGTTGTTGTGTTTCGTGTTCCAACTGTTTGTTTGTTTTCGCTGACTCTGTTTTAGAGAGAGAAAGAGAAGAGAAGAGAAATGAGAGAGACTCGCTTTCTTAGGAGATTTCGCTTCTGCGTTTGGTGGGAGATTTCAGAAAAACGCGATTAATATATAGGAGAGGGAAAATTGAACAAAGGACAAAGGAAAATTGTGTTTTTGGCTTTCTTCTATTTTTTATTATATTTATTTATTATATTGATGAAAAAGCTATTTTAATTTTTAGGTTGGGTTTCGGAAAATCTGTTGTGGTGGGACCAGCTCACCAGGTCTTCAATAGCAACACGTTTTTGCTTTTATTGGATTTTTTTTTCTTTTTTATTTTTGTTCCTTTGTGAAACTGTACAGTGCGTAGTGACTGTGAGAAGGATGGATGACCCCGCTTCACCTGTTTTTGGAAAATAATATTAACTATTATGAACCGTCATTCTATTAATGAAAATAATTCATTTCAGAAAATAATTAATTCCATCAAATTTATTTCCTTTTTTTTTTTACAATTTTATATCCATTTTAAATATAATAATAATAATAATAGGAGGTATTCGTATTCGTATCTGGGTGCTTTCTCTTGGGTACAGGAAATACAACTTGTGGCTTAATTGTGAAGCAAATGATAAGAAATGGGCAATTTGGTTAATTGTGCTTAGAAGTGGTATGGTCGCACAAAAAATACTCACACCTTTTCTAGTGACTTGTTAGCTTTGCCAATTTCTGAATTTGGCTATAAAACAAAAGGGTGTTACACCAAATCCTGAGACTTCAGTAAACCTTGTGGATTTGTAGAGAAAGGGAATGTGTGTGTTTTGCGGGACTTCCTGTTTCTATATAAAATGTTGTTAGTCAAACCGACACCTATAAATTAGTGCTTGGATGAATAGAATCCAACTCCAACCGCCTTTAGCGCATTGTTTGTTACATCAAGTTTAACTGCAGAATCTTTTTTGCGAAATTTATTATTCTGTAATTTATTCGCAGAATCTGCATTATTTATCTGCAGAATCTTAAGCTTTATTTGGATATTATCAAAAGAAGGGGAAATGAAATGAGTAATAAGAAACGGAGAGCAATGGCCCATTGGTGTGGTGGTCGCATACACTTTGAGGCGAATCATTAATATGAATTAGAGTCTCATGTTCAGTGTCGAAATATTGATGTAGTGCCACAGTTTTTGGCCTTACCTGTAGGGTGGATGCAACTGCCATTTACTTTCCTCGTGGATATTATTATTAGCTATTGTTTGTCTTTGGCTTTTAGCCCTCTTTGGTGTATTAAAAAAAAACTTAAATATGTTTTTAGTCCCTTATTTTTTATTAAGTTTTGTTTTTAATTTTTTAAAAATAAAATGCGTCTTTTTAGTCTCTCATTTTTAAAAAATTGTCACTTTTAGTCCATGGGAGTTATATTTTAAATTTAAAAAGTATTTTTTAAATTTATACTATGACCTCTCCTAAGCCTGATTTTCCCCTTAACCCATTTTTCGATTCTCCTCCCCCTCCACTGATGCACCGCGACACCCCATCCCTGCTAGGAGTAGTTCCAACGTCCTCCCTTGAAGCCGCCATGAGATGTGGCCTCACTCTCGTTCTCCTCCCTGTGCAATCGTGGTGACCGACTGGCCGCCTCCCTTCCCGCCATTGTGCGCAACCTCCCTTGGCCGCGCAGGGATGGGGGCCGCAGTGCATCAATAGAGGGGGAGGAGAATAGAAAAACATTTTAAGGTGAATATGCTTTAGGAGGGGTCAAAGTATAAATTTAAAAAATACTTTTCAAATTTAAAATATAGCCCAAAGGGACTAAAAGTGTCAAATTTTCAAAAATGAGGGACTAAAAAGACGCATTTTTTTTTAAGAACTAAAAACAGAACTCAGTGAAAAATGAATGACTAAAAACAAATTTAAGCCAAAAAAAAAAGAGATAACAAAAGATGTAAAGAAATTAGAGGAAGATTAGCAACACACTTTCTAATATACTCTTTTCAACACTCTCTCTATGATTGATTGAAATGTTTGTGAATTCTACTACTTTAGGAATGAGTCTCACTAAATAGGATATGAGACCCACATAATTTAATAGAACTCGCATGCATTTCAATCGATCATAAAAAAAAATATTGAAAAGAGTGTATTGTTAGTAATGAAATTAATAGTGCACTTCTTTTAACCTGGGGTATTCAAAATTAGTTTTTTTATTAATTTGTCAAATACTCCTGTGCATTGCAAGGGAGTAGTTATACTTATTCACCTTCATCAGTAGGTGGCGTTTCCCCTGAGGAAGTCCCTATCCTTCTTCAACGTAAGGTAGTGGGACCTGGTGGGCCCATGTGGGCCCTTAACTTAGAGTAGCCTGTAAACCTGATTTTAGGACAAATCACAGAATGACCTAATAAGTTTATTTAAAATACAAAGTATGCCCAAAAGTTTAGAGATTTATAGTTAAACACACATTTTTAAACAATGTTTTTTAAGTAATATTTACACAGGCTTTAGTTAAATAAGTATATTGTTAATTAATGGGAGAAGGAAAACAGTCTGGCTCTGTTGATAAGGGACCACCACGTTGATGGCAAGCAGCAAACAAAAAAAAAGACCAACATCGTGTCATCGGTTGTTCATCGTTCTTGTTCTTTAGCGGAACACCGGAGCTTCGAAAAAGATTGAAGAACCACGAAGCTTTTGCAGATGGAGCTTCGACCAACATCGTTCTTTAGCAGATCATCGTTCTTCATCGTTTTGAAGGAGGAGCTTTGAGCCATCCTTTGTGCATCGAAGATCGGAGCAGATATGCCTTTAGAAATGGGTTGCACGACATCGAAGCTGGACAATGAGGAAACGGTGGTGGTGGTGCAAGGAGCAATGCCGCCTCATGAAGGGCGCCGTTTACGCTCGCCTCCACCTCGCTGCAACGCATTCCGATTACTGTCCCTCCCTCCGCCTCACCGGCTCCGCACTCTGCAACTTTGCCGACGACGAATCCCTCACCGTCTCCAACGACAGTCCCGCCATTTTCTTCAACACCCGATAAACAATAATAATCACCGACCACCACCACCACTGATTACTCCTACAGCAGTAAAAACATCCAAACTCCCTAACGTTATGCCTTCCTCTGCCGCCAGAACTCGTCGAAAATCTCTTCCGAAGCTCCCTCACATTCTCTCCAAATCGAGCCTTTGCTCCTCACTGAGAAGTCAATTTTCGAATTCGTACTTCCCAACCACACACCAAGTTCATTCTACTACAGCTTCTGAAACCTCCTCCGTTTGGAATTGGGAAAATCTCAACCCTCCTTTGTCTCCCTCTAGGCTCCGATTACTTCCGGCAGCGTTCTCAGCTGCTAGAAATGCTGAATTCCGATTCAGAATCAGAATCCGTGTATAACTTATTCCACTCGAAACCTCATCTTCAGAATCGCAAAACTGAAAATACTAACGGTGATTCTCGTCAACAACAGCAGCATTTGGATCCCGAAGATCAGTTATCGGAGATGCTTGAGATTAGCAGAGCTCAACTTGATCTGAGTTTCAGTCAGTTGAGGAGTAAGCTTTTTTGATTGGGAGTGTTTGGTTACTCAGAAAATGCGGGAATTTTTTTTAAATAAATTCGTTCTATCATAGGCCCACAATCCGGACCGATGACACTCACTGCAATGTGCATACCCTAAACCCTCATGTGCAGCAACACCTTTTCAGTATGCAAAAGACTGTTGACCAAAACAAAAGAAGTATGCAAAACACTTACTAATATATTTAAATTATATTAAACTGATTGTTAACATACATATTTTATAAATTAAAATTATGTCATAAAACAAATCCTTTTAAATGAATAATTTTAAAAATTAAATTATGTCATGAAACAAATCCTTTTAAAAGGGTCATTTTAACAAAAAAAATATTTACTCTAATAAAATTTATTAACGCATCAAATGTTTTTTCTTAAATAGAGTCAAAATTTCTAATCTTTGAATTTCATGGAAACTATTCTAAATCTTTATCAATACAAGCCCTTACATGTAAATAAGTTTTAAAACTACAAAAACCTGTTATCCAGGTCACCATCAACAAATCACAGCCACTTAATTATTTAATAGTATATCTATAGTTGATACTGATTCAGGTCCCACTTCCTTACATTGAAGAAGGATAAGGACTTCCCCAGGTGAAACGCCCCCTCATTAGTATAGTGCAATTTTATGGTGGTCATGGGTGGTTAGACGTTGAGTGTATTAAGGGTATGTTTGGATTGACTTATGTAGAGCTTATGAACATAGCTTATGATTGATTCATAAGCTATTTTGGGTTTATTTTTCATAAGCTACCCAGGATAGCTTATCAAAACAGCTTATGACTTATATAAAATAAATTTTACTATAATTTTTCTTCGATTATAAAAGTAGCTTATACAGCTTATGTCATAAGCAGTAGATAAGTTTGTTATCCAAACAGGGCCTAAGCCATAAATAATTAGTGTTGATTGTGAAGATATACAACATGCCTAGATCGACATCCAACAAGACTAGCACCTTGGATGCCACAACACAATCTATTGTTATGTGTCCAACATTGTTTGTCTGTTGGACATGGCTATATGCACTTGTAACCGTTGCCAAGAAAAAGGTGTACTACTACCAGTACGTCTAAAGTAAAAAAGAGAGTTTGACCCCAATTAAAAGAGTAAAGAAGAGAGTATTAGGTCATGGGCCAATAATGTCAGCATGAGTTAGGCTTATAAATTATAATTCAATGCAAAATAACACTACTACATATAGCATCTTTAGTAACATTTAGTTAGTAACATTTTAATAAATGTTACTAATAGATAGACGGAATGCGAGGTGGTAACATTTTTTGAACGAAATGTTGCCTAATCCATCGTTTTCCACTTTCTCAAGTTTTTTATAGTTTTTTTTTTATATTTTTAAAACTATAGCCTTTAATTTTCTCCTCTAACTGACATTTTGTCACACTTCACACCTATCTCATGGTTCTGCTCATTTCAAATTTCTTTCACTCTCACTCTCTCGTCTTCGATTTCTTCAACCTTATCTTCGAATTCTTCTGTTTATCCTTTTATATGTTCAGAGAATTTTTGTTCTTGCGATTTTCGCCTCTTTTTTTTTGTAAATCATGCCTCCGATGATGATCCAACTCATCGACGTCGATTCAGAGAAGCTGAAGGAAGCGAGGATGGTGGCTCGGAACAACGTCGTTAAGCTGAAAAGGTTGTTCGTGTTCGACCGAAAATTCCCGAGCGTGTTGAGGACTTACTCTTCCTCTTCGGAGAAATCCGTCGTCGAGCCGAGCTCCGTTTGTTGTTTGTGAATATCCTTTTGGACGCATGACACCGAATTTGTGAGTTGTTACCACAATTTTCTTTTAGCGTTAGTTTACAACTGCACAAAATTGTGCTATTGATCGTTTGAGAATCGAAACTCTGAAATTGTTATGCATTATTTAATTGTTTTTAAAAAGAAATTCTCGTGTTATACAAGTTATATTGCGATGATTATTTTGTTTAGTTTATGCTCTGCCACCTGCTTGTTCAATGTTCAGGATGAGTGTATATTGTTGCTATTGAGATGAAACTTGAGATTTAGCGTAGTGTATATTGTCACTTGCTGTTATTGCACAACTCATTGTTCAAACCAAAACCAAGTTGAATCTCAAGGAAATATGAGAGATTTTCAATAATTTAGTGATAAGAAACATTTTGGTTAATACGAATAGCACAACATGTTCCTATGTTGATATTTGCAGATAGGGAAACCTCTTTTGGAATTTTCTCTATTCTTGGACAGGCTTTCTGCTACTGAATAATCTCTATATGATTTGGATTGCTTCTTGATATAATATCTTCTCTGTATGATATGTTCTTTTATGTATGATGTATAATGTTTTTATATGATTAAAGGTTCTCTATATCATTTTGATTAATCAGTTTTAGATAATGAGTTTCCATATTTATAGTAAATATTAATTAACAAATCTTATTTCTTTATTTCTCATCAGTTCCGTGCATTATCTGATCAGTTGTATAACACACCTGATCACCACAAGTTTGTGAGACAAGTTGTGAACCAGGTTTGTTGTCTAGTGGTTTGTGTTTTATCATGCTTACTTGAATTTTAATATCTGTGCAGCTTTTTTGTGCATTATTCTTGGATTCTGATTGTTAATTGTCTTTCTAAACAGTTGAAGTCTCATCCAGAGATTTATGAGGGATATGTTCCCATGGAATATAATGAATATTTGGAGAAGATGTCTAAGTATTAATTAACACTCTTTTCTCTGTCTATCTACCTATATAAAAAATTTCTTTTGAGCTATCCGATATCTCCTTTTACTTTTATTCTGAATGAAACTAGGAGTGGTGAATGGGGCGATCATGTCACTCTTCATGCAGCTGCAAATTCGGTATGAGCAACAATATGGAATGAGATTATAAACTCAGTCATAGATGACTTTGAGGTGTTGATAATTTAAATGAAATAACAATGCCTAACAGATTTGTTGAGAGGTAGTTTTCTCTTCTTTCTTTTTTGCAGTTTCGGTCAGAAGGTTGTCCTGCACTTTGGATCTTGGCTGTGGTCCGTTATGTTTTTTCTGCATTGGAGGTTGAAGAATGATTGGAGGTATACTGGTTTGGATCAGATCCTACATTCATTGGCTTCTGTGTGATTGTTGGTTTGAGATCTTTAAATTCTTTTGGTTTGCAGGATTTGGATTGGGTCTTCTTGCTAGCTCTGTTTATGAATTAGATTTCTCAGCGACTAAACAAATATAGGAAAGAGCAAAGTCTATGGATCTTTATCCAACAGGACCTTGGTAATACCCTTCTCCTTGGATGTGGAGTCATTTTATGATATGATGCTAAATTTAAAACCATCTTTGTATGGTTTTGACTAAAGTGAAGGAAACAAACCAAAGCTTATTTAATTATATCCGATTCAAATTTTTTTATGTACTCATCATCGTAGTGGTATTTTTTATTTTAAAGTTTTAGGAAAAAATGGTACTCGTGTAAACACCCACATTATCCTCAACTGCAAGACTACAACTGTTTTTTTTGCTCTGCTTCCTTATGTAATTTGGATCTATACTGCTTGGAAAAGATTAAATGTTATTTCTTTGGTTGTAGGAACATTATCCGCCAATCTGGAATAGGCCCAGAGAAATTAATTAGGGAAGCAACTTGGCTATGAACTGGTATATAGTTGAGATTGATATGTATTTATTTTTAGAGACTTTGAAACCAATCTTGGACCTTTATCTCACAGCTTAAGCTTAAAAATCATTATTACACGTGTTGTTAAGTGTGTTCTATACACCAGCTATTCTTCTAATTTTTGTACTGCTTGTATGCAGGATAATGTAAATGCTTTGATAGGAAAATAGAGAAGGGAAGAATCAGCATTTTCCTGGAGAGAGATTATTGTTTCTTTAGCTTGTGGTCTTGAATTTTAGTGTTGTTTTGGTGAACTTTGTTGTTGTGTGTTGTAACTTTTTGCTCATTTTTATCAAAGCCTGGAAGCTTCTATTTTATCCGGTGTAAAAACTTGATATGAATACAAGAGATTTGAGTTGCCTAATCAATTTCTCTTGCAGAGCCATAGAATAAGATAAGAATTTACAGCTACTACTTGGACTTGAAACAGGGCACTTTATTTTGCTTGCAGCAGCAATGTAGCAAAGCATATTATTTTTATTGGTGTTCGAATTCAACTTTCTTAACCAAACAACTTTCTTTGTGTGTGCTATTTTTGGAGATTTAATTTATTATTGTTTTTCATTAATATTTTTTTTTGTAATTACAAATCAGCAAAATTTTTTACATTTTGCAAAAGATATAAATTGGTAACATTTTTTAAATGTTACTAATGATAGTCTAAAATGTTGCTAAATATATTAATTGGTAACATTTTTTAAATGTTACTAATGGTACTCTAAAATGTTGGCTTTTATACTACATTTGCTAAAATGTTACTAAATCCAAATGGTAACAGTTTTGCATGATTTAGCAACATTTTTCAAATGTTGTTAAATCTCAAATATGTTGTAGTGTAAAATGCAAAATAATACTGTCAGGAGACATTAATTCTTTTAATATCTGATAATTAATATTTGGGAGATTAATAATATTTTACCTATCGAGAAGAAGGATCATCCAAAAAAAAAGTCTAAAATTACGATTTAATTATCGTGTGTTGATTTCACATAGTGTGGGTAATCTTTTATTAATTTCAAAAATAAAAACAAATTAATGTATTTGTATATAAAAAGATAAATGAAAGGATAGTTTTTTAAAAGATATATGATACAGAATTATTAACTATCAATAAATTGACTAAAGTAAAAAAAAAAAAGAATTTTGGTATTATGTTCAAAATTTAAAGACTAAATAAGATGAATTGAAATTTAAAAATATATTTACAAAAAGTAAAAAAAAACTCAAAGAGGCTATACATATTTTTTTCATTAGTCAAATAATATTACTGAGGAAAAGTTGCACAAAAATTCACCTTTTTATGGATTAAGACAAGTACTCCACAAGAAAACTAATAAAATCATTAAAAAATATTTATTAGATATAGCATTAGTTGTCCATTTTAGGAACCAATAGTACTTCACGTCTAGTATTGACCTAATATTATTTTTGTATAATCTCTCTGATTGACTTGTAATTTTAAATATTCTTCGGGTGTTTTGAGATGGACCAATAATATTAACTTAACACTGAATTTGTGTGCCATATAATTATTTTAAGATAAATTCGTTTTCTAGTTACTAACCAACCGTGTGCCAGACAAATGAGTGTATACCCTTAACACATCACTTTCTACCCGTACAAGTATATATGTTTCAAATTTTTTTTTATATATGATGCTACAAGTATGTTTCAATAATTATATTTTTGGTGGGTGCAAGGGGCAACAGCCCCAAGACCAGAGAATACAAACTAGAACCATGGGAAGAAGGAATAATTATATATTTTTGTAGAGAAAATAATATTTATTTCTTCAAATTTACCTTCTACCGAACTTGGACTTGATAATGTTGCTCTTAAGATATCAACCTTATAATACTTTTATTTAATTTTGTAAAATATCAGTTATATAAATAAACAAATAGTATATAATTAAATTGAATTAGATAAATTTTAAGATAATAAACTTTATTGAAAAATAATACTCTCTCTGTTTCAAATTATAAGCAACAATGCACTTTTTTGTTCTAAATATAAACAATATTTATCAATTTTTAAATAAATTAAATGTTAATTTTTCAATTATACTCTTATTTATACCAATATTCATCAAAAACGATACTTTGGGGGGAGAGAATTTAAACTATTGAATATTAATTAAAATTACTTAATTTTAAAGTATTTCTTAATTTGTGTATTTTTATACTATGTTGTTTACAATGTGAACAAGAGGGAGTACAAATTTTATAAGTTATTATTATTTATTATTTATGTTCATTCATTATATATTCTGTGCCTACTTTTGTTTTTGAAGAAATATATTCCGTGCCTACTTGTTGTTTAACAAAAAATAATGAAGGGTTGTAACAAAAAAAAAAAAATAATGAAGGGGCTTTGTATCATAAAAAAATAATAATGAAGGGGCTCTTGATTTAAAGAAGAAACGGTGAAGGGGGTTTGGTGAGGTGTGGGGGGCGTGAAGCACTGTGAAGTTGTCGGCGACGGCTTGTAGGATAGTGACGTGTCAAAACACGTGTCGCCTTATAAAGGCCACATGCTGACGGAGCAAAGGTCCCACCACTGATTCGGTCTAAAAATTGCCGTCAGAAAAGAGAATCCAACCCAAACCAACCGAAAGTACTCAAACTGAAACTGTAGGGATTTCAGCCACGTGTCGTGGATCCCACTTGGAATTTTGCTCGTGGGCGTCTTTGGTTCGTTTTTTTGGATAAGATCGAATTGTCACGTCATTTCTTTCTTCCTTACCGTTGAGCTTTTTTTTATTTTGTGCGAATTCGTGGTGTCGTGTGGTGCTGTCTGCAATGCAATGCAACAAATTCGATTCCAACCTTCAACACTAGTTAAAGCTAAAGCTTTTTTTTTTTGTTACAATAGTTAAAGCTAAAGCTTTACACATAAAAAGAAAACCATTAATTATAGCATGCACTTGCACGTGATTTTACTAGTGACAATGTCATAAAATTTATTTTTTTAAGAAGTGTTTCAAGAATAATAGTTTAAAAATATAAAAATATTGAAAATGTAAATTCTCAAATTACCAATATACTAAAAAACAATGAATAAAAGCAAGACAAGGGGAATAAAAGTAATACGATAGTAAATATGTGATAAAAATAGGATTGTTATTAAATGTTAATTTTAATAAAAACTTTTCATTTATTAGCAATATAAGAAATATTAACAATATATTCTCTAACACAACATATCTTTTTCAACAATTTTTACCCTTGAATGAAGTTTACACATGGACTCACCAATTGGGCATTGGGCCGGGTCTCACAAAATAAGAAGTTGGATCTATATGATTTATTTTTTGGTAGGTAAAACACAGCTATTTTTGTCTATGTGATTTATTTGAACTCACATAAACTTCATCTAAATATTTGACCAAAAAAAAAACTTCATCTAAATAGTAAAAGTGTAAATGACCAAAAAAAGGGAGTAAAAGTGTGTTGAAAACAATGAATTAAATAATGTATTATTAACATTTCTAAAAAAAGTTCCCGTAAAAAAAATTCTAAAAAAAGATGGAAAATATGCTTTTATTATCTTTTTATTATCGGTGACAAAAGTTTTAGGAGATATTGATGAAAAAAATGAATTGTTTTATATTTATATATTAAGCATTTCTTCTTGTAATTACAACGTAATCAATCAAACAGCCTCTTTCTCTTTGACTTTGACCTCTCACAATCGCCGTAATTACCGCTGCATCAGTCACCTTAACTTCGGAGTCAAGTCACACATCCTTCGCTGCAAACAAACAAACAAACAAACAAGGGACAACAAAGGCACCAGAGGCCGACCCAGAGAGTGTGGAGGCCAGGCTCCACTCTATTAAAATGGGCCGCAATTTTGCCCATCGAGCCCAAATAAATAAATATATCAGCCCGAATCTGCTTGGAAAGGTTGGTGGTCCGGCCGAAAGCAAGCCCATTTCATTTATAAAATCTTGTAGTAAGGTCTTTAAAAAAACAAACACAAGTTTATGTTGACTCCTGGGCCTTGGGCTTTGTCCCTTGTTGAATGAAAGTTGTCTTTGACAAAAAAAATCACATGTTTACAAAAACTTAAATTATTGGATGGCTCTGGCTCTTTGGCTGCCTTTTTTCTCGGGGGTCCTCTTTTCTTGGTGTTTTCGTTTCTTGGAAAGGTTTCTCTGCTCAGTGGCAGAAAGTTAATTGTCTTTACATTTTTTTTGGTTGTATTTAGGTAAAGACTATTAAGTCTTGAGTGGGTAGTTGAAACTTTTTAGTTTCCAGAGCTTAGCTGTGCCTAATGTTGTTTTTGTGCTAGTGCATTTCTGGTTGTGGGCTGTATTGCCTGGCATTCTGGCCGCTTGTATTGGTTTGGGCCTCGCCCTCTTTCAATATATTCCTCATATTTGACCAATGAAAAAACACCAAAACCCATAACATATAATTTTAGTGTTTCTCAACAAGTTAAAAAGAGAGATTTCTCTAGGAAAAAAAAAAAGTACTTAAAAAGTATACAAAAATGTTATCTAACTGTAACTTTTTTTTTTTGGAAAAATCATCTAAATGCAACCCGCATCCTTTTTTAAATTATCTTAAGACCACACCTCATGTACCAGCAAAGTGTGGGTGTGGGTGTGGGTGCGGTGGTAACTGGTAAGTAAATCATATTCTCAGGAAGGACCAAAATTGAAATGGGGGGTGATATATCATATATGGTGTCACAATAATACTTGAAATACCTACGAAAAATGAACACACGTCACGTCCACATGAAAACAGTGCATCTGAGATGATAATTCAACTTAACTGCTGGTCTTTTAGAAATCGTGTTCTTCTTTTGTGGAACTACACCTCTATAGAGATTCCACTCCGGGACGAAGAGACCCGGGTTTGAAGTGATTGTATTTGTTGCACAATTCATGTGAATTCAATCAGTACTTTTGGCTGCGTGACAATTTGTGACGACATACACGGGTTACAGTTTCAGAGTAATTCATTCATGTGAACGAATTCAATACAATGAGAATGTCATCTTTTTTTGTCTCCAGGCAAAAGGTATTTGATGAAAGGATTTTATCAAAAAAAAAAGGTATTTGATGAAAGGAGTGAAATTTGGAAAAGGGCCGGGTGTCATCTTTATTGAGCAAAGAGATGGAGTAATAATTATAATATGCTTGGAAGAGTTTATTTACATATTATTTGAGCTTGTATCTTATGACATAAATAGTACTTGTGTAGATGTATACAAAAGCTTTGAAATGCAATTAAGGAAAAATAAAGTGCAATTATGAGAGTATACATACGAATTAGTAAAGGTATGAATCTAGTGTGGAATTGATGCTCTCCAATGATTTTGACCTTACATGCACTGTGTCAGTGTCACAAACATCGGCTTCAAAAATGATGCTTTTGTTTTTGCTATACTTGCCAATTTTCCAGAACAAGCACGTGCAGAAGTAAAATATTTGTTCCCATCAACTTCAGCCTTTTGAAGTTATTCGCTTCTTCTAGCCACACCGAGGCCCCTTTTGCTTTGGCATATGTTTGGATAAACAGTGATCAATAACGCTTGTTAGTACCAAAGTATCTTTTAAATAAGTTTGGGGAAGTTTCATCAATTCCCTTGTAAAGTCATAAGGAAATCGAGTTTAAAGCAAAGATCAGTATGAAAAAGAAAAACAGGTAACGTGATGATCTGGTAGATCATTCAGAACTTTAAAGCAGGACCCAATTATATTAAAATTAACTAGAATAATAGGGGGGGAAAAAATCTAAAACAGCATTATTTTAAGACTTAATGAGTCACTTAAGTATGTTTTTAATATATGCTCTTTTTTTATTACTTGTTATTAATATATTCTTTTTTTTTGGTCAAGTGTTAATATATTCTTTTTTTTTTTTTGGTCGTAGTATTAATATATTCTCTTACACACAGTTTTTAACACAATTTATATAATTGAGTGAAATTCATAATGTGTGTAAACGTAAATAGTAATGTACAAATCTTTTGGATTTGTTGGGCTCAAGCCCAATAGACCAGCCTAGTTGTGTCGGACAGAAATTAATTCTTGTGTTTGACCAAAAAAAAAAGAAATTAATTCTTGTCAACATTAGTCTTTTTTTTTTGTTTTAAAAAGTTTAGATTAGGGCAAAGACCGACTCCATGTAAGGCCAGAGCCAACCATAAACCTCTAAAAGGATTTATAGTGAAATTTACGGATCGTCTACCCAATCCACAATACAAATTTGCATTAGATGGGTTATAAACCACGGGGAAGCAAGATTGTCACCATTCGTCTGTAAATAGTTGTTTATTTTTAGAGAAATACTATATCCTCCTATAAATTAATCTATATATTCTCTTGCTACTTTATAAAGTAAGAAAGAGAATATAATTAATATCTTGAAAATATAAAAAATATTTAATAATTAAAAAAATTTATAAAAATAAAAGATAAGAATATTTAGAATTATTCTTATTTTTATATTAGTTTGAGTCACATTACCATGATTATCGTGCTATACTAAATTGTGTGGCTTTTTTCATAGCTTAAGAGCATATCCATCGTGGGTGCTTAATCAGGATGGAGCTTTGCAAGTATTGTACTTTAGTGAACTTCAGCGATGGACTTCTAATAGGTGAGGTATTGCAAGTATTGTACTTTAGTGAACTTCAGCGATGGACTTCTAATAGGTGAGGTACTTAGCAAGAATGGGTATCTGTGCAAGCACCGAGTGCTTGCACTGTTTGGTACTGTTTTGTGGGTCTAATTGTATTTTATAAATAAAAATAAGTGATGTGTAGTTATTAATAGAGTCCATTTAAGATTTTTTTTTTTTAAATGCTGAATTAGAGAAGTTAAATACCTATTAAATATTTCAATTAAAAAATTAAAAAATATAAAATATAAAAATATAAAACCCATTTAAGTATCTAAAAATAAATTTCTCCGATAGAAATGCTCTTGGTTTACAAGTTTAAAAGCAAATGTCCAGTCTACTATGAGCTGGCATCCAGTTAAAAGAAGAAAGCTGTTGCTCCTCTTCACTGTCTGGAAGGAGAGGGCCTTTTATGACAAATAATGAACTTTTGTTTTCGTTTCACTTGTCTTGTCGATAGAAAGGTTAAGGTATACAATTGAATTTTAATATTAAGTATTTTTCTCGTTTAACTTATTGATAGGTAGGCTTGGGTATGGAATGAATTTTAATCTTTTGAACACAGTTTTTTAAGAGTCAGAAATTTATCTATTTGTTCTTCTTTCAATTTTTTCTATTATAATGTTTTTAAGAAAATAAATATAATAAATGCTACTCTTTTTTATTTGTATATCATATTTATATTATTTATTTTCTCTAAATACATAGTAATAAAAAAAATGAAAAAAATCTCAACTCATTTTCTTAGAGTGTATTTGAGAGTTTTAAAAAAAAGAGAAATAAAATGAAGAATTTATAGGAATATTTTAATTTTATAAAATTAAAAAAAATATATAAAAAATATTTTAAAACCTTTTAAAACTCTTCTATTCTATCCAAAAACTCTTCTATTTTTTCCATGACTCTCAAACATACCCTATATTAAAAAACAAACCGGGTACAAATCAAAACACAACTACTAACTCTCTGTCTCTTTCTTCCCCTCCATCTCACTCCGCGGAGTAAAACAAAATATGATTGCAATACACATACGACAAAATATTCCACGGCTTATTAATTGTAATATGATATGGAGTAAATCGACACTTTTGTCTATGAGAGTGTCGAGTAGTATTGCTTTACTTTTGATCTCTAATAAATACGAATGAGTTATTATGGTTTTTAATTATTAATTATCAGTTATTTTAGTTTTTAAAAATAATTATTTATTATTATTTTAGTCCATTAGAGTAATTATCTTTAAAAATAATTATTTTCTTGATAACAAAGACTAAAGTGATTAATTTATATCTATTAGAGATTAAAGTGACCGTGTGAGACATTTTCAAAGACCAAAATAATCGTTTATGATATGATATATGATATAGGGCTATAAGCGATGTTGGTACTAGTCTAGGAGGACTATCGTGCTATATTTAGGGTCTGTTTGGATTGGCTTATGCAGAGTTTATAAATACAGCTTAAGATTAATTCATAAGTTGTTTTAGGCTTATTTTTCATAAGTTACCCAGAATAGCTTATCAAAACAGTTTATGATTTATATAAAATAAATTTTATTATATTTTTTTAATTATAAAAATAACTTATATAATTTACACTATAAATAATAGATAAACTTGTTATCCAAAAATGACTTTAGCAGCAAAAGAGAGTTACTTAAGAATAAAATGAAAATGGTGAATATAGGTGGACTCTCTAATTCTAATAATCCACTACCACCCATCAAATCAAAATAAGGCCTTAACCTCGAAAAAGGTACTCTACCACGCTTATCCCTCTGAACACGTCCTTATCTTCACCCCACTCCTCGTTAAAAAGGGTTCTTTTTTATCTTTTCTATGCCAAATGTCCCTACTTCCTAATAAAGAATTAGTTATTTAAGTTAAATTTTTGAGCTTCTACCTGTCTGTTACCCCAATTTTCTTAAGAATTGTTTATCGAGATCTGATCTCCAATTTCTAATTAAAGTCTTCTATCTTTAGGTTATCCTAAGTCTTGCGCTGGGTCTAGGGTGGATCAGCTTTTAAATGGTTCATGTGGACTATTTTTATTAACTGTTGGATTAATTTTTTCATCATAGTCTTACCATACACCTTCAACACTGTATTTTTCCCATCATTCCGTCACTCTATTCCTCTGTTCAACCCAACAGTCGCGATGCCAAGAGCAGCGGCTAACAAGGCGACCTGAACGAGGAGGAATGAGAACGACAGCCGTGACAAGTGCCGGGAGCGCGGCGGAGGCCAACACGGAGGGGGAAAGCCGGCCACCTCCTGCAACAGGTTGAGCAAGCCAAGCTCCTCGTCCCTCACTGTCATCTGTCGGATGAATCTCAGTCTCTCACTCGTCTCTCTCTCTCAGAACCCTAAATTTCAAATCCATGTTCCTTCCTTCTTCTTCTTTTTTTTTTTTTGGGGTTAAACTTTTTACAACATAAAACACACACATTGATCCAAATTTGCAAAATCAATGGCATATTGATCCACAGCGAACGGAACAACACTCAATGGCAAGTGGCAATGTGAAATGGCAAGTGGCAGCACTCATTGATCCAAATCTATGGACAATGAATGACGTGAAATGGCAAGTGGCAACAATTAATGGCACATGAAACACACATTGATCCAAATCTAGAACAAGAACAACACTCAATGGCAAACGACAACGTCAAACCCCATCGGAACTTCTTTGCGGGTGTGGAGGACACTGTCGTCATGGACCTTGCGTTATTCCTTCACCATTGCCATGGATCTGCTCCACCGCCACCATGGACTCTACGTTCGCGCCGTCGTCGTCGATTCCGTGGAGAACGACGACGGGGTTGAAGGGGGTGGATGTCGGCATCATGATAGTGGGAGAAGGTGTGATTGCTAGCTAGGAGGTGATAATCTGGATAGTGGTGGTGTTGGTGGACAGTGGAGGGAGGCCACGTAGGGAGGAGAGTGACATGGAGGTGGAGCCGTGCGTGGAGACAGGTTGGGGGAGGAGTGGGGTGGGGTAGGGATTGTGTGAGTAAGGATTGAGTTATTTTTTTTTTCCAATTGATCTGGGCCATTGATTTTTTTTACTAATAAATCTAGTGGTTATTAAAGTTTTGAGAAAGTTTTTCAATCAGTGATTCACCATGGAGCACTCACTAATTTTTCAATTAGTGGTCTACCCTAGAATCCACCGTTAGTTTTAGTTGTCAAACATGTTTTACCCCCTAAAAAATATAATTATACTCTCTTTTTTCTGAAAGATAGTTAAATTATATTCTTTTTTTCTCATGTTAAAATATACATTTTTAAAAAAAAATAAATATATATTACTTAAGTTTATTTTAACATAAATGAATCTTTTTAATAGCAGTAAACAATTTTGAACAATCATTTTATAAACAAATTTTTTTTTTATAATTTTTAATATCGCCGAAAACTATTATTGAGAACTTTATTATTGATTTTATAATTTTAGAAAATAAAATAAAATTTTAAATACTCTTTTACTGATTTAAGAACTTTGATCAAAATCTATACTTTTTCTTTAATTTTTTCATAGTTGATAGTATGGGTTCAAAACTATATATTAATAATATTAGGAATAAAAGAAAAAACAATAAATACACAAAATAAACTTGATTATATTAAAATGGATTAAAGTGTAGTATATATTACTTCTCACAAGAGAGAAATATATATTTTAACAAAAGAGGAGAAATTAATGTAATTCAAGCTTCTCTAAGGGGAGAGAAGTGCAATTTATCCAAATATAAAATATGAGGAAAGTTGAAAAGAGGGGTAATTTTTATTTGATTGAGAAAAAAATAGAGAGGAAAGTATAAAAGTATAGTTTTTTTGGAACAAAAGTAACATTTTCCTTTTCTTTATCCGAGTAATAAAAGATTTTTTTTTACTCTTTATTTCTTTTATTTCTTCTTCATATACCCAAAAAAAATATAAGAGATATCTCACTCTCATTGGTATTATCAATCAAAGAATATTCAATATTTTTTATTAAGTATTTGTTTAATATAACAAATAACAAATATTTATATTTGAATATATAGTATATATATGTTATATGTAAGTAAAGACCCTGGTAACAAAACTCATACTTTAATATAAGCAAGAAAGCAACACTTTTGATAGTGATCATTCAAAAATAGTTTTTTTTAATAGAGAATAATATGATATTGCAATACGTACTTTTATAAAATAATCTAATCGATGATATATAAGAATCTTTTTCATTCGTGTGATTATAAAATATTTGATTTAGTATTATAAATGTCAAAAATAAAAATTGAACAAAAAAATAAGAGGGTAGGTAGTAGATTCTCTCTCAATATATAAACTGATGAGCTAGCCTTGTTAACTTTTATAATCAAACTAATATGTGCTGCGGGGTATACATACTCCAACTTTATTAAGGTTGAAAGGGGTTTGGCACCATTCACAGTTGGCCTGAATCTCTGCCAAGGTTCCGTTCGGTTTCGGTTTCAAGTTTCAAACTTTTAATTTCAAACGAAGCCATTAAACGTACCAGGTGGTCTTCTTATGACCCTTCGTCCATGTTCCTCTTGTCCTTGCCATCCGTTTCGTTGCGTTGCATATAATAAATACTTCATTGTCGTCTTCCTTCACCTACACCTTTCTTTTGCGATTACTTGTCTGTACTTCCATATCTTTTCTTGCAGACACCAGGGATTTCATGCGTCATCTTTCTTGCATACACCGGCGATTTCAAATCTTTTAATTTTTTATTTTTGTCTCGAAATTTTAACTGTTTTAAAATTTTAAAAAATAATTTATCACTTTTTTTTAACCGTATCTTTAATATAATTAATAATTTTGAGTAGAAAAATAATTAAGATAGTTGATAATAATGAATAATAAATAAAAATATATTAGTCTAAAATTTGTCCAATTAATTATTTCTTAATTTGTGTGTCAAAACCTTAAATCACCAAAGTTTTAAACCAGAAAGAGTAGTAAATATTTGTCTGTGTATACATACACTCCCTTATTTAGTGATGTTTGGCATCAAACCTAATTAAGAACCCATTTCATATATGAAAGTTGTGACACTCTCACTTAATACACCAGTTATGTACATGTAAAATTTTAAAAACACCAAATTTGTAAGATTAGAGAAATACAATTTAATTTTGAATTTTTCTGTCAAACTTTTTAGACTGAAACGTAAATAATATAAACCACAATCATTAAAGAAATAATCGTAATAAGATCATCATAGGTGTATCGTCTGGGCAAGAAGACCACTAACCTAACCAAGGGTTGCTCCCACCAGGCTGCGCCCTCGAGCGACGGCAGCAAGGTTCGACTGACCAACACAACAAGGCTCAAGGTGTACTAGGTCAAACCATAGGAGGAAGCAACCGGCCTAGGCATGGGGGGTTCATCTTCGGCGTATCAATTAGGCACCAATCAATGATACTGTACCGTTCGGAGATCTCGACCGAGTATATACGTCATCGCCTACCGAGATCCGAGTCAGCACCAACAAGGAGCATTTATGGCACGTCATCAAGTAGACCAAATCCCCCGATTGTCTCTCACACATTTATGGACCAAACAATATAAAAGGAGACTTATAGCACCAAGAGGAATGAACTCACTCACTCACGTTCACATCTCACCCGGGGTGGTCCTCGGTCTCAACACCAAGAGCTTGGGGGTCCATTTCCATACATGAACAATGGCGCCCACCGTGAGGTCTCGGTAAAACTCTTCCCGACGGCCACCACACAAAGAGTCCACGACCTCTCTACCAAGTAGCTAAGATGGTGCTCTATTGAATAACCTTGTCATGTTGAGATCGCATCACTCCGGTCACTACCAACGACATCCCAATCAAATGGGAGGAAGAACTACCATCTTATTATTGCCGCAAAGATAAGTTTTTCTACCACATTTTTCCTTCTATATATTTTTTTGTATCATCTACATGATCAGTTTAGCATGAGTTTTGCCCATATTAAGTTGATTACGGATTCACTTGTATGTCGATGTTCTTTGTGCGTGTGTCTAATAGATCTATGACGAAATCAATGTCGAGAGTCGAAACTTGCTCGGGGCGGAGTTGACTTTCTTATTCTCGAGGTGTTTTGTGTCAAACGTAGATGTGAAGAACCCGGAACAAATCTAGGAGCTACCACTAAACGCTCATTTTGTTTCATGATTTGTACCACTTGAGACAAGTTCATTACTTTCTTTATTCCTTCACCAATTAACTTCACACTTTCTTTCCTTCCAACTTTTCACAAGCCGAGTTATTGATTAAAATGAATGCAAATATGTGACTCATGTTGCTTTGCTTTGCTTTGATTTTACCTCGGTTTGTTACTGCTATTGTCATTAATTAAGAGTTTCTTCTATAATCAAAGGTGATCTCGCATAGTCGGAATAACAAATAATTCTTAAATTGTTAAGCTTATTAGTTTTAATCACAACGGTTTGAATTAATTTACATTTTATAATCGTTTCATTTAAAAAATACCGTAAAGAGTTTGGTGGTGCTATATGCTAAAGATTTAATATTGCAGTTGGTCATATCTCATTACCATTATTGTGTTTTTTCATTGTGATTTATTTACCAAATTTACTGCTTTCCTTTGATTAATTGATTGATTTCTATTTTATTTACTTCGATTATTTTGATTGATTTCTATCTCCAATATTATCAATCGCTGTCACTATTATTACGCTTATTATAATAATTTGATTAGGATATTTTGTTTTTGGTTTTAAAGCATAATTGACTTTATTACTATGGGAAACCATTGTAAATTGATTATGGCATTATTATATCCTTAATGATTATTAATCACGCATTATATCCTTTATTATATCACTGATTATGACTGTTCCAAAATGTTCGGTTACTTGCTATTTTAGTGATAAGTTTTAATGGAGAGTTGCACCGAATTTTATTATATCCTTTTTAAATTTTGCTAAGATATGAAAGGTTCTCTTGAAATTTGTGTGACAAAATATTCAAATTGTTTGTTTAGATGATAGTGTAGATTATTCTTATATTTTCAAATCGGAGTTCATTTCCTCCATCACCTTTTGCTTTATTTTATTTCTGTTATTTAATCACGTTTAGCTATTATGTTTTGCTAGGTATTGCTAGTTTATATCCACGTTTCATGTTATTTTGATTTTTGGGTTTTGCCTAACTTCTCCATTTGATTTTATGCTACAATCTCTTGATTTATATTTTGGTTTCAAAATATACATGATTTACTAGTTTTAATGGTGATTTGTGTCGAATTTAAATATAAATTTATTACTTTTGATTTGTTGTCATTGTGATTTGCAATAATCAAATAATTTTTATAGCAATTTATTACTAGTTTAAAGGTAAATCGACTTGATTTATCAATAGTTTTAATGAAATTTGCTAATATGTTGTTCGCATTCATTATTACTATTTTTGTTATCACATCTGGATTTGGCATACTGCAAATTCGAAAATTCAATTGTTGTGCATATAGTTTCGACTTTAACCTTAGAAAATTACTTAATTGATTATTAATTTAATTTCATCATTTAATTAAATTTGGTGATGATGATATGCTAATGATTGGACGTTACAATACCTAATTTCATTACCATTCTTATTTTAAAATTTATGAATCTATTACCGTTACCGTATAATTTGTTCTAATCAAATTTGAAAATGCTAGTGTTATATATGGCTATCTTTTATTACTTTGATGTTTACTTTATTGTTACTAATGATGAATAAAATGAGACATGTTCCAGAATCACCCGTGCTCCCATACTAACTCATGCCGAGTTATTTACTAAGACCCATTGCGAGGTCACATACACAGAGGCTAGCCGATTTATACATTAAAGCAAGCGCTTACAATTACCACCATACCCAAACATCAGTTCTCCCAGAAAGAACCAAGCACTCAAAAAAAGAAAAAAAAAGGAAGAAGAAGAGAAAATAAAAGCTTATTGGGAGTATACTGTCAAAACATCAAGTTTGGGATATACAATACCTACCAGGCGCAGTCGTGTCTGGGCCGGGCAAACGCGTCGTAAAAGGGCAAACGTTGTGCTCGGTTGAAATAACAAAGGACCAGGCGCGTTCGTGCTTGGCCCGGGCGTGTAACACGCTCGGTGATGACCGAAAGGTCATGTTTTTGGCATGGGGCAAACCAGTACATTGATCGATGGAAACTTAAAGCTATACTTTACTGCTTATCGAATTATTAGTTGAACTCAGTAGAATTCATAAATTATGTTTTTCACGTTTTTCTATCTAACGAATTTAATCTAAGTTAACATCGCAGGTGAAACAGTGACATTACTCCTAAATATCGGTTGGTCAACATTTCATAATACCATAGGGTTGTGCACTTAGTTCATGTGCATTCATGCATCAAGTTAAACATCACACTCATGCATTATATATAGTCGCATGCTTTTGGAAGTTTACTTAGTTCATACCATTCATACATCAAGTCTACCATGGTCGTTCGACGAATCTAGACGTTTTTCTAGCGACTAACCAATAAAGAGGGGAGAACGAGAAGGCAGGAAGGAACAGCTCAGAAGCCATAAACAATCCAGGGATCATTCTAAACTCATTACTCGTTACATCAGTGTCATTTATCAATCACAGTTATTCATTAATTGCTTTTGCCACAGTTTTCGAAGCGACCATCGTAACAGAAGTTGGAGAGCAGTGGGCTTGATCGCCAACAAAAGAAGCGTGGATGACCAGCGGAGGAAGCTGACAGATGAATAAGTTTGGATGACCTGGTAGAACTCGAAGAAGAAGCACAGAGCTCAGAGATATCCTAAAGAAGTGCCGACTAAGCAATCACATATTTGAGCCCCTTCGCCTTTCAGGCTTGGAGCTCGTGGGGCTATGTACCGTCCGGAGATCCCGATCGAGTATACATGTCATCGCCTACCGAGATCTGAGTCAGCACCAGCAAGGAGCATTTATGGCGCGTCATCAAGTAGACCAAATCCCCCGATTGTCTCTTACACATTTATGGACTGAGCAATATACAAGGAGACTCAAAGCACCAAGATGAATGAACTCACTCACTCACGTTCACATCTCACCCGAGGTGGTCCTCGGTCTCAACACCAAGAGCTCGGGGGTCCATTTCCATACGTGAATAGATACTCTATCCCGTAATGTCAGTACTATCGATTATCACCCACGATTCCATTATCCAGAGCATTATGGCTCCCTCTAGATAGGTTAGATAGGGCCTCAGAGGCAATAGGCAAGACAAGTGACACATTCTGAGTGGTTAGAGTTAGACTCTAAACTCACATTGAGAAAGGTGTCTTGACCTAGCTACATATTGCGTAAGATAAACATAAACATCAAAGTCTAGCCTTGTGGAACCATACATGAGACTACATCCCTAGGACCCTTTAGACCATCTCCAAAGGAGCACCTAAAATTGGTGCTTAAATGGGTCTCACATTGCCACATCACTCATTTTTACATTTTCTAACACAAGCACCCAATAAGAACTCAACCCCTCCAACCCAACAATTTTAAAAAATTTACTAAATGAGTCCCACCAATAACTCCACATTCAATTAAAACCCACAAATACATGTAGGATCCGTCAAGAGAGAGGAGAGAGAAGGTGCTTGTAGAAACACCACTCCCTATTAAGTATCTTCAATTTTTCCTCTCAAATAGAAGTGCTTAATAGAAACCCTCTAAATACTCAACAGAAACCCCCTTGGAGATGCCCGTAGTACACTAGATATATGATACTCTAGTTCTCGCACACCTTTATCTATTGCTTTTTATATATCTCACAATAATTATTGATCAAAATTTGATATTGAATTAATTATTATTTTTTAATCTTTAAAAAACACAAGTCAACAAAAAAGCATTTTTTTTTCATTTCACCAATTTTTTCTCATGTCACTTAATTATAATAACGAAAACAAAGATACATTTAAAAAAAAATTAATACCTTCTCAAGAAAAACATAGATGTTTCAAAAGATAAAATAAAAAGCAAAGTAGAAAGAAAGCCGCAAGAAACAAATTTTTTTTTTGATGAGTACAGTAAAGTGAGTGGTGGAGGCGCATAAGTGAAAAATCCTTTTACCGCAAAACAAAAAGTAACAAATTATAAAATGATCAGTTAACCTTTGCGAATCAAAAAATTAATACACTAATAATGAGGCTAACTCTTCTAAATATCCATTTTAGAGTTTAAAGTAAATAATTTTAATTATTAATAAAAAAATTAAAAATTAATATTATAAAGACATGTATAATAATTTTTTTTTATTTTTTATTAATAGTTAAAATTATTTAATTTATACTTTATTTATTTTAAAATAGTCAAATCCACTAATAGTCACATCAAATCAAATTCCTTTTCAGTTTAAGTACATCGTATTTACTTGTCTGGATGTATGCTGAAGGTCATTTTCAAAATGAATAAATACAAAAATTATTCATATAAAATAATATTAATCATGGATAGATCGCATTATCTTTCCCCATTCATTTAACACTTTACTAGCTCACTGAACTAATTTCATTTCTTCAGCAATCTTTTCTTTCTGGCAGTTGCAGCAGAGCTTGTAAAAGAAAAATGTTACTTAGATATCTATTTAAGTGTATATATTTTAAGTGAAAAAGAGATAAAAGAGAGATAAATAATATATGTGATAGGTAATATAATGTGACAAAAAAAGAGAGAGATAGAGATAAGAGATATTATATAGATGGTAAAAAATTTTAAGTGTCCAAGTATCATTGTTGCTTATAAAAAGCGCTCACTCGTCCAAACCCATGTTACGCACACAGAGAAAACCGAAAACCCAACCCAAAACCCAACCCACAGAAATCGAAGGGGCGCGCGCAATGGGAAGCCACGCCCATGGCTCTTCATCATTCTCGAGCCTCCGCGCGTACCTCCGAGCCGTCACCCACACTCCCTCCCGGTTCGCTCGCCGGTCCGTTTCGGTCTCCACCTCCTACGAAGAGATGAGCAGGGTTCGAGCCCGCTCCGGTTCAACCATGCGCAAGACCCTCCGCTGGTTCGACCTAGTCGGCCTTGGCATCGGCGGAATGGTCGGCGCCGGCGTCTTCGTCACCACCGGTCACGCCTGCCGCCTCTACGCCGGCCCCGCCGTCGTACTCTCCTACGCCATTGCCGGCCTCTGCGCTCTCCTCTCCGCCTTCTGCTACACCGAGTTCGCCGTCGACATGCCCGTCGCCGGCGGCGCCTTCAGCTACCTCCGCATCACCTTCGGTACTAATACCTCCCTTCTTTCCATCACCATCACAATATTGAGAGTCTCAAATCGACTAGAGATATGATTATTGTAGTCTTTATAAGTCATGGTTCACCTTACAAACCAGTTTTATGACGTCGTTTTCTCTTCGCAGGCGAATTTGCAGCATTTCTCACCGGCGCTAACCTCGTGATGGACTACGTGATGTCCAATGCCGCCGTCGCTAGAGGCTTCACGGTGTACTTCGGCACCGCAATCGGAATCTCCTCCTCGAAATGGAGGCTCACAGTGCCTTCTCTTCCCGAGGGCTTCAACCAGATAGACATCGTTGCCGTCGCCGTTATTTTGCTCATCACACTCGTCATTTGCTACAGGTTGGTTCTTTCTCGATCCTCCACTACTCTTTACACACACAATGGAGCTTCATTCTCAATCACTAACTGTGTTTTTCGAATTCAGTACGAGGGAGAGTTCGGTGGTGAACATGATATTGACGGCGCTGCACATACTATTTATAGCGTTTGTGATAGTGGTAGGGTTTTGGAGAGGGAGCTGGAAGAACTTCACGGAGCCCGCTAACCCGGAGAATCCGTCGGGGTTCTTCCCGCACGGGGCTGCCGGCGTTTTCAAGGGTGCAGCGGCTGTCTACCTCAGTTACATTGGGTACGACGCCGTTTCAACAATGGCGGAAGAAGTGAAGGACCCTGTGAAAGATATCCCCGTGGGCGTGGCGGGATCGGTTATCATCGTCACTGTCCTTTATTGCCTTATGGCTGCTTCAATGTCCAAGCTTCTCCCTTACGACATGGTAATACTCTTATTTATTTTATATTTGTTTATGTGTTATTTATTGTGGCAAGGCGGCATGAGGAGTGTTACGTGTAAGGGTGGTGAAATGATTTTGTTGTTGTTGATTTTTGGATCACGCAGATCGATGCCGAAGCACCGTTTTCGGCGGCGTTCAGTGGGAAATCGGACGGTTGGGGATGGGTGTCTCGGGTGATAGGAGTGGGGGCCAGCTTTGGGATATTGACGTCGCTGTTGGTGGCGATGCTGGGTCAGGCTCGTTACATGTGTGTAATCGGACGCTCCAATGTGGTCCCTTCTTGGTTCGCGAAGGTCCACCCCAACACCTCCACTCCCGTCAACGCCTCCGCTTTTCTTGGTACATTACTGCTCCTCTTCTCTTCCCCGCCCTTCTTCATTACTACTAATTATCATTTACTATTCAGGATAATAATCATAATCATAATAATGATGATGTTTTATTGTTTGTGTAGTCTTCTGATTTAATTAATATTGAAAAATTTAATAATATATGCTCCTCATCCTGTGTGTTTTTTCCTTGGTGATTTGTGTGGCTGGTGTAAATGGTTTTTGGTTGAGTGCTTGACACTGTTGAGAAAGGGAGGGGGGACCCACTTCAACAATATAGGCATAGCCTCTGGCTGAGGTGAGATTGAGGGATTTGTGTGGATACTCTGTTGGGTTTTGTGATAAGATTAATATTTCCTCATTAATGTGAATGGGGGAGGTGGTTCTCACCACATTGTCACCTTGACAGTGAAGGAGATTGAGGCTTATCTATAATCTATACCACTGTGCACCACCATCATTCTGGTGGTTGGCCGGTTGTTTATAGCTCAATAAATGCATATATAAAGACAATTCAAGATTTTAAGATTCTCTTTGATCCTACATGATAGCTGTTTTTACTGCCGGTGATTCTTGCATTTATATAGTATCCGTTTGTTTTAGATTTTGGTAGAATTGTGTTTGAAGAATTGATTTTAAAAAAATTGTATTGAGAAGAATTGATTTGTGTTTGGTAATGATATTTTAAAAGTGTGTTCAAAATAATTGATTGTGTTTGGATAGAATAAAGTAAAATCACTTTTGAGAGATAAAATTACCAAAAGTGAATTCACGTTAGGAAACCTCTCTTAAACACACTTTTATCCAACGGAAGTTCATATGCTCCAATCTAAAGCACTCTCATAGTGGCATTGGTGTAAGCAGATTCAATTAAACTCAATACTATAAGCAGAAGAAGCGTGCAATTGACTAGTCTAATTGGCATCATGCAAAGAACACCTATCAAAAAAAGGAGGGGGTGGCCGAAAGAGACATGTTTTAAATTTTTAATTAATAAATAATGGACATATATACCGCTTTTCACCTGGATAATCGTAACAAAAAACTGTATCTTTATTTTGAAAATGAAACTGGGTGACGCACTCCAAAACAATGCTGTGTGGGAAAGGTTATCATCCCATATGGGTGTCACATGTTTTCTAGGCGTGTTTTCCTTTACTTTTGTATTATAATAATATGGTGCCCTCCGCACTCCACCTCGGTATGGTATTGTGTGTGCCCATTCCGTCCTTTGCACGGAGTAGCTCGAAATCACGTATTCTGTAAATTAGTATATGGATTAAGATCAAATAGATGGAAGGACAATGACAACTGTGTGAAGCGTATTGCTGTCATGCTGTGTGGCTTAGGATGGAAATATGTGTGCATCATTCACTGATGTAAATTAATAATTTTTCTGAATGTGACACACTGCTATCTTTTTCAACTCATATTAATTAGGAGAATATCAGAGCATCTCACATGGAAGATATTGGTGGTTTTTATTGATTCTACCCCCACTATTGGATGAGTTGATATATTCCTCTTTGATTGGAAGAATCATTGACTGATGATGACCTTAGGTAGCTAGTTAAAGTTGGCCTCAATGATGGATTTCCATGATTTTATGCTCTGTGGTGCATTTTGACTTCTCTCACAGTCTCTTATCCAAAATATTCCTCTTTTCCTCTCCCCTCTAGGCTTATTTTGTTTTGAGTGGAAAAAAGCATGAATATCAAAGCATTATTGAGCATTTCTGTGGTCATGTTTTTTTCTCATATATTCCGCATATAATCTTCTCCCCTTGCTTTTATCAGGGATCATCACAGCAGCAATAGCCCTTTTCACTGACCTTGATGTCCTCCTCAATCTGGTGTCCATTGGTACCCTCTTTGTTTTTTACATGGTGGCAAATGCTGTGGTCTATAGACGTTATGTGGCTACAGGGACAACCAATCCATGGCCTACATTGTCCTTCCTCTGCTCCTTTTCCTTTACCGCCATCATGTTCACCCTTATTTGGAAATTCGTACCCAATGGAAGGCCCAAAGCAGGGATGCTCAGTGTTTGTGGTGTGATTGCTGCTGCAATCTTGCAACTTTTCCATTGCATGGTCCCTCAGGCACGGAAGCCAGAGTTCTGGGGTGTCCCACTCATGCCATGGATACCCTCCATATCAATCTTTTTGAATGTGTTCTTGCTGGGATCACTTGATGGGCCATCCTATGTTCGGTTTGGATTCTTTTCTGCCGTCGCTGTTCTGTTCTATGTCTTGTACAGTGTTCATGCCAGCTTTGATGCTGAAGGGGATGGTTCTCTCGGTCAAAAGAATGGTGAAATCCACGTGGAATCAAGAGAAAGTAGTGAGGAGGACCCAAGTCTCAAAGTGTAGATAGATGGTTAGATAAAGATATAATCTTTGGTTAATTATTTATTATGTCTTTGAATTTTAATTTTAGGAGGGTGATATATTGATGACTTCAGCCTTTTAGGATGGTTGGTTGATGTTCACTTGGAACAACCGAAAAACAAGGATGTGGGGAGGGAGAATTATGTGAAATGGAGAGATATTGAATTAAATTAATAGAAAATTAAAATAGGCTGCAACTTTTGTAGAATTGGCGAATTGTATAGTTAAAAGGGCTGCTTAGGTGGCGAATGGTGATCCCTTTTGTAAATTCTCTGGCTCATGTTATGTTATTATCCCCAAAGAAAAGAAAAATCTCGGTTTGTTTATCCTATATCAACTCTGATCTGACTTCTTGCAACAGCTAAATTTAAAGAACACGGGTTGAAAAGGACTGTGCCACATGAATGCAAGTTGTGATGCGTCTAGATTTCTGTGTGGTCTTTGTGGGTAGAGGTGTCAAAATTGGCCGGCTCGTATCCGTGTTTTAGGCTGAGTCGGGCATTATAATCATAGGTCCAAAATAGATTGGGCTGTTTTGGCCTGGTATGGGTTTGATTTTTTTTGTACTTTCATGTTATTTGGGTATTTTTTTCTTTGTAAAAAATGCAGGTTAGGTTGGGCTCGATCGAGCCACTAAATATGTGGCCTATGAAAAACATGAACTGGTCTGCTCTAATTTTGTAATTTGACCTAACGGGTCAGGCTGGTTGGCCCGTTTTGACATTTCTATTTGTGAGCATGATTGAGGGTGTAAATGGTAGTATATCTTAATAATGGCATTTGGAATTTTATCTGAGAGGACCATTATGCTATATGGCCATGCGGTCTATTTTAAGAGATAAAAAGGCATGTAATATGACAAAAGTGGACTTGATGTCACTCTGAAAAGAAGAAATATGAAAGGGTTATATAATGCTCCGCTATTGATCACATAATTGGTGTTGATTCATTCATCATTAGCATAAATTGAGAAAATTGGAAGGAAAAAAACAAAAGAATCCAAAGATTGACGACATCCTGTAATTTGATAGAGACGAATTTGAAGTCCGTTTTATCTTCTAATTGTGTTGTCACATCGTAATGGCAAGCATTCGTAAATTCTTCCTCCTTTGAGAGATCAACAGCAGATTTAATATTGAATAAACAGTCACTTTGGTCCCTGAGAGTGTCAGGCGGTGTCACTTTGGTCCCTGACAGATGCGAAACTCAAAAAAGGTCCTCAACTGTCATCTGTTAGTCATTTTGGTCCCTAAAAGTGATTACTTACTGTAATATTGGTCCTTGAAAAGTGATTACTTTCTGTCATTTTAGTCCTTAAAAGTATTACTTAGGGACCAAACTGAAAAACGTTTGTCTCTCTCAGGGATGAAATTTTAATTTCCTATCTCTCAGGGACCAATGTGACACCGCCTATATCTCTCAGGGACTAAAATGACCTTTTACTCTTTAATATTTTAGTTTTATAGTTATAATATATATATATATATATATTTTGGATAGAAATATAATAATTATATATTGACACTATAAGTAAATCTTAAATTATATTTATGTTATTATATCTTAATACTTAATATCACTTCTTATAATTTGTTTACAGGGGAAGATAGTCAAATATAATTGTAAGCCTATGTAGAACTTGGTCAAACTTTTATTAATATTGATTTGTCAATATAAGTCTTTAATAAAGTATCTTCATATTTTTTGCCTTTTATATTAGATGGTTCCCTTTCTTACATAAATTAATAAATAGATTCCCTTCAAATAAATAAAACAAAATTACTCGTAGTGTCACAGATACTAAATATTTCCAGTTAATTATTTGATGAGATGATATTCTTTTTTTTGAAAATTTTCTTTTATCTTTTGTAACTAAATATATATTGTATTAAAATTATGACCAGCTATTATTAAGAAAAGTGAATATCAAGTTGATATTTTTTTATTAATTTTAAAAGTCAGATCGTGTCATTACTAATTTTAAATAATGAATCTTATTATTCTAGCCATTAGATTAAGAGTTCTCAGAAGTACAGTAAGTATATAAAATTTCATATAACTTAAAAAATAATTTTTATTTTATCACATCATTTTATTTAAAATATAAATAAATATCATTATAAAGTTACATATCTAGAATGTCTGTTTCAAATTTTCTGCACACAATCATCAGAGGAATATAATATGGTCATTGATTAATTTTATATTTCATAAAAAACTATTAAATAATACAAGTGTCCAAATTAGTTGATATCCATTGTCAACAAGGTGACACTTAATATGGGAAGGTGAGTTTTGCTCTCATTAATGGGAATCCAGTCACTTACCTACTATAATAGGTTTAACCAGCTTTTTTATAATTGCACTGCACCCCCTGGAACATTTAATAACTGCAAATACAGATATTGATTAGTTTAATTTAATAGGTAGTTATTAATTAGTGAGATTGTTAAAATACTCAGAAGTTTGCTCCCATTTTACAGAAATAGCGAGGTGGATGATGTAAGAAGAGATTTGAGGGAGGATTCACGGCGGCCATGGCAAATGGAAGAGAAATAGTGATACATCGTCGTTGCAAGCTAGAGGGAGATTCTACTGAGTGAAGTTCTCCATCATAGGGCGGCACTAGATGACTTTCTTTGCAGTGGGCAGACGTTGGGGCACAGCATCGAAACAATGACCAATGGTCTGAAACCCATCTTAGCACTGACGTTGTCCTTGCCCTTCACCTCGTGGATCCGATCAGTGTGGTACAACACCCACTCCGTCAGCGTCGTCTTCCCGGAGTCGATGTGCATCGAGATCCTGATCTTGCATAGGTTCTCCATTGATTCCTTCCACCACGGAACCTTCTCTTCTACCGCCGCCTTCGTGCACACTACGTTCCCCACCGAGATAGCTCCTAGCTCTGCAGTTTCACTTGACAATGCTCTTGTATTAAAAGCAGGTTTGCATTCTGAAATTGGAGTCTCAAGGTCCATGGGTGTTGAGAAGGGTGAGGAAAGGAATATGTCCCATGTTAGATGTTCCACACCTAGGGACTCAGTAAGCCATCAGACATTCTCACCTGCAGTTAGAACACCGGTGGACTTTAGAAGCAATTCATTTTAAGGTAGAAATGATTTCCTAAATGTTGAGAAAAATCAAGTTTTAAATATGAATTTCAATTCACCTCTGTTGAGGTCCTCTAGTGGAGGAGGGTGGGGATGAGCTTGTTGGCAGGAGGGAGGGAGCAGAGCTTTTTCTGTTGCTTTTCAAGGTCCATGTCACATTGATTTTGTGACAAGCTTGATCCGGTTCCATCGCGGGTCGTTTTGGGGAAGGAGGAGGGAGGAGAGAGAAAAGGGGAAGGAGAGATCTGGGTTCCATTCACGGGCCTAATTGTTTTTTAAGATTGGGGCTTTTTAACAAATTCAAACTTTTGAAGACCTACATTTGCAAATATATAACACTATTAGCTTCATTTCAGTAGCAGATACCAAGTAATAAATCTGATCCGCTGGATCAAAGTCTTCACTTTTTCATACCTAATCTACGTTAGAAGAAGTCTTTCCCATTGATGGGATCAAAAGACAGGAACCCATATTAAGTGCCACTTGTCAACAAATCCATAATCATTTTGAAATTTACCATCAAATAATTTTTGTTCAAAATAACAATCATATTATTTTATCACTTTATTAACTTATTATGTTATAAAATATATGATATAATAATTTAAAGGAAAAAAAAAGTTATCAAGTGAAGCATGAAGCACTAGCTAAAAATACGGAATGCCAACTAGTTGGCACTGCTTAAAACTTTATTATATATTAAAAAAACTCAAAAAGCGTATATATTTAGTGTAACCGAAAAAAATAAATCAACTACTAAGGTGGTGCTTTTAACTTTTGGACACATTTGTAATTGAACTTTTGTGCATCACTAATGATATGTGACTCCTTCCATTAGTAGTGTCGAGATTTTTCAATTAAATCAGTTAATTTGTGCTTCAAACCAGAACCTTACAGAATGCAAAATGAGTGATGCATATCATTAACCAGATGAGCCATTGGATTTGGCACTGCTTGTTTCATTTACCAAAAATGATCCACTAATTCTTCTGTCCAATTATTCCACATGCACCATCAAGTATCAACAAGCTAGTACCGCCCATATGGAATAATAAATTTATAATATGTATGAATTTATCATTAATGATGGATATTCATATTGGGGCATTGCTAGCTTCTTGGGGTCACCTTAAATATTAAGTTTTTTCACAGTAGCAATTAACTAGTAAACTTAATATGTACTGTTGAATTAAAAATATAGGAATAAAATAAAAGTTTGTGATAGAAATCTACAAAATCATCACGCCCACGCCTTATTTAACTCTTGCTAGTTGGGAAATTGGAGATATGATATAGTCATAGTCATCATAGTGGTCTCTAATCGACAAAGTAGGTATGTGGACAAAATATCATGGGCCAATATGTTGGCACCATGTTTTCTTTTGTATCCTAATTGAACCCTCTTTGTCTGCTACACCCCTTTTGTTTTGTTCTCAGTTGCCTTGCCCCCTTTTGTTCTTTTTTGGTCCTAATTGCCTTTTTTTCCTTCCCCATCCTTGATTTCTCTTTCCATATGGTCCCATTTATACATGTTGGCCGGTGGTGGCATCTTTTATTTTTTTGATCAAGCTGCATTCATGTCTGTTATGCTATTCCATCACACTGTAACTTCAACAATGAAAAAAGGAACAGAGGGGGTAGATTCCAATTCCAAGTAAGGATAATTAATTATTAATTATAAATGAATTAAGGGAACTATTAGTATTAGACAAAGAGTCATCCACATCAATATTCCATTCATGTTGAGAGCTATTGGAAGAGATCATCAAGGGACTTTTTACTTGATGTGAAAACTACTATAACCCCAAGTGTTGGGTTTGTGCATTAAAGACTCCTCATCTTTGTTTTATTTTTTGTTCAAAATTTCCTTTTCAATTGGCAATTCAAGATTTTTCAATCCAAAATTGTAGCTTTAATTATTATTAAAACCTTTATTATTTATCTAGTCAAGTTACGTGTATATGGGACAATATACTATGGGACAATACTGGGGAGTCAGTATCCTTGACTTAATGTTTCTCATATTTGTTTGTCGGGTGTCGAATATATCTATATTTATTGTGAGATATGCGGTGGATGAGATAAGATCATAAGAGGTACCCACTTCCCATTCAGTGAGAAAGTGTATTGCTTTGCAATTTGCATAGTCAGGGGGTGAATGTGTGATCAATTTTAGTTTTTGGATCGGTTTGGATAAACAGTGTTCAAATTAAGCATCTAGAACAGTCAACGGACATGGATGATTCCCACTTTTCCCATTGCAATTGGTTGTTTCCACTACTTGGATTGATTCTATATAGATCAATTGGTCAAAATAAGTCCTTGCTTGTAATTTCCAGGTCCTTTTCTTTCTTTATTAAAATTGCACAAGATCTCTTTCTGGCCTCACATGCAACATGTGAAGACAAAGTTATCAAGTAGTTGGACCGGCTTAGAGGGTTTTATCAAGAAAACAAACAAAAGAAAAGGTGGATAATAAGGTGAGAGTTCTAGGAAGTCCTTCACCGCTCCTCAGACATATCAATAAAAAATTACAACGGTTGAGATTGATTTGAGTGACATGGTATCTCAACTATTAAAATTGTTTATTAATATATCTGATGACTATTTTTAGGCCTTCACGGGTGAGGGACTTCCTGAGCCTCACCTTATAATTCACCCAAAAATTAAGCCACAAAAGAGATATATATAATTCATTCTTACCGCAACTTGCGCCTATGATCTGTCTTGTTACATATTTTTTGCATTTCTCTGTAAAGTACATCCCAAAAAGAGAGGTATGTGAGAAAAAGGGATTGAGGGAGAGAGAGAGAGAGATCTTCTTATGGGTGAATGATGGGTTGGGTATCTCATATTTGTTTTGTTTCATTGTTTCGGCTTTTAGTTAGTTAAGATGTGGTTGATCACATGAAAAGACTTCCTCAGTATATAGAATTCAAAGCAACAACTTTGCGTATAATTGAGAGAATTCAACCAAAAAAATAAAAAACTATTCAATGTGGGGAGTTGAAGACTCGTGTGACAGAGGATAGCAAGATAGCCTGAACCTGATCAATCATTGAACTGGTGAAGGCAGAGGTTCAATGTTAAGAGGTTCAACCGATTTATAGTTAAATAATATTATTTTAATTTTTAATATAATATATAACACAATATTGAGTAAAAATTAATATAAAATTCATAACTTCTTAAAGAAAAATTAAACTTCAATACAAAATGTCATAATTTATAACATAAAACATTTAAAATTACAAATAATTGAATAAAGTAATATTTGTTTCTTTAAAAAAATATAAAAAAATTGGTCATTTTTATTTTTTTTAAAATAAAAAAAAACTGAACCAGTTCAAATCGGTTTTTAATTTATTTTTTTAGTTTTTGATCAATTCTTTTTTGATCCAATTTTAGAAGTCGTCCAAACCAAAAGGGAGTCCGATTCCCGTCGACCGGTCAGACCGATCGATACTAACTACACTGCAGGATAGGCTGCTTCATTTTGTCTACATAACTTTAAAAGGAGGAGGGTGCGAGTGTGAGGCCCACACACCATACACTTCCTTTTTGGTTTTTTGTGTATATTGCAGATATCTTTTCCCTGTTTACTTATTTGTCAGTTTTTGGCATGAAATTATTATTATGAAGCTATCGTGCCGTATATGGATCTCAGTGAGTGCATAAAATATGTGATTTATTGGTTGAACCTTATATATATGTATTGTATATCAAATAGAAGAAACAAAGAATGTCAATGATGAGGTCAAATAAAAGTTCCTCTTAGGTACACCTATATTTTATTTTATAATGGATTTTGGTTTGATTTCTTTTCCTCTAGTTTATAGCTGATTGTCATATCTGAACACTTTTTTTTGGTCAAATGGTTTCTCTGAGATTGAAGAGTGGGAGCAAAATGATTACATCATTTGGGCCAATTGAATTAAACTAGATATGGGCTTGAACTCATATCACATGGGAATTTATTTTCCCATCCTCCCTCATTTCTATTCTCACCCCTCCTTAAGAGTGTGTTTAGATAGAGTAATTTAAGGGGGTAATATATTTTAAGTGAGAAATTAGAATGCCTCACTCTAAATTATTTTGTTTGGGTAAAAAATGTGTAGAAATTTAAAATGTAGGGTATTTTCTAACAACTAAATTTGAGGAATTTGAAATACGACCTAAATTGCAAGAATTCTAAATTCCTTTCCAATTCTGTTTCACTTGTGCAAAATTTTGTATCGTTCAATCTCTCGCAAACTCGATCATTTGCGTCTCTCTCTCGAGCTCAATCATTCGTCTCTCTCTCTCTTTCGAGCTCGATCGTTTCTGACTCTCTTGAGTTCGATCGTTTGCATCTTTCTCTAGCTCGATTTTTTGTCTCTCTCTCCTGCTCTCTCCCTCTCTCTCTCAGTATCTCTCTCTCCCTATCCCACTCTCTCTCAGTATCTCTCTCTCCCTCTCCCACTCTCTCTCAGTATCTCTCTCTCCCTCTCCCACTCTCTCTCTGAAAAACCTCTCCCTCTCGCTCTCGCTCTCTCTTCCCTCTCACTCTTTCTAAAAAACCTCTCTGTCTTGCTCCCTCTCGCTCTCTCTTCCCTCTCACTCTTTCTAAAAAACCTCTCTGTCTTGCTCCCTCTCTCTCACTCTCTTTGTATCTCTCTCTGAAAAACCTCTCCCTCTATCTCTCTCTCCCCTCCCTCTCTAGAAAAACCTCTCATCCTCACTCTCTCTTTCTCTTGGTCCCTCTCTCTCCCCCTCTCTCTAAAAAACCTCTCCCTCTCGTCCCCTCTCTTGCTTCCTCCCTCTCTCCCATCTCACTCGCTCTCTCTCCCTTTCTCCCTTTCTCCCTCACTCCCTCTCTCGCTCTCTCTCTTTCACTTTCGCTCTCTCTCCCCCTCTCCCTTCCCTTCCGATCACTCTCTCCCTCTCTCTCACTCCCCCTCTCTCTCGCTCACTCTTTCTCCCTCTCTCCCTCCTCCCTCTTTCTCCCCCTCTCTCCCTCATCCCTCTTTCTCCCCCTCTCTCCCTCCCTCTCCCTCCCTTGCTCTCTCGCTACCTTCTCTCCCTCTCTCTCACTATCGGTCTCTCTCTCCCTCTCTTGCTCTTTCTCTCTCTCTCCCCTTCTCTCCCCCTTCTCTTTCTGGCTTTCTCCCCCTCCCTCTCTCACTCTCTTTCCCGCTTTCTCTCTTGCTCTCTTTCTCTCCCCGTCTCTCCCTCGCTCTCTCTCGACCTTCTCTTCGTCTCTCTCGCTATCACTATATCTCTCCCCCATTCTGTTTGTGATATGTCAGAAAATGTGTATGAATTTAGGTATGCAGGGAGTAAAATAAATTTTGGGCCCACTTTGATTTTTCATGAATTGCGGATTACTTCGACGGACTAGTTAACATGTATTTATTTTATCTATTCATATATTACATCTAATTAGAGCATAAAAATATTGATTTTGAATAATTTATCCAATTATCTTATATTAAAAAATAGTGGGCTTGTAGCCCCACACTGGATGGATCAAATTAGAATTGGTAATGTTATTTTTCCTTCAATTTTAACTCATTTTAACTCTCAGTATATAATCAATAGACATTCTCAATTTGTTGTTCAATTAAAGTCAAAACATACATAAATATATGTAGTCTTGTTTTCCGGATGGCATCAAACCATTATGTGGATTATCACTTTGTTCAAACATTCGATAGAGTAGAGGACGAACTTCTTTACAATATAGAGGGGTTACAATTATCGTTTCATTTTATTAATTCTGGAATTTATGTTAAATTCTCAGTCCTGACAATAACTTACCAACTAGAACTGCAAAGGGGAGATAGAGCAAGAGAGAGTGTGAGTGAGAGAAAGAGGTTCTTTAGAGGGGGAGAGAGTGAGAGAGCAAGGGGAGAGAGAGTGAAGGAGCAAGGAGACAGAGAGAGAAAGGAGGACAGAGAGAGGGAGAGGTTTTTCATAGAGCGGGATAGAGCGAGAGGGGGAGAGTTAACAAAAAATATCTCACAAAGTATAAAGAATTTTAATTACTATATCCAAACAAAGAAATATAAAAATAAAAATTTAATTACTCTATCCAAACAAAAAATTTAAAAAATGAAGGAAATTCAATTGAAGCAATTGAATTTTCAAGAATTTCAAATTCCCTAGAATTTTAAAATTTTCCATCCAAACACGGGGTAAAAAAATCTAGACCATCCCCAAAATACCCCCACCCCAAACTCTCTTTCTCCCCACCCCCATTTCCCTCCCTCCCTCCCTCCCTCCCTCCCTCCCTCCCAACCACGATTCTCTCTCTTCCCATCTCTCTCACCCTTACTCTCATCATCTCTCTCACATCCATCACTCTTACTCTTACACTCTAGGTCCCTCATTTTCCTTCCCTCATCGGCGTTGAAGTCCCGCAACGTTCTCTATTGTAAGTTTTTTTTAAAAGAAAATTCACACACCGTAAATGTATTTTATTTTCAAAATACATTATGGAATAGAAACAGGGTAAATTTGTCATTTAAAAAAACATCTGGGGAGGGGAGTGCTAGTAGAAAAGGAAGGGGATGGGAAAACAAAAGCCCTATCACACTTGGGATCTAAATTCTGCGTTTTTTGGTCAAAGATCTAAATTCTGAGTTGAAAAATGAAAATGGACTTTTTTTTTTATAGTTTTGACCCTTAACTGAAAGGCCCACATTTCTCAAAGGGCCCAAATTCAAATGGGGATCCGGGTCACTAACCCTGCCCTCACAAGCTTCTTTTGGACCATTGGTCCCAAAAAAATGTTATTTTGGACCAAAAGAAAGTCACAATCACAATTCACAAATAATATCTTTTTTTAGAGGGGACAAAAAAATATTATAGTAATAAATAAATGCATAAAATTTTCACACAGGAAAAATGCAATTAATTTAAAAAAATAAAGAAGAAATTATGAATAGCGTTAGCCGTTAGTTCTCCCACTCAGGCGCTGACTGTACCATATTTGTTTTCCTTTGCCTTTCTCTACAATGACATGAAAACCTTAATAAGAACGTGTCACTGTGACACACTCTTTCTCTTTGGTTCTTCTCGCAGTCGCATCCACTTTAGGAATTTGTCTTCTATTTCCCACGCCAAACCACCACACCTCTTACTCTTAGATGTGGAAAATATCGTTGATGCCGGTTCTACCCGTGTCTCAATTTTGCAGTCTCTTTTGCAGTTATGTGCCAAAACAAGATCTTTCATGGGAGGAAGGGCATGTCATGCCCAGACCATTCGTGTTGGCTTGGAATCCGACACATTAACCTCAAACATGCTGATTAATATGTACTCTAAATGTTCTTTAGTCCACGATGCCCGCAAAAAGTTCGATGAAATGCCACTGAAAAGTTTAGTTTCATGGAACACAATGATTGGTGCACTTACCCAGAATGCAGAGGAGAAGGAAGCTCTCGCGCTTTTCATTCAAATGCAAAGAGAGGGAACACCGCTCAATGAGTTTACCATTTCCAGTGTTCTATGTGAGTGTGCCTTCAAGTGTTCTCTACCTGAATGCATGCAGTTGCATGCTTTTTCAATCAAGGCTTCCATGGATTCAAATTGTTTTGTTGGAACTGCTTTGCTTAATGTCTATGCCAAGTGCTCTTCAATGGAAGATGCCAGCAGGATATTTGAGAGCATGCCTGAAACAAGTGCTGTCACATGGAGTTCAATGCTTGCAGGATATGTGCAGAATGGGTTTCATGAGGAGGCCTTGCTGCTTTTTCGTGATGCTCGGCCGATGGGTTTCGAGCAGGATGCGTTCATGATATCGTCTGTTGCGTGTGCTTGTGCAGGCCTTGCAACTTTGATTGAAGGGAAGCAAGTGCATGGCATTTCATGTAAATCTGGATTTGGCTCAAACATATATGTTTGTTCCTCCCTTATAGACATGTATGCTAAATGTGGCTGCATAAGAGAGGCTTACCTTGTATTTCAAGGTGTTGAGGTGAGGAGCATTGTTTTATGGAATGCAATAATTTCTGGGTTTGCTAGGCATGCTTGTGCACTAGAGGCTATGGTCTTGTTTGAGAAAATGCAGCAGGGAGGCTTCTTTCCTGATGATGTAACATATGTATCAGTACTAAATGCATGTAGTCATATGGGTTTGCATGAAGAGGGACAGAAGTATTTTGACCTCATGGTCAGACAGCATGATCTTTCGCCCAGTGTTCTTCACTACGCGTGTATGGTAGATATTCTCGGTCGAGCAGGACAGGTTTGCAAGGCTTATGACTTGATAGAGAGAATGCCATTTGATGCAACTAGTTCTATATGGGGTTCACTTTTAGCTTCTTGTAGAATTCATGGCAATATTGAGTTTGCTGAGATTGCTGCCAAGCATCTGTTTGAAATGGAACCTGATAATGCAGGAAACCACATCTTGCTAGCAAACATATATGCAGCAAATGAGAAGTGGGAGGAAGTTGCAAAAGCAAGGAAGCTTATCAGAGAGAGTGATCTGAGGAAAGAAAGGGGCACAAGTTGGATTGAAATTAAGAATAAGATTCACTCATTTACTGTTGGCGAGATAAGTCATCCACAAATCAAAGAGATTTATGCTAAGTTGGATAATTTGGTGGCAGAGTTGGAGAAGTTGGATTACAAGGTTGATACTAACAATGACCTGCATGATGTGGAAGAGAGCAGAAAACAGATGCTTTTGAGGCACCACAGTGAGAAGCTTGCTATCACCTTTGGATTGATGTGTTTGCCTAGTGATATACCGATAAGGATTATGAAAAACCTTAGAATTTGTGGTGATTGCCACAATTTTATGAAACTTGTGTCTAAGTTTACAAGCCGGGAGATTATTGTTCGAGATACAAACCGTTTTCACCACTTTAAGGATGGCTTCTGTTCTTGTGGAGGGTTTTGGTGAACTTATGATTTCTGATATACAGTTCTTTTTCATTAACTCCAAACAAAGGGAGTTTCACTTTCATTCCCTCTTCCTTAAGCAATGTTCAAGGGATTTTTAGGGGAAGGCTTGGTGATTAAATATGACTTTAGTAATCATCAATCCATCTGTTTCATACGACATAAGAAATTTTTTTATGGAAATGGTTGGTTTCAGATTGTAAAGTACGAAGGGAGAAGTCTGGGTTAGCTTTGGATTAAGTTGGGGAATATATTGTGGCATGCAGAATGTCCATCTATAGGATAGGATAAGGATAGAACATCGTCGCTAAGGTTCCAAAACTAACGATGTTATACAACTTATACTCTTGAACTCATCATTGGCTTGAATTCCATCGCAAAGGAATAGATTTCAGAGTTATGCCTTTGTTGCAGTTAAGTATCTGAGGAGTGTTATGAAGATCTGTAATACTTGTGGATACATTTTTCATGTTGACTAAACATGTTGCAAAAAGCTCCCAATGAGCATGATAGCACCCGAGCATTAGCCTGATATTTATATAGAAGACGCTACTGCCAAAAGTAGCACATCCTCTGCCGTTTAAGTGATGCAAAGGTGAAAAACTCATTAGATGATTTTGGCTTCTTAATTCTCTTTAAAGGGGAATATCAAATCTTGATGAGAAAATTAAATGGACATAAAATTTCAAGGACTTGAATATGTTTTTACAATGTAACATTTTTGGAGTTAGTTTCTTTTTCAATTTTTTTTTTCATTTTTCTAATTCTTGTATTTAACAAGGAATAGTATGTTTTTGTCTCGCATTTAGGTGAGGACCAAGGCTTATTATAAAGCATGCTTAGAAATCGCTGGTAACAATGAGGTTAAATTGAAATTTTTTATTTTTATGCATACGTGCGGAGTCCTATACTAATACAATAAATGAACAGTGTAGCCGCAGATATTTTTTTTTTTTTTGGTGGGTGCAAGGGGGAAGAAACCCCCAAGACCAGAACAACTAAAAACTAAAAACCCCTGGGGAATAAAGTCCCAGAAACATCTGCTCTAAAAGCCTGGGAAGCAAACAAAGGAACACTCCTAAATAAAACAGTACACGAATCTAAACTAAAGCCAAACTTGGCAAAGCAATCTGCAGTCTGATTTCCTTCCCTTAAAGTATGATCAACAGACCATTTCATTCCCGAACCCAGAAGAGCTTGAATGTCCTTAATCAAGTTGAAAGCCGGGTGCAAGGTGGAACAACCATTCCGGATCAACTTGATAGCAGCCAAAGAGTCAGACTCCAAGATCCCACTAGTGTATCCATTTAACCGAACCAGACTCAGACCCATGAATATGGCCCATAACTCAGCTTCGGTAATGGAGCATGCGCCCAGATGCGAGGAGAACCCCAAAATCAGCTCCCCACGGTGGTTCCTTAAGACACCCCCCGCAGCCGCAACAGCACCAAACATAGTGACAGCCCCATCACAGTTCATCTTAACCATCTGATGCTCCGGGGGAATCCACCTGATATTGCTACTGCTATCAACAAAATCAGCAACTCTAAACCGCGGCTTAACTAAGATGCTTTGCTCTATAGAAGCAGCAACACACATGATCTTCCTGCAAAGAGTCATGTTGCTAGTCCTTTTCCCATTAAAAACCAGCTCGTTTCTGGCTTGCCAAAAACAAAATAAGGCAACGCCAAAAATGATAGGCCACTTGCAACCCCTCACTTGCTTATTAACATGCAAGTTAGCCAGTAACCAAGAGCTAAGATCACCCACCAAGAAATCAGCGGGTAGAGAATAATCAGCAAGCCAGCTCCAAACTTGAGAAGCGTTAGCACAATCCCTCACAAGATGAAAAATATTTTCCTCCCCAACCCTACAGATAGGACAAACTCCAGAATCTGTAAGGCCCCTTCTTAGACGAAAAGCATTTGTGACAAGAGCATTTTGGGACATCTTCCAGAATTGAAGTCTATACCTTTCTGGGCCTGGCCAGGTCCAGATGCTTTTAAAAAGTCTCTCCTGGGTAGAACTATTGTGGAACAACAAGGATTCATAAGCAGATTTATTTGAAAATTCCCCATCATTGCAAAGTCTCCATGCGATCCTATCCTCACCTTTATCAGGACTCGGAGGCTTCATATTGAGGATGCAGTTAATAACTTCCTCAGGTAGAAGGGTTAAATTTAAAGCATCCTATAAATTTTGTACAAATTTTAAAAAATCAATGTACCCCTAGAGTTATATTACGACACCCTCAAAGCTGATGATAGACCTCGAACACGAAATTCTCAGCAGCTCCTCGCTTCGATACAGCAGGAGATAGAGAGAAAAAAATCTTACAAATAGTGACTTCCTAACCGATGATACAACTGATAAAAGGGACACGTCTTAAACAAAAACAGGATCGTTAGAATTTAGAAGCAGCAGATTTGAAGGTGCATCAAAATATTGATTGTGATTCCTTGCCCAACTAAGGAAAAGATACGGAAGGAATCATCTTCGCAGCTACGCCTTAATTCTTTACAAAGCTCTTCAAAACTCTGCCCCAGGCATGCAACAGACCCAGTAAGTAAGTCTATTATAAGATAACTAAATAAATAAATAAATATGCATTATAAAGTTTTACAATGTAAAATTACGATGTGTGCATAGTATAAAATTTTAACCTAAACCGTTTCGAAGATCTCAAGTCCAGTTAAAAATTTGAAGTATGATGTAAAACTCATCCTACGCACACAGGTACATTATGCAAATAACACTTTTCCCACAAAATATAAACACCCATTTGCTTCTAGTACACACAATTAACATGCTCAGAGCTCAGTACATGATAAATTGTTTAGACTTCGTTCACCCAAGTGATCCCCTCCAATTTAGTGGATGGGCTTACTGTTATGTTTACAGCGGGTGTGATCGGAGGTACATCCATCCACTTCTTCCTCTGTCTCGACTATCTGATTTGCTTTAATCAATCTAAATTGTCAAAAAGAAGCCCTTATTCGTCCATTTCAGGTATCATCCTCATCTTCGTCAATTTTAATATTTTTTCATCCCAAAATATTAATTGATCAATGACACGAGTAGTATATAATATTTAAATCCAGCAATTAAACTTAAATCCAAATATAACTAAAAGACTGGATAAAAAAAGAGTATGCTATCAATAAAATCATGGGTCGAGAAAAAATCATTATGGTAATGACAATTTAAAGAGTCAGTTTTCTGAGTTCAACTTATTTATTAATGTGGAATTACATTGCTGAAACCAGTGTAAAAATTCAAAGTTGTGTAAACCCATCATAAAATGTGACTCTTCTAAGGCCATGGCAGTGGCAATATTATTTACGGATAGTCTCCAAACATAGAACATCAAAACACATTATTGACCTTCAGAATCACTAAACGCTATCCAAGAATTCAATTCATTAGTGATACAAGGCTGTTTTATATGCGTACAAATATATAATATGTCAAGAGACAGCATACCTTAACACAAAATCCCGTATTATGAAATGGAAGAATCACTCCGTTCTGGATTACGTTTTAATTGACTTGCCACTATAACTGAAGCTTCCGAGGCAGGAGAACTATAAAAGAAAGCAATTGATGCTTAGTTTACAGACAACTAAGATATACAACATTATAATAATTAAGAGTTACCTTCGGTTATATTACAAAAACTTTGCGGAGGAAATATCGTTTCCGGGTCCATCTTCTGGGAAGAAACAATAAGTGACAGGCGATGCTTACTGCAGAAAGCAACCAAACAAAACGTGTTTAGGTAAATGGATAAGCCAAAACTTCAATGGAAATTCCAACATCAAACAATAGATATCACCAGACCAACGATAGCAGTTATCTATCTGCTACAGTAATTTTAGAGCTCGAACAGGTATATGTATTTTGCGCAATTGATATTCTTAAAGCCAACCACATACGGTCTTTAAAGCTTTTAGTTAATTTATTTTCTTTATTTCAATTTGAATAAAAAATGCTCCACATAGGCACATACACTGTAAAAAGTTTAAAACTCAGGAAATCTCATTGAGGGCGCCATAATGTTAGTTAACAGGTAAGTTGCAAAAACTTAAACAGTCACAAACCTTGCCCATGATGGGATAAACTTCTTGTTTGATACGTCATCGTCATCTTCATCTTCATCATCTGAGCCTCTATATGGAGAGATCTCGTATGATTGCTCTTGAAGTGATTTTTTGATGATCAAGTCATCATCTTCAGTGGCTTTGATCAAATTACCCGTTACCTATATAGATATTTATATCTCAGGATGATTATAAAAGGAACTTCACAACACAAATTTAAACATTCAAAATGTAAGGTTCCAGAAAATAGCTGTAAAGACAAGTTACTAGTTATCAGTCAGCCACTGCTCAGCACAAGTACGAGCTGAACTTGTTAGTTACTACACGGGAGAATTATGATAAGCTAAACACTAACTGGATAAAATCATATACCCTTAAATTAATTTGTTAAGCATCGTATACTTGGAAACAGGTGGCTTTAGACAATTAGTATTAACAGCATTTAAAAGAAAACTTTGGCACTTTTTGACCGACTAGAAAATAAGCATCATGCAATTGGAAAATATTATTCCTAGCCTTGATTGTCAATGGTGACATAGAAGAGAGCCAGGAAGATAGTATTACCTTTCCATTATTAGCACAATCATTCACAGATTCGGAATACTCAAGGCAGCTCTCTTTTGTTTTGTTATTTGCTGAATCCCTGATGGTCAAAGGTTCAGTTTCAGACATTTTCTCCCCATTGCCTTCTCTATTGTCTTGAAGTTCAAATTCAAAGTTGTTACAATTGTCTCGTTCATCCATAAATTTCCTGCTTTCATGGATTTTTTCACCCTGGACAAGAAAATCGATATATTAGCATTTTCACAAAATCAAAATCAAAAGAGAAGGAGAGATAAAAACTATTGCCAAAAGAGGCATTTTACTGTGGCTCGGCATTGCATCTGTATCTCTTCTTTCTTAGCATGTATCTTTTCATGCTCTTGTTGCTGCTGTTGTTTCAGGTCATTAACACGCCTCCTTTTTCTTTCTTTCTCCTTCTTTTCTTCATCTTCCCGTTGTCTTTTCTTCGCTGCCATGTCGGCCTCCTTTTTCTTTCTCTCTTCCTCTTTCTTTTTCTTCTGCAGCTCCAACTGCCTTAGGTTTCGTTGCTCCAGTCTTTCTCGTTCAAGTTTCAACGCCTCCTTCTTCATCTTGCGTTCATTCTCTTTCTTTTCAGCCACACGCTTGGCAGCCTCAGCAGCCTCCAGGGCCTTCACTTTGATGTCTCTCTTGCCTACATGTTCACACATTAAGGTTCAAACTTTAAATTATAACTATCAAAAAGAATAATCATCTGTATTGCCGTGTCAAGATGGTGACTTTTAATATCCAAAAAGGGCAACCACTATAATAGAAAAATGCATTGAATTTTTAAAATAACTATCATTACCTGTAAAAACTGCTGCTGCTTGCTTTTGCTGCACCAATGGAATAAAGGAAGTAACGTTTGATACAATATTCTTGCATGTAGACTTCACTTCAGAGTAAGTGGGACGACCTTGTTTCATACTATCTTTTCCAGATAACTTTGGCCTACTGGACCTTTTGCGGACTGATTCGGAGGTCCTCTGGGCACCATTTGCTCCAAGAGATATACTCTGGTTCTCCTTCCCCTTGCTCGTAAATCTCGTCCTATGTCTATCCTGCTTGTCAAGTTTCTTTTTTACTATATTGTGAGTCCCACCGAAGTCAAACTCTGTGCTTACAAAATCTTCACGTCCACCAGTTAATACATCATCTTGTAAAACTGATGTAGAAGCTTTTGCATTATCTGTAATCTCAGCCAGTGGTTCTCTGGCAATTGACCCTGTCATTCCTTCAGAAACAATGCCTTCTTGGAATGTACCAGCAATCTCATCCACATTTTCGTTTTCTTCATTAATGCAAGGAAGCTCTAGTTTCAAAGTCTTTCGCTTTCCTGAACTGCCAAGGTTCGAATTTATTCTATCCCAAATAGTTTGAACTGAATACTGACCCTCACATTTTGGTAGGCAATCAGAAAGAGCCCTTGGACTCCCATCGTTTAGAGGAAGAGAAGTCCTTAGACCATAGCCCTCCAGAAGTCCATTAGGTACAGACTGATAATTTGGTAAGGTATGCGGCTTATATGGGGTGGAAGAATAGCAAAATGGAGAACGCATGAATCTAGATCCACCACGGGACGTATAATCTACTGAGTTGCTTGGCAGATTCATATTTTCCAATTCCATTTGGTCTCCAGAAGTGCATGGTTGTGCATCTGTTTGCATAATGAACCCTTCAAACTCTGGTAAAGCTTCACCTGTACTGATCAAATCCAAGCATCTACTTGAGGTGCTTCTTTCAACAGAAGTCAGATGCTCTGCACTATCTTGTCCAGAATTAACCTGAAGATGCCATGGCACCACCTTCTCATCCATGTTGCACCTCATTTTTGAGTCAACTGTAAAACTGGACAGATTTGCCTCTGCCAACATAAGGGTGTCCGAACTGATGCCGCTTCCTTCCAAGATAAGTTTCTAAAGACAGGAAAATTATTAAAACACAGCCTACTCAAAAAGTTATAGTAAAACACAAAGGCAACATTTGCTACATTTTTACTCCACAATGGCTCAAATATAGATTATATCCAGCATTTTCATTTCTCCAACATTCTAAATAGTTTTTATGTTCTCAGAACTGTTCAGAATACAAATTTTAACCGGAATAGCTTCCAAAGGAGCCCATGATCATCCAATAAAGTAATCTGACAATGTCTATGTCAAAACTACAATGCATGATAATTATAGTGGTAAAGTTCAAAGATGTTAACTAAGACTGTCTGACATACAATTTGATATTGAATATTGATTAACATCAACTTAGTGCAAAATATACAGAAGAGTCATTTAATATTGAATCCTTTAAAAAAATATTAAAACATATCAATCTAAATAATTTCCAGAACGTAGAACAGAATATTATGTACCTCTTCTTTTCTCACTTTATGTGAAGATCCACCCATTTTTTGGCATTCCCCAGCATCTCGCATCACATCTGTTGGGCTATTACTAATACTAACATATTCAAGTCCTGTATCATCCTGCTGATCAGGTGCCAAATGTTGAACTTCAAGGACAGCCTCAGTATTGTCTTGTTCGATACTCAAGGTACTACTTGCAAGCCTTTGATCAATAGAATCAAGTGGCTTTTCCAAGAAGTTTGTACCGTCAGGTAGGAATTTCTCTGTTTCAATTTCAATCTTCCTTCTCTTATGCTGAGGACATGAATGCTCTACATCATAAGTGAAACTCTCTGTGGAACTATTGAAAATCTGAACATCAGTTGAAAAACCAGTAATTTTTTCATCCCTGAGCAGTGCCTGCCTCAATAAGTCTCCATTTTGACACAAGGAAATGGTAGTTGGGGCCTGTTGTATCAAACGAACATTCACTTCATCCATAGGAGCAGCAAATGGGAACCCAACTGTGAAGTTCCTAACACTTTCGTCTGTGTATTTATGAAGACCGTTTTCAGTAACTGCTGCAGAAAAAGAATCTGCCAACTTAGTACTACTTTCATCATTTTCCAGTTTATTGCTTGTTGAAACAACTCCGGATGCCATGGCTTCCTTTGACAAATTTCCTGACGAATTTTCGGCGCCAACTTGTGACGGACTTGAATTGTTCATCAAGGAAGAAGTAAGAATGCACAACTCTTTCTGAACCATAGGTAACTCTTTGTTTAGTGACATGGCATCTAGCGCTTCCCTGGCTGTATCTGGTTCCTTGAAGTGACTTGCGTGGTTTTTCATCTGATATCCCTCTTCTCTAATCAGAACTTCCTGCGTTTCCTCATCACTTAACTTTAATGGTTCTAATAAATTCAGAAGTCCTTTTTCCGGTGACATTCCCTGCTGTCCCTCTTTTAAATCAGGACTACATATTTCATTCATACTTGTCTCTTCCACATCATCAAAATCAAGTTGCTTAGGCATCACAGATATAACAAAATCTGAGGGCGGCTTTAAGACTGAAACATCCAGCCCATCCTTAGGGTTAACAATTGTAAGTCTTGACCCCAAACAAGAAGGTTCTTTTTCAACTAATCCATCAAAATCAGCATGAACTTTGGCAACAGTTGCAGCAGATCTGTGCTCAGCATTATCAGCAGGATTCACACCAGATAGTATATTTTCCTGGACATGCAAGACTTTCTCAGCCACAGCTGTTTTAATGTATAATGATTCTTCAGGTAAAGATCCACCATCTAAATTGGAAGAGCTCGCTGGCCTCAATGATCCTTCATTTGTGCAACTATCCACAGCCCCTGTATTTCTAGAAGCAGCCAGTGCTGCAATGTTTTCCTTCTCTGCAGAATCCACGGCGATTTCTATATCTAATTTGGAATACATTGGACTTGAAGATAATCTTCTAGCATCATCGGTAGGCTGTACATCTTGAGACTTCTTACCAGCAAATTCAGAGCAGGTAGCACGTTGATCACATAAATTGGGATTCAGAGACTTTGATAACTTTGAATCTCTGGTTAAGTATGCTTTTCCAGAACCACTTCTACTTAAACGGTCTTTTGTGTTCACTGCACAAATGTCATTATTCTTTTGACTGCTGAAGGACCCAACAACAGACACCGAGGGGTCCTGTGAATTCTTTGAAATCAAAAGTTGAGGTGATTGCACTGATTTGTTGAAAGATTTTACAGAACCACCAGTCATCAAAAAATCATTCCCTGGTGATGGACAGGAACTTCTGAGTAGTCTTATCCTACCTTGAATGTTATGTTCTTGTTTAGTTTGACAGAAGTCGCCATCTTCAACTGTATTCCTCCTACTTCCATTGTTACAATCAGAGGCTTTGCTTAAATCAGTTGATTCAACATTAGTATATGGTTGCTTCAAATCAGAGACTTCAACTCCTTTGTCTCTGCCCGAAGTGCTGTCAAGCTTCAAGAATTCACTATTATGTCTTGCCTGACTAGAACTTCTAGGTTTTGTTAATCTCTTATCATACACACTGTTTCCAGCTTCCTTGCTTTGGGACTCTACTGTATTTGCTTCCTGAACCCCACAACTTCTATCTATAAACCAAGGTTGGTTGACTAGCTCCAGTGCCTCATTCAAATTATTAGGCGGAGCACCATCTTCCTTCACTACAGAAGAACTGCCAGCATTCAAAGAGTTGAATTTCTGGGATAAACTTTTCGATCTTGTTAAATGGCCAGAGTAATTAGACTTGTGATCTTTTTGTGTCAGACAGTCACCTCTTCTCACTTCTTCCATGGAACTTTGGATGTTGGGATGAAAATCTTTGACCAAGTCTGACTCCTTGATATGGTCTTCCTGTAGAGTCGACGATGCAGAACCTGTAAAAGTGGCAGCATAATCATCAGTGTTATTATCATCCCCTGACAAACGTTTGGGTGCTTTTGCACTATTACGTAGCTCCAGAGCCCTCTGCCTCGACTTTGATCTTTGCAACTTAGCCAGTGACAGCGCTGGGTCAGGGTAACTGTCCGAGACTCTTGGTTCTATCTGATTCTGAGGTGATACAGCACCAGAATCCAACTTTGAAGGACCACTCGAGGCACATCCATCGTTGTTGACAGAGCAATCTGGCAAATTTGAAAGCCTGTCCCCCGTGTCACAGTCTTTTTTATTAAAAGCACGGACTTCATTGTGTAAACCAATTGGATACCGCACATCATCGGATACAACATCCAGATTGCTGTATAGACTACCATGATGACCTGGGAAAGGAACTCTGAACTGTGGTTGCGATAGTAGAACTCCAGAAACAATATCATCATTGTTTAACTCTGCAGAAATGTAGTTGATATTTAACAAATTAGGATAAAATTTCCCGAAGGAAAATTGGCTGAGATATTGTTACAGAAAATAGGTAACCTTACTACTAAACCCGTGCTGGCAGGAGGCAGAGAGAAATTATTAGCCCCTATAGTATATTAGTATCTAACAGATTCTAATTTTGAGATTCATTTTTGTAACTGAAAATTAAAATATTATTCGTAATTAAGTGCATCGATTAAACTCACTGTATTTCAGAATCTCAGGTTAAGCAAAATCCAAAAAGTAGTGCTCCTCTTGACGAGGTTAAGGAAATAACAACAATTAGAGCGAAGTGCTACCGAGCAGAAATTTATACTTCAGTGTAAACCCTACTTCCTAGTAAACTATGGTTTCAACCGGGTCTTCGCGACTCGGTGGTCACGACTCGCGAGTTCCTGAAACGCTGGATGCGAACGAGTGGATATAGAGAGAGAACAGTAGTACCTTTGGGATCTGAGGGGAGGGAGTGAAGGGAAGAGTTGCAGAGCCAGGGAGGAGGGGGAATTCCGTTGAGGAGGAGTTTGGGAAAAAGGTGGTGCTCCCAGAGATGGCACTCCTGGCGAGCCTGCTCGATGATCCGCTTCGTCCTATCGAAGATCTGCACCACGTGCTTCTCCATCGCCGACATTGTTCACATCGATGCCACCACTGGACGGTGAAGTGAGGAGAGAGAGGGAAAGAGATAGAGAGAGAGAGTGTTCTGAATCTCTGATGTTTGGCTCGTGCCGTTTCGAATTCAAATTTTTTGGGGGAAATTTGGGGTAATTTGACTGGATTCACCCGGTCATTTTCTCACGCTGGCATTTTCTCCCAGGACGCATGATTAATGATTAACATTTGGTTTAAACATGTTTTTTTTTTTTACAAAACTCAAGCAAACTTAATGCATTTCATTAGAAATAATAGCAGCAATAAAAGAAAGAAGATATGGTTTAAACATGTTTTGTCACTATAAAATAGGTTTTGATTTTGTTATCTTTAATTTTTTTTATCCCTCAAAAATCTAAATTAAATTTTTTTGTCCTTATAAAATGAGTGAATTTTTATTTTGATTTCTCTAATTTTTTTTTATTTTCATCTCTTTAAATTTTGAAATACTTAATTTTGGTTCCAAGTGATCATTTTCGGGCAGATTGATATTATTTGTTTTAGGGTTTAAGGAAAAAAAATTGTGTGACACAAGTTCATGGTATCACAAATATTTGTATTTAGTATATGTCACTTGAGATGATTACTTGCACTCCCTTTTGGGAGGATTTGGATTCCCTGCTCTCCATCCTCTCTATCTCTCTCTATTTGCATTTTTTCTTTTTCTTTTTTGATAAAATAAAATAATGGCCATGATTTGATATTTAACAAAATCAATGACTTATACAAATCCAACAGCAGCAAGGAAGTGTAACAACAGAGAATCCAAGTCCCTCTTGGAAGATGTGTGTAATACTTTGTACCCTCGTGGGTTTTAATTCCTAGTTTCTTGGTGGGGTTGTGCCCCTGACCAATCACCAAAAAAAAAAACTTGAGATGATTACTTGATATTTCATTAGACCCATAATTAGTTAACGAAAATCATATTATGGTAGAGACAAAAAATTAGTGATTTCAAAAATTTGAGGGATAAAAACTAAATGAAAATTTTTATAGAGATCAAAAGTAAATTGTGATTTGATAAAAACTAAAAATATATTTAATCCATAATATTTTTAGGAGTACTTTCAAAGTTTATTTTTAATTAAAAATTAAAAACTCAAAAATGTAAGAGTGTTGATTAACAGGAAAAAGGAAGAGATTTTAACAAAAATTAATATTCATTTTTAGTTCCTCAAAAATAGTTGTTACATTTTTGTCTCTCATTTCTTAGAATATGTCACTTATAATCCCCTTGATCATATTTTAAAATAAAAAAATATAATTTAAAATTTTATTTTTATCTCTCCTAATTTTTAATTTCTACCCTAACCCCTTCTTCCATGACAACCTCTTCCCCCTTCCTCCACAAGATGATAAGAAAAAACAATTTATTCAATAACAATTATCTGAGTAAAAATAAAAAGGTTTAAATAATTTTTTGGTCCCTATAATATAGGGGTATTTGTTTTTAGTCCCTATAAAAAAAGTCAAACGTTTTTGTCTCTGTAAATTTTTTTTTTTGCTTTTGGTCCCTTAAATGGGTTGACCAATAATGTGTCCATTTTAATCCCAGTCAACATGTCTACGTGGCCAAAATTTTTGCCACGTAGGATGCCATGTCAGTCTTTCTCCCTCCTCCCCTTTTCTCTCTCCTCCCCCATGACCACCTTTCTCCACCTTCCCCCAACATCGGCCCTCCTCCCTCCACCCCCACCACCTTCTCCCCCTTCCTCCTCCCCCCACCCACCTCGTCTCCTATGTTCTCGTATTCGACCTTTCTTCCTCCTCTTCTCGTCCGCGACCTTTCTCCCTGCACTGCGAAACATTACTAAATCGCAACCAACACAAAATAACCAGTTTATTTTCGTTTCGATTTCGCATGACTTGGTGAGTGATTACTCAAATTAGTAGAAAGGTTCTCTTTATCGCAGCTATGAGACCAAAAGCCCCAAAACTCTGGCCATTTTCATGCAAAAATCACAGGGATATGGGGGTTTAGGGTATTATCATTATTGGGTCAAGGGATTAGGAGGTTGTATGAAATCATTGTAATTTATTCATTGAAATAATTTCAATTTGTAGATGGTTTCTTATTCATTGAGGAAATGTGTATTGAATTTGTAGATGGCTTGGAAGTTGTATTTTATTTTTTCTGGTTATATTTAATTGCTCCATTTTTGTTTACTGTCCAGAAGATTCAAGCACACTGTGATGAGTTCCGTTTACACATTGCCCCCATCCTCCCTTTGTGTAGTTTCATTGCAACATTACATTGGATTTCGTTTTTGTAGTTTGATTATTCTGGCTTTATTTGGAAGCCCCCTCTTTACTAGGATCAGATTCATTCGGGTATGGAGACAGATTGGGGGTGGAGGGAGGAGAGTGAAGGAGTGGGCGGTGGTGGGGTGGAGAGAGAGAGAGAGAGGAGAAGGTGACATGGCATCCTACGTGGCAAAAATTTTAGCCACGTAGGCATGCTGACTGAGATTAAAATGGACACATCATTGGTCAACCCACTTAAGGGACCAAAAGCAAACAAAAAAATTTACAGGAACCAAAAGAGTTTGACTTTTTTTATAGGGACTAAAAACAAAACACCCCTATATTATAGGGACCAAAAAGTTATTTAAGCCAAATAAAAACAACTCAATATCTAATCCTACAGAACATGGTAGCTTTTTAGCACACTTACAAACTCAGTAATGCTTCAACAGTTTTTCTCTTCCAATTGTTTACAACATTTTTAGATTTCAATATCGCCAAGAAATTAAAGTATGAAGAATATAAAGAAAAAAAAAAAGAGAGACATCAAGATTTTGCTTTCACGAAAAAGACGGCACCTGTGTGCCTGGTTTACAAAGCGCGTTTACAAAGTGCTATCTTTCCCACCAAATCAATCCTTCATATATTATTTTCTCTACATTCAAACATCACCTCTGTCATTTGGATTCACAAATACACTGTCGAGGAGGGTGTAGTTTTCTTTCAAGTTTGATTTTCGAAATAGAAAGAAATGTTAGGAAAATGAAAGTCGCAGTTGAGCATGAACTTATTGCTTCATTTCTTGCACAAAATTAGTCATTAGTGTAATACGTAGGAAGATTTGCTTAAATATCTAATTAGTTCATAAAAACACAATTTGGGTTTCTACTGCAACGTATTAAACCAAACGCTAAAAAGGTTGAAAAGCGATCAAAATAAATTGCTTAGGTGGGAAGCGTTGGCTGACGACGGCTTCTGATCCAAGGCGCTAGAAATTATAGGGCACAATGAATATAAAAACAGACACAAATACAAAAATGCATTTTAGCTTACAACCACCGGCCAAGCCACACAAACACAGAGAAGAAAAAGATGGCAGATTTGGCAGCCTTCATGGAAGAAGGGGGAAGGGTAGGGTTTGCCATGTAAGGTGGGAATTAAAAATTTGAAATTAAGGGTCGGATTGTTACGGATTAAAAATAAGTAAATTTTTGTGTAAAATAATTTAGCGATTATTTTTTAGTTATTTTTTTTGTGAAATAAAATTTAATTTGTGTTTCTTTATAATCCTAAAAATTACTTTTTTAATGTTCTCTCTCACCTCTCACCTCATTAAAATCATATTATTTTTTAAAAAAAACTAATCCAAATAGCTTTTTATTTTAATAAGTTTTTCATCTTTTTTTTTTAATTTTTGATTATTTTTAAAACCTATAACAAACACGCAAAAAACTCTTAATAGTGATTATTATTTAAAAAAATTGATTTTTTATAAAAAAAACTATAATAAACAAGCTCTAAGAGAGATAAAAATAAAATTTTAAAATATGACCACATAGTTTACAAGTGATATATTTGTAGAAATGAAAGGTCAAAAAGTAATGATTATTTTACAGATTAAAAATATATTTAATCCTTTAAAATGATTAACATTTATTTTATTCTAAAACAGGTAATATTATCATTATGTATTTAATAATTAACACATAACATTGCATTTATGATTTTTTTCTTAAGTTGTTATTGATAATTAATGTTTTGATAAAATAATTTCAAAAGTTAACATATTTATTATATATAAGTAATTTTACAATTAAGTATTACTATACTTAATAATATAAAGTATCATTAAATGTATTTCTAGATTTATAACTCAAATAATTATTAATTAACTGTTATTGAAACTGCCTAAAATGAAATCTACTAATATATGTAAACAGAAAAACTTTAATTTTAAATATTTACGTCTCAAAAATTATATTTTAATATCTTTTTGGAATGACCAAGTATTTGTTTATGTCTAAGTAGTTTTTTATTCCTTTTTTATATATAGTTTTCTTATTCCTTTAAATATTAAGTATTCAGTGTATCTTAAAAAAATTAAAATAATGAGAAAAATGTAAGTAGTTAATTTAAAACACATTTGAAATATATAAATTTAGTGGATTGGAATTCACTTACTCCAACGGTAAGTTTTTCAATCTTATCTTATTTAATATTCTTTATCGAATATGATTCAATAAATATAGTCTTTGAATTGAAAATTCTTATTACAAAAACCAAGGGTATAGGAGGAATTTATAAAATTTAAAAATATTTGAACCAGAAGACTTTATTTTAACATATAGTATAATTTTTAAAATATAAGAAAATATGAACTATGAGATTAGATTATATACATATGAATGTCCAAATTATCTAAAATTTGGCATACATAATAATCATGTTAATGTTACATAATTCAATAGGTAAATTTGTTATAATTTTATTCTAAAAGATATAAATACAGTAAGATTAGCATGACTTTCTAGTGGAGTAATTGGATCCCTACTCAAGCTAAATATATTTTAATTATAAAAATATACAAAATCAATTTAAAATAATTTTAAATTTTAAAGATGATAAATTAATAGTAACATGTATCACACAATGAAGTAAAAGAGAATAAAAATAATTACACTTTAATTTGATAAATAAAAATATATAGATGGTAACGTCTACTCAAAATTTTCCTATATTTTCCACTTGGCAAAAGGAGTTCAAAATTTGAACTTGACAATCATTTCCACACTTCGCCGCATATGGGTTTGCATGATTACGGTTTTGTGCCTTTCATGTTGTTTCCTAAAAAAATTAATTAGCTTCCCGTTTTTTTGAAATTAAATATTTTTTAAATTAAAAGTTATTACTTTTTGGGTCACCATGTTATTAGTGCGAAGTATCCACCGGCTTCACCGATGACTAATCTCCGCCGGGAAACCTGGCTAGCTACCTTTAATCGAGTCTCCCCTTCCAGCCACTTTTTTTCCATCCATTAAGCTCGAACATGAGACATTGCTTAAGGAATCCAAACTCAGTTCTACACGGACCAACTTAATGTTGAAATTTATTATGTTTATACATTAGGAGTTTCGATATATTAAATTAATGATTATTCTATTCATTTGAAGACGCAGTGTGCGAATATATTTTATCATATTTCATATTAAACAAAAATAAAATTATCAATTGATAACTGCTCTTTTGACTATGTGGTTTTTTGGTGATAAACATGAACCTTTCATTTTACAGATAGTATGCCCCAAAACCATGTGCACTGTGCAGTATATATACAAGCCATAGCAAGAGTTTTTAACAATCCATCACTAGTTTACAGCAATGGAAAAACCCATTGGTAAGCTACGAAAAACCAGAAACATACCTATTCAGAAAGGAAATCGAGGAAGTGTGGCGAGGAACGTTGGTGCTCATGACCTTCTTCGGAAACAACTTCACTCATCATTTGACCTCAATCAACCAGCACAAATTGGATCGCCTAATCATGAAGTTAATTTTGGGGTAAACTCATTTTTTTAGTCCATAAACACTGGCTGCATTTTTATTTGATGGTCATAATGTGTCTTTATGTTTCCTTCATGTGTTTTGGTTGCATATTCAAAGGGTGAATCGGCGGCAGAGATACGAAACGGGAGCGTGGTTGATTCAAAGATGAAAGAAAATGGAGCTTGTTCGAACCCTGGTTCAGTACTGAAAATATCACCACCAGGAAGTTGTGCTCTGAAATCTACAACTTCGTGGACTTTATTACCACCACCACCTCAAAACGCATATCTGTCTTCTATACTGGACTCTCGTCTTGGTGGTACTGCTAAAGATGAGCTACCCCCATTGATTGTGATGGGATGCACCCATTGCTACATTTATGTGATGATTTCCAAAGCTTACCCTAGATGCCCAAAATGCAAGAATCGTGCGCTGGTTATTGACAAATTTCGAGGAAATCATGCAAAAAAATTCAAGAAGATTCGAATTTAATATTTGTACTTTTTCAAATTGAGAAGCTAGTGCCTTTAAATTAAATTCTTAAAATAAAAGTTGTTGTTCTATCTTCAATTGTTCAATTATTGAAATGCTCGTAGTAAAATTTTCCCAGATATGGTTCTTGCAACACTTGTAGTTACGACAATCGTTTCACCCATTGTGACATTAATCTATAAGCCAAGAAAAAGACCCATACCTTAGAAAAAGAGAACAATCTAGAGTTCAAGAGTTGATATAGAATTGTGGGTGCCAATAATAATCAATCACGATGATGAGCTCTAGTAGGTTTTCAAAAATGAAGAAACTTGGGAGATGGAATTGGGGCTTAATTTGCGGTTCCAGAAATGAAGTAAATTAGGAGGAGGTGTGTGTAAGTGAGGGTATTTAGGGAAAGAAATTAAAAGGAGAGGGTGTGAAAAATAAAAAATGGGGATGCACAAAGTAATTTCCAAAGCCAAAACACCTCTAATACAAGGGGCCTAAAGATGGATTAAGTAAGGAGTCTGTATGGAGTGGATGGTGGACTATAATCCACAATTGATAGCTCTACCCAATTTACATATGATGGACAGTAAGTTACTCCCCCCGGTCCTATTTATCTATAATATATATAAAGACGAATCTTCTATAAATACATTTTTACAAGTGTCACTTTGAGAGCATTCCAAAGATCAATTGCCTATATATTAGAGAACATTTTTATCTTTAATTATTCATTTTGTGTCTACAAACATTCGTGTTTCTTCAGCCTCTTTATTCTCTGGTATGATTTTTCTATCATCTCTCTTTTTGTTAATCTTCTCTCATTTCATATATATTTTCTTCTCATTATTCTCATCCATAGCGGTTACAAACACTTATAGCTGGCAAAATGGGCTTAGACCGCCGGCCCGGCCCGAGCCCGCCCGAAAAAACACCGGGCTTGGACACACAAATTTGAGCCCGTTTTCAATCCGGGCCTTTTTGGCCCGGTCCGATAAAGCCCGAACCCGCAAAAGCCCGAACCCGAAGCGGGCCGCCCGAAAAACGTAGGCCAAAGCCCGAGCCCGGCCCGAAAAAAGCCCAAAAAATAGAGGGCTCGGACACACAAATTTGAGCCCGTTTTCAATCCGGGCTTTTTGGCCCGGCCCGACAAAGCCCGAACCCGGCCCGAAAGCCCGAATTGCCACCTCTAACACTTGAGACTTTCAATTAAATGTTAGTTTTTGTTTTCTTTTTCATGGTTAATCCTTTATATTTTTCAATTTTTGAATTTTTAATCTTAAATCTTATATCTGCATGTATTGATAAAATTTATTTGTTCATTTTGCTTTAGCCTTTTATTATTGTTATTCCTTTGTTCATCAACATTGAATTCTCATATAAGGTGAGTTCGTATTATGGACATTTTTCTATTTTACTATTAATCATTTTTACTTATTATTTTTAAGTATTTATTAATATTCTAATGGCCACCAAACTATCGATGTTGTTTATTTTTGTTCTTCTCATCTTAGGCAAACTTATCCTCTAAGGCAAATCTTTTAATTTTTGGTTAATTCATTTTTATTTATCAATTCTTTTTTGGAATTCATGTCTCTCTATTTTGCATTGTTAAGTTTTTTATTTTCGATTTCCATTTGTGATTAGTTTTTTTATTCTATGCAGATACAATATTGTTCTCTCTCAAACAAGAAGAAGTATCATATATCACAAGAATTTAGTTGCTTATTATTTTTTCAATATTTTCTAAGAAATTATGTATGAAATTTCAATAATTATATATATTACTGCAATTTTTGTATCTTTTAGGATATATTTATTTTAGAAAACATATGTAATAGTTTATTAGTTGTTTTAATTTAAAAATACATATAAATTATTTAATTTCCCAATTCAAATTTCCTATCTTGGAAAATTTGGTTTCATATAAATGTTATACCCTTACATTTTTTAGAATGCCTGAAATTAATTTTATTTTTGAAAATGTATATATATTTTTATACTATTTAAGTTTTTGTGAAATATTTAGGTATTAGTAAAAGTATTTAAAAAAATTATACAGATTTTATAAATCTCTATGATAGAAATAACTATAAAATTTATGTATAAAAAAAATTAATTATAAAACTTTCAATTTGCAAATGAGACATTATATTTCTAGGGATTAAGTTGAAATTAAAAAATGGAACATGTTTATTATAGAAATCAATTTACAATCGTAATTGAAAGAAATTATATTTGTGAAAGGGATCAGTTTTATAAATCTCTATGATAGAAATAGTTATAAATTTTTCAAATTTGAAATGAAACAAAATGCATTTCTAGAGATTACGTTGAAATTCATAAAAGGAGTATATTTATTATAGGAATCAATTTAAAATCATAGAAAAAATTGTATTTGTATGATAAAAACCAGTTTTCTTAATCTCTATGGTAGAAATTATTCTAATTTTTTTAAATTTTAGTTTTATACAAATTGTATCTCTAGAGATCAGGTTGAAATTCATGAAAAGAGTGTTTATTATAGGAATCAATTTAAAATGGTAAATAAAAAAATTATATCTTTGTGATAAAAATCGATTTTAAACATCTCTATAATAGGAATCGTTGTAAATTTTTCAAATTTCAAAAGATGGAAATTATATGTATAGAGATCATGTCGAAATTCATAAAAGTATTTTTTATTGCTTAAATCAATTTAAAATCGTAGTTGAAAAAATTGATAGGGACCGGTTTCATAAATTTCTATGATAGGAATCATACTAAATGTTTCAATTTTCAAATAATACAAATTGTATTTTTAGGGATCATATTGAAATTCATAAAAGGTATATTTTAATTGTAGAAATTAATTTAAAATTGTAGTTAAAAATATAGTATCTTTGCGACAATGACTACTTTTAAAACGCAAAATCTTAAATGGTAATAAAAAAATATTTTATTTCATCTTAATTGATATACGTTGTAATGATTATTTCTTTCTCATCAGGCACTTTTTATTTAATTAATTTATTACATATTTTCTTTTGTCCAACCAAATTTTGAATTTTTCAATAATTAATGTCTATAAATAAACTGATTAAAATAAATAGTGTGGATAAAACATAACAAATGAAAATAAATATTTTTTCTTTATTATTACATTATTATCTAACTAATTTATTTGACATGTTATTTTTTTGAGAAAATTAGAAGATTTTATACATTAATATATTGATGTAAATTGGTTAATATAAAAATTATAAATAAAACACAACACATGGGATATACATTTTACATTAAAGTATACAAGAAAAAATTACACATATAACATTGTGTCAAATATTTTACGTGAAATCTCATCGACATGTGAATTACTTAAAGAATTAAACTTTAATATATAATTTAAATAATCTTCTATTTCACTTTATGATAATTTTAATATAAATATATTTTTATTTACCAACTAATTTATCAAAGACTTTTTCTTTTGGAATAGAACGAGGTTAAAGTACAAAGAAACAAACTACGTGATAATACCACAAGGAGTATAAACTCCCAACAAGTCACCAAGCAGCAGCTGGCTTTAAGAAACAAAAGGTTGCTCATACATAATCGAAGACTTTGTTTAATCTAAGAAAATTATTTTTTTTCAAATTAGTGTGTGTGTGTATAAACTGATTAATTGAAAATAATAGATAATAGATAAAGAAATACGTAACAGTATATAGAGAGAAATTATATATAAAAAAAAGTTTATAAGGAGAAATTAAAGTTAATGCATGATAATGAACATTTTATGTTAAACCATATTAATATATGAATTATAAAGCAAAAATTGTACTTTATCACAATTATAATATTTTTCGAAAACCCAATTTTAATATTTTTAAATTCATTGTTATTATAATTTTAATATAAAAATATTTATTTCTTAATTTGCTATTATTTTCTCACTTAACTAATTTGTTGAAGATTTTTCTTGATATGAGCAAATTTAAATTTTTTGGGCACCGTTATCTATAAAATAAAAACATGAGTGGTGGGGCATCGTGGTGGAGGCAACCGAGACGATGGAGACGGTGGTGAGTCGCGCGCGGCGGTCCTTCTCTGGACAAAATGGTGGGTGGGGGCTTAGTGAAAATTAAAAATTATGAGGGGTGAAAATAAAATATTAAAAAAAATTTGAATTTATAAAATGACCCAAAAAACTGTAAATGGTACATTTCCAAAAACGATGGACTAAAAAGATCAATTTCAAAGAAAAATGACCAAAATCGAACTTTTTCCAAATATAAAGGACCAAAAACATATTTAACCCAATAAGTTTCTACTAATTGAATATGCACGATAATTTGGCATGTACTTGATAGGTATAATTGATACAAGTACATAAAGATAATTTATGATATAGATTTATAGATAATTGCAGTTGATGAGTTGTCCCGTCAAAGTCGAGACGAGATCAAGTGGGTACTACTACAACTTCAGGTTTTTTGTCATGTCTACTCACAACAACTATTTAAATTATTTTACTGTTTCAACCATAATTTGTACTATTTTTTGTTGTATTCAACTTTTAAGTTGTGAATTAATCAAATAATTAACCAACTATTTTCTATAGATAACGATAATTTATAATTTATTAATTATCACACTACTTACTAAAAGTTCATCTATTTTCCATTTAATATAAGGGTATTTTTGAGAAAAAATTTAAAATTATAACACTATTAATAAAAAATAACACATTTCAATGTATTTGTTGATTTGTGTAATTTTAGTACTATGTCTCTTATAAATAAAACCGAAGGGAGTATAATAATTAAGTCAAACCAAATTTATTAACATTTTAAATAAGTTAGATCTAACATGTATTATTTAACGTAACTAGTCAAAAGAGTTTGGGCAATTGAAATTCTTTGGTAGTGAGAGTTTTTAAAAGAAATAAAGCTGGTTTAAAAACGGTTCCCCAAAAAAAAATGGTGTTTCATGGGTTGATGGGCTAAAACGTGTTTAATCTGTTTGCTTAATAGAATGAACTCATTGTCACATTGTATTATAATAACTCACTAGCTAACTGGTATAGTAGCTTGCTAACAATGTGATATACTCCTTCCGGTTCAAATTTTTGGTGGTTTTAGTTTTTTATTTTTGTCTCAAAACTTTGATTGTTTTAGGATTTTAAGAGATAATTTATCACCTTTTTTCAACTATACCTTTAATATAATTAATAAGTTTTAAGTGGAAAAATAATCAAGATAGTTGAAAATGATAAATAATAAATAAGGTCATTTTAGTCTAAAATTTGTTAAATTAATTATTTCTTAATCCATGTGCCAAAACCTTAAACACCCAAAAATTTGAAATGGAGGGAGTATTAAATTATTAAATATGTCATAAGTATATATATGTAATAAACCTGACATTATAAAAATCATTTTCACCGAAAAAATGTTACAAAAATTACAATTAAAACGTAAGCAACATTCAATGGTTAACAATGCATATATCATTCCCATTTCCCGGCACACGATGCATGATCTCACATTGTGACGGTTGGACTAGCACAAAATCCAACTTGTTTAAATGCTGTAGCACTTTCTTATTTCTTTCTTTTACATCATTTTTTTTACATCATGACCAACTTAGGGCTTGTTTGGATAGTTTATTTTTGGCTTATTTGAGCTTCTCTTCTACCATAAGAGCTTAAAAACGTGTTTGGGTAAAAAAAAAAATTAAGAGCTTGTGCGGTTTTTATAAGAGTTTTTAATAATTTTCCATAAGCCCACAATCGTAGTTTATGCTATGGCTTATGTGGAGCTTTTGCAGATGCTAAGCCTTAAGCAATGTTCCGGTCCCGTGCTCGAGTCCGTTTCACCTCGTTTTCTTTTCTTTCCATTTTTTTTCTTTTTTCACGCGCTCTCTCTCTTCTCTCACTCGTGCTTCGTTCCCCAGAAATCCCAAATCAGAAAACCCTCGTTCCCTCCTCCCTCGTTCCCATTTCTCTGCAAATCCGAGCACCCTCCTCCCTCGTTCCCATTTCTCTGGTCGATTCCTCATCTCTGCGTCGAAGTCGAAGCTTCTTCTTCTCCTTCGATCGCTCTTCTCTGCGTCGATCGTTCCCAATCTGTTCCCAGGTCCACTGGATTGCTTCTCTGCGTCGATTAGCTTCTTCGTCTGCACAGATTGTTGTTTCTTCTCCTTCGATCTTGGTTCTCTGCGTCGTTAAGCTTCTTCTTTTGCTTAGGGGTAAGTTTTCTGCTTCGATTTCGATCCGAACCTTCATTCTTCTTGTTCTCTGCGTATGTTTTGGATGGAATATTGCTCCATTTGTTTGATAAACTATATAATGTTTGTTCTGGGTTTGGATGGAATATTGCTCCATTTATATTTTCTGGCTTAATTTGAAGATAACAATATTTTTATTTGGATAAATTAGAGAAATTCTTGTTTGATGGGTTTTCATCTCAAAGTGTTCACAAGGAAGAAGCAATTCAGCTACCTATAAGGAGGACTAAATTCAGATTTGGTCTTTCGAAGCTTGTCTGTGATGTTGGATACTATTGTTTAATCTCAGATCTTGTACATAATTCCAATGAAGCTTCTGGTTTTTTGTTTCTTTTTTCTGAGTTTTTCTTAGATCATATACTTGGATGTTATTATCGTATGCTTTTTTGGTTTACATATCCAAATTGAAGAAAACAAAATACAGAATCAAACTGATTGTGAACTATTTTGTTTGATATTGTAGTTTCAGTCAATTTCGATCAACTTGATTACTGGTTTTACTCTTTTTAGTGTTTTCTAGTTTTATAAGGATAGTGAAATGTGTAAGAATTCTGTTTGCATATATATGGGGTTATGTGTTATTGAATCCCTGCACATGTTATGTGTTGTGTGTAAATTGTGGCAATGGTTCTGCAATTCTCTATGTTCATTGGACTTAAATGTCTCTACTGAGGACAAAACCAATTTGTTTCTTCCATAATAGGTATCTTAAATGTCTCTGCTGAGGACAAAACCATTGGAAAGAAGAACAAAATTACAATTACCAATGACAAGGGTAGATTGTCAAAAGAAGAGATTGAGAAGATGGTTCAAGAGGCAGATAAGTACAAGTCTGAAGATGAGGAGCACAAGAAGAAGGTTGAGGCAAAGAATTCATTGGAGAACTATGCATACAACATGAGGAACACTATCAAGGATGAGAAGATTAGTCTTCAGATGACAAGAAGAAGATTGAGGATGCTGTTGATCATGCCATTCAATGGGTTGATGCCAATCAGCTTACTGGAGTTAATGAATTTGGAGACAAGATGATTACTCTTAAATTTTTTAAAATAATAATTTTTGTGCTATGGTCATTGGTGAAGTAGTTAATTTTCAATATATTTTAATTTAAAAAAATTATAACATCTTATAAGTGCTTATAGAATTATGCATCCAAACAAACAACTCAATTTTTATATAAGCACTTGTAAATGTACATATCCAAACGCAAATACTCTTATGTCATAAGCTCTTATGATATAAGCTCTCATGCGATAAGCTCTTGTGTCATAAGCTCTTAAATAAGCTATGTATCCAAACAGACCCTTAATCAACCCAAAGTTTTAATTAGCTTCTCTTTTACTATAAGATTTAGGGCCTGTTTGGATTGGCTTATGCAGAGCTTATGAACACAGCTTATGACTTATTCATAAGTTGTTTTGGGCTTATTTTTCATAAGCTACCCAGGATAGCTTATCAAAACAGCTTATGGCTTATATAAAATAAGTTTCACTATAATTTTTCTTTGATTATAAAAGTAGCTTATACAGCTTATACCATAAGCAGTAGATAAGTTTGTTATCCAAACAGGGCCTTAGTAAATTGATGATTATTCGGTCAAAAAAGAGTAAATTGAGGATTACAGTGAAATTAATAATAACCGCTTATGATGATCGTGTGAAAAAAATATAGTTTCATGATATTGTGGTTAATTGTTTTTGGTACATAATATTGTTGTTAACTATTATCACTCACAATTCATGTTATTTTATAGAGTGCACTATAATTAATAACTTTCTTTAAATTTGTACCATGATCGTGATTTAACATTGTCCTCTCTTGTGAATGTCCACCGCCATTTCAGTTTGATTTTTGCGGCATCGCTCTTCAATGATCATTCGGGAAGAGAGAACTTAGTTTTGTTTGATATTAAAATTAAAATAAAGAGTGAAAAAAACCCCGCGAAACACTTTACTAAAAAAAAGTATTTTTTTACATGGGCGGGGTCACGAGCTACATATACTAAACACTATCAAGAGTATTGATCTATTGAACACCTTTATAATAGTATCACTAGAGGTGTCTAATCGCAGGTCGTCTGGTCGGCGAGTCAAATTGCAAAAACAAACTAGGTCGGGCTAGACTAATTTTTTTTAGGCCACATATTTACTAACTCAACCCAGCATAATATACATTAGGTCAGGCCAAGACCAACTCAAATTATTTATGAAGGAAAAAAGCCAAAGTAGTAGAAAAATAAAAAAAAATGTGGGGCCTGCTTGGCCCAATAGGCCACCGGGTCGGGCCAATATATCTCGGTGAAATTTGGGCCTATGATTATCGAGCCCGGCCTAAAACACAGGACAATCAGATCGGGGCAAAATTGTCGTCTCTAATTATCACTTATCCCAATATCTGTCTCTTTCTTTTAGTCACATCATCACATTACTTATCACATCTATTTCTTTCTTCCTTTCTCTTGGTGTGTAGACCCCAATGGGTATCTATAAAACATTTTTCTAAAAAAGCGCTTAGAAGTTAGACTATAGACAATGAAATGGAAAAACAATTGATAATAAAAAATAATGATAATAATTAACAACAATAATAAGGGGATACCCTTCTTGGCGTGCGCTAGCTAATTTGCTGATCATCAGAATTCTCAGAAATATTTTGGTCGGAAGAAGAGCTTGCAAATTAGGTGCGTGTCTGGGATGCCCATTTTCCAAGTGATCTCACCTTAATTTCCAAACGTGCGATCGAGGAGCCAATATGGAAATAAAAAGGAAAAGGAGGAATACAATAAGCGAGTAGTGGGTCTTCGATCACCACAAAATCTTAATAATAATTGAAGCTTACACATTTTTGGAAGTTAAACTATTCTGGAAACAGAGGTTGGGGAACAATCATAGAGTTGAATCGAAAGTATAGCATGTGCATCCATGGAGCATGGCTGCCAAGGCTAATAAATGTAGTTGGGAGACATAACAGTTCACTTCCAACTATTTTTCTCTTGAGAAGCCCAAGATTCGATCGGAAGACAAACTGATACAAAGATTCCAGCACAACTATATATATTCACTTCTACTACGGTTCTACTACTAATTAAAAAAGAGATTTTTAAAGACATTAGAGAAATTAAATTATATATTGTATATCCACATTATATTTCATATTTGACTAGCTTTATTTCAGATTGGATATATATATGATACAAAAATATTAAGTTAATTCAACTGTGCATGGAATAAAATCAATCGCCATCAAGCTGGTAGCTGGAAATTCTATATAGTACTAGGAAACATCCAATATTACTAAATGCAAATTCCTACCACCCAAAAAAAAATTATCATGCATGTGGATGGGAGAGCTAAACAGGTCATGTGGGAATATTTCGATGTAGATTCATTGAGAGCTAGCAAATTAAAAACCATACTGTGAAAAACAAGGGGTTGAATAGTGACAGTTATTCAATATAATTCACATGTGGAGTTTTCTCCTCAAGTAGAAGGCATCCGTTGGGTGTAATCAGTAGCAAAGTACTTATTGATTCGCCAACATTAGTGTAATATAGTTATCATTCCTCTTTATATATATGATCATGAGGCTACAATTATTCTTTGTCATGTTTCTCTTTAAAAGCTCTTCATGGCTTTAATTTTGATAAGAAATATGCTGCGGGGACCTCTACTAACCTCATTATCAAGTTTGCTAAGTGTCACTCTTCTGTACAACTAAACCATTATATTTTTAGGACCCATTATCACATGGACCAATGTACAAACACTTTGCGGTCACAAAAACCGGTGCATGATAATAAGGGTGAAGCTTTGGATAAGAGGTCCCAAGTCCCAACTCCCACGCAAACCAAGCCTAAATCGATCGATGGATCAGTCAACTTGATTGGTTGATGGAGACCGTCGGATCAAATGGTGGTTACAGCAATGCCAGCAAACAATTTGTCCTCAAGAGTACTATTCTAGAAAACAAGAATTGATCTTGCAATAGGGTCATGTATTAATTAATTTGTTCGGGTGAGAGGTAAGTAATACTTGATCACATATTATTTCATCATTAGGATTAAATTCAAGTATATACTGGTTGTACTTGCATTAACCACTTAGATATATGGTCGACATTGTGCGCATTTCCCCCATATAATTAAATTTCATCCCACGGTACAAAAAAAACTAAATTAACCATTTTTATTTTAGTAATTAACCAATATTTGTCTTTTGAGTTTGTAACAAGTCTGTGGAAGTGCCCCAAGCAACTCAGGAAACCGAAATTCAATAACTTGATTTTAATTAAGTCAACTCTATTCGAACAAAAGGAGTAAGCATTAACACCTTTTATTGGGGTGTGTAGAACTTCAGAATTAAACTACCAGTAAAGATATTTATAATGTATAGGTCAACTTTGAGAGATGTCTGCATCAAAGATTGAAAACAATGTATACGTAGAATTATTATAATTTATAAAGCACTATGCTGCAACAAAGTGGTGGAATTTCTATTTTATTAGTGGCCAACAAACATTCACGTACATCTCAAAAAGTATATATAAAATAATGCATTACCGTAGTTCTTATTCTTTCTAGCCATTCACATATGGGTCAACTAGCACCACTATCTATACAATAATTTCAATTGCAATCCTTATCCTTATTTTCTTACATTCTTTACTACATTTCATTTGTACAATTCTGTCTATTTCTTTTTCCTTTCTCATCACATCACCCATCACATTTTGTATCTTGTCTCTCTTTCTACCTCTCTCCCCTGCACCTCTCACAGGTCACACTCCATTATTCTTTCAATTGAGGCTGATGATTCCATTGAATGAAAAAAAAATCTAGAAATTAGAATTAGAATCAGAATCAGAAATATATACAATTGAAAAAAAAAACTAGAAGAGAGGGGAATTGCTATGATTTGGATTTTGAATTGCACCGGCACGAGATAACTAATTTGTGTTGATTAATGTAGAAATATGTTACTGTCCTTGTAGCCAAATGACGGGTTATTTATTATGTATGACGAGGATATATAAAGCAAATGAGATAAAAACAGAAAAAAGTTCCTAATAAATACAGAGCCTAGTTTTACACCTCAACCTTCCTTTTCTAATAAATACTTTGTGCGATGACAAGTATGTGTGATGCAACCGTACTCCCTCTTTAAAAACTTCACAAGAATTCACTCACCCTCTTTCTTTAGTTCTAATCTAGTAGCTAGCATCAATTTTCATAGTCTCTGTTTTCTAACCACAGAGATTTTGGAAATGGATTCTGCATTGAGTGACAATTGAATTGAGATCATATGACTCACAATCTTATGAGTAAAGTCGGATTTGAAATACGAATTGAGATTATAAGTCATCCGATCTCGATTCAATGGTCACACTTCACTAACGACATGAATACGTGAAACCGCCATTGCAGCAAATCCAAATTCAAGGATTTAACTTAACCTACAATAAATTAACGTCTTTTTCAACTACCATCTCACTATTTTATAACGTGAGAGGTACTGAATTCCCTCTGTTTTCTAAATTTTGGCATCTCTCAACCCCACTTACACCACTGGAGGTTAAGGGCAAATTCCCTTCCTTAACCTTAAATGCATAATGGTTTTAATTCCAAATGCTAATAAAAGTACACATCGTTTCCTGGTCTAGTTTAGGTAATTTCTTACCCCTAGTTTCTTTTTAAAAAAAGAAAGAAACGCCCTCCCAGGGTCAAAGATCTATGACAATAACAATAAATGTAACATTACCGGCTGTGTTACGAGAGAGAGGGGAAAAAAACATCTACTTGTTATAAAAAAAAAACATCTACTATCATTGTTTTTAAAGAAGATTATGAAGCTGACACTGCTGAAAAGAGTGCTGTTACATTCAGTTGTTGAGGGGTGCATTGAATTACATTGAATTTTACAAACCTACAAATTAAATTCACACATGAAAGCACCTACCAGTTCCACACCCCATTTCCTTGTCATGTTCTTTTTTCTTACCCTCTCACAACCCCTTTGCTTTAAATACTCACTCCCTGTGATCAAATTTATTACAACGCACCAACCAAAAACACTAACACCCCATTGAAATTAGAAACACAAACACCCTCCTTAGTCTTCTTCATTCCTCACTGAGAGAAAAAAAAAATATGGGAAAGAAAACGTTGAAGCTCCCTTCTCTTTTCAAAACCAAAGAAGCACCAAGAAAGCATCAATACCCATGGCAGTTCTTACCCTCTTGTGGCCAACCACCAAAGACTCTATCTTTCCGATGTGGGACTGGGGATGACATATTCAAGACGGTGAATTCGGTGTTCTTTGACCAAACAGAGAGCATCATTGAGACCCCAAAATCATGGTTCACAACCTCATCTGAATCAGCAAGCTTCTCAACAGAATCCGAGGACTATTGCTACAATGATGGGGAATCTTTGGAGATGTTGGTACGTGGGGTGAGGTCAGAGAGGCTTTTTTTCGAACCAGGTGACACAAGCTCGATCTTGGAGAAAGCTAAGGCAAGTGGGTTTCCGTTCAAAGAAAGTGTGGTGTTGGCAATGGAGTCAGAGGATCCTTATGAGGACTTTAAGAGATCGATGGAGGAGATGGTTGAGTCTCATGGGGTGAAGGATTGGGAAGGTTTGGAGGAGCTGTTGAGTTGGTATTTGAGGGTGAATGGGAAAAACAATCATGGGTTCATTGTGGGTGCTTTTGTGGATTTGTTGATTAGTATTGCAGCTTCTAACTCTAACTCTTGTAATTCTGATTCAACTACGTATTCTTCTGCTGTTTCTTCTTTTGCGTCTTCGCCTTTGTCTCTAATTACTGAGGGCCAGAATGAGATCACTGAGCATGAAGATGCTGTAACGTCTTAGCATTACCAGTACAAATTTCAACCTTTTTTCTTTGTACAGTTTGTAGATAGGAAAAATTAATGAGACTTGGATTAATGCTTGATCATGTTTTGCTTTTTATCTTTTTGTTACGATGATTGACACTTATGTATAGAGCAGAAATGCAGATCAAATTAAAACTAAAAAAATAGAATTAAAACTGGTAGTAGCCTGATTAAGTGATTCTTGTCTTTTCATAAACACTTATCTAGTGGCGAGGATGCCATCTGTCTTGTATCATATGGTGGCCATTTTTGTGAACCTACAAAACCTTTTTTTTTTTTACTAAAAATAATACTAAAATATTTTATATTTTTTTGACACAGTAAAATATTTTATATCGAAACTTATTACCATTCACGAAATAATGTTGAATCTTTTTTTTTGGACAGAAAATAATGCTGAGTCTGAAACTTTTATCTCTTTTGTTTTTATATTTATGTTGTTGGAATTTATATATGTTTACTGATTTATTCTGTAACTCTAATCCGCTTCACCCATTTGCTGTGGATTGTGGCCCAAAGCTAGACCAGCATATTTTACGTGATAAAATTAAAATTCTAGAATTAAGTATTAAGATTAATATATTCCGATGATTAGTTATATTTGTGATATTGTTGAAACAAAAAAAAACTTCAAAATTTCCCCCTTTTCATGGTAAGAAAAAACTATTTTCTCCGTTTCAAAATAATAGTCCACTATTTTGTTTTCACCAAAATTAAAAAAGACAATAAATGAATTAAAAAATTAAACAATTTTATTAAGTCCTTGTAATTAATGCTAGATTGATAATACAAAGTGACAAATATAAATGATCTGATTCCTCTAAAGTGAGCAAATCATTTTAGAATGTAAAGTAATTAATCTTAACCATTGGTGAGAAAATCAAAGGTTGGTGGTATAAGTACATGTATAACAAATCACCCTTGATTTTTTCATTAATGGTTAAAATTACTTACTTTACACTTTATTCACTTTAGAGGAACCAAATCTAAATATAAAATGCATTAATAAGGGTTAAAGTGGAAAAAAGTAATTAATACTACATTAAAAACATAAAGTGGACTATCATTTTGAAACAGAAAGAGTATTAGAAAGATCTAATGTGCTTATGGAATTCTTTGGTTGAACTACTATAATGTGTATGTTTGAAAATTGAAAATTAATTAGCACTCTTTTTAATGTATTTCAAAAGTCAATTCCTTTCATCAACATTGGAAAGATTGTTATAACAATTCCAAACATATAATACCCTTTGATCCGATCAAAAAAACATATACCCTTTGATACTTCTTAATCCATGTACATTAACCTCAAACATAAATAGTTATGAGATGGAAACAATATTAAAGGTCTGTTTGGATAAACAGATTATTTAAGCACTTACAACATAATCGCTTATCATATAAGCGTTTATATATAAGTTATTTTTATAATCAAAGAGAGAATATGATGAAACTGATTTTATATAAGCTATAAGCTGTTTTGATAAGCTATCATTGGGAGCTTATGAAAATAAGCCAAAAACAGTTTATAAACCAGTCATACTATTTTCATAAACTCTGTCAAACACGCTGACAAATGTTTATGTCAGTGATAAGCCTAGACAAGTCTTGCATAAGCCAATCCAAACAGGATTTAAAACTATAAAAATTCAAGTATTCAAGGAGCTTTAGGGTAAATAACTTAATTAAACGCCTATCGAATAAAATTAAAATATTTTCATATAAATTATAAGTTATTTTTATAAGCTTTTATGGATAACTTATTGAAATAAGTTAAAAATAGTTTATAAATATATCATAGACTATTTTAATAAACTTCTCAAAATACCTATACAAATACTCACAGTATATCATACAATAAGTCGAAATAAAGTATAAATATATGCTTTCGAACACAATCTCAATCAAATATTTCAATTTAACTTGGTCGTCATCGTCACAACTCACAGTAAATCTACCTAATACCTATGTATCGCGGGGGTAAAAAATGCTTCATCTGAGGAAGGTCAAATGAAGAGGAGATAAGGACTTCCAAATTTTCCGAAATGTACCAAATTTTGAGTCAATTGGTAAATTTTCTTTTTTTTTGGTCAAAGGTAAATTACTACCTAGTGCCCATGCCGCGCATTTAATAGGAGTTCGTCCACCGCCAAAATTGGTATTCGTTATTTGTTGTTGGTCTGAATTCCAATGCAAAGAAATTAATTAGCGAAGCCCGTTTTCACGAGATGGACCAGACCATTGAATCAATTAGAGATAGGGTTTTGGTCACCCCCATCATTTTTTTTTTATAAACAGCACCTCCATCATTTTATGAACAGAAAATAGTTACTTCCATTTGATTGACCAAAAAAAAATACCCCAGTTACTTTCATTTTTTTAATCATGTTATTAATGCGGAGTATCTATCGATTTTGCTAATAACTAATCTTCGTCGGGAAACTTGGCTGGGGTCTCCTCTCCTAATCACATTTTTTCTATCCACAAAGCTCGAACACGAAACCTTACTTAAGAGATCCGAACCCAGTGCCACTTAGACAACGTAATATTGGTCTAGTTACTTTCATTTCACCTAGGATGAATATTTTTAATTTAAAAGATTGAAATATATATTTTAAAATAAAAAATGTACTACTGATTCATGTAGAAATTTAAAAATAGATATTAAATAAAAATATTTAATATTATAAAAAATATACTTTATTATTTAAAAGACTTTAAAATAAGAGATATTCAGAGTATATCATTCTTTAAGAAAATAAAACTAAAGGATTTAATCAATCAGTTAGACTAACTACAAAATAGTCTAACTTAATATGCAAATATAAATTAAAAAGTAATTAATTTGAAAGGATTTTAACCTTTTTAACTTTTTCAAAAAAAAAAAGAAAATACTTTTTAACCGTAAAATTATTTATTTTGAGAAAAAAGAGCATAATAGATGATTGTCTCATCCAAGAGTGATTATTTCATTTTATGTATTCCTTGCTAGATGGAAACCATTTAAAATGACGAAATAATATAGAATTTGGATCTCTAATGAGTAATGACACCACTCTACCACATTTATTTATTTTATTTGTTTTAAATAAATTTTAACTTGCTATCGTGGCTTATAAGAAATCCTACTCGTTATATATTTGTGGGCTTTAACATGTTGTAGTCCTTTTAAATATTTGGTTTTTGAATTTACTTTTTGTAAAAAAAAATTAAAGTTTTTTAGTCCTTTAAATATGAAAGTTTTTTATTTTAGTCTTTAATTTGAGTTGACTACCGATATGGCATACTGAAGTCTCTGTAAAAATTCTACGTGGCACTTCATTAAAGCATGTGGCTTACACGTCACCTGACTATACCTATAAAAATATTAAATTTTTAAGTTAGTCTCTCTGAAAATTGTGTTTTGAATTTAGTTTCTCTTCTCCACTACCTCCTCCTCCTCCTTCTCTACCTCCTCTCATGGCTTCCCTCTCACATGGAGGAGAGGGACTAAATTAAAAACACAATTTTCAGAGAGACAAAGTTAAAAAACTTAATGTTTTTATAGGTATAGTCAAGTAACGTGTAAGCCACGTATATTTAATAAGGTGCCACATAGAATTTTTATAAAGACTTTAGTGTGCCATGTCAGTCGTCAACTCAAATTGGAGACCTAAATCAAAAACTTTCATATTTAAAGGACTAAAAAACTTTAACTTTTTTTACTGTAACTAAATTCAAAAACTGAATGTTTAAAGGGACTAAAAATGTGTTAAAACATGTGTTTTTGTTTTTTGGTCAAAACTCATTTTATGTTTTTTTTTTCAAGAACTCATTATTTTTTTGGTCAACGTCAGGATCTCATTATATGTTTTTTTTGTTCGAAAACTCATTATTATTATTTTTGGTCAAAAATCGAAAACTCCTTATTTTTTTTTGTCAATAAAAACACGTTTATAGAAGGAAAAACCCCAACCAAACAACATTTACGATAACAAAAATAGTATATGCAGAGTCATAAAAATAAAACAATCCTTATATGTTTTATGTAATGTCTGTGCGTTTTGTGGGCTTGGATCCGAATGTGTTTTGTGGGCTTGGATTCGAATGGGCTAGTTGTTTTATATTAAGATTAAGATTTGAGAATTTATATCTGCACATACATATTTTATATCTATACATGTATGACTGTGGAACTATTAATTTTATAGATATATTTTTTTTCGAACATATACATAATGGGGAACTATTAGTTCCATAGATTTTTTTTTAAAACATACATAATGCAGAACTCGGAACTAATAGTTCCGCACATTGTAATTCAATGCGAAACTAATAGTTCCGTAAACATTTTTGATTCGTTATGCATACTTGCGAAACTATTAGCTCCTCATTGAATTACAATGTGTAGAACTATTAGTTTCACATTATGTATGTTTTAAAGAAAATCTGTTTGCGGAACTATTAATTCCGCATTAAATTACAAGGTGCAGAACTATTAGTTTCGCATCATGTATGTGTAAATAAAAAAGTATATATGTGCATATAAAAAAAATTGAGATTTAGACTCAATTTTTTTTGACCTAAAAAACTCAATTTTTTATATTATTGCAAAGCAAAAACATAATATAATAAAATGCAATAAAATATGAGATATATGAACTTATTTGTGTAAGAAAGTACAAAGTTGAAGTCTTTAATTCTAACAATATAGCAATTTAACTGGTTTATCAAGTGAGTCATTGGCTCAAATAGTGACTGGTGACTCAATATCTCGATGGAATCAATAATGAGTTTGAGTTTTACAAGCATGATAGGAAAGACTCTTATTCTCACCTTATAAATACTGTGGGTGTTTCATTGAAACCACAATAAAATTGTTTTTATGTATAAAGAACGAGGATAGTTGTTTTCTTTCATCCTCTAAGCTTAACACGAACAAACTATAAAATATTCGCATGAAATTATTGCTATTAACATTGCTCAACTTCCAATTAGTTCCAAATATCATTACAAAATCATCTCTTCAATTTTATAGAAACTCCAAGGAGCTAGAAGAATCAAATACACAGAAGATCGATCATTTCGCCATACCATGATGTTTATTTTTGTTAAGATTTTTTTTTGGTCAAATTTTTGTTAAGATTAAAATATCGAATACACCGCGTGGAGACATGTAGAACCTGGGCTCGAATTGATTTAGCCTTGAAATAATGCGATGCCATTGGGTTGCTTTTTAATTGGGCCTAAGTGTACGTGCTTAATGAGTCTCGACCCAAAAAAAAGATAAAAGTTACTCTTTTCGATTCATATTATAATCAACATAATATAAAAATACACACATTAATGAATAGATTGAAGTTGGATAATCTCAATTAATATTTACTAGTTTTATTTTTATTTTTCAAAAATATTTCTTTTGGTGTCTTTTGTAAATATAAACATTGCTATAAATAAGGGTATAATTGACAAATTAATATTTAATTTATTTAAAAATTGATAAATATTACTTATATATTTTTTTTAAAAGTATCTCTGTAGTTTATAATTTGGACCCGATGGAGTATCTCTTCAAATACCAAAATTACTTGGACCCCGAAAAAAAATAGAACTCAAAATGGATAAAATGCCACTCTTTGTAGTTTTTATTGGATTTTTTCTAAAGGCACATACATCTGTTTCTTACTACACATACCTATTTTTTAAAATACCTAAACTATCCCCCAATACACACACTCTCTTCCGCAACACACACACTTCTTCTGCACACTGCACACCCACAGTGTCCCTTCGCCATAACCGCCATCCCTCGTGCCGCCCTAACCGCCAAAGCCACCATCCCTCATGCTACCCTGACCACCAAAGTTGCCATCCCTGCCACCACGACCACCGATCTCCCAGCACCCACCATCACCACCACCACCACCACCACCACCACCACCACCACCACCACCACCACTGGGTTCTGAGGATCTGTTCTAAACGCCTATGTTTCTCCATTTGTGGGACAACTTCAACATATTGCTGGTTTAAGGATCCGGTTGGGGTAGTACACCACATTATTACCAGGCCTACTCGATAGCAACGCAAACAGAATCATCAGAACCAAAAATATCACAAAGGATGTCCTAAGGGACGTCAAGAAAGAAGAAAAATCCATCTAAGCTCTCACTGAAACACCCCTTCTCTCTCACACACCCACGCTACTATTGCACTTCCTTCATTCAAAGGGAAAAACCGTTGCCAATGGAATTAATTGGTGTTGGAAACAGGTACATAGCATAAAGAAGATATTTGGTGTTTGTTTTGTGTATCCGTGAAGCAAATGGGGAATGAGTCGAATGAGTGTACTGCTCTTGACTCATATATAAACAAAAAATAACTAATTTATGTAGATTAAAAAGGTTAGTTAATTGTAGGTTTAATTATACTTTTAGTCCTCTAAGTATTGCTAATGTGCAATTTTAGTCTCCCACGTTTTAATTGTGTCAATTGGGTCCCCCAAGTTTTTCAATTGTTGCAATTAGGTCCCTCCGTCAATTTCTCATCCAATTTTTAACAGAAATCCATGTCAGCACATAACATGTAAGATTTTTTAATGACGTGGCATCCACGTAGGCAAGTGACTCATATTATAATTTTTTTTAATTTAAATCTCAATTAAATAAATAAATTTTTTAATTAAACAAATAAAACAAAATTAACAAATTAACAAAAAAAACCCTAATCCCCAAATCTAAAAACCGAACCCACCATATCATCTCCCCCTTCCTCCCCCCATTTTCAACCCTTCCTCAACTGATTCTGGCCAAATGGTGTACTCCCCCATTTTCTCCCCTTCATCCGCCGAGTGGGACATCGTCCCACCATCACACCGAAGCTTCTCCACGAAGAACCTACTCTAGCCGGTGAGTACGCCCTTGCGCACCTCCATCGACACCCTGAACCCGTCCCTTCCCAATAATGAAACAAAAGCAACCACAACTCTAGAATTGGTCTTAACTCTGCAAATGCCCAACAACTTCGCTCAGTTTTGCACAGTTAGCAACTTCACATGGGTTAGTGTCTAAATTGGAAAATAAAACAAAATACTTTTCCCTTGGAATTTTTTATTGATTTATTAACATGATTTGAAGGATCGAAAATTGAATCCCTTGCACATCTGTGGGCTTAATGGAGTCGCTATTGGTTTGGCTCATCTCCGATGTTCATTCTTAAGAACAGAGGTTATAAAGCTGTGCTGTTCAAACAGATAAATGAAGCAAAAATGGGAAAAGGGCGAGATGGTTTGATGGGTTCGGTTTTTTTATTTCGGGAATAGTTTTTTTTGTTAATTTTGTTTTATTTATTTCATTAAAAAACTATTTATTTAATTGAGATTTAAATTTAAAAAATTATAATATGAGTCACCTGCCTACGTGGATGCCATGTCATCAAAAAATCTTACATGTCATGTGCTGACATGGATTTCTGTTAAAAATTGGATGGAAAATTGACGGAGGGACCTAATTGCAACAATTGAGAAACTTAGGGGACCCTATTGGCACAATTAAAACATTGGGGATTAAAATTGCACATTAACAATACTTAGAGGACTAAAAGTACAATTAAGTCTTAATTGTATTTAATTTTTTTGATCTCATAAAAAATTAAGCTTTATTCCCTATAATCCCTTTAATAAAATGGGTCATTGAAATTAAAACTTGCATTAAATGAAGGGTATTTTGTGGATGAAGTCATTAAATGATATAAAAGTAGTTAAGATTTACTTATATTTTGGACTACCACACTCAAGATTTTTTTTGCTTATAATTTAGTCTGGAGAGTGTATTTTATCACACATTATTTTATCACAACATCCTTTGTGCGGAAGTAATAATCGTGCGGAACTAATAGTTTCACACGTGTTATTTGTAGCACACACATACAAATAACACGTGCGAAACTATTAGTTCTGCATCAGTGCAGAATTAATAGTTCCGCATATGTTATTTGTAGCACACACAGTTCACGTGTTATTTATAGCATCAACATACAAATAACACATGCTAAACTATTAGTTCCGCATCAGTGCAAAATTAATAGTTCCGCACAATAACGAACTACGATAAAGGTATTTTAGACTTTTGACCTATTATGTATGTGTGGTTAAAAATACCTGTATGTGCCTTTAGAAATTTCCTTTTTATTTGGTCGGAGTAAAGATTTCATTGAAACAGGGCCCAAAGCCCAAACAGAGAACAAACCCACCTCAGGGCATAGAACGGGCCTTCATCTAGTACCTCGGATGAGGAGAGGTGAATACCCACAAGAAAACATTCTGATCATAAAAGTCAAACTGTCAAATATTACATTTTGACCAAAAAAACTGTCAAATATTACATGAATGAATTTTACACTTTAATTAATTGGCAACATTAACATGTCTGTTGAAAGCAATTATAGATGCATTTGAATTGTGAAAATATACATTATGAAGTTAGGTGCATACAATTTTAAATTATCAAATTTAATGATATATAAAAGCTGTTCCCACTAATAAGAATTTTAAAATGTAAAAAATACTATGTCACTTTCAAAGGCATAGAATAAACTAGCATTGATTTTTTTTTTTTATAATGTTTTGTTGCCAAGTGCCAACGTATATTAAGTGTACTTGAGTAAGCATTTTTAATGTCATTATTTATTTATTTTTAATTAAATTAAATTTATAAGTAAAATAATTTATGTTTTGTTTTTTTATCTGAAAAACAAGTATGCAATAAAATTTATATTTTTTCGGTTTGTAGTATCAAACATTCAAACCCACTTCTAAAAACAAATTCAATTTTGTTGGGTATAAATCCAGTGGAGCCTATGGTCTAGACTTTCGTAAGATGTCTGTTTTAAGCTTCCAAAAGCTCATGGCTCCTCCTAAAAAAGTCAGACATATGAATCGATTCCAGATCTTCAATACACATCACATGCATACTGTGGATTTTCTTTAGGCTCAGACTAGGGTGCACAAGTGAAAAATAATGTACCGGTGCCACAGTGATGTTTTGACCATTAGATATATGAATAAAATATTATAGGGCTGTGATGATCCGTTTGGAACCGGTCATAGTGGACCTTGTGAAATTTCCCGTAGGTCCAATAATTCTTTCTTAATCACCGTTCTGCAAATAGAATTCCCAAACACCGATGAGGCTATCTAGGACTTTGATGTGTCGCCCCTGAAGAGCGGGCCTTGTCCAGCATCCCCTTTTAGGTCGTTTGCCGTTTTTCTGAGATGGTATGTTGTAAATGACATATGCGAGGTGAAATAGTGGCACGTCGGTTTACTTATCTGTAAGCGTGCGCTATTATATGGAGAAGTCCTGAAACTCTAATAACGATTTTCCAATGGGCAAATCACCAGATTATTTGGCTATTGTGACGGATGGACGTGATCAATCTGTCGCCGGTGTGTTGAATTAAAAGCATTAGGAGCAACTTATACTCGAAATCACTCGATAGACAACTTCACAACACCCATAGGGTGGATAGGTTTGTTTTGGATTATGCTTCAAATCCAGGTTAGAGTTTTGGTATGCAAAGCTATGTCTTAAAATCTTAGACTTGAACAATATCAATTTGATCCCCGTATGTATTTTGATTCCTGTACTGAACTCAATACATGGCTCTAAACATGACTTAACGTGTTCGGAAACGTATTCAACACAACAAATCCACTACCTGTACTATATGCAAATGAGCATCATATGCAAATAATCAATTCTAATGAAGGTAATTTATTCATAAATTAAACAAGGGTTCAAAACCAACATAAGTAATCCTATTTGGCTCTTTCGGGTGAATCTAATTTATTTTACCTACTGTGACCCTCGGTTTCGAGTTCAGTATTTACTGCAAAATAAACAAACTAATATTAAGACATGAAAAGGAAGCGTGACCTGCGAAAAATGAATGAGCAGCGACGGCGAAATAGAGCGTGTTATTGTACTGTGGGACTTTTTGTGCAATTTACCTGCTTAGCTTGGACGGGCTGTATTGCAAATAATTTTATTTACTTAACCGGCAATACCAGGTCAACATGGTATTGCACCGGTACAACGAATAGTTGTTGTGGCACCCTAGACGGCCCCTTTTCTTTAGGGTTTAGAATGTTTTTATTTTCTTTCATTTTTATTCTCTCACAGATAACTTATGTGTTTTCGGTTAAAGCCAATAACTTTTTTCATGTGACGGAAAACTCTCTTATGGCCTTTATCTCAGAAATAAATATAATTCTTAAACTTCTGCGTGTTAATACATCGTTAAATAACGCTGTCAAAAAAATATCGTTAAATAACACTGTAAAATTTTTAAAGGTAGAAATTCTATAAAGTATAGTTTTTTTTTGTTCGAGCCGATGAAAAAATGTTACATATAGTTCAAATAACCCACCTATGTAGTTTTAAATTTAATTGCCAAACTAATGCCACAAATACAGAATAAAATCATTCATAAGTTAATTGACAAAATTGGGCTTAATTATGCTTTAATCATTCTGCTTTGACTACTGTGTGACTTCACTCAATACTTCCTCTTGTTTCTTTTTATCTGGCGGGTTTTAGAAAAAATTTTATTTTTTTTTATTTGTCGTTTTGATAGTTTAAGGTTATATTTGGACAATTATACCCTTAATTCTATTAACTGTTTACACATTTTTTATAAATTGATTAATGTAGTAATTGAGAAGTTCAAAGATTAATTAAACATGATACATCTACTCCTAAAAATTATTTTACTTTTTAATGATATAAATTTATTACTAATATACACATGTGAATGTGAATGTATTTAAGATTAATTAGATAATTGAATAAAGGGTTAAAAATGATTAGAATGATATGACACATTAATTGATTCATCTATTACTAAAGACTAATTAAATAATAGTATGATAGAAATTTTTTTACCAATTAATTGATTCCTTAATTATGGTAAAATAACCTAAAATGACAGATAAAAATGAATGGAGGGATTAATTTACGAGTGAATTCAATACCTCAATTTTTAAATTATTTTAATTAAGTGCCTTCGTCACCTTCGTTTTGTTTAAATCTTTAATTTCCCATTTTGTACTATAAAAACTTTACAAGTTGAATCTCAATTTAAACCTGCTAATCAAAACTCATCAACTAAAATATTAAACTTCACCCAAAATTAGATATTTTTTATTAGAGTTTTGTTATTACCTATCAATAATTATTATAATAAATATTTTTCTTATTATATTTTCCTTAATACCTATAATTATTATGATAAATATTTTTTATTAGATTTTTCTTATTATCTTTCTATAATTATTATGATTGATATTTTCCTTATTTCTTTTTATAAAAGAGTACAAGTCAATTTTACTATTTTTATTTAATATCTACCTATAATTATTATGATAGATATTTTCTTTAATACACGTGTGCAAGTCAATTTTACTATTATTATTATTATGATAGATATTTTACAAGTTGAATCTCATTTTAAACCTTCTAATCAAAATTCATCAACTAAAATATCAAACTTCACCCAAAATTAGATATTTTCCTTATTATCTATCTATAATTATTATGATAGATATTTTCTTTATTATATTTTTTCCTTAATATCTATAATTATTATGATAGATTTTGTCTCATTATATATTTTTTTATCACCTATCTATAATTATTATGATAAATATTTTTCTTATTTCTTTTAATATAGAAGTGTAAGTCAATTTTACTAATATATATATATATATAATAGACATTTAATAAAATATATATTTAAATTATTTTAATTTAAAAAATATGCATATTTAACATATACATGCATATTATATAATTATATATAAAATATTAGAATTTAAATTTAAAATAGAAATGCTAAAATTCTAAAAGAATACGTATATTTCACGATCCACTAACTAAATAAAAAGATTGAATATGTTACCAAAAAAATGAAAAGATTGAATAAATAATTCAGCAACGTAATTTCCCATTTTATACCATGTAAAATCTGTACTTATCAAACAAATTTTTTTGTTTTCTCTTCTCAAAAATTGTTTTCAAAATGTCATACAATCCAAAATAGAGGGGCAATTAAACTATAACATCAATAATAAGATGTTTTGTAATAACTACGATTTATAATATTAATATTCAATATCAATTACAGATCACAAAGAATATTGCTCAATTAACGAATAAAGTTGAAGGCACTATATTAAATTTAAAAAATATTTTGCCAATATCGCAAACTTCTTTTTTTAGTCTCTGTTTTCGGCAAAGAAAGGCATGCGCTAAATTACACATCGAGTGATCGAGCCCTAAAGATACTTGTTTTTTTCCCCCTTCTCTCCTTTGTATTTTTTCTACTTTTCTTCGCGAGCAAAGAAAAGGATGGGCGCCTGCATTTCCACTCCCGGAGCAAGAAATAGACCCCAAGAGAAGATGCATTCTTATTCATCAGTATCTAATCTAACCCCAAATCTCTCTCACACCGATTCATAAAGCGATATAACAGATAAAAAGGCTTTTTTGGAAAAAGGGAAGGTGGGGGATTACTGCGAATAAAACTCACAAAGTTCCCGCAAAGAATCTTAATCTACACAAGATAGACTTAAGAAGAAGAAGAAAAAAAAAAAAAAGAAGCAGCTAATTTTGTTTTGATGAATAGGAAACAATTAAAAGTGATTACTTCATTTAACCTTTTACTAGCTTAATAACCCGGATATTATTATATTTACTTAATAATAAAATTTGGCTAAATTGATATATAATCCGTGCTAAATTTTAAATGATTAATTAAATGTAATTTTTTGTGTATCAAATTATATATTATCTATTAGTAAATTAGAAGAAGAAATATATAATTCTAAATTTTAAGATAATATTATACAATAGTGTAGGTTAAACCAAATTTTTTATGAATGAGATAATTTTATATTAAAATAATATTGTTAATTGTTAATGTATTATAATGTTAGTAATTTCTTAGATTATATTAATAATTAGTAATTTAAATTTGAATATTAAGTTTGGTACTTTTTTAGTTTACATAGTTTGGTGGATAATATTAATAGTATTATTTAATTTAGATATTTAGTTTAATATTTTATATTTCAATTTTCTATGTACTGAACTTCTAATAAGTATTATTAGGTCATTTTTTTTATTTGATTCAGTATTATATTATTAATTCAATTTAAATTTGTATTAATTTATTGTCCTATTTTTGCTAATTAGTATTTCAAATTTGGTCGTCTCAGTTTGAAATCAAATCTACAATAATAATATATGATTTGAAGTAAATTAGCATTACATTTGTAATTATATTTCATGTCAATAAATAAAATATGTTAGTACACAGTTGAAGTGACCACAAAATTTTTCAATAATTTTGTAAGCAAATTCTTTTTTTGAATAATTTGTGTTGTGGCAAGTGTAATTGTAATTCCAACTTCATCTCCCTCTCTGTCATAAATGAAGTTTGAAGAAAGAATGCAATAACAACTTTTTATGAAATCCAATTTTCTCATAGAAATCAATGCAATCATTTAACAGTCAATCAAAAATCTTAATGATAACATTCTACCTATAGGTAACACTCATTCTATATGCACATTATTATAAATCAAAACAAATGAAAGTTTTCTGTTTATCTATGTAAGAAAAGAGATATAATAAATATCAATAATTGAGTATGTAAATGAAAACAAAAACTTATTTCCATCCATAGGAATGACATGGTATTTTTTTGCCAGGACTGAACACAGGTTCTAGCCGAGTTTGTCCCCTTAGATAAACCACATTAACAACTTGTATCCAACTTCATGGTTATGACATAGTATTAATAATACAAATTGAGCATTAGAATTTTGAAATTTGAAAATATTATACAAAGAAAAAGTGACTTCTCCTAATCTCAAAATTTCAGACTAAACCTAATTCAGATAATACATTTTTTAAAAAACTTCAAAAAAATAGAAAAGGAGATTAATCTTATATACTTTCTGATTTTTGGCTTAAATAAACCCCACAAAATTGTTTTATAAGGTGAGAATTATTGAAACTTAATAAGCTCTATTTATATCAATTTAGCCAAATTTGGCACGGGTTATCAATTTAAAAATTGGCTAAATTAATAATTTCAAATTACTTTCATTAAAAAGTAAATATAACAATATCCCATGCAAGACACAATTTATTAAGCTAGTATAATAAAATATTAGTCATTTAAAAAAATGTAGTATTGATTTAATTGAAATCGGAACCTCTAAACGTGTTTCGGTTATAAGTTATTATGACAATATTAATTACTTGTCATGTAATATCATCAAGTGAATTAACATATTTGTCTCCACAAATGAATCATTATTAAATAAGTAAATAAATAAATTAAAAATAAATTAAATATTTGTTTGTAATTTTAGGCCAAAAACTGAATGAATTTGAGGGTGACAAATGACATAATCTCACGGGGCATAATGTTATATATAATACTAATGTAAGTACCCGAGAGATACACATATTTTAAATATAATTTATTAAGCAATATATGTAAAATTCATAATTAGAAAAAATAATAATAATATCATAATTTAATATTTTAAAAAAATCATTTTTATTATATATTTTTTAAAATTGCTGTACCTATAAACAAAATAAAATAAGTACAAAGTTTATGATCATGATCGTGATCATAAACAAATAGTTTACATACAAATAGTTTCACCTAAAACGCTCAGTTTTCATGTGGTATATTTTTTATCTGTAATTTAAAATATTAGTAATTTTTTATGTATATGTTAAAATGTTTTTCATGTATGCAATATAATTATATATATAATAAGTAGGTAATTAAATTAAGTTCTTATTTTACAAAAAAAATTCATTTTTTCCTGTTCATGTTGTATATTCCTCATCATTATTTATAATTGAATTTAACTAATTTTAAAATCCCAAAAAAATCTATATATTCTATAACAATATGAAAATGATATTTTTTTCAAAAAAATTGTTATTTATATGTTTTTTGTTATTTAAAATATTAGTATTTTTATATTTAAAAATTAAATAATTTCAACTATTATGTATTTTTATTAAAAATAGATAAAATGACATTTAATATGAGAGAATTAAACTGACATTTAATTGTAATGAGAGAATTAATTTGCATTAAATCTATGATATTAATTGTGTGATATAGTATAAATGATTTAAATAAAAATAGAAATAATAATTAAAAAATGAAATAAAAATTGTTTTAGGCGGGAAGTTGAATGATGAAGTGTTGACACGTGGCATTGCTAACCGTTACATAAATCTTGCTTTATAATATATAATAGATTTGGATAAGCCTTCCTTCGTTCGCGTTTCTCTTTCTCTGTAGTTTTCCTTCCACACAATGATTTTTAAGCCGCAATCAATCAATGCGTATAGAAGGACTAACAAGCAAGGCAAGGAATGTGAGTAACTGAGAGGTTCTGCAACTTCAAGGGAGAGGAATTAGAAAAACCCAGAGACAAGGGAGAGAATGGCTTTCTCTTCTTCTGCTCCTCTTCCTCCGTTTTTGTCATCTTCTTTCACATTCACACTCACCCCAAAGTCCAATCTCTTTCTTCTCCAGTTAAAATAAACAAAACAAAACCCCCCAAAACCCCACCAAAAAAGCAACCCCGTTTTTTCCTCTCACCCGAGAATAATTACCGCGATCGTTATTATTAAAAAACCCCGTTTATTATATAAACCGGTTCCATTTCCCCAAAATTTTCCAGCTTCCCAAGTTCCTGTTTTGCATTGAAGAGGAAGACATCCCAAAGAAAAAAAGAAGCATTTTACAAAAACAACACAAAAAACAGACCAAACCAAACCGACCCATTCCCTCATTACCTTACCTTACCCCAGTGGAAGAAAGAATGCTTCCCATGAGCTACATTCTTTTAATGTGTCTCTTGAGTTCTTTCTCACCCCCAATCATCAAAGCAAAACCCACTTCCAACCTCACCCTGTTACCCCACCAACACCCTTACCCTGAAACCGTAGTCGATGAAGTTCAACGGTAACCCCACACCCATTCCACTCACATTCATCATTCCATCCATGGTTTTGTTTCATTGTTCAGCGCATTTCACTCAAAACTCTCAAATGCATCTATTTTTTGTTGCAGGAAAATCAATGTGTCAGTGTGGAGAAGGGAACTACTGTCAAAGGACCAAATGGGTTCTTCGTGTTTGACGGGAAACCCGGTGGACGATTGCTGGCGGTGCGACCCAAACTGGGCGGCGAACCGGCAGAAGCTGGCGGACTGCGGCATAGGTTTCGGCCGCGGCGCCATGGGAGGAAAAGGCGGCCAGATCTACGTCGTAACGGACTCCTCCGACAGGGACCCGGCGAACCCCGTCCCGGGGACACTCCGTCACGCCGTGATCCAGGAGGAGCCGCTGTGGATCGTGTTCGCCGCCGACATGACCATAAACCTCCGCCACGAGCTAATCTTCAACAGCTTCAAGACCGTTGACGGCCGCGGCGCTAACGTTGAGGTAACCGGTCACGGCTGTATCACGCTCCAGTACGTGTCGCACGTGATCATCCACAACATCCACGTGCACCACTGTAAACCCTCCGGGAATACTAACATACGCGCCAGCCCAACGCACGTAGGGTGGAGGGGCGTATCCGACGGTGACGGGATCTCCATCTTTGGGTCACGGGACATCTGGATCGACCATTGCTCACTCTCTTATTGCACGGACGGTTTGATTGATGCTATTATGGGGTCCACTTCCATAACGATCTCTAACAACCACTTTGCTCACCACGATGAGGTTATGCTACTTGGCCACGACGACAGGTACACACCGGATAGAGGGATGCAGGTTACCATTGCCTTCAACCACTTCGGTCAGGGACTCATCCAGCGAATGCCACGATGCAGGCTCGGTTACATACATGTGGTTAACAACGATTTCACACAGTGGGAGATGTATGCCATCGGCGGTAGCGCTAACCCCACCATTAACAGCCAGGGTAACCGTTACACCGCCCCATCTGACCCGAATGCCAAAGAGGTATTATTTTATTATTATTATTGTTATTATTATTTCACTTTTCAGGGTGGGGGTAAATAGGGTTTTACCTTTTTTCTTTTTCCTTCTGGGAAATGTGATTTGATTCATATTATTATATTTATTATCATGTCATGTGTTACTTTCGTGGGGTCATGATATGATATTTGTGGGGTAATTTTCTGTTTGTTTGTTTGACTCCTGTTGGCTTGCCAACGAATATATGCCCTTGCTGTGGAGGCGTGATATTGCACTCGCGTGGGTGGCGCGTGGATATAGAATGGCAATAATGAGTGAGCTGTTGTTGTGGAATGGTTATGGGCAGGTGACGAAGCGCGTGGACACGAACGAGGGGGAGTGGAGTGATTGGAATTGGAGGACGGAGGGGGACATAATGGTAAATGGGGCGTTCTTTGTGCCGTCGGGGGCAGGGGCGAGTGCGGCGCAGTACGCACAGGCGTCCAGCGTGCAACCCAAATCCGCCGTGCAGATTGACCAGCTCACCATGTACTCCGGCGTCTTCGGCGATCCCAGGTACTCCTCCTACTACACATTCATTAACATCTTAAAACTTCGCTTTTAATTAATTAATTGTCATTAGGGAGGAATAGGATGCCCCCAACAACGGACATTACCTGTCTTTGTTCACTGGCCTTAGAAAGGTTAATCTCGTCTTTTTACACAATATCGTATAGTATTGTGGGAAAAGGCTACTCTCGTCTTTTCGGTACAATTAAATAATTAAATTACGGGAATGTCCCTCCCTCTGGCCACATGGCCCCCCCACACCTAGAGCTCTTTTTTTTATTTTATAAAAATATTAATCAAAAAAAATACACATGCGATCGTTGAAGGATGGATGGGGTACTAACAACAACTACAGCACAATGCCGATTGAAGGGTACATTACATACAAGTTGTGCTGCGAAAAGCTGTAAGGAATACTAATGTTAATATTTTAACAAGCTTTTCCTTCCTTCCTTTCCACTTTCACGTCTTGTCTTGCTGCTGTTTCCTAAACTAGGGTTTGTGCTAAATCTCGCTTCCCAAGGTGAATTGTATTGTTTGCAGCAATGGAGTAAAACAAGGTCGGGAAAAAAGGATTACCAATTTTAATTAACATCACTACGAGTTAATTAATCTGAATAATAAAATACTAAATCGGGGGAAAAGTGGGGGCTTTTTGGCCTGTCCACGTGATCGTGCGGTCATTGGGAATCTCTGGCTGGTTCATGGGGCCACCAGGCAACTGCCTTATTTACAGTTCATTTGTCTTCATTCGTCTTTTTCTTTCTTTTTTTTTTCCTCTTATAAAGTTCAGCATGCTCGAGATAAAATCTTTTTTGTGGGGGAGAGCAGAAAATAACTTTGTTTAGATCCCCTTTGGATATGTTGGTGCGCTTTGCTATGCTATTGTAGTGAGTGTATTTGGAAGTTAAATTCAGAAACTATTATTAATTATTGAGCTCCATTCATATCCCATAAATCCAGTAGTTATGAAGCAAGTGGGAAGAAAATTGGGAAAAAGAGAGAGAGGGCTAAAAAGAAGTGCTATGTGCAGGCTTTTTGATCTACATAGCACCTTTTTTTTTATTATTTCTCAATGTAGTATTTTTTTTTATTTCTCAATCTAGCATTCTTTTCATTAAAATATTCATTTTTATTAGTTATCAATTAATTAAATATTAGTTTAAAATTATAATTAAATTGTTAATTGTTAATTAATTAAATATTTAATTGTTAAATATTTATTAACCCGATTTGTTAACTACTCCCTCCGTTTCAAAACTATAGCTCTTCTAGCATTTTATTTTTGTTTCAAAACTATTGCAATTTTACAATTCCAAAGTATCATTAATTATTTTTTTCCACCTATATCCTTATTTAATAACTATTAGTGGGAGTAGTTGACATTAATAATATAGAGATTTGTAGATAATTTGTCATAAATACTATTTCATTAAATAAGGGTATTTTAGTCTATCTATAACTATATTTTACTTCTATTAAATATTTCTTAATCTGTGTGCATTAACCTTAAAAAGCTATAGTTTTGAAACGGAGGTAGTAATTAATAATGTAATTATAGAAAATAACTCACATTGATTTAAAATTTAAAAATACAATATTAATTGTTAGTTTAAAAGTCAAGACATATTCAATGTCTCTGTCTCTGCACACTGATCGGAGTACCCCCTCCATTCCTTTTCTGTCACAAAAGACAAAGACATCAATATCTCTAATCAGTGTGCAGAGACAGAGATATTGATGTCTTTGTCTTTTGTGACAGAAAAGGAGTGGAGGAGGGTGCTTCGATCAGTGTGCAGAGACAGAGACAGAGACATTGATGTCTTTGTCTTTTGTGACAGAAAAGAAGTGGAGGGGGGTGCTTTGATCAGTGTGCAGAGACAGAGATATTGATGTTTTTGTCTTTTGTGACAGAAAAGGAGTAGAGGGGGGTACTCCGATCAGTGTGCAGAGACAGAGACATTGAATATGTCTTGACTTTTAAACTAACAATTAATATTATATTTTTAAATTTTAAATCAATGTAAGTTATTTTCTATAATTATATTATTAATTAGTTAACAAATCGGGTTAATAAATATTTAATTAATTAATAATTTAATTACAATTTTAAACTAATATTTAATATTTAATTAATTGATAACTAATAAAAATAAATATTTTAATGAAAAAGGTGCTAGATTGAGAAATAAAAAAAAAGAGTGCTAAATTGGAAAATAATAAAAAAAAAAGTGCTATGTAGATCAAAAAGCCCTATGTGCATGTGTGTAAACAGGGGTGGAGTATAGCCGTATAGGTTGAAAGCTAGGATTTGAGAGTAGAGTAGGATTTGAGACCCGCCCCAACAACATTCATATGTTTTGGAGGGCGTTATGGGTAGAAGCTTGAAATTATATTTCCCTTTCCATCTGCTTTCCAGCAAGTAAGCGTCGTGGGACCTTTCATAGTGTTGTAAAATACTAATGTGTTTTGAGCTCACTTTTGGCCCCATTTCTGATTCGACACAAACTAAGGCAGAGCTCACCAAGTTGCTACCACTTGATCATCAGAGTTGGGAAAGGGACTTCCCCCTTATTTAACTTGCCCATGCCCATGCTGTCTCCCACTCTTTAACCTTTTATTTATTGGTGAATTAGTCCTTCCATTGTCTTGGAAGTAGGAGCCCTACTCTACAGTCCATTGATTATCTAGGACTAGTAGTGTTACCACCAAGTAACGACTAACTACAACCTTTCTCTGGGACGAATTTGGAAAACTACTACTGCTTTGAACACAAGGATTACACAATGACCCTAAATCTAATTTGAATCCAGAAGACCCTGTGGCTCTTGTTTAGCATCACAAATCACCCAGTACCCACTAACCCAGTTGTCTACTTCTTTTGCACTGGCAATCAAATGCTTACAACCTGCATGGCCAAGATTAGGAATGTTACTCTTCTGAGTGACTTTTCAAACTACAACTACCTACTTTCAATTTTTTATTTCGTCTTTGACTTCTTTGCCTAAATTTGTTGAATCTAGTCACCGTATGTTTCTTTAGCACAAGTGCATCGTATCTCCTGTTCTTTTCCATGGATGCTTTGATTCATTCTCACCCGGTTTACATGCAAAAAGGCCTCGTCTTTCTTACGTCTGAGATCCACTCACTCTTTCCTACTCTCGTCGTTTATACACCTTTTAATTAAATTAGCAATTAGTAATTAGCAATTACGGCGGTGTTGAAAAAGCTTCACTTAGTCTGAGGTGTTCGTGACTCAGGGGAGGCTAGCTTAGCTCCCTCAACAGAATTAATATTAATACTAGTCAAATCACCCAATATATTGCCTTTCCTTCAACTTGAAGCAGCACAATATGAAGGATGATGATTTCATCACATGTAGTAGAAAGGGTCTAAAGTCTAAACAAGTTGTGCTGCCCCATACATGATGTACTCTAAACAAGATGTTTGTCTTTGTTCTATCTTCAATTTGAAGCAAATGTTTTTTTTTTTCTCTATCTTTTATTTCCTGTTGTTAATTTAATTAGTTCAATGTTTTCATCATTATTGGTGTTTTTAGAGTAGATTTTCCATACCACTAAAGGTACCTTTCTTTTTGAGTGCTCATGACTAAATTATTGAACAGGGATAATGGTGATTTGTATCCCGGATTCAACGGTGGTGGGACCGTCACCGGAGCCACCACCAGCAAGGGCGACAGTGGGGGGTCCAGCGGCGACGATGGGGACTTCTTCGGTATGATATTCAGAGGTAGCAGCAGCAAAGCAGCACCCTCATCACACTCCCCATCCATTATTGTTTTTGTTTCAACCTTTTTGTCTCTTTTAATTATTTTCATTTTGGACACTACCACCAACCATGCTATTCTATTATCATTATTATGATCACACAATTGGGGGTGGGGAAAGAATTCCTTTGATACCAAAAATTAAAAATTATCAAAAGGAAAAAGAAAGATCAAAAGTTTCTCCAATTTGTTTTTAAATTTAGAAATTAGAAATCATATTTCGTTATGTGCACAGCTCTTGGAATCAAACTTCTATAAAAACTAAACAGAGCGAGGTGCAATATGATTGGTCATCGCCTCAAATGTATAGTTTAATGTATTAAATTCAGTTGCTCGCTTATAATCTGGGGAAGTATCATTATATGTATACTCATTTTAACTTTGGTAACTTTTATCCCTTTTAATTTTATTAGTTCAAACTCAGTGTAGGGATGATAATGGATAAGGTATTATTATAATACTCATATCTATATTTGTTTGCATTAAAAAAATGGTATTTAAACTCACATGACTAGTAGTTTTAATGTTCATGTCCACACTCAAATAAGTACCATGTACCGGGATCCAAATCAAAGAGTTCATATTTGGAGGTTCCACTTCCACGGAATTTGTTTTATTGGCTGACCCTTTCCCAATTTTATCTGAAAAGGTGACTTTTAAGGTGGTGAACCACATTGACTTCACTACATGGTGAAGTGGGCCCGCAACCTATAATAGTAGGTATTGCCTGATTTAGTAATAATTATATATCTATCCCCAAAACTATAGACAATACAAAATACAACCTAAATAAAAGTTTATTGCAAAAAATGTCCTTACATTTAGGAAAAATTAATTTTTTTTTCAAATCTTAATGCTAGGCAGCACAATACGCATTACACTCACAGCGTAGCAGACCTAGACCTCACAATTTAAAATATAGTTTTTGGTGAATATACTAAGTGTTATTATTAATGTAGTAAAATATATTTATTTAATAATAATTTTTGTTTACATTGTTGGTATCACAATTTATAAGAAATAATAAAGGTCAAAGGACAAAGGTTTCCGTTATTGTATCCAATTTCATGTCTCTTTCAAGTCCCATGGAATAGATTACCATCCTTCAAACGTGGACATGCCCCGCAACTGAAGAACGAAGACGCCGACGATGGCATATGTCCTTGGAATATATGCATAAGAATGACAATGGTTTGTCGCTCCTCGTTTGAGGTTTCAGAAGCAAAAAAAAATTATTTTAATAATAAAATATTAAAAAAATATTTTTAATAAAATTATTTTTTAAACCATAGTAATTAAGACTTTGACCCAATGACATCATAATATTGTAAAACAAAATTTTTATTGGTAATAGTATTATTATTGTACTTCCAGATTTTGTTAAAAATGGTTATTTTATACAAATAGGCCAATTTGGTGATTTGTAATAGACCAGGGCATCTTTTTAATATACAAAAATAAATGGTAAATTTCGTATTTCAGTAAATCACTATACCTACTTTAGCAATTAAACTAAAGTTCTTGGGTAACCTACTGTCCAGTTAACCCATTTTGCATCTCATCCGTTGAACTATTTTATTATTATATCTAAGGCCTGTAATATTTTTGGGCCCACTTCACCATCATAATGAAGTCAATATGCTTCACCACCTTAAATGCCACCCAGAGAAAAACATGAAGATAGGATACAGTGCCAGTTCTGATGCCATGTCAACTTCAGATCCCATTCTTTATTTAATTTTAGTGTTCCTTTTTCTTAGTAATAATGAAGTGCTTAACGTGACTTGTCTCCATATCAGAAAGAATTTGTCAAACCGTCCAAGCCAAAGAATCTTCATATATGCATGTGCATATATCCGGGGAATAATACAACTTAACGAGACGGTCTATTTGCCTCATCTTCTGGCGTCATTCTATTCATGCATTATTATGTATCTATCTATATACCTAATAATAATGCAAGTACCCATAAATAAAAAAGTTTTTACATAGCACCTTCAAATTAAAAAGATTTATATCATTAAATAATACAGCCTACCCCAAAAAAACAAAGGTACAACTTGATGCTTATATATATATATATTTGGTGGGTACAAGGGGGAAACCCCCCAAGACCAGGAAAAAGCAACTATAAGCCCCTTGGGAACAAGAAAGTATCTTTAAATTTGTTAGACAAGAAAGTATATAAATATCTGAAATTTTAAAATTCTAAAAAATAAATACGAAGTCCCGTATTGTTGCATGATTGGTTTCTCATTTTCTCTGACCAAAAATAGGAAGTTTTATTTTCAGTTTTATTTTCGGAATACAAGAACACCTGTGCTCATATTTCACTGTGCTTAACTGCTTGTTCTCTAAATTGTTTTATGTTTATTTATAATGGCTTATCTTTAGTTTTTTTTTATTGTCTTTAGGAACGTCAAATGACAAATTAATCGAAGAAAAATATAAGGTTGTATTTACAATTACAATTAAATAACACAATATATATTGGATAAAAAGGAATGGGAAAAAGAAACACGAGGACGGATAGATCAAAAGCAACACTAGCCTTTGGTTAACTGGTTAGAAAAGAACAGAACAGAACATGTGTTCTGTTCTATATTTGATGCATATTAAAAGTTTAACAGAATAGAGTGTATAGTAAGAATGGATTACATTTTGGTTCCACTAAAAAAGTTGGAACCAAAGAGAACTAAATAGAACAAGCTTGTTCTATTCTGTTTGTGTGCCCAATGCTAGCTATAGATCTCTTAATCAGTAGTAAGGAACATGACTCGCAAGCTTGTTAATTTGCACCTCTTGTTCCTCACGCCTGTGATTAAAATAAAATTATAATTTCTTCATTTCCAACTTACGTTTTGCAGTAATGCAGCAGTGGTGTATGTAACTCGAATATAGGAAGAAATTTCTGCACAATCGCCAATGTGAAAAGAAAGTGATGCAGCCCAATACATTAGTTGACCAAAACCATATCATCCATCACGGCTTGTGCAGCCACTGCTTCCAATTTCTTCCATGTTAACTCCCGCTTCTCTTCCAATTCTCTAGCTCTCTCTTCCTTCTCTTCGTACTTTTTTTGACACTCTTCAAACAGTTCGGCATCCATCTCCTGAAACATTTTCCTCACATTGGCTGTTAGTCCATGCACTGCTCGGTTCCAATGGCTTTTCATATTATTTTCCATAGCTTCAAAGATTAATGGCAATATAACATCTCGATTCTGAGCTACTAAACTTATAATGTGCTCATTGTTCCACAAGTAAAGTGCTCGTTCAGCAACCTGTCATGGATACAATTGTCAGAGAGAGCGATAAAAAGAAAACAAACAAACATTTTTCCTTTACTACGGTCAAAGGATGTGATTTATCATTTAACAAATGTTGATAGCATATATAATGAAATCTGATAAGTATTATGCATAACCAATGTCCTAATTCAAAAGGCCTAGGTCCTGCAAATCACAACTAGGCACTCGATCATTTTACATACAAAAGGCATATTTACAAAAAATCTCCGCCAAATTGAAGTGAGAAATAGAAGCCAACCAAAGCTAAACTAAGCCACTTTATGGCTTAGTATTTCCCCAAAGACAAATAAAAACAAGTTCATCACTATTGCAGCCAATGTCACACATTTGCTAAAAAATGTTCAGCCTATACTCCAAGAACCAATGGAACCAAAAAAGGAAGGAGCAAACAGAGACAATGACTGTAGTTTTTCTTAACCACCCTCATGAATTGATTATAGTAATATGCTATTTTTTCAATGTTCTCGTTCAAGTGTGATTTTTAACAGCATATAACTCTCAAATATAGAGATTTAACATAGTATCATAAGCTCCTATGCCTTATAGTCCCCAACGGGATCGGAACTGAACTGAGAACTGAACACACTCTTTTCTATGTTAGGAGTGCTTTCTCTCCCTCTCTCTACTCTAGATACCATCCACCCACACTATATCCCCTGCCTGCCCCCTTGTCCCTCCACCACTCTTCATGCCATAAATGTGTGATATTTCCATCTGTTTTTCCATTTTCCCTCTACATTATATGTAAAAACCCAAATGGCATCAATCCACTGCCAGATATATTTGGTCAGAAATATCATCTTTTATATAAACTAAATCAAATGAAGTCCCATTTTCCTAACCAAAAAAAAATGGTACCCATACATTAAAACAGGAAAAAAATATCCCAATTTCAAGTATTTCTCCTTCTCCAATTTCTATTGTGTATTTATTTTTCCTTAGCTAGGATTGATAAGGCAAGCAAACAAAATGCATGCTGAGTTTCCCGACCAAAGTTCCATACGGAAAAAACAGTAGGCAATTAGAAATATTCCAACATCCAAGCAACCATACAAAAGCGCCCCATCCATCTATTCAAGTATATTCATTGTCCAATGATACGTGGTGACTTAGAGTACAAGTAATCTCAGCAAAAGCAAACACCCACTAATTCTAAAGCTAAGAATATCCCATCCGTGAATGCAACACATATAGAAACCTTCATAACTTCATTTTTAGAATACTTCACAAGTTGAGGCGATTGATTAAAATGAAGTTGTATATATTATGAGACGGACCTGAAAGTGAGGGCTGTTAAGGCAGCGAGCAATCTGCCTGAAAAGAGAGACCATGCATCGCATAAACTCAGGACGCTGAGTAGCCTCAAGAACCTCTTCCATCTCTCCAAGAAAAAGCACTTCCTTGTGGCAATTCGTGACGGGCCAGTACTTCAAGAGCCCCTTGATCACTGGATCCGCCAACCTACTATCCTTCTCAACAAACTGAATAACGCAATAAGACAAATGCTGGTGATACGACGAAATTGACTTGGGCTTGTGTAACGGTATAAGAGCCCGAGTCAGGAACAGCTTGTGCTCCTCCTTCATCGGCAACGCAAAACCATTTATAATACTCGCCATAATCTCAAGCAACTCACCAATCCCGTTATGCCTCTGCGTTTCAAATATGAAACGATAGAATATGTTGTTGATGGCTTTCCTTATGAAAGGCCTGTGCACCATGAACTTGCCGTAGATTCGGTGGAGGATCGTCTTCAGGTACTCGCGCTCACGGTGATCCTCCGAATCGAAGAGGTCTAGAAGCTTCAGGACGAAGACGTGGTCCACGTGGCGCTTCGCGGCCTTAATGTCGGTCTCCGGCGACACGATGTAGCGCAATAGGATCTCGTACACGAGCTGTAAGTGAGGCCACGATGGATCCAGATACGTGTCGTCGTCTTCGGGGTCGACGGATTCGTTCCCGGTGTTCTCGTGCGACGCCGGTGGCAGGCACCGGAAGATGTTGACGGAGACCATCGCGATTAGCTCCTCTTGGCTCTCGCTGAACCCGAAGGAACCCGATTGGATGATGTCGACTAGCTCGTAGAGTGTTTGGCGCTTAATTTCCTTCTCGTAGACGAACTTACTCGTGTCTGAAAAATCGCATAGGGAGCAACAGAGCTGAATCTTTCGGAGGAAAAGTGATCGGCGTTCTGAGACGGCGACTTCTCGAAGTGGAGGGAGTGACTCGATCACGGTGGGATTGGGGGGAGGCGCCGCCGGCGGGGGAGGGATGTTTTGTGGCTCCGAATTGCCGGTGGTGGCACGAGACGCGTGCTTCACGACTACTTCGTAGAATTGGTGTCCGTTTGCAGGGGTTTCGGGGAATGCCGATTTCCCTGTTTTCTTGTGGGCGCGCTTTATGATCTTGTTGAACATTTTTGTTGGACGAGGGGATTAATTCTTGTTCTTGGAATGGAATGGAATGGAATAGATCTTTCCGCGCCAATCAATAAAGGGGAAAAGGAAACCCTAGAAATTGGGAGAATAATTGGAAGTGAATAGTAGCACAGCTAAGGCATGGGCGGAGTTTTGAATTTCAGAGGGCCGAAGCCTTAATTGTGCGGCTTCAGAGTTGTATTTCGAGGGGAAATGCCGAATCATCTTCTCATCTCATCAACCACGGAAACGACGAAGAGGAAAATGACTCGCATCCAAGGCGTTCTTTCTTCACTGATGACACCAAATGGGCAACACGGGGAAATTAGATGTTTCGCTGTTTGGGAAAATCTGAGGAGGACAGATGGAAAATTGGATGGAGTTACAGATAAATTATTATATTATTATTGTGGCCAAAATGGGTATCGTGGCAAAAAAACAAAAAATTACCATCCAAAACATAATTTTAATATCGAAACTCAACATTTATGAAATGAGAAAAATGAATAACACTTTTTGAGTGTTTCATTTCTGCAGCACTTGTTTTTACCATTAGATCTAACGCAAAAGATGATCGATGGTTCACGTTTATTATAGGCAACCGGATGTGCAGGATTTTAGTTATTTTCAAATTAGTCCATTTATTTTCAAATTAGTCCCTTAAATATATCAAATTTTTAAAAACTAACCCACAAAAATAACCTAACCCTAGAAACCCCTCCCCTATCCCACACCAACACCACCGCCATTGCACGGCCCCGCCGCCAAGTCAACCGCCACCACTCCCCCCCATTTTTTATGCACCTTCATATAATTACCAGTTAGTCTTTCCGTAATTCTATGAAAATTTATCGACAAATGAAATAAATCAGTATAAGCACCCACTAACAAGTTAACAACAAAATATGCATTTTAAGCATATACCTCAACACACCATTTACCACGAACAACACAATGCAAGTCCTACAATCACAAACACAGTAACACTCCACTGCGCGCCCTATTTCATGGAAGCATATTTCTTAGCATTCATTACATAACACAGCATAAAGGATTAGTCATTCATCAGATCTGTTTAGAATAATTAGTAAGTTTTAAAAACAAAACAATAAAACGTTCCAGAAGACAGATTTTTTCGAATTTACAATAACGATTGCCATTACTAAATAGAAATGCCTGAGCTCGATTTCCTTCTTTGGTCCATCAAGCACGTTCTAGAAAGTAATTACCATCCACCTTTGTCACTCCCATCATTTTTCTTGCCCCAAGAACCTGCTGCACCCACATATAATGAATCAGTCACAAGTTTAAGAATTCGGGTAAATTTTGTCGTAATAATATATTACATACATGTTTTGTGATTGGCCTATTAACTTCAAATTAAAGATGATTCTTATTCGTATATGAGAAAATTAAGATCATTAATTTGCATGGTAACTTTTTTCTTTTGACAGAAACTGTTTTTTTTTATCAAAATAAAAAAAATAAAAAATCACAATGGAAAGATAGGTGGAATTTGTATCTGGTTCATTATTTCTTCCTTACCATCTGCTGATACATTCCAACTAGATGATTGACCCTTATCTGCAGCATTTGATTGACTCCAACTACTATTCTTCCATCCTTCAACATTATCCGCCCCCTTCTTCCAGCCAGAGGATCCATCCTCGCCAGAATCCTGTCTGTTGTTCCAACCACCAGGTTGGTCTGTCCTTCCACGGCCCCGGCCTCCATATCCTCTGTCTGATCCCCATCTACCACCAAAACCTTCCCTATCTGATCTACCCCGGCCACCAAAGCCTCCACGTTCTCCTCGGCCACCACGCTCTGCTCGGCCACCAAAGCCCCCATGTTCTCCTCGGCCACCAAAGCCACCACGTTCTCCCCTACCCCGAAAACCTCCACCTCTAAAGCCACCTCTACCACGGTAACCACCCCTCCAGTTCTCACCACCTCCGTCATCAGAAGTTTCATTTAGACTTTCATCTACACCACTTGAGGCATTTCCTGACGTCCAATTGCTTCTCCAATTGGTGTTTTGATTTCCACCACCAGATTCAGAATTCCAATTGCTTTTCTTTCCCCAATTCAAATCTGGAGTTTGGGAATCAGTATTGCAAGAACTCCAGTTGGTATTCTTGTTTTCATTCCCGGCACCCCAAGACGATTTGTTAGAGTTCCAATTGCCATTGTTTCCCTTGTTGGAATTTTGATTGGAATCACCAGATCCCACGTTCCAATTGCTATTGTTCATATCAGAAGCTGGTTTTCCACTGTTTCCGGAGTTCCAATTGCTTTTCTTGCCCCAATTGGAATCTTGATCTCCAGGATCAGTATGCCCAGAACTCCAGTTGGAATTCTTGTTTTCATTCTTGTCACTCCCAGAGGAATTATTTGAGTTCCAATTGCTATTCCCACCCCAGTTTGAGGTTTGATTGGAATCACTAGATCCAGATTTCCAATTGCTTTTCTGACCCCAACCATTATCTTCACTTCCACCAGCATTTCCAGATACTGAGTTCCAATTACCAGCTTTGCCCCGATCAGAATCCTGGTTTTCAGCCACAGTGCTTGAACCTGTTTTTCCCCAATTAGAACCTTCTTGGGCTCCCTCACTCAACCCACTTTTCCAACCAGTAGCATTCCCAGACCCCCAGGCAGAATCAAGGTTTTCTTCAGCACTTGATCCCTTCTTCCAACTAGAGGCATGACCCAACCCTGTAGTTGAACCATCTGAAGCTTTTCCTGCACTCCAACCACCTTGATCATTACTTTTCCACCCAGCATCCTGATTATCATCCAAATCTGAAGTACCAGCCATCTTTCCAGCTTCTTTGGCTCCATTTGTTCCAGATTTCCAACCACTCGAAGTAGGATTTGAGTTTCCACTGTCATTTGATCCACTTTTAAAACCATTGCCTTGGCCCCATCCAGTTGCTGGACTTTCATTTAACATTTTGACACTGTTCCAACCAGAGGACTCATCTCCAGAAGCTTTGGTTGTATTCCAATTGCTTTTACTGTCCCATCCAGAGGATTCATTTCCATCCGAATCATTAGTTTTATTTTTCCATTTGCTATTCTGATTGTCATCACTCGTACTTCTAATTTTAAGCTCTGCCTGACCCCAGCTGCCTCCACTTTTCCCCCAGCCACCAGACTGATCTGGATCAGAAGCAATTGCATTGTTGTCAACTGCAGCACCCCACGAGGACTTCTCAGTTGAAGTATTTTTAGTTTCCCAAGCAGTATCTTCTGCACCTGTAATAACAGTGAGGCAACTGATGAACAAGTAATTAGCTAGAAACAAAGGCATGCTAAACATATCAGGCACTAGAATCAATACCCTCAGAACTGAAGGGATTTGAGGTAGACTCTGGCTTCTGCAACAACAAAAGTACAACTGCATATTAAATTAAAATGCAGTAAAATAATAAAACACTACTGGATGTAAAGGGGTATATGTGTACATATTCGTTAGACCACACACAGGCACACGAGAGGGAGATAGGAAAGGGAAAGGGGAAGCGAGGAACACACACACAGTTTTTGGTGCTACAGTGCAAGTCATACCAAGAAACTTGAAGCAGAAGGATTAGACCACGCACTCCTGCAAAACATTATCATAAGATAAAGAAGAGGAAACCAAAAAAAACAAAAACAAAAGAGCAACCAACTTAATATTAAAAGTCATAATGAATAAGCAAAAAAGACTGGGTTTTTGCAATTAAAAATGACCATGACAGTATTTTAAAAACAATATACAGAGATGGAAATAAAATTATGCACTCCAATGTCTTCATATATAACTCAAAACTCTTCTAAAGGAAACAATGTACTGTATCAGAAGGACATTCAGAAAATGAAATGACATGCACAGAAGGACATGACACCCACATCTAAAATAATTTAGTCATATGCCTTCTTGGCTTTAATATTTAATAACCATAACCATATTTGTACATGTCAAGATACATTTTTTAATAAATGTTCGACTCATACATGTGTGCTGTGTTTCAATTCGTGTCATACTGTATGAACCAACCCTTCCCAACTTTCTTAATGATTTTCTAGATTACTGAAATATCTGGATATTATGAGAACCTACCTTATTATGACTAAAGCCATCAAGAATAATTAGCCAGAATATACATTAATTGAATATAGAGCAGATAAAATCATGCAGATTAACTAATACCACTATGAAATATATACCTTTCAGCTGACGTTCCTCCAGCATTCCATCCACCACCCCCAGTGGATGTTCCCACGCCATCCATCCAACCTTTCCAATTGTCAAGACAAGATTTATGTCTCAATAAAACATCAATGTAAAACAGAGTACAGGAAAGGTAACTACCATGCATGTTAATTAATACTGCAATCCATTTGAAGGAAAAAAAAATTCTTGTTAAAGGATAAGATGACGACAATAAATTAGAGAATAAAGGAGTCCCACCTCCAGAGCTACCTTCAGTGCCCAGCAAATCAAATGGCTTCAATGAACTTGACTCTGGATCACTGCAGATAGAAGAGACATAGAACAACTCAGGAAAATATTCACAAACACAGTCAAAGCAAGCAGTATCAATCTCAGAAATACCTTGATGACATCGCAGTACTCTTCCCTTGAACCTCAGAAAGGTGCTCACGTTTAACTGAATAAAAATTAAGTTAATGGAAAATTGTTGTAAATGATGATTAGATATTTCAAGAATCAAGAGTAGACAACCATAAACATACCATCAAGAACCTTCTGCTGAGAATCTAGTTTCACGGTAACATCAGAGCGTCGTAAGCCAATGACTCGGCAGAGGTATCCCTTCAAAGGACCTATCCTAATTCTCAAGGTCTGACCAATGGTAAACAAGCCATCTTTGTCCCCACGGTTAACTGCATACACAATTATTGCATTGACGAAAATAAGAAATATGCATATCCACAGCCAAAAGACTTGTCAAGGAGTCATGCATCTTCACATACATTCACGATTGTTTTCTCTTGCTTGCCATGGCTTTTTTGGTGACAGAGGGGACCTTGGTGATGACGGTTGGTCATCGAAGACCAAAGGACCTGGTTCGCTATCCTGAGTACAGATCAATACGTAAAACATCAAAACTCAACATAAGTCCTCAAGAGTTTGTAACCTAGCAGGACACTGGAAAAGATTTCAGACCTTTCCACTGAAATCACCAACAGTAAGCTTGACTTTCTCACACATATTAGCTTTAGCTGTGACGTATCCACCATTTTCTTCCTCATTTTCATCGTAAAAAAAGACAATCCCTCGATAGATATGCTTAACAATGCCTTGTTTACCCTGCAAAATGACATGAAATAGTTTTGAAATATCAATAGGGGCATAAAGATTCAAAACATATCACAACTATAAATCTTCCGTTCCAGAAATAAGTATCAGACCTTAGATGGACCCTCCAGAACCCTGACATTATCATTAACCAATATAGTCTTAGTGTGCTGGTCTTGGGCACTAAGTTTCAAATCAAACAGCCCACTCTTTATTTCATGTCGTTGAACAGTTACGGCAACAGGTCCTTCTGGACTCTCTTTTAGAATCTATAGCAGACAGCAAAGTTAAAATTAAACCATCCAAATACAACAGATACTCAAAATCAGAGGCTTGTATCAAATGACATTGCATGAGCTGAATATTGTACCCTGTAGCTATCATCTTTATCCATGCCTATTATCACACCAAAGTCCTTCTTGCTGCAATGGAAAAGATCTGTCAAAAAGGAAAGCATCTATGTGCGCAGTGTGCATGTATGTGCATGTGTGCACCTCTGCACTTTTTTGTGTGTGAGAGAGAGAGGGAGGGAGAAAGAGAGAAATAATTTATATGTCATCCGTTCTCATGAATGCAAAGTTTAACAAAAACTTACCCCAAACACACAAGATCGTATAATTCAAAACCATTTGCCACACCAGAACCTGATGAGCTCTCCCCTTTGCCACCACCCTTGTCAGATCTTATAACCCGTTTTTTCTTTGAGTCACCATAAAGCTGAGAAAGCCACTCCAAATCATTTGATTCATTGTTTTCAGAAGACCCAAACTTCAATAGCTCCTCTTCAGTTGGCACAACACCCCATAAACTTAATGAATCTGGAGAAACTTTCTTGTATACATATCCATCTTTGAGCAGCAAGCCATCAAGAACCTCAAAAACTTTGCCAGTATCACGGTCGCGTCTGATTTGCATCAGAGGTCGGAATTCCCTGCAGAGTTATTGTAAAACAATCATATCAGACAAACTATCCAGCAAATAAGAACAAAAAATGAGAATATGTAATATTACTCAAGTTCACTTGAGCAGATTAATCTTGGTGCCGGTACAGCAGTTTTTTGGCGACTATATCCTCCACCCTGCAACAACGCATGAAAAGAAATCCATCAATAATTCTGCTGTATATATCTTGTACACAGACACAGGATAAGAATGATGAAGTCAACAGAGCATCCAAGAGAAATAGGAGTTTGCTCGCTCTAAGAGCACTAAATGCTTCACTCTGGAACACAACCAAGTCCACCTTTATTTCATGGTGACCTAGAAAGGATTACGCCATAATTTTTCAACATTCTTTCCAAGGTCTTATAATCATATCTAATTAAAGAGAAAACCAAGAACATATTTTCCATCTAGTTACAAGTTCGGTCCCCATTGTAGCAGTTTCCTCAATCCATTACGCAATGTATAATATTTCCATAATATAACATATTGCAAGGTCAAAATAGAAATAAATATCCAAAACGATTGGAAAGAAATACGAGTTGTCAAATTCTTGAAAGATTATGATTTTGGCACAAAGCATTTCATACAAATGCAGGAAATGACAGGCATCAATTTGGATCAATGCTAAACGAAAATAGTTAAATTTGTCTAATGTTAGTTTTCCCTGAATGGCGACTAATAAAAAGGATCCTCTTTAGTTCTATAGTATCTATTTGTCCAACATCCAAAACACTCTGCCCTATCACATGACACAAGGACATCAAATAGCAACTATAGGAAAATAGGCATCGACAAAGCTAACAGATGAACTGCAGGAAATAGAGAAGAAAATGTGGAGAAAATCATGTGAATGTAGATTACAAATTTGGCAGCCAGAGCTTGTAGATCAATTCTTGGAATAAGCTTCACTGAAACTTTTTTGGACGTATTATTCACAGCCACAACCTGGAAAAATATAATAAAATAAGCACTTCACAAGTTGGACAGCAAATTAAAACTCAACATCATTACTCGTGCAGTACCTGTGCTAAGTCCCCCTTGTAATTACCACTTTTTATACGAGCCCACATACCCTCAGAAATTTCAGGCTTTCTACTTCGAACAGAGAAGAGATGATGAACTTCACTTCTTGGAACAGGTTGCACTCGAGTAACATAGATACCAGAAATCCCTTGACATGCCTGAAATTATACGTTAGTAGCAAATGAAAATTGATTTAGCCAGTGGTAGAAACATTATTTCACCAGTAGTAATTGATATCAATAAACCAATCAAAATCGCCAGTACTGAAGTGACCTCGTTTATATCACACTGCCTTTCAGCTTCAATGTATACAAATCCTTTCATGTGCTCTACAGCAAAGGCAGATATTATCTTCAAATTAGTACCCAGTGATTTCAAGTCAACAAACTTCTGCATCAGACAGAAAACTGAAAGCCTCTCGCGCCCAACCTGCAACAAAAAAGACTTAGCAAAGGATGAATCCAAGAAGCACCTAAAGATGTTTGAAGGTGATGCTAGGAATTTTAATTAGCAAAATTACTATAGCCATGTTTCAGGTGCCATACAATGCATTTGACTTTCCAGATGGTTGGAAGTGATTCCTTAACACCGGGGTGTAAAGAATTTGGATCGATTGGTTTGCCATCAAACTCATCTCCAGCAAAGGTGACAAATCCAGAATTTTCACTATAGCGTTCCTCCATTATTCTTACAAAATCATCTTCATCCACCAGTTCCTCTTTGGGAACTGGAAGGCTACTCTGGCCCTTAGCTGGCGGCTCGTTCATCCTTGTTGACAACGTCTCAAACTCCTCGTCTTCAAAAGAATCTGTTCACCGAAGTTTCAGAAAAGCTTAGGAGGTGTATGATACCACTGGAAATTCCAGTTCTAGTGACGAAAAATCAACTCGAAATCCATAAAAAAATCTGAAGAAACTAAGGCATTTCTCGATAATACAGACACGAGTACAAACATCTAGAACAAGAAAAAACATATAAAATTGAAGGAAACACAAAAATGTGAACTAAACCCTAATATTTCACGTCAGAGCAACAGATGAAGAGAATGTGAGAGCAGAGGAGAAAGAGGGAGAAGGAATCCTGTTTCGGTGGTTCCATACCATCACTGGAATCGATGTCGTCGCTGTCTTCGTCCTCGTCCTCGTCCTCGTCAACGACAGCGGCGTCATCGAAGAATTGAAGGACTCCTCTATTGTTTCTCTTGCGGCCTCCTGTTTTGTCATCGTCAAAGGTGTTCTTTCGCTTGCCGGCAGAAGCTTTTCCGTCGACCTCTTTGCCCTTGCCCTTGCCCGTCATTTCCGGCGAAAATGGGAGGTGAGACCAACGCCAATTGCATGCACACGAAGAGAGAGGAGGGAGGAAGTGAGCGAGTGTGGTGTGAAGTGCGAAGACCGATGATACGGAAATGAAAAGAGTTGTTAGAGAAAAATGGACACCGTGGCGTGAGAGTACATTCACAATGTATCCATGCTTAGCGCTTTCCAAAGAGTCAGGCCCGGCCCATAAAACCACTCAGGCTTAACAGAAAATTAGACCCCAATGACCAAAAAAGAAAAGAAAAGAAAATAAGGTCCCCCAGCAGGCCAACCTTTTGGGGCATTTGTTTCAAGTTATCGAAATTTATTTTTGAGAATGACATTCTTGTGAGTGTCAATGATGGAAATATTATTCTTAGATATTTTTAAAAAATATATTTGGTTGAATTATAATATTTCTTGAAATAATTGGGTCTTAGGCCCGCCCTTTTATCAACAAAAAAAAGTGAAGTGTGGCAGTTATAAATACATAGAAATCTATTTTTCCACTCTCTCTCTCTTGGGAATAAAAAACATAAAAACGAGGAAGTTATTTTTTTCCTGGGTAACCTCGTAACAAACATAGGAATACTCATTCCCTACCTACATATTCCCGAGAATAAGTTAACATCACTTAAAACAGATACCCCTTTGGATTATTTTATAGAGTAAACCCTCTTGTTGGATAATAGCATCTTTATCCCACAAAAATTGTTCTTAAACTCTCTTAATTTAAATTTTAAATTCAGATTCATTTGAATGAACGATGCATGTATTTTATAATTTTAAAATCTTCTCTTTTAATATATTTTTAAGTTTTGCATAAATTAATTACACACGTCACTTATAATTTTAATTTATATGTTTTTAATTTCACTAAAAAAATTATACGCGGGCACTACTGGGATCAGCTTGGAGCAAACTAGCCATCACATTTTTTGTTGTCATCCCGTTATTATTCCACAGTATCTGGCCTTTGGGTCTTATGTGTACTAAGCATTACATCATATTGGGCCAGTAGCAAGCCCAATTATGTCATATTGACAAAAATATTATATGGAAAAAATGGATTGGAAAAAGATCCCAATGTTGCCTTCCAATGATATGATTAGGATGGTTTCATGAATCAGTCAAAAGTCAAAACACAAACAGCTCCAAATACTAAACTTGCTTGGTATTTTACAGCTCCAAATTAATTGATTTCTAATTTTCTATAACGGTGCATCCTTTCACGTGAGTGAACAACAAATGCATTGGTAGACTGGTTAGTCTGTATATCATATCCTATCATATCATATTATTATACATGTGGTCACGTGTGTTGTTTAAAAACATAAAACAGTGTAAAATATCATCCCCCTCTCTGTCAATTTAATCCTTAAAACTTGATAGCCCTCATTTTTTAATCCCATCCTTTGAATTTATCAGTATCATAATTTAACCCGTTTGCAATGAAATGCCAAACCAAACACACATGCACTGAGACAGGAAAATGTTACACGGAAGAAAATGCTGAAGTTAGATAGACAAGATTACACATATAGCCAATATCAGTTATATCTTAATTTTGATTCTTATCACAGGAATACAATGAAAGATGGGGAGGGTATAATATATATTAAGTGGACCTACCTGTCTGTTTTCTATCATAGAAAAAAATTCACTGAATCTTATTTCGGTTCCCAGTCATTGTCCTACTAGCTTGCGATTTTGCTTTTCAATCAACTTCTGAAGCCTACATCAATTACATCCCAACTTGATCTGCAGGCTTTTTGTCCTCTCTCTTGCCGCCGTTTTGGACCACCGCCATCTGAGCCGTGGCCCCATCATCTTCAACCTGCTCCACCCGGTACCTCTTGTATATGTCACCTTTGTAAAACTTAATTGTCCTAGCCACTAAAATCAGCGAAATAATGGCACCAAACAGAGTTGCTGCTGTGATAATAACGAATGACAACTTGAAACAACTGGCTCCTACACAATTCAATTCCTGACCAACCTTTCTCGGTATCCCTGCTTCTGCCAATTGTCTCTTAGCTTCTTTGTCATACAAATGCCCAGTGACCCTCACATTAAGAAAATATAGCCCAATGGGGCTAGCTACCCCACCAAAGTTGTACAAGGTTGAATAATACTTTAGCCCAAAGAGCTCCGAAATAATGGCGAAGACCAATGGCCACTGTGCACCAAAACAAAACCCAATGATTACGGAAGCCACGTAAAGACCATTGGGGACATCAAAGGCTATCAGAAGGTGACCGACACAGGACAAGAACAGAGTCAAAGTGAGCATAAGTGGTCGAGGGAAATTGTACCTCGTTAACACATGCTCAGAGACAAACCCAGAGAAAACACGTCCAAGGTAATTCCAAATGCTCACCAGTGACACAAAAGTGCTTATGCTTGTTTTTGGGTACCCAAGCGAGGTTCCAATCTGACCCAGGTTGTCAATTGCAGTCAAAGTTCCCCCAACACCACAAGTACCAGCAAAGAATAGCAAAATCATGTCTATGCTGAAAAGGGCCTGAAGTATTGTATAGTCCTCCCCCCTCTCAGGTGGAGTAAAAACATTTTGCCACCATCTAGTTTCTTCCGATGAAGAAGAAACCATTGCAGCATTACCATTCCCATTTGCAACTGCAGTGGCAGAGTCGTTCTGTTTTACCACTTTCTCCCCTTCGGTTGCTATTTTAACCGGGAAGGGATCAAAAAATGCAAGCTTTTGAGTCTGCTGAATCTTATACTGTTCAACAAAGACAACAGCAAGAGGGAGGAAGAGCAAGAGAAGAACCACGGCAGCACTACCAACATACTCACTCTGTTTAAAAGAAACCTTTTTCTGAACCAAGATCATAACCAACAGAAACCCAGCAAGCGCAAGCGAGGTGTAGAGAAACTTGTAGAAAACACCGATCTCATTGGGCTGACGAATCGGCTTCATGTAACGAACGGTTCTAAGAAAAGCGAAGGAAATAGCAGCAGGGAGCCAAGCAATGAGAAGAATCAAAGCCTTGGAGTCATTGTAATAGAGAGCGAAATAGAGTTGCGTGATGATGGCACCACTTAGACCCACGTAGCCTTTAAGGATGCCCAAGACAACACCGCGTGTTTCGGGGAAGTTCTTGACGCACGTGACGAGGGAGCCGGTGTTGGCGAAGGACTGGGAATTAGCACCTATGCAGATGTAGAGGCACATGTGCCACACGTGTGGTTTGGGGATTCTTTGGGTAACGGCGAGCCATATCATGAAGTAGCCGAGGAAGTTGAGGAGGGAACCCATGGCGAGGACAACCCAGGGAGGGGTGATTTCGTTGATGAGGCCGGAGAGGACACCGAGGTTGCCGCCTAAGTCTTTGAAGAAACTGAGGAGGTTGAGGGTTGTTTGGTCGTAGGCGAGGGAGGACTTTATGTCGCCGGAGTAGAGGCTGAACATGTAGGTGGCGCCCGAAGCTGACATGATTAGGAAGGAGGCGAACACCACGAACCATCGACCCGTGATGACTTGGGCGATCAGGACCTTCGTGTCGGCCAATAACCCCACAGAGCCAACACCTCCAACCGCCATGTTTGTTCAAGATGTATGTATAGGCTATACTGCCATTGTGTGCGCCAAATCAATTTTATAGATGAAAGGCTCTCGAGTCTACAATTTTTTTTGTACCGACGATGTCACCGTTGTCTTTGATAGATACGAATTAGTTACTTTAGTTTCAGTTATCAAGAAAGTAATTATTTTTAATGACCAAAATCACATTTAAGTAATTATTTTTATGGACTAAAATGACAATAAATAATCATTTTCAGGGACTAAAGTAATTAATTCGCATCTATCAAATATCAAAATGACATTGTCTCATTCTCTCTCTCAGTGACTAAAGTGGTTGTTTACTCTTTTTTTTTTCTATTTCCTCGACTGAAATGTAAAATTTACATTTAGATTATATTGTTGGATGGATAATAATATGAAATTTGTGTGGCTATCTCTCATTTTTTATTTAACTTTAATTATTGATATTTATAGAATAAAAGGAAAGGGATATTTTGTAAGAAAGAAATAGAGGTTAAATATGTTTTGGAAAACAGTTGTGCGATATTACACGGAGAAATTGGGTACGACAAAAGCACGAGGTGTTGGTAGCCTATCAAAACCGTTTGTTGGAACTTGGAAATCAGGATGATAGGTAAAATTTAATCACATGGTGCCACATTTGCCTCGTATCATTTTTGTACCAAAGTGTTCGTAAATTTTAGATGATTCGAATTTATTCTCGTACTAAAGAGACGAATCACGAATGGCGTACCTCTCTCACTTTGCGACCTTTCCTGTTAACGGAAACAAAAAAATGTTAACGAACATGGATCCAAAAGCAAGAGACGAAAATGGACAGTGAAAGGGAAGGCAGAAGTGAATGCTATCAAAACTACAAGAAGAAGGAATTCGGATTCCCTGCAGTCAGGAGAATCCCGCATTTACACAGTTGGGGCGATCTGGGTTATTCAATCGAGATCGGACAATTGTAGATTTTAATTTTATTTTAAACCGAGTTCAACCCCAAAATAGTCAACCGTTCGATCACAATCGAACGGCTCAGATCGCTCCAACTGCATGAATGCGGGATTCCCGACTGCAGGGAATCCAAATTGAAGAAGAAGCCATTGACTCTTTGTTTTTTTATCAAAAGCCATTGAGTCTTTAGTTCATCGAGACAACTAATGGCATTGTGGTCCAATCATTTTTTTCAAACAGTACGAACAACATTGTGGCTCAATCATCTTTGTTATGGGCTTTGCCTTCTCAATACCATTAGATCTTTGGACCAAAAAAAATACGAGATAGGCTTTAACTAAATTCATGGGTTAGGGGTGTTGAAGGTAGATTGGGACATATTATATTTGACCCTAAACTTGAATGCACTATAACAAATTTGCTACCGATGCTCACTTTTTACTGATAGTCGTTAAAATTGTAGGTATAGGTAATAAATATCGACAAACTTAAAGTAGACAGTAGGTATATGCTTTTTATTATTTAGCATTGATTATAACACCGCCAATTGACCTCTCAAGCGTTTATTTCTCAATTGCACTAGCTTTAGCTCTCTATCTCCAATCGGACTCTCTGTTTCCACATATCACCCCCATTTACGAGAGAGTTTCATTGTGCTTGTTGTTTGATTGATATGCTTCGTTCACAAGGTCGTCGTTGATGCCAACAAGAGCCACAGGAGAAGAGAAGACAATATGTTGAGATCCATATTTTGTGCGTTAATACAAGTCAAATTTCTTGTTGTAACTGGTTGAAATGTAAACTCGAACCCATCCATAGACTTGAAATAACCTGAAATGACATGGTGATGTACATGTCTAATTAAAACATTGTGTAAATGGGATGGGGCCAAGTTAACCCAATTTACAAACAAAATAAAATTGTTAAAATATCATATAATAGTATTTTAAAGAAAAACATTTATAAAATCAGTAAATATATCATGCATATAAGATTTTTTTTAATATATAAGGTATTTTTTACTCTTTTTTTTTTGACAAACCAAAACTCATTTTATTTCATTAGCAAGAACAAATCACGAGGTTGGAAACAAGTAGTTAATGTACTTCATCTAAAAGGGCGGGTTCAGTTAGGACCAGTGTTCGATCCCGGCAATGGAGAATAATTTATGGTCAAACTTTACTTACCTTCTAGATGAACACACATTAGTTTTAGAATATTGTTACGAGAGACGCAAGGTTTTCAAACAAATAAAAATATCTGTCAAGATACGCATGAAAGAAGGTGTAGTATTAAATAGGTTAAGGACTAAAGTACATGATTATCACTTTTGCATTTAGTTCAGTGAAATCTTAATAAACCTTAAATAAGCGAATATTTTCAAGTAATTATTCTTTCCGTTTTCTGCCAAATTTAAATTTTAAAATTATTAGTGAGAAATATAGTAAAATTATGGTCTACGGAGCGGAGATGGAGATAAACCTGAATCAAGAAAAACAAAATGAAGCTGGAAACAATTGGGTCTTATCGGTAAGAAACTCTTTACGACACGAATGAAGCTGGAAAAATAATTGATATGGATTGCTACGAAACTACTGTCAACACGTAAGGAAGCTGGAAATAACTGATATAGATTGCCATGAAATCACTGCTTACCATTTTTTTGTCTTCTAATTAGTCATATTTGTCTTTTTCAGCCGTGAGCATTTTTTTCATCCGACATGTAATGTAATGTGAACGTCTATTTCTTTCGCCAGACTGCAGTTTGGCACACGGTTATATATCTGAGCAATATGTAGTTGTAAGTAGCTAGGATAATGTGTTAGAAAACATTCATTATTATTTCACACAAATATTTAGCTATATTTTTTTTATCTCTTTATAATTTTTTTCTCTTTTCTCACAAACATATACAATTAATCTCATATTAAATAAAAACAATTCTAGTGAATAATTTGCTGTGAAAATAATTTTGTATTTGTTCTGTTTATTAAATTTTGAGGAGTATTTCTTACGGAATAATCATTGATTATACTTTTTGTATAATTAGGAGCTAAGCAAAAGTAAAGAGGGGGAAGTGGTGAGGTTGGATGCAGGGAGCATGGTTTGGGCATTTCTGCTGAAGCCTGCCCTATTGGCGTGGGCCCTGTTTTAGCTTGCTTGTTTGTTCTGTCATCGGTTTCGTTCTATTGAATGAGAGTAATTTCACAGGTACAGTGGAAGTATATCACAGGTGTGCTTAATTAAGAAGGGGTGAATAGGGTCACAGGTATAGTGAGATCGAACTGCAGTGTGTTACTGGTATAAACTATCACAGTAGGTTTCGCACCCAGGGTGTGACGGGATTCACAGGTTTGGAAAACTGACACTGAAAGACTCCATTCTGCTAAAATCGCTTACAGCCCACATCACACCATGGGTGTGAATAATTACACAGGTGTGAGCGCGTAAGGGTTCTGAGATTATTTTATCACTGGTTTTAAACTTGCAGACAGAGCGTATCACACCATGGGTGTGAATAATTTCACAGGTATGAGGGCATCGGGTTTCTTGGATTATTTCATCAGTGATCCTAAACTGCCTCACAGAGTGCATCACACCTGGGTGTGAATAATTCCACAGGTGTGAGTGCGTCAGGCTTATGGAATTATTAGTTTTTTTTTGACAACTATGGAATTATTAGTTAGTATCAGTAAAATTGAGACATCAGTAAAAGTGGCCCAGAGGTGTTGCAATCCTTCTTTCCGATCTCCTCCAAATCCAATTCTTCTTTACGATATTTGTTTGTTCTTTTGATCAATTCGATTAGTTCAATGTCACCAATTTTAACGGAAATCAACCAAGTCAGACTGGTTTTTACCAGTTGAGTAATGATGATTGGACGTCCAATCACCTTTCCACACTCGACCCCAATGTGTTAAATAGTTGAAAAGGGTATGGTGTGAATGTATTTGGGTGGTCTATAAAATATTATTGTTAGAGCAACTCCAACAGTGTTACTTATTGCGTTCCTTAAACATAAGATGCATTGCTTAACTTGCTACTCCCGTTAGAGCAAATGACGTGGCGTTCCTTATATAAGCAAGGTTGCTAAAGAATTGCTTATCAATAAAATATTAATTTCTCACAATCAGTTGAATCAAGAACCAACAGAAAGAAGAGGGAAATTAACAGAATTGGAATCCATATTTTTTAAACTGGTCCAGAACACCAATAATTAATAAACCAGGCCGAGGAAATAAAAAAATAACAAGAGAAAAACAGCAAAAGATCCTACACGGCTACACCAGATCCAGAAAATTAAATAAAAAAAAAGTTGAATAGAGACAAATCTGCATGGTCGTCTGAGGAGGAGGGGTGAGCTTTAATGAGGGGGACGGGGTGAGATCGAGCCTCTGAAGGGGGAGGGGTGACAGATCTGCTTGCTGCCGTCGTCATGGGAAGGTCGCCTTTGTTGCTCTCCAAAAAAGAGGAACCAGAGACCCGTCACGAGCCTAGGCCTCTGTCATGGCCGTTTGAATATGGGGAAAGGAAGGAGAAACCGAGAGAGAGGCGGTGAGATCCGAGGTTGAGGGGGCTGAGATCTAAGGTTGAGGCCGAGGGAGGGGCTAAATGGGTGAGATCGATGAGAGGGAGGGACTGAAACATGGCGTTAGACACTTGAGAGAATGGGCTTGATCATGAGGGAGAGTGAGAAGGAAATGGCAGGGAGAATGGGGTTGATCGTGAGAGAGAGGGGAGGGGACAGAGGATGGTGGGGCTGGGCAAAAGTGAGAGAATGGGGGAATGAGAAGTAGGGGTGGCAATGTGGGCTGGGCCCGGCGGGCCAGCCCGCCAAAAAAGGGCAGGCCGGGTTGGGGTTTTCAACCCGCAACCCGTTTTGGCCTGCCCAATGGTGGGTTCAAAACGGGCTAGCCCGGCGGGTTGGCCCGCCAACCCGTTTTCTTTTTTTCTTCTTCTATTTTTTGGTGCTTTTTTCGAATTTTTGGGTGGGTTAGGCGGGTCAACCCGCCAACCCGCCGCTTTTCCACCCATTTTCTTTTTTTTTTTTTTTTGGCGGGTTAGGCGGGTTGGCCCGCCAACCCACCAGCGGGCCGGGCCGGGTTGGGGTACCCCAACCCACTTTTTTGGCGGGTTGGCCCGCCCCGCCCCTTTTTTGGCGGGTTGGCCCGCTTTGCCGACCCTAATGAGAAGACGTGATGACTGATGAAAGAATGGAGGCAGAATTTTTTGTTGGATGGTTCTAGACCACCCCACTTTTTTTCATTTCATTTAATTTTATTGATTAAGTTAATTAAATTAAATTTATAAAATTATAATTTACTGTGGTGAGACTTGTCCCTCCCACGCGTCTGTCTCTTTTTTTTAATATGCTATTTTAGTTTTTATTTTCATCTTTTTTATTAAATTGTATTGTTGCATATTTTAACTTAATTTAATTTTTTTAATTGATTTTAAAAAGAGAGAGCACATCCGGATTAATTGAAATTGAACATGTTATAATTTTAATTTTATGAAATTTAATTTAAATTTATGAATTAAAATGAATTGATATTTTAATTTAAATTAAAAATATTTTTAAAGTTTAAATATAATTGTGGGGTCAATTGTGGGACCCAATAACTAACTTAACCAACCCTTTTTTAAGTAACTCTCATTGGATTAAAAATAAGTAAAAGTTGCTTAAATTCTATGTTACATTGTGCGATCCACTAAAATGAGTTAAGCAACCCAAGTTGGATTACAAAATTGGAGATGCTCTTGCCAATTTGCTCACGCATCAGGTTCAACAAGCTAGTCACTCTAATGGGTCATATATATGATTCATTTTTGGTCGACCTGAAGACTGAATCGGCCTCTGAGCCAAATTTTTAGAGACTGTGACAACTGCCAAGTCGAGGTCTTGTTCCATTTACAAAGCCAATACACTATTTTACACAGATTCTTTAAAACATATATAAGGCCACATGCATTCTTTAAAAAAAATAAAAAATGATGTCTTTAGTGTTTGCTGGCATTGACCAACCATTTGCATGTAAACAAAGGAGCAAACTTGCATTAAACTATATGAAACTTTTTTTTGGTACAATAAGGAAATAATAAACTATATGAAACTGCTGTAATAACAACGCAATCATGCATTTTTCTTTTCTTTTGTTCCAATTGTTTGAATTAGACTATAACTGCTAAAAAAGGGCACGTCACTTGCATGTGTGACAAACAAAATTGAAAAGTACACAGCACGGCAAAGAAAATGTAGCACACATAAGGTTACAAATTATACCGTATAATATGTATAATTGACCACATCACTAATTAAGTTTCTTGTTTAGTCTATTATCATCCTTATCCACTTGTCCTAACTCTAAGTTGTCACCACATGCTGCTGACCAGCTTTGGCTTCTTGCTCTGTCCTGCCACCACCGTTCTCCACCCCCTTCATTTCAGCTTCCGCCACCGTCACTGCCTCTTCCGGCCGGTACCTCTTGTATATATCACTCTTGTAAAACTTTCTTGTCCTAGCCACCAAAATGAGCGAAACAATGGCACCAAAGAAAGTTGCAGCCGTGATAATAATGAAGGATAGCTTGAAGCAATTGACCCCAACACAATTCAATTCCTTCCCTTCCTTTCTCTGTTGCCCCAGTGCTACCAATTGCTTCTTAGCTTCTTCGTCATACAAATGCCCAGTGATCTTCACATTAAGCACATATAACCCAAGTGGACTTGCCACACTTCCAAAATTGTAAAGCGTTGCATAGTACTTAAGTCCAAAAAGCTCTGATATGATGGCAAAAAGTAAAGGCCACTGTGCACCAAAACAAAACCCAATAATTACGGAAGCCACATAGAGGCCATTTGGCACATCAAATGCAATCAAAAGGTGACCCACACAGGACAAGAGCATAGTTAAGGTAAGCATAAGGGGACGCGGGAATTTGTACTTTGTTAGGAAATGTTCAGAGACAAATCCAGAGAAGACACGTCCCAGGTAATTCCAAATGCTCACTAGTGACACAAAAGTGCTTATGCTCTTCTTGGGGTATCTAAGTGAGGTACCAATCTGACCCAGGTTGTCTATTGCAGTCAAAGTTCCCCCAACACCACAAATACAAGCCATGAATAGAATTAACATGTCGATGCTGAAAAGGGCTTGAAGTATGGTATAGTCCTCACCTCTAGCCGGTGGAGAAAACACATCTTCCCACCATTTAGTATCTTTAACATGACGCGTTTCATCACTGGAAACCGTTTTTTCCAATACTTTTGATGCCGAAACAGAGTCGATGACCTTTTCACCCTGATCGGTGACTATTTTCACCGGGGAGGAATCAACCAATGCTGCTGCAAGCTTTTTACCCTGCCAATTCTTGTACTCTTCAACAAAAACAACAGCAAGTGGGAGGAAGAGCAAGAAAATCACCACGGCAGCACTCACATCGAACTCACTCCTTGTAAAGTTGACTCTTTTCTGTATTATAATCATGACAAGCAAGAACCCAGCAAGTCCAAGTGAAATATACAAGAAATTGTAAAACACCTTGAGCTCATTGGGTTGCCGAATCGGCTTCATGTATCGAATGGTTCTTAGGAAAACAAAGGATATAGCAGCTGGAAGCCAACCAATGAACAGAATCAAAGCCTTGGTGTCATCATAGTAAATGGCAGAGTACAACTGCGTGATGATTGCACCACTGAGACCCACATAGCCTTTAAGGATCCCCAACACAACCCCACGACTCTCTGGGAAGTTCTTCACGCATGTGACAAGAGAACCAGTGTTGGCAAAAGACTGAGAATTTGCACCTATGCAGATGTAGAGACACATCTGCCACACTTGGGGTCTTGCTATTTTTTGGGTTACTGAGAGCCATATCATGAAGTAACCGAAGAAGTTAAGAACCGCACCGATTGTTAGAACCACCCAAGGGGGAGAGAGCTCGTTGATTAGGCCAGAGAGGACACCAACGTTGCTACCCAAGTCTTTGAAGAAACTGAGGAGGTTGAGTGTGCTCTGGTCGTAGCCCAGAGTGGTTTTGATGTCGCCGGAGTAGAGGCCGAACATGTAGGTGGCTCCGGCGGCCGCCATGATTAGGAAGGAGGCGAACACCACGAACCACCGCCCGGTGATGATCTGGATGGTGAGACTCTTCATGTCTCCCCAACCGTGAACACCTACTGCTGCACCACCTCCTCCCCCAAACGCCATTTTCATATGATAAGAGCAGTAACCACTTATTAATGCAATAAGTTGTTAGCACTTATAGCAATGGGTACTGTGTGCAGTACAGGTATCCATGCGAGCAAGTTGAAGTGATCAATATATAGAGACAAACCCACGCCACGATCCCCATTAATCGGATTCTTATTAAAAATTACAATTTAATTTATCCTATAGTTTTTTTATACATATAATGATGACTCTTTTTTTCTTTTGTTTAATTTTATTTTACTGGCTTATTGTCAAAAAAAATAATTATTTTACTAGCTCGCGTATCGTAGCATAAAATTGGATCCAGATCTTCTGCAAATAAATAAATTTTAACAGAAGAATTCCCGTCACTTTAAATTAAAATGTTTATATTAAAGCAAAATTTTGAAAATATACACAGTTAGGTTATCATTGATTACATACATTTCACAAATAAAATTGTAACTTTTAAAGTTATCAATGCATCAAAATATTGTTTTTTAATAGTATATTTTTTTCCAATTAGTTTTTACTCCAAAGACCGAGATCTAAGAATGATGAATAATTCTAAATTTACTTATTTTTTATTTTTATAAATTTTTTTAATTATTAAATGAAACAAATATTAAATATTTTTTTACGTTTTCAAGACATTAGATGTATTTTTTTATTTTATAAATTAATAAAAAAATATATAGAAGAATATAACATTTCTCAATAAAGATATATAATATATGGAGAAATTAATTAGCTGGTGGCTAAGTTGACGTCTTGTATTGTTTCCATTTTTTTTTTGCTAATGTTGACTTGTTGCATATGGGGAAGAACGATCTGGCCACCCTTTCACATTCAGAGGTATTATTGTTAAATGTTTCGTTTATAAATATAAATTGAAATGGATATCTAATGTTAACTTAAAAGGGAAAAGATTGACAGCGATAATTCTTTTTTATAAGGGGTAAAGGGGATTCAAACTTAGGTTTCAGGGCTATAAATATTAAGTGTTACTGATTGAGCTAGCATCTGATAACAATTGTTTGGGATTGCATTTTGATTAAATTTCTAGATTAAAGAGATAATTTTTCATCAATTTCAAATTTTCAATCTTCAAAGAATCAAAGGATTAAAATGACGATTTAGATTTGTATGCGTATCAACAGCTTGATTTGACTCTCGTTCTGGACTTGGATCTCGTGGGTCAACGGCACCATTTCCCCGGCATCAAATCTCTCAGGAAAATTTGTCGACAAAAAATATATATTATTGAAAAGTCTTGAAGAATCATCAATGGGACCACTGCCCTGCATGACTTTTGTATATCCGCATTGAATGGCTGGCTAGCCTACCTAGTGCTCTTATATAAAAAAAAAAAACAGGTTTTTGGTTACAAAAATAAAAAAAAAAGGTTTGGTTAAGATTGCTTTTTAACCTTAGGCTTTGTCTAATATGCACAAGTGAGGTGGGTTGTGTACCTAACACAAGTAAGCTTCGGTAAGTTGTGTACCAAACACAACATTTGTTAATCGTTGGATTAATATACTTCATGTGATGTGTAGTGGACTAATCACACTAGATCATTCCCCGCCACTACACGACAAACGTTTCCTGTTTCTCCTTCTCCCCCACCCTTCGCAAAGACACCTCGCCTAGACTAACTCCTTCGTCGACTCACCCTTGAGTACAGCGCTTGCCGTTATGGGTACACGAAAGACTGCCTTTCCAACAAACCAGCAGTGGTCGGCGGTCATGCCACAGGAAGCTACGTCGGAGGTTTTGGCGGATGTGCATGTGGCGATGATCGGTCGGAGAGGCAGCAGTGGCACTGGCCGCTCGTCAACGGCGATGCGCCCCCTTGCGGCAGGGCTTGTCAATTACGACCCCACGATATTTGGCGACGGCGTCATCCCCAGGGGAGAATTCCACCCATTCGCCACCCTCTATGGCCGCCAAGTCTCTCACCACGCCTTCGCCGCCGATTCTCGCCTACCAGGTTTTTTTAGCTCCCTCTCTCAGAATACTTGTTCTGTTTGAGAATTCACTTGTTGTTCAGTTTGTTCATGTATATGCTGGTGAGGAGAAGGATAGGGATTTGTGTGGTTTGGATTGGAAGCTGATTGAGAAGAGCTTTAGGGATGAGAGTGGAGGTAGTCGTAGTGGCAATGGTCTCCGGCGGCGAAAATAGGTGGGCGATGCGGCGGAGAGAAAGGTGGAAACGGCACCGTCGAAAACAACACCGTGTTGGCGGGTCGTCGGTGAGTGAGTGACTAAAGACAATGATTTGGTATGGCTTGAGGGAGGATTGGGTGTGGAAGGTTTACCTGTAGATATGGTGAGACCCCAACAATAAGATCAATCTGATGGGTAATATTCCTTGTGTTAGATACACAACCTATCTAGTTTGTGTATATTAGACGATGTCTTAACCTTAACCAAAATTATGTTTTTTAGAACTGTTTCGAAGATATTGTAAAAGCTAGAATAAACAATCTCAAAATCGTCAATAAAAAAAAACACAAAAGATGGATGTTAATGTAAAGTACATTAATTATGGTACACGACTGGACTCGTTTTAGATTTAGTATATTAGATTTATGGCTTAGTTGATCCTAGAAAAACGGTAGCAAGTAATTATTGTCTTAGTTATATATACTCTATTTAGGTTTTATTTCTGGTTAATTGAGACTATTGCTTTTGGTTTTTACCAATACACCCCTTTACACCCAATACTATTAGGCTTTGATATAACATTATATTAATGTGTCTAACTCATTTTAAAAAAATCAGTTTATAAGATGAGAATTGTATTAGTTTTTTATACTCTATTCAAGCCTTATTAGCCAGGTCTCACGTCAATTAGAAATAAAACATAGATAAAGTATATAAAATTAAGATAATCTTTACCTTACAAATGGATTTTACGAGAATCATAAATCTAATTAAGATATTAGATCCATTACCGTGAAAACCAGACCTATATGGGTTTTCTGTAGTTCGGGTGTGAGCAAATCAGACCTGGTCAATCTGTCATAATTAAGCAGCCATAAAGCATTCATTAACAAGTGATTATTAACGAATAAAAAAACACAAATGGTATTTCAATAATTATATATAGTTCAACTTCAAAGGATATCCTCAAATTAATAATCACTTCTGGTCTCTTTCTTGCTTAGACTCTAATGCATTCTGACCAGTTTGCTTCCGTGAACATCTCAAAGAATGACACTCCCATTAGTCATATAGAACAGTTTTTTATTGGCGCGCACGTGTCGCTGAGTTCATAATATTAATCTTCTAGTTGCTCGAACTAATTTGCTCATCAACGGAGTATAGGTTAAGTATGAACGTGACTAAATGTGAAAAGGTATACATAAATATTGTTTTTTTTAAGGAAAGTATACATAAATATTGTTAGAATGTTATAGTAATAAATTAAGGATTTCCTATGATTCTCTTATGATATTATATCGAGATAAAATGTTAGTTATTTGTTAGTTTTTATTTGTTATAAATATTTAAAAGTATATATATATGCTAAATAAAATAAAAAATATATCATTCGTAAAAATAATAAACATTTAATGACTCGTTCAAAACATCGAAATTCATGAAGAATAATAGCATATTAAGAATGAATTTCGAAGAGATTATTTAGACTTGTCTTATATTTTTTTATCAGTGGGAAATAGAAAACCAACAAAGAAACAAACTATAACTTTCTAACTAATTAACTTGTCTTATATGATTACAGTTATACAAGTTTTTGAAATATCTTATATAAAAATAACTCATGATATACTCATAAAAATTTTTAGATTATTTTCATAAAATCTATAACTCTATAACTTATAGAAGTAATTTGTACAAAATTGTTTATCCCTATATTATATATATAGGAGAGATCAAATTATACTGGTGTAACTCTTGGACTATATTACACTGCTAATAACTATTTACTGGATAATTATATTCTAAAACTCACCGTTGGATTAAAAGATACTATCATGTAGACCATTCCTATAAAATTTTACATCAATCTAAAATCATTTGATGTGTTATTGAAATACGTCAAGATTAATGTATTTTAAAGTGTATGAATTTTGACATATCTCAATAACACATCAAATGATTTTAGATTGATGTGAAATTTTACAAAAATGATCTATATAATAATAACTTTTAATCTAACAGTGTGTTTTAGAATATAATTATCTGCTAAAGAGTTATTAGCAGTGTAATATTGACCAAAGTGTTATACTGGTATAATTTGATCCCTCCTCATATATATAAATTCTTTGACTGTAAGTGCTCATATGATAAGTATTTATAGTCATAAAAAATGATAAGTATTTATATTGAATGAATGCTTAATTAATTTTTTATTCAAATGCTCCTAAAACTTAAATGATATAGCAACTAGCTAATTGTGCAATAAAGTCTTCAACTACAATTTAATTATGTGTTGACAAAATAATGTTGGAAAAAAAACGATATTTGAATATAATGATACACATAAGTTACCGTAACTACCTATGCATATCTACAAACGGACAGGAAGCTTACTTAACATGGAAAAAGACATACAAATTAAAATCAAGAGAGAAATTCCTCTATTTTATGGAGGAAAATAACATTTATCTCCGTGGAGTTGATTAGTTCTGATCCACACTAGTTATGCACACCGTTACTACACACACTATCAATGGTTTAATACCTATTATGAAGTTTAGAGTTTAACTTATGCATTATTACAGTAAAAAATGTCAAAAAACTTAAACCTTGAAAATGAACAATTGTACACTTAAAAAGTGAAAATTACATATACTTAGAAAATTACATTTTTTTTATCAGAAAAAATGCTGGAGAGGGGACAAAGCACCCCCAAACCAACCACCCTTAGGTGGAGGGCCCGAAGGCCAACCGTAGTGCCTAATTTGACCTAGGTTACTAATCAAACTGCGGGCCAGCAGAGACCCACTAGAACCTAGCTCATGGCGCCAGAGAGATCTCCTCTGAGGAGGTATATCCACCAATGGAAACTTTACTAGCATCAGGGGGATTTGAATCTCTCACATGGGAGTAGGGATGGCAATTGGACCCAGACCCGATGGGTACCCGCAAAATTTACCCGCAATGGGGAGGGTAATTACCCGCTTAATGGGTATGGCCATGGGTACGGGTAATTACCCGCAAATTTTAATGGGGATGGGTGCGGGTACGGGTACCTTAGTACCCACCCCGCCCCAGACCCGCACTATATATATATATTATTTATAATTATTTATATATATGAATCAAATTAATAAATATGTATCAATTAATAAATATATATGTATCCTCTTTAAAAAAATAAATATATACATATCCTCTGTTGTTTTGTTTATTCTTTTTTGCGTTTTTCTGTTTGCTCTTTGTTGTTAGCATCCAAAGAAATAAATATGTATTAATTTAATACATTTCCACCAAAACTAAACCTAGAATGTTCCCACTTTCCAAATCTCAAACTAATTAATGTAATACATTATTTTTAAACAGATTTTGGATAGTATTAGCTCAGCCTCAGCACCTGCAAGTTAATGAATTTATTATTTTAGAAGTTTATTGTAAAATTTATTTAATGTTCGTGTTTGATTTTATGTATTGTATTTCAGAACTTTATTATGCATTGTAATATGTACTTAATTTTTACCATATATAATATTATGTGTTACCTTTGAGAAATTAATATTTTCATTTTTCATCGTGAAAGTGCGGGTAACGGGTACGGGTACCGAGGTACCCAGAGGGTAAGGGTACGGGGAGCAAAGTTGCTACCCATGCGGGTATGGGGACGGGTACGGGTATTTTTTCAAACTGCGGGTATGGGGACGGGTACTATAGTACCCTACCCATACCCTACCCATTGCCATTCCTACATGGGAGGTGAGAGACTCAAATCCGGATCCTTAGTCAGTTGTACCAACCCCCATTGGCATACTTAGAAAATTACATTGTATAAGCAAAAGGTATATAAGGAAAATTTTTTTTGCTTGCTAATTGACCATATATATCACATATCAAATGCATTTAGTACAGGTTCCTAGCTAGTTATGTTATTTAATAGGCGTAACTTAAATAACCACAATGATTAAGAAATTCAACAAATCATAAAGACGCTCCCAACAGCGAGGAAGAGTCAACAATTATATTTGCCCCAATTTATTATGAATTTATGATAGGTGATGTCATGTTCTCATATGAAAAATTGGTGTATATACTAGTTGTGGGCGCCTCGGCGGTATCAATTTTGGAATTTTGTAGCTCGAGACGCGGCTGTAAATGGAGGCCACTCGAACAGAAGCAGCTAGCCAGCCGGCAGTTGACTGAGACTGACAAGTCTCACTCCAAGTTGTGTATGGCAATGAAGAGACCCAATATACCCCTAAGGTCATCTTTAGTAGGGTATTTATATTTGAATATTTAAGTGGATTTTATTTGTACACATTATTCATTTTTATTTTTGTTAACTCAAGTATATAATAGGTATCCAACATTTCTAATCCAGAAACTCTAAAAAATTTATTAAATGGGTCTCACAAATAACTCTACATCCAATTATAACCTATAAAAACACATAGAACCCATGATGAGAGAGGAGAGAAATAGTGCTTGTATAAGCACCTATTCCCAATAAGTACTCAACACTTTTCTCTCACAATAGAGATACCTGATAGGTATCCATTAAGTGCCATTTAGATACCCTCAATGGAGATGCTCTAAGTCAGCCATATAGGAATGGAAATAAGGAGGAGTAAATAGCAATGCTGCAAAGTCTGATCAGCTATGTCGATCGAAATTTTCTTCCCCGTAGTGAACCACGGTAACGTACGTAACACATCTAGGCATGGCAACGGGGCGGGGGCGAGTTTTACATTCCCCATCCCCGCCCTCGATAGTGCTCGGGTTTTCCCGCCCCGCCCCCGATCTTGGTCGGGGTTGAAAAATCAACACCTATTCCCGCCTCCGGCGGGTGTCGGGTTTCACCACCCCGCCCCCGCATCTAGTATTTTAGAATCCAAATTTTTATTTTAGAATTTTAATTTTGATAGAATTAAAGAAATTTAATACTCTATTTTTTAAGACATTTTTTAATATATTTTGTTAGACAAATAATAATGAAGAAATAAAGAATTAAAAATGTAATTTTTTATAATATTAATGCATTAAATATTATATTATAAGTGTAATAAATGTACGGGGCGGGTTTGGGGGCGGGTATTAGTTTTCCCAACCCCAACTTTTAAATGCGGAGAAAACCCGAACCCGTCCCCGACCCCCGGTCAAAACGGGTTTTCCCCGTCAAAATCGGGACGGGTTCGGATGGATACCCACGGATTCGGGCCCCATTGCCAAGCCTAAACACATCCCAGGGTGCTTAATTAGAGCATATCCACCGCGGCACCGCCTATGTGTATGTTTGGATACACAATTTAAATCTCAAAAATCACTTTTATTTTGTTACAAACTTGATTTCATAAAAAGTTTTGATGTTGAAAGGTTTGGTTCAAAACTGAATTTGTATTCAAAATGATAGAAAGTAGTTTTCAGTGTTTGAAAAATTTGCACCAAGTTTTATATTATACTTGCTTTTCATATAAAAATATTTAAACCTAAATTATTTTACTTCAAACTCAATTTTAATCAAATTAATTTAGGCTTTAACATGTTTTTGGTCATTCTAAATATCGGCGTTTTGAATTTAGTCTCTCTAAAAAAAGTCAAAGTTTTTTGGTCCTTCAAGAAATCAATTTTTTGATTTAGGTCCCTCTTTTGCGTTGACCGCTGACATGGCACACGGAGGTCCCTGTAAAAATGCTGATATGGCTTAGATGCATCTGACGTGGCTTACATGCATTGCCACGTCAGAAGGACTAAAATCAAAATTTAATATATTTAAAAGGACCATGTGACATCAATTAGACCACCACACTCTCTCTCTCTCTTGTTTTCTCTCTCTCTCCCCACAGCCCCTCCCCCACCACCACCACCACCACCACCACCCACTCTCTCTCTCTCTCTCCCCCCCACCCCCAACCCCCACCACCACCACTACCCACACACTCTCTCCCCCCCAAACCACCACCACCCTCTCTCTCTCCCTCTCTCTCCCCACCACCCCTCAGCACCACCACCTATATGCATCTTTAACCATGATCTATTTCAAGGTCATCCAATTAGTCAAAAGAAGCTCAAGGAAGGTGGTGGGGGTGGGGGGAGAGAGAGAGAGTGTGGGTGGTGGTGGTGGGGAGCCATGAGAGGAGGGAGAAGAAGGAGGGGGTGAGAGAGAGAGAAAACGAGAGAGAGAGAGAGAGAGTGTGTGGGTGGGTGGTGGTGGTGGTGGTCTGATTGATGTCACATGGTCATTCTAAATATATTAAGTTTTGATTTTAGTCACTCTAAATATATTAAGTTTTGATTTTAGTCTCTCTAAATAACTATGAATGACGTGTCAGCTGACGTGGCAATGCATGTAAGCCACGTCAGATGTATGTAAGTCATGTCAGCATTTTTACAGGGACCTCAGTGTGCCATGTCAGCGGTCAACGCAGAAGAGGAACCTAAATCAAAAAATTGATTTCTTGAGGGACCAAAAGACTTTGACTTTTTTTAGAGAGACTAAATTTAAAACGCCGATATTTAGAGGGACAAAAAACATATTAAAGCCATTAATTTAATTCAGAATCACTTTTGACAAATGTCTACCCAAATCCACGCCATATTGATATACTGACGCAGTGAAGCCGTTTAATTTGAATGCTATCATTCACACGTTGATTGTTCAGCAAAACAATGGTATCGTGTCCTCTGGTAAGAAAGGTCAATATTTTGGAAAAGCACGGTGGTGGGAAAAATTATGTCTGTTGAGATTCTTCTTATCACAAGCTTCAATGTCGTGATTTGATCAGCTGAACAACTATGAACTAAGCTTTCATGTTATGGGTCTCAAATGAGTAATAGTATTTTTTTAATACGGTGGAAAATCCAAAATCATATTTTCTTATTTCTAACAGATTATATGGAGATTTTTGTTGTTTTGGTGATTTGATCAATTGAACAACTCTGAATTAGGGGTGTTCAAGGGATGTGTTATGCTTGTCCGTTAACCGACTTAAAATTTTGATCCGGGACCCATAATGTAAATCTAAACTTGTCATTAGATTCGAAATAACCCGATAATATACATATCAAATTAAGACTGAGCCCAGATGGAGTGAATTACTGTACTTTCATATTAATAAAAATCAATTAAAATTTTAAAAGGAAAACTTAAATATAAGATGTAAAAAATTGCTATGGATGTCCTTTATGAAAAAATAAATTTGTTATCGATCTCGTACTCATACTCACTTTGCCATGTTCTTCATCTTGATCCTATATTAAGTCTAAGAGCACTGCTGGCTGGCACAAAATGATTTCACAGGAAATCTGTACGAATTTCAATTTGACTAATAAAAAGCTTTCTAACCATACATGTTGGCAGTGAAAAACAGAAAGAGAAAAGTCAGTAACCAATTAGAAAACACCGCCATCAAACTCATTATAGGCATTGAACATTGAGAAATACTACTTGAGGTCTCGATGATCGTATACGAGTATCTCTTACTCTCAGCAAGCCAGATGATATATATTGAGACTTCTTGACGGAAAAGGGAAAGACATGATTACCATTACCACTTGTGGCGCCATCTCTTCCTTCTGCATTGATTGTGTGCCTTTAGATTATTTTTTAGAGCAACGATACACATACACCTCAAAAATATATTCACTCATCCAACACTTTTTATTTTTCTCTATCTCTCTCTAACTATCACATCATTTTTTCTCTCTAACTATCACATCATTTTATTACTTTTCTTTCATCTCACTCTATCTCTCTCTAGTGCTATACACCCCAAGTAGGGTTGGTAAAGCGGACCGGGCCACCAGAATCCGCCGAAAAACGAGACGGGTCTGGCTGGCTCGCCAAAAAAGTGGGTTGGGGTATTCTAGCCCGACCCGAGGGCGGGTTGGCAAAAAAAAATGCGTGTAGAAGTGGCGGGTTGAGCCGCTTAATTCCTCCAAAAATTTGAAAAAAACACAAAAAAAAATTAAAAAAAGGAGTTGCGGGCTAGCCCGTTTTGAATGCTCCTTTGAGATGGGCAAAACGGATTGTGGGTTGAAAACCCCAACCCGGCCCGACCCCCTTTTTAGCGGATTAGCGGGCTGGCCCGCCAAGTCTAACCCAAATTACCACCCCTAGCCCGAAGGGGTGTCTACCGATCTTTTTTCTATTTGTTTTTTGTCAACTAGATTATTTTTTATTCAAAAGAATGTGAATTGAAAACGGGCAAAGCCCAAACAGTCAGAGCCGAGGGACAAACATGCAAAGCCCAACACAGCACCAGCCGAAGACGAACTCAGGGCCACAAATAAGGCCCAAGCTAATAAACCTCCATTCTCCCCCCCCCCCCTCCCCCGAAGAACCGTGGTACTAGCCGAAATAGCCCATATACATAATATGTATTTTTTCCAAGTATATATAGCATCCAAGGTAATCCTTATCTTTTTGCCGCAACAACTAGGGTTTGCACTTTGCAGATAGTATTGAGAGTTCAGATCTATTGTGCGCGCGTCTTCAGTCATCACTTGCCCTCTCCTCTGATTCGCAACAATGGCAACCCAAATGAGCAAGAAGAGAAAGGTCAATTGAACTCCCACTACATTTTTACTGTTAATTAAATATTCTATGCTATTAAGGTTTCTGAGCTTATCCTTGGACTTGTGTGTCTGCGCAGTTTGTTGCTGATGGTGTGTTCTTCGCTGAACTGAACGAGGTTCTGACCCGAGAGCTCGCCGAGGATGGTTACTCCGGTGTGGAGGTCAGGGTTACACCGATGCGCACCGAGATTATCATCAGAGCCACTCGAACCCAGGCTGTTCTGGGTGCGTCATTGATTCCGTCAATTTTAGAGTTTGTTAATTACTTTGGTGTAATCTCATATGATAATGATGTGATTTTTGTTTTTTAATTTTTGGTGGGGTTTTGTGATGTATTATAGGTGAGAAGGGAAGGAGGATTAGAGAGCTAACCTCAGTGGTACAGAAGAGGTTCAAGTTTCCTGAGAACAGCGTTGAACTCTACGCTGAGAAGGTCAACAACAGAGGTCTCTGTGCTATTGCTCAGGCTGAGTCTCTCCGCTACAAGCTCCTTGGTGGCCTTGCTGTCCGCAGGTATATATATACTGCACGTGCTTTGAATTAATCGTTTACTTTTGATAACCCATTGATAACAATGAATTCAAGCAATACTTGTTCTATATTGATGTCGACCCTATATACGATTCGTGAGTAATATACCAAATGAATGAATGAATGTGATTCATGGGAATTGGTTTTGGTAAACATGATTTTATTGTACTTTTGATTTAAGTTTTGACTTGAGTTCTGTGAAAGGAAGAACTATGCTTGCTACATTATCTGTCTGTATATCAGTCTGCTGCGCCTTTTATGTTTTTTTTTGCATTATTGGATTTATCTTCTGGTTTTTATGAATTTGTGCGGTAGTAGATAGTAGCTCATGTTTTGTGGTGGTTGTTTAATTTGAAAGCTGGATGATCAGTTGATTTTATTTGGTGTGCCGATTTATTTACTTGATCCCAGGATTGAATCCATGCCTGCCACTATGCCTGCTCTTTAACATCCCCCTCCCTGCAGCATTATAGACCTTGTATGTAACCCAAACATGATATATGGATCCATCATGTAATGATGGCTGCTTGCTTTATAATTTGCGCTTTATGTTTATTATGTTGTGTGCTGCAAGGCTGAGATGATATTCCTCTGCTTCCTTTCATATTGTTATTTCGAATAATTGTAATATACTCAGGATTTCTCCTAGTGTTTAGTGTTCTCTTGGAAGATGGTGTAATTATCTGCACTTGTTTAATGTTTGTCTACGTTGGGGTGGAATATGTGCTAATTTCTCATCATAGACCTTTCTGTAACATGTTTCTGTATTTTACATTACCAGTGTGTTTTTAAGGGGCTTGTGCTTTTTTCACATGAGGACAATCCTTTCTGTGTATTTGTGGTAACATTATAAACTGTGTTTTAAACTATTTGATTCAGGGCCTGCTATGGTGTTTTGAGATTTGTTATGGAAAGTGGTGCCAAGGGATGCGAGGTTTGTTATGCAGAAGCAGCTTTGGACTCCTGTTATTACATTGTTTATGTGACGGTTTGGTTGTAATTGTTGTTTTGATTTGAGCAGGTTATTGTCAGTGGAAAATTGAGAGCCCAGAGAGCAAAATCCATGAAATTCAAGGATGGTTACATGATTTCTTCTGGGCAACCTGTAAAGGATTACATTGACTCTGCCGTGAGACATGTGCTCCTCAGACAGGTTTGCTTCTATTCTGCATAGATGACTGACTCAATTTCTTTTGGCAATGAGATTTTCAAGTGGTTGATTCACTTTCTTTCTTCATTGAGTGATGGTGCTAATCATTTTTTCCCACCTCTCTGATAGGGTGTCCTCGGTATCAAGGTGAAGATCATGCTTGATTGGGATCCTAAAGGGAAGCAGGGTCCTAAAACCCCCCTCCCTGATATTGTCACAATTCACTCTCCGAAGGAAGAAGAAGAGTACATTCGGCCTGCTGCTGTTTTGGCAAATGATATTGAGGTCCCGGTTGCTTGAAAATGTTTTGATTTTTCTGGAGTCTTTCATAGTGGCTGATCTTTTATGCAATGTTTGTTGTCAAACACTTGTTCAAAATTTTGTAGTTTCTCAGACTATTTAAAAAATTGTTACACTCAGTTACAAGTATTTAAGCCTTATGTTTTTTTATAGCACCCCCCTCGTAAGCAGAATTGTTCGTGTTTCGTACCGTTGAATCGGGTTTCTGTTATTTTCCCTCAATTCTAACATTATGTTAAACCACATTTTTTTCCAAGTGCATGCGAATTTTAAAAGGTGCAAGGATTTAGTTAAAATTGTTATATGAATACTCCCTCCGGTCTAAAAGTTATTCAATGAACCAAAAAATGACTTATTGTTTTTATTTTGGACTGGAGTATTTTGTTTGTTATTAATTTCCTACTTGTACTCTTTTTCGTATTCCTTCGATCGATGTTACGCTCCCTTATTTGTAATCCAAAGAGTTCTATTTCGAATTTCTATGTAGTGAATATCCTTACTTCCGTAGCCAATGATTTAAAAAATGTTATCGTTTAATACCAACCGTACTTTTTAAATCAAATGTAGAACAAATACTTTTTAAATCAAATATGGAACACCCTAAATGAAGAATTATTTTAATTTAAGTGGGGTTAAATCAATGAAATCTTAATTTTTATTTACAATCTCAACTGCGTGCAGTGTTAAGATTTAAGATATTTCCACAATAATATTATAAATATAATTGTTTTATTTTCCACAATTTTTTTACTGTAATCACAATTACGACCATATATAATCAGAGTTTAAAATATTAGTTATTATAACTATAATAGAGACAACATCAAAGGATATGTATAAAAATGTAAATATTAAATTACGAAAAAATGTAAATATTATATATTTTGGTTTTTTAAATATTATATTTTTAATCCTTGTATATAATTATATTATTATATTATATTATACTTCTCAATTTTTTGTTTAACCAACACCACCATTTGATCTTTATATTTCACAATAATATTATATTAATTTCACTATAATATTATATTAAGGCTTAATTATGTTTTTAGTCCTTTAAAAATTGCCAGATTTGAGTTAGGTCCTTTAAAAAAAAGTCAAACTTTTTTAGTCTTTTAAAATTTTTTTTGTTTGATTTAGGTCATTTAAGTGAGTTGACTTGCTAGGTGGCATATTTTGACCCAGTCATCATGCCTACGTGGCACGAAATGCTGACGTGGCAATATTAACTTTTGAATTTAGTCCCTCTAAAAATTGATGAGTTTTGATTTTAATCCCTCTAAAAATTGATGAGTTTTGATTTTAGTCCATCTGATTTTTTTCTCTCTATTACCTCCACCACCACCACTGTCTTTCTCTCTCTCTCTCTCTCTCTCTCTCTCTCTCTCGTTTTCTCGCTCTCTCTTACCCCCACCCCCACCACCACACACACTCTCTCTCTCGTTTTCTTTCTCTCATGATTTGTTACATAACAAATCGTGAACCTTGATAAATCAATAACAAATCAATGGTGGTGGTGGGGGTGAGAGAGAGAAAACGAGAGAGAGAGAGAGAGAGAGTGGCGGTGGTGGGGGTGAGAGAGAGAGAGAAAAAAAATCAGAGGGACTAAAATCAAAACTCAATTTTTAGAGGGACTAAAATCAAAACTCATCAATTTTTAGAGGGACTAAAATCAAAACTCAATTTTTAGAGAGACTAAATTCAAAAGTTAATATTGCCACGCCAGCGTTTCGTGCCACGTAGGCATGATGACTGGGTCAAAATGTGCCACCTAGCAAGTCAACTCACTTAAAGGACCTAAATCAAACAAATTTTTTTTTAAAGGACTAAAAAAGTTTGACTTTTTTTTAAGGACCTAACTCAAATCTGACAATTTTTAAAGGACTAAAAACATAATTAACCCTTATATTAATTTCATCACATCACAATAAATCAAGTTGCTGTCAAAAAAAACCATACATACAGAAACAATATTAAAAAAAATACAAATAATTAAACTCGGCTCGAACCGGCCGGTTGAACCGGTTGGACTGAGAACTGGACATATGGCCTGTCCGAGTAGCCTATCAGATCGGTCATGCAACAGACTCAGGAAACCTCGTCTGACTCGGTCGGTTTTTTGAAAAAATCGGCGACTCGGCGGTTCACAACGACCCGGGCAGTTCTGCAATAAAAAAATAAAACCAAACAGCGCTTCCTGGACTATTCTGCCTGTGATTCCAGGATGTTCCCATGAACTTGTTGATCGTTGAACCAACACTTTGCTTACAAATCGATTTTCTCCATAGATCAATCTGTGTTGCACTCTTTCGATAGATTAGAGAAGATGTAGAAGAAAATAGAGAATGAATTGAGAAGAAGTGGGGTAGAGGAGGACGAGAAGAAAAGAAGAGGGAGAGGGAAGGAGTCCCGTGAAGTGATATGGGGAGAGTAGGAGTATAGCTGGCAAAATGGGCTTAGCCCGCCGGGCCGGCCCGAGCCCGCCCGAAAAAACACCGGGCTTGGACACACAAATTTGAGCCCGTTTTCAATCCGGGCCTTTTTGGCCCGGTCCGATAAAGCCCGAACCCGCAAAAGCCCGAGCCCGAAGCGGGCCGCCCGAAAAACGTAGGCCAAAGCCCGAGTCCGGCCCGAAAAATAGAGGGCTCGGACACACAAATTTGAGCCCGTTTTCAATCTGGGCTTTTTTGGCCCGGCCCGACAAAGCCCAAACCCGATGCGGGCCGGCCCGAAAGCCCGAATTGCCACCTCTAAGTAGGAGTGTGGTCTTGACCTCATGGGTAAATGGAGAAATTTGAAACGAATGAAATGACAAATTACATAAGACTGTGAAACAAAGCACCGGGCATTGTGAGTCATAATGGTTAATTTTCAAAGCATAATGTAATGTAATATAATATAATATAACATATATATATATATATTACCGCTTCAGTTGAATATTTGTAATTTGACGATAAGTTTAACGTGTATATATATTGTATTGTATATATATGTATATGTATGTATGTATATTGTATATATATATATATATATATATATATAATATATATATGTCTCTTCAAGAATAAAATTAATAAATTTAATATACACAGGCTCATGCGATCTGACCAGTGACTCATCGGTCCGACTAGTAACCCACTAATCCAGTACCTCAACAGAGTCGATAACCGGTCCGAGTTTAATAACATTGAACCTGCTACCCATATAAATACCATCCTTATCGGTGCCGCACGAAACTAGGGTTTGCAGAGAGTATTGAGAGTTCAGATCTCTTGTGCGCGTATTCAGTCTTCACTTGCTCCCCTCCGATTCGCAACAATGGCAACTCAAATGAGCAAGAAGAGAAAGGTCAATTGAACTCACCCTTCATTTTTCAGTGGTAATTTCTTCCATGCTATTAAGGTTTCTGAGCTTATCCTTGGACTTGTGTGTCTGCGCAGTTTGTTGCTGATGGTGTGTTCTTCGCTGAACTGAACGAGGTTCTGACCCGAGAGCTCGCCGAGGATGGTTACTCCGGTGTGGAGGTCAGGGTTACACCGATGCGCACCGAGATTATCATCAGAGCCACTCGAACCCAGGCTGTTCTGGGTGCGTCATTGATTCCGTCAATTTTAGAGTTTGTTAATTACTTTGGTGTAATCTCATATGATAATGATGTGATTTTTGTTTTTTAATTTTTGGTGGGGTTTTGTGATGTATTATAGGTGAGAAGGGAAGGAGGATTAGAGAGCTAACCTCAGTGGTACAGAAGAGGTTCAAGTTTCCTGAGAACAGCGTTGAACTCTACGCTGAGAAGGTCAACAACAGAGGTCTCTGTGCTATTGCTCAGGCTGAGTCTCTCCGCTACAAGCTCCTTGGTGGCCTTGCTGTCCGCAGGTATATATATACTGCACGTGCTTTGAATTAATCGTTTACTTTTGATAACCGATAGATAACATTGAATCCAAAACCTGTTCTATATTGATGAGGAACATGTATACTATTCGCGGATAATGTACCAAATGAATGAATGAATATCTTGTGAATTGATTTTGGTAAACATGGTCTTATTGTACTTTTGTTTCTAATTATTCTGGTGACTAATCTTGATTTGAATTTTGATGCCTCATCTATGTGAAAGAAGGAACTATGCTTGCTACATTGTCCATCTGTATCAGTCTGCCATGCCTTTTATGTTTGTTTGTGTTTTTGCAATATCGGATTTATCTTCTTGATTTTATATTTGCGCGGTAGTAGTCTAGTCTTCTTGATTTTTTGTTTTGCGGTGGTTTTTAACCGGATGACCAGTTGATTTTAGCTAGTAGTCTAGTAGATTTTAGCTTATGTTTCTGAAATGATATTCCTTTGCTTCTTTTCATACTGTTTATTGAATAATTGTAATATACCCGGGATTTCTCTTGGTGTTAAATATTCTCTTGGAAGATGGTGCAATTAGCCGCACTTGTTTAATGGGGGTGATATGCTCATAGCCTTTCTGTAACATGTTTCCATATTTTACATGACCAATGTGTTTTTAAGGGGCTTACCTTTTTCACATGAAGACAATTCTTCTGTGTATCTATGGTAACATTATAAACCGTGTTTTAAACTATTTGATTCAGGGCCTGCTATGGTGTGCTGAGATTTGTTATGGAAAGTGGTGCCAAGGGATGCGAGGTTTGTTATACAGAGCACCTTTGAACTTCTGTTTTTAAATTGTTTATGTGATGGATTGGTCGTAATTGTTGTTTTGATTTGAGCAGGTTATTGTCAGTGGAAAATTGAGAGCCCAGAGAGCAAAATCCATGAAATTCAAGGATGGGTATATGATTTCTTCCGGGCAACCTGTAAAGGATTACATTGATTCTGCCGTGAGACATGTGCTTCTCAGACAGGTTTGCTTCTATTCTGCGTAGATGACTGACTGAATTTCTTTTGGGAATAGGATTTTCAAGTGGTTCATTCACTTTCTTTCTTCATTGAGTGATGGTGCTAATCATTTTTTCCCACTTCTGATAGGGTGTCCTCGGTATCAAGGTGAAGATCATGCTTGATTGGGATCCTAAAGGGAAGCAGGGTCCTAAAACTCCCCTCCCTGATATTGTCACAATTCACTCTCCCAAGGAGGAAGAAGAATACATTCGGCCTGCTGCTGTTTTGGCAAATGATATTGAAGTCCCGGTTGCTTGAAATTATTTTGATTTTTCTGAAGTCTTTCATAGTAGCTGATCGTTTATGCAATGTTTGTTGTCGAACACGTTCAAAATTTTGTAGTTTCTTGACTATTTAAAAAATGGTTACACTTAGTTACAAGTATTTAAGCATCAATTATGTCTTTTTATTTAAGCAGAATTGTATTTTGTGTTTCGTACCATTGAATTGGGTTTTTTTCTCCTTATTCTAACATTATGTTCAACAACGTTTTCTGTTGAAATTTTCTGTTGAAATTTTACGCGTCATTTTTATTATTAAATTATATAATATTTTTATATGATCTAAATATCCATTATATTATATTGAATTTTAATGTATCTTTTTTTCTATGGTTCTGTTTGCAAAACCATTTTTGTTTTCTAACAGCAGCTCTTTTTAAAGAAAAATATTTTGAACTATCTCTTTATTATTGATATTGGGATTCCTATTTTTTTTTTCAAATTTCTATTTATATTATTCTTTTTCAAATTTCTATTTCTATTATATTATAATTATAATTAAATTGATGGATTACACACCCAAGTGTATATAATGTCGAGTTTTACCAATTCCACATATTTCAATTGGGAAATGCTAGTTGCTACCTCGGCAGGAGCATTTATGCTTTGAAATTTGACAACGGAAAGTTCAAATAAACTCGAGTGATGTTGAATCCGTTTTTCAATCAAATTATGAAAATGAATGAATTCTTAATTATGAAATTGGTGAAGTACACACCCAGCTGTATATAATGTCGAGTTTTACTAGTTCCGCATAATTAGGAAATGCTACTTGGGCAGGAGTTGGCTCAGCATTTCTGCTTTGAAATTTGATAGCGACAAGTTAAACTCTAGTAAGCAACACAAACAGCCAAATCTTCCCTTGTGCACTGCACACTTTATAGTATCCTGAGACAGTTCCAACTGTAACACCACAAATTTTAAAATGCTGCAGAACAACCATAAACTATGCTTGATTGCATTTGAAAGGGAAGTTGGTCTTAGTGTCAAACAAACAAGGGGAAATAATAACTCAGCAGTGATTCAAAGGATCTGCATAAACAAACAAATTATCAAATCCATAATCCAAGGAAACTACAATCTAGCAGCTGTCTGAAACTAGATGTCCTGCATAACAAGAACTAGGTTCCTAATGTGGCCTCCGCATTTGAATTTCTCATTGAAAACACCACCAACATGCACCAGTAGAAATTAGTAGCGGTCAAATGATGAAGGGCGACCGACCCTGCTTGGGCGGTCATAAGGACCAGGCCTACCCCTATAACTCCTTCCTTCGTCTCGAGCTGGCACTCCACTTCCATACCTATCAGCACCTCCCCGTGGACCACTGTACCGGTCATATCCTCTTTCCTTGCCATAACCATTTTGCGGGTAATCCGAGCCACTCCCGTATCGATCACTCGCAAACCGATCTCCACTAGTTGTATACCTACAGAGTTTTTAACAAAGCAATAAACATAGAACTCATGGGATAACTAATGGAGGGTTTACTGATCCAGTTTATTCGTGAAGAATGAATGCATACTACTAAAAGCCAAATCAGACCAGTGACCTAATCAAATCATAATTTCCCACGTTATCATTTAAAATAAAAAACAAAAAGAAAAATTGTCAAATGGCAATTATTCAATTTGTCTTAAAGCTATGGAAAAAGAACCAGAGTGGTAATTTGGTGGCAACAATAAACCATGTATACCTGTCACTAGCATAGCGATCACGGCCACCATATTTGTAGTCCCGGTTGTCAAAACGATCCCTATCTCCATAACGTCCACTGTCATAACGATCATCGGCATATCGATCACGCTCACCACCAAGGCGATCCCCATGTCCACCAGCACCTCCAAACCTAGGACGTGAAGAAAATGAACCACCACCTCGACCACGACCACCTCCAGCCAAAGGACAATCTCGGGCCCAATGCCCTGGACGCCCACATTTGAAACAGTCATCCTGTCCTATCCTATCTCCAACCCCATAGCTTGCCCTACCACCAGATGAGTAGCCACCTCTGTAACCTTGGTCTACATCCTCACCCCCCATCTTGGGCTGTGCCTTGTTGACCGAGATGATGCGATCACCGATTTCTCGTCCATGCATTTCCTTGATTGCATCCTCCATTCCCCGACGGTCTGAAAATGTAATAAATCCAAATCCACGTGGACGGCCTGTATCCCTTTCCATCATGATCTACAGGAAGAACAACTTGAAACTTCATGCCAAATAATAGTAATATGCAGAACTAATATTTATGATTAAGAAAAACTTCAATGCTGCTTTTGACGCAAATGACCACTGCATCGCCATTATTGTAACACTTGCAAAACAAGATATTAATTGAGCTAAACATACAGAACATGTTTAATAGAAATGGGCAATTAACTAAACCAGTACAAGTAAATAAGAAACACCAAGTTACTGGAGTAATTAGAAGAAAGTGCTGCATATATGAAGCTACTCTAATAAAAAAAACTATTGTTTAGAAAACCAGTAAAAAAGAACCACATCATACAAACAAGATGACGATATGAAGGTGAAAATACCAGACAGAAAGAAAAGTAAAAGGTAGGTCAAAGCAACTAATATGTAACAAAAAGGCGCATAAAAAAGCTGGAGGACTGAAAGCTGTTGTGGCTATGGATTGCCTGTTAACAATCACAAAACAAGTTTATATTATTTAAGATTTCAATTACAAGAGCAGGAGCCTAGTCAACCACAACATCTATCTACCAATTTATAAAAAAAAAAATTCCAGAGCATCATCTCTCAATGTTGTCTGATATATGTTCTTTCAACATTGTGAGTTTCTACCTAAAATCCATCTCTGAAAATAAATCTCAGATACTGACATGGTTGATCTCAACTCAACAAGGCTTAAGTTAGTGACTCGACAACCACTCACCCACCACCCAAACTAAAATAGAAACACAAGAAAGAAATCACACAGTTTCTGCATAACCCACTACTCAAAACTGCAGTCAGTCAATAAGATGATGCTTACATACACAAGCATCTAAAATACTTGAAGGGGACATTCAATTTAGAACAAACAATGGAAAATTTATGACTGCGGAAAGTTGAGCGTTGCATACATTGTTTCAGTATTTTATTTACTTGATACATGCAAACAGCATTCAACTATAAACAAAGCTTATAACAGGACAACTTACTTCTCTGTTATAAAGCACCAGAATGGTTTTCATACAGCTAAGCCATTCAGAGGAATCCCAAGCCCATATTTGACAACAAATATCTCTTACAAAAATTATTTCCACAATATGATCAAGAATTTCAGCATTTCTGGTTCATGACGTCATGATTGAACTTTATACAATCCAATCCGCCAAACATAATCTTAACATCTGACTTGATAAAAAGCACTGTATTATGTTGGGTACTACTATTTTCTCACCCAGAAGAACTAACATTACAATGAACACAAATGAACTGTATATCATGAAAATCCAAGTGTTGCTTTCACTTCAGCAGTCACCAGTTCATTATGTTGCAACTTCAATTTAATGTCGCAACTCCAATTTCATTATGTCAGCAAATATTTTTTCAAAATTCTGAGAGAGAACATGCAAGACATAGCAACAGTATTGACAGCATTCCTTGTGGAGACCATGCTTTCCCTTCTTAAGCAATACCTTCTCTGATTATTCACCTCACCAGATGCAAAATATGATCAATCTTATGCAGCAATAATACTGAGCAACATGCGAGACAAAAATGCATAATATTGTTATACTGCAATTACATGCCTAGCATTCTACGTAATTCTGCTGCCTCTTAGCTGACTTATCGAGCACACCAGCATACTAACAAAAAATCATTCTTATGAAGATATGGATTCTTTATCTAAAACTACACTGACAAAAGCAGAACCATTCAAAACCAAAGGAAACCTTTCCAACCAATCAACTCTACATTCCGACGAATAAAGCAATGACTATATCAAAAGAACTCATTCAGCCTTCAACATTGTTAGCTTTAATAAGCAGATCAACTGGTGAGATACAGTACTTCATCACGAAGAGAGGAACCCACTATCTGAGCAGCAACTGTCTATGATCCAAATGCTTCAGATTTGAAAATTTTGAGCTCAGCAGCACTTAAGTACTCACAGGACCTGTAATGATGCAGAACCTGTTGATGGTGTATGGTCTCACCCGCATGGTATGGATTGCAGAGAATACATAAAAGTATATGTGGGATTTGCGTTGCACTGAGAAAGTATCCTAAACTGCCAAAGGTGCAGCAAGATTTGAATGATCAACCTCAAAGACTTCTTGAACTCACCTAACAAAATCATTTTAACTGATCTACTGAGCACCACACAATCACAGCCATCTGACACGGTCCTATCTATACTTTGAATTTTAGTTAGTGGGGTAATTCTCAATTCCATGAAAAGACAGAGTACACTAATCTCTTTCTCGGAAACTGCGTTATCTATGATGTATCTGAACCTTTCCAAATTTCAGAACCACTAGAAATGCCACCTTACCAAACGCATTGTCAGTTCATAAGATGGGACATCTGTTGCCCCTGCCTCTACAACTAAAGAAACGGGTATAACATCAATATATCGAGGGACAAAAAAGTTGAAAAGGTAGCAGGTGAGATAGCAGCCTTTGATACCTTGTTCTAATTCCTACAACTACATCAAACAATAGATCTAGAACCAGAATTAAAAGAAGGAATGCCCAGCAGAAGAAGTTTCTCATACATCCCACGAGTAGAGTCATCATTATCACCAGTTCACCACCACATAATATATTTTCTACTTGAATAGAGAGGAAGCCAATGTAAAGACAAGGTACGGTTTCAATCATTTGGACAGGAAAAAGTTTTCTTCACCCAAAAGAATTAGGTATCATTCGTTTGAAAGTGCCATATATTTCCAAGTTCATTAACCACGTAATCAAGGCATAAATCTGCAAGCCATGCGTAAACAGGTGCAGCAGAGCATACTCCAAAAAGCATGCTATGGTATCAACTTTGTCCAGTTTTCAGCCAAATCTTACTGCCAAGTACCCATACCAAGTTATAACAATTTTACTAAAGAACCTTAAACACGGCACAGACAAAAAATCTCTCTGCCAAATAGCAGACAGGTCAGACTGATATTTGCTTGGCTACTTTCCTTGCACCGAATTCCCACATATCCAAGCCATACTAATCTCCAGCTTGAGCTCTACCTTTACCACAAGCTACTATTTTTATCAGAAAATTCAAAATGAGCTTCAGCCCCGAAGAAATCACTCTGGTAAAACATCATTTAAAAAATCCATCTACAGCATCTCAAAGATCAAAAGATTCACAACCAGCATACTAGAAAGACAAAGAAAACAAGTGAAAAAAAATTAGTGAAGAATCCAATCATTAAAAATCCTTCAACCAGAAAACACACTGGAAAGAAAAAGTAGTTCCCTAACAAAAGACTCCCAACAGCCCTTCAGCGACAACCGGTGGACATGCTATTTTAACAGAATGCAAATCATGTCAAAAACTACGATGATAATAATAATAATATTTTTTTTAAAAAAAGAAGAAGCTAGATTCAATGAAAACGTCAAAGATGAGATATTGTTTTCCACTTTTAATTCTGATAATAAAAATAAACCGTAAATCTGACACCATCCCATTCACGGAAAACAAATCCCCTTTTGACACAAATTACTAAAGTTACAACAGCAATTACTTTTTTTTTTTAATTTTTCTGGAAAACAAAACAAGGGATGGGAAATTAGGGGAAACAAAAGGGTACCTGGCATTCGAGAATTTTGCCATAACGAGCAAAGGCATGTTCGAGCTGACGCTCCGTAACATCCCAAGACAACCCTCCAACGAATATTCGATTCTCTTCCTTCGCAGCCATAAATCACTCTTCTTCACTCCCCAATTTCGCTAAATCCTGAAACCACCGTTTTCATATGCCGACAATATATTAAATCAATGAAAAATCAAAAACAGCAGAAATAAATCGTCTGGAACCTCAATATTAAGATGCTTACAAGAGAATAAATTGTGAATAAAATTAACAGGAGATTTTAGGGTTTTGAAGGAAACCCTTGAGGTTAGAGGTATGTGCAGTTTGAAGCTTCACTAACCAACGCTTCTATTTGTACTTCGCATTTGTTTTCTCTAAGCTGAGCTCTTCCTTTGAAGGTAACATCTCAACCGTTGATATTTCAATGTATTAGTGTTAGTATCTGATATACCGTATACGTGTATATATGATATTAATTGTTTATTTATTTATTTATTTTATTTTCTAAAGTAAATTCTTCACGAGATGAATCTTTTTACAGCATACTTCATGGTGGCGTTTAGCTTGGACCATGTCCAAGGTTCACCACGTGGGGAAGGACGGAGTCTTGACTGTAGATATAATATTATAATATTGAATGGGTAGGATTTGTTAAGGACTTCTTGTAGAATATGTTTGAATGTAATTAAAAGTTATTTGTAGAATAGAGTTTGTACTTCAAGCAATAACAAAAGTTGGGAAATATATGCGTTATTTATGAACAAACCATGATTAGTAAAATAATAATATTTTTGATTTTAATCTATTAATCTTAATTTTAGAGATGACGTATTTGTACCTGTAAATTGAATTAAAAGTGTAATTTAATTATTGTTTAAGCTTGAGATTCAACGTTTACGTAGAATATAGTATAAAAAAAATTTGCGTAGAATATGTTGGCCAATGGTTGATAGTGGTAATTTAGTCATTGATATAATTTATTTTATTTTGAACCAATTGATATATATGATTTAATTAATATTTTATGAAAATTTGTTAACGAGATGGGCCGTATGACAAAGAGGCCCAGAAGTAAATGTGGAATAATAGATGACATTGTATCTTGTTGACCCAAAAAACAACAGAGGTTTTAGTTTAGTAAATTTAACAGCATAGTTTTTATTTTTTATTTTTTCTAGACCAAGAAAAAAAGCATAGTTTTATTTTTTTGTTTTGACCAAAAAATATCAGCATATTTTTTGGTTGATTGGTAAGATAATGACGGCATAAGGGTACAAGGTTTAGTTGGAAAGACTTTTGCAATTAAAAAGTTGTTATAAAATATGTGAAAATCGTAAGTAATAACCCCAACTAGGGGCACTGCTTCTTATCAAAGCAAATGTTTTACATTAGTAGAAACGAAGGAAAAGGGAATTTTTGTTAAAACAATCAAAAAAGAAATTTTTTTTTACTAATTATGGTCAAATTGGTCAATAGGGGTTATAAACAAATTAGTGGAACAGTGTAGATCCAAAACATTATTTCCAAAAATTTACGGGTCACATTTGTAATTTCATCAAAATTGTACAAACCTCCTACCCTAGATAAACTTCCGTACTTCCTTACGTGGTGAACCTTGGAGGTGGTCCAACCTAAAAGCCACCGTACTTCATACCCTGCGTACGAAACGCAAAATAAAATCTCTTCCTTTTCAGTTTCAACTTTGTGCGTACGTGATTTTTGTTCTTCTATTTTTAAGATAATAATAATAATGGTTTTATCGAAAAAAGATAATAATAATGGACTGGATAATTGTACGAACTAGTTGAATTGAATAAAAGTAAATACTATAATAAGCTAGCGATTAAGACTAAAAACTAAGATGTGACCTCCAAAACGCAGTGTTTAAGAATTTCAGTAAGTGCAGTAACGTGTGAATTGTGAATTTGTGTGTGATAATGATTGCTTGCAATTTATTTTTCATATTTTTCATGTTGTCCGAGTAACCTGATAATAAGTTGTGGATTTGTTTAAACTTATATTTGTCATCAGTGGTTGCTTACTGGTATTTTTTAACATCGCATTTTAGAAGAACTCACCAACTGAATAATACTATTAATTTATTTCAAAGATATTTTTACTACTTCTTCGTATAAAGATAAATAAAGCTATTTTACTAATGAAAATAATTTTTACAGTAACTAAGCTTGTTTGGGTTTATATTTTACTCGAGAAAAGTTCACGTGTCGCCAAAAATTACTCCTTTGAAGCCCCATAAAAATGATGTAGCCAATATTTCACCATCAAACTCAACATTTGACAAGTTCTCTTACTACTGTTTGCCAATAATGATTTATGAACACAGGCAAGTCATTTGAAATTATCTACTAAAAGATGAGATCATATGGATTGTTGAAACCTCAAATTGATTATGTTAAAAATATCTCTCGATAGAAATCTCTACCTTGCTAAGCTGCCTCCGGTGAAAGATACTGGATACAGGACATGTACAATTGTATGCACATTTGTACTGTTTTTACATGGGAGAAGAAAAAAAAAAAGTTATTAATAAGGTGATAGTAGTAGTATTTATTTAGTTGAAGAGAAAAAAAATAGAAGAAAAGAAAGTCCAAATTTTATCTTCTTCCGTGTCTTAAATATTTTTCATACGTAAATTTTTTAAAGCTTATGCCAGCTTGACTCTCGCAATGAGTCGACATCTAATATATATGTAAGCAGTTATAAATAAATCGAACTACATTTTCAGGTGTAAAATCATTGCATTTTCTGAAGATGAATAAATTATTTACACCACTTGCATGACTGTACATGTTATTACATACATACATGTATGAACCAGTGAAGTGAAAAATGTTAGAATGAATGGGAGAAAATTTTGAACTATTCGGGCAAAAGAGGAAGCCTAGTGACAGTGGTACCATTGCCACCCCCACCAGCAGATTCTGAGGTAGGAGTAGGACTTCTTTTCTTGCGGGAAACAGAACTACTAGACTTGGAGGGTTTTTTGGTGTTTAGCCTCAAGGGAAGAATCTGCAACCTGGGGTTCTGCTCTGTACCTGATTTTTCAGCAGCCAACTGATAGCTTTGCACAAGTTCAAGCTGCCGGTCAATAATTTCAGAACGTCTAGGAAGAAGCTCCACAGGCTCTCCACCAGGAATTACTATGTACTCTATTGCAAGCCTCACCTCCTGCCACAGGAGTAAAAGAAAATTTACGTTTACAATAAATGTCAAAATTAAAGAGATAACAGTACACAACACAAGAATACTATAGGCAGTACATCTTTTTTGAAGTCAAAACACAATTGTTCCACATGGAAATAATTTATCAGAAAATAAAGGCCTTTATAAGCACAAAGGGGAAACTGAAACTACTGCTGGTAAACATGAATAGAGAAATAAGTGCAACACAAATGAGTATATGCACAGATGGGCTCTAGGAGGGAACCTACTATGCCCCATTAAAAGGAACTAATTCAATTGCCAAATGCGCAAAAAAGAAAAGATCAATCTTTCTAGAAGGCACAAGCAATTGCTAGATTGCCAGCGTACAGCATAGACAAAATTTCCACACAGAAAATGGAACTTCAAGAAGAGAAATCAGATAATCAGATAATGCTTAAATTAAATCAACAGAAAGGGATTGTACCTCCAAGGCATCAATCTCTTCCAGAGATGGTTTTCGTTTTGGTGCATCATCCTCAATTTCAATATCCAGAGAACTATTTAATGTCTTCTTTGGTGTACGGCCAAAGGATTCTAGCCCAAGGATCATCCGTACTGCCTTGACCATTTGTGCCATGGTATTGGACTGCAAGGAACATAAATTCATTATAAGGATAGAAGGAGAATACACTGAAGGAATGGCTGAAGAAGAGGTAGCAAGAGGGCACCTTGATAACAAATATAGGTAACTGGTGGAATTTTGCCACACTGCGGATCCATGGGTTCTGTCGGAACTCAGAACTGGATGCCAGAATTGCATCAGCAACTCCAATGTCATCTGTTACATCTATTACATCTTCAAGCCCCATCACCTTTGCTACTTGTAGTAGATCAGCTTCAAGAATCTAAACTCACCCAACAAGAAAACAGAGCCCGTTTAAAAATAAAATAAAGTTTTGGGCAATTTATTCTTTCAATGCAACATAGAAAATGAGACAATCATCAAAGCTCCTGAATCCTGATAACTTGCCCAGTCACTTAATACCCTACCTAGCACATGCAACCTCTAAAATAATTTACCTTGAAAGTATACACTTGCATCGGTGAACTCCTCGTGATCACAGATCCATTAGTACTCCATTTCTTGGACCGAGTAGGAGGAGAATAGTCTTTATCATCCTCACCAGACTCTATGTCAGAACTCGTGATATTATTGTTGGTTAAATCAGATGTTTCTTCATGACTTTTTTCAGGCACCGGAGCAGGCTTCACCGAATCATTAGGAAAATCATCCCAATGACGGACTTCAAATAATGGTGGTTTTCCTATAACAAAGGAGTTTTTCTAGTTAAATTTCCCATCTAAATAAAATATGCAGACACTATATCAGCTAGACATTAAGTAAGAGTTCCATTATAAAAGAAGAGGAATACCTGCCAAAATGGCATCCACAGTTGCATCTAACCTATGATGAACACGACATTCAGTTTTAGATATCATCTCAACAGCGCATGTAAATGTAGGAGGTCCTTTCCTTTCAAGAATTGTCTTCTGCACTTTCCTTTTCCTGGCTTCCTCATCGCCAAGGGTTACACTCTATTCAAATAAATGTTCAATAAACATTACTAATATGGACAAGCACTATACATATTTCACTTGTATACGCTTCTGCAATTTTGGATTGATTCATTCTTTGAAAGAAGGAGGGCCCCGGAATGGATGGATGTATTTAATTAACCATTGTTCATCATAAATCATAAACATGAAGGAAAATAAAAAAGAGCAACTTTGCACCTCTATGCCGCCAACAAGAATCTGAAGATAAGGATTATTCATTATGTTTTCAATGGTCATTCCATGTGCTGTTCCAACCAATTGAACTCCTCTCTGAGCAATGGTACTGGCTGCTAATGCTTCAAGCTCTGTTCCAATTTCATCAATTATAATGGTTTCAGGCATATGATTTTCAACTGCTTCAATCATAACCTGCATAAATAAACAGAAATGGTGTCACAGGAGATCACAAATCATCAGAACAATTTCTATAAAGATGAAGTAGTCAATTAAGCCAAATGAATGACCGAGACTAGTACGAACATTGTGCTGCATATTCACGTTTGGAACTTGCATCCTCCTTGCTCGGCCTATGCCTGCATGGGGAACATCTCCATCGCCTCCAATTTCGTTGGATGTATCCACTATTACAACACGCTTCTTGAACTCATCTGCCAGCATCCTAGCAATCTCTCTGCACAAACAAAGCTTCTTCAGACATGCAAACTAGATAAAAGGCACCTGAAAAAAAAAGGCTTTTAAAACTGATAAGAAAACTTGAACAATCACAGACCAGCGGCATTTGCATAGAAACATTAAAGAAAACAAAAAGTGAAAACAAAACTACAGGCATTTGCACAATAAACCACTTCCATATACAAATAGAGACACATAAAATCAATTCAGATATTGAAAATGTTTACCTGATTAAGGTTGTTTTACCCACGCCAGGAGGTCCAATGACCAATATAGAGCCTCCTTCCTCAATGAGATCACGTATAATTTCAGCACTGCCACTCACTGCCCGACCCACCCGGCAAGTAAGGCCAATGATTTGCATTTTACGATTCCGAATTGCACTTATACGATGCAAAGAGCTATCAATACCGGACCGGTTGTCATCAGAAAAGTCACCAACCTAAAACAATGAAGCATTTATATTTATATGAGAAAGACACCAGCAATTAGCGCCAAACTATACTAACAGTGAGAGAAAGCACCAATTTCAATTGACCATGTATCATACTATGTCATAGTGGATAAAATAAAAAACCAATTTAATCCACTCTCAATAAAGCCTTGGGACCCCACCTTGAAAATCAACCCCGAGTAAAAGCAACAACAATATTTCCCAATAAACAAATCACATAGCAGTAGCAGTAAGTAAGAGCAGATCAATAAAAAATTCAAAGTGGCTTCATCAAGGCCAAAAGCAAAGCACATTAATTAAAAGAGTTCAATAAGTCATCATATCATAAAAGTACTTTTTAAAACATATTTATACCTTCACAACACAGTGAAATATGATTTTCTGTACTGTATAATAACCTCTGATCGTACTGAAATATGATTAGAGTGCTGAATTAAAAAGAAGAAAAACATAAAAAAAAAATGCTGAAAGCAGAGGACATGTTTACCTTGGAAATGGCATGGTGTAAATCATCGTGGTTGATGGGGTGTTGGGAAATGACCCAATCGCCGGAAGGGAACCTCGCAAGAGGCTTTCTACCCAAATCCATCACCACCTCTATCAGCCCCCCAATCTCGCGGTGCCGATACAACTCCCTCCTCATCTTCAGAGGTAGCAGTTGCAGAAACATCTCCAGCTCCGTCGAGGTGGTACTCGCCGGCGACGATCCATTTCCGGCAGAGAATCGATCGGAGGGGCGTCGAATCTCCGGCGACGCGGGAGAGGACTTGGTGGTGGCGCACCGGAGAATCCCCCTTCGACGGAATGAGGAAGAAGAGAATTTGTTAAGGTAGGAGAGCGATGAGGTTGAGGTTGAGGTTGGAACGTGGTGGTTGTTGCCACGGTGCCATGAGGAGGAGTGAAGATCTATGAGGACAACATGCGAATTCAACGCTCTCATTCTCTTCTCTCTCTGTGTTTTTGTGTGTGTTAATGTTTTGTTGTGTGTGTGCGAGTGTTTGAGGAGTTAATTGTTATTGTTATCACTACTTATTGAAGAGGAGTTGAAGAAATGAATAGGAGGAGGAGAAGATTCGGAGGTATCTATCTTCTATTGTATTTGTGTGGGTTCGGACATTGGAACGAGGGAAGCAACAGAGACGTCAAAAGCGCTTGGTAATTCATAATTGTAAGAAGAAGGAAAAAAAAAAATCAAACAAGCACACCAACGACCTTTACTCACCACACAATACCCATTGCCCCGTTGAGCTTGCGTTCACGCAAATCTTCTTCCCACGGACTTTTCCTTCTTTCCTTTTTTTTTTCCATGTTTTTTTATTTTCTTCTAATTTTGGTTCTTGTGTCTATCATATTCACACAACCCAAAGTGCAACCTTTTTAATGATTAATCACAAGAACCGGTATATGTGAATTGTGATATCATTAAGAGGATTTAGATATTTTCTATATGTGTGTGTATTATTATTATAGAAAGTAAAATTCGATTAAAATTTACATTAATGACAATATTAATTAATTACTATCTGAGTTTAACATTTTTATATTTATTTAATGATACTTTATGTCAATCATTAAATACAAACCTTCTTATACATATACTACATTAAAATTACTTGAAAACAATTCTAGTTATTGAAAAAGTATTTGAAAAATAATTAAATGGCAATATAAATTGCTAAATATTACCATCAAATACAAAAATTTTATATTTGGAAAATATAAATATTAAAATTAGTTAACAAAATTGCTAACTGATAACTAAAAATAATTAAATGATGCTATATATTATAAAACATTAACTGTTATATATATATATGTGGAAAATACTTTAAACACAGGCATATATATATATATATAAATATATTTATGTTTATTGTTATTTTGATTCATTTAATTTACTAAAAATGTCTTTTATCATGTCTTTTCAAAAAATAATTTTTTAAAAATATTGTAAATGACGCACGGGTAATATGTATTAGTATTACGTTCTTATATATTGCTTTACTATCTGTGATCAAAAGGCCTTTATTTAATGTTCTTCTGTGTGTGCGTATTGAGCATTTCTAGTATATACTGACTCCCTCTGATTTTATTTTAAAATTTATTTTTAGATTCATTCATTTTTTTATTTAAAATTTCAATCAATTATATATTTTCACCTAATTAACTAATTAATTATAGATATAACTTTTTAAATAAAGATGTTTTTATTTCAGTGAGGAAAACTATTATGTTTTTATTTCAAGCACAATAAAAATTGAAACAAAAAACCTATAATCACGAGGTCAGGTACAAGTGGTTAATATACTCCATTTAAGGGGACGGGCTTAGCTAGAACCCGTGTTCGATCCCCACTGACAAAACAATCCGTGACCAGACTTTACTTACCTCTATAAACAAAAAAACGAAAAACCTATCACATTTTCCGGGCTGATCTCGTCGACATGTCAAGTTACATGCTATTTTACACATCTATGACTCAATTTAAATGAACTTCTAGTTCATGAAAGTCTTTTAATTAAAATGAGTATTTGATTGGTCATTTGCACAAAAAACCCTTTATAAATTTTAAATTATTTATGATAAAGTTAAACTGAGAGAAGTAGTAAAAAAATTGAGATGTAAAAACTGATTACAATTTACAAGAGTTTTTTTTCACGCTATAAGAGGAAACAAGACTAAACCAAGGATCATCCCTGTCAAAGACACCAGCAAAAAATTGAGTGATCGTCAGTTTATGTTACAGACAGCACTTGAGAGGGTTCTGTTCTACCAACTGTAAGTGAATCTCCCTTTGCAAGGAAAGATTATTGTATAAACCAACTGCACCCAAATTGGGCTTGCATATTGCCTTGTGACATGGCATTTTAATTTATGGCTCCTGTCAACCTCACTTGCACGATCGACTTGGTTTAAGATTTCTGCTTTCATTTGTTTATTTTCATCAATATTTTAAAAATATCGCATATTTTCATATTGTTTCCTCTTTGGTGAATTGTTTTCAACATTTTCTGTATAAATCTTTAAAGACAGGAAATATGATGAAAAAGGATAGCATTAATGTTATTATTAGTAGAAAAAGAAATTACTAAAGTTATCTCAAATCAAATAGATCCTTCAGTTCTTGCTCCAATGAAGGAAATGCTTTTTTATCCTCTCTACACAAGCATGGACAAAAAGATCACCACACAAGAGTATGGTTTCAATAGTGCTAACATCACACGCATTCAATCTTAAGAGGGACATATACAAGCAAGCTTGGTTTTTCTCCCCTCTCCACCCCACCCCACCCCACTCTCCTTGTTTTATTACTTCCTCCAACTCAGGCGGGCAGGCATTGTCAGTTACCATAAAACAACCTTGAAAATTAAAGACAAGTATTTTTTTTCTCTCCAAAATGATCCTTTTTATTCCACCAGCAACGAAAAACATTGGAAATTTTACACATGCATTAAATAGATTGAAAGAGCGAGATGAAGATATTAAGTGTAGCCTAGGCACATGGAAATGGGAGAATCCTTACATGAGAGAACCCATTCCTGCAAAGCACGTGATGAAAAGTAATAATCCAACCAACTTTCTATATTAAATTTGGGTCTGGTTCTACACGGGTATCTTTATTTTGAACCATAACATCTTTAAAAAGGTGAAAGGAATGAAATCTTCGACCCAGTTGGAAAGGCACTAAGCTGAGCTCTTTTGGCAGCCAGTCTGAATCACTATAACAAGCATATTTGCTAAACATATCTTGTAAAAAGAAAAAAAAAAAAGCACCAAGAATGATCACTAACCAATGGCATAGACTTCATGATTCGACTGGAGAAAGGAACGATTGGATGCCAAAAACAATGAAAAGAATTCCACCTGAGAGTGCAATCTGTGAAGTATTGAATACAACATTTAGATGACATACACACTGAGCTTAATAATATGCCAAAATATGGTAAATCAGAATTAAACATTACAACCCAAAAAGTGTTCTAATGACTCGTGGTTATAATGTGGTATATTTGTTCTTATGTTGCATCTTCATTATTCCATCAAGTTTTCCATTACTTCTTTTTCATTTGCTTCCTGGTAGTCTAAAACTGATTTTGAAATTACTTCAAACTTGATGCATGATGACTTTTTAAGAAATGGAAAACTGAATCAAATAAAAAGTTAACAAAAAGAAAAAGAAAAGGGCGGGAGAAACAGATGGACACCTTGCAATGTAAATAAAAAGAAAAAGAAATTATTACCACTTTTTCAGATATCTGAGAAGCTAAACTCTTCCCTCCAATAACAGCAGCAGAAGTGCATAATGTTTGCCCACTGTGAAAACAACTAATAATTACAGTCCTCTTCAAAGAAATTTGTAGGACCTTAGGCATGTGACACATCTTACATATGTATGCCTTCAGACAAACATAACACATTTGCCAGGTACACAAACATGTATGCAGAATTCCAGCAAAAAAATAATGAAGATACATATGCTATCATAGGCAACCAAAGGAAAATAGTCAAAATCTTGAAGCAAATATGTTGACTCTAAAATACAGACAAAAAAATAATAGTCAAAACTTACAGAATCCCTCCAAGAACCACACCAAATGGGTTTTCATCTGCAGCCAAACCTATGGTAGCCAGCTGAAGCAGAAAAAGTTATTCTTAATATAGTGATGACTGATGAAAAATAAGCTCCAATAATGGCTTATGCAGGAGAAAAGGCACGCTTTTGACTATGCTCACCTGGCTCTTGTCACCCCATTCACCAAAAAACGTGATAGAAAATGCCTGCAGAATGGATATGATAAGGGATCAAATTTACCCTCGTTCAGTGTTCAGTTAAATATTGAATAGAGATACTATTAATTTATTACCTGTAAGAATATGGGAGAGAAAAACTGAGATAAAAATGACCGTTTATGCTTTTTCATGGCATCATCAACCTGGGAATTAAGACAAACAATGTATATACAGTCTTAGAAAAACGACTACATAGCATCTGAGAGTTCTATTTTATACATTATAATCAATTATTTATTCAAAATAGGTAGCAAATTCTTATTCTTATTCCAGCTCATGAATCAGAAGTACTCGTATTGAAAATTTAGGTATTAAAGCTTTCCCTGCAAGATTTTAAGTGTCTTATTCAATGTTTTAATATTTTTAAAGCAATTTATTTGTAAGGTAGTTATTAAGAATCTCTCTCTTTGTTTCTGTTGTAGTAGTTGTAAGGATTCTCCAAGGATCTCTTAACCATTTGGTAATCATAAAAAGTAAACAACATATCTATTAAAAAGTGTAAACACTACGTAATACAATTATGCATGGTCTTAAGGGACTGACTAAACTTTCAATGCGTGCTCAAATCAAAAGAGTGCGACAGGGAGGCAAATAGAATGAAGGCAACACAAATTTTATTAGATAGATACTATTTTACCTTATTGCTATCTTTTACAGCACCATTTTTAGCCTTCCAATCTTTGTCCTAATCACAATACAAGGGTGTTGACAATAAGAAAATAAAAGTTGACTTAAAATAAGAAATCAAATAGAGGTGATAAACCAACCAATTTAGCTTCAACTTCAGCCAATTCCTCTGCATCCCTGTCCATCAAATGAAATCATTACACATGACATGAGTACAAAAGTCCCTCTTCAGATGCAAACTGATGTTCATTAGAAAAGTAATAATCAAGTTAATGTGAGGAATAATAAATCATCACCCTTGTTCAAATATTGCATCTTTCAAGGACCAAAGTCCAAACCCCAAGAATAAGAATGTCGTAATGTGATGAGTCCATGTACGAGAGATCTGCAGGACAACATGAAGATCAATAAGGACAGAAATCAAAGTAAAAAAAGAAAGAGTAGCATGCTGAATATCTTATCTTAATACATGCAGCGTACTATTAATGCCAGGATATCACCTCTTAAGTATATAAGAATAAACAAATAACGGTGAGAATTTTGAAGTTAAACCAGCAATAAAGAATACTCACCAGATTAGGAGCAGCCCAGCCAACAAGAGCGGAGAGAATGGTCATCACCTGTAATTTGAAAATTTTACTAGGAACTATGAGGTTCAACAGGGGGGAGGGAATCATATAATAAGCAAAATATCATGGCTTTAAAAACAAAGATAATGAAGCTGAAAAAGGAGAGAAGAAAAAAGGTCTTACTATCAAAGCCGATAGGCAACCTGATAAGACAAGGCGTCGGGGGTGTCGCATGGCCAGTATCTTGAAACAAGCATCATGGTATCAAACAGTTAATAGTTTTGATTTTTACTCTTAAGACCACAAAGACAAATATCAAGCCCCTTCCATCATTTTTAGCAACTACGCAATGAAGTAATAAATAACACATCTAACATTTGAAACCGACTTCATCAAACAACGTTTCCGGCACAGTAGAGCCATGAATTTTATTTTTTTTAAGCAATTAATAGGAAGCATAACTGAATACTTCCTCCCCAAATCCACAATAAAATTCATTAAAAAATAATTCGAATACTTGTTTAGCTCCTTGGTCAAATCGCCACCAATAGACACTTGATAGAAATTAAAAACAAAAACAAACAAACAAAACAACAAGGCCATATCTCAGGTAGTTTCAGCTCAGAAAATCACTCTAATTGCCCTTGGCCCACAGAACCCGAACCATTAATCAGTAGTACACGATATCACAATCTGAGAAAAATGGAAAAAAGAGAAACTAAATAACTAACCGCAGCTGCAAAGAAAGTCTTGTCACCGATCTCGGAGAGGACGGTCATGGCCAGGGACTTGGTAAAACCCTAATGAAACAAAGAAGAATGGGATTGGTGTTGACACGGAAGCAGAGCAAATCGAGAATTGAGGGGGAAAATGAAAAGGAAATCTCTTGTGGAATTGATAGGAGAAGCATGCACCTGAACGATTGAGCTCATGTTGTTGACTGAACTGAACGAAGAAGACGAAGGAATCGGAGAGAGAGAGAGAGTATTAGAGTAATGAGTGTGTTTTGTTTCTCTAATCTCTTCTCTCCGTTTGAGTGGGAATTGTTAGTTGTTACCTTAACCAGTTTGAGTCAAGAGTGAACATTGACGAGAAGACAAATACCCGGTGCGCGCGTGCGAGTGCGTGCGTTTTTTTCTTCTGTAAATTAGTACTACTATTTTGTTTCAGATCAGAGCATGGGATTCAATTCCCTGTCTGGGAATCTGCATATAATGGGGAAGAAAAATGTGAATTTTACTGTGTATCGCCACTTTCGTGTGAATTGTAAAATTGGTTATTGAATTATTTAATTATAAATCAACTATAAAATTATAATTCCTGATTGATTTCGTGATCCTTCCTATTAAATTAAATAATAGTCTATATTAGAATCCACCCAATAAAAGCATCAAATAAAAAATATATGCTTGTCTTTTTATCGAGAATTTTGGAATCGAATATGCCTTAAAACACGATGTTTAAAAACACTCAATAATCATGATATTTTACTGAATATTTTTTATTTTTAATTGTTTAAGAGAAATGTCGAATCATTTTATATATTAATACAATATAATATAATATTTTTCTTTAACAAGTAATGAACCTTTTCACTTTTAACTATATTGTTGTGGATGAAAGGACATTTTTATTTGATTAACATGTTTCATCAGGGGGAAAAATAATGACCTTTTACGTTTATGAAGGTGAAAAACAAAAAGGATAAACCTTTTTCTCACCTTTTTTTCTGATACATTGGGGGAACCTTTTTCTTACCTTTGATCCCTTCCTCGTGGAAGCGTAATGATTTTTTTTCCTCTTTTCCTTTTATATTTTTCGCACAAATAAAGTATTCTTAAAAGTTAAAACAACAATAGATTTTTTTTGGTAAAATATATTGTAAATCCATGTAGTTTTATTCAATTTTTAATTAGATTTTTAATTGTTTATAAATTTTAATTGAGTCATCATACTTCTGAAAGTTTTTAACTTTTATTAAATTGGATGAAATACAATAATTAATTCCACAGTATTATCTTTCAATAAATTATTATAAAGATGTACATCCTCTGGACTGAATTATAAGCAAAAAAAACATCAAATGTGGTGGTTCAAAATATAAGCAAATCATAAATAATATCACCTTATTTAATGAATTTTTTTCCACAAAATACCCTTCATTTAATATAGATTTTAATTTCAATGACTCGTTTATTAAGAGCAATTTAGAGAATCAAGTTCATTTCTTTGATAAGATCAATAAAATTAAATAAAGTTAATTACTTTTTTAATTAACATAAATTAGTTATTTTTTGTTTATATATGAGTCAAGAGTAGTATAAAGTACTTTAATCCGTTCTTTTATTACATACGGAACTAAGCAGAAGCAAAACTACACATTATGACGAGAAAAAGAAGAAAAAAGGCAACACCCAATCACTTACTCGCTACATCCTCTGGTCCTCCCTAATAAGGTGAAGAAGGGGGCGTGGGATAGCTACTGTTCTTTTTCATTTTATCAATTATGCAGCACTAAAAAAAAGTAGTATTATACTGGATAATACTCACTCACTCCGCAAACCATCTTTAATTGATTCCCTTTGGGTGGAGGGATAAGGAGTAGTGATTTTCAAGCTACTAATCAGATCGAATCAATTATGTACGAGCTTGGTGTGTTTACGGAACTCGGCTAAAACCTACCAATAACCAATTTACGAACCATTTAGGGAAGCTAACCAATCAGAGTGTTATATTTGTAAGCTAGTTCCCCAAATCACATCACGGTATACGCAGGCAGCACAAAGAGGTCATGTTGTAGTAGTTGGATTATCGCTAGCTAGGCTAAAACCATGAAGCAACAAACATTTGTGACCTTTTTCAGGGGAAAGAGATATAATTTTTTAATTAACCCTGATTTCGCTTGTCTCTTCCGTGGAAGTCAGAGCTTGGATAACATAATTGGGGAGATATATATATAGAAATCAGCAAATAAGAGGTTAGGTGGACAAATAATTGTTCAAATTAATCAGAATATTATTGTCAAATGACGTGCACCTTTGGACAAGACAGCAGCTTTGACTGGTATTTCGTTTTTTTTTTTGGTCAAATGGTATTTCGGTTTTTTGGGGGGTGTTATTCGTTGTTTAGGCCCATTGTACTTTTTTTTGGGGTCAACGTTACAATTCTTGCTGGGCTCCATTTTTTTTATCAGGCAACCATACAATTTGGCCCAAAAATAGAAAGGGGGCCATTCAGAGCAATTTGATGGCCCAAAAGAACTTGGTCGTGCTCGGCCATTCAGTAGGAGGCCTGTGTCAAACGAGATTGAAAATGGGAGCAGAACGATGGAGAAGATCATACCAAAAACAAACTGAAACTTGCTGTGAAGTGTAAGCACCAAATGCACGAGTAACTAACTGCGTGTTTGTTTCTTGGTCCACTCAAAGCTCTGTTGATGGAGACACGATAAATAAAGCAAATACACTTTAAAATAATTGTCCCAGTCATGATAGCAAATAAGCAACTACGTAACTTCAAAAGATTCAATCTCGCATTTTATCTCATATATACAATACAATATGCATACAGCAATATGCCAACATGGTGAGGTCAATGAAAAAAGATAACATTTTAAATAAATGAAAACAAAAGATGGTTCAATTTGGCTAACCAAAACAAAAGATAACCAAAAAGAAAGGTATAGTTCTCATTGCTAACTTCTTTGTGTTTTCCTAATGACAGAAAGATCACTGGCCAAATGAAAAAGAAACAAAATGAAGGTGCAAAATTGAGAAAAGAGATGCGTGACACTCTATCACTCATAATTTTTAAAGGGATCAATCATGTATTCAACCACAAAATGCAAAGGTTATGACACCCCAAAAAGCATCAATGAAAGAGCTCCAAACATGATTATACCAACAAACTATGCCAATCACCAAGCTTCCCATATCCAAAGCACACCTCTCCTAATCCGAAGCCAAAAGCCCCACTCTCTTTTCCCTTTGCTTTAATCATCATTGTTATCTGCCCCAGTGAGCTTGACATGAATCACCAATATAACGTACTTTTTCTTGGCAAATAAAAACTCAACTCCCTCCCAATGCTCACACACATCCACATCTCCTCATTTCTCACTTCAATGGATCATACGTTGTTCATCCTCTTAATCTTATGGGCTTCCCCTTTGGGAGCACACTCTCGGATCACACCCCACAATTCCAAGACCAGAGTGCTCGATGTCGCAACTTCCATTCAAAAAACCCACCAAGTTCTCAACCTCAACCAACAACAACAAAAACAACAACAACAACAGAAGAGTTATAGTTCTTCATCAGCATCACTCTCTCTGCAACTGCATTCTCGAGCATCCCTTCAGAGACATTCACAGGGTGACTACAAGTCTCTAACTTTAGCCAGACTCGAGCGCGACTCAGCCCGAGTCAGGTCTATCCTGACCCAGTTAGACCCAACGCTCAAAGTCGAGAAATTTTCGGGGCCCATCATCTCCGGAACGAGTCAGGGCAGCGGCGAGTACTTCTCCCGAGTCGGAATCGGTGAGCCACCGAGTCAGGCTTACATGGTGCTGGACACGGGCAGCGACATCAGCTGGGTGCAATGCGCACCCTGCGCCGATTGCTACCAGCAAGCCGATCCCATCTTCGAGCCGGCTTCATCGGCTTCCTACGCGCCGCTCTCTTGCGAAGCCGCTCAGTGCGAAGGGCTCGACCAATCAGAGTGCCGCAACGGTAACTGCCTCTACGAGGTTTCCTACGGCGACGGATCCTACACCGTCGGCGACTTCGTAACGGAGACCGTTACCGTCGGCGATTCCACCCTCCGCAACATAGCCATCGGTTGTGGTCACAATAACGAGGGTTTGTTCATCGGCGCAGCCGGCTTGCTCGGCTTAGGTGGCGGCTCGCTGTCTTTCCCGGCTCAGCTCAATTCGACGTCGTTTTCATACTGCCTCGTGGATCGTGACTCTGACTCGGTCTCAACCCTCGAGTTTGACTCGCCGTTTCCTCCTGACGCCGTCACCGCGCCGTTACGGCGTAACCCGGGGCTGGACACATTTTACTACGTGGGGCTCGAAGGGATCAGCGTCGGCGGCGAGATGCTACCGATTCCCGAAACGGCTTTTGAGGTGGATTCCGCAGGGAGTGGCGGGATCATCGTGGACTCCGGCACGGCGGTGACTCGGCTGCAGAACGACGTGTACATTTTGCTCCGGGACGCGTTTGTGAAGGGGGCGCGGGACTTGCCGGCGGCGAACGGCGTGTCGTTGTTTGATACTTGCTACGACTTGTCGTCGAAGAATAGCGTGGATGTGCCGTCGGTTGCGTTTCACTTCGGGGAGGGGAAGGTGTTGGTGCTGCCCGCGAGGAATTACTTGGTACCGGTGGATTCGGTGGGGACGTTCTGCTTTGCGTTCGCTCCAACCTTCTCCGCGTTGTCGATTATCGGGAATGTTGAGCAACAGGGGACACGTGTCAGTTTTGATCTTGCCAACTCACTCGTTGGATTTTCTCCCAACCGTTGCTAGCAAATTTTTGGTTTTTTTTTAGACTGAAAAAAAAAAAGAGAACAGTTGCTAATGACATGTAGGCCTTTTATTTTTTGATTTTGTTCGCTTTGTTATCGCTGGGCTGGGTTGCATAGCATAAGAAGTGCATACGCTTTCCACATTTGGGTAATGTATGGGCCCATTCGGACAAAGATGCAATGTTATGTGACAGCCGATACCATCCCTTCTCTTGTAATAACAGCAACTTTCTTATAGAAGATAATCTTAATATTTATTGCGTGTTTAAAAGATAAATTCAATCTTTACCCAAAAAATAAGGATAAATTCAACCAAGATTCAATTCGTGAAGTTTTTATTTTTACATAAAAACAGTTCTGAAATAAAAATCTCATAAAAAAGCTCCTTAACTATTTATTCATTTCCTACTTCTTTGAGTTCTTATTATTTTTTTTCTTTTAATTGAAGTCAAGGGTATTTTCCAACAGTGCATGGGGCGAGCCTCTTTCTTGTCTTTTTATTCCCTTTTTTAAGCTGGCATTCACATGAGACTGAAATCAAAACATGGCGGAAAGGCAAAGCCATTAAAATTAGACTAACGATAAGGAGACTAACGATAAGGGATTTAAATAATTTTTTTATCAAATCTTAAATTTAAATCCGGGTTCACAAAAAATAATTAAATTTCATTATCACTGCTACATATGGGTGGCTAATCCTAGATTGATCCAAGTATAATATTGTTTTTGGGCTAGGTCCCCTCTGAATACCAAAAAAAACTTTATCTTAAAATATCTCTAATGATCAACTACCTTAAATCGTTAATAGGTCAATGTGTAATCTCAATTTTAAGAATTTTAACAACTTTTACACTTTGATGATGTAAATATTTGATAACTTAAAAATAATCACACAACCTATTCTAAAAAGTATTTATTCGGCTGCTGTTCGTGTAGAAAAATATATTTTTAATATTAATAACCAATTTTTATATAAGAGTAGTTTTTGCTAGTGAGAGTCCTCTCATCTTCTTCTAATAATGATACTCATTAAAAAACTCAGTTTTAATTTAAAAAATATCTGAACAACTCCCATTCCGGGCATTCCAGTTGGAGATGCTCTTCCTTTAATTTTTCTTTTTTCTTTTTGGTCGAATTCCTTTAATCTTTCTAAGTTTAAATTTGTTTTTTCTAATTTAACAATTAAGAAGACTGCTTCTTTTTTTTTGGTCGAAATTAAGAAGACTGCTTGAAAATGTCACAAAGAGGATTTAGAATTTATCTTCTTTTTTTTATTTGTGAGAAGGCCCACCGAAAACGACTGTCAGTTTCTGTTTGCAAATTACCACACGCCAATAATCTCTTCTCTTTCTCTGCTTCCAAACCAAAACAGTTGCTCCCTTTCTCCGTTAGCCGTTAACTTTCAGTTTGCTCTTCATTTTTTTGATTTTTTTCACAACCTTCACCAATTCAATTCAAGTCTCTTTCTCTCGCACACTAAAATATTACTGCTACTACTATTTCAATGCCCTAGAACACAAATCTTCCACCCTACCCGTTGACCTTCTTCTCTCAAAGCTTTCGCCTTGGTCTTCAAGTTAGTTTTTCCCCCATTTCCACCCTTTTACCCCAAATTCCTCTATTTCAACATGCACCACACAATAATGTCTCTCCATTGCTCCCAATGATGGATTCTCCCACTTTCTCTTCCTCCTCCTCCTCCTCCTCCGAGTTCGCTTCCATAGCCACCGCTGATCAGGTACCACAAATCCACTCTCTTTGTTTCTATTAAAATAAAATCATTTTCACCATTTTTCTCTATCTGGGTACCAATCATTTTAATTGATTTAGTTCTTCTATCTGGGTACTCAATTAGTCTTCAATTGCAGAAGATTCAGTATTTAAGAAAAATATGACTGATTTTGTTTATAAGGGTGTACCCTTGTTAATTCTCATACGGCAAAAGTCTATCAATTTTCGTTATCATTGTAACTTTTTTTTTTATTCACTTGGGTACACCCCAATTATCCTATAGTGGCAAAAACGTTCTCTTTTTTCCCCCACTAGTTTTATTGATTTTGTTATACCTGGTTGTTTTCAATTATGTTGAAGAGTGAGAAATGAATTTTTAAAGTTTCTGCTTTTGTGGTTATAGAATGCAGCCCGAAGCCGCAGAAGTGGGGACAGCAGTGAAGCGGCGATGGTGGAACAATCGCGGCGGTGGCACGATGTTTTCTGGTTGGGAATATTCGTGATACATTTGATTGTGCTGGGATTCCTTATGGGGGTTCTTGGCCTCAATAGGTTTGAGGGACAGAATAGACTTGACATTGATAAGTACACCTCTGGGCTTTCTGAGAATGAAGCCGGGTTGACAGAGACTTACTGGCCTCTCTATGCTGCTGCTGGTGGAGTTGGGACTGTTCTTGGGTGGAGTTGGTTGTTGTTGTTGGGTTCCCAGGCTACTCAATTGATGAAGGTGTCTGTTCACATCCTCACCACTTATCTGGCTGTGATCAGTGTCCTGTGTTTCTGGGCTGGGCAGATTTTCTGGGGAGTTGCTTTTGCTATTGGGGCTGCTCTTCAGTTCTTGTATGTCATATCCGTCATAGACAGGTATTGGCCTGAAATCATCCTTTATATGTTTTATGTTGGACTGCATTGAAGTTGTTTATCCTATTACCTAGTTGTTGAATAGAGTGTATCATATTGGTTATCGACAGCAATCAGCCTTGAAATTGTTAGTGCGAGGTGTTTAGTATCACAAAATCTCAATTATTCGTGAATTCACTGTTCTTTTAGAACAAAAGATTTTTTGAGTCATAGCAGCTAATAGGATTCGAATTGAAAGCTATTTTGAGTATGTTGGTTCATCTAAAAGTCAATAATGCACATATTGATACAGGTTAAGTTTTCTTTGCCTTATACTAAGATAATAAAGTGGTTCAGTTTGTATTCTGCATCAAAGTCCTAAGGTATATATATTTAGTGACAATATTACAGTTATAGAATGTCCTGGTTCAAATATATTCTGTCTTTCTTTTCCCTCCAATCCTTAAAATTTGAACCCCTCCCTTGAAATGCAAATAAACAGTTGTAAGTTCACTTTTTAAAGGTTTTTGCCCGTATAATGTATACTTTCATGTATTACCGATTAATGTTGCAGGTATCTAATTTTGTAGTTTAGTTTCTTCAGTCGCTTAGTTTTTGCTTTTTGTATTAATTGAGCATATAAGATGGAACCTTTTGCCTTCTTTTCTTCTCCAGGCTTCCATTTACGATGTTGGTTCTGCAGAAAGCTGTGAAGATGGTTTGGAATCTTCCTGAGGTTATGAGAGTGGCATATGCATTTATGCTTGTTGTGCTTTTATGGATGGCCTTATGGTCATTTGGAGCAGCAGGTGTTGTGGCTTCAAGCATGGGTGACGGAGGACGCTGGTGGCTTCTTGTGGTGAGCTGGCAAGTTTTACTCTTCATTCTATATGTTCTTGTTTGGACTGGTTATGGAAGTAGATTACTTAAGCTTTCTTTATCTGATTACACTGATATTGCAATTCATGCTTGCAGGTTTTCTCTATAAGCCTATTTTGGACAGGTGCAGTGCTCTGTAATACTGTACATGTTATAGTGTCTGGGATGGTGTTTCTTGTTCTTCTCCATGGTGGTAGAGAGGCAGCTTCAATTCCTGCTAACTCCTTAATGAAATCTTTACAGTATGCTTTAACAACATCTTTCGGTAGCATTTGTTATGGCTCATTATTCACCGCTGCTATTAGGACACTGCGGTGGGAGGTAACCAATCATTTGATTTTGCCTATAAAAAAAAACCAATCATTTGATTTTTGTGACCTATTTGAAGTTCATTTCTTTCATTTATAGAGACTTTTCTTTTTGTTTTTTCTTTCTTTTATTGAAATTTTGAATTTTCTCTCAGATACGTGGGTTTCGGTCAAAGATTGGCAACAATGAGTGTTTGCTTTGCTGTGTTGATTTCCTTTTCCATCTTGTGGAGACCCTTGTTCGATTTTTTAACAAATATGCCTATGTTCAGGTGTACTTCTGTATCCATGTTATTAACCAGTCCTCTATAAATATGAATTGCATCTTCTACGTGACAATCAAATTCGACATATTTTCATTTTCATTTAGCTTAACTAATGATAACCGCTGAGAATGACTAGGAGTATGTAAAAATGCCTGGGGTGAGGTTCTTTGCAGTGTCTTATCTGGTTTCAGCTATTTGCAGTTTGATGTATAATCTTTCTTCATTATAGTTTATTTCATTGATTCATGATGCATCTTTAGTTCCTCCTTTCCCTGACAGTTTGAACTTAATGTTTGATCTGAGGAGTAAGTTGGCTATATATATTAAAGGCAGGTGCCCTTTTTTTGGTGAATGTTTTGCTTCTTGGAAAGCCTACCCTGACATGGTTCGTGGTCATGTCCCTTACAGATTGCTGTTCATGGTAAAAGCTTTAACCGTTCCGCTAGAGATGCCTGGGAGTTGTTCCAGTCAACCGGAGTTGAGGCACTTGTGGCCTATGATTGTTCAGGTGCGGTCCTGCTAATGGGCACCATTTTTGGTGGACTGATAACCGGCACTTGCTCTGGTGTATGGGCATGGATTAAATGGAGTGACAGAGTTATTATGATTGGGTCCACATCCATGCTGATGGGTATGGTATTGGTAAGTCCCAGTCAATTTCCTTTGTTGATGTTTTTTCTTGGACCTTGGACTACCAGCTGCTTGTTTAACATTTTTTATCCTCTAAAATTAGTGAAGAACACTGAATTATAGTGAATGAACCAGTTCTGTCCGGTTGGATTGTGCCGTATAATTGCTTCAGTCCTGTGGGTTTTTCCATAAATCAAAATGCTTAGTGAAGGCATGCCATGCTATATCATTTCCCTGTTATATGTTGACTACGAAAATATTCAAACTATGTACATTGTTGAATGTATACAAAGTTGAATGATAGCATACCTTGCATATTATTTTCCTGTTAGTTTATATATGTTGACTTTGAAAGTCAGTCAAGCTGTATATTGTTGAGCATGTGATTTTTTTGTATTTTATTTTTGGTAAACATGTGACATGAAATTGAAATGTGTAATTTACTAATTTTCAGGTTGGATTGGCAATGGTTGTGGTGGAAAGTGCTGTTACATCCATATACATCTGCTATGCAGAAGACCCCGTGTTGATTCAAAGATGGGATGCTGAATTTTTCAACCAGATGTCTGAGACATTACACCAGCGGCTTCAATATAGGAGTTCTCGAGCAAGGGAAGTTTTAACCCAATATCGATTCAATGACCGTATACGAGAGAACTCCTCTATTTGAGGAAATCGCGTTGTTTTGTTTTGTGTTACAACAGTGTATTTGTCCATTGTGTGAATCATATATTATATAGTATATTTTTCCTTCCTTTTTCCCCCTATTTTGTGTGTGGGTATTTTTCATATTTGGAATTAAATTATTAGGAATAGGAAAAGCTATCAGCAATGTTAGATCATGATTCATGGGTGTGAAAAGTACATGGTTGCCTCATGGTCTCGTGTGTAGGAACGAATATACAAACTGCAAATGTACAGTTTCTTTTATTTTTGGCAAAATTATAAAAGCTTAGTTACATTATTGAGATGGGTTTGAAAATTCCAATTTCATTTCATAATTAACATTTTTAGGTTATTTTTTGCACCAAGTCTGAAAAACGACCATGTGCTAATGCTTCTTTTACAAAAATATTACTACACAGAGTTCAAAGGAAAAAAAATAAAAGATAAAAATAATATAAAAGTAAATTACACTCCTTTTTCCTAAGAGATGATTAAATTACACTATCATTCTCTCTTATGTTAAAATTCCCTCCCCTGAGAAACAAGTGTATAACATTTATATCCATTTTAACATGAACAAATCTTTTAATTATGACAAATGACTTTAAATGATTATTCTATAAAAAGTTATTATTTCTTTAAGATTTTTAATATTAATGATAACTATTTTTGAACCTTTTATTATTAATTTTACAACTTTATAAGATAAAATAGTTTTATATACTCTTTTATCGACTTTAGAACTTTGACTAAAATTTTTATTTTTATTTTTTATTATTTTGTAGTTTATAGGAGGGGGTTCAAAATTATCTCTTAATGATCTTGAAAATAAAAATTAGAATAAAAAACATATGCAAATGAAGTTTGATTACAGTAAAATGAACTAAAATATATTATATATTAATTAATTTCTCGAGAAAGGAGAGTATAGATTTTAATATAAGAGAAAATGAGAGTATAATTCAAAGTTATACAAGGAAAGAGAAGTATAATTTACTCAAAATATAGTTGTGATATCGTTTACTTTTTTTTTTCTCCTTCACTTTCTTTCCTTTTCATTTCTCACTGAGACCATGGGGTGAGTCGGAATCTCATCCCCTATCTATTTCTATTTTTTTCACTATAAAAAAAATTCTGTTTTTGGCTTTATTCTAAACTCTGATACCTCACTGTTGTCTGTTGCCCTGCAACATGCAAGCTCTTGCAGAGTTCTGTATTTTTGAACAGGTGATAAGATTGATGTATACAAGTTTGGTTTAATTGCAATTTTGATTATTTGGAATTGTGATGGTATGATTTTTTTGGCCTCTAAATTTTAATTGAGGTCCTTATTCCAAAGAATATTAAAGAAATAATTGGAAATTAATGATTGAATATTGTGTATCTTTTCTTCTTGATTATCATCTCAATAATTACTTATCATAAAAAAAAAATCTCAATAATTACTCAATTAAATAAAAAGAATAAAATAAAAACATAAAAAATATAAATTATGAATATTTAATTTGAACAGTTCTTTTTTTTGGTCTTGCGGAACACGAGCGAGGGTATTAATCTAGTGTAATAACCATGAATGAATCCTGACACAAAACACCAGAAGAGTAAAGAGGAGATTGGAGAGATGCGTCATCCCCATCCTATCCCGTCCCGCTCCCGTGTATACATACATACATACATACAAATACAAATGCCGAACGAATAGAATGGCATTCATTCATGCGCTTTCCAATTTGAGAGCATTTTCCCATTCCCAGTTCGAGGAGGCTGAGAGAGACTTCGCTGCCTAAAACATTATGCGTAGCGTAGCGTATGATACACACACAGAGTGTTAGAGTTTTTCTTTGATTCTGACACACCCTGCTGCTGCTGCTGCTGCTGCTGCTATTAAAAACAAAATCAGCTTGACAAAACACCGTACTATACGATACTATACTGCCACTGCTTCTGGTTTACCCAAAGCCCAGGCCAAGATGTTCCTTTCAAGCAAAGATTTTTGCTTTAATTAACTCTACCCCTACCTAGCCCCTCCCTCTATCTTTTTATTACTATTATGTGATTTATAATAATAATTAGAACCCAGAAAACATTTATTGTCAGAATGCTCAAAATAATAAACATAAAAATGAGAAATGTGTAGAGAATTTGGAACGAATTGGTAGCGGTGAAAAACTGTGTCCAGTTTATTTATCTTTGGTCATACTTAGCCTCAATCTAATTGATCAAAAAAAACTTAGCCTCAATCTCATCACCCATCCTATCAGTCTCAGCATACACTGTTTCCCATATGCCTGGCCCTTGCTCTATGCGACACGCATCTCTAACATTTTTTTTTTGATAATACACGCATATTAACATTAATTGAATGGAAGTGTTTATCAAAAAAAAAAATTGAATGGAAGTCAAGCCAATGAAATAAACAATTTCTTTTATAAATAAGAACGAAAAATCTTATTAATGTTAAATATGTTATGTTTTCTAAAATCTATTAACAATAAATAATAAAACTAACATATGATAAAATATACTCTAGAAAACTACTATTTAGATTAAAGAATATTTAGTTTTGAATTTTAAAAAAATTTAGGTATATATTTTAAATTAGAATCAAAATATAGTATGCATTTATTTATTGGAGTAACTTCTAAAAATAGTGAGTATTTACTATTTAGCCTTCCTCGTATCCATTATCAGAACCTTTGCAGATCATATAGCTCAGAGCTCTGTAGCATCCAGGAGAAATAGAGAGGGAATCAAGCAGGAGACCAATCTTTTACGTATGCCTTGGTGTATGGGTCCAAATACAAGAAATGCTAACCAGTGTTCTAATGTCATTGAACAAAGAATTAAAAACTGAAAAATATAATATTTATCAATATATTAAATTTTATATTTTAGACACAAATGATTAATATATTTCATCTAAAGAGACAGATTTAGCTAGGACTCGTGTTCGCTTTCCAATGGCGGATCAATTTGTTGCCATACTTTTTGGCAGAACACAAATTAATCTAGAGTTGTTTCTCTATGATACTGTCCACATAAAAAAAATTAAAAAATCACACATTTCAATAAATACTTAATTTTAATCAATGCGTTAGGCATTTGCCAAACAACAAAAGCAGCCGTACTATACGCTACACTTCTTCTTAAAGTGACATCAATCACTTTTATGCTACAGACTGCAATTCCATTTTCTGCTTCCACTTGTGTTTAACATAACACTTATCACGATGTTGTGAAAACATAGTTTGTGTGTTTAGTTAGCTAGAACTAGAAAAATAGAAGATGCAAAGCTTCAGGACAACTGATTCAGGCTCACCACTCCATTGCCATTCCTCCTTCTTGCTTCGGTAAATTACGCAGTAGTAGTAGTTATACTAATTGTTTTTTTTCTGGCTCTGCCCTTGTTCAATAACTTTTTACTATCTTTCCATCCCACCCATTTTGTGAAATGGGTAATGAAAAGTTGAAAATGGATTCATATGCAGCAAGTCATGCCTTCTTTTTTCAGTAGTGGAAAAAATAAAAATTGTGGTGTAAAACAGAGTTTCCCTGTTTTCTCTGGTTTGAAACAGGGGAGATGACACCAGCCGAAATCCAACGCGTTTCTCGGATCCTCACCGTTCATTTCAACAACAACACGATGCTGTTGATTTAAGCTCAAGTTGCTCTCTATCTCTCTCTGAACAATCCTATAAATAAATAGCCCCTTTCTTTGTTAATATTTTAAATTTCAATTTTTAATTATATCCAGGCACTGTGTTTGGTGCAAAGTCGAACCATGTCGCTGTTGTTGGAAGTAACTTGCAGTATGGGACATTCAACACAGTATTACTCCTCTCTCTCTCTCTCTCTTCGATAGAAGAACTACTTTATCTGATTGATTAAATTTTGGGTTCAAATAAAATGTAATGTGTGTTTGTATAGAACCTTGGGTCTGCTTCAACAGGGGCAGTGTGCATTGAGACAGGAATGTTCCAGAAAGGAACCACTCTCGCCGCTTTGCCGCCGGTAAACGAGAATTGGGGTGATTCAGGCATGGCAGATAATAGTCAAAAGACTGAAGATACTTCCACAGATATTGACACTGATGATAAAAACCAAGTGGGTCTCAAGCACGCTCTGTTTTCCCACACATTCTTCTAACCTTAATCAAATTGCTTTTTTCATTGGCATTAGCAAGCTTCATTTCCCAATCAATATCAATATTTCCTAATATAAAACATGAGTTGACACGGTTTGTGTGAAAATCTTACCATACAACACAATTTTAGGTAACGGATAATAAGATATTAATGTGAATAGAAGAAGTGCGTGTTTATAATTTTGATGGATGAGAATAAGAGAGTGGTATTGTCCTCTTACAGTGTTTCTCAACCGTGTCTTGGGGCAATGGTGTTCGACACGGGGAACTTGTCGTTGTGGACTCCAAAGATAAAAAACAGACCAATGTTAAAGCTGAAGACCACAAGGTTGTTGGGTTTGGCTACCACTTGCATCAACAGTTTTGTTTGTGCTATTCAAATTCAATTCAATTTATGTTACGTTGCTGATACTTTATTTATGTGGATGAATTTTTCTAGACTCTTCGTAGGTTGGCCCAGAATCGGGAGGCTGCAAGGAAGAGTCGGTTAAGGAAAAAGGTATTTTCTCCCATGTTCGATTGCTCATTTGATCCTAACCTGTGATATGTATGTGTCTATCCTGTATTGTATGTCATATTCAAACTTGCTTGTGTTCTGATGTTTTTAGTGTTAGCGTGTTTGGTAAACAACTTAATTAAACACTTATTCACTAAGCTATTCTATGGAGTTAATTAAGTGTTTGGAGATACAATAAGTTCTTTAAAAAGTGCATTAAAAAATTAATATAAGTAGTTATGTCATGAGAACCCTTAGTTTTGGAAGAACTATTCTGTTGTGCTGAATATAATTGTTGTTTTCTTGATGAAGGGACTGCTAAGTCTTGATGTTATAGATGGAACATATTTGAATCATTTATATCTCTCGTTTTTCAATAGGCATATGTGCAGCAATTGGAGAACAGTCGACTTAGGCTTGCTCAAATAGAGCAAGAGCTTCAACGAGCACGGCAGCAGGTGCAAGAATTTCCATTAGATAGTTTTTGTTCAATTTGATTTTATTGCCATTCTACTTAATTTTTTTTTTGCCATGGCTTGCTTTTTTCCTCCAGGGTGCATTTGTTGCAACTGGAGTTACGGGGGATCATGGACAATCAGTTGTTGGAAATGGTAATTAAGATGAAGTGACCTTGAGCATCATTTCCTTCATAGTGGTGGAAACATGGTTGTATTGAGCGACTGAAAAGTACACGAGAGACTGAATTGAAACTCTCGAAATTTAGTTACAAGTGTTGTAGTAAATGAATAATTGCACAATGGTTAGTTGGGTGAGTTAGTTTTGTTGGGCTAGAAATACTTGCAGCTGACAAGGTAGGACACCAGGGTTGCCTTAACATATTGCTTAAAACTCTTTGAGCTCAAATTTCATGCTGAAGTGAAGTGTGTTGAGATTTAAAATTTTCATAATGTAGGAGGAAAAATATGAGGATGTGATTGTGATGATGTGTTTTAAACGTTCAGGTGCTTTAGCATTTGATATGGACTATGCCCGTTGGGTTGACGAGCATCAGCGTCTGATCAATGACATAAGATCAGCTATAAATTCTCAAACGGGTGATAATGAACTGCACCTTCTTGTTGATGGTGCCATGGCACATTATGAGGAATTATACAGGTTGAAGAGCATAGGGGCGAAGGCCGATGTGTTCCACATACTTTCCGGGTTGTGGAAGACACCTGCAGAAAGATGCTTCATGTGGCTTGGTGGATTCCGTTCATCTGAACTTCTCAAGGTGATTTATTTACCATCTCAGTACTCACTTTTGCTACTCTTGGGTGGTGGAAAATATATTCTGTTGACTCCTCTTTTTTGCATTTTTCTTTCTGAGATTCAGATAGTTAGAAACCACCTTGAGCCGTTAATGGATCAGCAGTTGATGGGCATTTACAATCTGCAGCAGTCTTCTCAGCAGGCGGAGGATGCTCTATCTCAAGGCATGGAAGCATTGCAACAATCTCTTTCAGATACACTTTCCTCCACCTCCCTAGGCCCCACTGGATCTGGAAATGTTGCTGAGTACATGGGCCAAATGGCTATTGCAATGGGCAAGCTTGCCACACTAGAGAATTTCCTTCATCAGGTAAAAACATGTAATCTTGGTAAAATTGATTCATTGTAACATTGTAAATCTTGGGGTGAGGCTAATTTTCACTCCTCTACCCATTGCTAAATTTTTTTCACTACTACTAAAATCACCTCCAAAAGTTTACTTATTTGCACTGTATTCTGAGTATATCCATTTTTCATTCTTAGGCTGACCTCTTGAGGCAACAAACTCTGCAACAGTTGCATCGAATTTTGACCACACACCAAGCTGCTCGTGCTCTCCTTGTCATAAATGATTACGTTTCACGAATTCGGGCACTTAATTCATTATGGTTAGCGTGTCCTAAAGAGTACTAGTACTAGGGATTGACATGTATATCATATCTATCCTATGTGTGTAGAATGGTCTCAGTGATGGGTTGTTGCCACCTCCTTCAAAGCATGGATAATCTCCGCCTCACTGAGAAGAAACCTTGTTTTCCTTAACTGCTGATCTAATTAACTATATCTTCATCTGTACAAGTTTTTATCAGTTGAAAAATGTTTATGTATATTACCACATTCAAGCGGATATTGTGGTAGTGTTAGAGTAGACTTAGGCGTACAAGTGGAGTTACATAGGCGACTAGGTGTGATTCGTGAATGTGAATGCATATCATTGCCACCTTTTCACTGACTACCAGATAGCATTTCCAATAATTGCAAATAACTTAATTATATAATTCATGACTTTATTGATAGATATATCATTCTACTTTTCTTATCCGTACACACACACTTTTTTTTTTTTTTTTTGGTGAGTGTGGAGGGGCTAAGCCCCAACACTCGTACACACACACACACACACACAAATATATGGTAAACTAATATCCGAAATTTTATTTTATTTTTCCTTCAATCTAATAGATTAGAAAATTGAAAAAAATAATTTGCATCAAACAAATTTCACTCTATTCTCCCGTCTAATAACAGTATGATCTGTACATAGATATCATCAAAGTTGAACAAAAATTATCATTTGTCAGATGATTGAAAGAGAATTTTGCACAGCCTCTTCTCCCTTATTTTCTTCTGCGGTTTTTCTTTGAATGAATCATCATGTAAACTATTTTTTGAGCAACCTATAGTGTTCAAATTTAACTAATTACATGTACAAATTTCCGCAGCATATGCTTCTTCACTTCTTATTCATCACTGGTCTATAGATTTTCCTCTTCCTATTGTTCATTCTTCCTGCCAAGAATCATCACAGGAGTATAGTGTCAATTTTTTTCAAGTAGTTTCATCATATATCTAAACTAGTGGAGCAGATAACAAAAAAATTGTACCTGGTCTTTGGTTTTTCCTGCATGCAACTTGGGGAATGAACACCCCTGTACCTTTCCCATTCTTCCACAAGTTCACTAGCCAAATAGGTGGTGAATCAGAGCTCTGTGTTCCCCACAAATAGAAATTGCTTGTCGGTGGTGGTGATTCACTGTTAAAACTGTAAATAGACCTGTTTAATCCATCATCATTAGTAACATCAATGGGATTATTGAGACTCCTGGTTTCAACTAAATCTTCATTGTCTTCAGATGTCAATAGCAGAATCTGCCTCTTAATCTCAGCATAGAAAGGATCACCCTCATTCTCTGTCTCAAACAAAACACTAGGACCTGAATTCATCTCCATAATAACAAGATTCAAGATTAATTCAGGTTCTCCGAGGAAGATGTATTTAAATTTTTGGGCTTGGGTTGCTATAAGGAAATTATTACGACTAGTGAGGTTTATGTATGCTGGAGGAACACGAGAGATAAGTGTTCTGGGTCCGTGGGACTGTAAAGAATATGTTCCATTTCGTACGTTAGCAAATGTCTGCTGCTTGGAGTATTCTAGGTAAATTTTACGATGTAATCATTGAATCTAAAAAAACATATATCAAATGGATCAGAAGAGATTTGTCGGTTACTTTTTAGTGACATTAATGGTCATTAATTCTTCACCCCAACGTCAACATCAGGCATGCTTATGGTTTGGGTTACCATTAAAAATTCAAAATATCTATCTATTTTATGTATTGCATTGCTCCTAACGTTGGCTTGATTGTGTTTTAAGGAATAAGAAGGCGTCAATTAAGAGGATCTTCTTGGTGTTGGATCACTTCTTTGTAAGTTATAACTAACATTAAAAGAGTCAAACTGATATACTAATATTTGGGTAGCTAATACTCTGATCAATCATGCTGTTCAAAACTAAATTTTAATTGACAAAAAAAAACTAAATTTTAACTTGATATCGGTATGCTTTGTTATGGTAATTTTGTTTTGATAAATAACAGCACAGGGTTCAAATCTGTGACTCGTGCAAAATAGTCAAAATTGTCATTATTACCTATAATAATTCTAACCAGGAGCCTGTGTCAGTATTATGATGAATATAATTGAATACTTTCATAGGAGGAAGAGACCCGCAATAAGTATTTTTTTGGATTACCATGTTATTAGTGTAAAGTATCTATTGGTTTCGTTAATGACTAATTTTTGTCGGAAACCTGGTTGGCCACCTTTAGAGAAGACTCTCCTCCCAATCACATATTTTTCATCCACAAGACTCAAACACGAGATATTACTTAAAGAATCTCAACCCAATTTTACTCACACGAACATAATGTGACCAACTTAATGTTGGTGACCCATAATAAGTTAATAATGAAGTTTTGTCAAAAAAAAAGTTAATAATAAAATGCTATAAGCATGTTTCCTTCACAAAAGAAAAAATGAGACCCATAATAATGTCACGGATTCTGAGCATGACAATACCACTTCGTTTCTTTTTTTTTTTTTTTTAGGGAAACCAACTCGTTTCTTTATATACTACTAAATTTGAATTCACACTTGTAAAAAAATAAACCAATTATAAGAAGTGTGTTGGAGAGTATTATGTCTAAAACAATGTGATAATAACTTTTTTTTAAATAATTAAGTAACCATTAACTAATTTTCAATCTTAATCATTTATCTATGATCATATTATTGTTAAGATTTATTCTCTCATTTTTCACATAAAAAAAGGCTTCCTCAATCCTCACTGCCTAAATTGACAATACAATAAATAAATAACTTAAGCTACTTTTTGGTGAGTTATGTGGGTTGTGGTTATAATGTCTAAACGAGTTGACAAATATTTATAGGTATTTAAAAAACTACTGAATCTAACTAACAACAAATATTTGTCAAAAAAAAAACTAATAACAAATAATGCGACAACTCACCGGATAATCGCAAACATATATTTTATTTTATAAAAAAGAATGTGATTTTTTTTTGGTCCAAAAAAAACAGAATGTGATTAAGTATAGGGAGGTGCGGAGGGACCATAGCTTGGAGTCGGAGATCTTTCAATGTCTGAGCTGAGAGTCCATAGGCCACAGCCCACAGCTGGACAATTCTGTTTGTGGGCTAGCTCAACATCATTCTTATTGGGCCTTGAGAGAGATTCCCTTTCACAATCCAGCAAATCCAGCCCAATGAAATGCTTCCAACGATACTCTCTCCCTCCCATAATAATAGTTCTTTTGATAATGTAAAAATATTTCAAATTAATTTTCATTTTTTTATTAAAACATTAATTAATTTTTTCAATTTTATCCCAAATATTACTTTTTAGAGTGTTGCATTAGTTTTTAAGCAATATAAATAATAAAATTAATTTAATTAAATTGTTATTCTAATTCAATTATTTATTGCATTTTTTTAATTTATATGAAAAAACTTTAAAAAACTATTATTATGAAACGGATGGAGTAAATAACAAGACATTCTTCACCCAAGACTAGACGGACCCATGGTCCTTGCAAGTTTGAAGGGTCAATTCCACCGTTGTTTTGAATAGGTTGAGGGAACTAAACAGGCTCAACAACAATGACAACGTAGCAATGAATCACAGTTGCGTTCTCTTTATCTGGATCTGTAGATGGTTGTCAGTTGTCACTATGGAAGGAGAGTTGTGTATCTCAAAGAGTGAATGCTTCAAAAGGCATTGTGAGGCACTACAGAAAAGAAATTTTGCAGCATGGTCTTTTTGTCCGGTCTTCTCCTCTAGCTTTCCTCTGTATATTTTCTTCTTCTTAGATTGAATATTATCCACCCATTGGTCAGAAAACAACGATACCAAAATTGTTAGATTTCTCATGGTACCCTAGAAATTCTCTAATAAGAGATATTTAAAAGTACAAAAATTAGAGTTAAGTTGACGTGGAGTCCATAAGTAAACTCGGTTCTTTTATAAGAACTAGATTTGTAGCATAAAAATTATTTTCTGATCGTAAAACCAATTACATTAAATCTAATCGTAGAACCCAGTTTGAATTCTTCATAAGTTGCACCATTAAAATAAAAAATAAAAAAATGGGTAAAGTTTTTGAATATGGTGGTGTGGCATAGATGGGGCCAACCAAAACAGAGTTAAGAATCCAAAATGGTGAATTCTCTAACACGGCATTACGTTCTTGAAAAAACAAAAAAAAAGCTATAGAAGATGCATGAATGTGTAACTCAAAAGACAAACACCGTTGACAAACCAAGAGTGTTTTTTTCTCAATAGAAAAAGAAAACGACAAGCAATAAGGTTTGACCCCCAGAGCTCCAATCGCTGTACTTTATTAAGTCCCAAGGATACGGGGCGTTCACTGAGGGGCAAGTTCAATGGACATCCTAAAAGACGGTGATAGCTTCCATACTTAGTTGGGTGCTTTCTGACCTATGGTCGATGAGGGCCTCTTCTCTAAAAGCAACTCTACTCAATGTTATGATGACATGCCATATCTATGACCACACACAACCTTCAATTATCACTACTTCCAATGAAATATCTAGAATAATGCTTTATAAGTTCAACTTCATTTGTGCATCGTATCAAACAGTGTTCTTGAAATGATGCTAATGGGAGGCAACCTAAAGCTAGCCCGTAGTGTTTGCACCCCACTCAGCTCTCAATTGTTTCTCCAATTTGTCAACAATGTCGTGCTACATACTTTTAAGGGGTTCCCCTCTTTTATAGATTATTATCCAATATGATCATGGTGCGTTTGGAAAATTTAGGCTTCTAAAAATAGAGGAAATTTTAGGCTTACTAAATTTAAGCATAGTTCCATGAACAGACCTCAAGTGAGATTAGAGGAAATATGAAACTTATGTCTTTTAACAAATAATAAAAAAGCAGGAAGTCAAAATTAGTCCATGATTAAGGTCAAAAACATCATATCAGCTGGCTACTGGCGTGTGCAACGTGGCTCATCATCCAATTATGCAAGCATTCAATTCATTTTCCTGCTGATTGGGTAACTTAACAGCGAGGTATGCCGGTATGCCCCATTGTGGCATTATCCACCCACCTAAAACACGTGAATAATTCAGAATTACCCAATTACTCAATTTTCCTTTATAGATGGATGCTTCCCAACTAGGCAGTGAAAGCGATGAGTTCTCAAAATTGGAGGCGCATTTTGAGAATTGAGATGACCCTCCACATGTGAATTCACGTGGGGAGACGTGTGGCGATTTGTACAACTACCCACTTGGCAGATAAACATTGACTCATTACTTTTCCCCCCTTACAATGTCATTGTCCACTCCCTTTTGGCTTTTGTTTGTGTATATAAAGAAAACCAGAAAGCAGAAAGCCTCAAACCCAGTCACCACAGAATAATTCCATTCTATAGTCTCTTGTCTCAGTAGCTTCAATCAAAACAATGGCTACTGTCACCTCAACCATAAGCCTTGGCCCACAATACACTGGTAAAGACTACCAACACCATGGTTCTGTGGTTGAAGAGATTAAAGGGCTTATTAGAGTACACAAAGATGGGTATGTGGAACGACCCCAGATTGTTCCATGTGTCACTGCTGATTCGATGAGTCCAGAACTGAATGTAACCTCGAGAGACATGGTCATTGACAGTGTCACAAACACTTGGGCTCGTTTCTATGTACCCATTTGCAAAAAGAAGCTACCTTTGATGGTATATTTTCATGGGGGTGGCTTCTGTGTTGGCTCTGCGGCTTGGAGTTGCTACCATGATTTCCTTGCTAAGCTATCTGCCAAAGTTGGGTGCTTGATTATGTCAGTGAACTATCGATTGGCCCCAGAGAACCCTCTCCCAGCACCCTATGATGATGGATTAAAGGCCCTAATGTGGGTGAAAAAACAACAACAACAACAATTGCTATATCATAATCAAAACGAGGCCAGTGAATTTTGGACTAGAAAATGCAATTTTTCTAGTGTCTTCTTAGCAGGGGATAGTGCAGGTGCTAACATAGCCTACAACGTTGTAGCTGCATGTGAAGGTGGTGCTGTTTCTTTAAGGCCTTTGAATTTGAAGGGTCTAATTTTGATACAACCCTTTTTTGGCGGAGAAGACAGAACGGTATCAGAGGTATGCATGGCACAATCACCGGGTTCTGCTTTGAATTTGGCAGCTTCTGATACTTATTGGCGCTTGGCGTTACCATGTGGTGCGGACCGTGACCATCCATGGTGCAATCCTTTGGTGGAATTGGAGGAATTGAAGAAGGTGTTGTTGTTGCCTACTTTGGTGTGCATCTCAGAGATGGACATATTGAAGGACAGGAACTTGGAGTTTTGTGATGCTTTGGTGAGAGCAGGGAAAAGAGCGGAGTGTGCGGTGTTCAAAGGTGTTGGGCATGCGTTTCAGATTCTGAGTAAATCTCAGCTATCAAAGAACAGAGCCCTTGAAATGATGGCTCGTGTCAAGTCCTTCATGGATCTCTGATTATTCCTCTCTTTTATTATTATTATTATTATTATTATTACTATTTTTCCTTCCTTAATCTTTCTCTGTGTATATATTGACTACTCTTTGCTGAAAATCAAGCTGGCTACTTCTGCCAATTTGCCAAATCTTGAAGGAAATGTGAAAATCGTGTTCATATAATTGTGGCAATAAAAAAGTTTCAATAGAAACTTATCAATTGCCGATGTAGTTGATACAGATAGTTGGACCTTTTGCTCGAATTAGATGTGATTTGGGTTCGAATCCTAAATCTTCTTGTCGGTAGACTATATGTAAATGTATGTCTTCCCTAATCTAAACTTATATGCGGCAAAAAAAAAATAGAAATTTATAAATTTAACTAAAATTTTAGTTGATGGTCGATTGTAAATCATCGGTAGGAGTCTACGAGAGAGACAGTAGGTCCTTGTTTGGGGTCTAAAAGCCCAACTTATAACCATTCAATTTATTTGACCAAAAAAAACCATTCACTTTATCTTGTAATTAACATAATTGACATCAAATAGAATTAAACAATTTTAATTTTGAATTTCTTCATTTAAAACAATAGTTATAGATGATTTAGTAATAGGGAATATAAAAGTAAAAGATATAGTAGATCCAGAAGAAGATAAAGGGCAAAAGAAAATAAAATAATATAAATATTATAGTTAAACAATTTAAAAAAACAAAAAGATTATTGTGTTGATAATTTTTTTTTATTTTAAGATAGTATAAAAATACAAAAATAATAAAATTTATTACAATAAAATGTATTTCTAAATAAGATAAATTTTTTTGAGATATTAGGAGATCGAAGTCCTTAGATAATTGTGTCACTTGTCTAAAAGCCCCAACGACCTACATGTTACATTCATGTCTTTTGTATAAGGTTGTCAAAAAAAAAATGTTTTTGTATAAGGAATTTCTGTTTTATTCTTTTCATTTTTTTTTATAATTTGTGTTTTTTCTCTCTGTTTTCTCGTTCATTTGCATTTTTGCACTAAATATGAGTCAAGCAATGTCACGGGTACTTGATAATTTTTTTTTGATAATAAGTACTCCTTTGGTTCTTTTTTATTTGTCAATTTTTAAGAAAAATTTTGTTCTTTTTTATTTGTAGTTTTGATAGTTTAAGATTACATTTTGACAATTATACCCTTAATCCTATTAATTGTTTACACATTTTTCATAAATTGATTAATGTAGTAATTGAGAAGTTCAAAGACTAATTAAATATGATACATCTACTCCCAAAAATTATTTTACTTTCCAACAACATAAATTTATTATTTATACACATATGAATGTGAATGTATCTAAGACTAATTGGATAATTGAATAAAGGATTGAAAATGATTAGAATGATGATACATATTAATTGATTCATCTACTCCCAAAGACTAATTAAATAAGAGTATAATAGAAATTTTTTTACCAATTAATTGATTTCTTAGTTATGGTAAAATAACCTAAAACAACAGATAAAAAAGAACGGAGGGAGTACTTGATAAAATTTAGTAAGCCACGTTGGCATTCGATTCATTTAGTCCGAGTTATGACAAGTGATTCATTAAAGATGATAAAACTCATGCTTTCAGTGTCCATTTTTTCTTCACAGTAATTAAACTTGAGATCTTATGGAAACAAAATTAAATTATTTGATACTTGGACTAATGCCTTATCAATTTATATATTATTAAAATATTTAAATAATTTAACCTTCTAGTTTTAAAAATTTATCATCTAAATTTTATAATATTACTATTGCATATTCACACTAACTCAGCTCAAAAATGCGAATAACCTGCAGCAAATAATTAATAGTTAAATGTATTATTCAAATGTCAGCAAGCAATGTACAAGATTTGGCCATATTATGGTAAAAAAAAAAAGATTTGGCCATATTTTATCTTGCAGTATCACATTAATTATCCAATTTAAGAATAACACGAGATCGATATATATTAATTGTTGCATTATAGTATAGGCTAGCTAGTAGATACTGGATCACGTGGTCAATGTCACAAAAAATTACATTAAGGCATAAATATCGGCTTTAGTGATAGCACGTCTTGAAGGAATTTCCGTTTAATTCATACACACCCTCCGTGTGTGAAAGTTCGAGGTTGAGGTTTTATAAACAGTTTACAACCTCAACCATTCCTCTGCATAAGTTGCTTGTATTTTCTTGCTCAAATGAGTGTTCCATATATATGTTGAAACTTTCGGTCGTTGGTTTGCTGCAAAATTGAAATATATATATCCAAGTTTAAGGGTTGGTGCACAAAATAAATTTTACAGAATCAGAATGGAAGTGGAATGAATCCTCTCATTTGGTTGAATGCACCAGAACGTGATGACATTTCTTTTTATTCTTATGAAGTTATGTGTATATGATGCATACACAAAATCAACATGGAATGAAATTATTAACAACAAGCTAAAATTGCACATAAAAAATTATAATATATATATAATCAATTTTAGTTTATTTTGTTTGCCTAAATTGTAAATTGCAGTTGTTTCATTTGGCTGAGAAATTCTGGAGTTTAATTACTTTTAGAGCTTTTATATATTTGAGACAACAAAATAATTAAGAACGAGATTTCGAGACGTGAACAAAAGTGTGTGCAAAAGTAAAAACCATGTACATGTATATTTGTATATATATGTATGTTACATGTATATATGTTTGGTGGCATTTACGGTGGTCAAGGGCTAAAACTTCACCATCATGGTGAAGTGGGCCCTGTACCTGATATAGTAGGTTATCCAGTTTTTCACTTAAATACATATTCACCCCACAATTATCTGTAATAGTTAATTTTCCCCTGAAGTCTAATAATTTGTAGAAATTTCCCTGCATTGTTTGAAATCATTAATTGAAGACCCTGAATTGTTTGAATTTAGTAATTCAATCTTCCTTTTGTTTTCAAATAATATTATCAGTTTACGAAGACAGGGAATCAGTTTTTCAGAGGGAAACACATTGTAAGCATGGAAAACCAGCTATGCGAGGCTCCATCAACCAGTAATGCGACTGAGGAATAGGGAGACGGCTAACGGGGAGGCAGCGACGACGGAGGTAGACCCATTTGAAGTGCATACTCGATTTACCGGCAACGGCGGAAAATTTGACCGGCGAGGGGCGAAGGGGTTTGCGAACAAAGGGACTGCAGTTGCTGAACTTCAAGATATGGTAACGGTTAATGTTGATATGGAGGAACATGAATGTAAGGCTTTTACAGAAACCCTAAATGTGAAATTCGATTAAGATTGGGTTTAGTTGAGGTTGATGATGTTGAATTAGATACAATTATTTTTGGGAAATGATATGAGGCCCAATAGAGATGCATCTTACACCACAAACACTGGGACCCATTACTCAAAACTCTACTATATTTGATTAGGAATTTTCCTTTATGTTTTATTTTCAACTCTATTAGTATATCGGGTTGTTTTGAGCTGTTGCTGTGCAATTCTACGAGCTTTTCTGTTATTGATGTGTAAGGATCCAATGCCACTTGGCTGTTGATCCAGAATTATGGGGCCTGCACTTGTCTATATATTCGGTTGCATGAGTAAAAGGAAAGCAGAGAAAAGGGTTAATGAAATTAGTTTTGTAGCTTCTTATTATCTTCTTCCTCTATTATGTTGGAGCAGCCCTGCTCGAATTGGGCATTTACTTCTTCTTCTCTATCAATTGTGAAATTGTGTTAAAGTAAGCATAACCTGAAATTGTGAAAGGTCCCCCCCCCCCCTAAATGTCATTTGGGAAGAAGAAGAAACCCCCCATTTTTTTTATTATGTGATAGTGTTGCCTTACTTTATATCTGACAGATCTATGTGGTGCGTAGCATTTTATTGGGGATTGATATGTTCATTGTGTTGACTTGTGCAGACAGTTTGTTGAGGTAGTATTTTGTTGATATGCAATTGGTCTAGTTTTGGAATGGATCAAGCAGAGGAAGTGACGGCTACCATAGTAGAATCAGCAGCACAGGTGTGTTTTGAAATTGAAATTGATTGTTATATATCTGTGCACATAATTAAAGAGTTGTGTTTACTTTGAACTTTTGCAGGGGCTGGATGAGATATCTTTGTGGAATGAGCATGAATGTTCATGTCAAAATGAAGGTTCTGGTTGTGAGACAGATGAGGAAGATGCTGGAGGCGAAGGAAATGGTCAATGTAGATTTCAGTTGAACGGTGATTATGCACTGAATTGTGTTGAAGACTTTGGGAAAATCAACATAATTGATCATTGTGATGAATTATGTCAATAATCTTGGTGTTCGGGATTGTTTCTTTGAACTACTGAATTTTATTCTGTTATTATTAATTGCTGTTATTTCAATTCTGAAAATCATAAAACCTCCTTTGTTTTTATTTATTAATTTCGACTTGATAACATAATTGTTGTGCTATTAGCAAGAATCACGAGTTACTTAATACTATAAATAGGGGGACTTAGACCATTTTGATAGTGACCACGACAATGCTATCAATAACTAAATTAACAAATGCATATCTTTAATTGTGTTTTAAACATTTAATTTCAACTTCACTCTTATTCTATCTTTTTTACAATTTTTAATCATTTTATATATGTATATATAAACACATTATTAACGACGAGGTTGGGCATAAGTGGTTAATATACTCTTCCATACACTATTTGAGGGAGGTATTGCTAGCACTTCTTTTGTTTTATCACAAATTAAAGTTGCTTCTTGGGGTTGGTTTATTGATAGGGAGAGTAGACACTCGGGATTGACTTTCTCTTATTGGTGTACAAGTCCTATTAGCTATTTTAGAACCTTATGCTGACCGGAACCTCCTTTGGTGTGGATTGGTTTTGAAAACATCTAGGATACTGGGAAGTACTTCACTGAGCTCAATTATGCAATTTCGTACTTGGGTTTGTCGCGTTCACACTGGGGGTGTCAAGATTATCACATCTAGGAACTTATCTGGACGATAGTCTACCCTTTTGCAATACGGTCTCACGCCTTTACACCTGGGGTGTGAGTTTCTCCACAAGTGTCAACTATTCTGGTTTGTACTTCGTTTTTTCGCATAGACAAGTTTACACCAGGCGTGGGAACTTTTCCACAACTGGGATCCGATCTGGATTGTCTTATGCATTGTCGCACTTGGGCCTGACGCTTTCACATTGGGGATGGGAATTTATCCACAGTTGTGAACTCCTTTGGATCGTACTCTGCTCTTTCACATTTGGGTTTGACGCTTTCACACCTGTGGTGGGAATTTATCCACAGTTGTGAAATCCTCTGGATCGTACTCTGCTCTTTTGCATTTGGGTCTGACCCTTACACACCGATGGTGGGAGTTTATCCACAGCTGTGAACCAATCTAGCTTTTACTCTGCAGTTTTGGAGTTTGGTCTGACATCCTCACACCAAAGATGGGATTTATTTGGTAATTGTCAATGGTTCTGACTTTACTTATTCTCTAATTGGTTCATTGGGGGACACTTGTCTCTATTGTGGATTTTTTGGGTGTAGGATCTGGGGTGCTAATTTAGTTAGGATATCTTTCACCATAGTGATGTTTTTGCACGCTAGCTATTTTTAATAACGGTAGGAGCTAGCTTGATAGAATTTTGTACTAGACAAACTCTTTGTTCATCGTCTAATAGCTAAATTGGGTCATAACTTGTGCTCTGATCTAGTTATTTTTTGTTTAATAATATTTTTTATTTATAATAAAAAAAACACCTAATCGTATAATAATTAACCAAAATATATGTCAACATTTTTGCTCATGTATTTCATGCCCTTTCAATTACAACATTTAAATTTAATTTCTTATATATTAACTTTAAATTTTCAACCTGATAGTTTATTCACTCCATACAATACACAGATATAAGCTGGCGTAAAGTTGGACTTGTGGGCTCAAACCCCTACTCTCTACTGTTTAACAGTTAGGGCATGTTTGGATTGACTTATGCAGAGCTTATGAATACAGCTTATGACTGATTCATAAACTGCTTTGGGCTTATTTTTTATAAGCTACACATAATAGCTTATCAAAACATCTTATGACTTATATAAAATAAGTTTCACTATAATTTTTCTTCGATTATAAAAGTAGATTATAGAAGTAGCTGAGTTTGTTATCCAAACAGAACCTTAATGTATTAATTACTAACCAGTTGTTGTATACAAAAATTTATTTTGTTTTTTAAAATTACAACTTATTATATTTTGTTCAAAACACATTTGTGTCAACGAAATTAACTTCTTATACGTTAAATGGGTGTTCAAAACAATAATAGTTGAATTCTATGCTAAAAGACAAATTTGGGCCACTAAACTAATTTTTAAAAATGTTGGGCCAAGGAATTAATTAAAAAAAATTATGGAATTTTACGTATTGCTTCATAATGTAAACCTACCTGTGCAAATTAATATAACTTGGTTCTAAACCTTGTTAGTAGGTCACTAGTCTCAAATCCTAACCATTAAATATTTTTTTATTTTATCAATGGATGTGATTAGTAGAGGACCCACTTCACCATGATGGTGAAGTTTTAATCATTGACCACGGTAAATGGCACCTATATGTTTTAGGGAGAAATGATGATATTTGTTTTTGTGGAATCAAAAGCTTGGAACGAAATGGTCATTCCACAATAACATTTGTTGTGAATTAAATGAATAGAGGAATATTCATTCTCGAAAATTAAAATTGACATAAGGGAAGTGTGAAATACCTGGGTGGCAAAGGAAGAGTATCGTTTGGTATATATCATCTTGCTTCAATACAAATAAAACTTGGGGAGCACATGGCACAATGAGGGAGTAGTTTGGGGCTAGGACTGCTATTTATAAGTGGGGTGGGGTGACCAGACGCCAAATGAACTTGCATACCGCGAAGCACTAAATTTCCTTTAAAAATTAAAATAATTACATTTTATTTGTAATAAAATTCATAAACATGAACTTATTTGTTTTTAATTTAATTTGAAATATATCTAATGTTAACTTACTATTTTTTTTTTAAAAATTCTCTCCTGTACTTGTACGCTTTAACAACTAAGATTCTGTTTGGATGCAAAAACTCCAGCTTTTGACTTATGGAGAAATTAGTCTTATTTTGTTTTTTATTTTTTTCATATATACAATAGAGGAAATGTTATTAAATAGTCATTAATAAATAAAAATGTGTTTATAGAGAAGTTAAAAAATAGCTTTTGAAAAATATGAAGAACAAAAGTTAATTTCAACTTATGTGAGAAATTGTTAGCTAAAAAACACACACTAGAAATACTTATGTAGAAATTTATCTAAACTGGACTTAAGTCTAATTAGACCGAAGAGTGAAAACAATGTATTGGCGGTTGGGGTGCCTCAACCCCCATATTTGAGTCTACTTGTATTATTTTGGAAATTGGTGGAAGTTGATAGTCCTCACTCCTGTTTGGCGTTGAAGGTCAAGTAGGCAACTGATTTTCCCCACCTTTCCATAGGAAGATGAATTTACATATCTCTTGAACATTCTTGTCCTGTTTTCCTCTTCGCAATGGGAGATACTTATCTTCACTTTTTTTTTTAAAAAATGGTGTACTTTGAGTTATCCCTAATTTTAACTGTTAGATATGAATTTGTTTATACCATCTAATGAATTTAACAATTAAAATTATAGTTGTATCAGTAGATCACTTTAAAAGTAGTGCACTATAAACATCACTTTGTAAATATGATCAATCAACTCACATGCAACATGGAATGAAAATAATTTTTAGAGTGACCTGATATAACCATTGATCTTATTTTGGTTTGGGTGAAAGCCACCCCATTCATTAATGTGAATAAATAATTGAATATCTTATTTAAAGAGAGAAAAGGGTTAATTTGAATAAAATGAAGACAGATAATTCAACTTGGACTCTATTCATGAAAAAGAAAATGTATATAACTAGATAATTGAAAAATCTTAAAAATTATAATATTTTTATAAAATTATATGACTTTAGTTATTACTTTTAAATAAAACAATTTAAAGCTCAATGTTTTAAAATCGTCATTTCGTGTAGTTACAAACTGTTTTGTCTATATATTTTGATAAAACTTTACTTATCTAACTTTTGCTGTACCTTTATAAAAAATAGTGACAAAATCTATTTATATATTTTCTTCAATTATGATTTAAAATATTTGATATATAAACTTCCTATTTTAAACATTAGCTATTGTTTATTTTTTTAAGAAAAAGTATTTGTTGTGTGGTATATAACCATTAGGATTTAGGACGTATGCAACACGTTTAAAAATATACATAATTAAAAGTCATCTTAAAAATATGCTCTAATTTAATAAAAATGTAGACTTCATTTTTCTCTCTTAAATGAAGTACTATTAAATTATCAGAGCAAAATAAAATCAATAATCAGATTTTATAGTTAATCCTCTTTCATGTATAATAAAATTTATTATAAAAACTTATCCCATAAACTTAATGAGCGCCACTTACCTTTTTTTTTTGGTCAAAGAGCGCCACTTACCTTAATTAAAATCAAAATGGACAGGAGGTGGGCTCGACACTTAAATGTGTTTGAATAAACTGTTCACAAATAAAAATAATTTTAGTTAAAAAAAACTTAAAATAAAGTGATTCATATTTTTTAAATTGTTTAATCTGAAACGTGATTTTTTATTGAAGACATTGAAGCCAAACGCAAAAACAAATACGAGATGCTTCTACTCCACAAGGATTCTATCTATAACCAAACTAGATATCCAAACAACTTGTTAAAAAAACCTATGCAGAATACAATCAAGAAAGAAAAAAAAGTTAAATATATAGAAAATGGCACATAATCGGAACTAAATCACATCAATCGTCAATGACTAATCAAACCCAACAAAAACCATTCAACTATAACTTCAGAGCATTAAACATAACTATGCAGTGTTATTTATAATTTATAATAGTTGAAAAATTAGCATTCTTGCTGAGTTGACACGTTCGGGCCTAGCTAGACATCATGACATGGTCAATTGCCTGCAGGGCTTGGTTGGAAAAAAATCGCACGTCAACATCAGGATCCTCACTGAGCTCAACCAGACAAGGACGTATTGTCTTTTCCACCACCTGAATGGTTCACGGGATAACTATAAAAGTGGAGACACAGAAAGAAAAAACGAACCGTTGATAGAAAACTCAAGGAAGTATGATACTTACAGACTGATCGACGATGGGGAAGATGGACTCTAATACCTTTGCCACATTGAACTTTATGTTGGGCACTCTACATGGGAGCAAACAGGCGACAGTTAGAAACTCAAACGATTATATTGGCACCCTATAGCATATGACAAACTTCTAAAACTTAAAATACCTGTCTTTTGCTGATGCAACAACAACAGGCAACAAATTTGAACAAGTGATTTCAGAGCCCATTACAGGAGCAAGCAGGGAGATAGCACGAAGAATTGTCATCCGATACAAATAGTGCGGATTGTTAATCATCTCCAAAACCTGTTCCATACATTCCGTACTGATACATGTGAAGTAGTTGCATTCAGGATGACAAAAACAAGTAATAGCATATATTTGAAATGAAAGCTATCTTCAGACCCTGTTAGGTAGCACCCATAACAAGCCCATAAGATAAATTTACAGTGAAACTACCTAAAGGGCTAGAGGCCAGCGCCAAGAGAGAGAAAGGCTGAACAGAAAGATGTGGTTCGTTTTGCTATGTTAGATTACTAGTTTTAATCACTTTGTCAACTATTTAGTTATTCTGTTACTTTAAGTTTTTTGTTTAGGTTACATTCATCTCCTTCTGATTCAGCTGTATCACAAATCACAGCTTGTATATAAGTTGAACATCAGATCAATACAAGTTGTGTTCCATTTTTTTACTCATTCAATTTCTGTGGAGGCCAAATTAACACAGAATGGAAGATAAAACCTGTATTGACTAATCTGAGCCCAAAATTCAATTTGCAATATTTACGACTGATGGCCATTTTATACATGACTTCATCTTTACTCAAGTAGTACCAGGAAAACAGATAATTCCATTATTTCAATATAAATGCAGGTTTCTTCTCAATCTAGACAGCTGCAAACAGTGGAAGATTTTCACCCTGTCCCCTACTCCACTTCCCATGATGGCTCATGAGCAACTTCTTCCAACATTCCAGTTGAAAATCAGTAGGTTCATTAATTCATCTAAGATACGGTTACAGTATTTTCCAAAATTTTATCATGTAAGCAAAGAAATGTATCCAAATCAAACTATGAAGAAAAAGAGGTAAACATGATGGAGTACCACATAGTAAAGAGTTAATCATCAAATTGGCCCCTGAAACTGCAATTCGCTCTCACTTTAGTCCCTGAATGCCACGAAAATATAAAATAGCCCCTGAAATTGTATACCGTCGGTCAAGTTGGTCCCTGTCGTTACATCCGTCATCTGATGCCGTCTACTGTGCTGAGCTGGCACGTTAAGTGCCACGTGGCAGCCAAGCTGGCCTCCCACGTGTTGCCCAGTCAGCAGGGACCAAATTGAAGGTTTTTTCGCGCAGGAACTAAACTGAAGGATTTGTCGCGCAGGGACTAAATTGAAGGATTTCGTTTTGGAGGGAGGGCAGAGCAGTTAAGTCCCTCTCAGTATTTAATTATGCAATTTCGTCCCTGGAACCCTAAAATCACAATCTTCCCCATTTAGTCCTGAGAGGGACAAAATTGCATAATTAAATACTGAGAGGGACTTAACTGCTCTGCCCTCCCTCCAAAACGAAATCCTTCAATTTAGTCCCTGAGCGAAAAATCCTTCAATTTAGTCCCTACGCGACAAATCCTTCAGTTTAGTCCCTACGCGAAAAAACCTTCAATTTGGTCCCTGCTGACTGGGCAACATGTGGGAGGCCAGCTTGGCTGCCACGTGGCACTTAACGTGCCAGCTCAGCACAGTAGATGACATCAGATGATGGATGTAACGACAGGGACCAACTTGACCGACGGTATACAATTTCAGGGGCTATTTTATATTTTCGTGGCATTCAGGGACTAAAGTGAGAGCGAATTGCAGTTTCAGGGGCCAATTTGACGATTAACTCAAATAATAAATTAAGCCAATAGACGAACCTGAGGAATTATGTGCTGCATAGCCCACTCAGGACCAAACTCTTCAGCTAGGCGTTTCAAGTTGTTAGCAGCTGCTTCACGAATTGAATGAACCTACAAAAACAAAAAATAGTAATGTGGAAATATGCAGTTCCGCAAATGCACCCATATTAGTAAGGATTAAGGAAGTGGAGAGCACAAACCTTATCCTGTAACCACTGCATGCAAAGAGCACCCAGCTTGTCGTCAAAAAACCCAACCCCCAATTGACTTGCCAATAAGGGAATATACTCTATAATTGCAAGCCGAACCCTCCAATGCCTATCCTCCGCAAGCTCAACAATGGCTGGTAATAAAGATTGAGATAATAGATCGATTCCAATAACCTGCAAGAATAGCTTCATTAACATGACTTCGAAAAGTTTGCTTTAGTTGCATGCTTTGTATTTTGTGAGTAGATGGTGGCTTGCAGGCGTAAGGTCATAAATACAAAGCATAGGTTCTGTGAACTAGATTAAATACATCATCTGAGGAAAGGACAAGGTTTTCAAAGGAGTTTAAAGCATTCTGAAAATTAAAACTCCAGAAACTACAATAACCTGATTCACTTGATCAAGCTTGCTGATGATGTTTAGGCGCACATCAGGAAATTCATCCTTCAGAAGGGAAAGGAAAATAGGAAGAAGCTGCTCAATTGTTGCTTCCTGCATTGAACATAAGGTAGAACTAAGAATCACATTTGCACTAAAATCTACTACTACCACGATCAGGAAAAAAATGCTTGAGAGGACTATCTTTTATTGCATACAAGAGGAAAGGTGGTAATTTACTGATAATTAAAAAAGGGTGAAAAACTGATGCGACGAGATTAGTTGCAGAATTAAATTATCACTATCCAATAAATTCAATATAAGTTTCCGTACCAGCAAAAGGCAGAAGTCAGTTACCATAAAATAAAGCACAAGCAGTCCAGCATAAAAATATATAGATTGCTAACAAAATTAAGAAACAAAGAAATCTTTAAAAATGACACGATATGTGAACGAAATAAAGAATGAAGCATGACACATTAATAACATTCAACTAGTTTATGACATTGCCAATTTAGAATACCTAGAAACTGCATTAAAACTAGATTTAGCAGTAAGATATCCTTCATTGCAGTCTGGGAGGATGGGGGAAGGTGAGGATTTTAAAGGTGAATATGATTAACTACTGTACAGGCCAAACAAGCCTGCAGCATGACATATGCCCTTCCTGATCGCAAAGGACATTTTTCAGTACCTAGTTGTTTAAAGTTTCAATGATCTACAGACCACAATCAGGTGACATTTATGGAAGCCGTGAAACATACTTTCTGACCCAAAATACCAAATGATGTTCAGAACTCAGTGTAGTTTGAGTTAAGCACTCCAAGACAAAATAATTTCTTTTGAAGGACCCCCAACAACAAATGTCACCTTCATGATATGGATACTTCATATTACTGTCTAGAGCACAATAACTGCAGAAACTGCTATTTGACACTTATACCTTTCCTAGCACTGGAGCCATTCCCATTATTACTGAAGCCAAAGCAGAGCGGACATGCTGTGAAGAATCTGATGACAATTCCTGCAGAAGTTGTTTCAATTTCCAAAGTATTTAAAACTGTAAATATAATTTAGAATACCAAATTACACAACCAAAACAAAAGAGAGCCTTGGGACACTGCGTGGGGTCGGAGCGATCTCCCCTCGAACCAAAAAACAAAAAACAAAAGAGAGCCTTGGTATATTTATGTAATATTAAACATGCATCAGAATTTCTTCTACAAAGATGCACACCTTTACACAAGGAAGAATATGTTGAATTGCAAGATCTGGATTTAAAATCCGACTAAATTTGGTCACTTTTCCAGCAGCTGCTATCCGTACTTCAGCCTCATTATCTCGAAGCAATCGAACATAGGCAGGGACCAATTCCGTTCTTCACAAACAATAGTTATTACAGATTAAAATCTCATGAAAGATACATATATTGATTGGGCTTCAGATTGGGCCTTAGTATATGTGAGAGAGAATCAATGCAGGAACCACACGTTTGGCATTAAAACATTATCATGAAAACCCAAAATCCCAACTAGTGAACTCAGCTCATAAGTCATAATACAATATATTCACATCATGCACTATGATGGAAAGGTATGCAGCACTTGTAATATCTCGCCAAAAAATAATACCTGGTAGGTTCAGGGCCTACAGCTTCACAGAGCTCATACAATTGATTTGCAACCATGTAACGCACACGCCAAGACTTATCCTATCCAGGATCAAATAAAATAACATCAAATAAATAGCTAACTATAAACTATTTGGTATGGTGTTCATAACTTTGTACAGATATGTAAATGCAGGGAGTCCAAAGAACTAAGGGTAAGTTTCGGAGTTGGGAAGGAAAACAAAGGGAAGAAAAGATATTTTTTCAGCAGGGAGACTAAATTACAGTTTCACTTTATATATTTGGATGTTTAAAATACACATTAAGGAAATGGACGGTTAATTTCAAAATGAATATTATAACACAACTATGCTAATTTATTACAACCTCTGTTTTACAACATATGTAGTTTTAGAGAACAAAACTTGTTTCAATTTATCTGTCACTTTAAGGAACCAAGAGGGTATTAAATGTTTTTCTTCTACATTTTATCCTTTCCCCTTGTAATCTCTATTAAATACTAAGTAACTACATATATTAGTTGATTTCTTTTCCCTAAAACACCTCAACTGATAAAATCTTATCTCTCTCTCCTTCAAATTAACTGATTTCTTTTCCTTAAAATATCTAAATGGATAGAATTGTAATATTTCTAATCCAAACACTGAAATTTTGGTACAACAGCATTTTCTAAACGCATCATAGTACAATATCACAATTAACTCACGTGGGTATTTTTTTCTCTATCCTGTTACAACTCATGCATGGCATCAAAACTTATTCAAGTGCTTTATTTAGCTATCAACCAAACTAAGTGGTCAACTATTTAAGTGTAATTCACCCAAGTATCCTTTCATATCCTTTTTTTTCTCCAATATCTATTGAAGGCAACAACACTTCACATATGACATATCCATTAAAATTTCGGTTTCAACCAAATCTTTTTGCATATCAACAAGAAAGAAAAAATGGCAAAAGTTGAAGATTGAATGGATCTAGATTTGGAATATTCATCTTATATGATGCATAATAAGATGCGAAATCAATAGTGATTGTTTTCAGCTTTTCGTCTTAAGATATTAGAATGGGCAGATCACTAAAGTACATAGCTTGGCAACTGAATCATCTATATAGTAAAATATGATATGAGCATAAGATACTGAAGAAAAGAAATTAATTATAGATTAACAGTAGTTTTATCCACTTCTAAATGTACCTGGGAGAAATTAACAATAACTGGGAGTATATGCGCAATGCAATCTTGTGGCTCCAACAGTTTGCCAAGAGCAGCACAGCTCTCCACGGCCAACAATCTGACAGAATCTTGATCTGATCCAAGTCAAAAACATACAAGTACGTATTAAAAAAGCAAAGTACATTCAGAAATATAGATAATAGACTCTACAACACAATCAAACAGCCTAGTGCACTAGACAAATAACAGACACTTTCCATCTAAAAGGAACATGAAATATTTATTTTTGATTACCATCCTGAGTAAGATCATCAAAAATTGACATAATATCTGCCTTCAAATGAGCATATTCAACAGTTGCAGCAAATTTCCCAAGATTTGTTGCAGCAGATCTTCTAACCATAGGCATGTCATCCTGACATAATTGACTGTATATTGACCTCAATTCTGTCTTTGATGTTTCTGGTGCACTTGGGTATGCAATATGGAATAATCCACATGCAGAGACTCGAGCAGTAAACCATTCACCTGCTGCCAATCTCTGAAAACAGAAATCATAGCATGAATTGGACAGAATGTTCGGCAATATAACATATGGGAACTATCAGGATACATATAACCACATCTTAAATGATAAACAAGCACTAAGACACATGTGATCACTTAGCAACAAAAAATGATAGATACTATAGCTAAATTGCAAAGTCAAATAAGGTACTTATCAAGCATCATTGAAGTTTACACATATCCATTAACCAAACTCTATTTTTCATAAGTATCAGGCCATTCACATAATATAAAATTGTAAAATTCCAGGAAAAAGTAAAATTAATGTGATAATCATAACCACACTGGACGCCAGAGCGAAAAGGAAAATTTTAGGTAGCATTCATGATGGTTTCCACGTAAAGTAATAATAAAAACATTTATATTGATGAAAAAAATGTTAACTGACCTTCACCAATGGGATGAAATATTCAACTAAATCACTCTCCCTCATTTGAGACCCAATTCTACATAGTGACTCCACGGCTTTATCCCTCACACAGGTTTCCTCAACACTGCAAAGTGTCTCCAGAGGTGGGAGCAACACACTGGCATGTTCCACTCCCCCAACATAAGGAATGAAAACTCCCAACTCTTCTGCCATTGCAAGAAGTACCTCATCATCGTCATCATTATTTTCACTCAAAAAAGGAATCAATTCTTTACGGGTTCGCTCCTCCCCAAGAGCACGTGCAATTGTCGATAGCCTGCGAATTGAGTTCAACCGCAGCTGGATGTCATCATTTTTCAACTCGTCTATAAGCACAGCTATGGGATATAGCGGTTCTTCAGCCATAGACTTTTTGTTTTAATCTCAATAGTTCTGGCAGAATCAGCAAATCAATTACATTGTTAGAAGATCAAATATAACCGTAGGTTCCAAAAGTAATTAGAAATTAGAAGGACAACAAACTGTTAAGACACCAAACAGCAAACACTACTAAATCGTCACACACTAGCATAATTCTAATGTAATGTATCATAATAAAAAATAAAATCCCTTGAACTTGGAACTTCTTCATTTTAATTAATTAACTTCATACGCGTTATTTAACTTGAGAATTGCACATAAAATCAAATCAAGTATTTAACAATAGGAACGTAGCAGTTTCAAGTTCAACAAGTGTGCGTCTCTGTATGCACACGCGCGCGCGTGTGCACATATAGGATAAAGTAAAAATAAATCATGGTTCTCCAACTTAAAAACATGCATGCCTCATCCAAAACATTTCAAAAGATCGTAGAAATCAAGCAATTGAAAATTCGACAACAAAATGTTTAGTCAGAGATTGTGAGGAAAACCTAGTGTGTCAAATCCAGATAGCAAGGAGCAAAACATCGTACCTTGTCGTGCGAAAGTGCCGATTTCTTTCGATTTAGCGAGCTACAGAAACGTAATTATGGATGAATTGTGATCTCCTTCAGGTAAATCGTTGGATACAGTCGAATACGGATTTTAAAAACGCATTATTGCGAGCTGCTATGCATGGACACTGAAAACCCTAACACCACAGAAGGAAGAAGAAGACGATGGAGGAAGCACGGTGGTCACACACACACAAATGGCATTTGCATCTCCTATGCTTATCGAGTTATTTTAACTCTAAAACGCACCGTTGCACTCGCACGTGTGTAGCTCTAATTCCAACCGTTAGATTAATCTAACGGTTGGAAATTTAAAAAAAAAAACGGTAGAATGGGGCAACACAGGTAGTTGATGGTGCGGGTTTTGGGCTGCCGAGGATGCTCTCATGCCACCGCCGAGGGAGCCTCCCCTTTCTGCACCGCGAGATGGAATATCTCCCAAAGCCCGTTCTTATGTCGTGAACTTGTCGGCGTTGAAAAAGAAAATGATAGTGGCGTAGCTATCGGAGGCCGCAACGGAAACGGCGCAACCGAAACTATGGTGCCGTGCTTACAGACGCCAAGCGGTGGTGGAGGCGGCGTGATGGTGGCGGAGGCACGATGGCGAATCTGAAAGTCCCCTACCTTAGTCGGCGGCGAGCCAAAACGGCGATGAACCAGATCGGCGGCGAACCAAAGCGGCAGGAGGTGGGAGAACTATGGAACGGCGACGAACCAGATCTGTCCGCCGGTGAAGAGGGCGGTGATCCAGATCCACACGAGTGACACGACGACGTTGAGGGGTTTAGGTGAATATTCCAGTGATGTACGATGCAAAAGTTCACGTTGGGTTCCCAACCGTTAGATTAATCTAACGGTTGGAATTCATGCTGCAGAGGCTGTAGAGGCCATAGGTGCTGCAGAGGATCCATTCTCAAATTTTTTACAAAGAATTTACTGATTCGGAGAAGAAGTGCTCGTCACTCGTCAGAATGAACTGGATTTCACGAATGGTACGTTTACCGTGTAGGCGTGTATCTCACCTACCTGTCCCATGTAATTTGTCACATAAACCTTGTTGATTGTTCAACATTTCGTGTCTTTTTATCTTTCAAAAAGAAAAACATTTCGTGTCTTTTTTGTATAATGTATTTTATTTTATGATTAATGATTAAAATCATTAAATTGTTCTGAAAATGTTTATATTTTCACTGCATTTTTAACTAAATTTTCATAATCTAAATTATTTTAACAGTCTTTATATTTCCTGGTAAAAAAAGTCTTTATATTTTAAGTAATTTTTAAATTTTGTTTAATTACTTTTTAATGGTCTTTGACTTCTATTAAATTGCAAATACCTATATAGAAGCTCCAATTAAATATATCCCCCACTGATAGCTCAAATGGTTATAATTTGGGGTGATATGTTCAAGGTGGGGTTCAATCTCCCCTCCCCAATCCTCCAATGAAAAAAAAAAACTTTAGTTAAATATAAAGATCTATTCAATTGCAATATCCATCAAGTAGATTTTTATAATTTATCTAAATTTTTAAATAGATTTTTATAATTGACAAAAAATAACAGAACATTGACGATAATTAATGAATAAAAAATTAATTGAAGTATTTTAAGAACATAGATATCTGGTTCAAAACTTTTAAATTATAAAAAATTAACAAATTTTAAAGAGTAAATTAACTTGTATTTATTTAACTCATATTCACCGATTGAGTTCGGAAATTAATCTCAAAATTACGTCGTAGAGATATTTGATTAGGAGCCTTGTTACGTGGTAGGGGAAAAAAAAAATCATATTAAAGCGCAATGGATTTTTTCCAACTAATGACATCAAAATTGCAACAAGGGATGTCAAAGCGGGTTGCAACAAAGTTGCACAATGATTCGGAATTGAACTTTCATGCCCCATGGATGGAGTTAGGACTTCTCCATTTTGTTTTTTTCTTTATTTTCTCTATTATTATACTTTTAAGATAAATAAATGATATAAATGTGATACATAAATAATGAAGAGTATTATTTATTGCATTTATTCACCCCAAAAACATAATAATAGTAGAAATAAAAAAAATAAATAGAAAAAATCCTAATTCCCATCAACGTGGGTGTTTTATTTGAATTTTAATTTACTAAACAACAGCCTGCCATTAAATTATGTTAGGGCTGTCTTGTGACCGATGTTGGTTGAGTGCCAGGCATGCTAACGGAAAGGGAAATCCCCTGTTGCTTTGGGTCAAATTGTAAATTCGGAAATTCTTGCATGTGTTCTTGATTTCATTTTGTCTCTCCCTGTAACCTTTCCCCACATGCTCATAAAGAATTAATCTTTGTAAAACTTTAAATCTTGAAGAGACACCTCTACAAATCTACAATTTCAAATTTTCATCATAAAAGCCAAGGTAAAGAATCGCTTTTCAATTTCAAATTTATTTTTTTGAAAAATGAAACAAAATACACCTATGATTGTCATTTTTTATGACCAACATTTTATAAACAAGGAGCCTTTAAAGTCTTGCCCAGAGTGTTGCCACTAGTCCCTACTGCACTATTGGTTGGTCAAACGGATCTTTAAAATTTGCCTTCTCACTAAGATCTTGGAATTCATCCACAAGATTTTGAAGCCTTGCAACAAACTCAATTAAGAGTGAAGCAAATGTTGCCAAGGACAAGGAGCTGGCACTTTCATATACTCTAGATTCTGCCTCATTTAGTATGGCATCTGTGTAAAAAGATAGATGAGGCCATGACACTAAGCTCTTGCTCATGGTATGTGGAAAACTTGATTCTGGCATGGAAGGATCTATTCTTATGTTAAGTTTTGAATCATCCACCGGTTCGCCGAGGGAAGCGATCGCCGACTGTTTGTTCTCACTGTCTTTAACATCAATCAAATTGTCAGATTGTTCATTTTCCTTATATTGTTGTTGTTTATGTCTTGTAGCTTCCCAGCTCTCAGAATTGACTAGCAAGAATGACTGTTTGTCAATCTTCAACTGCAATTGCTCAGCTGCCTCATGAACTTCTAACAGAATGTCACCAGTGCTCAACTTTTCCATCTTTTCCACTTTGCTTCCAAGTTGACGTAATAATTTGGCTCCTTCAACACCCACCTTCTGAAGTTCTTCAAAGAAAACCAGCCTCTTTTCAGGAGGTGCCTGTGACATTAACAATTAACAATATATACATAAGACATCCCTACAAATAAAACATTGTCTTAAATCTTAATATATATTGCGCAGTAGTTATAAGTAAATGAAGAAAAATTTCATAATCTGCCGTACATTCAAATATGTAATTGTGCACCCAAAAAATAATTGTAATTGAAGTTCCCCCTGCTCATCATATATGGTTAACGTTGTACAACCATAGAAAAAAGAGAGCAATAAGTTCATGGCAATGTTTTAAGTGTTTCGGGAGCTTACAGAGGATTGAAAGAAAGCATGATTAAGTAAACAATCATTATTGGGTAAAATAGCAATTCGATATAAAAAGTGATAACCAGGCACATATAATTGGATAAATTTAATTTACTAACAGTGTCTGTTGAACCTATTTAACTAGCGTAGTTACTGATGTTAGTTAATTAACTCAATGTTAGTTGGTTAGTTAGAGTTTCAGTTTGTTAGTTATCAGAAGTAGTTTGTACAGCCTGTAACTAACATGTAGCTATAAATAGTTTGCTACTTGTAATTGTTAGTTAGTTGAATCAGAATTATCTCAGATTGAGATTTGATCATTTCTCTCTCTCTCGAATCTCTCTGTCCTTTTCTCTGGGTTTATTCCCTTTCCTCTCTGATTCACTCATTTTCTCCATGACTTCTTCATTTGTAATATGGTATCAGAGCTCCATTTGATGGAGCAGAGCTCCATTCTGCTCCATTTGATGGAGCTCTGCTGCGCTGATCTCTGATTTCTCTTCTTCTCGTGTTTCTGGTTCTTGCTCGCGTGTTCTTGCATCGACGATTCAGATTGTTGAGGTTTTTTTTGTTGATTGAAGATGGCGGATCAGTTGGTGAATCCGGTTGCGAATCCTGTTGCGGATCCCTTCAATCCATTGTATCTGCATGCGAATGAGAGTCCAGGAGCAGTATTGGTTTCAGCACCTTTGATAGGGAAGAATTACAGTTCTTGGTCAAGAGCAATGCGTTTGTCTCTGAAATCCAAGAACAAATTGGCTTTTATTGATGGTTCTTTGCCAAAACCAGATCAGAACGATCCTTCTTTTGCTGCTTGGGATCGTTGCAACACATTTGTCCTTGCTTGGATCAATCAGGTTTTAGATCCGGAGATTGCTCAAAGTGTGGAGTGGATGAACATTGCTGCAGAAGTATGGAGTGATCTGAAGAGGCGTTTCTTCCAAGGAGATGTGTTTCGCATTGCTGAGGTTTAGGAGGAATTGTACTCCTTGAAACAAGGTGAACTGAGCATTACTGCTTTCTTCACTAAGTTGAAATCCCTATGGCAAGAATTGGACAAATTCAATCCAATTCCAAGTTGCACTTGTCAGATACAGTGCACCTGCCAGTTGGTTCCTACTGTGAGAGGCTATAGGGACAGGGACTATGTGATAAGGTTTCTGAGAGGCCTTAATGAACAATATTCTACTGTGAAATCTCAAATTATGTTGATGAATCCACTTCCTAGCATTGATACTGCTTTCTATATGCTGATTCAACAAGAAAGGGAGTTGAATACTTGTCTTGATGAACATAAGATAATTTCCAATGTGACTAATGATGCTTACAACGATAGAGGAAAAGGAAAAGGGAAAGGCTATAAAGGCCAAGGAAGTGGAAAGAATGGTGGCAAAGGATCAAAGGTTTGCACCTTCTGCAACAAGACTGGGCACACAGTCGACACATGCTATCAAAAGCATGGATATCCTCCTAATTACAGAAAGGGGAAGGTCAATTGTGCAGTGAACAGTGATGAAGATCAGGCTGATGATGATAGTGTGAGTGTGGTTTCTCACAGAAGCAACAGCAGCAGCCTCGGGTTCACACCTGACCAGCATAAGGCACTGCTTGCTTTGCTGCAGAACATGGACAAGTCCCAGTCCATTAACCAGATCACTACTGTACCTGGTCCATCCAGTGCTTCTGGTCCTTCCTATGCACAGAACTCAGGTACTGTTATGTGTAATGTTTCTAGTAATTCCAAAGTTGGAAACTGGATATTGGACACAAGTGCAACTAATCATATTTGTCATACTTTGTCTAAGTTTCATTCTTACAAAAGAATTAACCCTGTCTTGATCAAACTGCCAAATGGTTCACATGTTGTCACTCAGTTTGCTGGTACTGTGTTTTTTTCTGACCATTTGTACCTCATAGATGTCTTATATGTCCCTTCCTTTAGCTTCAATTTGATTTCAGTATCTCAGCTGATTAATTGCCTAAAGTGTGAACTCACTTTCTCACATTCTTCCTGTCACATACAGGATTCCAACTCATCAAGGATGATTGGAGCAGCTGACTTACAAAAGGGTTTATATGTTCTTAGAAATATCAGTGACATACATGTCAATTCATCTCATTTTGTCAATAATTTTTGTTCCTTTAATCCTGATGTATGGCACTTAAGGTTTGGTCATGCTTCTTTTGAAAAATTGTCTCATTTGCAACACATGTATCCTTTCATGACAATGAATAAAAATGAGTCCATTCCTTGTGATGTGTGTCATTTATCTAAACAGAAAAAATTACCTTTTCCAAACAGTCACAGTGAGTCCAAAAATCTTTTTGATCTTGTTCACATGGACATTTGGGGACCAATGTCTATACCTTCTGTTTTTGGACATAGATACTTCTTGACAGTTCTTGATGATAAGTCCAGACACACTTGGATTTTCTTTATGAAGTTGAAATCTGAGACAGGTTCCCTCATCAAAGATTTTGTTCATATGGTGGAAAACCAATTTGATTGCAGAGTGAAGTGCATAAGGTCTGACAATGGACCAGAATTTAAGCAACTCGAGTTCTATAGATCAAAAGGAATCTTGCATCAATTGTCTTGTGTTGAGACTCCACAGCAAAATGGGAAAGTGGAGAGAAAGCACCAACATATTCTAACCACTGCAAGGGCCTTAATGTTTCAGTCAAACCTTCCTAAAGTTTATTGGAGTTATGCAGTGGCCCAATCTGTTCACATAATTAACAGGTTACCAACCAGATTTCTTGAAAATCAGTCCCCATACCAGGTTCTACATGGAGAAAAGGCAAACATTGATCACTTGAAGGTGTGATGAGGATCAACCAAGAACCATGGACAATAAAGCATTACAATGCCTTCATGGACCAATGACAAGGGCACGTACCAAGAAAGCTAATGAGGCCTTGGATCAAATGGGTTTAATTGAAGCAAAATCAAGCCTAGAAGGATTGAAGCCCAAACTGATGAATTACATGATCCAACTTGAGGAATAAAGGAGATGGGCTGATTCAGTTTTATTTCTTTTTATTAAGGTTGTAATAATTCGGGCTGCACTTTGTTTTGCACATGAGCCCAATTTCTTTTTCATTTTCGTACACTATTTTGAGCTTAATTTTCAGAAGTCCGTTTAGCTTCCCTAGGGTCAGTTTTAAGAGAATTTAAGAGTCCCTAGCCATTATGATAGTTAATGGGAGTTTATTTCTTGTTTTAATGTAGTGGGAATTGATTGTTCAGCAGCCCACCTAGCCTATAAATAAGGACTCAATGTAAAGCCAAAGACAAATTGAATCTGAATGAAAATTGAGTTTTCTCTAATTGTGAGAGCTTCCCTTGTGTTCTTGGGCAAAGAACCAAATCTGATCTTATCAAGGCAACTTGTGGCGATCAAAATTTCATGACTTATCACTCACCTTCTCACCCTTTTCTTGAGTGTGGCGTCAATATCGTTCCTCTAACCTGAACTTCAAGGCGATCCTTCCTAGTTCCATACCATTTGGTATCAAAGCTTTGGCTCCTTGAATCTCAGGTGTGGTTTTTCTTTTGTTAAAACCATAAAAAAAATACTATTCTCTGTTTCGTTTTCTTTATTCTGGTTTTTCGTTCTTTTCAATTCCATCTAGCTCTTTCCTATTTGAATACTCTAGTCCATTTCATTGTCAAGATTACTTGTCTTTTGTCTTAATCCTTTGTGTCAAATTTTCTGTTTGATCTTTTTGAGTTGTTTCTTTGTTTCTCCAATTCTGTCTTTGTTGTCTTTCCATCCTTGTTATTAGAATTGTATCAGATTTCTTTTCATTTTGAGTCCTAGTCTTGTTTAAAAAAAAATTCGTACAAAAAAAAATTCAAAAAAAAAAAGGTGCTGCCAGAATTAGTATTATCTTTGAGTTATTGATTAAACAAAAAAAAAAGTGAAAAAAGAAATTCGAAAAAAAAATTCTGGACAGAATTTAAGAGTGTGGAAAAGATAGAGGAAAAGAAGATTTAAATTGTGATTGAAAGGTCTATATTTCCTCTTTGTGAAATCTGATTTCAAAGTTTGTTTTGTTCCATTTGGGTTTCCTTTTGATCCTTGTTCCTTTTGCTTTATGTCATTCTTGCTCTTGATTATACTGGTCACTTCTTGTTGTCTTGAGAAAAATCATTGATAAGGTTCTTTCTTAAGAGCTTGTAAGAGGAAGTTGAGTGGAAAAAGGCAAGAGTGCATATCACATAAAAGCCAAATAGAGTGTAAACACGAGTGAACCACAATCTTGAGTGAAACACGTAAGGGAGTGGTGAGGTCCTCTTATGAACTACAAAATTTCTGTTTTGCTCAATTTCAATTTTTGAGAAATGGAAAGAAAAGGTGATGGAAGTATTCCTACTTCTCCAAGGGCTGCGGCTATGAGGTTACAAATGGAGGCTTTAACCCAACACATGGAGAGGTTGATGCGTAGACAAACCAATGAATTTCTTGAAAGACTTGATCAAGTGGAGAGGAAAAGAGCTACACGTAGAAATTCTTCTCATGGTGAAAGTGAATATTCGGGAGAAAGGAGGCATGAATATGAGAGAGAATATGATAGAAGAAGGAAAAATCATATGAGAGGAGAAAGAGAAGACAAGCTTGAGGAAGTTAAGGAGTATGAAAAGAGGTTGAGAAAGGAAGAGAAAATGAAAAGGAGAGCTTCTAATTTTGAAAGGTATTGGGAGCATTTGAAGAAAGATTTGGAGAATAAAAAGAATGGGGGAATTCAAGAGAGGAAAGAAAAGAAAGAGAGGAGAGAAGAAAAGGGAGAAAATAAGAGTGGAGAAAAGAAGGATGAAAGTAAAGAAAAAAATGAGTTGATAGAAAAAGAAAGTGAAAAAGATTGTGTGAAAAAAAGTGTTATCAATTTTGAGGGGGTGGAAAAGAGAGAAAAGAATGAAGAGAATAAAAGTGAGGAAAAATTAGAGAGAAAAGTGGAGAGTCTTTTCATAAAAGAGAGTGAGGTGAAAAGAGCTAAGTTAGCAAAGAATTCTTATTGTTTTGATGCTAATGCTAACCTTAAAACTTCTTTGCCTCTTGGTGTTTGTTCTCTTGTGAAGGAATTTCAAGGTATGTCTTCCAAAGGCATTCCACAAGGTTTCCAATCAATGAAAAAGATTGGGCAACAAGTGGGTCTTATTCCAAGTGCTCCATTGATCACCAACATGCATAAGTCTTGTTTTTCTTCTACTTATGTTGGTTTTAATTATTCTCTTGAATTGCAAGACTCTTGTTCTATTGAAACCAAGAAACATGTTTTGAATGGAGAGCATTGTGTTCCCAATAATAGTAGCACTCTCGGTTTTGCAAGGAGCAATAAAGGTTTGCATGTGGCCTTACTTGATGGGACCATTACTACACATATTCTTATTCTACCTATTCTTGGAAATTCCTTTTTGCTTCCAAATGATGTCCCTAATATGTTTGAAAAGATTGTCATCATTCAAAAGGATTCGTCATTTGTTTGTCTTGACATGAATGACAATATCACTCAACATTATATGGAGCCTTTGCATGAGCAAAGTATTAATTCGGATCTTGTTCCAAAGTCTAAGTCTAGAAAGGTAAACTTGTTCATGAGTGTTACTTCCAAGAGGTATGACTTAGCCTTTAAAACTCCTTGTATTGGCTATGATTGTGATGAAATATTGAATGGTCAAGATGAAAATGTGTTTCCTTCACTTGTCACATTTGGAAGTTTCTATCACTTCCAATTTGATCCTGGTGGAAAGATTCACGTTATTCTTCAAATCATTGACATGCTATTCCTTGATGTAGGCTTTGATGAGAAAACAAACTCGAGGACGAGTTCTGTTAAAGAAGGAGGGTATGATGAGGATCAACCAAGAACCATGGACAATAAAGCATTACAATGCCTTCATGGACCAATGACAAGGGCACGTACCAAGAAAGCTAATGAGGCCTTGGATCAAATGGGTTTAATTGAAGCAAAATCAAGCCTAGAAGGATTGAAGCCCAAACTGATGAATTACATGATCCAACTTGAGGAATAAAGGAGATGGGCTGATTCAGTTTTATTTCTTTTTATTAAGGTTGTAATAATTCGGGCTGCACTTTGTTTTGCACATGAGCCCAATTTCTTTTTCATTTTCGTACACTATTTTGAGCTTAATTTTCAGAAGTCCGTTTAGCTTCCCTAGGGTCAGTTTTAAGAGAATTTAAGAGTCCCTAGCCATTATGATAGTTAATGGGAGTTTATTTCTTGTTTTAATGTAGTGGGAATTGATTGTTCAGCAGCCCACCTAGCCTATAAATAAGGACTCAATGTAAAGCCAAAGACAAATTGAATCTGAATGAAAATTGAGTTTTCTCTAATTGTGAGAGCTTCCCTTGTGTTCTTGGGCAAAGAACCAAATCTGATCTTATCAAGGCAACTTGTGGCGATCAAAATTTCATGACTTATCACTCACCTTCTCACCCTTTTCTTGAGTGTGGCGTCAATATCGTTCCTCTAACCTGAACTTCAAGGCGATCCTTCCTAGTTCCATACCAAGGTGTTTGGGTGTTTATGTTTTGTTAGCACTCTCAGCTCTAAAAGAAAGAAGTTTGATGCTAGAGCTAGAAGGTGTGTGTTTTTGGGGTACAAGACTGGAGTTAAAGGCTTTGTGGTCCATGATACTGCCAACAGGGAAACATTTATATCTAGAAATGTGAAGTTTTATGAGCATATATTTCCATACAACCAAAAACCCACAACACCTTCAACTCCGAATACAAACACTACATCCAGACCTTTACCACAACCACTAGATTTCCTAGACCTGCCTAATCCAAATCATCCAACACCCGACCTTCACCAAAATCCACATGAACATAGCCAATCCGACCATTCTGATACAGAATCAGAGAATCAACAAACAACAATTGAACCTGACCTGCCTGAACCAGAACCTGACATTGAACCAGAAAACTTGCATGAGCCAGAACCTGAACCCAATTCACCCGATCCTATACCACCTCCACAAGTACAACCAGAACTGAGAAGATCACATAGAACCAGAAAACTTCCCTCTCATTTGGATGACTATCACTGTTCTTTCCTTCTTAACACACAACCCACCAAACACCACATATCCCATTCCCTATCCTATAATAACTTGTCTGCATCACACAGAAATTTTTCCTTGACTCTATCCTCCCTCACAGAGCCATCATCCTATCATGATGCAGTTAAAGAAAAATGTTGGCAAGAGGTTATTAAAGCTGAATTGGATGCACTTGACAGAAATAAGACCTGGACTCTGACCACATTGCCTAAAGGAAAGACACCTATTGGCTGCAAATGGGTGTTCAAAGTTAAGCAGAAGGCTGATGGTTCAATAGAAAGACACAAAGCTCGGTTGGTAGCTAAAGGACACACTCAGACAGAAGGGATTGATTATACTGAGACATTCAGCCCAGTGGTAAAGCTTACTACAGTGAGAACTTTACTGTCAGTGGCAGCCAGTAAGCATTGGCATCTTTTCCAGCTAGATGTGAATACAGCCTTCCTGCATGGAGACCTCCATGAGGAAGTGTACATGGTGCCTCCTCTTGGTTTGCAAGTTCCTCATGCTGATATGGTTTGCAGATTGGATAAGTCGTTGTATGGGCTCAAGCAAGCTAGTAGACAGTGGAATGCAAAGTTGACTGAATTTCTGACACATTGTGGATACAACCAGTCAAAAGCTGACTATTCTCTCTTCACTAAACTTTCATCCACTGGTTTTACAGCTGTATTAGTTTATGTGGATGATTTGGTTATAGCTGGAGATGACTTAAATGAAGTGGACTCTTTAAAAGGAAGATTGGATGCAAAATTCAGCATCAAGGACTTAGGAAAGGTTAAATACTTCCTTGGATTTGAGGTTGCTAGATCTACAAAAGGGATTACTTTGTACCAAAGGAAGTATGCCCTTGACTTATTGAAAGATTCAGGTTTGTTGGGAGCTAAGCCTGCTAGTACACCTATGGACTATCATTTAAAGTTGCATAAAGAAGGTGGTGAGCCATTGCAAGATCCTTTTGTTTACAGAAAACTGGTTGGCAAGTTGTTGTACTTAACCCATACAAGACCAGATATTTGCTATGCAGTGAGCCACCTCAGCCAGTATCTTGATAAACCAACATCTGACCATCTCACTGCAGCTCATCGGGTCTTGAGATTTATAAAGAAGTCTCCTGCACAGGGTCTGTTTTTCCCTGCTGAATCTGATAACAAGTTGAAAGGCTTTTCTGACTCAGACTGGGGAGCTTGCTTGGACACCCGAAAGTCTGTAACAGGCCTGTGTTTCTTCCTTGGCTCTTCTTTGATATCTTGGAGAAGTAAGAAGCAATCTACTGTCTCAAGGTCATCTTCAGAAGCTGAGTATAGGGCTCTTGCTCAAGCTACTTGTGAGGCACAGTGGCTGCTGTATCTGCTGCATGATCTACAAGTTGAAAATGTTGCACCTGCTGTTCTTTACTGTGATAACACAGCAGCCATACACATTGCTCAAAACCCGGTTTTCCATGAGAGAACAAAGCACATTGAATTGGACTGTCACATAGTTAGAGAAAAGCTCCAAAATGGCACCATTCATCTGCTCCCAGTGACATCTCAAGCTCAATTAGCAGACATCTTCACCAAACCTTTGGCACTTGGTCCATTCACAAACATCCAGTCCAAGCTTGGAATGTTGGACATTCACCTTCCAGCTTGAGGGGGGGTGTTGAACCTATTTAACTAGCGTAGTTACTGATGTTAGTTAATTAACTCAATGTTAGTTGGTTAGTTAGAGTTTCAGTTTGTTAGTTATCAGAAGTAGTTTGTACAGCCTGTAACTAACATGTAGCTATAAATAGTTTGCTACTTGTAATTGTTAGTTAGTTGAATCAGAATTATCTCAGATTGAGATTTGATCATTTCTCTCTCTCTCGAATCTCTCTGTCCTTTTCTCTGGGTTTATTCCCTTTCCTCTCTGATTCACTCATTTTCTCCATGACTTCTTCATTTGTAATAGTGTCCAATAGAAATAGTAAACCAACGAAAAGGTCATACATGGACAAACCCGTTCCCTGGAGCATGAAAAGGGCGACCCAGTGCATGAGACTCCCACCATGTGGGGTCTAGAGAGGGCAGATGTGCGCAGCCTTACCCTCACAAGCGGAAAGGCTGTTTCCAGATTCGAACCCGTGAGCCATGACCCTCAAGTCAGCGTCAAGGCTCATAAGGGAGCATACAACAGTAACAAAAATTACAATGAAGCTTGCATCTGACACAAACCACAAAAAGAAAGGTTCTCTTCACCTGTATTTCTGAAAGGATGCATCCATGCATTGCCATGACCATGAAAGCACAATGCCTCAATGCTCCACTAAGTTTGACGTAGCTTCTCCAAGGATAATTGAACATCTTGTAAGGACCATGAGGTGGCTCCCATAATGCAAAATCTAGCTGTAAGGGTTAAAAAATAAGAGAGTAAAAATTAGACACTAGAATTGGCGTTCAAGTAAGTTATTGCAGAGGTGTGGAAAAGGAATTTGACACAATGGGGAAATAGGAATACCAAAGTCTCCTCTTGGCTTGATGATTGCACTGCTGTTCTATAACCACTGTAAAGAGGGTCATCAGAGGCTTGATAAACAAGAATTTTGGATGGGACCCTCTCATATTCAACACATTGTAGGTACCCATTTACACAACCTAAAAAGTACCACAGGAACCACCAACCTAGCAAGTCAGCATCTTGAACATACTAAATAAATGTGCAAGGAGCACAAACAACACAAATGAATCTCTTAAAATGAACCAAAACCCAACCTTCTAGAGATGCAGCAACTCCATGGAAGTTTTTTACAACCAATTTGTGAAGATCCTCCCCAGACCAGATGGGGTAAATGCAAATATTCACAGTCAAACTTATACCAGCACCAACACCAATAAGAACCAATCTGTAAAAAGCTGTGGTGAAAAACTTCATCCCGTGTCTCCCAGACACCAACACAATACAAAATGTTAACAAGAACACACGAAAGCCATATTCATACTGCTTCATCACAGGATATAGCTTCACAAAGCTTGCACAAAAACCTGCACCCCCACATCAACACAAGTCATGCATAAACGAATATATACCCACATCAACCATCAATTTACTATAAAATCTCTTCAACCTGAGAAAGAAAATGCCCAACCTGCAATAAAAATAGATACCACAATAACAAGTTCCTCAAAAGTTCCACCAACCAACAAGGATAATCGTGCAATCCCCAGGGCAAGCACTCCAGCAGAAATTGTTCCCAAAGCACGATTGAATCCTTTGTTAAGTGTTGCACCTACCCCAAAAGAAAAGAAAAGAAGTGAAACTTTTTCATCGAACAACACACTTAAAGCCAAAGTAAAAGAACCCCACATAAATAATAAATGGTTGGCTTAAATAATTTTTTGTCTCTATAATATATATCGTTTTTTTAATTCCTATAGAATTTATTTTAGCACAACCAAAAACAAAACAAAAAAATAGTTTTTATAAAATTAATATTTTATTCTTTTAGTCTGTCTAATTTAGCAGAACCAAAAAAAAAACCATGTAGTATATTATTAAGACTAAAAAGTTATTTAACCAATAATATAATATTAGAGTAATACCAATGCTGAATTCGAAAACGACGACAACAGTGAGGATTGCCCAGATAGAATACTTGCTGAGCTGTTCCTCCTCGACGTATATGAAAAGCGAAACGAGAGCCAAAGATAAGCCAACTTTCATGGCGAACACCACTTTGCGTCGATCGGAGCGACCCATCGCGTAGAGTTTGGCGGAGAACTCTCGTAAGCCGTTACGGAGGCTGGCCACGCGTTCGGAAAGCGCGTCTAGCGTGCAACGGTTGGCGGTGTCGTCATTGTCTTCAACGATGCTGTTGAGTCCGAATTCTGCGTATTCCTTCTTAGAGAGGAGCCTCTCTCTGCTCTTCTCTAGGAAACTGTGCCTGAATGACCCCACTCTCGTTCCCATTAATTAATTCTCGATCTCTAGGCTCTAGCTGCCCTTAATTTGGTTTATGTTCAGATTCAAATCGAAAATATCACAGCCTCCAATCCAATGTTCCAATTAATGAATGCACTATGATCAGAAGAATTGAATGAAGAGTTTTCTTGATCGATCTCAATCGACACCAGTTTGCATTCACCAGTGTCTCAATCAAACAAACAAACATGTAACTGAACGCAGTCAGTTTGAAGGAGAGGATGTTTTGGTGGGCAAGCGAAGAAGGAGCTCGCACAAGACCCGTCATTGTTCCGTTAAATTTTCTTTTGAATTTTTCTTCTAACCATAACTCATTTTATATGTTTTTATATTTCATATACGACATGGACATATATATTCTTATTATATTATAAGAATATAAGAAAAATGATCGAGGAACCTCTCTCTACGTTCATGACACACCTCTCATTTTATTGAGATAGGTGTGAGAAGGGTGATAGAATATCTATTTATCATTGTTCTAATTATAATTGTTTAATTTTCTAAGGGGACAGAGACCGGTAATACTATTTGTATATTTTTTTAAAATGGAGAAGAAAGAAAAACTCAACAGTCAACGTATAAAAATTTAAAAAGAGGGTATTTTTTTCTTACACCCCATAAATTAGATATTAGATATAGGAGACAACATGGAAAGAAAGACTCCATATATGCTCCTTGAACTTAAGTAATGCATGTTTCAGAGAAAACCTCTATTATTAATGTTAAGGGAAAAGTATGTTTGGAATTTATATAAATGTACGGAGATTTTGTTTTAAAGAATGCATTGATTACTTATGGAGAGTCAGGAAAACAAGACGGTTACAAAACTTGCAATAAGAAAGAAAAACCTATGCTTTATACAACCAGTGAGTAGTGACAGCAGCAGCAGAATTGAAACTGCCTTTATGGAGAAACATCAAACAGTATAATATAATCAAAATAGAAAGAGAAACAAATACATGAAGGAAAGCATTGAGACCCGATCAAGACTTGTTCCATGGGCCAAGCGTGAGTTTTTGGTATGACCGATGATGTGTTTGGTTTACCATTGTCAACAGAAAATTTATCTTCTTAAGGCATAAAACGCAAAAGAAAGAAATTGTTCCTTTTACGTTTTGTGTCTCGGGAAGATAAATGTTCTGTTGGCACTCACGTATAAAATTATGTCCTAATTAATGGGATGGAACAGTACGGTGGAGTGATTAGCAATGTGTAGGCTAAACTGTCCTCCTTTTTCACTCACATCAATCTTTGTCTCATTTGGAGCATCCATTTGAAAATTCGACACCAACTTTGCAATGACCAATCCCAATATTGGCAATGCAAGTATGATCCCAGGGCAACTCCTTCTTCCAACACCAAATGGCACAAACCTGAAATCAACTTTCCCTCCTGCAACAGCATCAGTTCCACGTTCCTCTTCCAAGAACCTCTCTGGCCTAAACTCCTCTGGATTCTCCCCCCACCATGATGGGTTGTTTGCAAGCCACCAAGCATTCACTACAACCTTTGACTCTTTAGGAATAGTATACCCTCCTAGCTTTGCTTCCTCAAGGTTCATGTGGGGTACCAAAAGAGGAATTGGGGTGTGAAGCCTGAGTGTCTCTTTCACAGTGGCTTGTAGATAAGGTAGTTGGTTTAGGTTGGACTCTGTGACTGGCTCCCCTTTAAGCACACTTGATATCTCATCACGAATCTTGGCTTGAACTGCTGGGTGATTGACTAACTCTGCTATTGCCCACTCCATGGACCATAGTGTTGTCTCTATTGCCGCAACATTGATGTTTTCTACTATGTAAATCACATTCTCTTCACTGATTTCTCCCTTCATCTGAGCATCTATGATGTGGTCCATTGCGCAGCTTATCTTATGCTTGTCCCCATTGGCAGCCATTATTTTTCTGCACAAACAAATCAAATTAAATACTCTAAGTAAGTTGCATATATAAATGGAAATTATTTAAAAGAAACTGCATAATAAATATGAAGGTTTAAATATGCGGTCCACAACTGCGATTGCGGTCACAATGTCATGTTTTTTAGAATCTCCGAAATCTCATCATGACCGCGCAATTGCAGTCAAATCAACAGCATTTGTCCGCAAGAATCACAATGTAACCACAACCGCAGTTGCAATTTAAAACTTCTTGATAAAAATACATCAAATATTTGTATTAATTAATCAGTTACCTTCTTTTGTCAACGTAGTAGTTGTTGAAAAATGCCAGCCTCCTAGTTTGCAAGTCTTTGCACTTGTTGAGGTAGCCCCTCAAGAAAGGCCTAAGCAACGGTATGAAATCTCCATAATTGTATTCAAAGCTCTGTGCCAAACGGCTTCTCTCAGAGTTGAACCTCGTGGCCTGAATGAACAAAGGGTCTTCTTGGGACTCAAATTTGGCATCAAACATCATCCTATACATGATGTTGTAAAGCATAAGCTGAAGACGCCTTCTAATAACTATCCCTTCACTTCTCACAACAACCTCGTTGGCCTTGAGGTCTTGCACAACCAAGTCCATCTCTTGTCCCCACATGTCACTGTAGTTTTGGACAACCTTGTTGGTGAAAAAGGGCAGGGTCATTATCCTACGCATCTTGCGCCAGTGATCACCGTACACGGTAAAAACCATGTCTTGGCCATTCCCAGTGAAGATGTCGAAGACAACATTTCGAGGGCGAGAACCGAATTCCACACCCTGTGAGTGAAGGACTTGGGTGGCGAGTTCTGGGTCAGAGACAACAACCAAGTTTTTTGAACCGAGTTTGAGGAGGAAGATGGGTCCATAGGTTTGTGACATGGATGCGAGAACACGGTGGTTGAGGTCATTCCCAACTTGGAGCCAGTTTCCAAATATGGGGACAGAGGTAGGGCCTGGAGGGAGAGGTGCAGAGTGCTTCTTATTCTTGCTGTTGGAGTATATGTATAGGATGAGAGAAGAGGCAACAATTGTGAGAGAGAATTGAAATGTTGGGAAAGGTATGGAAAGGTGAGAGCACAAGAGTTTTGTAATTGGAATGAGTGCTGCTGCTAGTGTAATAATTATGAGAGTGGAGGAGAGTGGTTTTTTGGCTTGGAGACCCATGTTTTGATTTGTGAGGGATGGAAAAGCTTAGCTAGGATTGAGTGGGTTATATGAGGGAATGAATTGATGAGTTTATATATATATATATAAGGAGTGAGGAGGGTCGGTGTCCCATGGTTTGTGATGAATCCATGGGCTGTAATAGTATTTTTAATGTTTCAAACCAAGGTAGGAAGGGATGGGATTAGGAGGAGGAATGTGAAAATGATGTAGTACTTTGATAGGGTGAGTAAACCATTGTTTGAAGTCAAAGGTGGAGAGTTGGTGAGCCGATAATAGATTTACATGAATGAGATGAGAGAAGCAGACATGCCTCAGCCCAGGCCCCAAGTGGGTCTATTCCATTTGGACTTGGTCAGGCCGTCGGGCCAAAACCACCCGTGGCCGGGGAAGTAAAAATAATACTAATGATTTGGTCATGCCAACTACAAAAAGTCGTTGAAAAACACGCAAGCCTGTTAATATTTATTGGAGTAAAGCAGAAGAATAATTGCTCATGAGGACTGGATTTAATGATTTATTACCCACAATCAATTACTGTCTCCATTTCATAAAAACGTTAAAAATACAATTATTTTAAGACAAAAGGAGTAATACTACAATGATGAGTTACTCGCACAATTCATATGTCGTGTCCAAACAAATATAAGGAGGAAGGCTGCGGACAGAGTGAAACCTTCAAAATAAGGTTTGACTGAAGTTTTGGTGAAAGTTTTTTGTACACTCAATTCCCAAGGTAGATAAGTTAACGCTACCAAAGGGGGTAGAATTTGGACTTTGTTATTCCATTCCATGAGGTAATGGTAGCATCGGAGAGCAAGACATCATATGCATAATATGTTGAATTTAATGTTTAGGAGGCGTTTATAACATGCACCCGAAAATAATGTACGCATCTTTTCTTTTTTAGAATAATTGTTTTACTTAATGTGTGTGGCTAAATAGGCAATACGTGTTGAACATATGGGAGAGGAGTAGGGCCGTGTAATGAGATAGAATAGAATGTAGTGGAGTATAATGACTCAAAATAGAAAAAAGTTTACTATTCTATTATTTGAAGTGAATATTTTAATAATAGCGTAAAAAAAACTTAATAGTAGTATGTCCTATTTTGCCACAATTAGAGAAGAAAAAATGTGGTAATAGATAAAAATGAGTAAAATTCATTTTTATCATATTCCATTCCATTTCAATGAATAATTATTGACTTGGAAAAGGGTACCTATTTGTCACTCGAGATTCTTACAAATGATTATCTGCATGCTAATATTCTGTTTTAATTTAATGATTCTAAGTTGGGAAATTAAGAGGAGAATGGCAATTGGTTTAACCTAGTGTTAAGTTGTTAAATTCTACAGAAATATATAATTATATATTTAACTTATTCCTAGAAATTTCAAACCAATTTCCTGGTATCTTCTGCAATCATATATCTGTGCATGAATTAAATACCAAATGGTGTCTGTTTCTATTGTCTGCCCAGAGTGCCTCCTTTTACAATATTATAATAAAAATAATCAAAAGCCGGAATGAGTGTGATATTGTTACCCCCAACTTTTTTTTTTTGGAAAAGCAAAATATTATTAAGAAGAAAGCAGCTAAACCAGAGCACAAGGTATGTCCAGATTTAGTTACATGAAGGAACATCAATGTTGTCAGTACAAAAACGACTGAGTTCCTACCGTTAATACAAAAAGCTAGTGTACAAAAGCATCACTACAGAAAAAGATATCCCAACTAAGTTGACACCCCAGACCTTATCTATCATTTGCAGCACGTTAGAACCTATGGACAACTGAAAAAAAAAAAAAAAACACCCCCGGCCTTTGAATTCTACGCCAATGAATGTCAGAGCCATTCACACTTGTGGTGGAAACCCCACCCGCGGTGTGAGAGCGAACAACCCAGTGCGAGATTACATCGAACTATCCAGATCAGTTCACAGTTGTGGCGCAATTCCCACCCCAGCCGTGAAATAGTCAGACCAAAATGCAGAGTAGATACCTTAGCAGAAACAGCTGTGAAAAAATTCACATCCCCGGTGTGATAACGTCAGACCCAAATGCAAATATATTCCAGATCCCCTCACAGCCGTGAATAAATTCCCATCCCGGACGTGACATCGTCAGACCCAAATGTGAAAATGCGGAGAGCAACCAGAGCAGTCCACAACTGTGAGAAAAGTAACACCCCCGGTATGATACCGTTAGACCCAAATGCAAATATAATCCAGAGCAGATCACAGTTGTGGAGAGATTCCCACCCCATACGTGAGATTGTCAGACCAAATGGAAAGATACATAGAAGAATCCAGAGAAGTCCACAGCTGTGAAAAATGTGACACCCCCGGTGTGAAGTCGAGAATAACAAATACGAATTTGCTGCTGCATAGGCTCATCTTATCCCCAAACAAGAGAGGGGGTTCTGCAGCCAGTTTACCAGTGGGTAGACAAAGCCCTTTGCCTTCCCATGTAGCCACGACCAGGCCCGGATCTTAACTTGTTCTGTGAATTGTGTGACTGTAGCTCTATGATTTTTAAAAATTATATCATTTCTGCTTAACCAAATGCTCCATACTGCTGCAAACCATAGGACCTGCCATAACTTCCCAATCTCCTTGTTGAATGACACCAATCCTTGAAGTTGTTACCCCCAACTGAGTAAATTAATTTTTTGGATACCCGAAATCTGAAGTAAAACATAAATATTTGGGAAATTCATGAAAGAAAAATTAATTATTCAGGCAATTACACGCTTAGCCTTTATCTCCTTGCAAAACTCTAGTCTGAAATGCACATTCAATTCACATGCTACATTACATACACTCATCCTCACTCAGTAACCATGTAGCCGTCTAGTCCTCACTGAAAATGGCCTCTTCTCCAAATCCTCAAAAGGTGAACTCTGCACCTTGGATCCCAACACTTCATTTAGTACTCCTCCTGATTCACTCTGCTTAGGTGATTGAATACTCTTCTTTTCATCATCACTCTTGTTTTCACTCTCATAAGAAACCTGTTCCTTTACAAAAGGATCAGCCTCAATTTCTGCATCAACTGATACAGTGGCTCCCTTTAAGACCTCTTCAGCTGAATTTGAACCACAAATGTCTTTTGGGTTCTCCAACTCTTCCTCATTCTTGTTAAATTTTTCCCCTTTATTTTCAGTGAGGACTATGGCCTTCACAGAATCATGTCCATCCAATACTTTTCTTGGTTGGGGGCTTGAACTGTTATGGTCATCAGGATCATGTGATTGGAATCGTGAGAGTTCCACAGCTGCTCTTGCAGCAGCAGCTGCATTTGCTGCTGACTCAAATGCTGCTTGTGCTGCATCAGCTACGTCCTTATACTTTTTCCTTCCCTTGAAGGAATCAGACAACTCATCATCATCATCATCATTTTTTCCTCTATTAGGCAAAATGTGGGGATTCTCTTCTTCCCTTATCTGAGACTTGTGCTGGTTTTGCTTTTCCATGTTTATTACTTGTTCCTGCATTGATCACAGTTCACAACAAGCTCCGTGTAAGTATTTGGTTAACAAAAGTTTGAAAGACAACAAGATTGCAATGTTCACTGCATTAGCTTTTGTACCTCATCTATGACAGAAGAAACTTCTTCAAGCTGCAGACTGATGCTGTTCTGAGAAGCAATTTCTTTTAGTACCTTCATTCTGGTTTCTAAGCTCGGCATCCTCGTTGACAGCTTTTGGATCATCTATAAATACTCAAGTAGAATAAGATCATATAAGATTATGAGAATACCCCAGGAAAAAAAAAAGTACTCAAAAGGTTCTCTGTTTTTCACACAAATTCTATACCAATCACAAGTCTACACAAGTTTCTACAGCAACAAAAAAAAAAACAAATTAGAGTGCGAAGGCTGATTAAAAAATACTGATTGCAGTTGCAGAATTAAGATGATTAGATTAGATTAAATTAAATTGATTCTCATATTGACAAATATACCTTAGGATGGACTCTACAGTTATTCCTTAACTCGATAGCACGGGAAGCGAACTCTTTCCCAAATCTAGAGGTCAGAATTGCGCGAATCTCTTGAATCTCCGGAAAATCTCCACACCTCGATGCCGCATAGAGTACTCCCGATGCTGCCTCTTTTAGTTCCTCGGGACATTCTCTATAACAACAAGCATCCAAACTCATCAATTCGAGAGAAAAAAAAAGGTCTTTCAACAAAATCACAAGCATGAAAGAAGACGATGATAAACTTAAAAAACTTGACCAACCTTTCTTGTGCAATGAGGTAGACCCTTTCAATCAAGAGGTTGCAGTATCCTTCAATCTCATCATACACATCCAACATATTCTGCTCCTTGATCACTTGCTCAACCTATAATCCAAGACAACCCAGTTTTTCAAGAGACAAGACAACATAGTACATTATATAATATGGTAATAATAATAATAACAATAATAATAAAAATAAGTCTCACTCGAAGGAGAGCTCGTTGGTGGTGACCAAGTTGGAGAAGTTGAAGAACATCAGAACGGGCTTGTTTGAGACGAGCGTGGCGCTGGATCTTGAGGACAGCGAGGCGAGAGATGGCAAGGTTAACGGTAGGCTTGAACTTCTCTGTCTTGAAGTTTCTACCCAGCAGTGCATCTAGCTTCTTACCCATATGATATATGTATGCACCTAACGTAACTTAACTGCACTGTTTGGATACTGCCTATCAAGTATCAATCAGCAAGCAAGAAGGATAAGACTTCTTAAGAGCAGAACAAAGAACCCACACTCCCACACACATCAGAAGGTAAATTATATATAATTGGTTTTTGTTATTCCATCCGTTTTCTTATGAGCGAAGACTCCATCTCTAATAGCGACACATGGTTGCGATCATCAAAACAGCCAGCCATATTATACGCGGTTGCCGTGTGAAGTGTGAAACAATGAACCTCCCAAGGAAACTAAAATGGAATGGGACTTCCTCTCATTTGCTACCTTCTCAGAAAAGTTGAGGATTATATTTTTGTTTGTATTTATATTATATTATGCATTAATGAGTGCCATAATGAGATTATATACTCAGTATTAAGTATTAACATTTCCACAATATATGCAGGTTTAGGCTTCTTCTTTTTCCAAAATAAATACTGATTTTTATATAATTTAGATTAAAGGTCTAAAAAATTAATATGAAATAAAATTTCTGTAAGGGATAAAGGAATGATTATATTTGATAAATCCAAACAGGGAAATAAACAAAGATAGAAATGGAAAGGTGATCCACCAAAATGACAATTGAACGGTGACCTCCTTTTCTTTATTCCACCTTAAAATGTAAAAACGGTGTCCTCTTGAAAGGTAAATTATAATCGCACGTTCAGTATTATTATAAATATAAACGCATACCCTGTTTATGTTATAACGATATATACACCATAAATTTGGATTTTCACCAAGGGTTAATTATATTTTGGCCTTGGTGCCTACATATACAATACATAGTTACAATTTATCATTATTTAAATTTAAATTTTTAAAAAGTACAAAAATTATATATTTAGTTTCTATTAAAAAAGTTAAATACACACCATTTTTATTGAATACCAGTGTCCAAGATTTATTTCATATTTCATTTTATATATTTCATTAGCATTTTCAACTTAGATTGGGGGGGGGGGGGGGGGGGATGGCGACAAAATTTTAGAAACCATAATTTTTTTTTTACAAAAACACACGGACTATTTCTATTAGAAATAAACCAATAAGGCACCCATACAAGTCAAGTTAGTATTTATGTATGTTACAATGTTTTTTTATAACAATATTTGTTTTTATAATTAGATATTTAAAAATAATTAACTAAATTGGTGGGTAAAATAACTATAACTATTATAAAAATATTTATTTACAAAAAAAAGAGGCCAATAATGTCAAATAACAAATATAATAACAAAAAAGGAAATATAATAGTAATAATGATAAGCGTTTTTTTTTGTTACAATAGTAATAATGATAAGCTGATAACAATAATAAAATATAACAAAAAAAGTGATAAATTTTTACAAAAAATAAAATTGTCCTATAGTTAACACGCATCTTCAGCAGAAAATAAAAAAGGGAAGGAAAACTACGTGTATCTAGTTTTCGACAACTACGTCATACTGTTTTTTTTTTCCTTTCAAATTTTGAAGCTGCGAACACTTGAACTAGACAGCTATTTTTATTGTTTGTTTTCAACGGGTCAAACCTATGTTTTTTTACTACTCATATACATTCTTGTGTTTGGGTGCTGACTGGAAGAGTAGTGGTATAACACAATTGTTCATCGGTTTTGTTGATGGCAGCACAACTACAGTATCCTGCGCCCAAAGCTTGAAGCTGTTCATTGGAGACTGGGAGGGAAGTTAACCAGCCTTTCACAGACCTAGCCGCTCAAGTATTGGGTCCATAAACACAGTTGAATTTCTTTTTATTAAACTAAACCTAATCGTTGTGCTCTTCATATCCAGAAAGATAACTAAACCAGACGCTTGTGTTTTTAGACAGTGACCTGTCGGTTTGCCCAAGGGACAAAACATCCATATTCAAGGAAACCAGGGAATGCAGATTCATAGCATGAAGAAATCTTAAAGTCCTCTGATTTCTTGGTGGAGGACATATAGCTTAGGGTGCTCACAACCGAGATGCATATGAAAGTATAGTGCAAACGAATGCTCTTAGAGTAGAAATTTAAAAATAAAAAGATAAATAAAATTATTAAAAGAAGTATGTCATTCAATGCATTGGTAACATTAAATACTACACTTTTCAATAAATAAAAAATACTCATGATTTCTTAGCCAGGGCACTTCTTAAAATTAGAGTGAAAATAAGGCTCTTACTAGTAAAGGTTAAGGCTTTCTCATTAAGCTCTTGCTCTAGACTGGACAGGCAGAGTAGCATAGTGCATAGCAAGTAGCAACATTATAGCTAGTAGATTGACGAAGATGCTAAGTTCGACCAGAGATCTTTGCCCACCTCAGAATTGGCTTACCTCAGGTCTTCTGCCTAATCGTAATAAACATCCCTCCACCAGCACCCCAATCCCAAAAAAATAACCCACAAAAAAAAAAAGAAATGAAGTTTAGCTCGACATACCTCCTGGTGTTCCCAAAAGCATGAATATTTCCCCAACCATTCGTATCGGCGCACAACGAATGGCACCTCCAGTAAAGAACGGCCAAAATAGTTTCCATGTTTTCCATGAGTTACTGAGCCATCCCATCAATACAGAGAGTTGGGATGTGTGAAATGATATACTTCATATTGTGTTAAATATTCATTATAATTATAAAGGGGTGGGGGGGGGGGGGGATAACAACTTGGGGACGATTCCACTCTAATTTCCTTCAAAATGGTTCAGTGAAATAGTCACACTCCCAGTGCTCTATTCAGGGATTTCCCTCACAATATCCACCATCAGTTACATGGCGGCTTCTAGGGTGAGCCTGAGCCACCTTAGCAATTCGCTCGCCATGCATTGCATATTTTAACCGTTACATCTTTATATTATTTTATGTTGAAAAATGGATGGTTCAGATGAGCTGAGTAATTTGAGAACACATATAACTTGCTCCACAGAATTCCTCCCCACCCCAACGTCATCACTCTCCTCTTGCCCCCATCTCCTCTATCCTCTTCGTCTCTCTCCTCTCTCATGTCCAAGAAGTTGCAGAGCAAGAATACATCCTCAAAAGCTGTTCCATTAGAACAAGAAACTCACCCTAAAAATAAATAACCAAAGATACAAACAAAATCCCCAACAAAAAAAACAAGAGAAACTCACCCAGTTCTATTTTTGTTGGTCGAACTCACCCAGTTTTCAAATTGAATCAAAGATACAAAGTTTTTGAGCAATTAATTCAGCCCAATTCAATTTTGATACTTGATACATAAAAAATACCCCAATTCCAACAAAAACTATTGGAGACCCACGAGATACATCAAACAAAACTGAATCCAGAAAATGAGGGAGTAAGGGACAAACTTTCAAACCCCAAAGTAAAATTTACAACCCCAACAAAGATTCAACAAGACCCAGTTGGGCAAATCAATGACTGGGTGAAAACCAAATCTTCGGCAGCAAAACAAGCAACGAATCCAGCAATTCTGGAGAGAAGGAAACGAAAGAAACAGAAGGAAAGAAGAGGGCAGAGGGAAGAAGAAGAAGAAGCAGAGGAGAAACAATGGCTGCCGTGGAGAGGAGAGAGAATGCAAAGAGGAAAGTGAGAGAATGATTAGGTGCATGCGTATCCACCATAATCTTTTTTTTTTACATCTCCCACGGGTCGCTCACCCTAGCGTGAGCCTTAATACATATATGATCTTTCACTCACCCAATCCTACAAAAATTCACGATCCTTAGTAGGATCCCAAATTTAACTTGTTAGATTTAAACACGACAGCCGCGACTCTACTAGTCTAAAAATGCAAGGAAATATCACAATTAAAACAAGAACCTAGAACCTTATTGCTAAATAAAAGAATAATTCCAAATCCCCCTATCTTTTATTCCTACAAATCCTCTTAATTACTTAATTGAGAAAAAAATAAATGTTTTTTTATATTTTTAAGATATTAAATGCATTCACTTTTTCATTTAATACTTACTTTAAATGTTTTTTATGTAAGAGAATTTGTAGGAAGTTATAGCATTACTCTAAATAAAAACTTCCGAAAATGAACAAGTTTTCATAAGCGCAGTAATAAAACAGACGGACAAGCATGAGTAAGATTTCAGATTTCAGTTCACCGAGGTCAGGTTACAACTCACAACACAACTTAAATTTCCAACACCGAGATCTGTGGGGAAGTCATTTACACAAAAACATAGGTAGAGCAGGTGGTGATAAAAGGACATGTAATTTTCAGAAGTAGACACGGGATTTAAGTAACTGAGCGCTTAAATAAACTCATTTCAGCATTATCTCTTTTCACATCCATTTATCTATTTCAGCAAAATGCTAACCCTACCTAACGTAACAATCTTGCAGCATTTCTTTCCTACTAAATTGGCACTCTGGGGATGCACATTAATGACTTTCAACTATAAACATTTCAAATGATTTATAAAGTAAAAGATTAATTTCTTCTAGGCATACTTCGCAAAAACGCTTTGCTTCATTGTTGAAAATCATAATTTAAGCTACACAACATTACACGGCAGAAGAGATATACAAAGAGATCAGGATTCAGGATATTGAGCAGCGATGTATATCAAGCAAAAAAAGAAAGCTCTATATTGAGAATCTAAGGTAGAAGCTAGTCACACCCACATCCAAGGATAAATGTCATTCAAAAAGATTTCATTCAAGTTCACAACCAGGGCATATTTATCCAAAAAAAAAAATTAGAAAGTTCCAAGGCTAACCATTAATATATTTAAAAATTTAAAGATATTTTATTTCTCAACTAGTCACCCTCCGCCAGCGGCCTATTTACAAGTCCCTTGTACCCTGACGGGCAACCATCATCTCCCCCCTAAATATCTAAATATCCACACACACAAAAACACACGACTTGAACCCGTGATTCATGGAACCAGCCTTTTGTAGAAATGCAAAGTAAGACTGTACAATAGATCCACAACGTATAGCAGGAGCTTTGTAGCACCGGGTTTTACCACACAAAGGAGAGTGAGAGTGTATGTTCCATTGCTTCAAAAAATGAATTTTACTCAAAAATAAAACCCTACTCTATTCTGTAAAATAAATAGAACAGGAAAATGACATGCTCATCATCGTTGTCAAGAAAAAAGTATGACTGACCAAAGATCAAGTTTTTAATATTGGGGGTTTACGGCAACACAAAACTGAAAATGCTGCCCCAAACACCACCTACATTCATTATCAGAAACACTGCAGGAAACTCTTAATGTACTTGCACATCAACATCCAAAAACAGAAATGACAACTAGGAATGATCACATGAAACTGAATGCATGAACCATCAGTGTCATTAATGCCGAGTTACTGACAAAGATGAGAAAGGAATTGAACTTCAATATACTTACAAAATTGCAGGACCAAGATACAGTACCTAAAAAGATAAAAAGGGAATCAAAACCATCAAAATTTCGTCAAATAAAAGCAGCACTAATTTTAACCCATTCCACAAGCCTAACAAAATAAAATAAAAAATTTGAATTGAATTGCTCACCGAGATATGAATGTGCTTCTAGAACTCAGCCAAACACATCCGGTGGAAGTGCCTCCAGAATGACCCGCCATGGATAAAATGCATGCAACATTATTTCATTAGGATATAAAAAGACAAATTTAAGAAAATAAATGTTAACAAAAAAATACAAGACATCAGACGGAAAGAGATGCTCAAGTACAATTAAATAAAATTTATATGCCTAAATCAAGCCATGACTTAAAGGAACAAGTCAAAAAAAGACACCACTTGGTAATTCTTCCACTTTTATTGAACTACTTTAAAGGCCGTGGCAATTAGGCATTTGCCTAGTGGCACCTGCACCTGGATGATGATGCAGGTTTCATCCTAACAACTCTCCTTAACTCATGTACCTAGCTAAAAAACTAAAACAATTGATGAGCTCACATGTTCTCGGACAACACCAACAACCATTGACTTTCCTCATGATTCAAAAAAGAGCCTTCAGCCTCATCCTAATACATTCTCATCATATGCAGTAGCTATATTCTAGGCATTGATAATAAATTTTAATGTAAATCATAATTCAGTCCAGGATGGTGAATTTAATCTCCTAATGAACAAACCAAGGTACCTTCTCCTGGGTTCCTTTTATGCATCTAAGCATGGGAGGGATGCCTCAAACCCGTGATATGTCTCCTGAATGAGAAATTAAATTAGAATCTCCAGAACTCAGGGAAGTTGAAAACAAATATGAATTGGCAGAAATAGTGAAAACTAAGGAGGATCTGAACATAATTAATGCAAGTAGAAGTAGAAATATAGAAGAGAAAAAGAGCAGGGAAAGAATTAACCAGTTTATCTTCTGCAAAGAAATATGGAACTAAACTTCTCATAATAAAATTTTTGCAAGAGCAATGTTTCAAGTACAAATACAGCTACACAAAGAGAAACTGCCATCGGCAAGTTGTCTTACAATAGAAACAGTACATTCCACTGAGAACCGCCAGTTAAGTGTAGGCCTGTAGGGACATCACACTTTTTCACTTCAACAGGCTGACAACCATGATGAACACTCCTTGGGCCGTACAGAGAAGATAAATAGTGCCAAATGATTAGAACCTTAATATCAATTGGATCATTATGTACAAATATCAGCGAATATCATTTTGGGAGTCAAATTCAGCAACATTGTTCACTTGCCAGTGATGAATGGGTGATTCAACGCTTGTGAGACTGTCAACCTCTTGTCTGGATCCAAGACAAAAACTTTATCAAGAAGATCCTTAAAGTTGGCTAACATTTTTGGATCCTCCCCAGGAGAGCCAGTGATGATTGTTCCAATATCTTTCGGCTTTATGTTGAGAATCATCCGCCTTATGGCCTATAGAATAATATTACAACCATTATTCAGACTCAAAAACATCCATTCGTTCTAACATTGACAACAGAATTCTTCAAAATACAATCTTATGTCTAGCTCACCTTCTTTGTAACAGGATCCTCCTCTGTGGCGAGGAAATTCAGGTCCTGGTCAAAATGTTGTTCAGTAAATGCTCCCTGCACGGAATAAATACAAAATAATTAGTAATTAGTTAGATACAATTACAAACACAAAAATTCATTCATCCCACAAATTCAATTGACGGTACAGACAATGTAAAATGATTAATTTAGAAACTAAAGTTGCAACAGATACATAAAAAAAATGACACAGGAAAAAAGCAAACTTCGTATTGAGTATTAAAATAATTCATAACACTCAAATAGTAATAGTACTGATAAACAATTAAAACAGTAAATGTTTACCTTCCTAAGCATCTTCTTTGGAAACGGGCCCTTCAACTCCATGTGAAGCCGCAGCATGTCATTGTTTGTAAGCCCCGGAAAAAGAACCTTCCCAGTATACACTTCATACAAACAACAGCCTACAGACCAAATATCCAATGGATGATCATACTGCAAGCCAAGTACTGCATAGAAACATTCAAAAGCCCAAGAGACAACCATAAGATATAAAGAAAGAAAAAAGTGGTTGGGAGTAATGCAATCATAAGTATAATGAATGGAACTTACTTATTTCAGGGGCACGATAAAAGCGGCTCACAAGATATGGAGTTACTTCATTTTTACCAGCAAACATGGCATTACCAAAGTCACAAAGCTTCAAAACATTTTTAGCCTCGTTCACCTAGTCAAAAGAGGAAATTGAAGGAAAAATAGAAGTTAGATAATGTATATTTCTTCATGAGAATAAACAAACTCTGAAAAAGAAACAATCTAAATACAACAGTATTTTAGGCATACCAACATATTATCAGGCTTTATATCACAATGAAGAACACCACAGTTCCGGAGATGCTTCAGTGCAATAAAAAGCTGTTTTGCATATGCTCTCACAGCAGTTAGCCTAAGGCCAATATTGCGACCAAACTTCTTTAAAACCTCACGTAGATTCATATTAAGAGATTCAAAAACTAAACAAAGATGATTTCTGTACTTAAAGCTTGAAAGGAAACGAACACAGTGACGTTTATCATCTGGATCTGCACCTACTAATTTCTTTAATATAACCAATTCATCCAAACCAGCCTTGTACCTATGCCACATCAGAGATATAACAATGAGTCAGAGACACAACCCAAAAGCAAGTTTAATGAGGATACCCAGGAAACAAACACTACTTACATGGTGTCATTATTACGAATAATTTTTATTGCTACTTCATCTGGCTCACCATTACCAGTTTTTAGATTCTTTGCACGTACAACTGTTGAAAAGACACCCCTCCCATGTGCAGCAGTGACTTCATACCGGCCATCAAGTATTTCACCAAAACGATAACCTGCATAGCAATATCACAACATAACACCATGAACAGGAAAACATATATTACCCAGAGATATTACACGTAATAATTGACAAACAATTCCAATAGAATCTGATTTCTCCAATGATTTTCCACATCATATTGACATGTTTTTCTAGCAAATCCACTGGAAATGCCTCAGAAAGTTACTAAACATTTGTAAAAGAAATGGTTGTCAGATCAGTAAACTTATGACCTATAACTTTGAGAATTAAAGATTACCATTTCAGTGACAACTAAAAAAATGCTTGTTAAGGGTATTTAAATTAGAAGAAAAAAATATGAATTTATGTTTTCAAATGTTCCTTCCAAAAATATAAAAAGTAATCTGTAACAATTTTATGGAAAATCCATGCCATCACATTTAAAAAGACATGTATAAACACACACAATTCAACAATCACCACCCGATAAAAAAAGTTACTTAAGTGTTTCTGACCAAGAAAAAAGGCAACTCAACAATCAAAAGAGAATGATCAAAACAGCTAGCTAAAATCAAACGAATTACTTACTGTAATACCCCTCTGCATCGTCCCAATTGTCATGTAGGCCGACCCTCTCAATCAGTAAACCATCTCCTTTTCCCTGAAAAGAAGGTAGAAATCTTAATATAACAAGAAAATATAGCACCAAATAGAAGAAAAAAATGATTGGTTTAATAACTCAAGTCAAGCATTAAAAAATGCTGAATAATAGAAGCAAATAACTATAATAAGGTTCGTTACGTCAGATGAGGACCCAGCAGGAAAAGTCACCTATTTTAAGGGCTACTTAGCTTGGAGGAGAAAGGCTGTAAGAATTACACTAAAGCATATGTGCAGATAAGGCACAGAGAAAGGGAAAACTAAAATGGTGAAAAGGACACAAAAGACAGGCTTCCTAGATTCTAACCAAGAAGTATGATTCACACAATAACATGACTTACTACACAGTCTGAATCTTATAAAATTGAGGGAACAAAAATAGCTGCCGCTATTCAAAATCTGAGTAGTTTAACCAAACACTTACCGATTTCCGAACTCCAGTTGGTGTCTCACCAAATATATCATCACAAAAAATGTCAGCTGACCTCTCACTCTGCAAGTGTTATGAATGAGCTTCAAATCCTACTAATTAATACCATTTTCAAAATATAAGCTAATTCAAGGACAAACCTTTGGAGTACCCTCTCCCAGGCCCCCAGCACCAGATGCCTTCTCTGAGCCAACGTTCGCATTTTCTGGAGGAGACTTCCCAACAGCAAATGACGGTCCCACATCATCAACATCATCATTCTTACCATCAATTGCTTCAGAAATGCCAGTAGGAATGTCCGCATCCTTGTCTAATAATAGTGCATTACAAAGTTACAAAAAGACAAAATAAGAGAATAATAAGGGCAAAAATAGGAACAATTATAAACACCTTAACATGTATGCAATTTCATCCAATTCCCAATTTTTAATTGGCATCAAAATTCAGTGTCATGATGACAATAATTTTGTCTATTATTACATCATGTGTTTTCACTTTCCAATGGTATACTTCAGGTTTGAGGCCCAAATATAGAATATGAAATATCATATGTTTCTCTCATTATTATGCTTAATTTCTATGTAAAACAAGAGAAGTTATATGCAAACACAAGAAAAATTTGGAAAATGAACTTCAAGAGAAACCAAACACAATGAAAGGGACAAAAGGTAATAATAGAAGTATAATTTCAAAGGTATAATTTGCACTAAATAACAAATAGAAAAAGGATAAAATTAAAGACTCAAATACCAAACCTCACTAGGTCCAGCTCAATTTAAAATGTATAAATAGAACGCTCACACCAAACTTTTATACTATTTTTTGGATAAAAACTTCTATACTCTTAGCATGCACCAAAACATACTTATCAATAGCAGTACAGAAAATATTATACTAGCACAATCTAACATGTGAAAGGCTTTGGAAGAGGAAATGTTAGATGGCTCTAATAGCAGAGATCATAATTTAGGCGTCACCTATGGGGTCAAAAATGTTACAAGCCACATATGCAGTTTCAAGGAAACTGTGTTACAAGGCACATGCTTTAGCATTATAGTTTTTTTCTTTTTACAAAAAACGCTTTCTTGATATATGATCTAAAATATGGAGTAATCATTTGAAAATCAAAATTGTGAGTTTGCGAAAAGTAGGTTATAGATAAAGGCAACCATTAGGCAGCAAGATAAATACAGGAATTAATGAATTATAACTTGTAACCAAAAGTGTTGAAAGTTGGTAACTATTACTATCAGCCTATCACTCAGATCTATTAAAGAAGGGGATGATAATACCTTTTCCTTCGTTTCCAGCCGCTTGTTCTATTTGCTGATTCTGCTTCTTGTATTTCTCCATTATTGCTTCCCTTCTCCTTCTACTCTCCTCTTTGATCCTGTTGAGATCTTCCTCTTCTTGTTCAGGTAATTGCAATGTATCCTCATCTAAGTCATCTTGTTCAACCTCACTGCTGCAATCAGTAAGCATCAAAATCAAATCAAATAAAAATAAGTATGATATTCCAGAAAGAATTTTACAGGGTACAATAAAAAGAAATGTATTGAAAAAACTCATACTGGTAAGGAAAATTTATAATAACTGAAATACCTTTTTAGTTTCCTTTCATCCTCTTCCATGGTCCTAGAGTTATAAACTTCTACAGAATGATCATAGTTTCTTTTTCTATCTGCATGGTATTCATTTTCTTCATGTCTTGAATGTCTTCTATATCTATCTCCACTGTCATTACCATCCTCACGACGCAAATGCTTATCCTTACCATTCACGGCGTCTTTATCTTTGTGCCTATATCTATCATCTCGCCTTTCCCTCTCCTTAATGTTATCCCTTTCCCTATTCCTATAGCCCCATTCACTCTCCCGGTCTCTATCTCTCTCGCCACCCCTTGTTCTGTCCCTGCTCCTATCTCTTTCCTTTTCCCTTCTTCTATCCCTCTCATACACTGTCTCCCAGCTCCTATCTCTTTCCTTTTCTCTTCTCCTATCCCTGCCTTCTTCCCTTTCCCTGCTTATGTCTTTTTCCACATCCCTTCTATACCTCTCACGGCTCCTTTCATGTTCTTTTTCCCTTCTACGCACCCAATCAACCTCCTTATTCCTGCTTATTTCCTCTAGTTTCTTTTCCCTATGCAAGTCTCTATCCACATCTCTGTCCCTACTCATATCCCTATCCCTATCCCGGGCCTCCCGACTGTGATATCTGGTGCTGTGTTCCCTTCTATCATCTTCCACCAAATCTATACTGCCACGATGATGCTCCCTTCTGAGGGACCCTTGTTCCTTGGAGTGCCTTCTCTTGGAATGAGCATATTCGTCTACTATACTACGAGAACGAGACCTGTCCCTAGGATGACCAGCTGATCTTGATCGACTTCTGAATATATCATGAGAAGGAGAATTTCCTGACATTCTATTTGTTTCTCCTCCACTTTCAGAGGACGAATTCCCATGGTAATTTACTTCCCTTCTATTAGCCTCCACTGCTTCATCATCAAAGTCACCTTTTAGTTTCTCATTTCCTTTAAAATGTCGAAGGTCCCCATTTTGCCAATTATCCACTCTGGATGATTTAGGATCCAAATGGCCATTTCCCCAACCATCTGCACTAGCTCGAACACCCCTCCCCTCTTGAGTCTCGGTTTTTGAGTGGTTTGGAGAACCATCATCTCCACAACCAGTGTGGCTGCTCTGATGCCATTTCCCATCTTCTGCATCCAATGCAGGACTAATAAATTTATCATGGCTAAAGTCCTCACTTTCAGTTTTCGAACTTTTAGCGGGAATTCCCTGCCCAGCACAAAGAAGTAATTGAGTGCAAATGATGTATGTTAAAATACCCAAGGTAATGCTAAATAAAGTAAACAAAGCGTTTAAATCAATCCATAGTCAAAAATAAATTTACAAAACACATAACCAGCTCTTACAAATTAACTGTAAGCCACCAGTCTTCACTGAAACGCCTAGAGAGACTTCTTTTGCAATTCACTCATGTCGTGTTCATGTAGTGCAACCGGGTTCTTACATATCTATGAAACACTGACAGGGTACTCTACCAAGCTCTCACGAATGAAAAAATTCATTATACAATCCCAAAACAAAAAATCGCAGTGTTCTGTTTGGTCACCGAGAGGAAGTGAGATACACTGAAACACCTAATACACTACGAGATAGATAAAAAAAGAATTTGCAACCAAAACAACACAATTACGAAAGCAAAAACAACTTTGAAATCTATTTCAATGGCCTCAGCTTTCTCAGCAACCAAACAGATGTCACGTGTAGCAATACACAAAAAATTAAGAACAAACAAATAAATAAACCAATCCGACCGTAACATACCGGATTTTTCTTATCAGATCGAAGATCTCGAGCTCCTGTCACCTCGATTTCGCCAGGTTCGACATCGGATTCACTTTGCTTTTTTCCAACCTCACCGTCGATAGGCTCGTCTTCGAGAATCTCTCCCTCCTCCACATCATCATCAGGGAGATGGTTGCGCGGAGCATGATTGGGAGGGAGAGTCGGGGAAGGAGCAGCGGCGACTGTTTCGCCGTCGAATTCAATCTCTTCATCGCGCTTTTTGCTCCCGTGGCGGTGGCGGTGGCGGTGGCTATGGTGGTGGCGGTGCTTGTGGCGCTTCGAGGATTTTTCTAGGTCCTCTGGAGAGGATGATCGGCGATGCTTGCGACGAGAGTCGTGAGCATCGGTGGCCATGATCGGAAATTGAATTAGGGTTAGGGTTAGGGTTTGCGAGTTTTCTGCTTGAAGATGAAGCCACTACGGAAGAAGAGGCGAACGGTTGAGGCACGCGCAGAGGTTCTGTATTGGATCAGATTTTCAGAACTTGACCTACAATAACAATATTCCCACGTGCCTTACAAACGTGTCAAAATCAGGAACGGTGTGTTTTGAGTATTTTATCTCGGTTGGACTAAAAAAAATATGTTTACCGTACGACGGTTTGTATAATGATATTATTTAAACACTTATGATATCATAAGTGTTTATATATAAGTTATTTTTATAATTAAAGAGAAAAAATAATTGAACCAATTTCATATAAATAAATTATAAGTTATTTTGATAAATTATTTTAAATAATTTATAAAAATAAGTCTAAATTAAATAATTTATGAATTAGTTATAGATTATTTTCATAAATTTTCTCAAATACTGCTACAAGTATTAATGTTACAAGTATTAATGTTAATAGATAAGTTTTAGTATGTCAATTTAATCAAAAATTCTGAAGAAATCTTTTGATATATTACACTATTATCGTCCAAGAGAAACTTAAATTACAATTCAAAATCTACACTCATTTCTCTTGATTGATACGTGAAATATATATTATACTTTAATATATTCTAGTATAAATAGATATTTTAATGATAGTGAACAATTTATAACTTTCAAAGTCATTAGTAATTAATTTTGAATAGGATGTTATTAATTTTAAGATTTTGAAAAATAAAATAAAGTTTTAAATACTCATTTTGTCAATCTTGAAAACTTTACTAAAAATCTTTCTTTTATAGAAGTATTGACGTGGCCGTAGAATATTGATATAATGTGCTTATATGGATTTAGAATGCAGACATATGTGAATACAAGTGGAGCTAATATAGCTTTAGAAATTAGAGGCTTTAGAAAACGTAAAAAAAATATTAAATATAATACTTGAATCAATGACAACATGAATGGAAAGAGGCATTAGAGCCACTGGACCACATAATTCATTTAAGTATGTGAAATGCTTCTATATGTAGAGTTCTTCATGGAGTTTTGGAGAAAGCAATTATTTTCTTTCCCTTTTCCTTCCATCTTAGTCTATATTTTATTTTCATTCTAGTTTTTCTTTAAATTCTCATCCTAAATCTGAACTAAGTGAAATATGCGTAAAATTAAATTGGATCAGATGTCAAAAGTTGTTTAAGAAAACACTCTGAAACTATTTAAAATGGGAACCGTTACGCCATGCCATCAGGTGACATCTGGGCTGGTGATTCTAAAAGGAATTACTACTCTAGGCTTCACATCTACCGTAATTTGTTCTCATATTAATTAATTGGTAACCAGGCTGAAATTGATGTATTCATCCTTTTTGTTTTACTGACTTGCTAAAAATATCTAAAAGAAAGAGTTTAGATCCCATGCAACGTAATGTAATAGTCCAACACAATGCTCAGGCTTGGGGACATTAGGCATCGGGTCGACATCTTAACGAGGAACAATGGTTTGACAATTGACAGTCTAGTTAGAGCACTAATCTTGACAATTCATTCATTATTATAATTATATATTCAGGTTAATCACTCACATGAAAATACACTCTCGCCTTTCCTTAACTTTTATCTTCAATATTTTTTGCATCAAACAAAGCACGACAGTAATGTTGAGTCCCATGATCACGCAACAACAATGCATATTTTTTGTTGTATAGAAAAAGCAACTACATTAAAATCTATATACTCCCACAAAAATTTCATGTTTTAGTACTGACAGAACCAATGATTGATTTTATTTTGGATATAAGCAAAAAAAAAAAGCATGGAAAAAGGAAATGGTGGGGTTTGAGAACCCGAGTGTTGATGGATCAGCTGACAATTTTACTCCCATGTCATCTAAAACAAAAAAACAAAAAATTCTCTTCATTTTAAAATTTGATTGTGATTGGACTAAGCCAATTAAGAGGATCAAGTTGTTTAATTATCAGTCATTAGTCTTCCCATCCTCGCCTTAATTAACCTTAAGGCTTAATTCACACCGAGAGCATCATTAATTACAAGAGGAAGAAGCATCTCTTGATGCCCACGATTTGCATCATGCCATTACCTAAAGCAACACTGAAAAACTGAAGCATATCACTTTCTTACTTTCAAAGTCTGATAAAAGCATCCTTCAGGGAAGGAATCTCAATGCATAAAAAAACACAGAGTATTGAGTAGGAACACGATATGGGTTATTCTCAATAAAGCCGATTTGCGACCTAATTAAGTGGATAGACAAGTTGATTCAATCACAAATTTCAATAAAATACCTTGGCCTCTCTTTGGGAATGCCCGTGTTCATAAAGCAATTATACAAAACGAATTCAATCATGATTACAAAGACTTTGTGCTGTACATTGTCAAATCAGTCTACCGAATCTTATGCACATGTGGTTTCTTTCTTTACTAAGTTGTAGTTAGCCACGGGAAGAGCGAAATATCCGTTTGATTATGGCAACTTTAGGGGGTGGAGTAATTTGCTGTGGGATTACTTTACCAACAGTTGATATTGTTGTTGATATTCTAAAAGTAAGTATCACCTTCTTTTCCAACACATCCACCTCAATGGACTCAGTCTCCGCTGAAGAATTGGAAAGATGTGGGTATATATCAGAGAGCTAACAAGAGAAAATAACACAATTGCATCACAAAATTCATCAAATAAAAGGCATCACTAATTAATCGGTGTAAATTGGTTCTATTAACACCAAAAACTAACAGGGTTAAGAAGCCACCACAAGAATGTAAAAAAAAACCAGGGGAAGGTAAAGAAAGATGAAAAAAACAGAAGATTTAACAGTAAATAACAATAATTACAGGGTAAATAACAGTAAATAAAGTTATAAATTAATTAACACTGCTCCCATGTTCCCCGGACTTCCAGCCAAAAGCACATGCGACGCAATTCCAAAGTGGCAACAAAAACAGTAAGGACCACTGTTGTTTTCCTCTCTCTGTCTTCTCTAACCTCTTCTTGCGAAGCAAATAGGGGAGAGGGTATTGATCGAGATTGTAAGATAAGATTTTTCCAACAGAGCATCAAACCCAATCAACAATTTCACAATCATGCGCAACATATTTAGCCACACATATATATATCTCCTTAATTTGACAACAAATCTCAAGGGGTAGTTTTTTACATGAAGATTAATTAAGGCACTGTAATAACAAACACGCTTACCATTCATTTTATCAATAATGTCAGCAACCCTCTTCTGGCACTTCTCACATTGCATATCCGCAGAAAGAACAACCTCCTGCACCTGTTCCTCAGCAAAAGAACAACACCATCAAGCAGCACATTATAGAAATTCATGGTCAATTCCAAGCTCAAATGGAGCAAAAAAGGGTGCATGTGCATACCAGTGGCAGGGACAAAGATTCCAAAGATGCCAGAGTACTAGTCCCAGAAAGAGGAAAGCTCTTTGAGATTTTTATACCACCTTTCTGCACCTCCTTTTCAGAACCATCTTCAAAAGCCATTACCTGTATTTAGCTGCAGAGAGAGGAATGTGCAAAAAATGATCTAAGAAAAGCCCCTTCTACTCTGATAGAGCAATTTCATCTCTTGGGGGTCTTCAGTTTTTGGTGGGTCAGAAAGAAAGTACGACACAATAGCATAGAAAGTGAAAAATGAAAATGTTTTTTTTTTTAATGCTTATGCTAACAGAGATTGGTTTTTTTATTCACTAGCCAGGCCCCACATAGTGACATAGTGCTTGGTTGTTTTTTTTCTACGTGTGAATTATTCCTCCAAGGTTGCTTACTATACCGGGCACTAAATTAAATTGAATGGAACAAACTACATTGATGGTGCTAATGGTGTTGGCACAGCTTCAAGACAAGCAAGCCAAGCTGGCTGAGAGCATATGTCAAAGTTGTGTAGCGTGCGTATAGTGGTGGGTGTGGCTTAAGCCAATTGGGAGAGTGAAGCCGAAGACTATAGAAGGGGAATGCAGGCTGCGTAGATTCGAGTTATTTATTATTTAATAAAGAAGATAACATGGTTATTTTTTATTATTATTATTATCCAAAGGATTATTACTAGTAATGACTAGCATTGGATCCACTACCGTAGGTCCTCGCGTGTATAATTAAAGTCAAACAAATTGGCTCCAGCAATGGTAGTGGTCCATTCTAGGGCCAGCATCATATGCATTGAAATTCTAGTATTCTACTTTCGATGATATATATGGTCGAGTAGTCTACGCGATCAAGCTTAACACGCCAAAACAGTGGCACTCTCTTGTTGGTGTATTTTTGAGTAATTAGACTGGCGTCTCCCTTGGACTGACAATCCGGTCATATTGTGGGAAAAAAATTATTGCAGAAGACTAATTGAAGCAAATTTAAACTATTCTTATTTGGGTTATTTAGACTTGATTAAATTTAGTATTGCCATGTTTTAATTAGACTTGATTAAACTATTCTACATTTACGTTTTCTTAACGCACCACACGACTTTTTCTCCACCAGACATCTTTACTTCTATTATTTTTATATACTTCTTATTCTGAAATACTATTATATAAAATTTGTCAATATCATATTTTTTTTGTCTTTAATGTCAACTTTTTGTAACTATCAATTTTGAGTTTATAATTTAAAATTTTTATATCTTATATTTAATTAACAGGTACAAATGACGATGTCTTGATTCATAGAAATCATTTTCATAATTTTTAAGTTTTTTACTCATGAATATTAAATTAAAAAAAATAGGTTAGTAACATTCATTTCGGATTGGTAAATGTTAACTACTATTGTTTGGGCATGTTTAGTTTGAAATTGTAAACAATTACCTAAAAAAACTCTATAATTACTTTGTGTTCCAATGTATTTTTACAAATTTTCAAGTTTCTGATGAAAAAGAATATTTTTATTGAGCAGTATAGAATACTTGGTAATGGACTTCCATGAAAGGAGGGGGTAAATAGCAAACAAACAAAAAACGTCTCGCTAGCCAGTGTTATCCGCATTTGCAAATCAAACGCATACTGTAGTTATTCCCAGAAATTTCAAAAATGTTTCACAGGAATTTCAAATGTTAACCAAACTTTTTTTTTATAAATTAACTTGGAAGAATATTCCAGTCAGAAATGCATTTAGATAATTTAAAATAAACACATCCATTGATGAGGAGTGAGTATACAGAAATACAAAATGACATGTCACCTCAAACTGGGATTACTAAAGCATGCCTTCTGCCATCCTTTTAGAGGTGAGAAAGTGAGAAACCAATTTGATATTCCGGTAATAATGCACTGAATAACCTTGCATCCACATTTCATTATTTGTTCTTGCAGGGAATTTTAAATATCACTGTTTCTGTCCTCCAAATAAATGTATATACAGAAATACAAAATAATAAACCAATGCAACTGAAGATGTCAGTTGCCTTTTGTTACCATTTCAGTAAAATCCTAATCTGGTTGTTCCTAAAGGACCAACAGCCGTTGAGAAACTAACATAATTACATCTTATAAAGTATAACAAAAAATGAAGCATGTGTACTAAGGTTGCTGCTATACCAATGAAGCCACCGCACTGCCTTGTAACAAACAGACAGGGAATTCAATCTCTTCTTTTTAGATTTTCTCTTTTTCGTTATATAAATTCACCAGTCCAACACAATGTTTCGAGCAAGGTACAGTTTATCAATGTATTCTATAACTGGAAGTGAGGCATCAATGTACCTTCTCATCTTCTTATCAGCCGATTGCTCTGCAACAACATTTATGATAAAGTTCAGGTCTTTGTAAACTAAGACGATGGACTGGAACAAGAAAACAATATCTAAATGGCCTCACATGTTAGGGTTAAGGTCTTAAGGATGCTTCTTACAATGCAAAGAATCAATCAATAATAAGTGATACTAGCCAATAACAGCCAATATTAGGAACCGGTTTTTCAATGTCTATAGATTCAATAGCTTTAAATAAGTCATCCACTGAACATAATAAATGATCCAAGTAACCTGTTTCATTGAGCTTCACAAAAAGTTGGTCTCTCGTTGGAAGAGTGTACATCCCAGCATACACAGCTGTTCTTACTGCCCATGTGTGATACGGTGCACATACTTGTCCATAAGCCGTTGAAGCCACTTCTTTCAGAGAATTATCACTGAAAATGTCAGTAAACAAATCAGGTGTCACTACTAAATCTGATGTTAGAGTAAACAGCAGTATTTTTGAAGCAGTGATTCACTGCAGCTGAAAATGGTACTCTGTTGCTATTTGTATAACACATGGATGGATAATTCAGCATCTAATTGAAAAAAAAAAGGTTTCTGAAGAGAGGAGGAATTACTCAGTTTGCAAAAGCTGTTCAAATATGGCTCTAACGAGATCAAGACCCTGCCGAACTCTTCGCAGATTACGTGAATAGCTTCCTGATGTTTTCACTGTGTCATTGGCAACATCAAGGTCAAGTATATCATGTAGAGTCTGACATTTCTTTGATGCTTCCAGTAGTCCATGTAGCTGACAATATCAACCAGCACATATTCATATCATTAGAACAATAGCCCAGAAAACACGATTAAATAAGTTGTAAAATATGATGCCCTGAAGGGCCTGAGCAGACAATACTAGACCAGAAATGGGTGGGGGGAAAAGCAACTGAATAAACACATCGCCCAAACGGCAAGACAGATTTTTGCAGACATTCAATCAATCATATTTCACCGTGTCTTAAATCCGAGAGAAAAAAAAAATACCATGGCATAGATGAAAAATTAAAAAATTGGAAATTTCGGAATCACATTCACGCCTATTTATCAACCCACGACTCGAGTGACCGCATTATTCAAATTTTTGTTTTTGGTCATTTCTCACATGATGCACAAACAATAAATTACATCATTATGGCTAGTAGTAATAATTTCATAAGTGTAAAGTGTTCATTAACATTCAACCATTGTAAATTTGCACGATCATCATAAAAAAGGAGTAGAGAGAGACCTTGGCGACGTATTCCAATTCAGCAAATTTGAAAGCAAGGCCGAGACAACGGAAGAGAATGGAGACAAGAGAAGCGGCCTCACAGAAGGTGTCCAACCGAATATCTCTCTGTTCCTCCCTTAGCTTTTTGGAGAGATCCTCAAACGCCTCCGTTATGGCCGAAAGAGGCGACGCCACCGCTGAATCATCATGTTCCATAACGGCCTCGCCACTCACCATCCTTCTTCAATAATAATAATAATCAACACCACAGCATCTAAGAATGATTGATTCCCTTTTTTTCAGTTTAAAAAGGACTGGGGAATCGTTCAAACGTCAAAAAAGGGGTGTCGGAATCAGAAATTGGTGCGAAAGGGCTTCTGGGAAACGTTTTGTATAGGAAGGTTCCCTATGAATGCGGCGTGCCTGAGGTTGAAAACTCAAACCGGTTCATATGAACATATAAAAACGATTCATTTCCACGAAAGCGGTGAGTAACGTCAACCGCGGGTAAGCTCGTGAGGTTTGCGGTTGAACATTCGCGCCTTTTTGGAATATACCCGAAGGCCCATGTTTTTCCTATTGGGCCTAATCACGTCCATTCCATCCATGATGCTTTCTAATTGACGAAAGGGAATTGGTATATACACCCCACACTTTTATCCATATATCCCACATTAATGCTGAAATTCTAAAAATATTCTCTTTTTTGTATTCTGTTTCCGGAATACAAATTTGTATTTTGGAAACTCCAGTCTCCATACAATTTGTATTCCGAAAACTCCAGTTTCCAAAAATAACACAAAATTGCAAGATATTTTTGGAATTTCAGCTTTAATGTGGAGTGTATGGATAAAAGTGTGGGATGTATTTACCAATTCCCTTGACGAAAACATAATAAACTTTATGACCAAAAAGAAAAAGAAAACATAATAAACTTAAATACGTCTTTGTATCTCTTGACCCAAAAAAAAAAATACGTCTTTGTATGTTGACTAAAAAAAACGTCTTTGATCGTTGACAAAAAAGAACGTCTTTTTTTTTTTTGCCAAAGGAAAACACGTCTTTGATCTCTTAAAATAAGCAAATTTTTATTTGGTCTTTACAAAAATAATGATTATAATTTCTCCAAAAATTTAAAATTATTTTTGGTCCCTTTCATCAGCTAGCATCCGTTAACTATTTTTATGTGGCAATAGAAGATTGATTCAGCTATATTTGAAAATCCATTAATGTGTTCTGTAGGTTTGTGTTTGAGACCCAAAAACCCAATGGAGTCACTCTGTTGGAGATTTTTTTGGCAAAATCGGCGGGTTTGCTTTATTACACTTGAAAAAGGAAAACGGAATCTCTTTGGGGGTGAGTTAAAATGATTATCACATTACAGACACCACATCAAAGAAATTTAACGAGTTAAACGACGTTTATAGCTAGGAATTAAATTAAAAACTTTTTAAATTAAAAAGACTATTTAAATCATTTTAAACCCAATACAGTAGTTTAACCTAAACAACTTAACCCTTATTTTTTCACTTCATACTTAACACCAATCTTCGCAATAAGGCATGTTATATTATGACAGTAAAAATGTCTAATGATAAATCCAAATAATATCGATTTCGTTTTTAACGATTTCAAAAAATAATGAATTCAAATACAATTTTTATAATGAATACCAAATATGATATTCAATTTATAATTTTTTTGATTTAAACACAAATTAAATCACTAGATTTTTAATGACACAACTTAAGAGATTTTGCCATACATAGACTTGTAAATAAAAAAGGATGCACAATTACACGTTAGAAGGAGGAAGCAATACCAATAATACAGGGCAAACGACCATGTATATGAATACTGAGAAGGAACTCTCGACGGAGAGGAAATGATAAAAACAAGGACGAAAATGAGTTGAGGGAAAAAACATCCCTTATCCACAGTCCAGTCGAGATTGTCATTATGAAACACTATCTCATAAAACATTTAAGTATAACAAAGACACATCGAGAGAAAAGATAACGAGAAATAATTTGACAATTATTGGAAAGGAGATCATTGTTCCTCGAACTCATGCATGTGATCTAAAAGATAGTTGGCAGCCAATTCCTCATTTTTGTTACAAGCGAAGTACACCTCCAATACAATTGCACGATCAAAACCCATTGCTTCAAGCTGTGGCAGAAAAGAAACATCACAACTCACAAATTACAAATTACAGAGGCAGTGATTGGTTAATTAACCACCGGTGTTCCTAAGAAACAGCAAAGTCTGTCTAAAAAAAGCGATCAAACATTTTTCACCCAAGTACTAACCCACTAAAACTCATTTTTAAAAAGAATACCCATGATATTTCTGGGGAACAATAGGCAAGCCAAATTTGAATTAATTATGCAGAAAGCCTGGTTAACAAATGTGTAATGCTAATTGAACAAATACCATTATTCTTGACAGACTCGGTCAACATATTTAAGGGATGACAGTCAAGAAAAGGCAACAGGTAGGTGTTGGTAGTTTTAAATGCAACTGGTTTTTTCATTGTCCTTATAGGCTTGGACAAGAAAATAACTTTAATCAATTAATGCATTATGTAGCCAAGATGTCAAACTTACACGTTCAATAGCTTGGCGCTCCTCAGGGGTGACAGTTACTGCTTGTGGCATCCCACCAGGCAGCTGTCCCAATATGTTCCTAAAGCATGTTAAAGGCAAAAAATAAGCCAATGGACATAAACCAACAAGTAAGAAGGATAACAAGACGACCCCCCTCCAATCTCCCAAAACAATCAGGAAATAAGATAACTTGCAAAGAACAGCAAAAAATGACCCTCACCCTTCGCCACCTTCCATGGGTTCATTTATCAGGCGAAGAAAGTCAGCTTGATGATCTCGAATCAATCTCATAAGATGAGGATTTTGTTTGCCAAGCTCTTGTAGCATAGGCTGCAGCAAGAACAAGAATTAAGGAATCCTGAAGAAGAGAATATAGGACATAGTATACTCCTAAGGTGAAGAAGAAAACCTGCAATATTTGTGGATTAGCCTGCACCATAGCTCGCAATGCTTGGAACTGAAATGCAAATGAAAATAAATTGAATAATCTAATATAATCTAATAAAAACATACCTATGAAGTAAGAAAATCAGTGCAAATGAGAGCACGGGGAAAGATAAAGAATACTTGTTGACTGTTGCGTAGAAAATCTAAAGAGCCGGCACCAGCAGCACCAGAACCAACATTGGGGAGGCCCTGTAACACAGAGTTAAGTATACCACCCAAAAAATATCTTTTTTTTAAGTAAAAAATAGTTGATAGCTACTTGTGGAAAGAGGTCTAGAGGATTAGCATTAGGTCCACTTGAGGTAACAGGAGCGGGTTGTGCCGCTTGTGGAGCTGCAGCTGCAGGATTTGCAGGTTGTGCACTTGCAGGCACTCGGGACACAGGTGGAGCTTCAGCTTGTTCGGGGATACCCTAAATGTATGAATGATATTTTAATTAAGAAGAAGAAGCGACCAAGCAAGGCAATATCATGTAAGAATCAAACAACTGACTGATACAAAGTTGAACCAAAATAGCAGCAATGCCAAACTGAACAAATAAACAGTAACTAAAATATGTAGCAGATATGTATCATTAAGAAATTTAACATCTGAAATCTACATACTGTATACAAATATTCAACGGCTCTCTCCGGGTTGTTGTAGGCAGCTCGAAGAGCACGGACAACAGTATCCCTATCCCAGCTCCCTCCACCCACATCAAGAATTTGTTGAATTGTTTCCTCCAAGTTGGTACCAGCAACCAGATTGGACGCTGCCAGCCCATAGATATCAGATGATTCAGAACCTGCCCTGCTTCAGAAAAGTATCTTTTAGAAACAATTTTAAAGGAAGAATCAACAGAATTGTAGAATTCTCCATCTTTCACATACAAAATCACAGGAACTATAAAGACCACATTCCAAACATTGAAGTAAACAGAATGCTTACGCAGCAGTGACCGAAGATATAGGAGCTGGAGCCGGAGCAGGAGCCTGAGCCTGAGCCTGAGCCTGAGCAGGAGCAGGAGTAGGAGTAGGAGTAGGAGCAGGAGTAGGAGTAGGAGCAGTAACAGGTGCAGTAGGCCTGTCAAATTGAAATGAAGATTCAGTGTTCAGAGTTCAGATAGCACACATTACATGTCAAGATAGTTGAAACCAAAAATTATCTAGACAACTCAAGAAATGTCATGAAAAATCAATCACTCACGGTGCCCCAGTTGTAGCAGGAGCTTGAGGTGATACCAACACTGGGGGGGTTGGAGTAGGAGCTGCACTTGTCTGTGGCACCTGCAAAGAATACATAATTATTGGATAATATTTTCAGATCGTGGAAAAGGGAATATCCTTACTGTATCCCAGTAAAGATAACAAGAAAACTGATGGTAACATTAACAATAATCATAACATAGCAAACTGCTCTCACCTTCGCTGAAGGTGCATTTGAAGTAGTAGATCCTTCACCAGATGTACTCTTGCTCTGGCATATTTTAAGAAGATAGTTCTAAGTTAGTATTCAATAAATGAGTATAATAAGCATTAAAAATTGAAAGGTAATAATGATTACTCATTGATTTAAGTCAATATAAATAACTCCAGTTATGTTAGGGAGGATGTATCCCCAAGAATGCAAGCATTGCCTTTAAAATACAAGGGCTCATCATCTAATTATGTGTAAATAGGCAAAACTATGTACCCATAGGTAACTGGGAAAACCTGCAATTTATGACAGTTCTTAACTGCTCCAAATTCTAGTTTTTTAGTTAGCATACGAGATTCCAAATACCAACCAACCCACGCTAAAAAATAATCAATAGTACTTGCACAGCCGAAGTAGTTCATAAAGTTTAAACAACTATGTATGCAACAAAATAAAAAAAGGTTTACCTTTGAAAGCATGATTACAATGAAACTATTTTCAGCTACTTTGTTTTCCTCCAAAGTAGTACCATCCTTAAGAACTTTCCCTTGATGAATAAGCATTTGCTGCGCAGCAGGATAGACGTCTACACCCTGAACAGTTTCTATATTTTTCTTCACCTCAGAAACCTGGAAAGAACAACCGCAATTACAACAAATGTAGCAGATAAATTATCAATCATTGTAGTTCTGGAAAAACAGAACACAGTAGAGAGTGAATCACGAAACCCACATAACCAAAAGAGTATAGACAATTTGTAGAGTACAGTGTAAAGTGCAGAACTAAAGTTGTCAGGACAGTATTACTTTTGACAATCCATTAACAACGTTGTTGTTGATGCAAGTGTTAGTCGTAGCAGTGTATAAAAGTCAGATATGCTCAATTATTGAAATTCCCATGGATATGAATAGCACAGAAGTCAGAACAAGTACTTATACAGATTTCTTCTTATAGCATAAACTGGTTTGATATTCCTACGAAGTAATGCTCCAAACAGTGTCAATGCGAACTGGTTCACTGTATGTGCCAATAATCCCAAACTTAAAAAAAAATCCCACTAAAAAGCAGGATCCGGAGGAGCATTGGCAAACAACTTGCTAGAGAATGCTTCAACGACGGTAACAGAATTCATCAATTCCACAGCATATTCTATACGCCACATCAGAGTGATCACTTTGGAAAGTTGAATTTCAGGTTGAAGAGTTAAAAATTTATAATCGACGACAAAATTCAATAACTAACCGAACAAGCAAAACATTAAACCCTAATCAACAGCCGAATTCAGTGCCCGTGCACACCGGAAGAGCAGAAACCCTAATCAAAACGCAATTCACGAAACGAAGAGAAAACGGAAATTCGGAACGAAATCGAATTGAAGGAAGGAGCTTAGGGGGAGGCAAACCGTGTCTTGGGGCTTCACTTCGATTTCGAAGTGAGTGCCTTTCAGAGTCTTCACGAAAACCTTCATCTTCGTAACTGCTATCGCAATTCGTTCGCCGCCACGAACAGCGTCGGAATTCACACCGGCACGGCTAGGTTGGGTTTCACCGATCCGCAGACCAAAACGACGACGGAGAAAGGAAGGGAAATCAAAGAGTGACCCGAAAGCGCAAGAAAAAACACTCTCTCTGATTTAAAAGAAGATATACCCGAAAATATGCTAGTTTATGTTGGCAGTAGTTGAGGGATGACGCTCACGCGCATTTGAGGGGGGTGAATGAACGCGCTGCTTCGATGGCTGTTTATTGGGGACGTAGACGGTGATCTAGGAAGTGGGGGGATAACGTGGAAGAATGAGAGATGGGGATTGGTTTTGAGAATTGAAGTGGAGAGGTAGCTAGATTTTGGAGTCTGACACGGACTGAAGGGGAGGTATTCATCTATCTTGCAGTGTTGCGCCTCACTGGAAAATGTTGAAACTTTTATGTTTGTTTTTTGTTTTTCAAAAAGGATTATCACTATTTTATTTTATTATTTATATTTATATTTTGGTCAGTTATTTTATTAATTTTTTTCTATTTTCTTTTTTTTGTCGTTTTCTATTTTCTAAATGTTAATAAAAAATGTTTAGTCAAGGTATAAATGATAGGATAAAGATGGATTTTTTTTTGAAGCAAAGGACAAAGATGGATTGAACAAAAGAAGCGAATAAGAATAATACTAATACTAAATATAAACATAATAAACTCTTGTTACATCTTATGGTTAATGCATCGAAAAATAACAACAATGTTAGCTTTATGGATCATTATTTTCACTTCAAGATAAATTTTCAACTCAAAAGCAAGATAGGATAAGATAGTACAATTGACTTATCATAATTGTCTTACCATATGTTATTAGTTCAACAAACAATTGATTAATAAATGATATGATAGTTTATCCTATCATATACCCTCTATTATCTCCACCAAATGATTCTTAAATATGTTGGCAAAAATGGTCTATGGCTAATGAGTTAGTTAATAGTTAATAAGGTAACTAATAACTTATAATTGAAGAGCTAACCGATTGAATTTAAGGTATTTAGTAAAATTAACTATGTGTGTATGCATATTATTGATTAACGAATTTTGAAACTTTTTTATGTGAATATATATATATATATAGTGATAGAGAGAGAGAGAGTTGTAATTAGTTTTTGGAGCTGTAATTTCTTCGACCATGCCTTCTATCCACTTTGGAATCTTGGTGTATCACAATTCATAAGGAGAGAGACTTATAAGTGAAGGAGAATACACTCTAACGATAAAAAAAAAGTTTTTGATATAGTAAAATTATTTTTATAAAAAAAATACCTTGAAAGGGATTTTTTTTGTGAGTAACAAAAATGGAATTTTAGTTGATAGATGGGTCTGATAAAAAAAAAAGTTGATAGATGGGTTAGACATTACAGGATAATAGTAATACTAGAGGGTTTTAATTGATAGAGTCAGCAGACTAGGTGAATTTTAGTAGTTCTAAAATAAGGATTTCACTTTAAAAGTTAATGAGAAACAACAGAGGGTTTTTAAAAATGAGAAATAACAGTTGGTATTATACATATTTTTATTTTTATACAAATTATGAATATTTTAAATATTAACTATTGATTTTTTTGTTAATGTTAATTTTCTTATTAATGGTTACAATATTTTATTTTACTCTTTTTTTTTTGGTCATGATTTTATTTTACTCTTTAAAGAGTTGTAGAGGTGCCACAAAAATTTGCATGTATATTGCAGAACGATTGCTTGTGGGGAATTTTTAAATACACATACACACATTACTATTCACATATATATAAACAGTGCAAAACCTAAAATACCCTTTTTTTATTTTGTATCATGTGGAACTATTAATTCTGCAGTATCGCGGAACTATTATTTCCGCAGATGTTATTTTTAACGGACACACACAAATAACACGTGTGAAACTATTACTTCCGCGGGAGTGAGTGTGTGCGGAAGTGAGGGAGTGAGTGAGTGAGTGAGTGAGTGTGTGTGTGTGTGTGTGTGTGTGTGCTGTGCGGAAGTGAGGGAGAGGAAGAAGATGTGTGTGTGTGTACGCGCGGAAATGTGTGTGCAGTGTGCGGATGTGTGTGTGTGTTAGTGTGTGTGCAGGTGAAGTGTGCGGATGTGTGTGTGTTGGGGGATAGTTTAGGTATTTAAAAAAATAGGTATGTGTAGTAAGAAACGTATGTATGTGTCTTTAGAAAAATCCTTGCTTGTGGTTTTATTACGATATATCTTTTTTTTGGTCAAATTATTACGATATATCAAAGTATTCAAAATGGTGCCATAAAAATTATTTTTTGGTCATCATTAAAAGTTTTTCTAAGACCACGATAAGGAATATGGGCTACCATGATTTGTTTTTGGTCAACTACCATATTTTGTTTTTTTTTGTCAACACCATATATTGTTTTTAAGAGCACAATAAGGAATGTGGGCTGCAACGGGTCTTTTTGAAATAAGGCTTATGTCAATGTAGCCCATGCCCGTGCAAATTACTACGGTATTCAGCCAGCCCGCCCCACCCTCTCCGTGTCTCCCCCGTCGCGTGAGTCATATTGCCCCGTCGCATTTTAACCCCCCCAAAAAAAATTATTGCTCCGTCGCATGAAATTATTTTTTATATTTATCATTTATGCTCTCGTTTTATTTTAATATTATTTTATAAGTTGTTGATAATTAGAACTGTTAATAATTTCAAAGTTGTAAACTTGTGAAAGTAATTTATGTATAATATACTTATAAAATATAAAAGTTTTAAAAGAATAACAATTGTGCAATAAGTCAGAGCTCATCTCAATTTTTTTTAACAAGAAAGGAATAAGTATGAATATCGGTTTTTTCCCTTAAAGAAAGAAAGAAAGAAAATGGCCCTATTCTTTGATGTTTTCTTTCTACTCCTTCCCATTTCTTATTGGTCGTTGGGATGAAAATCTTATACACCATTGCCTTAATTTCAAAGCTAATTAAAACGTCTTGTTCAAAGGACTATAGATGGATTTGAATTCGGAGTTCAATATATTGTTATAGACATATTTTTCAACAACCATATGGACAAACGTTTTCAGCCTAGCATTTGACGAATAATAAAAACGAGTGACAGGAGTTTGAGTTTAAGCATATAATTGGGAAAAAATAAGTGGTAAAAAGTATTGTTCTTTCAAGGGAGATTACCTGACTAAATTTAAAATAGTCGGATTTACATTTATTTGGTTTGATAGAAAAAGAGGTTCAAAGAGCTTTAACAGACAAGTAGCTTAGAAAAGAAAATAATAAATGCATTCTAAATAAAAAGGTTTTTCCCATAGTGTTGAAAAGAAAATGGGTAGATAGAAGAAACATCATTATTTTATTAAAAATATTTAAAGGCTTGTTTGATTTCCGTTTTTGAAAATTGTTTTTTTTTCTCAAAAACAAAAAAAATTAAAACTTATTTGACAATGATGTTTTTGTGAAAATTGTTTTTGAAAACTATTACTGTTTTAAAAATAAAAATCTAAGAACAATTTTTTGTTGTGATTTTGTTTCCAAAAACCGGCGACTTCTAGCCTGCACCACTTGAGTGGGTGGTGTAAGGTGCAAAAGTAACTAAAGTGAAGGTCTGCACGAAAAATGAAAAGCAAAGTGAATCTAAATTGTTAGATCAATTTTTATCTTGTTGTTCCACCAGATCTTATTATAGACCCTCTGTACCAGATTTTCCCACCATCCTCCTTCTTCCTCCCGAAACTGTCCATATCCTCCACCGAGTCACCGTCTCCTGCCACGACGAAGGCGAAGGACTGAGGGTGTAACAGATCTGTTTCAATGAGCACCAAACTGTCCCGCCACCGTTACTGCAGTGCCCACCAGGAGTGACTTTTCGCTGACAAAATCCGCACAGGACCACCACCATGGACCAAGAACAATAGTAGCAGAAGCTTTTAGATCTGGCTTGCTGTGGCTTTGAAGAGCTTGGCCACCCCGCTTCGCGGCATCCCACTCGGAAGAGTGGTGGATTCTTCCCCGTCTGCGGCAGTGCCGACGAGCGAAGATGGAGGCTCCAAGAAGATGTGTGGCCGACAAACTTCTCACGCACTCGAACGACGTGGAAACAGTCATAGAGACGTGATCTAGTGGTACGCGGATGATGGCACTTTCGACACACCCTTCGATTTACGATGGTGGTCTTTAGCGCGCACAAAGGTAGTGCACGACGGAGCTTGGATGCCGATGACAAGGGTGTCATCCTAACCATGGTTGCGTTTGGGTTTCAGGAGGAAGAAGAAGGATGGTGGGAAAATCTGGTGCAGAGAGTCTATAATAAGATCTAGTGGAACATCAAGATAAAAATTGATCCAACGATTCAGATCCACTTTGCTTTTCGTTTTTCGTTTTTCGTGCCACCTTCACTTTAGTTACCTTTTGCACCCTACACCACCCATCCAAGTGGTGCAGGCTAGACAAAGCCCACCAATGAAATATATTTTTCTTCAACACACTGCCTCCCTACCTTAATATAAGAACATTTTAACTAATTTACATCTTTTAAAAAAATTGATTAAGTTAGTTAATAGTAATAAATTTGTCAATAATTTATTATACTTTTCCAAAACTAACCATAATACTTATTACTATCTCTCTTCCCCCTCTCTCTCTCTCATCACTTAATTAATGCATTGGAAATAATAGAATGGTTAGGTGATTTGTACAATAAATAAGGACATTTTACTCAAAAAATAATTAATGTAATTAATTTTTTGAAAAAATTCTCATATAAAAAGACTTTCATTTATTTTGTAAAAGTTCTTATATTTAGGGACGAAGATAGTATTATATAAACCATTATCACATTCGCCTAGAATCACCATTTATGTTTAACCATTATTTTAAGTCTTAAAATCTCATTTTACATTAATATTATCAAACGGATTTTTTCGTTTTTGCTCTTAAAAACTACTTTTAGAAATTGTTTTATAAAATATTAAGAAAAAATAAAATAGGCCCAATCTACTACTCATTTCGTGTCAAAAAGGCATAGAACTAACATGTAATTAATAGCATATATTCACTTATATTTTAAATAGTACATAGATTAGAATAAAATAAAATAATAAAATATCCAGCACTCTTCAAATTATATAAAAGCTTGAAGACTTTAACTTTATTTACTAAACAAAACTTCAATTTAACAATCAAATTAGTAAAATCTTCATTATATAAAAAGTTGTTAAAATACAAGTATATGAATAGTGTCAATAAATCATCACCCGGTATAAAAAAAATTATTATTTATTATTTTCTTTCTAATTATTCTCTTTATTTTCAATTTCTCTTATCTTATTTTTCTTTTTCTCATTTTCCTTGTCACTTTCAAATGAGGCATTACTGTATAATTATCTTACAAAAAAAATGAGAAAAAGAAAAAGAAGAAAAGATTTCATAACCATGAGTGAACGTATGTTTCATAATTCATAGCTTCATCATGTTATCCTATAATTCCCTCTATCTAGAAAAGGGAACAAAAAGGTGAAAGAAATTTTTTTTTACATGTCTAAGAAATTAAAATTTCGTTAGACAGAAGAGTTTTCGAGATTTTTCCTTTTCTTTTTTTTGTGGTTTTTTCCTCATAATCTCTATTGTGCCGGCAAGGTTCCGGGCCGCCACGAATCGGAAAAATCGGTGTTTTCGTAATACAACACATCCGAATGGTTGAAAAGCCCATCAAACGCAACGTACTCGGTATTGCTTTCATAACCAAACCCGGTTCCCAAATCAAACGAGTCGTAACTCGGGATCTGATCCTCAAACCCCCATAACTCGCCGATTCCAGACGAGTCAGACGAAACCCGGACCAACTCAGCTTCCTCGCTCTTCCCCTCCGGAACCGACGAGTTTCCCGGAGGCGGAAGCCCGAGTTCGTCATCGGAAGCCTCCAGAAGGTACCCGATCTGCGCCTGAGACTCGCCGGAATCTGACGTCACGCGGCGGGAGGCGGTGGAGGGAGACGCGGAAATCTCCTCCTGCAAGCTCTTCATGACGGAGTCAAGGTCCTGAGTGGAAGCGGTGTTATGATCTGCGTCGTCGAAGAACTCGAGTAAATCGTCTCTGAGTCGCTTCGCCTCGGGCGATTCAAGCACTGACTCGTCCGAGTCAGCCCGCACCCGCTTCTTCCCAGTGGAATCAGCCATGTTAAAAATAAAAATAAATTAAACGAAAAGAGCAAAAACGGTAACGTTTTATTCGCTCGTGTTTCAACGAGAGTTGACACGGTGGGTTGTGGTGCCGAAGAGAACTCGTGAGGCTTTATATATAAGGGGGGACAATGGAGAGAGAAAGAAGGGAGGGAAAGAGTACGGTGTAATGATGCTGACGACGCAGGCGCGTGGGACCGAATTCTCAGCCCATCACACATTGATTTGCCTTTTTGTTTTCATGTTTTCTGTATTCCCTTTGTTTTTCCACTTTTTCTATTTTTGTTTTTTAAAAAAGAGAAATTGGTGGCTGCTTTTTCCATTTCTTAATTATTCAATTGGGTTGAATTTTAAGTTGGAGTCCGGGTCAGTTGGCGGGGGTCCCACTTGCCTAGTCAATCACGACTTTGGTGCTTTATTCAGCTCGTGTTTTTTTGGGTGTTCGGTTTGCAAAGGAAATCAACTAGTAGAGATTAGAGGGGTAGTGTGGGGGCGTTTATGGAAGGAAAGTTATTGGGTGGTTGTTTTTTAAAAAAAATTCTTTTGTATGGTGATGGGTGATGTTGATGGGAATAGGATTTTTTTTTTTTTTTAAAGATGATAGGAATAGGATTTGATTAGACTTCAAAATTGCGTTCCAAATTCCAAACGGGTTGATGGGAATGGGGTGTAGGGAGAAGTTTCAAAGGAAAGGAAAGGGACAAAGGTGGTTATATTACTGGAGTGTTGTGAACGTCAATAATGTTGCATTAAAAACCTTTGCGATATTGACCAAAAAAAAAAACTTTGCGATAATGTTGCCCACTATCACTGCCTCAATCAATGGATACAGATACACTTATCTCCTTTTTCTTTAGGTGAACACTGTGGTACTCATGTGAATTTTTTGGGTTGCAATATCCATATGATGTGGACCAATTAAAAGTTTACATTTGTACCTCACTAACTAGCTCATCAAATGAAAGATAATTGCAAATAAATCCCCTCTTATATTCATTTCTATTTTCACACCAGTTTCTCTCTCCTTTTGGTAGAACCCTAGGAACACAACCAAAATCAATGTGCGCTGTGTGAGGGGAAGGCAACGATGCAGTGCGATTCGAACCAGGCTAAGTTATGCTGAAACTGTGATGAGAGAGTTCACAACGCGAATTTCTTAGTGGCGAAGCACTCAAGGGTTCTCCTATGCAGCACCTATCATTCCCTCACTCCATGGAATAGACGGTTCTTCTTTTGTGACCGTTGCTTCGCAGATCGACGCACCAGGCACCAACATGTGTGCGTGATGATCGCCTCCACCACCATCGTGATTACGTGGAAGACGATGGGGAATATAGTTCTGATCATGGTTATGATGATAGCAGCGATGAAGACCACGAAAACGATGATAGAGAAGAAGAGTATGATGAAGAGGGAGAGGACCAAGTGGTGCCAATGTTCTCTGCTTCTGTCTATTCTCATGTACGCATTTTTTTCCCCTTTTTTTTACAACAGGTTTGTTTTTTGAATTTGACGACTCTAAATTTGAGAAATTATATTTATTGATTGAAAAATTAACTATTTAAATGAATTCGAAATTGTGAAATTCTCGTTTTTCTTTTTATTCGGGTCTCTGTTTTTGTAGTGATCTTTGACAGAGGAGTTGAATTTCATTTTTGTAAATAGATCATTTTTTTTAAATTTTATTATTACTTAGAGGTATATGGACGTTTTGGTTTTGATTACAGGGTGATTTTCTTCATTTGAGATGGTCTCTACAGCATTGCCCAACAATGATGAATCAACCGCTATGCGAGTCTCTAGTCCATCGAAGGAGAGAGAACGGATTTTGGGGATTTCACCGGGGTTTTGGTTCTTCGTGAATCCGAAGCAGTGTGATAATTTTTTTTTATTTTTTGCTTTTTGCAGCAGCAGGAGGAGATGCTTGTCCCACACACTGAGTTGGTTGTAAGAGGAAAAAAAATGTAAAACGTACTTGCTGGATTGGGATATTGATTTTGGTTTTGTTACTAGGTTCTATCAAAAGGAGAAAAAGACTAGGTTGAAAATAAAAATAAATAAAAGAGAGGATTTATTTGTAATTATTTTTTATTTGATGACCTGGTTAGTGAAATATAGTTGTAAACTTTTAATTGGTCCAAGTCAGATGGATATTGTTATCCAAAAAATTCATATGGGTACCAAAGAATCAACCTTTTCTTTAATACTAATAATTTAAAGAGATCCATTTTAACTATCTCTAATTATAACGAAGGCTTTATATCTGCTTTTCGGATCCAAACGTTTGTCATGTCCTCCAAAAGTTTGCTTATATTTTTTTTTAACTCAAAGTTTGCTTATATAATATTTAGTTAATTTAGCTTTTATATATGATATAGGGTTACGTATATTTTTGTCCCATTAATATGCACGACTTTTTGTTTTAGTTTTTTTTAAGAAAAAATTTGATTTAGTCTCTGTAACAAAAATAGACATCAAATCAGTAACAACTATATATATCAACAACAATAGCCCTATAAACGCATAACCAGCTAAAATTGTCACTAGCACTTGAGTATTAAATAGTTAACGATGGCTTAGATCTAGGTAAAAATAAAAGAGTACCCTATTTAGATTGGCACCAATATGCTTGTTGCTTTCTCTTCATGGTTTATGGGTTTACCGCCTACGGGGCTGTTATTACTGTTATAAAAGCATTGTTAATAGTTTGATGTCACTTTTGTAATGTTGCTACATTGAATTAATGTTGTGTTTGTGTATCAATGTTAGAGTCAGTCACGCACTGAACGTGTCAAATCTGTATTTTTGACACTGTTTACTTACTAAGATAATGGAGAAACTAACTAACTGTCAATTTTTTCATAGACATTTTTGTTAATTTTTTAATATTAAGGACCAACTTATCAGTGTTCTACAATTTCATAGACAAAAATGGTTATTGATCACCATTTTGTGTACACGTGTATATGATCAATTTAACAATTATACATTCACGAGATAAATAGATATAACACACACATCTAATATACGTGTGTGAATTAGGATTTGTTGATACTAGTGTGAAACTTAGTATATTAACTTTTTACGGAATAGAAATTAATCAATCAAACTGTTAAAATAAAGGTTCATTATTTGCATGGTTTTTGTATAATTTAATTTAATAATTACTTGATATTTCACGATGCCGCTTTATTTCAACACAAAATATGTTTTTTATTCAAAACAAAATATATTATTTAAAATATAAGTAAATAGTCACTTAAATTACATACCTACAATCATATAAAATTGTAAAATTCTGTATACATTATCATGAGAATAATATGATATGATTCTGTATACAATATATTTATAACATAAGTAGACTGTAGATAAAATTAAGTTAAATCATTTTAAATGGGGGAAACATTTTGACAAGTTAGCTAGGAAAAGAGACCCGCCGGGTGGGTGTTGGTTTAATCCTTGTTGTTGTTGATTTGCTTAGGCGAACTTCCTCGAATGAGTTGGTGATCGACCTTTGCATTAAAGAAATTAAGAAGTTAGAATCTTTTCTATTTAAGTATAATTTTCTCTATTTTTTGCATTATTATGTTTTTGAATGAATAAATAAAATAAATGACATTTTCAATTGTGTATGTATCGTATTTATATTATTTTTTTAAAATAAATTAAGAAAATAGATTAAAAAAATAAATAAAAAACATCTTAATTTAAAATTAAGCTAGAGCTTGAATGGCACTTCCTTTGGTATCAAATATAAGAAAACAAATACATACACCTGGATCATATAGTCTAAATATATGTATTGTTTTCTTATATTTGTGACCGAAGGGAGTAGTTGAGGTTTCCCAACCACCACGTGAACGAATGGAGAAGCCATGAATCAAGTATAGTAGCAGTACTTGGCAATTGCCAGTTGGTGGTACAAAAATATCTATCACGTCTGGCCCACGGTGGCAGTGAGTCAGTGTTAGTGGGCAGTGGGCGACAACCTCATCCTATAATCCATGATCACCATCACAATAATCTCACCCATCATCGCACATTTAATTTGCTCCGCCTTCGTTGTGAGTGATTTGTGGTGGCAAAAATTGATAATGAATGAATGAATAATTTTAATTTTTTTTTATTTTTTATATTTATAAATTATTTTATTTATTAAATAGAGAAACTATTAAATGATATTTTTATGTTTTCAAGATATTAGGTATATTTAATTTTTTATTTAATGCTTACTTTATAAAGTAATAGAAAGATTAATTTATAGGATGATATAAAACATTTCTCTAAATGAATATTGATTTTATAAAATTTTATGTTTAGATATACCTATAACTATATACTCTCTCCATTTCAAATCTTTAGTAGTTTTAGTTTTTTATTTTTGTTTCAAAACTTTCGTTGTTTTAGGATTTCAAGAGATAATTTACAATATTTTTTCAACTATACCCTTAGTATAATTTTGAGTGGAGAAATAATTATGATAGTTGAGAATGATAAATAATAAATAAGGATATTTTAGTCTAAAATTTGTCCAATTAATTATTTTTTAATCTATGCAAAAACCTTAAACCGCCAAAGTTTTAAACCAAAGGGAGTATAATGACAATATCAATTTTTGGTAGAGTCTTTTTTGTTTCAATTTTGTCCTTTTAGTTTAACTACCATTTTGGTGTTCCATTTTTCTTTCCATTATTGCCCTTGAATGTTTAAATTTAAAAATAACTACTCATAATATGTTAATAACTGCTTAATAATCACAACTACTTTATCATCTAATTATACAATAAAATAATAGCCTGGCTCCCCCTAGTACACATAAAAGTGAATTGAATAAATTTGAGGTTAAACTTTACTTTTGGAGGCAAAACTCCAAATCTCAACTTTAAATTAAAATCTATTATAGATTTGAAATCAATTCAACTCAAAAATACTAAAACATATCAAAATCAATTTTATATTTATGGAATCACAAAAAATGAATCGAAATATAGTACACCCCAATCCTCTTCCCAATCCCATCGGACCCATGTATCATGTGTTAGTGTAGTGTGTAGATCAAATTTGTAATTAAATAAAATGTAAACCCATAATATTTAATTGAATCCATTTGGTTTAATTTTTTTAAACAAAAATTGTAACCAAACCAAACCGATTAGTATGAGTGTGCTTGGAAGAACTTGTTTGAGTTTATGTTATAACATAAGTATTTATATAAGTATTTGGAAGAATTTATAAAAATAATTTATGATATGTTAAGTTATTTTTAGCTCACTTTCATAAACTATCAGGAATAGCATATAGAAATAACTTATATATAAGTTTGTGCGGAGCTTAAACTTTTTTTTTTACAACATGCAGAGTTTAAACTTATAAGCTATTTAATTGTAGAAAAAATTTAAAATATAAGTTTGTATATGATAAGCGCCAATCAAATAAGCTCATAATTATGCTACTTATCCAAATGCACCAAAGATCATTTTTTATATCTAAACCATGGTATTCCCATGAGTGTACGAAGACTAATCCCTTCTAAAATAATATTTTTTATATAAATAAAGTTAGATTAGGGGAGACACACACTATGTAAGGCTAGAAAGAACCACAAACCTTAATGAAAATTTACGATGAGATTTACATATAGTCTTCCAACAGGAGAATTTGTAATGGAACCGGTACATAATTAATCGGGATTCGTATTTCACATGTTATCATATTTTTCATATAAGTCTTTGAAATTTAAAAAAAAAGTCATTTTTTCAACAATTCTAAATAGCCAAATTAGGAATTATTTACAAATGTCAATAATATTTTTAATTAATATGTAGTTATGCAATTATAATTTTATACATCTCATTAATCTCTTTACTTAAAATACAATAACGAAATTGAATAGTAAATATAATCATAAACACTTGAACCCTAGATAAAATGTCAAAACGAATAAAAAATGGAATTAAGGGAGAGTTTTAAACACTAATATTGAAAATGCACAAATTTTAAAATGCAAATATTTATAAAATTGAACAACTATTTGATCAAGCAACTTCAATTTAAAATATAATATACTTCTTAAAGTATAAATTGCTCTGTGGTGTTGCAGCTTTTTAATTGGCACATGTTTTGTTTTGTCTTTTTTTTTACAAGGGCACATGTTTTGTTATTCTATTATTGTTTATCATTCTCTTGTATGGTATTAAAACCTAATTTGATATTTTTCAAATTCGTATGTGAAAGAAATTAAAAGTTCGTACCGTACAACATTGCTCTTTTAAATTTCGTATTATATTGGTCATTGGTTTTTTCTTAAGCCAACATGCTAGTTAAACACTAATAGAAAATTATTCAATTGTAATTGAATTTAAATTTAATTTAATCACGTCTATCCAAATTTTGATTTAATCCCAATAATTGTATTTTTCATAATTCAGACACAACTCAAGGTAATTACAATTACAATTACACTATAAAGAAAAGAAGTGATGCCAGACAATAGCATGATGATAAACGTGTTTCACGCGGATGGATGGAATGGACGAGAACCACGATACTTTCCACGCTGGGTATGTGAGGATTTTTATTATTATGAGAAAATACGATGATTGAATATCCGTCCAAATATCAGGTCATGAGAATAAAATATTACAATATAAAGTAATATGATTTTTTAAGCAATTATTAAATCATTAAACAATTTGTATGAGATGGAAATTTATGATTATTATGAGAAATGAGAATATTTTATTACAACTATTAGAATTAAATTATATCTTTAATTGTAAATCCAATATGATTTTATTTCTTTTTACTAAAGATTACGTGGAATTTTTAAAAGATCATGTCTAGATTTATAATTAATTAAAGACGTAATCCAAACCTTTGATTTTAATCTTATGGTTGCAATTAAATGTTATTATTTATCAAAATAACCATGAGTTCTCACCCGATATGTTTCTGTATGGCTATATATTTGAGAACACTTAATTATAATTTTTAGATTTAAATCAACTAAATTAGATTGCATCTTTAATTACAAATTCAATATGATTTTCTATTTTTTTTATAAATATTGGATGATATTTAAAAGACTACGCCTATATTTGTAATTAAAGATGTAATATGAATCATGAATAACCATCATGGAATGAATAATCACTGTTTTAACTAATAAATGATTTTTTTATAAAAAAATGAGTTCTATTATTTGTTTTCCTTTCTTTTTAAAATATAGTGGTGATAAATCTTGTCATACCATTTGGTAACTTTTTTTAAGTCAGTGTAAAAAATAAATAATGGCAATACTTTATACTGATGATTCACATTCGAGCTTTAATTAAGCACATGAAAAAAATTTAGTTAAGAATCTTAGTATCTTACTTACCGTTGCCGACAAATATATACGTAGTACATAATTAAGAAGCATAAAATATTTGAAAAATCTTGAATGTACATTGTACAGATTTGAAAAAAGGGGCAATATAGTGATTAGGGACTCCCCTTCGTATGAATACTGTATCGCTTGGTGGATGGAAAATCAATAGGGGTGAGCCCGGGCCAGTTTGGATCGAATTTTTCTAAATCTGTTATCTGAACCGAGCAAATGAGCACGGGTTGGTTTAGTTCGGATTTTACATTTTTTATTCTCTAAATCCGAACGAACCAATCCGAACCTGAACGGATTGGATTGGTTCGGGCCAATCGGATTACTCATTGAAAAAAATTTGAATTTTTTTTGGTCTTATTTACAAAGCTAAACAAATCAAATAGCATCGAATTCGAAAATAAACAGAGACCCGAGACCAATACTTGTCTTATTTACGTGACAAAGTTTCTCATCAAATGATCCAAATTAAACAATCAAGAACAAACTATACAATCAATCTTACTCCTGCAGCCATGACTTATAAATAAGTGAGAAATGTGTCCTTCTGTTCAATTTGCGATTAATATAGGCAGAGAAGGAGATGCTATTTTGGGAAAAAGAATGATATTCACATATTGTTTATAAGTTGTAACCCTATATAAACTTTTTTTTGAAAAAAAATAAAGATGCCATGTCATCGGGTTGGGTTGGTTTGGTTTGGTTCGGATTTGAAAAATAAAATCCGTGGACCGAACCAAACCACATCGGATTGTGTTCGGTTTGGATCGGATTCGACCCAAACATCACAAAATATTGAAAAATCCGAATTGAATCGGTTTGGATTGGGTTGGACTCGCGGGTAGCTCACACCCGTGCTCACCCCTAAAAATCAGGGCAAATTTGTCTATCATTTTCAATCTAGTAAGATGTCCGGAGCAGAAGGTTAAGGTATCGTAAATTCCACCCTTTCCTTGTTTAGAGGGAAAAAATACAAGTTCTCCGTTTTCCAGAGCTAGTTAATTTCTATTTTACCCCCGGTCTTTGGCTTCATAAGAGTTGAAAATTCACATTTTTCTGTATGCTTTACTTGGTTTTTCATGGAAATGCCATTGGAATTAGCTAACTTTGACAAAACAATTGCCTATCACAGGCTTTTCTTTATCTTCATGGTGGGTCCTTTTAATGTTCACCCCGTAAAACTCGTGCCAGGAAAGTTCCTGCAGGCGATTAATCTTCATTCTCCTACTTTTCAATGCAAATGCAACAATTTCCATAAAAAAAAATTCAAATACAACAATCCTACCTTTCAATTCAAACACAACGTGGGGTCGACTCCAAATATTTATACTATTCCACGAGGAAGTCACAATAAATCAGAGCATATCATGGTTTTTTTGGTAGTGATAGTTTAGGGGAGATAATTTGGACACTCTACTCGAATTAACCGTGATTTGGGTTCTGAATTCTCCTCTTAGTAGTCTATGTAATCCTGATCGAGTAAATAATATACTGCCTTAATTTATTATTTGATGAGCCAATGGGAATATGATAAATCAATATTATCACCTTATCATATATAATTTTATTTTGTGATTGGGCTGAGTTAGAAACCAATATGATAGATTCACAAATTTTTTTCTTATTTGCCCTTATCATCTAAAAAAAAATAAAATGAATTAATAAAAATCTAAAAAAATATTTAAAAATAAATTTAGAAAATTCATTCAAATTAAAATTATAAAAAAAATTAAAATATATTAAAACATAAAAAAATTTAAAATAAAAAACCAAAAATATACATATTAATTTAAATTAATAAAAATATAAAAAATATTGAAATTAATTTGTAAAAAATAATATGTAATTTTTTTATAATAATAATTTTATCATTTCATATTATTTATATCTTATTATATATATGGTCTATCTCAAACATAATGATGAGATAATACAATACTATCATGTTTGTTATCTTATGTGTGCATCGAACATAAAATATGACAAAAATTTATTTTATCTATATCATATCATACTTTTATCCTGATCATCATTATTTTATCCTGGCCATCAAACAAATCTTTAAAAGTCACTTATTTCGAAATAAATGGAGTATATGTGGTGCATGATACTCATTTTTAAAGTAATGCAACTCATATAATATTTAGTTTATTTCGATTTTATTGATTTAGATAATTCAAAATGATCAGATATTTGGACAAATCATTGGCACAACTGCATTAGTTTTAAATTTTGTTAAAATAATTATCGTATAACATTAAAACATATCTGTGTCACAAGTATATGTTTGGCCCAATAATTGTGATTGAATATCTTAAAAAAACAAAGTTAACTTTTTAGAAAATCAAACAACTACAACATGTTGGAAATAAATAACAGATCATGGTGGAAAAGAAATTCAAAATAAAAGGGGCTAGATTTAATTTAGATATCTGGTAGTTGTCAGGCACAAGGGAGAAAGGGGGGAAGAGCTACAGTGAAAGCCTGGAAAAAAGAAGTCCAAATTAAAGAGCAACTTTGAATTTCTTGGAGCTTAATTAAGAAAGGTAGTGAGGGGGGAGAGGACCCCTGTGGCGACCAGTCCTCAGGAAAATACTAATTCACTTTGCCTAGCACACAGTCTAGTTCTCGCATACTTTCCCTAAACAATTCACTTACTTTTTTGTTTTCTTAATGCAATTTTGGTCCTGGATGACAATATATTGAGTGTAACAATTGAGATAATTGGTAGACTAAAATTGTACAATTAAAATCTAAGAACAAAATCACACAATTGTGATAGACTAAAAATGCAATTAAACTTTATTTCTTTTCTGAATTATAGAAGTTGAACATTAATCAACACAATTAATCGAGTCTGGTTTGAACGTGGACGAAAACCCTTTACTTTCCTTTCAACTCAACCCATAATAACAGGGTTGGGGGATGCTTTTTCAGTTGTCCACACGAAACTCGATTATTATAATTTGGGAGAACACTTTGATAAAGTTTTTGATTCTTAACGGGTGATGTTGGTCCTCTTCTTTTCGTACATAATATATGTTCCTTGCAATGGAATTATTTTGTACAGAAAAGGGTCCCTTTCTTTTTCCCCCAACCCACGCATCCAACAGCAATAATATTCCCATTAATCTTTCTCGCTCTGTCCACGTACCCTTGTCTGTGCTATATTAAAGTGTGCATCATGTCATGCACAAGGAAAAAATTAATTTTGGAACCTAACAAAACCGATAGCCTAACCCAATCAGGTTCCAATATCCATGTTTATCTATATGTATCCAAAAAAGGACAAAGCTCACATACACGCCGCCCACTCACTTTGGCTAAATTGGATATACAATAGCATCTATGGTCCTACGGCATAAGTATAGTTGATCTCAACGCTAGATGAGCATAAATTTATCTCTAACACACTAGATGAACGTATACATTTCATTTTCGATCGCATGAATGTCGTGTCACATGGAGAGAGATTGATAACCCCAAAAATAGCATATTTGATAAGATCATTTGTATTTGTCTTGTTTAGCCAAGGGTAGCAAGGACGTGTACGAGTATGCAATTGTTAGCTGTCTTAATTTGTTATCGTCAATTAATAAATAAAAGAGTAGTTTCCGTCAAAATTTAAGCCAAACACTACCTTACCTTTAATTAATTGTACAAATTTGTGACAACTTTAAAAATATTTTTTCTTTAAAAATAAATAAATAAATAAATGCAACAAAGGAAAGTTACAATTTATAAAAACTGTACGTTTTCGGAGATGCAGTATCTAAAAATTTAATTATCTCTATAACATAGTGTTTGGTTAGAGGTGAATTGAAGAAGGGGAGAAAAGGGAATATTTGAAATTCTATTTGGTTGGTTTATTTTTTTAAAGAGAAAAAATGAAGGGAGGGGGAGCTGGGGGAGGAGAACAGAGGGATTTGGATTTTGGAGCGGAGAGAAAAAGAATTTAAATATTTTAAAAATATTTACTTAGATAACCTTGAATTTAATTTAATATAAAAGTTTGCAATTGTTTAAAAAGTAAATTAGTCTATTCCCTCTATTAAAATTTTTCCTCGTTCTTCCTGTCAACCAATCACAATATCTAATTAAATCTCTCTCATCCATTTCCCTCCTCTCTCATTCATTAAAATCCCTCATCTCCCCTCTCCTTCTTTGATTTTTTTGTTAGGATATCTTTTCTTTCAATTTAGTCCGCCTTTCATATTTTTGTTCCCCCTTCAATAAGTGGTTGCCACCGACATATCACTACCACCATCCGCACCACCAACTCCTCCTTCTACCCCAATCCAAAACTGCCACCGTGGCTCTGTCAGTGTATGTTTGGTTATGCAGTGAATAAAATTGTTTTTGATTGAATTGATTTTGTAAAATTGATTTTGGTTAAAAGTAAGTTGAACGTAACGTGATTTATGTTTGGATAAATTCACAAAAAATACTTTTTATCGATCCATGTTGTTTAGATAGTTTGAATCAAAATTGATTTTGAGCGTAAAATTACTATGAAGTCTCAAAGACGTATTATTAAAATTTTAAAATTGATTCCAAACCACCGTAAAAGCTACACTAGCTTCACCCCAAAATAAATTTTGGCTCCAAAAATAATTTGGGACAAAACGAGACAAACACCCCAAAATCAATTTTCGCCTATTTTACCGTGCGATTGAGGGTTTCTGCCTGATTTCCAAACACCCACTCAGAGATATAACCGTTTTCGACCCCAGTCTCATATCAATGTGTACCTCCACTTAAACATCTTGTCATTCCGAAATTCCTTTGCCAATGCCCTGGATAGCACGTCCACCACAAAAGGATCTACCCATTCCTTTCTCCCTTTTTGGGATAAAAAACATTAAATTGATCTCGTGGGAAAGATTTTGTAATTTTAACGTATTTAGATGTAATTTCAGTTTCCTTGATTTTGGGTATTCAAACAGTTGATTAGATTGTTCAAGAATTTTACAATTCTTTTCAATAAATTTCCAAACACAGAACTCTGACGAAAGATTAAAGTATTTTAAATCCTTTCAATGGCTACATTTCCTTCCTGAAAGAGCCATGCTGTATCGTACGAAAGTTATCAGCACGAATATGATACGAATACACAAGTGAACCTGTTATTTTTTTTTCAAACAATTAATATGAACCAAAAAACTAAATAAAAGCCGTGGCCCGTGGGTGTTTGGCAGAAATTAAATCCCTGTGATGTGATTCATACATATTTTCGTGCAAACGTTTTTGTACCAAAAAGCTTTTCCCTTTGAGAAAGAGCTATGAAAAATTGATTTTTAAAAGATTTTTTGGAAAAGATTTGATTTTGAAAAAAAAATCACTACACAATATCCAAGTTATCATTGAACTATCTAATAAATAACTCTTGCAATATCCGAACAATACTAAGGATAACTCCAATGAGAGTGTTTAATGAGTGCTTATTAAGCACTCTTATATTAGAGGAAAAAAAGATGGTGTTAGTGGTGTTTATACAAACACCCTCTCTCTCTTCTCTCTTGGCGAATCCCACATATATTTGTGCTTTTTAATTGGATGTAGAATTATTGATAGAACTCGTTTAGTAAATTTTTTGGAATTGCTGGATTGGAGGGATTAGGTGTTTATTGAGTGCTTGTGTTGGAAAATGTGAAAATAAGTTATGTGTACATGTAGGGCTTATTTAAGCACCCAAAAGAGAGTGTTCCATTAGAGATGGCCTAAGAACAACATCCCTTTATTCAATCACCTCCGTTGGATATTGGCTTTGAATGATTTATTATTATTTCTTATTTTTGGGTAAATTCATTGAACAATCAATAGAAGAATCTTATAAAAGAAAATCAATAGAAGAAGTTTATTTTAATTATATAAAAAGAAGTTTTTTTAAATAAGAAAGCAATCAAATCCACTATTAGACAGGGTTCATGTATAAAGCTAACCCATATGATCGAATGACGTCGAAGATAACATTTGCTATTCAATCACAATCGTGGTTGTTGCATCAATCACATTAATTTTTATTTTACAAAGAAAAAACCACAAGTCACAAAGAGCAAATTTAATTTAACAAGCAAGATGTTAAGAGACCAAGCAAAAGATGTAAGACACATTCACACAAAAAATGAAATTTGCCGTGCAACGGAAACCATAAAAGATTACCATTATTTCCTTTCACATTTTATCCTTATTCCATTTGTTTTTTTTCTTCTTGTTATTTATTATCTTTATTTATTTATCCATTTACTTGTCTTCTAGGTTGAGTGAACGACACATCCTTTGATCGGGAGACAGGTATTGAACGACGCATTTGATGTTGGTCCAGAATAGTATTAGCTTTCTTTTTTCCTTTTCTTTTGAGAAAGCAGAAAGAAAAAAGAAATATTAGAAAGAACTAGATACACTATTAAATGAATAATTCTATTAGTCAAGCTCTTGTCCACTTTTCCTTTCCACACAAACTTGGCTGGTTCCTTCAATCTCTATAAGGCCTTGATATGAATTTATCTCCCTTAGCAAAATCCTATTATTTCTGACAAATTGGTGCAGGAAATAATTACTGTTGAATTCTTCACTCTAAATCAAGTCACCGGCCAGCCAAGTTTGCTTGCTTCAAAAACCAGTTAGAGAAGAAGAAAAAAATTATATTTGACCTACAATGGGTTAACAAAAGAAGGGTGCCGCCAGAATTGCTCATGCACGTTTTGAAGGCAAGTAGTAATATTTATCATGCCAACTACCCCTACGATGAGTGCTATGCATAGCGGATGTGATTGTGAGCAAACGAGGAAATAAAGTATAAAGATAAAATAATAACGTAGAGTTGCTATGACTATGTGGTAGCAATTGATTTCACACCAATCAGCTACGAAGCCCCAATAACCATAAATTAGAGGTAAATGAAAAAAGTTAAACCAATCAAAATAAGACATATATATTTCCTTCTTTTCTAACTTGGCTAATGCTGAAGTTTAGCATTTTTTATAATAATATTAGTATGCGTGAAAGAGGACAGTGCATAGTACAAGTTTTCACATGACATCACAGCATACCATCCTTCGCATATCAGGCAACACATCCTGGGATCCAATAGGAGAATCAAGCAAATACTTAGCATTCAAAAGAAAAAGAAAAAGAAACATTAGCAACTACTCAATCCCACACGTAAATAGCAGCAAAGATCCATCACGGATTGATGCAGCAAAGTAACAGGCACACAACAAAGAAAAGAACCCAAAATTTCCCCTATCTGTACACAGACATGCCAACTAGATGAAGATAAATTTGAAGGCTCGGATCGGAATATGACAGCAAAAAACCAAACTCAATTGAAAGGCATACATCAAAGTACACATTGAATCATTAATGAACAACAAACAGCTCTCGTCATGCTCTTTACCAAAAACTTGAATTGATTAATGTAACTTGCCGCCAAATAACAGGGGATTAATCGTGCAAATTAATTTGCTCAAAGCAAAAGTGAAGGGTTAAACATGATGATCCTATATCACTGAACCAGAAAACTCGATCACACAAGATAAATAACTGAAGAACCGAAGAACAAATAGACTCAGGCATCATTTCAAATAGGTGGTGCTCAGCTTCCTATCCTACCAAAATGACCAACAAACAGCACAAAATTATTGGAATCAACGGTAAACTATACAACCAATCATGAATGTTCAAGTAACCAGGCAACTAATAAGTACAGGAATATATATAAAAATGAAAAAAAGATTCACGGGACATCATATTCATATGAATAACTACCATTAGATCAGGATACATTGGTTGTGGATTGGTTGAGGACTTTCTCCTCTGTTGTTGACCGATGATGACATCGAGACTTGGTTGCTTTGGGTCAAACCATTCACATCATTTTTGTGTTTCTTTCCATTCCTCTCGATTTTCATCATCTTCTATCCCTTGGTCTACGGGTCGGGAAGAGACATAAGCTGCGGGTTGATGAAAGATGGGATTTTTTTTGGGTCAACTGAAAGATGGGCTATGGGTTGATGAATTTTGGATATTGGGCTATGGGTTTGGGCTCATAGATAAGATGGATCCTGAGTTACTTTGTCCATTGTTCATCCTTAAAATTGACCATTGTTATTGACCAAAAAAAAATTTGACCATTGTTTTTTTGAATGTCCAAGTTATTTAAAAAAAAAATCTTGACAAAAAAAAGTTATTTTAAAAAATTGTGTTCTTTTTTCCTCATTTAGTGGATAAATTTGCCATTCTAGCAAGATTTTTTCTTTTCTTTGTTTTTCTCATTTTTCAAGAGAATAAAATATTTATGCGAGTTGCCGGTTCCCCCTTTTTTTTTTGTTCATAATCAAAAAATTATATAATTTATTTCCTCGTTAAAGCAAACAAAACAAAAAGTTGGTCCACGTAAAATTCAAGTTGCTTACTTAACCCACACAACAGTCAACACCCACCGGTTGTGGTTTGTTTTCTATCGTGACAGCTATTAAAAATCATGCTTGTGATTTGCGTTCTTTCTTATTTAATGTCCAAGCAAGTAGCAACATTTCCTTGCGTGGATATTATGAGTTCAGGAATGAATTAACAGAAGCAATTTGCTTGTATAAAACAACAGAATGCAACTCTTATTTCCCCCTCTACAGATCTCATATCCTAGACAGAGAGATTCATATGTTTTTTAAATAAGAAGGAAGAAAAGAAAGAATAAGATACTACACTGCGCGAGGAAAGCTAATACCAAAGCATATGGCTTTTGCTGGTCCACGGGCCAGGTCTTCAAAACAAATATTATTTTTATTTGATATTCTTGTGCGGCATGCATGATCCAAATGTTCCTACTAAAAAAACAGTTTATTGCGTAAATCAATATGCATTGTTTAAAAAAGTATGTTTATAAGGTCATTTATGTTCGACCAAAAACAAAAGGTCATTTATGTATATAAGTTTGCTTACATTAAAATTTCACATGTACTTATTATCTAATTTTATATTTTTTTACAAACATTCATAAATTTCAACATAATATTTCTATGTGAATTTTTAACCTATGAAAATTTATTTGAGTAATTCATGTCTGAATGATTTCTTCATTTTTTTTACAGATGATTTCTTAATTTTAGTCCGAGAGAGAAAATGATGGGTATATAACAATGGAAGAGGATACTTCTTGGTGGGGAAACTCAAATTTTCGGGCTAACCATTTTGAAACGTAATAATAATATCCACTTGTGCAGAAACAAAGGAAAAGAAGAAAAATTAGATGCTTTCCTGATTAGACCAAGGGACGTCAACGTTAGTCATATATAAAAATGGGTGGTAAACGACAGTTTCAGAATCACAATGTTGAATCCGCATGTCAAATAAGACACCACTAATATGAGAATTTAATAACGACTAATTATGTATAAAAAAAAGGTTAATAATGTTCACAATTTTTTTTTTTTTACTATTTTTAGTCATACTAGCTGGTGAAATGAACATATATAAATTTAAGAAACAAAAATTAAATTCAATATATATTTTTAAAATGTATTTGAATAAAATAAAATTATGATTGAAGAATAATATATTACACAGTAATCTTCTTTTATTCATAACACCTATTTATTTGAATCATTAACTTTATAAGAAGTTAAAGACGCAGACCCGATAATTAAATCCAAAACTGACAGAATTTGAATCAAAATTACAATTAAAATTATAAATTAAATTCATATTTTATAATCCAAAGAGACCTTTATATATAGTTTTTGTAAGAATTTTAAAATTACCAAATATACTTAATATTAAAAAAAATGCACGTATATATGATATAATCACTGAACAACTAAATCATTTTTAGTCCCAATTACGCTTCACTTAATAGAGACATCAAGAAATACGAATAAGACTAGATAATATAATTAATACTTTTTAATTTTATTCTTTTCTTTTATGAAATCAAACAAGTGATGGGGGCAGTGGCAGAGCTTAGTGATGACAGGGGGCGGCCATGGCCCCCCCAAACATTTCAAATTTTTTTGCCCATATTATATATAGTAACATAGGATAAAATAAAATGTTTTTCGTTAAGTATTATTTTGGCCACCCCAAAATTTTCGGCTCTGCCATTGACGGGGGTTGTCAAAATAACAAAGTGACGGGGGACCTCTTTTTATCTTATTAGGTGCTCAAAACAAGGGGATATGATATGCACCTCTTTTCTTACCAATCTTCGTGTTATTAATATTGACATTGTCTCTTTACTTTTTTTATGGTAATTGAAGTGAGATAACTTAACATTTTAATTTCAATAACTATTAATTATATTTAATACCCTTTCAAATATTCTTGTTTATTATTAATTATCCAATAAATATTTGGCAACTGATGTAAATCAGATCATGAGGACACTATATATAACAACTATATATATTTTGTCTCTGACGGAAGCTTCACAGTCTTCAATCTTAAAGATCAAATTATGAGAGTTGAAATGGCATCCATGCAAAATTATGGACACCACAACACGTGTTGGCATGGACAAATTTATATAGGGACGTCAGACGTGTGTTAATGTATGATGTGTTAGATTAGATGTTTAGGTCAATTAATTTTAATTTTTTAATAACATTACGATTGAGTCAAATGAATATTTTATACTTATATAATTGAGTTATATATATTTCATTATCTTTCCACATTATAGAAAAAACTTTTAAATTCAACAATGCTAAGCTTAAATAGATGGTTTGAAGAAAATTTTATTTTTTGTTTAAGTTTTAAAAACTATATTTGTGAATATTTATATTTAAATACTAAATTTGCAAGTATTATTTTCAGCTACCATATATAATATGTTCTTATAACCTATTTATATAAGGAATAATACCAACATATTCTTTTTATAAAACTCTTTAACAGATTTTTTAGATGGTGGTCAATTTAAATATATAGATAATGAGTCAATAGTTAAAAAAATGTTATAGTGTGTACTAAAGAGTACATTAAAAAAACTGTGTTGGTACACTATCCTAATCTATTTATAATCCTATCATAACTCCCCAGGGAGGCAGGGAGAGTAGTCCAAGTGCCTTACTCTATAGGGGCAGTTATGGTTTCACTTAGACCTTTACTTGCTCTGAGTCTGTCTTCTATTCTTCTAACTTGGCTTCTATGTATAGCTGAAGAAACCAGCTTTTCTTCCACAAAGGCCACCAAAATTGGCCAAGGCTACCGTCTCATATCTATTGAAGATGCCCCTGATGGTGCTCTAGTGGGGCTCCTCCAAGTTAAGCAGAAGAACAATATTTATGGTCCCGACATTCCCCTTTTACGCTTCTATGTCAAGTAAGTTTCATACATAGCATCATTAATACAGGGAAATATTGGAGAGAAACACGGGTCTTGGAGTGATAAGGAGATCATAAACTCATGGTTTGGTAGTTTAGAGAAAGAACATAAGGGTTGAAGTGATAAAGATGTCATATGTTCAAATCCTCCGACTAAAACATACTAATTACTAGCCTTTGACTATCCAAAAAAATTAACATTTGCTTTTCAAAAAAAGTTCCATACATTACATGACATCATTAATATGCATTCTCGTTTTCACAATGAAGCTGATTCTGAACCTTCTACGTTGTACTTGGATTTTGCAGGCACGAGACACAGAACCGTTTGAGGGTACACATCACCGATGCAAAGAACCAAAGGTGGGAGGTTCCTTACAATCTTTTGCCCAGGGAGCAACCACCGGTTCTGAAGCAGAACATCAAGAGGTTGAGAAAGAACCCAATATCAGTGTCAGAGTACTCTGGCTCTGAGCTTGTCTTTAGCTACATTTCTGACCCATTTAGCTTTGCGGTGAAAAGGAAGTCCAATGGGGACACCCTATTTGACTCCAGCTCTAATGGGTCAGACCCATTTGGCCCATTGGTGTTCAAGGACCAGTACCTGGAAATCTCTACCAAATTGCCCGAAGATGCTTCTTTGTATGGCTTGGGAGAGAACACACAGCCCCACGGGATCAAACTGTACCCAAATGACCCTTACACTTTGTATACCACTGACATATCAGCCATTAATCTCAATGCTGATCTATATGGGTCACACCCTGTATACATGGATCTCAGAAATGATGGTGGCAAAGCTTATGCACACGGTGTTCTGTTGCTGAATAGCAATGGGATGGATGTGTTCTACAAAGGGACCTCTCTGACATACAAGATCATTGGAGGGGTGCTTGACTTTTACTTCTTTGCTGGGCCCACGCCTCTGAACGTTGTTGATCAATATACTTCCTTCATAGGGAGACCTGCTCCAATGCCTTACTGGGCTTTCGGTAAGATTCACTTTTAACTCACCCCTCTCTCTCTCTCTCTCTCTCTCTCTCTACATGTATCATTAATTCATTATAAAAACTAAGTATGTTGACAAAAAAAAAAACTAAGTATCAATTTTTTTGTACACTCGCTATCAGTTTTGTATTAATAAAATTAATAAAATAGTGTAAGAGTTATATAATTTTTTCAAGTTTTAAAATATCACCTACCATGTGTTATGTGTAAATAAGTTAAATGATATTTACCTTCTTTTTTCTGTTTACTCTATTCACATAATCTAAATGAAAAGATTAAATTATAACACATGAACTACACTTAAGTACACTGTCATAAATAAATAAAATGGAATCAAGTCATGTAGTTATTAAACTTTGAATGTGGGTCTTTGAGTCTTTCTATTATGATTTTTTAGTCTCTTAATTATTTTATAAGATGAAAAACATATTTTGATTTATTTGTTTTGTACCCAAAATATAAACAATTTATGTGTCAGATATTTTGTTTCAGATTTTTTTTGATTTGTAATGCACGGATACAGTAATTCTTATTGATCTAAGATAAGATTACTAGTTGGGTGCAAATAGCAAAATAAATTTTTGGTCTAACTCTGGTCGATCAATTACTTCTGAATTGAAATCTATTCTTACATGGCAAATTGTTGGAACACCCTACGCATTTTCTACCTTTTAGAAAGCTCTGTATGGACTGACCAAAAAAAAATAAAAATGAAAGCTCTGTATGGGAAATAAGAAGCTAAAGGTTCTGGCCCCTACCACAATAGAAGAAACAGAGCATTAGAAGGTTTTAGACATAGATCGTCCTAGAGTTACATGTTAATAGCAAAAGATTAAATTCTACTGGAAAGTAATTCGGTGGTGCGAATCTGTCAACAATTTGGGCAAGCCTTAGCAAAATTGACACCACCTCTTATCCTAAAATTTTAAGACGTCAAGTATATAGATTATCTATGTTCTCTTATTATAGAATAAATGTAACTAGGGAAAGAAAGTGAGAGAGAGAGAACTAGAGAGAGAAGAGAGTTGTAATCTGTGAATCTGAAATTCTGATTTCATTATTATCGTGTAATACACTGTACATATATTTATAGTTACATGTGTAGTACAAAGGAAGCTTCTAGAGTCTAACTAACCTGATGAGTCAGCACTAACAAACTTAAACTGACTTCTAACTGTGACAGCTGTCCTAACAGCTGTGACTAAGTAATGATCCAGTGTGGTGCTATCCACACACTAACCATACTCCTATCACTTATGTTATTTCAATTTAACTTATTCTATACTATTGTGAGATTTCGCCTCTTACTTGAATTTCCAACAAAAATCAATACTAAGATTACGCCATTTTCCAACTATTATAAGATTACTTACAAGATATGGTGCTTGTCTTTCAGAATATACTCACTTGTTTTATTTGGTATGCTATAGGATTCCACCAATGTAGATGGGGATATCACAACCTATCTGTTGTAGAAGATGTTGTTGAGAATTACAAGAAGGCCAAAATCCCACTTGATGTGATATGGAACGATGATGATCACATGGATGACCACAAGGACTTCACACTCAATCCAATTAACTATCCTCGTCCCAAGCTTCTAGCTTTTCTGGAAAGAATACACAACATTGGCATGAAATACATTGTCATCATTGATCCCGGAATCGCTGTTAACTCCAGCTATGGTGTGTATACGAGGGGAATGGCTAATGATGTTTTTATCAAGTATGAAGGTGAACCCTTCATGGCTCAAGTTTGGCCAGGAGCAGTGTACTTCCCTGATTTTCTCAATCCAAAAACAGTTTCTTGGTGGGGTGATGAGATTCGCCGCTTCCATGAACTTGTACCCGTTGATGGCCTATGGATTGACATGAATGAGGTTTCAAATTTCTGCACTGGAAAATGCACACTTTCAAAGGGAAGGGAGTGCCCAATTACGAGTGGAAAAGGACCAGATGCTACATGTTGCTTAGATTGCAAAAACATCACAAGCACAAGATGGGACGACCCTCCTTACAAAATCAATGCTTCAGGAGTACATGCTCCTATAGGCTTCAAAACCATAGCCACAAGTGCAGTTCATTATAATAATGTTTTGGAATATGATGCTCACAGCCTTTTTGGTTTCTCTCAGGCCATTGCAACTCAAAAGGGCCTTCAGGGTCTTCAAGGAAAACGACCATTTGTTTTGTCTCGTTCCACTTATGTGGGATCAGGCAAATATGCTGCACATTGGACTGGTGACAACAAGGGTACATGGGAGGATTTGAGATACTCAATATCTACGGTGCTCAATTTTGGAATATTTGGGGTGCCAATGGTTGGTGCTGATATATGTGGTTTCTATCCAGCACCTACTGAAGAGCTTTGTAATAGGTGGATTGAAGTTGGTGCTTTCTATCCTTTGTCAAGGGACCATTCAAGCTGGATCAACGCTAGACAGGAACTTTACCAATGGGAGTCAGTAGCTGAGTCAGCAAGAAATGCTTTGGGTATGAGGTATAAGCTCCTCCCATATCTCTACACCCTGAACTATGAGGCTCATATTAGTGGTGCCCCAATTGCAAGGCCTCTTTTCTTCTCATTTCCAACTTATGCTGAATGTTATGGCCTTAGCACCCAGTTTTTACTTGGAAGTAGCCTCATGATTTCACCTGTTCTTGAGCAAGGAAAAACTGAAGTTAAAGCACTCTTTCCTCCAGGAACCTGGTACAGTTTGTTTGATTTGACTCAAGCCATTGTTTCGAAAGATGGAACCTATGTTACCCTTGATGCTCCTCTGCATGTGGTCAATGTGCACTTGTATCAGAATACCATTCTTCCAATGCAACAGGGTGGAATGATAACTAAGGATGCTAGAATGACACCCTTCAGTCTTGTTGTGACCTTCCCAGCTGGTGCAACTGAAGGAGAAGCTAAAGGGAATCTATTCCTTGATGATGATGAGGTGCCAGAAATGAAGCTTGGAAATGGCTATTCAACTTACATTGATTTCCATGCAACTGTCAAAGAAGGAACTGTGAAAGTTTGGTCACAAGTCCAAGAGGGCAAGTTTGCTTTGGATAAAGGTTGGGTAATTGACACAATTAATGTGTTGGGATTAAATGGAAGTGGAGCACAGGCTACAATTGAGATAGATGGAGAACCATCAAATTTGGAAGTTAGTACATCGGAACACCAGTACTTGTATGGGCAGGGAGATGGAGAAAAGAAGACAGTGATGGTAGGATTGAAGGGATTGAATATCCCTGTAGGTAAAATTTTTGCTATGACCTGGAAGATGGGATCATAAGTTTGGATTGTCTCATCTTACTTAGATGAGATATCAATGTTATGCTTAAGTTTCTTTGTTGTTTTGATGCCCCTGTTGTAATTTTCCATTATCTTCTATCTTTGTCTAATAAAGCAAGAATGGTATTGAATAACATGAATGAGCTTTTGTAAAATGATTTTAGAGTGGTGAAAAATAGAAAAACAACTGTTAATTGCCTTTTATCAGTAACTTATTATTTTAACTTTTGATTAAATTTTTATAGCATCTTTCCAATAAAAGTCAATATAAAACATTAAAACTGGAACATCCGTTTTTTTATGACTAACTGTTTAATTTCGTTTTATATGAATTTTTGCGATATAATTATTTTGAGTTTTATTTTTAGCTTAAAAATAGGATTTAAATATGCATGTTTAAGAATACTTCTGAAAGTGGTTGATTTTCAGTTTCTGTTAGGTCTAGTTTCAACATCTGTTTCTATGCATTTTTCGTTCTTTTTCTGTTTTATATGAATTTTCGTTCCATAAATGTTTCGTGATTTATTTTTGGCTTAAAATTAGTAATAAAATACATGTATTCCGAAATACTTCTGAAACGGTAGTTTTTCAGTCAAAATCGGGTCTTTTTACAGAAAACGGTTTACGTCTAACTGACGGAAAGAGATTTAAATAGCTTGAGTATGTTAAACCAACTCAATAAATAAACTTCCTTCACAAAAGTTGGTTCTTTTATTATTTTTTATTTTCTGGAATTTTTCTAGAATTTTTGAAAAACTTTCAAAAAATACTGAAAACTACACTACCTGGAGGCGTTTAAATGCAAAAACCTTGTTTCACAGGTATATTTTCATGACAAAGGTTCATACCCATTTTATATTTTATTTTTAATTATTTATTTCATGATTTTTAAAATTATTTCTGTGTAAGTTTTGAAAACCCTATTTTTCTACATTTTTCGGGGTTATACCTGCAAAACGATGAAAACCGAAGAGTTTGCACTATCTATAAATTTCAAAAATGAGTGCCACGAAATTATTTGGACTTGTCATGGCATTTTCTAGCATTCTCGTTGGTTCTCATCATTTTTAACTAATTATTTCAATTTTTGATTTATGAAAAGACCAAAATACCTTTGATTTTCACTCTTTTTCATCCAAACCCTAGGGGTATTTGTGGAAATTCACATCCTCTCCTTCCCAGCCCTGATCTGCACGACCCTCACTCCCTCTTGAAGAGTCTTGAAGCTTCTCCATTGTTCTAGGGCATAGATATTTTATTAGATATTTTTAGAAATTAGGATTTTAGCATTTTTGTGAAAAATAGAAAATAAAATATCTCCCCCTCTTCCTCCCCAATCTGGCTGAACCCCTCCCCTATAAATAGGGAGGGGGTGGTCTTCATTCTTCACACCATCTACTTGAAGAGAAATCTCACTCAAATCATTTTTCTTTCCCTTTGTTTCCTTTGGTTTTTCTTTGTTACTAATTAAGTTTTTTTGTGTGTTGTTCTTGATTGTTCTTAGTGTGTTCTTCATCATTCATAAGGCTAAGGTATGGAGAAATCCTTTCCAAGTTGGTTTGATCTTTGTTTTGATGGATTTTTGTGTTTTGGGTGTTTATGCTTTAAATAAATTGTTATTTATTTGTAAAATTGTTTTAAAATTATACTATGCTTTATTTTTATTTAAAATGTGATTTTTTAAATAGTAAAGTTATAATGCTCAATTTAATTATAAAGTTTAATAATTATAGCGTTACGCTGGCGAAATTTTAACTATAAAGGTTTGATCACCCAGTGGGCTATGCCTCCGTGATCAACAAATCTAAGAAATTGTAAAATTGAACCTCTGTAGTTCTTTTGATGGATAGTGGATGGGGTGCTTTGGTCAGGCGTAAGAATGCATCTTCGGTGCACTCATACGGTCGAGCTCAGGGGCCGTATCTCTATTACGCCATTAGGACGTGAGCAAGTGACTAAATACGCTTAAATACGTTAAACCAGTGTTTTTCTTCCATTTCCATGTTCTTTTCGAAAATATATATACACAGGCTGACTGGGTAAAATAATTTAATAGTAATGGATTCTCAGTGAACTCTACTGTTAAGTCATTTGGTAGAAATTCCTGGTTTGGAGTTCTGTTGTATATAAAAACTTGTGATTTTTACTGTTTATATACAGACTGATGACGGGTTAAGATAGTTCATTTGTATGGATCTGTCTAGGAAAGAAAAAGGTCATTGAAGGGGCCTACAAGCTCACCTGATCTTTCCTGGGAACCATACTGATGCGCTATTTTCTCTATCTTAGAAAGTTCGTATATACGTGGCGAAGATTACTTGACTAGCTTCCAAAGGGCTTTCCCAAAGAGAATGAGTTTAAGTAATAATTTCTATTAATATTATTACAGTTATGGTTGGTCACCGCGTTCGGTTCTGCCATCGTGTGGCTATTCCATAGCAGTTTTTCCCAAAAATGAGAAATAGTCACTTACTGATTAAAATGAACCTGAGTTTGAATAAGCGTTAATCTCTTCTCTCTAAATCAATCCTGGCGGCTATGCCCCGTTTTGATATTCTGTTATTGCTTTAATCACTTTTATGTTATACCGATTCACTTTTGGGTAATCACCTCAGTTCGGCTCTACCGCAGTGTGGTTACTCTTAAAATAAATGAGTACAGCCGGAAAGAGTAACAAAATGGTTAAGTTTTCAAGAGTATTTTTGTGTTGGTAGAATAAGAGTATTCTATGTGGTTTTGTATTATGAGAGATAATACAGTAAAATAGAGAAGGTTTTATAAGAGAAACCAAAGTGATATTATGCAATGTTTGAGTTATCATTTGCATAAAGGTTTTTGAGCTGTACAACCCAGAGAGGGTTGATAATAGAGTCTGGTTGGGTTACAATTGCCTTATGGGATTATCCAGGTTTCAAAAGTCTCAATAGTCTTGCATGGTGATAACCCTTGAGCTGAGACGAGTCGTATACCCGGCTTGGATAAATCTGACTGACGAACCTATTTCATGATATGGTTGAGATGCGCATTACTGAATGTTTATCCAGGAAATCTGAGTGAATTCTGGGTATTCTGTTAGGTCTTGTCACAGGCCTATCGCTCAATGGAGTTTGGTGGGAAAAGTCTCATGGGAGCAACACACCGGTATATTATCAGAGAGATTGAAGTGTCATTCATAAATATATCTATGGTTGATGATATAGATGTGATTGTTAATATATCTGTGATTGATGTTACATCTGTGATTGATAATATATCTATGATTGACGTTGCTTTGTGATTGATGATCTATTCTTAATTATTTCTTGGTTTACGGTGTTTTCTTCCCAAGTGTGATCTGTGTTGTAAGGTTCTGAAAATATACTGTATAATTGTTGTATGTATACTTTTTGAAACTATCATTCTTAACTTGTGCAAATTTTTCACCCTGCCTACTTTCGATGTTTCTTTTGTATGTGGTTGAGTAGATGAGATGGGCTGGAAGATAGATTCTTATACGCAGTGTACTACCTTTAATGGATATATACTTGTCACAGAGCATAGGGTCAATGGACCTGACTTATGGACAGTACGTAGGATTCTTGATTACACGCTATCTATGCGATGGATTAGGTCCAGCAGGCGAGGGATGAGGCTAGAGAGAACGATGTATCAGCCCTTGATGCACCGTTTATATCTTATTTTGATCCGGGTAGTTGTTAGAGATTGTACCCGGCTTTCTTATTACCTAGTAGCTTTTTATTTCAGTCGTTTTATTTTCTTAGAGTTTTCTACTACGTTTTGATGTATAGTAGTTTTAGAAAAACTCCTTGCTTATACTGATGCAAGCTCTTTTGATATATATATATTTGAGAAGGTTGATTTTACTTCAGTGTTTCTTCTAATACTATTCTTGTTTTACTACGCAATAGAAAAGGAAAGTATGAACTCCCCATTCTTCTCATATTTTAAAAAAGGCAAAAAATTTATTCATATTTTTTGAACCAAACTCGATTTTAATCAAAGGTTATTAAGGAAAATATTGCAAAAATACTTGTTACTTTGGTGTAATATCCTTTTTGGAAAAAAGTGTTGCAAAAACACTTCGTTAGATACTTATCTCTAGAGTCGGGTACACGGGACTTGACATGTAGATGGCTCGTTTGCCCGATTTGTGGTGGCTACGAGCTAACTAAATATAGACCCATTTAAAGGCAATTTTTTTTTAGCCCGATTCACTTAACCCCATAGGCTAGCCGGTTTGGTTCGTTGGTTTGGTTCTCATCACTGTAATTTAATCTCTACTCATATGTATATGAGACATATTAGGTGAGAACTCATTATTATAAAAAATAAAAATATTTAATTACAGTTATTAGATTAAAATCAATGGTTCACGTTATGTCTTTAATTAAAAAATTGACGTGATTTTTTTCTTTTAAATTAAAGATCACATAAGATTTTTAAAAGATTACGTCTAATTAAACACAAAATCTAAACTGTTAATTTAAATCTAATAACTATAAATTAAATATTTCAAAATTTTCACAATAACCATGAATCTGATGCGCTTTCCTTATGTAGTGTGTGTGAGAGAGACAAAGGTCCTTCCAATAGGTCAATATAATACTTGAAGCATCGCATAATCCAAGAGTTGAATTTGTGTGTGTGTTCACGTGCTCACGCTGCAATTATTAATACGAGGGTTGAAGCTTGATTCCCGTTGCTTCTTATTTTCTTATTTTCTTATTACTATTCCTTTCATAAGATTGTCTTTACAAGCACACCATGTAGCCGATGCCGATCTTTTATTTGACCAATGTTTTGGTTTTCCGCGAGGTGTTTTTATACTTAAAAAGGGTGTGATATAATAATTTCCATTTAGGCGTGACATGCAAATAAAGCTCGATATAGTAACTGTGCTACGTATCATGATTTCTATTTATTAATGTGATAACCATTAAAAATGCTTTTGATTAAATTGTGTTCCTTCTTATTGAATGCCCAAGCAACCTTTGCTTGCGTGAATTATTCGTTCAAGATGAATCTATGGATACTCGTTGGTCAGATTAAAAAAATGCAACTTGGTTGTCTTGTCGTATTTGCTCAAAGCAATAATCAATAAAACGACAAAATGGCCCTCCTTTCAGTATTGAATAATTCTAAATCTTTTTATTTTTTATTCCTATAAATCTTCTTAATTACTAAATAGAGAAAATATTAAATATTTTTTATGTTTTTAAAATATTAATTGTATTTTTTTTCTTATTTTATAAAGTAGTAGGAGAATATGTAAGAGAATTTATAGGAGGATATAACATTTTTCTTCAGTATTTGGTCGCAAAGTTCCTACTTCCTAATGTCCCTAGAGCAAGCAAACGAATTATCGAAATAACCAGGGTTGCTTCAGTAGATTGAAAACTATTTAGGATTGAGCTCGCTGAAATTAATTTAATTAACATCTATTCATTAGGCTTTTGCCATTTTGCTTGTCCAAAGAGTAATTGTGTTTGTAACTTCGTATGATTCATAAGTGGAATTCATTATATAGCAGTTGCGTGATTTGCACAACTACCTTTTTTTTTTTTCCATTACTTAATAGCGGAAACTAGTTAAATAAACTACCTTACCCCTGGTACTGGTTCCATATTGCGATGTGCAAGTCTTCTCGATGCTTAATAGTTAATACCCAGTGCCTGTGTTATGGCATCAGCTACTTGTTCATTGTTAATTTATCAAATGTGCTAAAGATCCTCCCTCTATGCAAATCTTTATATTTGACAACACCTGTTTTCCAATGTTAACAATGCAGTAATTGACACGATGATTCAACAAATCCGGAGAAACAGAGAGAGAAAGAGAAAGGGAGAAAAATCAGAGAACGTTAATTAACGTGAGGTCACGGGATATCTTTAGTGAATAAATTTTAGTACTACTTTAGATTAAATTAAAATGGAGGGATAGATTAAATTATGGTACTAACGATCGGATCCATTTTAAATGCATCTCTTATATAATTTCATTTCAGATCATAGATCTATAGGTAGGTGCATGGTGAGTTAGCGGGTGATCGGGTTATGTACTTGGGTTCGAACAGGTAATAACGGACGGGTTTGGGTCTATTTAATTTTTTTTGTCAGTGACCGAACCCGACTGACTGCGTAATAGATGCATTTTGGTTAATTTATGTTAATTAGCAAAATCATTGTAAAAATTAAAACAGGCCATTATAATTAAATTTTTATTGGCCCAATTCATAAATTTAGGGTCATTCATGTATTATCAATGAAAACTTAACAAATCCTAAAAAATACTTAGAAAAATGATTGGGCCCAAAAAACTGACCTAGTCCAACGTTGGTCCAACCCACTAATATACTCGTGTAAACTGCCAACCCGCAACTTGCTAAACCACAGAGGTCCAACGGATGAAACTAGGCCAAAAATATGTCGTCACGATTTGGGTCGGATTCGGTCGTTTGGACTCGCCATTGGCCAAATCCAACCGTTTACCACCGGGTGTTCGTGGGTTCGAGTTCGAGTAACTTGATGACCCAAACAGACCCAAACTATTTCTTTTGAATTTTTACCTAGATTGGTTCCAATCCGACAAAACTCGAGATGGTTTAAATCGGATAACGAGTTTAAATTTTTATACCCGTGAACCCAACTCGGTGACATGACAATTATTTATTTGTATATTCTTATATTAATTTATTTAAGTAAAGTAACAGCACTGTTGCCACCTCTGGTGTGAATTTTATCACACCTGTGAAAACGAAATTCAACTTCGGAAAAAAGGAGACAGTAGTGTTCCCACTTATGGTGTGAATTTTATCACAATCGTAAAAATGAAGCTCAGCTTTGAAAGAAAAATGGGGACAGAAATGTTCCCACCTTAGGTGTGAATTTTAACACACCTGTGAAAATGAATCTCAGCTTTGAAAGGAAAAGGAAACAACAGTGTTCCCACCATGGGTGTGAATTTTATCACACCTATGAAAATTAAGCACAACTTTGAAAAGAAAAAAGTGGACAACAGTTTTACCACCTAGGATATGAATCTATCACACCAGTGAAAAAATGATAGGGAAAAATTTCAAGAATTTTTAGCAATTTGCAATATGGGGAGTAGCGATGATGAGTCCAACCTTAATGTTATAGTATAAAAAAGACAAATACTAACAGTGCAAGGAAAAAGAAAACCAAGCAATTCAAAATTAGTCAAGGGCAACTGTGTGTCCAATAAAAAAGTTATTGTATTACGGTTGTCTATTCTTTTTTCATTTACGGCTTTTTATTTCTCTAAAGAGTTATTCATTGTGTTTTTTTTGTTATATTAAAATTTAGATTAGGATAAATATACCTGCCAATCCTATTGACTTATTCATTTTTTTATTAATATATTATTAATAATAACAAAAATGACTTTTAATTATCTCATAAAAATGACTTTTAAATATTCTAAAAGTAACTTTCTTTTAAAAAGGTTTCTTTTAAATCTTAGGTGACTTCTAAGGTGAAGGGTCTTGCAAGGCCCTCACCGGTGAGGGGATGATTTGATCTGTTAGATATATTATTATTTAAATCAATGGTTGAGATTGACTCAATTAACTAGTTAGTAACCTGCAAAAACAGGTTTATTGTGAAATGTAAAAACATGCCCAACAAGTAAATGTTATTACAAAAACAGAGAGTAAAATCTCCCAATATTAATCACTAGAACCAACACTCTCATCCTCCAACCTGATCCTCACTCCTTCGTCAAAACAGGATGAACAAGTGGACAGGGAATGTGAAGTGGATGGCGAGATTTTGTACAATGATAGTGTGACGTGACATTGTGGCAGCTTGATTTGCACAATGCTGGTCAACCTTGCAACGACCGGTTCCAATATGGCCCCGTCGAGCGTGTTCTGTGACAAGTCGAGATTCCGAACCTGAACGAGACTTCGGAGAGAGAAGCGAAGGGGCCCGCGAGGTTGCACCCTGCGAGCCATAGAATTTCGAAAGTGGCGAGGTTCCCGAACGAGTTGGGAATGGGACCTACGTCGAGGAGGGTGGTTGTTGACGAGGAAGAGAAACTCGGTCGCCAGAAATGGCCGATCGAAGGTGGACGGAGAAGTTGTTGATGAAGAGGTCAGGGCGGAGGAGGGAGGGGAGATGGGAGAAATAGAGAGGAACAACACAAACATACACAATAATTAACTAATTAATTAATTTCAACCAAAAAGAAGACTAAAATGGTAATCGCAAGAATCAGATCTAATCTAATTAGGTCCCTAGGATGGACTGACAGTGGTGAGAGAGTGTGAAATGGGAAAATGGTGGTAGGGGTGAGGGAGCACAGTAAGTGATGGTGGTGGGAGAAACACCAGATTATAGCCTTATTGTTACCATTTTCAATCGCAATTGCAGCATCCACCGATCAAATTGAATTGAATTGAAAAGTGAATAGTGCTGCTACAAGTACAACAACAACACCACCAACACCAACAACGTGTTTGTGTTTAGGGGCCGAACAAGAGTTGATTCAGACGCAGCAAAAAGCCCTCACTTTTGCTTTTTTTCCCCCTAGACTCAGACTGTTCTGTATTTTTTTCTGGACCGCGTTCTATCTTTTGTGTTTTTCAAAAGTCAACCAGAATAACTGTGTGAACAATTCGATGGACTACTTTGCAATTTTACCAAATTTTACATTTTTGACACTATATATTTTAATATTATGAACTATACCCCATGTTACCTATTATATTAGGTCATTTTGCCCCCTCACCCATGAGGGCCTTGCAAGGCCCCTCATCCTAGAAGCCACCTAAATCTTAAGCATTCCGGTACAAACAACAGGAGAGGATAAGTTTGTGAAAGACAAAATACAGGTGTTTATTGCAGTTTACCCTATGGCTTTTACACTCCACTCAAGCATCCATGAGTGCAGTGTGACTGTGTGGGAGAACGATTATTCAATTCCGAAAGCAACCATACCTGAAACGCAGTGATGCAAAAGTGGATCCACGCGCCATAAGAAGGAGAATAAAAGAACATGGGATTGAATGGCCCACAGTCAGAGATTGGGTTGATCCTCCAAAGTCACGGGTAACGTAATGGATCCTATGACTCACTTCCCCGCCCTCCCAAGGAAGACAAACAACACAACACAACGCAACGCAACCCAACCCAACCCAACAAAACAAAACAAAACAAAACAAAAACAAGCTGGCCATTTACTCATTTACATATGCATAAATCAGAACCCCTCCTATTCGTAAGAGTACTCCACGTTGCCTTGCTTCTAGAGTGAGCTATGGCTTCTCCCAATCCCTTAGCTACTCTCTGTCTCTCTTTTCTTCTTCTAACTTGGTCTCTATGTGTAGCTGAAGAAGCTACTTCTTCTTCTCCCAAGGCCACCAAAATTGGCCAAGGCTACCGTCTCATATCCATTGAAGATACCCCTGATGGTGCCATCACGGGGCTCCTCCAAGTTAAGCAGAAGAACGATATCTATGGTCCTGACATTCCCCTTTTACGCTTCTATGTCAAGTAAGTCATACTCATACATAGCACCATACATCTATGCATTCACATTAAACGAAGCTGGTTCTGATTTCTGAACCTTATCCTCCACTGTTGTTGGATTTTGCAGGCACGAGACTGAGAACCGTTTGAGGGTACACATCACCGATGCAAAGAACCAAAGGTGGGAGGTTCCTTACAATCTTTTGCCCAGGGAGCAACCACCGGCTTTGAAGCAGAACATCAAGAGGTTGAGAAAGAACCCATTATCAGTGTCAGAATACTCAAGCTCTGAGCTTGTCTTTAGCTACATTTCTGACCCATTTAGCTTTGCAGTGAAAAGGAAGTCCAATGGGGACATCCTATTTGACTCCAGCTCTACTGAGTCAGACCCATTTGGCCCATTGGTCTTCAAGGACCAGTACCTTGAAATCTCTACAAAACTGCCCAAAGATGCCTCTTTGTATGGTTTGGGAGAGAACACACAGCCTCATGGGATCAAACTGTACCCAAATGACCCTTACACTTTGTATACCACTGACATATCAGCCATTAATCTCAATGCTGATCTATATGGGTCACACCCTGTATACATGGATCTCAGAAACGAAGGTGGCAAAGCTTATGCACACGGTGTTCTGTTGCTGAATAGCAATGGGATGGATGTGTTCTACAAAGGAATCTCTCTGACATACAAGATTATTGGTGGGGTGCTTGATTTTTACTTCTTTGCAGGACCCACTCCTTTGAATGTTGTTGATCAGTACACTTCCTTCATCGGTAGACCAGCTCCAATGCCTTACTGGGCTTTCGGTATGATTCACTTTTTACCCCCTCTCTTTCTTGTGTCGCATATTCTATTTAGTATGGATTCACATTGGTGATTTGGGTGCCACAGAATCAATCCCCTTGATGCCAAATATTAAAGATAGAGGAACCATCAATTGAGAAAATCGGGGCTCACCAGATGTGAGACGCTAATACTTAATTGACATAATGACAATTCTTGCGAGACACTAATGTTTTCAACCATGTGATTGCGCGAATTCAACGAGTTTCTTGGTGTATGGGATACGGGAGCATATCCTTGGTGTACATAAATGCAGTTGAGCATATCCTTGATTTTTTGCTTTACCATATCTGTGAGACTGTGACGTGTCTCAGATCCAAAAAAATAAACTTTTTAGGTCTTTTTTTAATATAATTGTTTAGTGATGTAATACCGATCAGGCCTTCATGGAAACATAAGGCCATACATGAAGTTGGAAACTTAACTTCATATATATAAAATAAAATCAACTTTTCTCTTAAATAAACTTGTAAGTCAAGGAACTTGACCTATATGACATGCGTGTGTTATGTATAAAGCAATTTGTGGGTCCTTGTCAAGAACCATTATTGCATAGATATTATTATCATTCCGTCCCCTTTTTTCTCCTTTAGAGGAAGATAAATCGTATCTGTATAAATATATTGCTATCATGTCTCGTGGATAAGATTAGCCTTGATTTATGGAAAATATATCGGTAGGGCTAAACTAATTCATCTATCATCAAGGAGACAGGAGAGACAACTCGTTCTGTTTTAATCAATGCAGAGATATACATATATTAATGAAACCATGAATTGGGAGAAAATAGCATGAGATTTTGTTTGTAAATCCACAGAATTTACTTGATGTCTATTTTTTTTTTCATGGTAATTTTTTTCCCCAGTTTTCTCCATTTATTTATGCCTCATTTCCATGTTTCCACTACTCTTGGCAATTAAATAATGAGTCCTAGCATGGTCCTTATGCTTAGCTTCCAGATCTAGTTTAAAACAATATCGGCAATTGTTTACTTCCAAAGTATAATGCTTGTCTGTTTATCAAAAAAAAAAAAAGTATAATGCTTGTCTGCCAGAACTACCATTTGTATCAAGATAATTTGTTTGAAAAAAGTACTTGACCAATATGCTCACTTGTTTTAGTTGTCACATTACAGGATTCCACCAATGCAGATGGGGATATCACAACCTATCTGTTGTTGAAGATGTTGTCGAGAATTACAAGAAGGCCAAAATCCCACTTGATGTGATCTGGAATGATGACGATCACATGGATGGACACAAGGACTTTACACTCAATCCAATTAGCTACCCTCGTCCGAAGCTTTTAGACTTTCTGGACAGAATACACAGCATTGGCATGAAATACATTGTCATCATTGATCCTGGTATTGCTGTTAACTCCAGCTATGGTGTGTATCAGAGGGGTATGGCTAATGATGTCTTTATCAAGTATGAGGGTGAACCCTTCTTGGCTCAAGTTTGGCCAGGAGCAGTGTACTTTCCTGATTTTCTCAATCCAAAAACAGTTTCTTGGTGGGGTGATGAGATACGCCGCTTCCATGAACTTGTCCCCGTTGATGGCCTATGGATTGACATGAATGAAGCTTCAAATTTCTGCTCTGGGAAGTGCACAATTCCTAAAGGAAAGGTGTGCCCAAGTGGAACAGGACCTGGGTGGGTATGTTGCTTAGATTGCAAAAACATCACAAGCACACGATGGGATGATCCACCCTATAAAATTAATGCTTCAGGAGTACAGGCTCCTATAGGCTTTAAGACTATAGCCACTAGTGCGGTTCACTATAATGGCGTTTTGGAGTATGATGCTCACAGTATTTATGGTTTTTCTCAAGCCATTGCAACTCACAAGGCCCTTCAGGGGCTTCAAGGAAAACGGCCTTTTATTTTGTCCCGCTCCACTTATGTGGGTTCAGGCAAGTATGCTGCACATTGGACCGGTGACAATAAGGGCACATGGGAGGACTTGAGATACTCAATATCTACGATGCTCAACTTTGGAATATTTGGGGTGCCAATGGTTGGTTCAGACATATGTGGTTTCTATCCAGCACCCACTGAAGAACTTTGCAATCGGTGGATTGAAGTTGGTGCTTTCTACCCTTTCTCAAGGGACCATGCAAACTTCTACTCCCCTAGACAGGAACTTTACCAATGGGACTCAGTAGCTGAGTCGGCTCGAAATGCTTTAGGTATGAGGTATAAGCTCCTCCCATATCTGTACACCCTGAGCTATGAGGCTCATCTTAGTGGAGCCCCAATTGCCAGGCCACTTTTCTTCTCATTTCCAACTTATGTTGAATGCTATGGCCTCAGCACCCAGTTCTTACTTGGAAGCAGCCTAATGATTTCTCCTGTGCTTGAGCAAGGCAAAACAGAAGTTAAAGCACTCTTCCCTCCTGGAACCTGGTACAGTTTGTCTGATTTGACGCATACCATTGTATCGAAAGATGGAACCTATGTTACCCTTGATGCGCCTCTGCATGTGGTCAATGTGCACTTGTATCAGAATACCATTCTTCCAATGCAACAGGGTGGAATGATATCTAAGGATGCTAGAATGACACCCTTTAGCCTCACCGTGACCTTCCCAGCAGGTGCACCTGAAGGAGAAGCTAAAGGGAACCTATTCCTTGATGATGATGAGCTTCCAGAAATGAAGCTTGGAAATGGCTATTCAACTTACATTGATTTCCATGCAACCGTCAAAGATGGAACTGTGAAAGTTTGGTCACAAGTCCAAGAAGGCAAGTTTGCTTTGGATAAAGGTTGGCTCATTGACACAATAAATGTGTTGGGATTAAATGGAAGTGGAGCACAGGCTACAATTGAGATAGATGGAGAACCACCGATGGGTGTCTCAAATGTGACAGTTAGTACATCTGAACACAAGTACTTGTACGGGCAAGGAGATGGAGAAACAAAGACAGTGATGGTAGGATTGAAGGGCTTGAATATCCCTGTAGGTAAAAATTTTGCCATGACCTGGAAGATGGGATCATAAGTTGAGACTATCTCATCTTAATTGGGACTTTGTAACTTTATTATTTCTCTTATGTTTTCTAATAATTCTTATTAGCGTTGTAGAGGGAGAGGAGATGAGCTAGAATTAAGCTCGTCCTCTTCTATTTATACGAAGAGGATTACGGGTTAAGATTATGTTTAGTCTTTGAAATGCTTGAATTCAAATTTCGTTCTGCCTTTGTTGCCCATATTGGAGTCCTTTATTATCAGATATTCGTGTAATTAATCAAACGTGTAAATCTAGTCGAGACAAATTAAGTACTGATCAGTAGTCAAGTAGTCATAATACCACAATTCATGCAGATATGATGAAGCAAGCATTTAGGAAATTAAATCTTGTTCAGTCAAAAAAAAAGGAAATTAAATCTTGAGAAATGATGGCCTTACTCGTGTGCTTCTCTAACCATCAAAATTACACAGCACAAATCCACATGTGACAAGAGCACTCGCTCTCCTTTCCTTTTCAACAGCTATTTGTCCATGTTCAAAATCGACAATTGAGCAGTAAAAAAATCTGCAGAGACAGTATTCAGGAGCCACACAATAAGAAATAGGGGAACAGTGTCTTGGCTGTTAGTTTGTCATCAAGAATTATGTCCACTAAAATTATTCTATTCCAAATGAACCAACATACAATATTTCATCCATTTCAGTCAGATTCACATTGCCAAGTGATAAATGTCAATTATAGATAACAATTTGTTCACATTCACATGCCATCGAGGAGTTGAGGGAGAAAAGGACCGATGTGCGTAATCACACGACTTTTTCCGTTTGAAAATTGTGATCATGAAATGAATACTCGTTACTACGGTAAATAACAATTATAGTCCATTACCTTGATACCTATTCAGAAGCTTGAGTTCTGCTCTATCGAGAGCCTGCCTGGTACCTATTCTGCCTGATATCACCACCACACAAAATGATTTGCGAAAGGGAATTGGTATATACACCACGTACTTTTATCCATCCACCCCACTTTAAGTGATTTTTGTCATTAAATCACTACTCTACCCTTCGCTTCTTTCTTCCTTCACAAACACCGAAGCCCCACACACCCCACACTTTTATCCAGAAACTGGTTTGACACACTCCCGGAAAGTGTGTTTTTATGTTATTCCGGAAACTCCAGAAAATCTAATTTCCGGAATGCAATTTTTTTATTTTTCCGAAAATTTGAGAAAAATTTAGTTTCCGGAATATAAATTTTTATTCTGGATTTGTATTCCGGAAATAAATTTGTGTTCTGGAAACTCCAGACAATTTTGTATTCCGGAAACTCCAGTTTTCGGAATACAAAATTGCATTCCGGAAACTCTAGTTTCCGGAAATAATGCAAAATTAGAGGGTATTTTTGAAATTTTTATATTAATATGGGGTGTATGGCAAAAAATCTGGGGTGTATTTACCAATTCCCTTTGTGAAATTCTGGTTACGTTCATTTTTTTTTGGTCAACAGTTACGTTCATTTAACAAACAAACAAAAACCGCTAATGTTATTGTCACTCAAATGGGCTGGTTTTCGCAGGTTTCTCTTGGGCCTTTCCTCAATAGCTACGGATCCAACAGCTGATGGTCCAGCCGCATCAGGTAGTCCAGCACACACCGTATCAGAATGGTTATTGCCAAACTTATTATTGCTCTATGTGTGTGTGTCTACGTGTATGTGTCTACACTCTCCCTCTCCTAAAGTATTCACAATCACAACCATTGAAAGGATGAAATGAACCTTTTTTTTATAACAAGTGTGTGTGTGAGAGAGTATGTGTCTACACTCCTAAAGTATTGACACCATTGGATTTGGAAGGAAAACGAGCACAGAATTTGGTTAAACAGTGATTAGCATTACTCTACCCTTGTTTAATAGAAACAACACATCCCCCCCCCCCAAAATTAATTTGTATGATGTTAATTAATAAAAACTATTTCTTACTTTTATGCACTGAAATAAATGTGAAAAATATATTTAAAAGTGTGTGTTATTAAATTTTTTTTACTTTCTAATATAAACTTCTATTGTCTTTCTCCTTCTTTATAATTTTTTTTTAAATTTCTAACAATCGTGTTACGTGAAAGTTTTGTATTTATCTAGCTTTACATAAACATTTTAAGTTTTGATGAGGATTTCTTGACCAAAAATAATTGTTTTGATGAAAATTCACTTATTTGGCATTGATAAGAAAATATATTAACACAAATAATTTTAATTTTAATTTTAATTTTCTATCAATATGACAGATTTACATTATTAATCGTGTATTTTAAAATTATTAAAAACTTAAATATTACAATTATTACTTTGAAGGTTTAATTAACATTTTACAATATACTAATATATTATATGGACTAATAATATAAAATACTTTATTACAATGCTGCGTGCATTAATCTTAGAAAGATATGAATTGTTACAATAGTTTTAAGAAATCATTATTACTTATTAGTATATTGATAAGTCATTTCATTTTTTTAAGAGAAAACACACAACACCGAAAACTATGAAATTGTTTGTAATATTGAAGTTTTCTGGATTTTTTCATTAATTTATAAAATATATTTAAATTATTAAAGTAAATAATCAATCTAAAAAAGACAAGAGGTAAACATCAAAGATGAAAATCCCCTCATCGATATGAACATTGAAGTGGGTTTACTGTGTAGTGTAAAAATAATAAAATATAGTACAGTACAGTGTATAGTGTAGAACGTATAGAGTGCAGAGTACTAGTGTATAAAGAGACAAGGCACGTATAAACAGTAGCACATTGACAATGACAGCGGGTCACAAGCGGCGGCAAATTAGACATTCATAGCCACTTCACTAGCACAACACAACAGGTTTTTTTTTTTCCTTCGCCAAAAGAGAACGGCAGCAGCACTTTCCACGCACCCACCTCGGAAGACACTTGTCCCATCACCCACCACGTGTCACTCGTCTCTGGGTCACTTTGGCGCCAAAGAAGGCGGTGGGTTCCACGTCGGCGTTATTGGCGGGAAATCGAAGCAACCCCTTCTCACTCTCACTCACACTCACACTCACACTCACTCGCTCGTTTCCGTAACCCTGCCCACATGCCTATCTCTTTTTCCTTTTCCCACCTCCACCCCTCTATGCCTGTGGCCTCCACATCTAATGCGGTCAATCAAACACCATGATGATCATCATTCACATCATCTCACATCCATGTCCCGCATCCATCTTACATTACATATGACAACATCAATTATCCTCTTACATGTATCTATGGGCAATGGCATGTGTCACGTGACCTGCCATCATGACACTGAAAATATCTCCTTTACAACAACAGGACATATTATGTTATAAAATATATAATAGAATTACACACACACACACACACACATTGACACTCACACGCTCACATCACGTGATCTTCTAATAGTAGTTGTATTAATTAATTAATATTCCTTCAGTAAGATATGAACATGATTAATATATATAGCAAGTTATGGAACCACACGATGGACGGATTATATATATAGATAGTTGGCCGAGTGCAGTCTGACAACCTTATTATTTATTTGCAACGCTAACCCTCACGTTCATTTAATCCTTTTTTTTTTTAAATTTGGACAGATGATACTTTTTTTAATTACTAAAAGTAAGGCTACTGCTTCTTGTTCCGAATTACACGTGAATTGTTGCTTGTGACTTCAAAAATTGTATATCTACCCATGCGGCCATAACTAACTAACTAACTAACAATGCCACATTGCCACCACTCACTGCTACGTGGCTCTTGTTCTGGGCCAACACAGCCAACAACATCAGAACGGCAGAACCCCCGATCCTCCCGTCGCACCCTCATCCTCCAAATTAATTCCTTCGTGTCTGATGTCACCGTCGTTTCTTCGAGATGGACCAACCGTACTTCGTCGATGTTACGACCCCACATTATCACAAGTGGGTCCCACTACGACGACGTACTCTCGGTTGCTCATGCAGTACCCGCTGCCGCCGACGTCAGCAAATTGGTGCGTGTCGTCTCACTGTCTCCACTCTCCACCGTTAATGGCTGCAACAAAGATGGGCAGAGAACGGCACAAATAAAGAGTGAGAAGTTGAGACGAAAGACAGAATGAGATCAAGAACAATTTATAAGAGAAAATACTAAAAACAAAAGAGTTTAATAACTATTTTTTTTTGGTAAGTAAAAGAGTTTAATAACTATTCATCAACTGTGTAAAATTGTTTTTTCATCTAATTATATATTAACTATGGTATCACTTAATAATATTTTTTTTTAAATTATAAAAATAATATTTATGTGATAAGATATGATTAGACATTTGTGTGATTTTTTTTTACTATAAGTGTATATTAATTAAATCAAAAATAAATTGTTAAATTGATAAAAGAAATGTGTAACATAGGAAAGTGTCAAATTATAAAAGAATTATGAAAATAAGTATAGTAAATTATATGGCCCACACTATTATTTATGGCTAGCCAAAGTTTAAATTTATAAACTCTAAATTCATTATCATCTTAAAAAGTTTTGATATGAACAACTGAAAAACCCAAATAATAAAATATATTAGCTGGAATAGGAGATTTTGCCAAACCATTGGCTTCGAAGACGAGACTCTGGTAATTCAATACTGCAATGTGTAGCGACGATAACATTCGGCTATAAGATAATATATTATGCGTGTGTTTATAATAATATAGTATAATATTTTTTTTTATCAATCGGAAAACAAATAATATAGTATAATATAATACTACATATTAATATGTATGTATAATTGAATATGAAATAATTAAGTTGAGGAGGGGGCCAAGTCTCTTGCTTGCCTCTAGGCCTTCACAAATAAATAAACAAGTAAATCTATTTTTTATTATATTATGTTTTTATATTTTTATTATATATATATATATATATAAATTGACCGGTCTAATAGGCCTAATAGACTTTTTTATATTCATAAGCCTGACTTATTTAACTAAATAGGTTTTTTAAAAAGTCTGAGTCTAGTATTTTTAATAAACAGGACAAGCCAAATCTTAAATAGGTTAGACCATAAGCCCCTATCGGATAACCTGACCAATTCCCACATCTCCTCGGTAGGAAACTAGGAATTTAGAATGGGCAACTTAAGAGAAAGGAAAATAAAATTTTAAAATATAACCATAGAGACAAGTGATGTTTTTTTTTTCAGAAATGAAAGACTAAAAAAGATTTTTCGTTAAAGATCAAAAGTAAATATTTTTTCATTTATAAGAAATACAAATATATTCAACCTTCAGTCACAAAAATATATTTAACCTATTTACATTTTATAATACTAAAAAGTTAAACAATTAAATATAAATGTATAATATCACATATCAGTTGTCTGTGCATCACAAGAATAGCATTGTTTTTCAATCACAATAGAAACAAGACGAGAGTGCTTATAAAAATACTTTTAAATTAACAAACTTCCATTTTATGTTAATAATAACAAAAATAAATATTTAAAAAATAGAAAAGAAAACAGTAACGTAGTAGATAATTGAGTACTGTTGTATTCTATTAGTATACAATATAAAAAAGTGTTGAAAATATATCAAATTTTGAAAATTATAAAGGAGAAATTTTTTTAATGTTTATGATCCAACTTTTGACATTGTAACTTTAACATATTTTAATAAAACATGCAGTCAAATGTATTTTTTGTAAATAAATGTTTTTGCTTTAAATAAGAACTCTTATTAATTTATATTATAAAATTATTGCATAAAAATAAATAGTTTAAAATCATTTATATTTGTTACATAAATTATAATTTATTTATATATAATCAGTAAAATTATAATTAATATTTCATTATTAAGAAAAATCAAATTATCTCACATAAATTTATAATATTTTGTATAGTTGTTCGGACTTCAGTGAATCACAAAAAAAAATAGAGATAGAATGCTTATAAAAACATTAATAACCTTCCAGTTTGGAATAATAATACTTATAAAAATAACTAACTAGCAAACGGGGAAAAGAAAGATTAATGTATTAGACAATTAATAATTGAGTTATGTTAGTAATTTTTTTAAGATGCATTCTGAAAAAGTATGAAATAATTACAAATTATGGAAAATAGAAAGAGCAATTTTTTAATGTTTCTAATCTAAATTTCCAGAAATGTAATTTTAATGTATTTTAATACAACATGCAATTAAATGTAGTTCTTCTTAAAAAAATAAATGCTTATATTTTCAATATATATTTTGGCTAATTTCTATTTTTTTCGATATACAATATTTTGGATAATTTTTATATTGAAGTGAATAAATAAATCAAGTGATATCAAAAGATCGATATATAAAACTTAAAAATCAATTCGAAATAATACAAATTTATCCTGTTTGTCTGCCTATGTAAATCTTTAGTATTATTATTATTACTATTATTATTGTTTAACAATCATAGAATATTCGTTTTTTTAACTATATTCATATTAATAAAAAGATATTGATATTCTGCTATGATGAGTAATTGAGCATGAAAGATAAAAACAAATCAAATAATAAAGGAGAAGTATAATATTAAAAGAGAATATTAAAGATGGGATATATATAGAGAATACATAGAGAATTAGAGATATATTATAGTATATTATATTATATACACACACATATGGAGAGTTTCCTCTTTTTTGTCAAAAAAAAAAAAAAGATTCCTCTTTGTTGGATTAGTCATTTTTTTTAGCATGACATTGGCGGGAGTATCTTCCAGTTACTAGCATAGAGACTAATTTCTCTCGGAACCTTGGTTGCATTAAGACTTTGTTGGATTAATCTAAAATTATTAATTAAAATTGTGTGACTAATTGGATATTGAAAAGTTACTTTTAATTTATAAATAATTATTTTAGCATTAAATATGTTTTTGATCTCTTATTTTTTTATTCATGTTTCTTTTTTATCCTTTATATTTCAAGAATATTATTTTAGTCTCTAATATTTTAAAAATGTGCCACAATTAGTCCATCGCCTTGAAATATGAGGGACTAACTGTGACATATTTTCAAAATATTAGAGACTAAAATAATATTTTTAAAATATGAGAGACAAAAAACGAATATGAGTAAAAATTGAATGATCAAAAATATATTTAAACCATCATTTTATTTCTATAGTATCATTTTATTTTTTTTCACAAAAAAAGTATCATTTTATTTTTTATAAATTAATATAAAAAATCGTGATTTTCTCTGTGCCATAAGCAAAAGCATTGTTTTTCTTTTTCATAATTTTCCTCTTTTTTTTAAAAAAAAATTACCATTCTTTTCCTTTATGGCTTATGTTATTCACTTGCTTGGAGACCAACATTTAATACCGGCATTCCCCGTAAATATCACCACGCTACCCGTTACTACTGTGTGCAGCGAATGCTTTGTTAGTCAACGTTGGCGGCGCTAAAAGCTGCACTGTAAAGTCCACCTTCTCCCGCTCTTTCCCTCTGCATGCGCGTGCGATACACCTTACGTTAAAATACCGTTAGATTCCAGATAAGATTCACGCGCGTGAGCAAAAAACATAGGATTCCAAGGCTGGAAAGAACTGGTATGGGAATGCGAGACATGATATGCATCTATGATCATGCTTATTTCATGTATGTGCAATGTCATACAGCCCCATGCCAGCTCATATCTAACAATAGAAATAAATTAATCCTCCTCTAATTAATATAGAATTGATTTTAATTCTTTGTAACATATCTTTAAATTTTTTTTTTGGTAACAACCTTTAAATAATTTTAATAACTATATTATATTAATTATAGAAGAAAATATTGAAATGTTATATTTGACAAACAAATATTTTTTACTAATACCCTATTAAAATAACTTATTAATAAAAATAAAAAATATTTTAGGAAGAGTTAACATTATTTAGTATTTTTTACATGATAATGTTTTTAACCAACTACTTTAATTGCACTGATTAAAATAAAAATTACTAGTATTCAATATATATATATATATATATATTATTTAGTTATAGAAGAAAATATTGAAATGTTATATTTGAAAAACAAATAATTTTTATTAATACTCTATTAAAATATTTTAGGAAGAGTTAGCATTATTTAGTATTTTTTAAATGATAATTTTTTTAACCAACTACTTCAATTGCATTAAAAATTACTAGTATTATATATATATATATTAGTTATAAAAGAAAATATTGAAATGTTATATTTGTCAAAAAAATAATTTTTATTAATACTCTATCAAAACTATCATATTAATAAAAAATATTTTAGGAAGTGTTAACATTATTTAGTATTTTTTACATGATACTTTTTTTTTAACCAACTACTTTAATTGCATTGACTAAAATAAGAAATTACTAGTATTAAATATATAATATATGATTATAATATTATAATATATTTAATATTTACTACCTCTAATAAGTATTTTTTTTTTGTTTTTTATTTTGAGTAGGGTGTTAAGAATTTGATGGAGTATTTTATGTTTTACCTACTCAATCCCTTTAAATGCGTTTTTTTGACTGGCCATAAAAAACGGCAAAGGGCTGAGACCCAGTGGAATAGAAAAGAGGGGAGAGGGGCCACTCACAGTGAGAGAAACACTGCCAAGCAGAGAGACAGTGACAGGGGAGAGAGAGAGAGAGAGAGATACAGAGGCACAGACAGAGCAGCCTCCTCACCTCAGGCTCAGTGCAAACAAACAAAGGTAAATTTCACTGTGAAGTGTGAAGGGCCAATTTTTCTCTGTATTTTCACTATTTTGTGTTTTTATCGAGAGACTCGTTTGATTAAAATACTAATTTATTACCATGGTCTTGGTGTTTTGTTTATTTTTCCCATTTCTTTAAAAATTAAATCCTGGGTCTGGTGATGTTTGTATGGAGATTTGCGTCTGTCTGTTTTAATCGGTGTGTCGTACCAAGGTCGGCTATTTGTTTTTGGTATATTTATTGATTTGCTTCCCCTTGGTCACAAGCACTTGTTTCCAGATCGATAAAAACTAGCAAAGTTTTTTTCTTTTTTTTTTTTTCTTTGGTGGTAAAAGAACCTATCATCTTAGCCATAGATTTGTAATCTTATCTATCTAAGAGATACTCTTTTTGTTATCATTCCTTTTCTCTCCTTTGTATTTCTATTCGTTTCACTCACCATTTGATACTCTTTTCTTTCTCGCTGTTTTTGGTGAGTGAAGAGTAGTGAAAGAAAGCTCTGTGGTTTATTTGTGTTATCTACCGGCCGGAGGAGGAATTGTCTTTGAAGGAGACGAGCAGTGGATTTATGTCTTCTCGATCTATTCTGGAAGTGATTGTTGGGGCTCTGTCGCAGCTCTGGATTATATCTGTTTCCCTCTCGTTGACTCTTGCTGTGTGTTTCTCTTGCTATATGCTATTCTTCTTTCTCAGCCAGAATTTTGTGAACGTTTCAATGCGATTGAGGCCAAAAAGGTTGGTTCTTTTTATTTATTTTTAAATTAATCTGGATACTGGTTATGCTATTACACTATGTTTATGTTATGTTTCATATTTCATGGATTGAGTCTGAAATCTTTGTTTCGTTTGTGACAGGACTTGTTGCGGAGTGGAGTGTTTTGGAGGCTTTCATATACAAAGATTTTCAAATCTCTTCTTGTTCTTGAGAGGGGATCTCACATAGTTACATGAGATTTTGAGAGATTTTGTTACCTTCTTTTTGCCCCGTGATTGCTTTCCTTAAATTTATTTCTTTCGTTTTTTTTTTCTCAAACCAATTTTCCGGGTTTTCTGAAAGGGGTTTTTGGAGGGTTTTTCTCAACAACAGAAAAAATTTCCACCATGAGTGATTCTCGGAAACAACCCAGAGCGAAACACAGGCCTCACCCATCGCAGGAGTCCAAGATGACAAGAAAACTCCGCATAATTTATGACGATCCTTATGCGACCGATTCATCATCCGAAGATGAGTCAGAACCCAGGAGAATAAAGCGAACCATCTGTGAGATCCCTCTCCCCGCTGTAGCATCTGCCTCTTCTTCTCTTGAAAACAACTCTTCCGAGGAGGACAAGAATATTATCAATGCTGCGTTGAAGCAGAAGAGCTGCGTTGGAGTTCAACTTCAACCCCAAAACAAGAGGAGGGCCCCATCATCATCAACGAGGAGACAATCCTCTGCCAAATACAGAGGCGTTAGGCAGAGGAAGTGGGGAAAATGGGCAGCTGAAATTCGTGACCCATTCAAGAGTGTACGAATCTGGTTAGGCACTTACAACACTGCTGAAGAGGCCTCTCAGGCTTACGAGTCCAAAAGACTCGAATTTGAAGCCATGGCTAAGGCTCAAGCGTCAAACTCTAACCATGATTCTTCACCCTCAGCTGCGGCTTTGGCTATAAACAACAAGAGTGGTTGCAGTGACTCTTCTGCTGCTGCTGCTGCTGCTGCTGCTCCTGCTCCTGCTCCTGCTCCTGCATTTTCTGTATCAGAAAAGTTTTCTACTTCGGAGGATTCGGGGAGCTTGTTCTCACAAACATCACCTTCCTCTGTGCTTGAGTTGGATACCTCAGCATCATCTAATTCGGTTGAGAAGGTTTCTGCTGAGAAGGGTGATATTTCAAGATCTAATTCTATTGAGACGGGTGATGCTTCGAGCAATGAAGAAGCTGTTGCTGAAGCCAGTGATTTGGTGGCTGAACTAGCTGGGTTGGAAATACCAGATCTGAGTCTTCTGAACTTGCCTATGCCCTCTGCAGTTGCTGCAGCTCCATCTGGGCCTGAGCCCAACCTTCTTGGGCTTGATTTTGATTGGTTATCGTTTGATGATTATGGAGGACAGGGCTTTGATGATCTTGGTGGCCTTGAAGATATCCACATTTGTGGGTTTGATGACAACGAGCCTAGTGAGCTTCCTGATTTTGATTTCGGTGATATTGGTGCTGATGAATTTGCTGGTTGGATTGAGGAACCCCTCCACATACCTTGTGCCTAAGTTTTGCAGATGCTTAGGAATAAGCTTATCATTAGAGTACTTATATATTTATATTTATAAATTCTGTTATGCCTAAAGATCTGTTATGTAGTTTTGTGAGAAGACCATCAGGAACTGCAAAACCAGTTCCCTGAGTGAGTGAGTTTTATGAGTTGATATTTGTTTTTGTTTTTGTTGAGAGAGTTTGTTATAATCGGTGGTAAGGTACTTAAGGTTTAAGAGAGAATCCTTTGGTTTTCCCGTGCTATTAGAGCCGTCCAAGGGTTCTCCATCTCTATAATACAATGTAAGTTGGAAGTTCTTCTTTCTGTTGCAGCGAATGAAAGGACCTTCAATATTTTGCATCTTGTTTAATTACTGATTACTGATATGTATATGAGGCTCGTCCATTTGGAGTATATCAATTTTACTATTTTAGCATTGGAGTGGACAGTATACAGTCTACTTATTCTTACTGGGTTCATATTCTAATGTCTTCTCGATGGAGATTCACATTCTCAGATTCTTCTTTATAGTGATTCAATGTCTGTCCCTCATTTTACGGGAAAAGAATGAAAAACAAATATTTCTTTCTGTTTGGTGGGGAAATAAATGAGGAAAGAAAGAAAAATCAATGCGAGGTTTGTGACAAAGTCGTCTTATCTTTTGGAGTGGAAAAATGAATGAATAAAATATATATATATATTTGCATTAATAATTTTAATGCTCTATTTATTTCTTTATTTTTTTCTATTTAGTAAGAGATACACTTGATTGTTTTTATTTTATAAGAGTGAGAAAAGGAGTATATTATATTATTTTATAATAGTATTTATTAATTGAACAATTGAAGAAAAATAATAATTATTTTTCTTTGTTTTCTTCCCATCAAAATAATATAGTAACATCTTACAAAATAAATAAATAAATAATATAGTAACAATTTATCAGGGAATAGAATTGATAGAACAGGCTAGCTGTATCGCATTTCCGCTCTGATACTTTATATTTTAGTTTTAGCAGACCACTCATAGAATAGTCAGCAGCAGGGCCCTCTTTTCCGCGTATCCCCCATGGTACGGTCAGATTTTTGTTCTGATTTTATTAACATGTGATGAAAGGATTCCATATTTCCAGTTCCACTACTAGAAAAATTTCCCATATTGTAATAAATCAGTATCCATTATGCACTTTGTCTTCATAAATATAATATTTGTTATTCAACCTCACATGAGCAGACAAAAATTCAAGATTTGGGAGTTTAAAAAAAAATTCAGTATGATAAAAGTATTTCAGTTGCTTTGACTTATTTTGAATAATCTTTTTTGGGTTATACTAGACTATTGACCAGATCACATTGATTTTTATAATTGATATGATATATTCTAAATTAATAATAGTGTTAGTTATGTGACATTGAAATTTTACATCTTAGTTAAATATAAAAACTTCATGTTATAAGCATTCAATAATTGCTCATATCGATAAAAATGAAGTCCAAATAAGATAAACAAAATAAATAGAAAAATAATTAAAATAATTTTGTAGTCCATAAAGAAAACATAAATGAAATCAGTAAGCAAATACTATTTTATTTATAAAAGTAAATTTCAAAAAAAATATTTTGCAACATAAAAATTTATAGAAAAACAATGAATGAAACTCAAGCAAAAACTTGTTATTCATAGAAAATAAAATTGAAGGGAATATAATTTTGTAATATGAAAATATAGGAACAAAAACTTGAATAGAACTCGTAAGTAGAAACTAATTTATCTATTGAAAAAGATTAAAAGAAAAATAATTTTGTAACATAAAAATTCACATGAACAAAAAAACATGAATGAAAGTTATATGTAGATACCATTTCATTTATCAAAAATAAGATTAAAATGTTTTTTGCAACCTAATAATTTACAGGAACAAAAAAATGAATGAAACCCGTAAATAAATATTAATTTATTTATTTATAAAAATAACAAAAAGAAAAATAGTTTTGCAATTTAATAATTTATAGGAACAAAAAACTTGAACGAAACTCGTATGCAAATAATATTTTATTTATCAAAAAATAAAATTAAATAAAAAATAAGTTTGTAACTCGAAATTTATTGGAACATAAACTTGAATAAAACCTACAAGCATGCACTAAAAATGACCAGATACAATATTGTGATATTGAGACAACAATGCAATGTTGAAAAAGAAGTGAGAAATTGAGAGATATAAAATTTGACACGTGTTGCGGATTCAATTTTTTTAAATAGGTAATAGATAGAATAAATGATTAATTAATTAAAAAAGAATTGAAAATTAACAAAAAAATTAGAAATTTAAAACAAAAAGGATTCTAATGCGGGAATTCTGTACCGATAGTTAACTTGAAATTATCTAAAATTTTTAATTAGTATGCATTGAAATTATAAAAATATTTTACACAAACGTCCAATCATATTTCACCATTTAAATATTTGTGTAGATATTTTAAGAATTATTAGTACGAAATAACACTGTAATAAGATATAATTAAATGTCTTTTTTAAAGTGAAATAAATAATTTTTTGGTAATAAAATAAAAAAGATCAAACTGCAAAATTTGAAGGGAAAAGATTATAATACATTAAGGATCCTTTTTTTTAATACAGTAACCGATATTTTTTTAATTTGTAATGCTAATATGATATGACTTTGTTGCTCAACTAATGATCAACTAATGATCATTAGTTGAGGGCGAGAAACTGTTCCATTGATTTGACATTACCCTTTATTATATAGTTATAGATTAAAGACACGCGTTACATGTATATATTTCTCCTTAAAGACTAATTCTTGGCTTAGGAATTTAAATATATTAATAATATAATTTCATGTATTAAAAATATTTTAATATAATTTTTAAGATAATAATCTATTTTATCACAAATCCAATTATTCAAAAATAAAGAATGCACTTTAAAGGATACAATAGTTATTTTTATCAAAAAAAAGGATACAATTGTTATAATCATTTATTTAAATTATTAATAATGAGATTGCGATAACTAATTTGAGGAGAAATAAATATAGAAGATTTATTTCTATAGAATGTCATATGGCGCATTGAAAATAAGGGTAAATAGGGGGGGGGGGGATTTTACATTCAATAAAGATTAAAACTTAATTTATAAAGATTGATAGGAAAGAGTAATATATTTTTAAAAAAGTATTATATCCTCCCGTACTATAATTTTCCATGATTTTGTCAATTGAAGATTTTGGGTTTATATATCACTATCTTCATAAATAATAAATGAGTAGGATCATATCAAAATTTGCAAATATTTGTTAAAAGACATATAGCATGTGTCTTCCCTAATCTAAATTTTAGAATCATAAAAAAAGACATATAGACACATTTTTCATATGATAATTTCAAGTGAAATTTTAACATGGTTAAAATTGAATACACTTATAGGAAAACAAATAGGTGTGCAAATACACTTGCTAGTATAGGTTGCTCGTTGGATAGTTTGATTGTAATGTATCAACAACCTCCACAGGAGGTTTCTAGGCTCTTGAATGAGGATATTAGGGGTATACCCTTTTCAAGGGTTGTCACTTTGTAGTTAATTTTTCTGGGTTGATTTTCCCTTTGTGATAAAAAAATATTAATTCAATCTTTAAATTATTCGATCACGTGGGATTTTTATTTTCTTAAATTATATACCTCATTTTTTTTTTCAATTAATATCATTAAAATGATTTTACATCAATTTTTGAGAATTTTTAAATTAATAAATTTAAACTTATGCAGTCAACACTTACGTACGAAAAATCCTAAAAAAATTGATCTAATTGATGTAAAATCATTGTACTAATATAAATTGAAAAATCCAAGTAAATAAACTGATTGTTGTTGACAAAACAGTCTCATATTTTTTATCTATCCTCTTTATTTTCCTTATGTAATCAAAAGAAGAAAAATGGGTGCATTTGTAGCATTCTCTCTATTCAATTTCTCATATATTTTCTCTCAAATAAGAGAATCCGTTATTCTTTAAAAAATAATAACAAGAGAATCCGTTACAAATTGTTTCATAAAGGCCATAATACGGCCATCGGTGTGGATTCAACGGGATACGTGGCCCTATCCGCGAAAGAGCATGGAACATTTGGGAATTGTTGTGACGAATAAATCAAAAGGCAAGAACGAGAGTGATCTTGAAGTGGCAAGGGGCGAGGGATTTGGGTGAAAGTGGGACCCACCCGCATTCGCAATTGGACAATTAATCATATTTTCATGATGTGAGCGATAATAATCATCAATTCCACATCCATACTGTTCCCTTTCCACTTCTACTTCCATTATTCGTCCTAAGCCATTCCACCCATTTCTTGTTCAAATTTATTTTTTATTGGTCATCGTATTAATCCCTTATTAATAACCCGAACAGAGTTTAGTTTTTTTGGGTAATACTGACTTTGTGACTATTGGTTGCAAATCTTTGTCAAATTCTCTATTCCCCACACCCAAACAATAATATTAACAACCCCACTTGTTCTTAACGAAAGTTCTTATTTATGTTTTGCTTTCTCATGTTAACTAAAAGCCAAAGGAGTAGAACAATTTTTCTTGGCCACCACGTTATGGTAGTGGGCTTCATATAATTCTTATTTTTATTATTTTCCTTCGTGTAATTTACGTTATCACTCATTGCATTGGATTTTTTTTCTTTTTAAAAAAATGAAACTGATTACTTTGTAGACACACAGCCGAACCAGACAATAGTCAACGATTATAAGTTTTAAATTTAAGGTTACATGCATGCTGTACTATATTTATATGTTTAAAAGATCAATTATGGTTTTTGTTCTAGTTCTTTATTTTGGGAGACGTCAACAATATTTGTGAGGACTTTTCATGAGAGGGTGCTTGTGACTATTAGTTTCTTGTGAAAAATATTGGCATAGACTGGTTGGCTCGTAGAGACTAGAGACTTGTAGGTAGGGATGGCAATTTTGGTTGGGCTCGGCGGCCAGTATGTCCAACCCGCCAAAAAGGTAAGTCAGGTTGGGATTTTAAACTCGTAACCTGTTTTGGTCCGCCAATTCGCTTTTTTTATTTTATTTTTTATGTTGTTCTTTGGATTTTTGGACGAGTACCGTCACTTCTACAATGCATTTTTCTTTCTTTTGTTTTTTTTTTGTTTTTTTGGGCAAGTTGGCCGCGGGTCGGGCTAATATACCTTGACCCACTTTTTTTGCGGGCGCCCCATTTTTTGGTGGGTTCTGTTGGGGCGGGGCGGGCTGGTCCGCTTTGCCAACCCTACTCGTAGGTTAGGTTTAGGTCATCACAATGGATTACTCATTTTTAAGTATTTAAGTGGATTCTATTTATTATACACATAACTCACATCCAATTGTAGTCAACAAAGATATGTGAAATTCACAAAGAGAAGAGAGAAATGGTACTTATACAAACATCCTCCCTATTTTAGGTACATGTTAAAAACCTCCACAACAGAGATACTTATATATCTGGATCCCTTCCAAATAGGTATTGTATTTGTAAACCCAGAGTAGAAGCAGGGACGGGGGCCTACTAGGGTGTGTTAGGAGCATACTACAAGCTAAGCTTCTTTGAGAAATCTTTCATTTATGATTTGACCCTCTCAAGGGAATGAAAAGCCCCCTTTTTTTTGGGGGAGGGGATTATAAACAAAAAAATAGAACAAAAGAGTGTCTCAAAAAAAAAAAAAAGAACAAAGGAGAAGCATGATCAGGCGTGATTCGGAAAAACTAATAATAATGATTACATGCAATAAGTTAATGTTGCCTGCCCCCTGTCTCATCAATAGACACCACTTTTCGGCAATTAAAAACTGTATTCGGCCTAATAATTCATGAGATTGTCATGGAAGTGATAAGTGACAATACTGAATGTTTCATTTAAAAAAATAGATTCAGGTTTCAATTTTTTTAAAAAAAAAAACGATTCAAGTTATTGAATGTTTCTTTTTGTGTTACCAGTTACTAATTAATAATTGGGCTATATAATGAGAACTATTTTTTTTATTATCATCTACATACTTCCTGCAGTCTAAAATGAAAGTCATCCTGGCATCTAACCCCTTATTATACATCGGAAACTTAAGTACTTAACTAGCTAAATATCTTTTAATTCAAAAAACTAGCTAAATATCTTTTCATACTCGTATTAATTTATATTAACGTATTTATTTTGTGTCGTAATCTTGTAATTAAAACTCTTTCAAAAAAAAAATCTTGTAATTAAAATCGCCAAATTCCATATTCGTATTTGTATTGGGTATATGATAACTTTATCCATGCTTTGTCAAAAAAAAACTTTATCCATGCAACTATAGCCTAAAGTTTAAGATTTATCTTATGATATAAGTTTTAATTGTAGGCATGAGTTTGATTAAACTTATAAGCTTTTATGCTTATTTTAATAAACATACGGAAATTAGCTCATGCGATAAACCTAAGTTTTCATGTGATAAGTATTTAATCAAATTATTTATCCAAACACGCTTATTAAAAGCTATAGAGGCATTGGTTTGCTTAACTCGTAAGCCCATACACATCTGTGTAGGAGGAGGGTGGGCAAGGCAGTCTGCACTGGTACTATGCTAAAATCCGCAGAGCAATGAATGGGAATTGGTAAATACACTCCCAGACTTTTTGACATACACTCTATATTAATGTGAAAATTTCAAAAATACCCTGAAATTTTGCGTTATTTTCGGAATTTGTATTCCAGAAACTCTAGTTTTCGGAATACAAATTGTATGGAGACTGAAACTTCCAGAATACAAATTTGACTGAAGTTTTCGGAATACAAATTTGTATTCTGGATTTGTATTCCGTTTCCGGAATACAAATTTGCATTCCGGAAATTTGCATTCTGGAATACAAAAAAGAGGAATTTTTTAAAAATTTCAACATTAATATGAAATATATGGCCAAAATTGAGAGTGTATTTACCAATTCCCTTTTTGAAGGCCTATGATACAGATTTATAATAAAAACATAAAAATAGATGAGTCTAGGGCTACCGTTTGACATGGGCTTGTAGTGTGAGCTCCTTCAGATCAAATACTCAATCCGCTACTGGGTATCTGAACTTATGGCATGATCAGTGGGCTAACACCGAATGGGCTTCAATGCCTTATTCTCCAATCTCTATTATTTCTTCCGTTGTTTTTGTTCTTTCCTGTCAATTTAATTAAAAATTAACGTTTAACAAAAAAAATTTATTATTTAATAACAAAAGATACAGAAAAAGGAGAACAGATTATTTGAATCCCTTTCTAAGAAAAACAATCATTCAAAGCTATACATAGCAACTGACCAAAAAAAAAAGCTATACATAGCAAAAAGAAATTAGAAAGAAATGAAAGTACATATTTTTTTTTTAAATGCAAATCACATCTTTAATTTGATTTCTTCTAATTTTTCTCAAATCCCACCCAGAGTCGTGTATTAACGGCAGAAGGAGTTCAAAGAGTGGTCTTTCCTCTCCCCTGTTGTTATATATAGTCTTTTAGGAATTTGCTTGAATTATATAGAAACTCGATCAACTCTCTACTTGCCTACTAATTAATTCTCTTTCCATTTTAGTCACTGTCGATTTCCTCTATAACTTAAATCCATATCATAGGCCTAACTAAATTGAAGGTTTTCTCAACTACTATTTCCTCGTCAGGAATAGCAACATAAATGGACGGATCATATATGGTTTACTCGCAGCTTCGAGGCTTAGGTAGGTGGCGGATGGTTGGTTCAACTTTCAAATTAATAGGTCTCACTCGCTATACTAGTACTAGCTAATAGTAAAAAAAATAAAAAAAATCAATAATGATAAGGAATGGGACCCAATATAAATAAATAAAATTACACGTGGCGAATTGGAGTCCGATCTTGTGGGAATCCAATTTTCATACCTAGAAAATTAAATTGTGGAGCTAGCAGGCCAGTTGTCTCATTTTGAATGGAGAAACGTGACAAGGGAGGACAGGGGGAAGAACATGGAATAGTAAAATATTGTTCATTGACTCTGTGAAGATGATATACGTGCATATAGTACCACTGTTTTAATGAGGGGTGCTCACTTCCACGCTTGTTACCCATATGGCCATACTATACAATTATTATCTCTGATGCAACAGAATAGCAAAGAGCTATCATACATGGACACCCACACACCTACACCACACCTTACTCCAATGAATAAAATGATGGAATGGAGTGTGTAATGGGTATATGGTGGGTGTGTGTGTAACATTAATGAATAGCAAAACTCCAAGTGGATTCTAGAAGTTCAGAGGATGAATGATCAATGGATTCCAGAAGTTCAGTTACTATATCATGAGCAAGCTATGATTAAGGCCATTAGGCCAACCAAAATGACTAGAGATAATATTATTATTTCACAATTTCATTTAACATATTTCAAAAGTAATTTTTTTCAAGCAAAAAGACGTATTGCAAAAACATTACAATAGACTACGATCTCATGAGCTAGGTTGGCACACCAGCCCTGACCAATCATTTACGGCAGCAATAATTAGTAGTACTCTTCAAGATTGAGCAAAAGTAAGAACATGCTTTTTGATATAATTAAATCTAATACTACTTTTAGTTTTATATATAATAGACAAATATCTAATTTATAAATATTAATAAAAGTTAGTTAAATGAATTAGTTATAATTAATATAAATTTTATTCCAAGATTACTCCTCATAGTAAATTATTAAAATGATGGTTTATACATTTAATGATATTAAATTACTCATAATTCTCATGTATATTATTCTCTCTCCAATGGATATAAAAAGAATTTTATACAATTGATACATTTAAAATTGGTCTATATTTCTTATAATTTAGACCAAAAAAATAATCTTAAATTCTCTTATACGTGGGACCAGAGGTAATACTGTAAGTCCGTAACTTGTTCACATTATACAGGCTAACTACATCTCAACGTCATTTTTTTTTAATGTATTTAGTATTTACTCCTGTTGGCTTATAAGATATAGGTAGATAGTGCCAGGCTAGTTAGTTTTTTCTGTTGCAAATGCAATAACGTGTCAAGTTATCTGGTGATGACTATAGCAAGGAAGAATGTGATGCTCTGGAATGGATTCAGAATTTCTAAAGAGGGGCAAAAAGTGAACGAATTTTGACATGCATAACTGCATTATAGTGCCAGCTTCAAGTCATGAATCAACCTCTTGTAATGGGAAGTTTTGACACAATGGTTAGAGTTGTTGGCGTGTTGCTGACTTTTCAGCATATGCTTGAACAACCGCTCAATTTTCACGTGTTTGGTCTCATAAAAATTTGATGAGGAGGCATCCATGCTTTTGTCCACTGCAAAACGGAGTGTTGGTGAAATGGAAGCCAGATTGCACTGAAATGAGTGGCTCTTATAAGCTCCTGCAAAGTAATATTCGCTGCGTAATCATTCTGTGTATCAGGCATCAAACATAAAGTGTAATTTTACTTATAAGTTAAATTGTACAGTCAATTGAACCAAATGAAAAACGATATATAACATTCTAAAATAGACAGTTGAAATTGGGATATTGCAAACAGAGTATTTGTTAACTTTAGTTAATTTTCTAACTGTTGTTAGCTTGTTAGTTAGTGGTTAGTTAACTGACCTAACCAATCCTGTTAGAGTCAGTTATTGTACAGCTGTATTCTGTTTTTTTCTTTCCTTCTTTGAGCTTGTATATAAGCACACTAACACTCTTGTAAATACTCAGTTATTCAATACACAAATCTGAGCAATTTTCACCATTTTCTTCTCCTCAATGTGTGAGATTTACCAGTTTTGTGGAGTTTATATGCAGAAGACAGCATCTTTCATGCATTTCAACTTTCTATAAAGTTATATATCGTTTTTCATTTGGTTCAATTGTACAATTTGCTATATAATTTAACTTGTAAGTAAAATTGCAGTTTATGTTTAATAGCTGCAAAATCATAAATATTTTTCGTTTGTGTTTTAACACATTTCAAAGATGTACAGAAAATAAAAATACTGTTTGATTATTACTAAAAGATTTCATAACAATAAAAAATAAAATGCATCAGTACATGATTATTAATGCACGCTTTACATTAAGTACAAGCGCTATATAACCATCAATGCTGGATATCGAATTATCATTAATTATTTTTCTCACCTTGGATTGTATATAAACCATCAAGTACCATAGGTGAATCTTGAAATGGCTAGTACATCATGCAACAGAGAAAAGCTACCCAAGTTATTATATGTACATATGCTTATATATGTCTTTAGACTTCTAAAAGCAATCAGAGTATATATAAACTAAAGTTTAGTCAACTTTGGTAATATATGAATGTCTCAGATCAGAGAAATGTAATGAGCAAAGTAAAAAAAGTGAAGGAGAATTAAGGATATATAGTCGAAGGAGGTAAAATACCTATTTTCAAGTTTTTGAGATAGGAACCTAGAAGAAGTTGCATAGTACTTGAGGCTTTGTTTAGTGAATTAGCTAGTACAAGTACTGTAATATTTATGGTGGGAAGTTCTAAAAGTCGCTGGGAGTTGTTTGACTGGACCAAAAATTAAGAGCAAAAGACACCTTTCATATGGTTTCAGGAAGGAAAAAGATAATAAAAAAAAAGAATGAAGAATTTGCTGGGGGACCGCTATTGGTATAGCTAGCCTGCTATTGGTAGCCGGTAAATAGAAAAAAGGAAAAGATAAAAGAATAAGATTGAGAATAGCTAAAATATGGAAAACAGAGAAAGAGGACAGACAAGATAAAATGTAACGCACTTCGTTTCATTAGCGACATCGCAATAAAACATCATTTAAAGATATAACAGGACAAAAATTAATTAAATTCAAAGGAACTAAAAACAATACCTCCTTAATGAGTAAGTAAATTATTAATAAATCCCTACATAATTAAAAACATTTTGCTCCACTACAGAGTCTACGAATAAGTTCGAACAATAATTAATTGAACAGGTCAAGCATACGGCCTCTCATTTACAAAAATATAATACTAACGAAGCTAAGAGAATAAACTAAAGAAAGCCACTAAGTCTTCAAGCTTTCTCGGTCAATCTTAGTGACCTCGCCCTCGTACTCTGAAAACAACACTTTTAATGAGATATAATCCCAGTGAATAAAATAAGTTAAAAAGGGTATTTAAAAATAGTGTTGTTCTCAGCCGGCGCGGTAACCGGAAAAACTTAACCATGGTACCCACAAATCATAAAATTAGTTCTCTTCGAATTAAACATAATTCATTTAAATCACAAATAATACAATTATTTTAACAATCAAACATTCACAAAACAGAGTTCTCAATCTGACATCACTACATACACTAAATAACTGTTCGGTTCTCGGAACCGGTGTAAATCCCAGATTCACTAAGGTCCATGAGCTCATGTCCAAGCAATGACATTCCACTGCATTCTCCATCCCGGATGGAGGTCATATTCCATCCCAGATGTGAATATGTTCAAGAATATAATATCCCATCCCAGATGGAGATATTTTTAATAATTTGATATCTCATCCCAGATGGTGATATCTCTCACCGTCATCCCTTCCCAGAAGGTGATGACCGACTCATACATAATAATATATATATATATATATATCCATAATTTGATATCTCATCCCATATAAAGATATCTCTCGCATATCGTCACCCCTTCCCAAAAGATGATGACCCACTCATACACACTATAAAAGTCATCTCCAACGTAAATTGAGCATAAATTAAATCATCCTGGAAATAATCAATCAATCATCTCGAAAACCCTTATTAAATAAATTAAACTATAGTAACATTTGACACAAATGAATTCACGTTAGGAATGTTCCACATCCAATTGGATTAAGTTCATGTAAGTTCTCGGCAGTGAAATGTCTCAGGGCAGGTAAGTATTACTGTACTAAGCAAACAATTCAATCCTTTAGAAATATACTCAAGCCAGGCGAATGCACATAAATAACTCAATCCTATTACTTAGAGTGCCTCTAATCCCAAATCTTTCACATCAAAAATCCAATAAAACTGTATATTAATTTCAAGAACACATACCATGGAAGTTTCTAAAACAAATTGTGTTTTACTCACCTTGACAGTAAAATCACATACTAATAGAGTAGAAGGTAGATTAAGGTGAATTCCTCCAACTCTCTCTCTACTTTTTCTTGATTCTCTTCCTCTTTTCTTTTTCTTTTTCTTCCCTCTTCTGGCTCTTCCTTCTCTCGTACGATGTCCTTCCCTTTCTGTTTTTCCCTGTATGTTGCTCTTCCTAATTTCTTGTCCTTGACCTTCTCTCTCTCTCTCTCTCTCTCTCTCTCTCTCCATCGTGTGTGTAGTGGGTGCTAGGGTGGGTTTACTCTCGTAACTTCCCCCTCCCCCCTTTTCTTCATATTCTATTTAATAATATAATAATATCTATAATAAAATGCTTAAAGATAAACTAATTTGAGAAGGAATATTTTCTTTGTTGTTCTTATACAGTGGAATTACACATAAATATATACACATTAAAGGGTAAGACGTCCAAGTAACAAATCTACTAATATCTATCAAATCTCTTTAAGATGACTACATATAAAATAATATTTGTTTGAATTTGAAAAACAAACAACCCATCTGATTGCCTAAATCTATTAGCAACAACTACACAAGATAAGCTCCTTATCTCGTATTAATATACATGTCATTTTTAATCCCGTTATTCCAATAAAAAATCATCATTCTTTCTCTCTATTTTGAATTTCACCCAAAATCTCGCTTTCAAAATATATTAACTTAAATAATACACTTGAACTAAATATACACTTGAATACATACAAGTACATGTGCACACACACACTTATATATATAAATTTAAAGTACCAAATATTATGTAGATACTAGATTTTTGGGATGTTACATAAAGTACCAATCAAACCTCAATTATTCTGAGTTTCCTAATTAAGTGAATGCCATCAATAGGTCAGAAGAGGCAGAGAGTGACTTAAGCAAATTTAAGTTGAATGAGTTCTTAGATAATCGAATCAATAATTAACTCATACATTTTGCTTGATTGGCTAATTGGTTAACACTGTCACTGCAAGTTTTTCTTGCTTACATAATACATTAATCATGGAGTACAGTTTTTGGCAATTTACCCTGCTTCCAGCAAAAAATTATGAAACAGAAGTTAATGAGAAAGTAGGATCATCCTAGAGTGGAAAGAAAACGTGTAACGAAAAGAAACTTGCGAGCAGTCATGGTCAGCTAACTATTAATCGCTCGTTAGCATTTGACAACACATGCAAGTTTATAATTACTGTCATCAATCTACCATACAAACATGTACTCTATATATAGCTAGCCTCTGTGCATAAGCGCGAATCTGCATCTATCTATACACATACAAAACTTGAGAGCTTTTAAAGTAAACACTTAACTTGTCTGTTTGGTTAGCAAAAGAAAATGAAAGAAAAGAAAGAGAAAGGAAAGAAAGAGAGTAGAAAGTGAAATGATTTTTTAGTAGTGTTTGGTTGAAAAGAAAGTAGAAGGAAAGACAGTTAAAACTTTTCTCTTCTCTTGTTTGATTGCGTAGAAAAAGAGAGGAAAAAATATCATATATGTATTAAATGACATAAATATCCTTAAATAAAAATAAGATGTGATATTGTATATGAAAAAAGATGTGATAAAAATGTGAGAGAAAACTTGAGAAAGTAATACAAATTTTATCTTCTAGTGAGTTTTCTTTCCAACATTGGAGAGAAAATTTGTTTTACGCAACTCTTCCTCAATATTTCAATTCCAAATGAGGGAATAAATTTTATAAGGCTTAAATCTCTTTTTGGTCCTTTATTTTTTATTGAGTTTTATTTTTAGTTTTTCAAAAATAAAATGTGTCTTTTTAGTCCTTCATTTTTTAAAATTTGTCACTTTTAGTTTCTGGGGCCATATTTTAAATTTGAAAAGTATTTTTTAAATTTATACTTTGACCCCTCCCAAAGCCTGATGTTCACCTTAACCCATTTTTTTTGTTCTCCTTCCCCTCCACTGATACACTGTGACCCCCCATCCCCGCTAGGAGTAGTTCCAACGTCCTCCCTCGAAGCCGCCACGACATGCGACATCTCTCTCGTTCTCCTCCCTGTGCGATCGCGGTGGTCGCCTCCCTTCCCGCCATTGTGCACAGCCTCCCTTGGCCGCGCGGGGATGGGGGGTCGCAGTGCATCAGTGGAGGGGGAGAAAAACGGAAAAAACGGGTTAAGGTGAGCATTAAGCTTTAAGAGGGGTCAAAGTATAAATTTAGAAAATATTTTTTAAATTTAAAATATGACCCTATGGACTAAAAATGAAGGACTATAAAAACGTATTTTATTTTTGAGAGACTAAAAATGGAACTCAGTAAAAAATAAAGGACTAAAAATAATTTTAAACCTTTTGATAATCATGTTTTCTTTCCTCACAGGACTTTTCCTTCATCTTTCATCGATTCCAAACATAGCGTAAGAGTGAATCTCTACTATAATAGTTCTTGAAATTGTAAGACATTATTGACCTGATCCTTGGCATAAAAATAAATGCAAAAAAAAGTTCTTGAAATTATGAGTGTCAAATTAGTCCTTGTAAGTGTCAGTTAAAACTCAAAATGCTACCAATTGGATAACGTTTGGACTTAAATGACTTTCTACCAATGATAAAGTAGAAAGTGAAAAAATGTAAGACAACACAACAACAACTATTGGTGATTTCACTTTTGTTTTGGCTCAAATAAAGATGTTATCATGGGGTTAGTATGTTAATAGGGCGGATAGAAACTCTGAGACTTTGTATTTTGACTGGTGTTTAAATCCATTAAATTGTTTGATGTTAGGTTCATCTTGATGGACACGGTTCTTTGATGTAAGGGTTGAGGTAACCTTATATACTTCAATTAATTCATTATTTTTGCTTATATAAAAAATTAAGGTCTAACCAGTTTAGTTTTTATTATTCAGTTATTAATACTCCAATATGGGATGGTTACCTTGTCCCTCGTCATTCTTACTGGCTAGCAAACAAACACAAGATGCTTGGATGGAGATATAAAACAATACGAAACAGGCAAGTCATACACTCCCACATAACACTAAAGAAATTGACTCTTGTCACGGCACCCAAAAAAACAGCTTTACTCAAGAAAATACTCTAATTCCAGATTTAAGAGGATCTTGAACAGGTTTTGGGAGAAAAAGAAAAGAAAAAATAATTCGAATGAAATTAATCTTAAAATTTTAAATGGTTTGGTGATTCACTTTTGAAAAAAAATATTGAAACAACGATGTAATATGTCCGAATCTGTGACAGATTTTATATGGATTTCAGATTGGTACAGGGTTTTAAAAAAATGACATGATTTATTATTTGAAATCTGTCTCAAACATTCGGATAAACTGTTAATAAAAGTAAGGTCATTTTTTTGTCACCGATTCATACGATATCCATGGAAAGATTTTCGACACAACAATGGGGAAAAAAAAATAAACAAAATATAGACATATTTCAGACAGAATCTATTTGATTATTAATATATTCAAATATTAACTGTCTAAACGATTTTATGAAATTCTAAACAAACTTTTCCATCTAAAAGGCAAGTTTTTAAGCCGTGGATAACACTATCCAATTTGTTTCTTTTCCCCGATAGATAAGGGTCCAAAGCCCAAGAAAAAGAAAAACAACAACCTCAAAACACTACGAGGAACTTGACCAAAAACAAAACACTACGAGGAGCGACAACTCCCAATCTATCAGTAGGCTCTTCACGTTCTAAATTAGCCAACACGTCAGCACAAGCCACAAACATTAGTTTCTCTGAAAATAATATCCATTTCTTTTTTCGTGCCAATGGTCGGAATCGAATATTTGATATCATATTTAAAAAAATTAAATATTTATTATTCGTGTCACACTATGTTAGTAATTTACATTTTAATTAATGGAAAAAAAATAGAAAGCAGACAAGGACTCCAAAAAAAATAAAATACAAAGTTATTAGCGTTGATTCAAAAATTTAAAAAAATAAATGATAAAATACATATTCATATATAACAAATATTAAATTATTAGAATCTTAATGGTTAATATTTTTAATTTATTATAATTCTACCATCTATTCTTTAACCATTTAACATGTATTTTATTTTTTTTCACCCACAATATCTCATAAAGTAATCTACATTTGGCTAGGCAATAAATAAATTCTGAACATAAATTATCCTATCATCATCAGAGATCTAATATCGGTTCCTACTTTACGGTGCAATATATCCATCCCTATTCATCATAAAAAAAAATTGTATCCATCCCTATGTATATAAAAAAAAACAAGTCTGAACATTAAAACGGAATTTAAAATAAATTGCCAATTGGTAGGGACACACTCCTGCCAACGCCCACCTCCTCTTCTCATTGATTTACTTAGCTCCATTTTTGTTTTGCAGATTGCAAACCGCCTTATTATGACAATTAATTGTCAAGGGCTGACTAAAGTAAAAGCTTATAGCAATCATTGATGTATTTTTCTTAACCGGAATTGGTTTGCTCTGTCTTTCTTTATTATACCATATTTCTCCATTGTTTCCTTTTTCCTTTTGTTATTTAGAGGCATTTTTTCTTTTGGATTAGCTCTAAGTTTACAAAAAACAAAAAGCAACCTCTTTTAGCTAGAAGATAGATTCAAGGGAGAAAGATTACTGAATTACCTCATTTAGTGGGATGAATTTGAATTAATGTTAAATTTATATAGTTTTTTAATTGTGTTTTGAACATGTGATTGTAAATTTGTATTATTCATTTATGTTAATTTTGACTGTAAAAAAATTATGTTAATTTTGAACATGATAAAATGTGTTGGGTACTTGTGTTAATATAAGGAGGGTAATACCTACTATTTCAAAATACCCGGCCAATAAACTAAACACTCAGCTCATAAATATATAATATAATCACTAATTACTTATATTTTAAACGTATAATGATATATGTTAAAATGATTTTAATTGTACAATGAATTATCAACTATTTTTAAGATTGTGTAGAATTATGTAAGCTTAATTTATTTAATGATATTTTTTAATTATTCAATAATTAAATTGATGAATCCAACCTTAATAAATATTATAAGTGAAGTAAGTAAATTCCTATACACATAAATTCATTGACACCAAGTGTCAATATTTGCATATTTACATTTTTAGTATTTTTTGTAGAATGCAAAATTAAACTAATATAATTATAGGATTGAAAGTTTTCATGAAGTGGATTAAGTAAACAAAATTTTACACAATTCAAAAACTAATTAAATAATACTTCAATATTAACACTTTATTTCAATATGTGGTTAAAAATATATGCAAATCTAAATTATTTAAAATTTTGTACATAATTATTACAATAGTATATATAATATGATTCAATGAGTATATTAATCAATTTATATTCTATAAAATGTTTTTAAAACTGTAAGTGCCAATATTAAACACTTGGATGCCACGTGTGTGTGTGATTCAATTGTTTATTCATGAACTCAATGTTTTGATCAAATCGAGACTAATACTCTAATAACATTAAATGCAGTCATACAAGGTCTAAAGGTTTTAGTTGGTACGTAAGTGAAAATATTGAAAAAAAGGCGAGCTTAGATAATTCAATACATGGTCCACAATTATGAATTTAGCAAACCACACACACATTTTGCATTCTTTTAAATATAAACCCATATTTATATAAGCTTCTGAAAAATAAAGATGGCTAAGGTGGACTACCTTAATGAGTGGCACATCATACTTTATCAAAAAAATGAGTGGCACATCATAAAACCGTGTTATAATTTTATTATTATTTCTCTCACTTACGGATTTAGTAAGTGAGAAAAATGCAATGCGAGATTATTATTTTTTGGGCAATAACTATTTGTTAATGAATAATGAGATGTTTGGCATAAGTAACTAAGTAAGTAAAAGTTGTGATAAAAAAAGTAAGTACAAGTTAACTATAATCATATATTTTCTTACGCTAAAAAACAACTTATTTTGCAAACGCTAAACATTAAGATTATAATTCTTTTTATCATTTTGTTTTAATAAGCATGAATTTTTTTTACTATACAATTTTTTTATGCATAAATCAAACATAACATATTTTGTTAAAATTACTTAAAGTTGACATATTTGATTATAAAATTAATTTTATCATAATTCATTATATAATTAATTATGAAGTAATTTTTCTCCTAATGCAAACCACAATCCATTCTGTAACCAAAAAAACCACAATCCATTCGACGTATTATTATCAAGTGAATTTCATGTAACTTTCGTTCACTCTCTATATAACGAGCTCTATATAAAATTTTACCAATAATATAATGTTTATAAAAATATGTGCGATAAGAATTATATTGCTCAAACTCCTCTTTGCTCAAAGCCCCCACATGAACACTTGAAAATTCTCACATTGGCAGAGACAGAGACAGGAAACCAGAAACATAGTGTCAATTAGGGGACCAAATATACACGTGTGTATGAGGAGTGATTAAATTATATCGGTGTGTTCCTTAAAAAATTATATGTGTGACACTTTTTTTTTTTGGAAGGAATATCAGTGTGACACTTGAAAATGGTTAAACTGTTATTAACTTTGTGTACAATATGATTGTATCAATCAAACCGTTAAATAATAACTATTTAATTTATTACATTAACTATATATGTCATAAGATTCAATACACACGCATAATAAAACATGAACATTTTTTTCAAAATTCTCCTTTTCTTTTTATTATGAAAAAATTTAATTTATTTTGTTGAAGCTATCAAAAAATAATAGTATGGACACCCCTTAATTGGTCTGCCTCTGGTCGTTGTGAAGTCCATTACAATATATAGGAATGAGTGTTCCAATATCTTTTTTTTTTTATATAAGAATGAATGTTCCAATATCATTCACCAAAAAAAATGTTCTGATATTAAATTTTTATATAATATGGTGTCATAGAAATATCTTTTAACCGTTTTTTCTTCACAAATATTTACAAATTTCAATAGGTCTCACTTATTTATAAAGAGAAAGATAAACATAAATTTCTCTGCGATTTTTTATCGCTTGAAAATTTAATTTGAGAGGATTATCGTTTTTTTTCTCTTTGACGAAACTAAAATATACCCAAATCCACGTACGTTTAATTGAACTTTCGGCGTTTTGTCGTAGATGGTTAATTCTTCTTCTTCTTCTTCTTCATTTATAACTTCATATGAACTGTTGGATCCACGAGGTGGTGCACTTTTGGGTCTGTTTTATTATTATTGTAAGATCACACGTACAGAGACTTGCAAGCAAGCATATGGACATGTCCAATTTGCCATTCAAACTAACCATATTGCAATAGTAAAGATATATATGTAAAGTAACAGAACCTACCATATATAATATATATTGAGATGGTATGGTAAATGGTAAATAATAAAACAAGAAGGACAAATATTGAGGTAGATTAAAGATTTTACAGGTGTAATGTAAGGGGTGTTTAGTTAGATGTCGAAGGAGAGGAGAGGGGGCGCGGGGGGGGGGGGGGGGGGGGGGGGGAGTTATGAAAATTAATACCAAGTTAAGTGAGCGTTGAGTGACGTGAAGTGTTTCATTTAATCCTCTCATCTGCCCCCCCTTCAGTGCCTAGGCCCCCTTTGCCTTTAAAACCTCACCGTCCCACCTTCCTCACTTCTTATCAATCAATCACCACTACAAAATCCACCTTCTTCTCATCTCTGTTTGTTAATTCCTCAAACAAAAAACATGCCTCCAATCTTGCCGGATTTCTCAAACTCTGTGAAGCTCAAGTATGTCAAGCTTGGGTACCAATACCTTGTGAACCACATTATCACCCTCACTCTCATACCCATCATGGTTGGTGTCTCCATCGAGGTGTTACGTTTAGGCCCAGCTGAAATCCTCAACCTCTGGAGGTCTCTTCACTTTGATCTTGTCCAAATCCTCTGTTCTGCTTTCCTCATAATCTTCATAGCCACCGTTTACTTCATGTCAAAGCCACGCACTATCTACCTCGTTGACTATGCTTGTTACAAGCCACCTGTTACATGCCGTGTCCCCTTTGCTACCTTCATGGAACACTCGAGGCTCATCCTCAAGAACAACCCCAAAAGCGTTGAGTTCCAAATGAAAATCCTTGAGCGTTCTGGGTTAGGTGAAGAGACATGTTTGCCCCCTGCAATTCACTATATCCCACCAAAACCAACCATGGAAGCCGCAAGAGGCGAGGCAGAGATTGTGATCTTCCAAGCCATGGATTCCTTGTTCAAGAGAACAGGGCTTAAGCCTAAGGATATAGATATCCTCATAGTGAATTGCAGCCTCTTTTCACCAACTCCTTCCTTAACCGCCATGGTGATCAATAAGTACAAGCTTAGGAGTAACATCAAGAGCTTCAACCTCTCTGGGATGGGTTGTAGTGCAGGGCTTATTTCCATTGACTTGGCACGTGACCTTCTTCAGGTTCACCCGAATTCAAATGCCATTGTGGTAAGCACAGAGATCATTACCCCTAACTACTACCAGGGGAATGAAAGAGCCATGCTTCTACCAAACTGTTTGTTCAGAATGGGTGGTGCTGCTATCCTCTTATCGAACCGAAGCTCGGAACGCAGACGGGCCAAATACAGATTAGTCCACGTGGTTCGAACTCACAAGGGTGCCGATGACAAAGCGTACCGTTGTGTGTTCGAAGAGGAAGACAAAGAAGGGAAAGTTGGGATTTCACTTTCAAAAGACCTCATGGCTATTGCAGGTGAGGCTTTAAAGTCCAACATAACTACCATGGGTCCTCTTGTTCTCCCTGCTTCAGAGCAACTTCTGTTCCTTCTCACACTCATTGGGAGGAAAATCTTCAACCCCAAATGGAAGCCATATATCCCTGATTTCAAACAAGCGTTTGACCACTTCTGCATCCATGCTGGTGGGCGTGCCGTGATCGATGAGCTTCAGAAGAACCTTCAGCTCTCTGCGGAGCACGTGGAGGCATCAAGGATGACCCTTCACCGGTTTGGGAACACCTCGTCCTCATCACTCTGGTATGAACTCAACTACATTGAATCCAAGGGGAGGATGAAGAGAGGGGACAGGGTGTGGCAGATAGCATTTGGCAGTGGGTTCAAATGCAACAGTGCAGTGTGGAAGTGCAACAGGAGCATTAAGACCCCCATTGATGGGCCTTGGGAGGATTGCATTGATCGTTACCCAGTTCATATTCCTGAGATTGTTAAACTCTAGCCACCTGGAAGGAGAGAATTGGGGGGGAAATTTGGTTACTTTGATTTTCAGTTATATCTGCTAAGGAAAAAAAAAATAGATGAGCACAGCTGCTCATGCCCCTATTTGTCAGTCATATATTGGTTATCCTCCCACTTTTTTATATGATATATATATATATCTGTATTTTTTTTCCTCATTTTCCAAACAATTACATGCAGCCTCCTTGTGAATTAGCATAGAAATGACCATTGGGGCTTCTATGTATTCATCATGTAAGGGAAATACAAGTACTCCAATTTCTGCTTTGTGTTTGCTGCTTGCACTCTGAAGCTAGCTTGTAATTAGGACTTGAAATATGGAAGAAATGCTTTGGTATTAGAGAGAAAGTTTAGGACTTCTTCTTTGATATGAGAAAATAACATCTCTGTTTTAATTTCTTGTTTTTTACTTTTATTTACGATAATGCCATTTTATATATTTTATGGGAAAAAGTCAAAACAATAAAAAATGTTCACTCCTATTTGAAATCAGGAATTGAAATCAGGAATTAAAGTGAAAACAAGTGATGTTTTGTGATTGACTGTGAAAATATAAAATGAAAACAAAAAAAAACATCTTTTATGAGTCCTTAAATTAGCTAACATGACCAAAAATGTATTTAGCACTAATATTTTCAGGTTGTGCAGAATGTTACATAAAAACAACCATAATAATTACCTTCTGATTGTGCACTAAAATAATGGTGACTTCTCTGTTGAATAGAAATACCTACCAATCGTAAAATAAAAGTACTACTTTTTCCGTTTCAAAACTATAGCTTTTTAAGGTTAATGCATACATATTAAGAAATATTTAATAGAAGTACAATATAATTATAGATAGATTAAAATACCCTTATTTAAAGGAAGAGTATTTATGACAAATTATCTACAAATCTTTATATTATTAATATCAATTATTCCCACTAATAGTTATTAAATAAGGGTATGGGTGGAAGAAAATAATTAATGATATTTTGGAATTGTAAAATTGTAATAGTTTTGAAACAAAAATAAAAGACTAAAAGAGCTATAATTTTGAAACGGTGGAAGTATTTCAGATATGCAGTTGGCAACTTATCCCTTTCTTCTGATATGGTGGATTTCAATTGCTCTGTCATTTGGCACTTGGTAGTGTGTATGCAATAAATTGATGGTTCCGTTGTTTCTCTCTGGCTTTTGTCACTGCTGGCAATGGGATTTTGTTGACCGGGTCCATGATTGATTGGCAATTGGGGGATGGGGGATATATATCAACATCGATCTTTCAATGAATATTTTAATTTGGTCAGAATTAAAGAAAGGTAAAAGTGGGGGAAAATCACATGAAAATTTCTGAGTTTGCCTGAAAATGAGAGTTGAAGTGATAGGACTCTTCCAGCAGTGGCACATAGGAGTAATGTAATTCCGCAGAAGATATTGGCTAGCTAGTACTCTGAGTGAGCAAGTGATTATTACACTAGTGGACACCTTAACTGAAGCATGCAGCAAGATTTAAATCTCAGCTGTTACGCACTTCGACCTCTTTCCCAAATAAAAGGGTTTTTTTTTTATATTCTTAATTAACAGGAGATTTTGAGAGAACTTGATTTAACAAGTGTGTACATTATTTTTGTCATCATAGCAAGTGTATTTTCAATTAGAAGTTTCAAATTTGCAAACTTCTGAATAGGAGGCCAACAGTCAACGTTAAAGAGAACTGAATTCATCTTATCATTCTTTAATATTTAGACAAAGATCACTAGCTAGCATTGTCAACTAGTTTTAATTTTTACCATAACCTAACTAGTTTTGTGGACGAGAGATTCAACGTTCGATCCCCACAAAAACACACTTTTGGGAGAGAGGTGGTTAAGTGTAACTAAGCCTCGAATCGATAATTGGTCCAAAAATTATTTCCGTTTAAAAAACATACTACATTTTTCTGTATGCAGTAAACAGTCAATAACTTCAGTAAAATGTATATTTTTAACACTCACCTCTCCTGTGATTTACCCTCTTTCTTTTATTGAACAGACATCTATTTGACTGTTATGCTTGCTTTTATTTTTCATTTTCTTAGTGGGGCAAGAAGGCAACTATCCTCAATTAACATAAGGAAATCTGGGTAAGTTACATTACTAGCTAGTATAGAAATGAAAGAATGGAGATGGTGAAAGTGAACTTCACAGCCTGAACTGTCTACCAAACTTTTCAAGACTCATAAAAGATGGCAAACGGCTACAAATTAAGTCCGCAAACCGAAATAGAAGAAAGCCAAAAGCCCAAAACAAATTAACATGACTGAAATTAATACAACTTGTTGTTCTAGAATGTGGCTGAAACCATTATTGGGTATGAACTGGCAGGGCTGAGACTCATGAAGGGGCATCCCCAATACAAAAGCAAAGGCCATCAAAATCATGCTGTGTTGTGCCTCATGTACATTAATGCCGTTTTAGTGGGTTAGACATTCTTTTTCCTTTTCTCCTTTTACGGAATAAATGACTCAGCTACGATAATTTACCAATTTATTCAAGCATATGATTGAACGGCTATATAAATTCAGCTAGCTTGGTAAATACTGGAGTGTGATGATTGATCATGTCAAATTTATACTATCTCATTATAAGAGGTTTTTGACAAGTTTTTTTTATCCATTTTTATAAAAGTTTTTTAAAAATGTGTTTTGTATTAATTATTTTTTGTCTAAATTATCCTTATTTATTATAGGGTTGATGTATTAATTAAGTAGGAGAAAGAAAGTGGAAAGAGAGATATTACTAAAGACAATTTTGGAAACATAAAGTAAGTTATTGACAAATTTAATACTATTAACTAAATTAACTACTTTTTTTGTTGAATGAGAATTAGTTAAAAAACTCTTATAATTAAGGAGTGAGGTAGTAGCTCATTTGAATTTGATTGATTATAGAATTAAAGTACAATTAGCGCCCAGAAACTATATATACTCGCCCACGAAACAGAATTGGGAAGATATAACTTGTGAAGAGTTACTGATGGTGACTCGTTTAACCTCAAATTAATGTTGAGTGGAAGGATAATTAACCGTGCACTTGCTCTTAGAGAAGGAATAGATTATGCAACTTCTTCACATGTGATATATCATCATCATCATCAACTCTTGTTATCAAAAAAAAAAAAGATATATCATCAACTCACGTTAGGTGTGATTTGATTAATGTATATTTATTAAATAAGATAAGTGACATTATTGGAAAAAAAAAAAACTCAAGTTCCACATCAATCAGAGATAAGACATAAATAAGGAATATAAATCATGATTACATCACTCATTTTTACTTTTTTCAACACAAGCGCCTAACCCCTTCAACTTAAGAACTCCAAAAAATTTACTAAATGGGTCACATCAATAACTCTTCATCATTACATCTTAATAATAATTTATTTATTAATAATTTTCGATATATGAAATATTAAATTATAAAAAATATGAAATTGATTTATATTTTTTTTGCAATTTTTTATAATTAAAAAGTTAAAAAATAAAAATATCGTCAATTTTCATGAATTAGATTTTATCTCAACGGCTCTTTTTTTCTTTAATTTAAAGACTTATAGCTATGGCTTCAAACCGTCGGTATAAGTATATTTCACTTTCTTATCCTACCCCGGACGGAGCAATTCAACCGCTGTTATTTTTTTATAATTTAAGACTTATACCTACGGCTCAAACCGTAGGTAGAAGTGTGTTTCAATTTTTTTTATCTATAACGCGTGGCATCCACAGGAGAGAGGAGAGAAAGGACGCTCGTGCAAGCACCCCTCCCTATTCACTCTCTTTTTTCCCCTACAATGGGGTGCTTCTTGGAGTTGCCTTAAGTCCCTGTTTGGATTGACTTATTTTTATAAGTTCTACAGAATCGCTTATCAAAATAGCTTACAACTTATTCAGTTTCACCATATTCTCTCTTTAATTATAAAAATAACTTATACATAAATGCTTATTATATGTAATAAATACTTATGTCATAAGTACTTAAATAAATTGTTTATCTAAACAGACCTCATCTATTAATCACGTAGATTCAATGCCGGTCATTCCCCATGTTATCCATACACTATATTGGGAAAACCTAAGACATTTTTTTTAAAATTTATTTAACTATACTTTGTGTTACTTAAAAAGTCTTTCATTATATTGATATTTATAATGTTTTTTTTTCTTGAAGGCAAAGGGCCAGGCCCCAATATTTATATTAATGTTTCTATGTTTCATTATCTTCAATTTATCATTATTTATAAGTCATATGAAGATGTGAATTGCGGCAAAGAAAAATCCTTTATCGTTTATCTACCCTGGTTCTCGTGGACGTGGGTTTGATTCTCTATCAAACCATTAAAATATTACTTGGTGGGTAAAATTACTAGAGATTAAGGTCTGTTTGTGCAATAATTTTCTAAGTGGATCTCTATTGACATTCCAAACATACTATTGGCACCCTATCGAGTACTATATTGGGGTGTTTTTCATTCAACCATTTTTGTTCCAAAAAAAAAATGAAGCAATACAATGTGTAAGAATTTAAATTTCAATTGTTCTTGTTATATTCTACATATTATAAATATTTTTTATCCTATTTATGTACTATAAATATATATAAAAAAATTATGTAAATATTAAAACTTTTTATGTGATACCTCTATTACTCACATGTATAAATATAGAAATATTTAAGGGTGGGATTATATTTCATTTTAATATAATTTTTCTTTATTCAATCAATATCATATACTATTTGCGTTATATAGGTATCAAATAGAAGAATTTTTGTACTACTAAAAACGGTTATAAAACTATTTTACAAGAGTGTCAAAAAATTAATTAATTTTAATAAAACTATTTTATCTAAACGCTTGACTTCAGTTAGTGATATAGTAGCTTCACATAAAGTTTTTTTTTTAAGTTGTTAAAAGGAGATTTCAATTGGTAAAGTCAAAATACACATGTCAAAATTAAAGTTTAAATACTCCCTCCGATTTTTTATCTATCTTTTAAGATTATTTTACACTAATCAATAAATAATTTTATTGACAAAAAACGTTTATGTTATATCTTTGTTTTTTCACTATCTCATTTTTTCATTTATTCCCGATCTACATTAAAAAAGATACAATTGACAAAGTATAGTCTTAAATTATCAAAACGATAAATAAATAAAAATAATTTTTTTCCTAAAAAATGGAGGGAGTAATTTTTTATTTTTCATATTTCAAAGATACTTAAAATTCAAATAACAAAATTAAATTAAAGCTTAGATTGCTAAAAAAAGCCCATTAAATGTTCCAGCGGAGACGTCCTATGGGGCGGCCAATAAATGCTTTGCATCATTAATTATGGCACTGTTCACAAGAAAGGCATAGGCTTTATTTACCGCATGTATCTAATTCAATCGCCTTACTTAGCAAAAACGTTATACCTCTTGGCACCCAGCCACGTGGTAAACATACACACACTTTCTCCATGAGAGCTACCAATTGCCCCTCTCTATGGTTCCTTTTAGCATGGTATAACTTCAAATAGTACCACCAATAAGTAAAACACTTTCTAGTGTGATTTGTTTGACAATTTATTGGACGGATAGGATTAATTACCTACAAACTCTTTCTTCTGTAATTCTTGTCAGAATTTTCAAGTACAGTCCCTTAAGAAAGTGAAATTGTTAAAAAGACCACACATAATTAATTATAAAACTTAATTTTTTTGATCAATTAATTATAAAAGGCAGAAGCCCAAGTACAAATGGGTCAAGCCCAGTAAAAAAACTATGACAACAGAAATATTCCAAAAAATCGTTTATGTAAAAAAAGTATTGTCAACAAAAAGAGTTCAAGTTGACCAAAAAAAATGTTAAAAAACACTAGGTAGCCCACTTATGTTGGTGAATTTTTTTTTTTACGATAACTTGTGTTGCTGAATTATAGTTATAATTATAAGTAAATTTATATTATAGATATAAATATAATATAATGCAAATATAAAAAATAAACAAATAATATGGTAATGGAAGATATGAGTCAGCACCAAAATAGAGTGGTGACAATTGAGTACAAATTAAATATATTAATGTATATATTTGTGTTCATTAATTTATGATTAATTTTATACCATTATGGATTATCATAAATTATATCGTATACAATATTCCTATTGTGTTGTTAAGGTTTTGAGATTGATATGTAAAAGTCATTTTTTAAGTAAGTAATTTTTTTTGCCTAAACTAATCTGTGTTCGACCGAGAGGTGCGTAAAGTCTGATCACAGATTATTTCTATCACTGGGAATCGAATTCAGGTCCTAGCTGAGTCCGTCCCTTAGACGGAGCACATTAATCACTTGTAGTAAGTAATTACGTATAAAGATTCTCATTAACAAGATAATTTGATTTAAATGTTATTTTATTTAATATATATTCAAATGAAAATTTAAAATTACACATTTAAATTTTAATTATACTTAAAATTGAAATTGTGAAAGGGAAAGATTCTTAAAAGCTCATCCTACGGAGGTAGGAAGATTGATTCGATTGAATAAGAACAAAGCAGACAAAAACGATAGACATTAACTAATAAATAAATTAAACTAATAAGCTACTTAAAATAATGGATGGGTCAAAAACTGAAATTCTTTTTCCTTATGGTTGGTTTACCACATTTTAGATTTTAATGGGGTTAAAAGACAATATATCATAAGACTCGTTTACTTCTTATAAAGGGTAAAAGATTACCTATTGGTGGTACCATTTCAAGTTATACCACCCTAAAACAAACACCTCTCTATTAGCTTCAGCCAATGATCGACCAATAGTTTTTCTCTGTTCAACAATTTCGATTCTTTATTGCCATTCGTAGCACGTGTACTCTTTCTCTTTTAGGATTCATGAGTCATCATTTGCTGGATATATAACATTAGTCTCAAAATTTTCCGATGTCTCTTCATTTTGAGAAATTAGCTTGCGTATGCCATCAATGGTGTACCGTCCGGCCGATCTGTTGTGGTCGACCTAACAATGACTTGGACCTCCTTTGATCCGGCAACAGCTTCGATCACCTTCACCCTTTTGGCTCGACGCTTGGGGGCTGTGTACTGTTCGGCCGAGTAACATACGACCTGGCAGTGACTCGGGCTCCTGGCCGACTAGATGATGATATTCCCCTTTACCGCCGACCTGGCGTGCCCAAGCCGAGATGAGCACCACCGATTCAGTAAAGACCCGACGTATTCCATATTGTTGACTTAAGTGCCCCAACCGAGGTGTCTCACGACCAAGGTGACCAGAGGACCCAGAGTTGATCCCTGAGATCACGCCCCAAATCTTCCCTCATTAATGGGATCCCTCAAATCGCGCCCAGGCAATCGGGAGTTTTCCAATTTGTCCCAGGTCATTAATGAATAGTCCCCCTTATAAATAGGAGTGGCCTAACCCTAATCAGGGTATGTTGCAAAAATCGCTGGTGTGGCCTGAGACTCATCCTAGGGACTCTCTCTGACGAACTAGACTTGATCGGAGGCCGGATTCCGGCGAGAACAAATGGGTTGCTCATTCTCTTGTTCAGCCCATCTTTGTCGCTTTTCCCCTTTTTTTTTATTTTATGGTTTGTCGCTTTCCCTTGGCAAGTTACTTGCTAGTCATGTGTATTTGGGCCGAGTTTAGATTAGATTAAACTAACCGATGACTTGCATAAAATGTGAGTCTTTTTTTAATATAAATAGTAAAAAAATCCAATAAAATAGTTTAATGAAAAATAGAAAAGACAGATATTCCAATTTAGGAGGTGATATATGTTTTAATCAAGATTTACTTTTTTATATAGTAATTAATGTAATAACTCAGTTTTTAATTGAAATAAATTATGATTTTCACGTTTGAAAGTATTGAAGTGCGCCCGTGTTTTCAGAAGATCTGCATAATTTTTCTGGTGCTTGACTGCTTGAGCTCGCGTGGGAATAACAATTGTAACCCAACTCACTATAGATACATGTAATTGAAGTTAAAAAATAACGTGGTTTTATTTTAATTTTTTGTGATTAGTATATTTGACGGGTAAAATTAATTAGTTGGTCTCTTCCTATGGTCGTGCTGATAGATGGAAATCGAACCAAGGAGGTATCGCAAAGTCACACTATTTCATCCCACGCAATGGACCTCGAGGTTTCTGTCTTTCTCCTTAATTTTCTCATAGTTCAAGTATTCGTTTTGTAAGGTGCGTAGTTACATTTTTTTTTTTTACTGAAATTTTAACTCTAAAACATATAATGGGATGGCATGTCTTTATTGGTGCGACAATCAATTTCACAACTACGTTGTAATTAAGATGGAGCTAGGACAAGGTCATAAGGATGGTTGTTAAAACCAAAATTTGGCTGTTGCTTCATAAGTAGCTATGCAGTGTACCTGCCCTGTCCTATATGTCAGCTATTGTAGGTAGGGCTTGCAACATACAGAATTAAAAGGCAAAATAAGAGTAACTGGTAATGATAATTCAGATTGGCTTTCTAGAACTTGGATGGAAATGAGACACCTCTCTGATGGCTAGCTCTCTTGTTTTTAATATATGCCATGTGGCTCTAGCAGATCATTAATTTATGGTGATTTTCTGGGTAATAGCCAGTTGGCTTTTCTTGTGCACCTTGGATTTGGTTGTTGAAATTGAAATTGAATACCTTTTTACTTCTCTTGGGGTTTATTTAGGTGTTCCCTTTTGGCTTTTGTCAGGACTCTAAAGCAACGGATATGAGCATCACATTTTCTGAGAGGGAGAGAGACTCAGAGAGAGAGTCTTTTAATATGTTATTTTTTTTTTCATTTTTTTAAATACAAAAATTACAAAAGGTATTAGAGTAATTAATTTTTTATTTTAAATAAAATTTGTGTTTTTAATTATCTTTTTTTAATCTTGACCCTTGGATTTAAAAATTAATATATCTATAGTTCTAACAACCGATGGTCTATTATAGACACTCACTAGTCTATAGTAGACCACTTTAAAAGTGGTCCATGCTAAGTGCCACCTTTCTATCAGGCCTTCACTGTGGCCAACCATTCACTCTGCACACTGTATCCTTGAGTCTTTTTCAGCCAAGTAAACGCTTTTCATAAAGAGGCCAATAAGGGGCTCCGATAACCTTGTTGCATTGCAATTGCATTAGCATTATATTAAATTACAATTACAATATATATATATATACATATACCCACACTCTGACAAAAGACACCCAGTTTAATGTTACATCATATACTGATTATCATATTAATGGATACCAGATCAAAGGCACTATTGGTTGAAAAGGACCTGATTTTTTCAGGGGCGTTTAATAGTTACGAAAAGATGAGTATTTGTGATGAGCTATAGATTGCTTGTTTTACTCATCATTATTGCCGCTTTGGTCGAAACCACATGCAAAAAATCACTGACTCCTGAAGAAACAAACACCAGAATTACTAGCTTCAGAACAGAAAAACATTATACTCTCTTAACTTCAATTGTAAATGATGGTATCTGATACTGGAAGGAATTAATTCCTACCGTTATGTGATCAAACATGCGTAAATTGAAGAAACTGATTAATATTACTATTTTCAAGCACTGTAGAAGTTATCAACATAAGACACGGTTTTCAAACACGGGTCTATTTTATTTGAGAAAGACTAAAAGTTTTCCAGCAATGGGAAAGTGACCTTTGTGCCGTAGATTTGTTTGACTTTTACATTAACGGTTGAGACGCATTACCGGTCTCCTGATCAGTCAATTTCACACATATTTTACATTATTTGCTAAAAGGGGTTTAAAAATAACAAAATTCAAAATATACCCACTTATTAAAAATTTGTTTATTTAATATTAAAAATTTGATATTTGTTATAAACTCGATTAAAAGGATATATTTTCCCAAAAAAATAAAAAATTATTTTTGTTGGGTTATTTTAACTTGAATACACTGAAGTTGTAACCTTCCCAATATTGAACCACTGAAATTGTTACCATTAAGATACAAGTTCCTCAAATCGGTTGACTCATTGATCATAACTTTCCGTATGTTTTTCACTCCGTTAATTGCAGTTTCATAAAGAATGATGTAATATTGTTATTTCCCTTTTTAAAAATACCGTACTTTATACTATATTATATATATATATATATACTTTATTCATTTTGAAGGATTAATCCCATAATTAATATGGTATGTATATACGTAATAGGGTATAAGTTTACGTGCACCTGAAAAATTGATTTTTTTTGTAAGCATGGTGATATTAAGTTGATGTTACGCCCATGGAGAATAATAGTAAGAATATTTTTTGTTTTAATTTTTTTTAGGGTGGTTTGTATCAATTGTGGGCCTATTGGGATTTTTGAAATTGCATTAACTAAGTGTGTGTTTGGTTCTACGATGACAAAAATTGATTTTAACTGTATTGATTTTGTAAAATTGATTTTTATTAAAAGTGAGTTGAACGTAACGTGATTTATGCTTAAATATATTCACGAAAAAGTGATTTTTTACAATTCATATAGTTTGGATAGTTTAAATCAAAATTGTTTTTGGGTGTACAATTACCAAATTGAGACATAACAAGTAAAAATATAATTTTTTTTTGGTCCGGCATAACAAGTAAAAAAAAAGTAAAAATATAATTTTTTTAGATATTGTTTAATAAGTGAGCATGAATTAAATGAACATCCACATTAATATATTTTATTTCTATCCTTTTTTTGGTCAAATATTTTATTTCTATTCTAAATTAATTAAAGGCTTAAAAATACTTTTGGTCCCTGCAAATATATCCATTTTCGGTTTTCGTCCCTGCAAAAAATTTTTTTACTTTTTCATCCCTGCAAATTTTGCCGTCTCAGTTTTTGGTCCTCAACGTCAAGTTCCGTTACAAAAAAGCTAACGTGGCTGACGGAGGCTGAGCTGGCACTGCCACGCTGGCTGACAGAAGCCATATGTCAGTAGATGACGTGGCTCACTTGCTGACTCAGCATCATTAACATTTTTAACAAGGACGAAAAGCAAAAAATGGTATATTTGCAGGGACGAAAAACAAAAAACTATATAATTGCAGGGACAAAAAATGTTACCACGATCTTAGAACTGCACCACCACCATTTTCTTCTTCTTCTTACCACGATCTTAGAACTGCACCACCACCATTTTCTTCTTCTTCTTCTTCTTCTTCTTCTTCTTCTTCTTCGTCTCTCCCACCACCCTAAGCTGAGCTCAGAACCGCACCACCACCCCCAGAGCTCAGAACCGCACCACCACCCCCATTCTTCTTCACATCTCCTTCTCATCTCCCAACCGCTCCACTGTTTTGCCCCTCACCCGCCCTCGTTGGACCACCTCCGCAATAGCCACTGTTCCGCGCACCAGCACCGTAACTACCCATTGGTCCACTGAAATCCACTTCCTTTCCTGTAGCAAATCGCGATTGGACCTTTCCTTTAGCAAATCATCACTGTTGTTGTTGTTGTTGGGGGTGATGGTTGTGGGTGGGGGGTTGGGGGTGGTGGCTAGGGAAGGGAAGGAGAAGAGGTGGTTGTTGTGGGTGGGGGGGGGTCGGGGCTAGGGAAGGGAAGGGAAGGGAAGGAGAAGAGGTGGTGGTTGTTGGGGGGTTGGGGTTGGGGGTGGGGGTGGGGGTGCGGTGGTGGCTAAGGAAGGGAAGGAGAAGAGGTGGTGGGGGTGGGGCTGGCGGCTAAGGGAAGGAGAAGAGGTGGTGGTTGTTGGTGTTGTTTGTTCTGGGTTTGTTTTTGGTCCCTGCAATTATACATTTTTTTGCTTTTCGTCCCTATAAAAATATTAACGATGCTGAGTCAGCAAGTGAGCCACGTCATCTATTAGCGTAGCAGTGCCAGCTCTGCCTCCGTCAGCCACGTCAGCTTTTTTGTAACGGAGGTTGACGTCGAGGACCAAAAACGGAGACGGCGTTATTTGCAGGGATGAAAAAGTAAAAAAAAATTTTGCAGGGACTAAAAGCAAAAATGGATATATTTGCAGGGACCAAAAGTATTTTTAAGCCTTAATTAAAACTATCAAACAAACAAAAAAAAGTTTTTGGTAAAAATAAAGCAAAACTTAAATGAACACATTAAAAATGGGCTAAGCGTCTAAGCCCAAAATTATAAAAAAAATAAATTAAATATGTATTCTACTCACACACTAAGAGGTTACTGCACCGCACCAACAAATTGATCAGAGGAGAGAAAGAAGGAATGCGGTGGCAGGGGGAAGAAAGAAGAGAGTAGCGGCGAAGAAAGAAGAATAACAATGGTTGTACATTCAAACAGGGGAAAGGAGGACAGCGAAGGAAAGATACCAACAATTAATTTCAGAATCGATTTCAATCCCCACAAAAGCTACTCATCCATGCTTCTACTAGAATTGAGTTTAGGTAGCAAAACTGCTTTCATTTTAAAAAGCCAAACACCTTCAAAAATAATCAAATCACGTTTAACTCCTGATAACGTGCGTTTGAGCATGGCTGATGCTGTTTTTTTTAAAACTGTCTCATGTAATTAATAATGTCGGCTGGGGAGAAAAGCATAAAATGGCACTTTACCCCTGTGTTTGGTTGAGATGATTTATAAAAGAGAGAAATAAGGGAGAGAGAAACATAAGAGAAATAGGCTATTTCTCTCGATTGGTTCTGCGAAGAATTAGAGAAGAGAGAACCTAAAACGTGGGACCCACTGGCTTTTTCATTTCTCCGCAAGTATGCGAAGAAAGGGCAGAGAAAGTGTGCCATTTTTTTTTGTTTCCATCTTTGCCCTCTTCTCTTCTCTTTTCTTTTTTTTTTGGTCAAACCCTCTTCTCTTTTCTTGGTTCCCTCCACCTGTGCGCAGTACAATAGTTATGTTTCTTTGGCCCACCAGTTTTGGAAAAGCCAAGTGAAGCTTTGTCACTAATTTGAAGCCAAAACCACTTTCAGAATGAGTCAAGCTGAGATTTGTTGGAATTGAAGTTTTCTTATCCACTAATCTCATGAAAAATATGGTACAATAAATATAGTGAAATTGAAGATCTATGTGAGAACTAATGGAAAAAAAATTTTATGAGTACAAATCGGCCAGTTCTCTTCTATTAATAATTTTTTTAGTTTTATTTTGGAGCAATTTTTTTTAGACTTTCGTTATTGATACGCCTTGATTTACTCGTGTGGGGTTGGGAGGGAGACATAGGAAGGCCGAAGGGGAGAAGAGGAAAGATTATTGGGGAGGTGGGTGGAAACCTGCAGGGTGACAGAGGAGGAAGACGTTTGGGTTTTCTTTGATTGGTTACGATAAAAAAACTATTAATTAGATTAATAATTCAATTAAATTAAAATAAATAATTTATTTATATTAAATTAAAAATTTAATTTACAGAATTTACTTAAATTGATTTTAATTTTGATATAAATTGTGCAGTTTTAATTTAATTATTTGATTAATTTAATTATTTTAATTAATTAAAATAAATTAATAATTAGATACTAGTTTTAGTTAAGGACATTTTTGTCCATGTATAAAATATTGCAATTTCTCTCTTCTCACTTTCTATCAAACCAAACAAAGAGAGAGAGACTATCACACTTCTTTCTCTTCTATTTCTTTTCTTTTTCTCTTATACCAAACAATACCCTAAATCTACTCTATTTCTCCCATCTTTCTCTCTTCTCATGCTCTCTCTCACCTCTTTCTCTCTTCTCCATTTCTTCTCCTAACCGAACATAGGGTACAGGAAAACTGACACTAACAGGTAAAATGTCACTTTCTCATTGCTGAGAAAGTTTTGGGTTTTCCCAAATTAAATGGACCCTTCAAACACATTTCACGGAAGAAATCTTACACCTGAACAGTTAGATTGAATTGCTGTAAGGGAGATATATTTGAAGTTGTTGGAGTTTTTTTATCAAAAAAAAAAAAGTTGTTGGAGTTTGAGTCGACCGAATAAGCACTAAAAGTGAAGTTTGTTTTTTTTATTTGCAAGCATGGTGCGTTACGCCATGATGGTCGAGCAAACAAACGCACTTTCTTAGCGTGTGTTTGTTTAAGATTATCAAACACACGTTTACCCCCAAAATCGAGTTTGACTTGGTCAAACTTGGTCAAACTCAATTTTGGCAAAAAATAGATGTGTTTGTTTACCCAAACGTGAAAATTCGAAACGTGATTTTGGGATCCAAAATCAATTCTGGTGGAAGAAGGTCTTGGGTTGCTTTTCCGTTTGCAAAATCACGTTTGGGTATGGGACCCACAAAATTCTTTATATTTACACATCAAAAGTGATTCTACCTTTAGCATCCAAACACAATCAATTTTTCTGAACACACTTTTAGAATATCATTACCAAACACAAATCAATTTTTTTCAACACAATTTTTTTAAAATTAATTCTTCAAACACAATTCTATCAAACACAATTCTACCAAAATCTAAAACAAACTCACACTTAGTAGTAAGGAAATGATTTCAGTTATTTGCTACCTAGCTAGTACCTACATGATCAAAACCGCGTTTTCAATCAAGCAAGCAGACTAGAGACTTCCATGCTTTTTTTTTCTGATAAATTCCATAGCTCACATTCTCTTTGTAGGCAAATTATCAATGGAGTGTAACAGATGCGTTTTTGTGTAGATTTGTTTCTGTCCAGCAATAGCCAAAACTGGTTGACTACATTTGATTAATCTTTCACTTCCACCAGTTCACAATGTGTGGGAATTTTTCCCTCTCCCATTAGAACTTGGATGCCTGAGGATGTTCTGTGATCCTTGGAAAACTTGAGTATTGCATCTACTGCGATGGAGTAGTTTTTATCATGGGATTTTGGGAAAAATCCTGAATCAACCATCTCTCTGAAAATCTCAAATGCAGAGGTCAAATTGAGATCAGACAGAAAAGCACTTAGCAACGCAATATAAATGAAGGCGTCGGGTTTCATTTCTTTCTGTTCCATCTCGCGTAAATATGTGAGGGCTGCAGTTGGCCTACAGCATCTGCAAAGACCATAAATAAGTGCCATGAAAGCAATTCGATTTGGAGGGCAACCCTTTCTTTCCATCTCATTCCAGACCAAGAGAGCATCATCAGGCCTTTTTTCTCTGCATAACCCATCCACCAAAGTTGTGTAAGTAATGACATTGGGTTCCCTGTCTTGTTCAGACATTCTGGAAAGAACTGCCATAGCCTTATCCACGGCACCGTTTTTGCACCAACTATCTATAAACAGATTGTAGGTAACAACTGAGGGAGAAAGACCCCTCGCAACAAGCTCATCCAGCAAACTCTCAGCCTCAGTGAATCTGTTGGCTTTGTTGAGCCCTCTTATCAATACGTTAAAAGCAACCACATCAGGACAGCAGCCACGAGAACACAAGTCCCTGAATATTTTCAATGCTTGATCCACTTCTTGAATCTTGATCAAGCCACCAATTGCCGCGGAATAGGAAACTATATCAGGAAGGAAACCATGTCGAACCATGTTGTCAAGAAAGCTACATGCCTCTACAGCCCTTCCGTTATCACATAGCTCTTTCACAAGAAAGGTGGAATGCTTTATCCATGGTTTGTGCCCACAAGCACGCATCTCCTTCAGCATATCGTTGGCTCCTGAGACATCCTTTCTTTTACACAGGCATCCATAAATCGAGTTGTAAGTGAAATGAGTCGGTTCAACTCCCGACTCTTTCATCTCTCTCAAGAGCTCATAGCTCTCCTCCAATCTATCGGATTTGCAGAGACCATCGATCATGTTGTTGTAAATCAAAACATCCGGTTTACCAACAAATCGCTGCATATCATTGAAGAGGCTCAGGGCAAGGTCCAACTGACCATTCTTGAGTAATCCATCAATTACAATGCTAAAGGAAGTAGCATTGGGAAAAACCAATCTCTTCACCTTGAGGAAGGCATCCATATCCATCCGGGCACCATCGGTTCTAGATTTGCTCTGAATCATCATCTGAAGAAGGCGACAAGCCTCATCGATCAACCCGTCATTCACATAACCAGTCAAAACAGCATTGTAAACCAAAACAAGACTCTGGTCACCTTCCTCATCCGGAATCTCTTCCAGTAACTTGGCAACCAAGCTTCTATCTGAAATCGACGATATCAGTTTCGTAAATATCCCAACATCCGGCGTAACACCGGACTCTTTCATCTCCAAAAGCAAGGCCAGAGCTTTGCCAGTGTCCTTATTCTTGCATAGTCCCCCAATGAGAACATCATACAAGGAGACATCAGGAGCAAAACCAGCCTGGCGCATTTTATCGAACAGCTTGAGGGCCATATCGACACGCGACTCCCTGACAAACCCATGAATCAAAACACAGAAAGTCTTCTCAGTGAGCCTCATCCCATGCTCACCCATCCTCTCCACGAGCTCAAAAGCCTTATCCACCTCACCCCACTTGGAAAAAGACAATGCCATCACGGAACAAACACGCTCATCAACCCAACCCTTCTCCTGCATAGTCCTGTACACACTCAGAGCCTGATCAAACCTGCGGGCATTGCAATAGGCCTGCATCACAGGGGTGAGCGTGTACTTATCGAACTCCCACCCAAACCCCTTCATCTCATTCAACCTCAACTCCATCAAGTCAATGGAGCCGCCATTCCCGGGTTTCGACTTCGAGAGCGCCTCCAAGAGACAGTTGTAACAGTAAATGTTGGGAATGCAGAGACCCTTCAGGCGCATTTCATCGAACAGGTGGTTGGCTTCACGGGCCAGCCCGAGTGAGCCGAGGCAGCGGATGAAGAAACCCAGTGCGCCGGGGGAGAAGGAGCACGAGGAGGATTGGATGAGGTGTGTGGAGAGGGCTTTGAGGTGATGGGTTTGGTTGGAGCGGGAGAGGATGGAGGCCATGGCGTTGAAGGTGTAAGGGGTGTGGCGGTAGCCGTGAGGGTGTTGGGCAGAGGCCCAGTGGAAGAAGGAGTGCGCGTGTTTCCAGCTGCGGAGGCGCGTGAGGACGGACTCCACCAGGGGAGGGGTGAGGGAGGGTGCCACGTGGCTGAGCTCCGGTGCGGAGGGTCCCTTGGTGGTGAAGATAGACACCAGGGTATCTGCCACTGCCACTGGTGTGGAAGAAGAAGAAGAAGAAGAAAGGGATTTGAGTTCATGATTTCTGACTGCAATTCTTGTAATCATCGGAAAGTTGTAATCATAATCGGACTGCAATTCTCTTGTTCCTTTTCGGTATAAGGTTCTCTTTCTGATTGCCCGTCCATATAGAATTTCGAGTTTGTCCTCCTTTTTAGCTAGTACCATTTGGGATTTTGTATTACCGTGGTTAACGCCCATCATGGAACCATTTTTTGGGTCAAAGCCCATCATGGAACTTTTAACTCTTGAAAAGTGAGTAGACTGTTGACCAAAAAATTAAAAGAAAAGGCAGTAGACTTGGGCTTTTTTTTGGTCGAAATTTGGGCTTGAAGTTATATCACACAGTGATAGTAATATGGGCCTATGGACTGTCAGTGTCAGGTATTGAGTTAAATAGTAAGTTCGGATTAGACAAACAAGCGTTGACCAAAAAAAAAAGATTAGACAAACAAGGAATGATAGCAATATATGTTCTTTAGTACAAAGTGAATTTTATACAAGGTCATGGATAAATTTCTCTATAATGACTTCTAATGATAGCAATATATATTCTTTAGTACAAAGTGAATTTTATATAAGGTCATGGATAAATTTCTCTATAATGACTTTTAATATGTGTTTTTTAACTAATAAATTTTCATAGAAGTTAAAATTAACTTTTACTTTTCACATTTTTCAAAAACTATCTTTTTTAATTTCTCCATAAACACCTATTTATCTATTAATGACTATTTAATAACTTTTCATCTTTAGCATGAATAAGAGTACAAAGTAAGACTAACTGATCCATAAGTTAAAAATTGGAGTTTTTACATCCAAGTAGAGCATAAGTCTTGTTGAATAGAGAAAGAGATCTGATTATTTAGTAGAATCTACACAAAATTTTCTTGATGATAAAAAATGATATTACAATGTATCTAAGAGTGTATTGTCAATATTTCCTTTGTGCTAATTATATAAGTCGACGTCCTAATTGACCTATCCAACCCAATTATTTTTTTTTTGGTCTACAAGGGGAGGGGGGAGGGGTGGGGGTCGAACCCCTCACCCCTACATGACCTCCCAGCGCTTTAGCCACCTGCGCTGCCTGGGGAGGTCATCCAACCCAATTATTTAACTTAAACCAAGTCGATCACCAACATGTCAATTATGGGTTTTGCTTGTGCAGACAAATTAACCCGCTTTGTCATCTTTTTTTTTGTCCAACCATTTTTTTTTTGGTCTAAGGTTGAACTGCTTTGTCATTTTTTTGGGTCAAAAACCGCTTTGTCCTCTATAACCGAAGATATTTTTTAGGAAATTGGGAAATAAACCTCAAAAATTGACCATACACCTCACTTTAAAAAAAATTGAAAAGTAAAAGTCTATAATATCCTCACCCATTGCCCTTCCTTTTTCCACTTTCAAAATCACTCAAAACCATACACCCTGACCCCACCCATTTCATATGCGCAAAAGAGAGAAGAAGCAGAGCGTTCGAACAAAAATAAAAAAGAAAAACCCCTGGAAAGCACCCGGATCGGATGGTTTCCCTGCGGGCTTCTATCAAAACCAATGGACTACCGTTGCCCCAACATTGTGTGAGTTTATTCAGGAGGTGTGGAGCCAGCCATGGAGGATCCAAGAGGTCAACCGCACTGATATTTGCCTAATCCCGAAGATAGAAAAACCAGAGTTTGTGAATCAGTTTCGCCCAACATCCCTCTGTAACATTAGTTATAAAATCATTACCAAAATGGTGGTGAACCGTTTGAAGCCCCTTATTCCGAAAATAGTGTCTCCATATCAAACTGGGTTTGTGCCTGGGAGAAGCATTCATAAGAATATTATTGTGGCTAGGGAGATGCTCCACAGCATGTCCAAACTCAGAGGAAATAATGGTTTCTTTGTGATCAAGGTTGACCTTACTAAAGCTTATGATATGCTTCGATGGCCCTTTATATATAAAGTCCTAGAAGAAATGGGTATCCCAAGTGCTCTCGTCCAGATAATCATGCAAGATATTTCCATAGTGTCTACCAATGTCATGTGGAATGGCTCTAGGTCGCCGTTCTTCTCTCCAGGAAGAGGCATCCGTCAAGGTAACCCCTTGTCTCCATATATCTTTGTTTTATGCATTGATAAACTCTCTCATATTATTGCCGAGGAAGTTGATAAGGGCCAATGGGTTCCTATGCGTGCGGGAAGAACGGGACCGCAGGTGTCACACCTAATGTTTGCAGATGACTTATTATTATTTGGAAAGGCTAGTTCTTCGTGCATGCGGAATGTGCTTCGGGCCCTTGATGCCTTTTGCTCTATGTCTGGGCAGCAGGTGAGTAGGGAGAAAACTGTGGTCCACTTCTCTAAGAACGTGTCCCCCCAAACCCAAAGGGAGCTATTGACTCAATCTGGTTTCAAGAAGGCAATTTTTTTGGGTCGTTACCTTGGGGTGCCCGCACTTGGTAGAGCTCCAAAGAGACAGGATTTCCAGTACCATGTGGACGTGGTTGCGACCAAGCTATCCGGATGGAAGGCTAATCAGTTGTCTCTCGCAGGCCGTATCACCTTAGCCAAATCAGTTATCGAGGCAATCCCCACCTACCCAATGATGTCTATTATGATCCCCAAAGCTTGTCTTCAGGATATCCAGCGGCTCCAACGCTCTTTTATATGGGGCAGCCACGGTAGTACCAGGAAAGCTCATTTGATCAATTGGCACACATTCCAACTGCCAAAATCTATGGGAGGTTTAGCTATGCGGGACCTATATACTATGAATAAAGCTTGTCTCATGAAGAGTGCGTGGGGGCTTCGCTATAACACCCCGAGCCTTTGGAGCCAAGTGCTTAAAGGCAAATATGGGCGTGAAGGGTGGGATGTAGGTGTGCTTATTGAGGGCCTCGCACATTCTAACTTTTGGAAATCTATCGTGAGGCTCTGGCCAAAGATTGAGGAACACCGGAGTTGGATTATTGGCAACGGGCATAGTATTCATGCCTAGCAGGATAAGTGGATTAACCCTTACATGAGATTGTGTGATTATGCTCCTAACCTTCCTGATGATCTGAAAGACTGGTGGGTGAGTGACCTTGTAGATGAAAACAGAAGCTGGAAGATGAATGTTATTCAGGATGTTTTACCACGTGAGGTAATTCAACTCTTCCCAGCGATGCTCCCTACGCAACCGGATCCTGATGATGTCTGCGTTTGGCCTAGTAACCGCTTGGGCCGTTTTACAGTGGCCAGTGCCTATTCCTTTCTTAAGGGATTTCACTCTCAGCGGGAAGATAAGAAATGGCGGGTGGCGTGGAAATTGAGAGCTCCTGAGCGGGTCCGAGTTTTTCTCTGGCAGGTGCTCTATGACCGTCTCATGACCAATGCTCGCAAAGCCCGATGGGGTCTTGGTAGTGCCCACTGTGCTCGTTGTCTGGGCATGGAGGAATCCACTATCCATGTGCTGAGAGATTGTCCTCTTGCCTCTGAAGTCTGGCATCATTTGGTGAAGGTTGGAGACCGAGGTCGTTTCTTTCAAGGGAATCTAGAGGAGTGGTTATACCTCAACCTGTATACCGCTCTTGGCCAAAGTGATTTAGAGTGGGTGGTGGTGTGGGCCACGGGTTGTGCAATGATCTGGAAATGAAGAAATAAACGGGTGCATGATCCCCATTTCGTAACGCCTTTTAGGCCTTGGGATATCATTCTGGAACATGTCCACTTTTGCCAGCAACCAAATTCGATCATTGCGAGCCCCAACGAAGATTGTAGGGCTTGGAAGCACATCAAATAGAGCCCACCGACGCCAGGGTAGGTGTGCTTAAATTCTGATGGTGCATCTAAGTCTTCCTCTAACTTGGCTGGGTGTAGTGGGCTCCTCCGAGGCGAGCATGGTGAGTGGATCCATGGATATGTCCGTTGTCTAGGTAACACTTCGGCGTATGTCGCGGAACTATGGGGGGTGTATGAGGGGTTGAAACTGGCTCGTGACCTGGGAGTTCGTTTTCTTGAGGTCCAACTAGATTCTTTGGTGGTGGTGGGAAGCATTACTGGTAGTGGTATTGGAAGCACTACAGGATGGACTCTCCTTCGTAACATTAAGAGGCTTCTTTGCTTGGACTGGGAAGTTAAGTTCTTGCATGTGTTTAGGGAGGCTAATAGGGTAGCTGATGGGTTAGCAAATCTTGGGTGTGACTGTAATGAGTTAAGGATTTTTTGTGATGGGCCTCCCAATCAAATAGGACAATTGTTAGCTGATGATGCTAGAGGGATCTCCTTCCCTCGCCGTGTTGCTGTTTAGTTGTTTTTCCTTTTGGGCTTTTTAGCCCCGTTGCAACTCAAAAAAAAAAGCAGAGCGAGAAATATGAAACACCATTCCACAAAAACTGAAACCAGGAGTCATGAAACGCCATCAACCAAAGGACCCAAATTCTCCAACCCTTTGCGTAAGCAGCAGAAACCAGGAAGGCATGCACATGCCTTGAAACTCAATCGAAACCAATCAAAGACCAAACCATGTATGAAGCAAATAGCAATCAAGACCCATGAAATGTACAAGAGCCAAAGGAACGAAGAACATCAAAAAACATCATTCCTGATAAACACCATAGATCGAGCTGCTGGAGATGCAGGGGTAAAGGAAGGTGGGAGAACACCAAAGCAAAGTAATTACAGAAACGGGGTGGCTACTTTATGTAGAAACCTGATTCAACAAAACCAAAGCATTATACTAACATGCACACATAAAGCGAAATAATAAAAGGGTATGAATGTCCTCCCACATATTAATGTCATCGATTATTGTGCAAAGTGGTGGCAACGTGGCACGGCGGTGGCGGAACTTCTCTCTCTGCTTCTTCTCTCTTATGCGTATATGAAATGGGGGTAGGGTGTATGGGTTTGACTGTTTGAGTGATTTTGAAAGTGGGAGAGGGAAGAGGAAGGGATGAGGGTATTATAGACTTTTACTTTTCAATTTTTTTTTTAAAAATGAGTATATGGCCAATTTTAGAGGTGTATTTACCAATTCCTTATTGATTAACTATAGGCCCCGAGGCCCAATGAACAAGAAACCTCATATGGCTCTTGACACAAAAAAAAAAGGCTTAATTGCAGTTTTAGTCCCTCATCTTTTGTGATTGTGCAATTTTAGTCCTCTATGTTTTAATTGTGCCAATTGGGTCCCCTATCTTTCAAATGTGTGCAATTTTGGTCCAACCGTCAATTTTCTAACAGAGTTTGCTGACTTGGACGAATGACGCTGACGTGGCAATGACAACATGGAGCTTAAGAGTCTGTTTGGATGCAAAAGTCCTAGCTTTTGACTTATAGAGTAGTTAGTTTTATTTTGTATCTTATTTTTCTCATATATGGACAAGAGAAAAAGTGTTAAACAGTCATTTATAAATAGATAGGTACTTTTGGAGAAGTCAAAAGCTAGAACTTTTACATCCAAATAGGCTCTTAAGCTCCATATTATCATTGTCACGTTAGCATCGTTGCCAAAGTCAGCAAACTCTGTTAGGAAATTGACGATTGGACCAAAATTGCACACATTTGAAAGATAGGGGACCCAATTGGCTCAATTAAAAGATAGGGGACTAAAATTGCACAATCGCAAAAGATAAGGGACTAAAACTGCAATTAATGGGTTGGTTCCGTTCTGCATTCAGTCTGCGAATTTACCCCGTTACACCAAATATGTGTGCTGGACCAAAAAAAAAACCAAATATGTGTGCGTTTTATATAATTTTGCTTATGGATTTTTGGCATCAACTCACCAACAAAACTAGATTCCAATTTGACATGTGAAACGGAAGAGACAGGAAGAGGAAGGCAATAGGTATGGTCCTTATCACGTATAGGAAAACGTCGACATATATATTTCCCCATGGCCATGACAAGTCCTCCGCGTATCCTTGGCCCTTGCCAAAGTTTGCATTTTGCTGGCTAAATTTTGTGCCTCGTAGGCATTTACGAGAATTCAGAAGTCTCCACATCACAATAATATCCATTTGCTTGTTGAGTAATATTTTAACCATAGCCAAATTCTTATCAAGTTATCGTAGTTTCCACGTCACCGTAGAATTATATCCATTCGTTCGGTTTTTTGTTTTCCTGACTATTTTAACCATAACCTAATTCTTATTGGCTAATTAAAATTTATATGACTTTTCAGCTGTCAAAATAATGCATCTTTCCTTGAGTACCAAAGTTTCCTATTTATATAAAAAATGAGAAATTTCCTTTTTGGTAATGAAAAAGGGAAATTTCCTTCTTTCGTTCTTTCCAAATAAACCACAGTTAATAATAAATTTAATTTATGTGAACCATATTTTATTGCTACTTTTGAATTTGCATTGGTTCCTATTTCCTAACCTAGCTTAAACACTATGATTAAATAAACAAGTTCTATCACAAACGATTATTTCCCAAATAAAATAGTGAGTTTATTAAGCATAAATCGGACAATAATACTAATTTTTTTTAAAAGAAAACATTTTCTTAATTATTAATATTGTGCTTTGGACGAACATTTCTTCTTATGATTTTCGAGAATGTTAGTGAACGACTAATTTTTCTAAGAATATGAATCTTTTAAAGTGAAGAACATGCATTTTAGATAATAAAATACAAAATCATAATTATTGAGTAAAAATTTAACTAATGAGATATTAAAAATTTTGTAGTCTATTGTATATGTGGATGTATTTTATTATAATTTTAACTATTAATTTTTTAATCAACATTTATATCCGTGTTTTATCTTTTAAAATATACCCCTTACTTTATAGAAATTAAAAGAAATGAGCAGGTACGGATATTGGGGATATATACTAAATCTGAATTGGACCATAATATTCTTATTTTTTTAAAAACTATTTTCCTAACTATTTATCGTGTTATAGACAGGCATTTTTCTAAGAGTATTACTTTATCCGATAAGTGAGGCCATTAATTGAGGTGTGGTCAATTGCCTAAGGTGAAAATATCTTCTAATTTTTTTTTTCCATACACATGAAATCGAACCCAATATGACAATACCAAGTAGTCTATTTTGAAAAAAATATTTGTTTTAGTTTTAATGACAAAATTATTGCCTTATATTTTTCTTCAAACATTTATATAGAAAATTGTGGGAAAAAATTTGTTTTCTTTATTTCTTATATAAATATTTGAAAATAAGAAGCAGGCTGAAAATAAAACGATATGGATATGGCCTGATCTTAATCACATTCACCAGTGGTTGGTTGCTTCGAGATAAATGGAAATGGATATGACATGATCATAGGAGTATTTATTTTCCCACACAGAAAATTCCACAGATCTCTTCCGGAATATAACAAGAGACGAATTGGAGTGAGGGCTAATTAACCACTTTTGCTGGCAAGGTTACATTGGTTACGCTGTCACACAAAGTCGAAGCAGAAGTAGTAGTAATTGGTAAAATGCCAGAAAATTGAAAAACAAGTGAGTTGTGATGGATAGAGAAATATTGGTATTATTCATTCAGGGGACCGCGGAACAAAAGTCAGGGACTGCTTGCTAACCCAAGCCAACAAAATGGTCTCCCTCAAAATTGAAATAGACATGCGCATATAACATTTTTTCCCCATTCAAGATGGGGGGGGGGTGCAGCGCAGCAAAAGGCCCATGCTCATCCATCGGCCACGTGGGTCCCACCAGAAATCCCTCTGATTAGAGATCCAGCCAATGGGGATGCAGGGATTAGGATCAACTTTACAAGCTCCACCAATTAGAAACCAGATAAGGCTTTCCCCTGTGGACCCCATTGCTCAATCCTTTTACTGTGCAGAGTGGTCCCCAAAAGTGCAAATCCAAACGATCTCTCGCTGTTAAATACACTACAAAAGCGCCCCTGGTGGGTCACGCCTACCACACCCCCCCCCCCGGCCCTTTTTCCTCTTCCTCACTAAAATAATTGCATCCCCTTTTCATTTGTCATGTGTTAACAACAAAAGAATAAAGAAAAAGCAAATTTAAAGTTCAAGTTCAAACCCAACACCAACAACACAGAGAACAAACAAACACCCTCTCTGCCTTCAAATTTTGTTTTTTTGGTGTGTGTGAGTGTGATGACTTCTGCTAAGAGCGTGGCAAACGCGGTTGGAGGCAAAACCGCAAGAGCGTGTGACAGCTGCATAACAAAGAGGGCACGCTGGTACTGTGCTGCCGACGATGCGTTCCTCTGCCAAGCCTGTGACTCGTCCGTTCACTCGGCCAACTCACTCGCTCGCAGACACGAAAGGGTTCGCTTGAAAACGGCGTCGTTCAGGTCCAACACCGACGCAGCATCCGCATCTGACGAACTACTCAACCGTGGTCCAACGTGGCACCATGGGTTCACCAAGAAAGCAAGAACACCGAGACACGGGAAACAGCACTACTCTGCCAGTACTCGTACCAGAAACCCGTTCCATCTGGTGCCGGAAGTGGGTTATTTGGACGAAGCGAATTCGAATTCGCATGAAGAGAACGAGGAACAGCTTCTCTATCGGGTACCCATATTCGAGCCCTTTGTGGCAGAGTTATGCAGTACTCCTTCTTCAGTGACTTCAAATGAATTAGGAGGAGGAGCAGTGGTTGAAAACAAGAGGAGCGAGACGGAAAGCTTGCAATTAATGCAGGGGCTTCTTCCATCTGATATTGAACTTGCTGAATTTGCAGCTGATGTTGAGAGCTTGTTGGGTAGGGGACTTGAAAACGAGTGCATCGGGATGGAAGAGCTGGGCCTCATTGATCACACCGATAATAAACACGAGGGGGAGTGTTGTGTGAAGGTGGAAGAAGAAGAAGAAGTGGTTGCTTCTAAAGATCAGGTGGTGGAGATGGGAAAAGAATCGTCGTTTGAGTTGAATTTCGATGATGAAACGTGTGAATTAGAGGGGAAAAAGGAGAAGGTTGGTTTGGGTTTGGGTATGGAGAATGATGTGGGGAAAGAAGAAAAAGAAAATGATAGTAATAATAATGGGGGGAAAAGGAAGATATCGTTGCAGCTAGATTATGAGGCGGTAATCATCGCCTGGGCTAGCCAAAAGTGTCCCTGGACTACTGGTGACAAGCCTAACTTGGACCCTGATGATGAGGCCTGGCCTCATTGCATGGTATTACTATTTCGCTCTGTACTTCTTAATTTATTTATTGCATATATTTACTATATTTATTTTATATTCCTTTATTATAGTGTTTCAATTTTCTTATAAGTAGCCACCAATAATCTGTTAGAATATTCATTATTAGTCACTTCAATTTGTTCTCCAATTCAATGTTTTGAATTACCCCCTATAGCTTTTTTCTTCCTTGAATGCGGATTCATGACTCCAATTCATTCTTGAATATCCCACTTTTGAACTATTACTTTGTTACTTGGTCTAACTAACACAGTAACGAGTACACAAGCAAACACTGAATTGGAATTGAGCCAATTTTTTTGTTAAGTGGGTAAATCTGATGATTGATGGTAGTTTGATTATGTCAATTTGAGCCTTGAATAATATAATAGTATTTAATAAGAAGCTTGTGGTGTACTTTTAACTTGCGCAGGGAACTTGTGGAACGCAGCTTCATTATCCTTACGGTGGATTTGGGTGTCATCCAGCGATGGCAGACGGAGGCAGAGAGGCAAGGGTGTCAAGGTACAGAGAAAAGCGCAGAACAAGGTTGTTTTCGAAAAAAATAAGATACGAGGTTAGGAAATTGAATGCAGAGAAGAGACCCAGAATGAAAGGGAGGTTTGTGAAGAGGGCTTCCTTTGCAGCACCGACATTTCCTTTGCTCAATAAATAATAACAGCTCCCACTCATTTCTTTCTACCGCTAAATTTTTGTTAGTATTTGCTAAACGTTACATTATGCTATTTTATGTGGGTTTTCATTTTGTCTCCTATATCGTTGTATATAACAATTTTGTTAAGTTAACGAAATGGTCAAACAATTTGAGATAATAAATAAATCTTAGATCCATTTAAAAAAAAATCGAACTACAAATTTTATCAATATTATGAACTCATTTGATTTAAAAAAAAAATCATCACACCTTAAAATAAACAATTATATGTAATCTACTAAATAAAATGTGTTTTGCGATTAAATACAGAGTTTTTTTGTCATCCCAACTATATCAATGACATTTTAAAATTTTTCTTATGGTTTTAAATTCAGAAACTGTTATTAAAAAATATTTTGACAATAATAATTAATACTTAATAGGTATTGTATTATTATGTTTTACTAATTTTTAGTTTTGTAAAGGTGCATATAAAAATTGAGTTGGTTCACAAAAATAATAAATAAAAAAATACTCGTAAGATTTGAAATGACAATAGGTGGTTTAGTTCACAAATTGAGTTTCAAATGTGCCGACCTTATTTAACTTAGTTTTTAACCAAGAATTTCTATAGACGTATTAATAACGGGGTTCTCCCAGTCAAGGGTAATGACTAGTTTATTCAGAGTTTGAACTCCTGAAATAAACAAGTAAAAAAAAAATTATTTATATATGTCAAGGGATTTAAATTATTTTTAAAATATGTTGTATTTAATTTGTGACGCTTGATATTTCACGTGACTGCTTGAGATAGCGAACGGTAGATCTATTACGTACTTTAGTTCACACACAAAAGAAAAAGATTTATTACTTCATTTTGAAAAGTTTAGTCACTTTTGTGAAAAATCAATACACCAGCTTATCAAAAAAAAAATCAATAAACCAGGCTCTGTAAAAAAAACTTTATTCAAAAAGTTTTTATTTGGATTTTTTTACAGAAAATAATTATTAAATACTTTGGTTTGTTTGGTTTTATAATTTTTTTAGGACTAAATATGTTTTTAATTCTAGTAAAATGTTGAATTTTAATTTTGATCTTTGTAAAAAAAATTATTTTATGATAACCTCTTAAAAATATGAAATCATTATTTTTTAGTTTCTATTGTTATGTGACATCTTTTAACTATTATGTGTCTAGTAGAAGGTCAAATGACCATTTTATGTGACATTCATTAAAATCTGTGATACCATATCAGCAAGTGACACTCGATATTGATTATTTAAGCCCTAAAATGAGTGTCAGTGACCAAAAATAATATTTCAAATTTTAAACGGACAAAAATCAAAGAATAACTTTTAGAGAACTAAAGCCAAAATTCACACATTTTACAGAGACAAAAAATAGTAATTTCATATTTTGTTGTGTTGAAAAACTAAGAAAAATAGCATAGGACTAAAATCAAAATATACTTATTTTATAGAATCTAAAAACATATTTAAGCAATTTTTTATTAGCACTTTTGTTTTCATTTTATTTACAAAAGTATTATTTTTATTTTAACTTTATTTCCCATTTATAAAAGCTGTACATAATGAAAAATACTTTTATTGTTTTGTTGTAATGAAAGAAATCAATATTTGAACAAATAAAGTATTTGAAATATATGTATGGGTAATATTAATTCCTTTAAATTTGCGATTCTTTAATTTTCCATTTATAAGAACTCCCCTTATAAATATCACACCCTTTATGCACAGGTAGATTTAGTTCTAAATTTATTTAGATATGTTTTGATGTTTAAACAAACAAATCAAAAGGGAGGAATAGGGTATTACCATATGAACATCATTATTAATGCACTTCTTATTAATATACTCATCATTATTATTCACCATGAGGGAATAAAATTGGTCTGTCATATAACTCAGTGTATGACTGAAAAAGATGGCATAGAGGTAAAACACAACCTGAGTATTTATGTTCCACTCCCTAATCAAAAGCCTCTCCTCAACATTCGCATATTTTCCTTATTGCTTAATGCTTTTCTTATCCCCTGAAGTTTAAATAGATACAAAAATTAATAAAAGAAAAAGGAGAAATTGAATCTCTTTTCTCACCGTTGCTGGTTGATTAGCAACGGAAGCCCAGAGTGAGTTCCAAGTTCAATCCGGTTTCATTGGCTTTGTCTGGTTCGTCCTGACTCACCCACGAAGCCTCCACGGTTTCCACGCTCTCACTCTCCCAACCGCATTTCCACAGCGCAGCCGAATCGACCGAACCCACTTGCGGGTTGGGTTTGATAGCCGGCTCGGTTCTCTTGAACCAGTTTTTGTCTCTCGTGTCGTCCATGTTGGCTCCTCTTGCCACGTGTCGTATGTCGTAGGACGGGAGAAGATGATCACCACCACCGAGGGTCCCCGAGGCCTGCCAATCAGAAGCCGCCACGTCATTGATCTTGGACCCAGTCAAAACGGCGTCAACTGCCGCTTCGCATCGGACCCATTCCCCTGCCCAGAACAAACCCAATGACCCATAAGTGGGATTCACCAATCTACCACAAGCCTCGTACAACAGTGACCTGAACACAGCTGAAAATTGCCCCAAAAAAAAAACAACAACACTCATTATATTTTATTAATTTTTTAAAAATATAATTACATTCTAATTTCAAAGTAATCATGTATGTGTTTATAATTGGCAAATCTTTGCGGAAATTAAAAGCAAGAATTCAAGAAACATGTGAGTGATCAAATCTTGTTTGTTCTTTTTTTTTTTTTTAAAAAGACAAGATGGACACGGATCCCCTGCACTCCCCAAATCCTTGCATTCATGCAGTCAGTAGATGATGACCATTAGATCGAGATCAGATGCCTTATGATCTCAATTCATATTTTAAATCCAATTTTGTTTTTAAGATTATGGGTCGTTTGATCTTAATCCAACGGTCTCAATCTCGGTCTTTGACTGTGTGAATGCAGGGAATCCATTTCCGACATGACACTATAAGCATCAAAAATTTAAAATTAGATCAAAATTCATGGAGAATCTATGAAAAGATTTGACAATGGTTGAAGGATAATTAATTATGGCAAGCCACACCTGGGGCAAGGTGTTGGGGAGCGGCGCTGAGGAGGTTGAGCAAGCCAGTGCGGCCATAGAATTTGGCAAGGAAAAGGGTGGCGTTGGCTTGGGACTCAGGGGAATTGATCCACTCAAGGCAGGGCCTGATGATGCAGTCGTCACTACAACCTTTGCGGAGTATGCGACACCCATTGCAACTGAGTTTCATGGTGGATTGTACGGAGTGGGCTCTGCACACTCTGGGTATTTATTTAATCATTAGCGGACAGGGGAAAGTTAAGTAATTAATCGGGGGCAGTGTGGTTTTGTAATCTTTATGATATCTTGGGCTGTTTTCGATTCATGTGAGATATATATATGCTTATCTTGGTGTAACTGTGGTTAGGTGAAAAGGGTGTGATCAGATTTGGCTGTATTGGATTTCATGATAGCCCTGCATGCAGAGGGGAATTACAAGTGGAACCATCACACCATGGGACTGGAGGTAGCTTTTGTGGTTGGTAATACGAAGATAATAAAAAAGTGGGGCTTGGATAACACAAAAGGGAAGTAAAGAACACCGGATCTCCCTAAAATGGGGAGGTACTTCGCCTTGTCCTCATTTGCTTCACATAAAATCTCTGTTCTGATCACTTTCCTTGGAGTGGGATTTGGCGTGTAGAAACTGTGGGCGTGGTCCGCGTTGAGAATATATACCTGCCCATGGTTTTCTATTTGGCTTTACTTATATGCTATAATGCTATCTTTTTCCATATATGGGATAAACGAGCCAAGTTTTTTTTCAGGCAATTGTATGGAAATTATTAATTAATGTGTTTGACATAATTAATTTTAATTATTAAAATAATATTTCATAAACTAGTTGTTGGGTGCTTACTGCTAAGAGAATATGCCGGTGGAGTTATAGATTGTCCGGACTCATGAATGAGGGCATGTTTCTGCCGGAAGTGAAGCATAGGCTTGTAAAGAACGGGTCGGTAATTAAAAACGACCAAAACAGGACAAGTAACAGCATCGGGGATATGGTCAATTTGGTTCCTTTCCAATTTTGTACCATTCGCAAATCACAAAAAGAGTAATGCTACACTAAACCAAAAAAAAAATAAAGGAGTAATGCTACACAAAAACCTATTAAATTAAAAATTTAAAACGTGAACGGCAGGATTCGAACCTGCGCGGGCAGAGCCCACATGATTTCTAGTCATGCCCGATAACCACTCCGGCACGTCCACTGCGCTTTGAGGTTTGCAAAAAAACAAATAAGTAGCATAAAATTTTATGCATTCCCTATTGTTTTTGGAACAGGGGCTTTATACAACCACTTAATAATCACTTGCTCATATATGGATTTCATATAATTACTTTATTTGACTATATCTTTACCGTGTTTTCATTTTGACTCATGGTATATAATTTAGATTTATTCTGTTTTGTCAATTCCAAATTTTATTTTTAAAATTGTTACATCAATCCACTGTACATTATTTGGTGATTCACGATTTGAATCACAATTTAGTGCATGTTTGTTTATGTGGTGAGAAACAATTCACCACGTGTTCACTTCAATTAAAGCTATTGCTCCACCGTGGCCGCGGGAGGTGATAATGGCACAATTCGAAACCGCTTATTAACTGTGACAGCTATGTTCCATGGCAAACTTCCAAATGTTAATGAGAAGATAGAATTGGTTTCTATTTTTGATTGCTATAATATTCATTTCAACGCCTTTGGAACTATTGTGCGCACATTTTAATCTTAAAGAAACAATGTAAAAATCATACATAAGGAAGGAGAGGCGGTGGCAAATCTATAGTTGCAGGCAGCCTCTCTTGTTTTTTATGTGAGGAATCTTATTCACAAGCTGCTAGAATGATATATAGGAGTAGGTTCTGGGGATTCGGTAAACCAGTTTTAACTATATTTGATCCATGTGGCTTCTAGTAGCTTGCTAGGATGGTATGTTCTTTAACGGTGTTTTACTGTTTGTTCCATTTACCTAAAAGACATGAACCCAGGAATAAAGTTATAGTTGTTTACCAAAGTGTTAATATCATCAAAATAATCCTTTTTTTTATCCTTTTCCTGTACTCTGCTTCATTCAAACATAATTTGAGAAGGGTAAATATGTTTTTGGTCCTTCATATTTGGGAAAAGTTTGGTTTTGGTTTTTTTTTTTTAAATTAATCTTTTTAGTCATTCGTTTTTTGAAATACACCATTTATAGTCCTTGGGGCCATTTTATAAATTCAATAAATATTTTTTTAATATTTTATTTCCACCCATCCTAATTTCTAATTTCTACTAAGTCCACATCCACTATTTTGCACAGAGAATGACCGCCGCATGCGACTCACCGCTGTCTCCACTATCTCGGTTGCCTCCACCACGACGCCCCACCGTCCCCTAGCCCCCAACTGTGAAGCCTCTTTCCCCTAGCCCCCTTGATCGATCTGTTCCCCCTCACCGTAACCCCCTCCGGATACAAAGCGAGAGAGACAGAGACAGAGAGAGAGAGAGACATACCTGGACGGTGGGGCGTCGTGGTGGAGGCAACCGAGACGGTGGAGACGGCAGTGAGCGCGCTTGGCGGTCCTTCTCTAGGAAAAATGGTGGGTGGGGGCTTAGTAAAAATTAGAAATTAGGAGGGGCGAAAATAAAATATTAAAAAATATTTTTTGATTTTATAAAATGGCCCCAAAGATTATAAATAGTACATTTCGAAAAACGAAAAACTAAAAAGATCAATTTTAAAAAAAAAAACCAAAACTGAACTTTTCCTAAATATAAAGGACCAAAAACATATTTAACCTATTTGAAAAATTAAAAGAACTTTTTTACATTATCACCCAATTAAATTTACCACATAAAAAAAGAGGTTGACACCTCGTCTGGTGGTTATCTTAGTAAAATGTTTGAGTAGTGTCACAATATAAAAGAAAGAAAAGTCTAACACTGTTTTAAATTTTGTGATATATATTTTAGTAAAACTCCAATCGTATGCGTTATTATAAAATTTTACACTGGTAAGAAACTAAGATTGAACATGTAAAAGCCCCATCGGTTAAAAAAATGAGAGCATATTTGGTTTCGGATATAAATGTCTGCTCCTTCGCTGGTGATTGCATGTATTGCTGGCAGATTTTATTGAAGTGGTCACAACACAAGATAGGAATGGCATAATCCAGCCTGTTTGGTTACAAGCCAATTAACGGGCTTTTGAACAACGTTTTGATTCCAAAATTCAGTTGCAACAATAACTGTGATTTTAGAGGAGCATTTGCTCAAAAAGGAACATTTACTAAAAGTGATTTTGATTTAACTTGATTTTATAAAATTATTTTGGTTAAAATTGAGTTTGAAGTTAAGTAATTTATGTTTGAATATTTTTCAGGGTCGATTTAGAATGGACCAATGAATAAATTGGTCCACCAAATCCCAGTAAGTTTTTACCTGATATAGGAGGTAAATCCGGTTTTTCAGTATTTACAAAAATGCCCAGAATAATTATATAATTATAAATTGAGATTTATGAAATAGACCACAAAAAATTATAAAATTACAAAAATTTACCAATTTTTGAAATAATAAAAAAGATGGCAATCACAAGTTTATTATATTATTATTATTATTATTAAATTCATTTATTTGTTGCTCTCTCTCCGTCTCTCCCCTCTCTCTTGCTCTCTCCCTTTCTCTCTCTCTCTCTCTCCCTCTCCCTCTCTCTCGGTCTCTCCTCCCTATCTCTCTCGCTCACTCACACCCCCTCTCTCTCTCGCTCTCTCTCCCTTTCTCTCTTGCTCACTCACTCTCCCTCTCCCCCTCTATCTCCCTCTCATTCTCTCCCTCCCCCTCTCTCGCTCACTCACTCTCTCACCCGCTCTCTCCCTTTCTCTCTCTCTCTCTCCCTATCTCTCGGTCTCTCTCTCTCCCTTTCTCACTCACTCACTCACTCTCCTTCTCTCCCCCTCTCCCCCTTATCTTTCTCCCTCTCCCTCTCTCTCGGTCTCTCCTCCCTATCTCTCTCACTCACTCACGCCCCCCTCTCTCTCCCCCTTTCTCTCTCGCTCACTCACTCCCCCCCCTCTCGTGCGCTTTCTCTCTCCCTTTCTCTCTCGCTCACTCACTCTCCCTCTCCCCCTCTATCTCCTTCTCATTCTCCCCCTCCCCCTCTCTCCCTTTCTCTCTCGCTCACTCACTCTCTCACCCGCTCTCTCCCTTTCTCTCTCTCTCTCTCCCTATCTCTTGGTCTCTCTCTCCCTTTCTCACTCACTCACTCTCCTTCTCTCCCCCTCTCCCCCTTATCTCTCTCCCTCTCCCTCTCTCTCGGTCTCTCTTCCCTATCTCTCTCACTCACTCACGCCCCCTCTCTCTCTCTCCCTTTCTCTCTCGCTCACTCACTCCCCCCCTCTCGTGCGCTTTCTCTCTCCCTTTCTCTCTCGCTCACTCACTCTCCCTCTCCCCCTCTATCTCCTTCTCATTATCCCCCTCCCCCTCTCTCCCTTTCTCTCTCGCTCACTCACTCTCTCACCCGCTCTCTCCCTTTCTCTCTCTCCGCACTCTCGGTCTCTCTCTCCCTTTCTCACTCTCCCTCTCTCCCCCCTCTCCCCCTCTATCTTCTCTCTCGTTCTCTCCCTTCCCCTCTCTCCCTCGTTCTCTCCCCCTTTCTTTGTCACTCCCTCCCCTCTCTAGCAAGAGAGAGAAAGCAAGGAGAGAGAGCAATAGCAAGAGAGAGGGAAAGGGAGACAGAAAGGGGGAGAGAGAGAGCAAGGGAGAGAGAGGGAGAGAGAATGAGGTAGAGAGGGGGAGGGAGAGAACGAGAGAGGGAAATAGAGGGGGAGAGCGAGAGATAGGACAAGAGTGAGCGAGAGATAGGGAGAGAGAGGAGAGAGGGAGTGAGAGAGCGTGAGAGAAAGGGAGAGAGGGGGAGAAAGGGAGAGGGAGAGGTTTTGCAAAGAGAGAGGAAGATAGTTATCATCAATTATCATTTTTTAATTATGAAAATTATTAGGGTAAAAGTTTAAATTCATGTAATTATGTGGTTCATTTCTCAATTATCGGTTTTTATTTATATATTCTAGAGACCCCTATCTGCAATTACATAAAATATTTACAATTACCAACTCACCCGATAACCCCCCTTAAATCCTGACCATACACTTAAAATATTATTATATCAATGGCTGAAAAATCATTGGGGTTTGGTGGACCAATTTATTATTGGTCCATTCTAAATCGACCCTATTTTTCATATCTAAACAATTCAATTCTTCTAAATGATAAGGTTACAAAATCTAAATCCCTTGATAAGGAAATTAAAGAAAGGTACATCATATTCTAATTGGGAGGCTGAGCATGTTAAGAAATTCTTATAATTTCTTTCTTTGTTAACGGCAATAATGGTTGTATATAAATAGCCCTCGAAAGATCAATAATAAAGTAACGCTTTTGCAATTTTTTTACTAAGCTATAATTGCTAAACACAAAACAATCTTTTAACCACATATTTTTTAAAATCAATTTTTTTAACATCAAATTCTTTAAAATCATAAAATAACTAAAAACTTAATTTAGCCTATCATATATCAAAATCAGCTTAGTGTCTTTTGGTAGCCAGAATTCCACAAATATCACGAGTTATTGTAGAATAGCAGTATAGGTCAGCATTAATTCGGGTAGGGTATATAATATATAGTCAGGCCAGCAACCATATAAAGTTAATGTAGGTGCATATTGTATATGTATCTTTGACAAGGAATATTGGTCTCACAATAATAATGGCCGAAACAACAATTAAAAAACGCCAATAGAACATGATGGAATTAAATCCGTAATGAAAGTAGAAAACCCAGCATTGGTCATTGAAGAGAAGCAAGGCACTGGCAGAAAATGCATCGATGGGCTAACTTGTCCTCATAATTGCAGAATGGTTAATGAGAGATAAGTAGATTCCAAATCCAAAATACAAGCAGACAAAGTACCAGACTATGAATCACTGGCAGCTTTTTATTAAAACCTCTTCTTCGCCGCATAATACGTGGCGCTTTCCTACATCGATTTCCCTGCCATTTTCAGTTTCTTCCTCTAGTCTCTCTCAATAAGCACCCAATTTAATTACCACCGGATAGAATACGAGAACCCTTTGTTCTCTTCTTTGGGTTTTGCAACATACCTCCAACATATAAATCAAAATCTCACACTATAAATGGAACAAAAACCAATCAATTCCCTTGAATTCAACCAAATCGCACTTTTTTTCTATGTTGGCCTTTTCAATAACGCGCGGGGTGTCCTGAAGCACTTTTTGTAGAATGGGACAGAAAAGTGATTATAAAAAAGGAAGCAGGATTTCTAAAGATACGTATGGGTGTCCACCTAGTAGCATTAACTATATATTCGAAATCAAACTTTTAAGTGACATATTTTGTTTAACTTATTTATATTATTGTTACTTAAAGAACACCACGTTTGAAAAATCCTTTTTTTATTTACTACGAAAAGTAGGATCAGCTTAAAATTACTATATTGACATCCAGTGTCTATACCTTTTTCTTTTCCTATCGCTAGTTAGAAAATTCAGTTGTCTAATCACGTGTACAAGGAATGATCGATGTTTTTGTTTTCTCTACGGCCCAAAGTGGACAAGACGACCGGGTTGATGTTTAATCATGTTACCAAATTAATGAGTAGTCTATTAATATAATGTCGTCATGCATATACAAGTTCAACTTCCACCACCAATAATTCAAGATAATTAAAAAGATAAGCTCGCCAACAATAGTTCACTTGGTTATTACTTATAATATTGTTGGAGAATTTCTCATAATTCAAAACTTGATATTCATACAATTGTTTGTATAAAGATGTGATCCGTATTTTACAAGAATAATGTAAAACCAAGTATAGTTATTTTCAATCTGCATTTAGGCCAAATATTTTAGTAGTAATTCCCTATATCATATTTTATTAATTAAAACTAAAAGGAAAATAACAATTTTTAACTTTTATATAAAACAAAACAAAACAAAGAAAGAAAGATTTACCTATACTTGCACCTGAGTAATTCATTTTTATAGGGTAAAAAAAGAAATATCAACTTTAACCAATAGTTTATATTACACGTACATACATAATAAATCAAAAATATATTAGAATGTCATTTGTTTCTTTTCTCATAAACTATTAAGATATTTTATTTTATCCTCTAAAGTAAAATGTCATTAGAGGAATCAAATCCATCAGGTAATAATTGATACACAGTTTTATGGAAAAAATGTAGAATCTATATCATTTCACAAAATAAGTGGGATAGCAATGGCTTAATCAATGTGTTATATTATAAGGGCCCATTTGTTTGAGAAGTGATTTCATGTTTATTTTCTATTTTGACTTTATAATTAATTAATAGAAAATAAAAACATAAAAAGTTTCTCAAACCAAACGGGCCTCTTCTATGATGAGAGTGTATAATACACACACACGATACATGAACATGCAAGCAATTCCAATATATTTGAAAGCTATGCAAAGAGATAGCAGCAAAACCGGCTGCTTTCTATGTAGCAAATTGACACAGAGAGTTTGTCAGAGTCAAAAACAGAGTAACGGATCGATCTTCCAAACATGGCCATATTTGATCAACAAAAGTTACTATCTGTACGGTGATTTCATGAAACAAAAGCAATTCGTCTCACTTGAAGAGGGATGTTGACCCTGACCAAAGTGAATTTAGCTTATCTTTTGCTAGTCCTACTTTTCCACGCCTAAACTAAAAGAGATTCAGAAAGTAAACGGAGACCCAAATTTTCAGACCATGCTATTGCTGTCCATGTGCTTGCAGACAAATCAACGGATTATTCTATATATTTCTATTGGAATGGTAAGTCTGTACTAAAAACCAACGGCTAAGATTTCTGATAAAGTTGGTTTCGATCAGAATCCAAATCAGATCTTTTGAGAGTTTTTTGACATTTCTTTTTTCTGTTTTGAAATCAAAGAAAGAGTAGAGAAATGAATAATCCCCAATTGCTAAGGAAGGAAGTAGTACCGAAGTAAGCAAGCATGTGAGAGAAAACAATTAATAAAGATGAAAAACTTACCGAATGCAGCTAAATGGATCGATCATCACCCAGAATATATATGCAGACTGTGCTGTGCACTGAACTTCAGTAAAAGTAGATTAGCTTTTCCTACTTTTATTTTAACCATCAAACGCTTTTGTCGTTGACAATGAGGGGAGCAGTATTATTATTTCTGCATTGGGAGAAGAAGGCAGAGAAAAAAAAAATTGCTTTCATATTTGTTATAGCTATAGGTACAGCTTAAAGGACTGAATCCCTGCCTTTTTTGACTACACGTATCTGCTGGTCTTTTTCAACTTTCCCCTTCTCAATCCCTTTTAAAGAGAAAAAGCTAAATACTCAAAAAAACACAAAAAGGATTCAAGTAACTAGCACACTTACAAAAAGTATATCCAACAAAAAACAGACTCTGAAATTAATTATCTTAGCATCATCTATACACAAGCATAATATTGATGATTGATCATTCATTTTTTTGGATCCTCCATGGATGAGAAATTAAGGAAGAAAAATATTTTTCTTCTAAATATAATACCAAAATACCCCTGGTTTTCCCTCATATTCTACGATAAGCAGACATATTACCAGATAGAAAATGATGAGAAAAACGGGGGTATTTTGGATGAACTTAATTCAACCAAAAAAAAAGGAAAAGGTGAAAAGTAGATAAATAAATTGAAGGTGAAAAATTTGATGGGAATTCTACTTGTTAATTGTGGAGAGGATCTGGGCAACTGGGTACTCTTCTTTTGCTTTCATCAAACCCCTTTTCGGTTCTGTTGTTGCTGGGACCAAAAGCCCTTCTTCCACTGAAGAAGTACTTATTGAATAGATCTTCCTTGCTCTTGCTCTTCTTGATATGCACAATGCCGCGGCTGAATTCCACGTTGGCCACTGCATTATTTGCTGGGAATATACGAATCGCCCCAACCTGGCAGAACCATATCTGCAAAAACGGGGCTACCAAAAGCACCACCACAGAGAGATAGAGGAGTCTCCTGCTGCTGCCAAACCACATGATGCCCACACAATCATACACATCAATTTTCAGCCTTTTCCTTAACCCAATTCCCAAACACTCGCTAATTTTTTTTTCCTCCTCCCCTTGTTTGGTTCTAAGCACTCACCGCCTGTTCAAACCAGAAGGAATTTGCTTGCTGTGTAGCGTTATAAAAGAAAAATAAATAAATAAGGGGAGAAATTAAAATAAGAAAACGGGAACTGGGAGTTTGGTATTGTTGGCAAAGTGGTGTTGTCTCCGTCCAAGTGTGTGTGTGTGTATTGGGATATCATGTATGAGTGTGACCTGAGACTGAGAGTTAAAAAACCCAAAGGAGTCAATTGACGGCTAGCTATTTTAAGAGAGAGAGAGAGAGAGATGGAGGTTCATGTCATGGCCATCCCCACACACACACACACACTGGCCCACGTGAAACGAAATCCCGCAGTGCCCGCTAATACCAATTTTATTATTAGTTTTAGTAACATAATTGTACCCCTTCGGCACATGCTCTTTCACTCTTCACCTATAATCTCAGTAGAAAAGCCCTGCCGTATTCATTTATTATTAAAAAACAATTACTATTTTATAGGCAAATGTGTTAGTAATTGATTGATATTATGTCATAGTAGCGACACACTGAGAGATTTAAACTCGTAACTTTTTTATTATTTTAATTTTAATTTTAATTTTAATTTTTTAAATTATTAAATTATTTTACCACTCCTATTAAAAACAATTTAACTAGTATTGAAATGATTATGAGGATGGATATTTCATTTTTTTGATGCTTGCCACATCATGTTGGTGAGGATGGATACTTCATAACTCATCAATAAAATAAAATAAAAATAATCAAGAGATATTATGAATATTTAACCGTGACAAATAATATAAATTAAACTCAAATTTTTCTAATTACTCTCTTCGGTCTAAAATATAAGCAATATAGTACAAAAATACACACACCAATAAATGCCTTGAAAATGTGATAATTTTAATTAATATCACTAGTTTTAATTTTTTTCCCAATAATACCCCTTTGGTGTTTCTCTTAAATATGAATATTGTATTAAATGAATGGTATAATTGGAAAACAAACATTTAATTTATTTGAAATTGGTAAATGTTGCTTATATTTTGGATAAAAAAAAGTATTTTTGTTGTTTATATTTTGGACGGGGGAGCAGTTTAGAAGATTTAATGATTTGTTTTCAATTCATTATTAAAGGGTCAATAAGATACTGCTTAATTAGTGTAATTAACTAATTATTAGTCATTTGCTAACATTAAATTTATTAGTACTAGTACTATATTCTTAATTCTTAACAGTAACAACGTGGCATTTATCTTGGTCTCGCGTTCGAAATTTGCATGTCGGTGGAAGACAGTTAGGGAGTGAGAACGCGACTTTGCAGACTCTGCATTGAATTTGAGAAATCCGTGACTTGGATGCTTCAATATTCAGGAAAATATAAAAAAGGACATATACATATTATCAATTTGTCTATTTATAATTTTCATCGATAAGTGTTTTCTTAGAGACCAAACTTAAGTCGTAGTTCCGACGCACCACACCCACCTGTCAATATGAAAAAAACAAAAACGGGTGAGAATATGCCATGTTAGTAGTAATTCATTTATTGACAAATAAATAATTAACTCAATTATATAGTAATTGGTTATTATTTAAAAATCTAAATTTATTTTATTACTAAATTTTACTTAAATTAATGAAAGATAGTTATGAATAAAAACAATTTGAAGTTACGTATGAGTGAGGACGAGGAACATATACTATGCTAAAATATTTGATACCACAGCAAAGCTGAAAAACATAGGAAATAAGAACAAATGGGTGGATATAAAAGAAACTGGTACAGGACTCGGGCTCTCCTGCAATAGAAATTAAAGAACTGCAATATTTCTCATACAGTAATCAACGTTGTTAATTACGGACTAAGAAAAACAGTTTATACAATGCCGATCTTCCTCTTCTTAAATATATATAACTCTATTCCTTGAGTCTGCAGGTTTCTCTCTCAACCATTCTCCTTTATATCCTTAATTTCTTTTTATTGTGTTATTCTACTTATACAGTCTTACACGTACTATCCGTCAATGTGCATCAAAGGTACTGTTGAATCTTAGCATCGGATAATCCAATCAAAACAAAAAGAAATACCAATTAGCAAAACGTGCATTTGCTACTCTTTTTCCTGCTTCACTCGGTTGAGAAGTTCTGTACATGGAAACTGATGATGACTCATAACATTTGACAGACTTACATACACTCACAGTTCACTATCCGTTTCAATCAGTGGATTTTTTTTTTTGGTAAATAGTGGTTTTCGTTTTCTTAAAGGAGTAACTGATGGTGTGTATGTATATAGCACATCGTGCAAACTTTAATACTCTCACATATATATGACATGATATTGTTCCTCCTGAAATAAAAATGTCACTGATCATTAATCACAATATGTTTGCAAATGTAAGAATAAAACTGGTTATATACTTAATAAATTAACTTGATTGAAATAAGCAACTTATACGGTAACCACCCTAATGGGATATCATGCTAACTTTTTTTTGTTGGGTGTACATGGATATATCATGCTATTATTCCCGATGATTTAAGAAAGTTTGATCGGGTCTCACAAATAGAAATTAATATATATCAATGGAAGGAAATTAATAACTTAGACTATCATCCTTAGTTAACGTTATATAAATCTGTTAGATGCAAACAATATTTGAGTTTTCTTTTGGTTAATCAAATTAATATACCAAAAGCACAGGGGAAGACCAAAAAAAAGAAAGAAAAGAAAGGGTACAGCATAAGAGAGAGAGACAGGGGCAGAGGGAAAACAGGGTAGGGAGCCGAGGAAGGTGGACCGCGAATCGCGCCAGAGTGTTGAGTTAGTGTCGAGGTTTGACGTACGTAACAAGATATATATCACACTTTGCCGTTGCTATTCCATTGCCGTACCATCTTAGGTATCCATTACCAAATTTTGATGCAATCTTGTGAATGCATGCAATGTCATTCCTTTCTTGTAATGTGAACTTGGGAAGTTCACACATTAATATTTAATAATACAAATATATAGTATAGAGTACTAGTGCGTGTATGTTCTTCCTAAGTTCTCACTTACTAGTATTTTTTTAGATAAACAAATATTAGTAGATTAGTATATTATGTTAGTGAGGTAAGTTTAAATTCATGACTTTCTTATCACTCTAACTCTTATGTCTCGTTTGAATCACTAAACCACTTTATGACTCCCTAGCTCTCACTTATTAATAATGATATTTTGCATCATTTTTTAATTTGTACCATTTTTTGATTTTGTATTAAGAAAATATTCATATACATTCGAACATATTTTTCTCTTCTTTTTTTTCTGAACTACAAAAAAGTATAAAATTTGTTTAAATAGTATGGTACGAAAAATAACAGTATGTCCCTTAATTAATTATTTGTTCATTTGCATATTACAGTCACATTTTGCAAATCAAGTTTCCCCTTACTGGGTATTAGGGATGAAAGTAGGCTGGGTTGGGCTTTGCCTAGATAGGCTTGACCTATTTAAAAATTTCAAAGCCTAAGTCTAGTCTGTTACCTGTCATAGGCTTTTTTTAAGCGCCTGACCTAACCTTTTTAAAAGCCCGATTTGGCCTTTTAGCCTATTTAAATGCCTAATTCCTAATAAGGCATTCAAATAAGTTGTCCAACCTTCAATCGAAAAAAAAAAGTAGTCTAACCTACTCCTAAATAGGCTAATGAAGAAAATCTCTATGTATAACAAAATATAAAATATGACAATTAAATTCAGTTTTATTTATGATAGAGAGGGGTGAGTAAGAATGAAGTATTTTTGTGATAAAATCTCTAAATAAATCACAACTTTATCCTTCAATAAGCTTTATAAGCTTGAGTATTTATGTAGGTCAACATGTGTTTAAACATTTAAAATGTAAATAAGTATATAATTTTAATATATTATAAAAAAATTATATCTATGTCTACTTAAATAGGTCGGCCTGTTAAGCTTAAAAGGCTTTTTAGATGGCTTAAGCCTGACCTGTTTAGCTAAATAGGCTTTGAAAAAAGTCTTGGCCTGATATATTTCATGAAAAAGCCTAGCCTAGCCTTGGCCTGGTGTAGACTGGGTCATAGGCCCCTGTCGAGCGGCGTGGCCTATGTCGAGCGGCATGACCTATTTCCATCCCTACTGGGTATAGGTTTTTCATCTACGAAATATATTAATAATGTTAATAGGGTTTCTTTAATTAACAACCCCTATTAATTAGGATTTCTGTTCATTCAATTCATTTGAGTTGCAGAATGCAGATTGATTCCCACTTTGAGCTCTATGTTTACATGCCTGCTTCTTTCTTTTTTTCTCATAAGCGGTAAATGTAAAAAAGAAAACGTAAAAAATAGTGTAAATTACATGTTTTGATATATATATATATGTATGTGTGTGTGTATTAATTTTAGCCAATTATTTCAAATTCTCCGAGTCATGTGGATTTAGTATTTTAAGATTAATGACAAAATTTGAAATGATTGAAGAAAAAATCAGGGTGGGAGTTATGAACGCAATCATTCTACAAAATTTAATTTAATTGTAACCAAAAAAAATTCTACAAAATTTAATTTATCCCGTTAACCAAATTGTCTACAATTTTAGACTAAAAAGTCCATTTGGATCTAGTCCAGGGTGTCCCAGCTCTCAACTTTATTAATTCTTTATTAATTGAATTAATAAAGTTGGGCCCCAATTTTTACTCAATTAGCTCTTATTTAAGCCTAATTCATGTAACTCATTTAAGTTGTCTAGAGTTTGATTATTGTTACCTGTTATTACCTCAATAAAGAATTAAATTTCAACACAAAACAAGTGAACTTATGTACTGTCCATGCTTCGAATTTAAACACGTCAGCACGTTATTTTTAATAAAAAATAAACAAATTTTAGCACAGGTGGACACGCGTATTGTAAATATATAATAATTGATTGATTCATGAGATTGTTGGGAAGAAATTGACAGCATAATTTGCACAGAGGGTTGATGTTAGCCGCGGGGTGGTGATGATAGCACCAATTGGTTGATATATATGGGGACAAAACTTAAAAGTGAAAATGACGTCTAGCTCCTAATTATCCATTTCATATTGTCATACTTTATTCTTACTTCCTTAAGTTAGATAGATTTGTTACAGTAAAAATATAAAATATGACAGTGTTCAGACAAATGCATAATATACAAAGTTGTATAAAGTAAAATAGGATGGAGATGAAAATGAACGAAAATCTGTTGTCGATTATTACTTTTTAAATGGTTCAAATATAATAGTAATTTACATAAGCAGTTAGATAGTACGTACTTAGACATAAAATATTCGAAATAGTAAATTTTTTGGCTGCAGATTTGTTTTTCTTGTCTTTGATTGAAGAGGAAGGATTCGAACTCGGGTGTTTAGTATTACAAAATTTAAGCTCAACCAAATGAGCTAGCACCTCCTTGACTTTGGCTGATTTGTTATGTAGTTTACTGTACTTTAATGAGGATGATTTTTTGCACAAATTTTTTATGTTGCCGTTTAAATCTAGATTCTGATAAGGGATCGATTTCCGCATAGCATTTGCCGGAGGTGAACTAGTGCACCACACAACATGAGCAGCAAAGATCTCTGATCCAACAATCATCGAGAATATAACACTATGTCAACTACTGGATTAATGAATTAATTCAACTCCTGAAATAGCTTTTTTTGATGAAACAACTCCTGAGATAGCTGCTACATAGGTGACAGAGGATTCAAATCCCACGTAACATTAATGCATCCATAAAGCATAATATTCAACCACAAATTGTACACTGCGCGCCGTGGGATCAAGAGGCTATTACCGGGACGGATCTAGAAATTCATTAAAGGTAGGGCTGAAAAAATTATTAGGATAAAATTTTATCATCAATTTGTCAAAAAAAATCCACATTAAATTATTTTTAAAGATATTTTAGATCTAAAGTTAAACTAAAAGTAAGCAATTTTATTATATTTTCACAAAATCTGTTACTAATTAAACTCGTGTATTTTGAGTTTCAAGTGTAGCTATGAACAATTAATAATATAACATTATAAGATGATATATGATAATTAAAGGTTTAATTACTATACACTAATAGTATAAATATAATTTTACATGGATATCCAATCACATCTCACTATAGTGTTATCTCATAACACTACCTAAAATATCTACACAATATCTACATATAGTGATATATGATTAAATTTCTGTGTAAAAAACTATATTATCGATGCATATTAATTAAATTATATACATGTGTATGTTTATAATATAATAATATAATATAAATATTAATATATGTGTGTATGAATAATAATGAAGTTGAGGAAGGGGTCTTGGCCTATGCTTGCCCCCTTCCCTCCGTCCCTGGTTATTATTATACTAGCCCTTGTGCTTCAGCCATCAATTCAATTATTATGTACAACAATGATTTTTGGACATTATTTATTTTTAATATCCATCTAATATTTATATTTTTTTATCTCTATCTTTCTGTACAACATTTATCTATCACATTTATTATTTTTTTTCTCTTCTATTAATATATATCACTAGATGTAAAATAGCACATATTGATTAAAAATCATTTTTCTATCATGTATTAGCCCTCACCGAATAGCACATGTCACTATTTAGTAATTAACAAGTGTGTTGGAGTGTTGATTGTTTGACCGTTCCACTTGTTTGACGGTGGAGAGCTAAATAGCCATGGATTCTTAACTTGCGTGCTCTATATGATTCCAAATAAACCAGATGAAAACATTTAAAAGAAAAAAACTCGAATACAAATAAATTGTGAATTAATTGAAGGGAAAGGAGAACCGCAAGGCGCAAGCAGAGGATGGGGGAACAGGATATGTCACTTCCAATTGAGGACGTGATTAGACAAAAGCACGGCATATTGACTTTCAGTGTCCCCACAACAACCACACTAATCTGACTGACAAACTCTAGCCAACCCTAGATCCATTGTCCCCACTCCCCATTCAAATTTCTTACTCACAGTCACAGGCACAGTTACAGAAGTTTGGTCCTTTTTCTCCGGTTAAATATTAAACATAAATATCACCGTGAAAAACTACTATATTCTCCTTAAAATGGGTATAGCATCACTTTGGATCCCCTGCTGTCCCTGTTGCCTCTGCAGTAGGGTATTGTGAATGAGAGAAGAGAGAGAAAAAAATAAAGAGAGAAACAGAGAAAATGGATCTCTCTGCAGCCTCTATAGCGGCTGCAGAGGATCCAAGTCCGTATAGCATAGGTATAACCTTACACTTACAGTATGTTTCCACATTTTTTTGTGTGTTCACTGATTTAAAAAAATATGTTTTACTTAATTGTTCCTCAAAATGAAAATGGGATATGTAATTAGAAAGATCAAACAAAGATGAGAAAGAGATGTGAGATCTTGACTCTGATATCGCTGCCCTGCCGCTGCAGGCAGGCATTAATTTAAAGTTGATGATTTTTCAGCTTCTACTACATTTGTCTTTTTTTTTTTAAAATGCTATACTTTTCTATAAATTTTTCTATATATTTTTTTACTATTTTATAAAATAAAAAAGAGAATATAATTAATATCTTAAAAACATAAAAAATATTTATTATTTTTTCTATTTAATAATTAAAAAGATTCGTAAAAATAAAAAGTAGAAAGATTTATAATTTTTTTTTCCTCCTTGGACTTATTCTTCATTTGCCTTTCTCTATTGCCCACCATTAATTTTATGAAATATGGGTGACTATAAATTTGATATAACATCATCTGCCGTTGCCGGTAGGCCTTAAAAAAAAGAATATCTCTGGAGTTAACTGTTATTTTGGTCTTTGAAATTGTAATACGATCTCACTTAGGTTCCTGAAATTAAAAAAAAGGCAATTTAGCTTCTGAAATTATAAAACGTCGGTCAAATTAATCCCTAAAATTGTAAAACGACGGTCAAGTTAGTCCATCGTTTTACAATTTTAGGGACTAACTTGATCGACGTTTTACAATTTCAATGACTAAATTGCCTTTTTATTTATTTCAAAGACCTAAGTGAGACTGCTTCACAATTTCAAAGACTAAAATAACAGTTAACTCGATATCTCTGATAAAAATTTGACTAGATTTGATTCCAAATTTTAACTAGCTTATTTTATTAGTTATATATGTACTATTATTATACGAAGTTAATAATCATGTCCCAAAAATAAATATATTTTACATAAATATCTAATTGTATTTTCTCATTTCGTTGTATTTGATTAGAGGTGGCAATTTGGGCTTTTGGGTTGGGCTCGGGCTGACTCATATCAGGTTTGGGTTTTATTGGACCGGGGTAAAAAAATTCGAATTGAAAATGGGCTCAGATTTGTGTATTCGAGCCCTATATTTTTTGGGCTTTTTTCTTGCCCGGTTTGGGCTTTGACCTATGTTTTTCGGGCGGCCCGCTTCGGACTCGGGCTTTTACGGGTTCAGGTTTTATCGGGCCGGGACCAAAAAGGCCCGGATTGAAAACGGACTCAAATTTGTGTGTCCAAGCCCAGTATTTTTTCGGGCGGACTCGGGTCAGCTCGGCAGGCTAAGCCCATTTTGCCAGCTATATATTTGATCATGGTGAATATTTTTACACAAATATCTAATTATGTATTTTTTTTCAATAATGATAACACTACTATTTTGAGAAATTGATTGACGTTAATAATACCATTCGAAAAATGTTGGAATAATTTATTATAATAATAATTTGATTAAAATATCTTATATGGTTTACTCTGTTTTCTTAATTTAATTTTCTTTTCTTTTCTTTTTTTAATATTTTTATATTTATGTAGGACCTAATGGGCTCATAAGCCCAATTTATTTGATGATGGCTATTTTTTTGGTCATCGATGATGGCTGTTTTATTTGTTTTAGCTGAACGGTCTTCTAAAATATAAGGCCCAAACTCTTTGTTTGTTAGTTTTTTGTGTGTACGCTAAATGGGCTCTAAAAGCCCAATCTAAATATAACCCTTGCTGCAGCAGAACACATGTGGGCAAGCCACATGCAGTCGCCGCCGGCCATTCCGCGGCCAGGGAGAGGGAGAGACAACGGTGCAACGAATGAGTAAGTTACTTGCCTCTAATTTCTGCTAACTAACTGTATGAAATGATTTACCATGAAATTACTTGATCTTTATTCTGTTTACTTAACATCAAAATTAAATTATTGTGCATTAACAACACTGTCTCTGCCTGTTTGTCTCTCTTTAGCTTTGTTTTAATTTGTTGGAGCTAAGAATCTTGTTTTTGTTTCATTACAAACATCTACAGTAGCTTACATATTGAATCCCTTTTCTTCTCATAGTTGACTTTGATATTCTGCATTTTTTAATTCATTACCACTTTTAGTTATTCTCATTGCTTTTGACAAACTTTTGGAGTTGACGTCTCCGCCTTTTGATTTTATTGCAGATTGCTAGCCTCATGATAATGATATATAACAGATTGGAATGCAATTCAACAATGTTTTCTTCCCGGCAAGTCTAAAGCATCACGTGACTACTATTGCAGGGTAAATTTTATGCGAGATTTTTTTGGGCAATTTGATTGTTGAAGCATCTTAATTTTAATTCTTAGTTTGTACTGCCATGTTAATGCTGGTGATACAGTGGATATTAGCTAGCACAATAACTGTGTTAACAGCTTTGGAAGTTGGTTTTAATAATTGTCATAGATGGACATAGTATATTTTTTTTCCTCATTGATTGGGAAACACACTCTTAGTTGTGAAAGTAATGTCCTGGATACACTTTCTTTTATCTCTTTATATGGTGCTATTATGTTCAAGACCCAATGCTCAACACTTCTTTGCTTAGGTGGGGCTGATCCGTGATTCTGAAATGTCATCATGATGATGATTTCTTTTGTTTTGCTAGTTTTTGAATTGAAATGTAGGTTTGACGTTTAGAATGGGCCAATGAAAAATTGGTCCACTAAACCCCAATCAATTTTCACCCATTGATATAATAATATTAAAAAGGTATGGTCAGGATTTGTGGGGGTTACTTGATATGTAGGTTTTTTTAAAATTTAGATATAATTGCCAAAGCGGGTCTGTAGAATGTACTAAATAGAAAACGATAATTTAAAAATAACCCACATAATTATATGAAATTAAACTTTGACCCAAAAATCCCAAAATTTAAAACAAAAACGATGTTAATTTATTTTCCTTTTTTGGTTTTATTGAATGATTATTGGATTTAATAACAAAAATTTTGTTTTTTTATATCAATAACATTAATTTTGTAGTTAATCAAAACTTAATTAAACCATTTTAAACTTAATTAATCAAAACTTAATTAAACCTTAAGTTTAATCACATTTTTAATTTTTAACATTATAGAACCACCCCACACCCCCTTCCTCTAACACATCCCTTCACAGCACCACCATGTTCATCTTCTCTGTTGCCATGTCCCAGCTGAAATTCAAACACGAAAGAGCAAAGTGCAGAAGATATGAAGACACGTCAAGAAGAATCAAAAGAGAACAATAAAAAAATCCAAATTTTTTCAAGTCCCTCCCCTTTAGGGTTCTACCGAATCCTTCGAGAATAGAGCACGAAAGCATCGGTGAAAGCTCCCTTTCCCCTTCCTTTTCTCCTTCCCCTTCCCCTCTCTGCCGCCACTCAACAACAACACCCCAACTAATTTCTTTCCCTTCCAAAACAGACTCAGCATCTCTCCTCCAATAAGTGACTCTGATATTCATTAGGAGCTACCAACAAATCAGTGTGACTGTTTTTTTTTCTGGATCTGTGTTTTTTTTTCTCATCCAAAAAATCGAAACCCAAGGAGAGAGAAGGTCAAGAGCTCCTCAACTCCGATGCTTTCATGCTGCAGATCTGTGAGCGCAGCGAGGGATCGTGGGACGGCGGCGACGCTTGCAGATCTGGGTCTCCTTGCGGCTAGGGGCGGTGGGCGGCAGTGGGTTTCGCGAGAGAGAGAGAAGCGGGGGTGCGCTGTTTTTTTCATTTTGTTAATGTCAGAGAGAGAGAGAAGAGGGAAGGGTGGAAGCCATGGTTGAAGTTGGAGGGAGGGAGTTCGAGGAAGTGGGGGTGGGGTGGGTAGTGGCAAAGAGGGAGCGGGGAAAAGGAAGGGGGAAGGGGTTGCGACCCACCCCTTTGGAAGAGGAGATTAAAAGAGAAGAGATGGGTTTGGAGGTTGTGTGACTATTTTTTCTGAAATTTTTTTCTTACAACTTCTGGGTATGACATTACTAGGAAGAGGGGTGGGATGGTGGGGGGGAGGGAGGAAGGGGATGACCTTTGCCCGGTTGCTTACTGGGTTGCTTGCTGCCATTTGTGCATCTGTGATTGTATGTGCTTGCTTCATTGTGCTATTGTGGGGGGAAGGAGTCTGACGAAGAAGAAGATAGAGGGGTTAGGGTGGGCTGGTGGTAGGGTAGAGAAAGAAGGGGAAGAACTGAAAGTCTAATTCTAAATTTTTAATCTTTTAAAGTTTAAAAAATCTGAAACAAATATTTAATTTTAAAAAATTACTGAGTCAGCATTTTGTACCATCAGCATATGTCACGCGGGATAACCTAGACAGCGTGGCACTGCCAACTAGTGCTCCATCTGCCATGTAGGCTTTTTTTTAACAGCGAGTGACGGCAGGGACATAAAATAAGGGGTTTGAATATTGCAGGGACGAAAAGAATTTTTTTTTTACAGGGACGAAAAAAATAGCACCTCCTATTTGCAGGGACCAAAAGCATATTTAAACCCAGAATAAATAAAGGAATTTGATAATGTGGTTGCCATTTTTATTATTATCTCAAAAGTTGGCAAAATTTTGTAATTTTACATTTTTTGTGGTCTATTTTGTAAATCTAAGTTTCTTCTGGGCATTTTTGGTAAATACTGGAAAACCGAGTTTCCCTCCTATCACAGGTAAAAAGTCATTGGGGTTTGATGGACCAATTTTTTCATTGGCCCATTCTAAACGTCACCTGAAATGTATAGTTGAATAATTTTGTTTAGCAATTACATTATGGTGGTCAAGTTTTGTTGCCTATCTAATATGATACGGAATGGTCTGGTCACAGTTTTTGTCAGGCAGAAAATCGTTGCTCTTCAGAAGCATATGAGAATCCAATAAAGGTAAATCTTTATACTTAATCCCATATAATGAAATGCCATCAATATATCTTTTCTAATTTGTGTTTATTGCTGATGGAAAAAAATTTACATTCAAAGTATATAAGAACATTTTTTATGGTTGCACCTCTTTTCTCTCTTACCCTTTATGGTTATGGGCATATAAATTGAAAATAATGGTGCCAATGCTTTATAACTTCTCCTCGTTTCATCCATTCATTCATTATAGGATATTGTAACATATGACCTCCTAAGCATAGGATATTGAGTTTTCAGGAGAAACAAAAAATAGACAACCAAGATCTGGAATTTTCTTTCTATAGTTGTACAGATATATTATGCATGAGGCAGCCAATGGGGGTTGGCTCATCTGGTCGACCTTCCAATTATGGCAATTGTATGACTTGGGTTCAAATCTAGGAATTCCCTGTAGGTATTCAATTAATTCCACCACAAATCTTCACTAAGGTTGGTTTGTTAGCCTATCCAAAGCATCTCCTCACCTTAAAACTTTTATTTACCAAAGATAAAAAACGCATGAGGCAGAGTCGGATCTGATATCTCCAACACCAAGATCTAAAATGAACTTGCCTGAAAACTAAGAAATTTGTGGCTAAATACTTCAAACTTGTCATGTATACGAATCTTAATTATCTGATTCATGGTTGCCAAATCATGAATTGTTTGGAAGTCTTAGTGTCTGAATTGCAAATTGAAATTTTGCTTCTTCATGATAATAATACATGATTCAATAATTCAAAGTGACAAATACTAACAATTAAAACCAAATAAGTCACCATGTACCCAAAATATATAAGTCTAAACTCAAAAATAATTTGAGTTTCAGTAATGGGGAGAAATAACATAAATCTTCTCTTGTATGTTCCCCCCCCCCCCCCCCTTCTTTCAGTCTTCCAAAATGAAAATAGAAACTGAATTTTTTTTTTTTACCAAAATGTATATTGAACTACCAATGATTAATTTTTAGTGATGGAGCAACAAGAGTTAAAGTGCTTCCGTGGAAGATATTGAAGAACATTTAGAGTACTTTGAGTGTGAGGAGATGACCGATTCTGAGTGAAAAGATGATTCTGGCTGTGAACTGCTCCTGAGATACAAAATAAGGTATTTGGTTTATCTTTTGAGTTAGCTTTTAGTTTTTAAGTTTGTATTATATTGTTACAGATTTCAATATTGACGAGACATACATTTTATAAATTTTAATAATGGAGAGAAATAACATAAATCTTCTCTTATATAGTCCCCCCTTCTACTTCAGTCCTCCAAAATGAAAGTAGAAACTGAATATTTTTGTACCAAAATTTATGTTCAACTACCAATGATAGTATGGATTTTCATCAGATTTTTTACAACCAACCTGGTGAACTGCTTAGTTTGCACCGCTAACTCTGCCGACAAATAATTGTTACCTTGAATTTAGCACGTGTGCTAAGAGTTCAGGTCGCTTTTGACAAACAGAATGAAGGCAACTGTGTTGTGTTTTTCCTGTCTTGCCAACCAAAACATAAAACTCAATAAAAAAAATTTAGCAACAAATAAAAAAAATCTGGGTTTTAAAGATAGTGAGTGTTTTTTTATTGAGATTTTATATTTTCGTTGAGCGGAATTGAGGTGAAAAAAGGAGACAAGAAATTTCAATCCCTACCCATGATTTATTAAGCTTCTTATTGTATGTTTTTAAGCGTAATATTTTTATTGAAGAAATAAAGAAAAAGATAAAAAAGAATATAGATGATTTCAATCCAAGATTATTATCATTTTTTTGGGTCAAGATCCAAGATTATCATCTTGTCACTATGGTTTTTTCACTCATTGTCTTGTGACTCATCTCATAATTGAGTTTCTGTAGAACGAGGCTTCAGACCAATCAGCCGCATAAGAGAGAGAAGGGTCAAGAAGAGAGATCAGGCGCAGAATAAGCCAAGAACAGTAGTCACGTTCAACTTCGAGTTCCTATCCAACAAATGAGATAAAGACAATGACATTTGCCATATGGCACTAAGAGGCAGTGCTTGATTAAAAGGTTTTGGTATGTGATCCTGAGAGTATTTGATAAAAAATGTACCTGATCAGCAGCTTACAAAAGAGAATGCACACCATTAGATTTAAAACACACACAAGCAACATGTTGAATGACTAAGATTTTGCACCTTCTATTGTTGTCGAAACATGATTACGTCAATTACATGAAAATCGTGTATAATTACAAAAAAAAGAAGGTATTTCTAACATTCTTGAAAATCTTGAGCAAGTTTCATTTATCACATTGAGTTCCCGAAGCCATTACCTAATTATCAAGAAACTTAAAATTTTGCATTCAATAATCAAAAGTTGAAACATGTTTATTATGCTCACTTTGTTATATGTTTCAACTGAAGAGGTTTGGCCTCCAATTGGCACGAAGAGTTTTGAGACTCTGTTACCTCCTACCCCTGTTCCTCTCTCCCCTATATCCTCTGCTAAATAGCTTGCTCGGAATAGTTAGAGATACATATCTATAAGAAAGATACAAGCAAAATGATAGTTCCCGTAAAATTGTACCCAAAAAAAAGTTTGTATAAAAGTAGTTTATGCAAAATTATTATTATGTTAGATTGGTTTCAAAAATAAGTGGTTCATTATTATGGCTAACAAATTAAAATTTGTGTTAAATGTCAATATATATAGGTAAAGGAAGTAATAAAAATACATTTTCGAAAAATATAGATTTAATTCACATCTTATTTACTACCAACAAACTTATTAAAAATATATGTAAGCAAATTAGAGTTTTCTTTTGAATGTTAATATCATATGTAAAATAAAGTGATTAGTAAATAAATCATATAAAAATATAATACATAGATAAAATTTGGATTTAGTTTATGTCTTATTTATTATTTTTTCACTTAATTTATTGTGGATTTTAATTTATATAAACAAATTAGATTTTTTTAAACACTAATATCTATACGTATAGTTACTAATATCAAAACACTAAATATTTATATTGATGAGTATTACCTCATGGGGATTAAAATTATAAATATAAGACAAACAAATTTGATACAGATATAAGAAAATATTTTTATATGAATACAAATATAGAATAAAGATGTAAAAGCTTTGTTATATGGAAATACATTAATGTGTAAATATTTTAATATAAAATACACATTAATATAAATATTTTAATATATAATTTTTTTTGGTTGAATGAATATTTTAATATATAATTTATATATTTTTAATATATGTCATGTATAACAGCGGTCGATGTACTATAAAGTTTTTTGTTCTTATTTTTATACTAATATTTTGAAGAGTGTAATATTTAGGTCACATGGTGATACATTCTAAATAAAAACCCTTATTTGTATAAAAAAAAATAAGAACCCTTATTAATATGCGCGTAAAGATAAAAAATTTGTATGGATATGTATTAAGATTAGAGTAAGAAATAAAAAATAACTAAAACATACAAGTAATTAAAGATAAAAATATGAATTAGGTTAAAATATAATACACTGAGATGAATATTTTACATGAAAACTTATCTATATCTACATTAAAATAATCGTTGCGCTTATGCACTTTCTTCCTATGGGTATGCTACGTCTTATGATTGGACTGTGTTTAAGGATATTCCTCCTTTTCTCAGGTTGTATATAGCCAAGGATGCTATAGGATGTAGACTAACTAGCAAAATGGACCGGGCCGAAAAAAACCAAAAAATAGAGGGCTCAGACACACAAATTTGAGCCCGTTTTTAATTCGAGTTTTTTGGCCCGGATTAACAAAACTTGAACCTGGTAAAGCCCGAGCCCAAAGCTGGCCAGCCCGAAAATATAGCCTAAAGCCCGAGCCCAAAAAATGGAGGGCTCGGACACACAAAATTGAGCCCGTTTTAAATCTGGGTTTTTTTGGCCATGACCGATAAAGCTCGAACCCGATGCGGACCGGCCCGAAAAGCCCGTTTTGCCAGCTCTAGATGTAGTACATCCCGTTTAGTTAGGTAGTTTTATGTTTTTGTTTCCGTTTATATAAAAAAATAATACAGACTAACAAAAAAACACGGGAACCAAACACACACTACATCATTTCTAAGCATCAAACTAAAGGAATAATGAGTCCTTTCTAAAATTGTTAAATAAAAAGAACTTGACTCATGAGAACCCAATTGGAAACAATTTAAAAATCAAGCTCGACAAAAATTTCCTAAAACAAACTTCTATAACCAACTTAAGACCATAAACCAAGTCCCACAATTCTATTATTTTTTAAATTAATATTTTAAATTTTAGAGTGGGTTTGAGGGCAATTCAACATTTCTACCAATGTCTGACTTTAAAAAACAGTAAAAATCCAAACTCGACCACTAAACCCGTCAAAGCAGGTTGTTCCAATCAAAGTTTGGATCAATTCGAGTGAGTTTTTGCTCATTTGTGTTTTTGGCATGCCTACTCACAACAACTATTTAAATCATTTTACTATTTCAATCCTAATTAATATATTTTTTTATCTACTTTAAAATTAAAAACTAATCAAATAATTAATACCTATTATATATCTCGTGTATAGCACGGGTGAATACACTAGTTTTCTTGGAGCATTGCTCAACTAGTTTTCAAGTAGTTGCACAAAACTTTCATGCATCTTACCTAAATTACATTTTACCTGATCTATAGCCTTTTAAATTATTTGCTAAGGGTTAAATGCAGATCATTATCTAAGGGTTGAATTCCATGCATCATATCATCATCAGCAAAGGTATATATTCCTGGCAAATATAAATAAATACCTATAATTCTCTTGCTCGCCTAGTTTTTAAAATAGTAACCCCCAAATTCTTCCCTAATTGTTGTTCACTGACTTCAGATGTATCTTCAAACTACGAAAACTCAATCATAAATATCCAACGGATCGATTCTTCGTGTAGTTAATCCCTACCGTCATTTGGTCTCCATTAAGCATAACACTTGTGCCCACATGGCATGTTAAACGCCACGTGACATCAGAGTTGGTCTTATTCAAAAGAAAAATGATTAGTGGACACCCAAATGCCAATCTACCACTAGAGAGAGAAAGAGAGAGATGAAAGAAAAATGATAAAATAATGTGATATGTGATGTGATAGTTAGAAAGAGATAGAGAAAAATGAGAGGTATTGGATGGGTGGATATATTTTTTGGGTGCATGTGTATCATTGTTCTATTCAAAACCTTTCACCCAAAATCGGCCAAATAGTCCCTAAAAACAAAATACTCATCCCAAGATCCAAACCCACCAGAAGTGGAGGGATGGATTTCAACAACGAAATGATGGTTGGTGGGGAGATGGAGTCTGTGACTGAGGTCCAAACTCTGGAAAGATGGTGGCCTCAGCACCAGTGTTGGCTGCAAATGGAGAAGATGTGAAGCTAGCTTCAATGACAAGGAATACACGAAGGTAGTCACAGTGTGTGTTTGGTTTCAAAGCGAAAATTGTCATAATTGATTTTGTTTATGTCAAATGTGATTTTAGTAAAAACATAGATATAAATGTTTGGTTAATGTCAATCAAAATTGATTTTACCTTTAGAAATGATAAAAGGTGCTTATGTTTTATATTGAAAAATTTATACTAAACGTGTGTTTGATTTTCTCATTTTTGTGTCCCGAGACATAGTCACCGTAGAAGCTATTTCTGCGGGCTTCTGTTCTGATGCACAGTAATAGAAGAATCAACGCGGTTCCAAACATGCTATATAAGTTTTACATTAAAATCACTTTCAATGAATACTCACCCAAAGTCACACTTATTAGTCTCCTTAATTCAATAATGGCGCCAGGTGCAGTGCATTAATAAGTTTCATCGCCTACAATCCCCCCTTGTTTCTGCACTCGAAGGATTATTATATGCCTTTCATTCTTGGATCACATACAGTCATTGTTTTCAATTGTTTCTCAAGTTGTAAACCATGCTTTGTCCCTTTCACCCGGCCCGTCGTAACTAAAAAACTAAAGTTACTTTTAGAAAGTGGTATTCATGATATCTAGCATGTTTGTTTTGAAGGGACGATATCTAGCATGTTGGATCTTCATAATTTAGATTTGTATAAAACTATATACATAGTGAGTTCATGATAAGATCCGCTGAGATAAGAATAATCTCCAGAAGCCGGAGTTTCTCCCGTGCACGTCTAACATGTTATCCGACTCCAGAATAAATAAATTATAATAATATATTTTATAACAATTTTTTTATTGTTAGATTTTCTTAAAAATAATGTTTTAGTTTTCAATTATTAGTAAAAAATTTGTAGCAAAATAATAATAGTGAAAAATATGTTGCTGACATCGATTGGTTTTGGCTGAATTCGGCCTCACGGCCCCGTCCGTCCAAAACCATGTAATGTATTCTGGACTAACAAAAAATGCCGTTGCTTCTTGACCAAAGTGAATTAAATTAAATGATAAAAACAAATAGAAGTTGATGGGGTTTAGCTATTGACAGAAAATTGGACCAAAAAAAAAAGCTATTGACAGAAAACACCATTTTTTAGGATTCAAATTGGGTTTGGTCACCATTTTAGTGCAGTTTGTGCAATCAGATAATCAAGACTGTTGTTTTGAGATCAAACGGATTATAATTTCAGTTTGTATTTTAAATTTAATTTATCCTTAAAATCCTCACTCATGTCAATCAACAGTCCACGACTGCACTTAATCTATCAACCAGATGACCCACAACAACCCACTTATTCGCACGATTTTGAGCTTGATTTTTTATTTTCGATTAATATAAAAGAATTTGGGTTTTTCAGTTTGTGTCAGATCTCGATTTTTGTCTCTGCGGGTTTTTCTGTGTCGGGTGCTAGATATTCGAAGTTACTAGTTGTAGGCAAAACGTAGGACTAGGATTAGAACACGTCCCTAATCTTTTTTTTTTTTTTTTAAAAAAAAATGGTTCCTGCCTTTCCAAATTGACCAGCGAATAGTAAACTCAGAGAAGCAGAGCTATGCCGCTGGTTGCGTTGACCATGGAATTAATGGGATGTTCAAAATCAAACCACACCCAGTTTGACCAAGAGATTACAAGGTACATACATGCGTTCAACAGCTTCCTATTGGAAGTCAAGATCAACGTTCAACAGTTTCCACCTCCACATTCCCAGAGAGAGGACTTTGTTACTTACAAAACAATACTAGTAGCCACATTTAGGAGTCTTCAACTATACTTTCCGACATTGTCCATGCTGCGATGGTGGTGTTGTTAATACATACAGTGAAGTTTTCATTTAATCATTTGCCAAATCTGTTTCTGATTTTCTTGAAAGTATTTTACCAAAAAAATCACAAGATTTGGCGTATAATGCTATCTCTACAAAATTGTAGAAACTCAATTAAAGACGCCTATAAATTATATGGTGTCGATCAACTAAGTTAAGATTAAACACAACTAGTGAGTCCACATCAAGTGTGTATATGACAAGAAAATATAGTGAAATTCCATTCCTGGTTAGATGAAGCAGAAAGTACGATAATATATATCGGAACTAGCTAGTAGTAAATTATATTCTATCTCTATTAATCCCAATTAAACCTCTTTCCATGTAACGGAATTGGGATTTCCTTGTTGAGATTCCAGATATCATCATCCCAAACAACATCACTATAGAGGGCAGTGAAGGCTTCACCCATGAAATCCATGTCCCACCCAGGGAACCAAGTGGAGCCCCATGACATTTGCTCATCCACCACCACACCCCCCAACCAAGGCATGTACTCCTCCCAACTACCCAAACCAACCACACCATGCGACGACACCGTTCCACCCACACCCACCTCTCTGTTTTCCACCTTCCTCTCTTCCTCCTTCACCACCACCACCACGCTCTTCTTCTGCTCACTACCCTCTTTCTTTGCCTTCTTCTTCCCCACTGCCACCACCTCTTCAACCGATCTGGGAGGATTTATGTTCATGGGGTTAACACCATTCACACCCACAACACCTCTTTGCCTCTTCATCTTGGATCTTTTTGGTGAAGGGAAGAGAGAGAAAAAAAAACACGGGGGTGCCTCAATTGTGATTTGTGGGTAATGAAAAAGTAAGCGGAAACGAATGGTAATTTATAGAGAGGTAGCTGGCTAGCTACGAGAAGGACACGAATCTAGACAGGCTTGTTGTGACCAAATTGGGGGTTGTGGTGATGTGATGTGAGCAGTCTACAAGGATTTTTTTTTTTTTGGGGGGGAGTCAATTAATAATTAATTAATACTCCTATATGCATATTGTGGTTAATCGGTATTTCCCTTCGCTAATTTGGAGCATAACGACAAAACATGCTACCCTTGGGACAACGTAGGGGGCAAGTACCATGTATGTAACTACTAACTATAGCTAGGAAACTAGAACCAAGTCAAACTCTTCCACTGTGTTTGTTTTAATGGAAAGAGAGGGGAAAGAAAGAGAGAGGATTGATTCTGGACAGAAAGTATACTTTTCCCTCATTTGGTAGATGCAGGAAAGAGGAAGGAAAAGAAAAACAGAGGCATGGGACCCACCAAAAACCTTTCCATCCATACTTGTGCGGAAAACTCATTTTTCGAGGATCACAATGTTTAATTACATGGGTACCCATACATTTCTTTTTCTTGGATCCCTTTTCCCCAATATATACATGTTATGTTATTTTATTTTAAATCTATAATATAAGGGTACTTATTAATTAATATATTTATCACCTTTGAAAAATAAGATTCAATTAAAACACTACCTGTATCAATAAACTACGAAAACTTGCAATGGATTTTTAAAAAAAAAATACAGTAGAAATTAGTTGATTTATTAAACTTATCTTATCATAATATCCTAAACATTTTATTAAAAAAATTACTAATGTTTTTCTAATTTGTGTTTGAATCAACATAAAATATCTAATTATTGAATTTTTTTCCATCTTTGAGATATTTTTAATTTATTTTGTTTTTTATTAAATATTATTTCTCTTTATTACATCTCATTTTTATAAAGAGTATTTATGTCATTTGATAAATATATCTCTTTCTTTCTTCTCACTTTCTATCTAAACAAATAATGGAAGAGAAAGTTTTCTTTTTTTTCTTTTCACTTTCACTCAAACCAAACAACTAAATAATCCTTTCATTTTTCACTCTCTTTCTTTTTTTCTTTTATACTATCTTTCCTTCCGCTTTCTTTCCTTTCACTTTTATTTTGGAACCAAACATAGTGTTCATCTGGCCCCGTTTTTTATAAGTGGGTCTAGTGCAATGAATTTTTCGGTGAAAATGAGGCGCCTGGCTGCCTGCCTATTAGTTTTAAATTAACCAAAGGTTCTCGCATCGCAGTCGCACGCACTTTTTTTTTTTTTTTTACGGTTATCACTATTGGTTAGTATTATTTCTGTCTTTAATTATAAAAAAAATTTGACAAATTATTTATCTTTTTTTATAAAAAGTTTTAAAAATATATCATGTATTAATTATTCTTTTACTCAAATTATTCTTATTTATTATGAATACTTTTTATTTCTCTCTCTTATAATAAATAGAAAAAGAGAAATAATGTATTAATTAAGTAGGAGAGAGTAAATAGAAAAAGAGAAATACTACTAAAGATAATTTTAAAAATATAATATAAATTATTGATAAATTTAATTCTATAAATTATATTAACTAACTTCTTTAATAAAAAATTAATTAAAAACTTTTTATAATTAGTGACAGGTGTAGTAGTAGTGTTACTTAATTAATCAATCGTGTTATTGTCATTGTAGTGAAAATCAGACCAGCCGGTCGGACCGGGAACTAGACCTTTGTCAGGTCTGGAAGACCTTGAGAATTGGCCTGCGCGAGAACCGATCAAGAACCGAGAAAACAGGTCAAAAATCAGACAAAATCGAAAAAATCAACCAAAAACCGATTGGACGGGTTTGAGTTTTTTAATAAAAATATTTTTTTTATTTTTTTAAAATAAATAGATATCACTTTCTTTAGTTATTTATAATTTTGAATATTTTATATTATGAACTATGACATTTAGTAATAAAGTTTAATTTTTCTTTATAAAATTATGATTTTTTATTAATTTTTACTCAATATTATATAGATTTTAGGGTTTAAAATAATATTATATATTATATTTATAATTAAAATAATATTATTTAATTATATACTAATTTAATTCATTAAACTTCGATTGAACCTCAGTCAAACTTCTAAACCTTAAACACTTGTCCTCGCCAATTCAATGAACTTCCGATTCTGACTATCTTAGCTATTGTTCCACGTGACACTGCCTACAGCTTGTGATTCACTTGCAACTTGCTGCTCTGGTTGATTGGGTTTTTTATTTTTAAAATCATTTGGTGAAACTTGCAAGAAATCCAGGGAGCACTGTGATTTCTTTTCTCGGGAAGGTAACTCTTAATTAGAGCGGAAGTCTCAAGTTTCGAAAAAGGTAAAGCTGTTTGATAATGATAGGAGTATGTAAAATGTAGGCCTATTTTGAGAAAACATTTATTATTTTTAGTTTTTTAAAATATTTTTTATTTTTAAATATGTTTGTTTTAGTAATTCTCCTGTGTTAACTAATCTAATTTATGAGAATTAAGAAAGATGATCTATTTAACTAGTGACATTAAATTTATTAATGATTTAGATTATATATTTTTTTGTAATTATATATGAAATAAAAGCAAAACTAATAAATATGTTTTAATATATATATATAAGTCAAGACTCAAGAGTCTTGTTGACAAAATTTTTAAAAGAGTCGTTAAACTTAATTTGTATATAATTTTTTTTGTAGAAAAATGATTTTAATTGAAACTATTTCTAAATGGTTTATAAATTTATGTAAATTATTTTAAAGTGAATTTGTAAAATAAAGTTCTTGTAATTTTCTTTAAAAAAAAAGCAATAATTCATAAAATAAAAGGTACATATAAAGATATATTTTTTGAAAATTGATTAAACAGCTAGTAATTTTTTGAGAGGGTAAAATAGTAACATGGGCGTGGAATGTTGGATGAAGATAATAGCCATTGAATTGAATTGAGTTAACTGTCATTTTGGTCCCTGAATCTATAATACAGTCTCACTTAAGTCTCTGAAACTAACGAAAATAAAAATTAATCTTTGAAATTGTAAAATGTCGATCAAGTTAGTCCCTGACGAATGTAACGACAGGAACTAACTTGACCAATATTTTACAATTTTAGGGACTAATTTAATTAACATTTTACAATTTTATAAACTAATTTTTATTTTTATTAATTTTAGAGACTTAAATGAATATGTATTATAATTTTAAGAGTACAGTTAACTCAATTGAATTTGTCTGTTGTAGCTGTCGCTAGTAGTGCTGTGTCATTAATGCCAAAGGCAAAGTTTGTGCATGTTGGCCAAGCGGCAGGAGAAGTAGTTACCATTGAATTTTGAGGGAGAGAGAGAGAGGTTAAAGCCTCCCTCGTTGAATGCTACTGTGTGTCAGTTGCGTGCCTTCGAATTGGTGGAGCAAGGAGCATGCCTACTCCTAAAGCCTGATATTCTACTGCTTCATGCATGCTCATATGTCGGCATAAAGGCCAAATTATACTGTGGGGACACACTGTTGACATGACAAGTGTTTCTCATCAATATTATATTATAAAGCTGGAAAGTGGAAACCATCATATCCAATCCCTCTCATCCAACTTGATTTTTTACGGTCCATATCCTACAATATTTTTTTGTTTGGTGATATATCCCACAACTTGTACTCCATCCATTCTTCTAAATCGGATGTCTGCAATTGAATATTAAACATTAATTTCTCAAACAAGTGGTTTAAAGATATTCATTAATTAATAAAGTTTAAAAATGTTTTTTAAAAATATAATATTTTTTGTCTTAGTAATATGTCTTAAAACAAAATATTACTGCCTATTAGAAAAAGAATTAATATATTGTTCCCTCTTTTCTTTTTTAATTGACCATTTTTAAAAAAAAAATTATTATTATTTATCTGTTATTTTTATAATTTAAAGTTACATTTTATCAATTATACTCTTACCACCCTTGCCTGTTGATAAGATTAAATATTGATCGATTGTGTGAATGTGTGGATTCTCTAATCGTAGGGAACCACGATCCATCTAGAGATACAACTCATACAAGTGTCAATTTGATTGCTGAATTATATTACCATATAGCCAGCTAGACGCCTCAAGCAAAGCAAGTAGCTCTCCTTCGTGCATTAATTGTGGAGATCTTGTTTGCTATACTCGATGTTTTTGTCTCTCAACCTATCTTGAATCTCGTTGAGATGCGGTTTTCATTGAGAGTGACTGCAATTTGCAAATAGGAAGTTCACATGATGCAGGGCTCCTCTGGTCTCCAAGTCTCTTTTGGTTTGGTCCCTAATGGAATACTAACTCAGATCCTTGCCTCGTCACTTCAAGTAGTATATATTTTTTTTTTTTTTGCTTCTACTTCGAGGAGTATCAAGTAGTATATATTTATTGCAAGTTATGGCAGTTAAATAGCAAGTGGGTAGCCAAGTTCTATCCAACCCTCTTATTATATCTATCCTTATCCTATCCGGTCTGTTCATCAAACGGGCCCTAATGTAATCAAAAAATTAATTTTTTTTAATATTAGAGACCAAATTGCCTAATTTCCATAATTTTTGGGATTATAATATTATTTGAATTCTCTTTTTTTTGGACAAAACCCTTCTTCTATCGCTTTTGGTCATTTCTATCGCTTGCTAAGCTGTATCATTTTTGGTGAAGTGGGCCCATTATGGAAAAGTGGGCCAATTGCCTGCAATCTTAAGTTGGCCCGGTTTTAAAGAATTCAGACATTCCTCCCCAAAATTTAACACAGTATTTCATATTGCCCATGACTCCTGGCATTTTCTCCACACACATTCGAACACCATGAGTGAAATGGGCAGAGGATAAAGAAACCTCGCAACTGTACTGTGACAGTGACACAGCCATATCGGCGAGAAACCAGAAGGCTCTATCCCGTTGAAATCATAGGTAAGTTAAGGGGGAAATATTATTTTTTGTCCAGAACTAGGCAAATCGCACTGCTAAAAACTACCTGAGCTTTGCCATTTAGTTGCAGTATTTATGCAGCAAAACATCGCACTTCTTGCATATGCACTTCTGGGGATTGTGATTTTGAGAATGATGGTTAAAAGTTAAAACAATGGGTATACAAATTTTATTGGAGCATATGCACGTGTTGTGCGTGGCAGTTAGTTGGTTACTTAGTTTGTTGGGCGTAGTCTGTTATTCTGTTTGTGCACCGGTTGCACTGAGAGCCCCGAAATGAGTAACTGATTTCATTACTATTGATACATCAGATTTAATGAAATCAGTTACTCATTTTCTCTCAAACCTTATAACAAATTTAATTTATTTCACAGCTTATTACTCCTTCCGGTCCAAAATATAAGTAATAAAGATATTTTTTTTTCCAAAATATAAGCAATATTTACTAATTTCAAATAAATTAAATGTTAGTTTTGCAATTATACCATTCATTTAATGCAATATTCATATTTACGAAAGACACCAAAGGGGATATTTTTGGGAAAAAAAATTGAAATTAGTGAGTATTTATTAAAATTATCACATTTTTAAAATATTTATTTATCTGTGTATTTTTGTACTATGTTGTTTATATTTTGGACCAAAAATAGTACTTTAAAAATGGCGGATGACTCACACCTTTCGATTGGTACAATATGAGGACATTAGAAGGACGTGTTCTATGAGTTAGCAGTCCCCTAATTTGGTTCTTCAGTATATTAATTTTATGTTAATAGGCTGTGAAGTTATTTGATTTGGTCCATGGAGTAGTAAATTCCAGCATAGGTCTACCACAAAATTAGATGGAAGTTAGCCCCTGCTTCATTAGTCCAGCCCCCCCCCCGGCTTTCTCCCTCTCTCACTTGCCCGTCATTTAAGTTTGTCCCCATTGAGTAACATAGTAATTTAAGATTAACACACATAGATTAGGAAATATTTAATGGAAATAAAATATTGTTATACATAAACTAAAATATCCTAAGGGTATTTATGATAAGTTATCTATAAATCTCTATGTTATTAATATCAATTATTCTCACTATTAGTTATTAAATAAGGGTATAGGTGAAAAAAAATAATTAATAATACTTTAGAATTGTAAAACTGTAATAGTTTAGAAACGAAAATAAAATGCTAAAACCGTTGTAGTTCTGAAACAAAGAGAATAAATACCCCTCTCATCCTCATATAAAAAAAAACTAAAAATTAAAGGATTCTAAAACAATTTCCTCCATTGATTTTAAATTTTCCAATATCTTTCAATCCACAAAACTCCAACGCAATATTTTAAATAAAAAAAAAATTCCTCACACCAACAAGCAATTGACTTGTGTTCCCAAACTTCCTTTCTCTCCACGAATCGATAAATCCAATGTTATTTTTCCTAAGTTTGGTCAAAGGATACTATTTCTCCTAATTGTATTGAAGACCGCAGTCTCTGGTCAACTAGCATCCTCCACATATACCGGCAAGCATAATTTGGACGATTGCTACATCCATTGTCTATCGTGAGAGATAACCATTAACGCACACCCGGCCCTAAAATGACACATATCACTTTTTATTTGTAAAAGCATAGTTTATTTACAAAATAACTTCGAAATAATTTTGTCGACATATATTTCTCTTATTGATGCAACATCACAGTGGAATTAGTCCACAACTTGCCACAAATGCAACGGTATATGATTTTTGAAGGGTGGATTTTACAATGCACAAACAAATAGATTTGTGCACATGCACAAATGCATAGGAAACTGGTTATAGACATTATTACCAGTTTTACATGTATTTGAATATTTACCTACAAAACAATTGCTAATCCTATTTGTATGGACCAAGGTTTCATATTTTAAAATTTGACCCAACATGTTTTAAGGCTTCACTGTAAGCAACCATGTCTATGGTAGACTCACACACACTAGATTATAATCTCTTTTATTTTTTTGCCCTCTCACTTCAACACCACCCCACCCCACCACCTGCCACCCATAGTCGAACAAACAGGGCCACCTTCAATCCATAGTCTGCATATTAGTTTGCAACTTTATGGGTTGCATGTGCGGAAGACGGAGGGGGTCAGGTGGGGGTCGCGAGTGCCTCCGACGTTGCCAACATCGCACTCCTCTCCTCCGATTACGCCCGTGAACACGAACCCGATCACGGTGGAGCCCCTAATCCTCCTACATCGGCATTGAGCACACCCTGCACTGGGTTGCCAACTCCACCCACCGAATTGCAATATCCCCTCGGAGAATGAGCTGTTCTGGCTTCGTTAGAGAAGGGGTGGTGGGGGCAAGAAGGTGGGAGGGATGACCGACATCAAAAACAGTGATAGAGAGTGGGATGGGAAATGACTGGGTTGAGTGAGTAACATGTGTTCTATTCTTAATTCTTAATAATATTTTGCTTCTTCAAAAAAAAAAATCATCTTTGCGTTGCCAGCTTCTCAACTGGGATATTGCTTACTGTATTCCCAAAATGAGTTGTTTTCAAGTGCTCAGATTCTCAGAATACTAAACTCTGTGTGTGTGTTTTGATTTTCAGGGGACGGGAGGGGGAAGAGGGTGGGTGGTGGGTGGGGTGGCAGCATGGAGGGAGGGTGAGGGGGAAGGGGGTGGCTGAGGTTGGGGGTGGCGGCATGGAAGGGGGGGAGAGGGGGAGGGTCTTACCAAAATGTAAGCTTCTTTGATAATTAAAATCAACCGAGGGACCAATCAGCAAATATTTATTAAACTTCTACATTACTTTTTCAACAAGTACCCCTTCTCTAATCTTGGCCATCGAATTTGAAAGTACCTATATCAACGGCTTTGGATAGTGTTTGTACATATGCACAAATCTATTTGTTTGTGCATTGTAAAATTCACCTTTTTGAAGAGTATTCTTTCACTGCTTCATGACAAATTAATCCTCAGATACAATTATACTCCAAAACCATGTCTCGTTATTTTTTCATACACGTGTATCCAAATTTAAAATCACATTCTGAAAGAACTCCAGTCTCTTTTACTCAGACCAATATATGTAAATATGGTTATATGCTTAGTTTTTGTACCTCAATGTGCATTAAACACACTGTTATTACCAAATTAAATAACTAATTTAAAATTTAAGAATTTATAAATAAAATACAGTGACATTGATTTCTTATGGATCATTTACCATTGTATTCTTGAGGGAAAAAAAAGCAATTATCTTCTTATCGAGTCATCCTACACGCCTTTTTTATTAATATATTATTTTACTTCTGATACATCCTTTTCAAAATACATTTATTTTTAACACGTAATGTTTTTCTAGACATACATTCTTTCCCATTATTTTTAAGTATTACATCTAAATGTTATTATTTATGTTATTTTAAAATTTTAAAATTAACATTACACATTATTTTATTAATTATACTCGCATTTTCACTTAACCAGAAAAAATAACGTTACACAGATATAAGTATATTAAAATTTACGAAAAGATGAAAAGTTTAGAGATAGGCTTAATTGCAGTTTTAGTTTTTTATCTTTTGTGATTGTGCAGTTTTAGTCCCCTATCTTTTAATTGCATCAATTGGGTCCCTTATCTTTCAAATGTGTGCAATTTTGGTCCAACCGTCAAATTTCTAACAGAGTTTGCTGACTTGGACAACGGTGCTAACGTGGCAATGACGACATGGAGCTTAAGAGTCTGTTTGGATGCAAAACTTCTAGCTTTTGACTTATAGAGTAGTTAATTTTATTTTGTATCTTATTTTTCTCATATATGGATGAGGAAAAGTTGTTAAATAGTCATTTATACATATATAGGTGTTTTTGGAGAAGTCAAAAGCTAGAACTTTTGCATCCAAACAAGCTCTTAAGCTCCATGTTGTCATTGCCACATCAGCGCCGTTTGTCCAAGTCAGCAAACTCTGTTAGGGAATTGACGGTTGGACCAAAATTGCACACATTTGAAAGATAGGGGACCCAATTGACGCAATTAAAAGATAGGGGACTAAAATTGCACAATCACAAAAGATGAGGGACTAAAACTGCAATTAAGCCTTAGAGAAGAGATAAATAAAACCATCAATGATATATATATATTTGTGAATCCTTATTTTTACGGGTGTCGTCTATAGAGCAACTGCAGGCCTACGTGGCGTTCAAAATTTGCTTTTCTCTATTTTTAAATTATAATAAAATTAATTTGTGTTAGGAGATCTCTCCTAGAATTTATCTTTTGATTTTCAAATATTTTCAAAAATAAAAAAAAGTAGTCAAAATTTATGGATGAGATAACAAATATTATCAAAAGAAATATACAAGACAAAATGCACGTGAATCAATAATCCTCTCTCCGAGCTGTCAAAAAAATAATCCTCTCTTCGAGAATTTTATTGGCACTATTCAAATTTGTTTGACTAAGTCCTCTCTCTTCGAGAATTTTATAATAAGCTTTCAAATTTTATCCAATCTCTCTCTCCAAGAAATTTGTTGGCACTTTGCTTTCAGGAAAAAAAATTTATTGGCACTATTCAAATTTAATTCAAATCCTCTCTCTCCGAGAATTTTATAATGAGCTTTCAAATTTTATCCAATCCTTTTTTAAAAATTATGCTAATCAATGTTTAACCTTTACTTATAAAAAAGCAGTCAAATCAAAAGCACTTAAACAAATTCTATCATCTCTTTCCTATTTCTCTTATTGGTTACTCCGGTATTATTCTACTAATTTGTTAATTAACATAATCAATTTAAATTGTGCTGGTAGGTTATGGATTAATATAGATATTTATAATTATACATTTTAATTTACTATTTAGACATTTGCAAGATATTGTTTTTTCCAATAATTGATATTGATATATTATATCATTTGTCACATTGTTAATAAATATTTACCCATGTTTATTACATACAAATATACATCAGTATTGAGACAAAACAATTAACAGTTATCTTTATAATTAATGTATAATTTATAATTATAATCTATAATTTACATCAATTCTAAGTATCAAACTAAGGGGAGAAGAAGTCATTTCTACAAATGTTAAAGAAAAATAAATTGAATGTTCCATGTTCATAAAAAATGTTACGCAAGAATTTTTCTCTCGATAGATATGCTCTACATATCAAGCTCAACAATAATTTTCGAGGGGTGCAAACTTCTATAACAAACCTAAAATCAAGTCTCACAATCTATTATTTTTTAAATTAATATGATATTTTAAATAGCAGGACAGGTGCAAGTGTGCAACATCTCCGCTAATTATTATTTTTTAATTTAATATAATATTTTTAAATAGCGGACAAGTGCAACATCACCATCAATGTCTTTGCATTTGAAAAAGGGAAAAACCTAAACTCGACCTCAAATCCCGTCAAAACAAGTTATCCCCGACAAAGTTTGGGTGGGTTCGGATAAATTCGTACGGATTTGAGTTTTTGACATGTTTATTCACATCAACTATTTAAACTATTTTACTACTTCAAACATAATATATATATTTTTTTGTTGCACTCTATTTGAAAATTAAAATTAAATTAAATAATTAGTTGTTACACTATATGTCTCATACATGACACGGATCACTACGCTAGTTAATTAAATATGATCAATCGTAAAATTCTGCTTTTAATTAAAAAATAAAAATACCTTTTAAGTAAATAATAAAATCATAATCAATGAAATTATGTGAGTACTAACTTTTGATAAAAGAATTCTGTCAAAACACACTTTTTTTTTTTCGTCGAACAAAAAAAAAAACTCTTTGGCCTAGTGGTATCTTTCATTGTATCAGGTCCTGCTTCACCAAGTGATCTTGAGTTCAAAAAACACTTTTTATAAAAGAAAAAGTAAGAAACTGAATTACGTTAAGAACGAACACAAACACCCGACCCAACGAAAACACTGAACGCGAGGACAGAACCACCACAGCGAAAAAGTCACAACGGGACCGGCAAGAAACCTTTTTTTTTTCCTTTGTCATCTCGACAAGAAACGATTGAAAACTAACGGACCCCTATTCCCAAAGCCCCATGCCTCTTTAGACAGAGCCTAAATTCTGCGTAAAGCATAAGCTATAGCCCGCCAAGGCCCAAAAAGATAAAGAGGAGCGTCACCGATACACGACAAACAAAAACTGTAAAATAGAATTTTCCTTTTTACACACAGATTCTGTTCAAGCTGTTTACATTGTGAAAGACCCCTTCAGTAACTGAGAATTCTCAAACAAACCATTCTTTGTACAGATTTTCCTTCTTATGCCGCTAGTTACAATTCTAAGACCCGGTAAAAGAAAAACCAAGATGAAATATTCCCATCCTCTAAAGACTTCTACTTACAGAGACGAGGATGGTTTTTAAGACACTAAAGAATGGGCATCTAACACCCAAATTATCCCTCAATGGCAACCTTAACCGCATTATTTAGTGGACTAGACTAGACGGTATTCCTACACAAGACACTATTGACATTTTTACATACTACATGTACTGGCTGATTAGCTGATTTAACATATTTACAAACAAAGCACAAGATAAAATTTTATCTTTTCCTCTACGGACTATGGAGATCCAAAATTCCTTTCCCGCGGATGATATCAAGGCTCTTCTGTTGCTGTTATATTTATGTGGTAAACTGAATTCTAATCTCAAAGACAGTGTGTTGTTCTTGTTCTAAGCCAGAGCAGGGATGCTGCAATTTCGCCTGTCCCTGTCAAGGCAATCGAACCCTTCGATCCTCACTGCCGGATTGTTACCAAAATTGGATCGGACACATCCTCCCTTCCTGGAGGAGGGAGACGGTGGCAGACCCGACGACGGGGCAGGAACCACCACCCACGACGACGGCGAGAGCGGGGAGAAATTCTCATCCCCAAATCGAGCATCCTGAATTAGTGGGTTAGCTACTCTGCTCGGCGGCGACCCGCAGAAAAATGGGGGCGGCGACGAGGCTACCGGTGGGGATAACTGCTCCATATCAAAATCCACCTCCTGCAAACCAAAAAAAAAAAAACGAAACAATTCAACATAAGACACAGGCTTCAACAGTAATCAATCAATTATTCAATGATTCAACACCTAAATCACATGACCCATAACAACCAATTAAAAAATTAAGACTCACCTTGGTGAGAATGGTGTCCAAAGGATTTGAGCCAGATGAGTTTGAAATTGAATCACGTGGCTCAGCCTGGCAACTGCAGAAAAAACAAAGTATGCAAAGTTTAATTAATCAAAATTGAATCAAAGGAAAAGGGAAATAAGAAGAAAAAGAGAGAGAGAGAGAGAGACACACAAAATTTACCTGAGATGCCACCGGAAGGATCTACCAGGGTGGTCGTTGACGGCGAGGTTGAAGATGCCAAGGCGGCGGGGCTTGGGGCAAACCACGGAGTCTCTGCCGCTCATCTCTTCACGAGATGCGACGACGTTTTGGATAGCGTACTGCTTCATCTTCTTCCTTGGATGATATCTATATTAACAACAACTAAAACCTGCTCACAACCACACACAAATATGGCAAAAGCAAAATTTAGAATAGAAACGAGACGAGATCATTTATGTTCAGAAACAAAACATTCAAAAACCTAATGAAGGAAGAAATCACGCGTTTGAAAATACTCCTATTTAAGAATTATTATATTATATATTTTGAGAGATCGGAAACGTGCATGAATATTTGGACAGCTCAAGGTTGAGATCTGGTCAAATTCAAACCTGATGAAAATTAATTATAGTTACGCTTAGAAATTCTCAACCACCCAGCTCTCATCATAGCCATGCATCTTACCACCTTAACTACAGATCTAACTAAAACCATAAAATTATTATTATTATTATTATTATTATTATTATTATTATTATTATTATTATTATTATTATTATTATGCACACACAAAAATCAGACCATGAAAAGAACAAAAAAAAATTCATGTGTAAATGGAAAATCAAATTTCACAGGGATCTGGAAATTAAAAGAAAAAAGAAAAAAGAAGGAAAAACGGATCATGATATCTTAATTGAGCTTTCGGTGAGGCAGATCTGAAAAAGGTAAGTATTGATTTCATGTTTTAAAATTATAGTTGAATATGCCAAAAATGGATTTGAAAAAAAAACAAGGAAAACGGTTGTGAGAAATTGTTGAGGAAGGAGAGATCTAAACAGAAGAAACGAGGAAGTAGTAGTAGTAGTACCTTACCTGTGAGGTTAACTGTACACAGCTCCTGAACCAAAAAGAATTGAATTGAAAGAACAAAGTAAAGAGGTTGAGGTTGTGGTTGTGGAGGTGAAGAAGGGAAGAGGGGGTGCAGATAGAACTGCGGGTTCCAACCACACTCGCTTTATATTTATGCGTTTATTTATAAATTATTTTATTTTATATTTTATTCTTTTGGGGGAGATTTTTTTGGTATTGTATGGTTAATGGTTAATTCATGCGGGCGGTGCCTCCCGCGATATATCACATCGGTTTTCGCACCCACGAACCCATTCTCTATCGTTCTCGCACAGTAAACGTGATTAATAATATACTAATGTTTAGTGGTGTGGCCTTAGCGTGATGAAATGTGAAAAGTATATATTATAATGTTAGTAAAAAAAAAAATCTGAAATATCAAGGGATCGTTGAGAACGGGAATGAGTTTTGTATGGTGGAGCGTACCTCCACAAGGACCACAACTAACAACGTTTCATCTCGTACTTACACGTGGCAGACTCTTGCAGTTTTGGAATGGAAAAAGTCGGCAAACTCTGAGGTTGAAGAGAGTCGGCCCTATGATTCTTGAAAAATGGAAAATAGAAACAACGTCCCTTGAGTGCATGGTTTCGTTTCTTTTTCTTATAAATTAAATTAAGTTCGCTTCGAAATTTTAATTTCTAGTTTCTAATTCTATATTGTTAATTTTCACAGATTATTGTTATTGCAATTTATATTTATATAAATGTTAAAAACATTCTCAGATATCAGATAGTATAATTTCTTCTAGTTCTTGTTAAAGCGTTATCTTACGGTCTCTTTCTCTTTTCATTTACAGTTACAGCATCTTTTTGAGAGAGAACAAAATAAACTGGTTTTGTGGATTTTTAATATGTGATTAAAAAGGTAAAAAATGTTTCAAACAAAAATTACATGATAATTAGCGTTGGAAACTAATTAAATTCCACCAAGTCATATAAGTTAGACTTATTTTAAAAATAAATTGAGTTCATTCTCTCAAACTAAATTTATCTAATTGTATTAATTGAGGTGTTTATCCAAGTAAACAATGAAGATTAATTAGTTTGTATTAGATCAAAATCAAAATATTATTGTAATTATTCGACAATAATTGCTGCTGTAAAAAATAGTAATTGCTTGTGAGGATAGTACTAAGTTTTACTTTAATCTTAACTCGTCACTTTAATTGAAAATAAAGACTTCACTTTAATGTCTCTCTCTATGGGGATATATGGGGCCAATGTCCAGTAGGACACTGGATTACTGACACGCAAAGTCGCAAAACGTTGTAGTTCAAAATTAGCGTGTTTGGGTAAACCTTCATTCAATGTGAAGTTGAGTAAATTTAATTTCATAAAATTGATTTGTTAAGATTAGATTAGAAATAAATTTATTTATATATTTTTATTATAAAAATTAATATAAATTTTTTAACCTCAACACAAAAGCTATTTTTATCATTTCTAATGTTTAGACTTTAGAGTCATAATCAATTTTATTTGAAAGTAAACAAAACTTAATTTTTTTTTATCAAAATCGTACTTTGATAGAAGGGATCAAAGCCGAAGACATTTTTTTTGAAAAAACACGGATAATGGGTTTGAGTAAGTGTGTATAAATACCTTCAGTGGGTAGAGATACAAGTTTGCTATACGTATGAGTATATTTTTAAAATATGACATGGAAACAAGTAGGCAAGTAGCATAATACATAACTCAAATCATAGGCATTGTCGTTTTCAGAAGTTAGTTTGACCCAAACAAAACAAATTTAAATAGGTTTTAATTAAATTTGTAGGTTACAGGGAAAATTCCTTCCACACATAAAGCGATGTTTACTGATTAAGTTACATTATGATTGCGACTCCCTTTTTATTAGACTCGTCGTATTTTAACTTTTTCTTCAATCTCATGTGTGATTCCGCTACGAAATTTTTGGTTGGATAAATTAGGTTTGGTGATTTCATTTTAGGTGCCAATATGTTTTAGGTTTTGGAAAGAATTAGATTTGAGTCTTTAAAATTGATTTTGTTTACGGTAATTTTTGTTTGGCAATTTTCTCATGAGTTCAAAATTAATTATTTGGCGAGTATAATCTAATTTTAGAAAGGTGCAAATTTTCTAAGTTCTCCCTTGATGAGAATTGATTTTAGGTGTGAAAGTCATAAATATATCTAGATCTCAAAAGTGATTTTAATTAACACACCAGATTATTCTCAAATACAAATTAGTTGTTTTAATATCATATTTTGATAAGTTATTTCAAATTGTTTCAGAAAAAACTATAATTATAATTAACTACAATATAGAAGTGTTTATCATAATTATAGCTAAACAGGAAATAATTAGAATTTAAAAACTATAATCGTCATTTGTATGAAAGATATATTGTTAAGAGAGGGCACAATCAAGGATGAGGGAGAAAAAAACCTCCTCACCAATGTACATTATTTCATATCATTAGATATATATTAAAAAAAATAAATCGTTCAAATTTAATTTTTATGAATTCTTTTAAATTTATAGAATGACCCTTCATCTTTAAACATTGTTTTTTGTTTTGAAAACTCATCACCAGGAACTACTTCTTTCCCAACAGATTCTTCAATTGTCCATGATCTGGGTGACTTGAGATTATAAACTAAAATCTTGAAAACCGACAAATAGTTGAAAATTTTATCAAAGCTTCAAAGTTCAAATTGTAAAAAACAATGTGTCACCCAAACAACCACAATCTTCCAAAACATCAATTTCTAACTAAAACAACCAAACCCCACCAATTCAAACTAAAAAAAGATTAATGAACAAAAAAGAAAACCAGAAGCTTGTGAGAATATTCAAGAATTGCCACTTTTGTTTTGCAGTAAAACTAGAACAGTCTCAGATGCAACCTAAAGAACTTGGATAAAGGTCTATGAAAATTTTAAGAATTAAAAGATTTTAATGGACCAAATTATAAATTTTGAAAATATGAAATGCAATGATACACCAATGACGACGGACCTGTCATTTTCCCTCACCCTAGCAAGTCACCGACCCCAAAAAATTCTAAAGCATTGTCGTATTAAACATTAATTGAGTGTTAGTTTGGTTATAACTGTATGATATATTTTTTTGTAACCATATTATTGGCATGAAGTATCCACCAACTTTGCCGGTAACTAGGAGGGTCTCTCCTCCTAAATACATTTTTTTCATCCACAATACTCGAACTCGAGGCTTTGCTTAATGGATCTGAGTCTAATGCCACTTGGATCAACGCATTGTTGATAACTATATGATATTTATATTTAAAGTGATTGAATCTTAGAAAGTCTACTCACATACAAATTAATTTGTCAACTAAGCTACGCCTAGATATTTTCTTGCATTTAAATGTTACGTAGGTACAATGTTCATGGTAGACGCTTTTAAATTATGTGAGAATTGTATGTAAAATTCTTTTGAAGGATCGATTCTCATACACAGTTGTTTACGTGACAGATTCGCTGTTCTCTATGCGAGAATGCATTTTTTTATATATACATACTGTATTATATGTAAATGCATCTATAATTAATGGTTGATGTGTTTGTTGCGATTTTCGAATGCACCAATGCCTAATGTCGTGGTTTTTGTGTTGATCACACGTTACCAAAGATCAAGAATCAAGAATCTTATACAAATTGAAAAAAGAAAAGGACATGATGAAGCATGAAATAATTCTTGACAAACCGAGAGACAAGGATCTTTTCTTGCATCTATGCTTCCCCAGCAGCGGGACACAAATTACATTCCCATTCCGGAATAAAGAAGTGCAACCATATTCTCAATTAATCGTGTCCAGAATTTGCAAATTATTGTCCCTTTTCAAACCTAAATTATTGGTAACGTTTATTGCATTTATTCATTTTATAAAGAAAATATAAAAAATTCCTCTTGACGTGGTTTACCTCCTGCCATCAACATATTCATTAAATCTATTAAAAAAGCAGTTGAGGGTGTTGGAGTTAGGCTTCGATTCGGTGAAAAGGACAATTTTGGTTGAAAATATTGACACGCTTTGGTCCCCAAAACAAGTTGGTGTTCATACAACCACCATTTCGCCTTTGCTCTAGTCAGTGGCTTTAAGACGAATAGATCCAAAATCAACACTAATGGGGAAACATTACAAACGCCTCATGCCTTTGGTTAGCTTTACAAAATCACCATTTAGACGTATGCAAGTTCGTTAAAAAAGTCAAGTGCGTGTCTTAGAGGGAATAACAATAATAATGATAATTTATTCGCACATGCTTCACGACATGGGGTAAGCACTATGCACACAATGATTTAACATCTCAAATTGAAACATTTTGTTGACCATTTTCATACAGATTTCAAATATGAAAAATTCCCAGGTCTTCTACTTTCAGAGAATTGCGTAATTTGGGTAAGAAACAAAGTCAACCAAAAGCTGGAAAACGACAACAAAATGAAAAAGGAAAAAAATTATTTTAAGAAAACAACATAGTTCATAGTTGTCGAGCACCATGCTTTTCAACTTGTGAGATTTTTATTCAAAGGAGATAGAACAAAAGGAAAAAAGAAAGTGGAAAAAGGAGAGGGGATGAGAAAGTGGGGAAGGAAAGGAAGCAGAAGATCTATGTTTGGAAGGAATTTACAGCTATCACGTTGCAACTGCCAACTCGTATTATGCCATAATCAGCGGTAGTTTCTCCCTAAATGACGTATGACTCCAAAATTTGGATCGGAATTTGCATCAGCAGCATCACTGAACAGAAACAAGCACAGAACGAAGAACTTTTAGTATCCACTTTGTCCAAGAAACAACAAAATATCTTAACCAATTACAGCTATTTGATGAAGACACAAGGAGTCACCTTATTATAAAATTAAACACGCTACTACCAAAGGTTTCCTCCACAAAGTGGCAAACCAAAATTTACTTTCTTTTTTACACTTTTTTATTTTATTTTTCGAGATATTTTGGTGATGGCTGAATAAAATGTAATATGATATACAGCATTAATTTTTGTTTAGAACCTGAACTAGAACAAACTTCAGTACAAAAAGGAGTTAAAAAAATAACATAATTAATAAATAAAGCAGAGAGATATCTGACTAACGTCAAATATGTGAGGTGGTTCTTAAAGAAGAAATCACTTTGCTGATGATGATGACACAGAGGTGGTTCATGTTCAAGCCGAGGCTGGTTCAGAAGCAGTTGCAGCTCGCTTCTTGGCGAAGTGTTCTTCAGCACGTGCAAGGTTTTTGGCAACTGATGGCTTAACCCATTTCTTACGGCCAGGAAGCACGGTGAGGGTACAGCCTGCAGACTCAAGTTTCTCCTTTGCTGATGTGGAAAAGGCACGGGCTTTTATTGTCAACTTCTTGCTTAGTTCTCCGTCACCCAAAACCTGAAACCAAAGCACCACAAACTTTTATTTTCATATTTCTTTTTGAAATTATATTTTGTACACGTTCTTGATCCATCATGACCAAAAATTGTGGACTTTACCATGTTCAATGCAATGCATGATTAAATAGAACCAAAAAGCTTGCTTAAACATACTAACAAAGTAAAAACTTTAAAGTTGTTTAAAACTCGGGTTTTTTGCAAAGATTTTCCTGTGTTTCTCTGGAAACCGGAAAAGCATTTACAAATTACAAATAATGACAATAACAATAATAACAATCAAGTCTTTTCCCACTAAATAGGGTCCGCTACATTTACAAATAATGGATACAGTAAAATTTAACCAACAAAATTCATGATGCTCCAAGTAGCACAGTTATTGGCCGGAGCATGCTAAAGTTTCAACCACTAAATATTTGTAAATATCCTTTTAGAAATTAATTACTAGAGTCATTACAAGCAGCGTCTTTCATTTTGAAAAGCTTATTAAAATCAATTTCAATGTATATAAGTGCAGTTTATTTACTGAAATATTGATTTTTTTTGTAGAAAATGATAATTTAAAGATTATACTGCATTGTCTCATTACTTCTCCCACATGGACAATTATTAACAAAAAAGCGAGTCTAGTGTTTGGTCTCTGGAGTACAGATATGGAAAAGGCCATCACCTTTTATTGTAGAAAATCAAAAAGAACACGGTAAAGATCTAGAAAAGGAAATAAAACAAAAACTTCGGATATTTGCCCCCTGAACCAAAGGTCACAAAGGAATTTTTGCTTGAAAAACCACCATAAGGCAGTATGTTTTAAAGGGATCAACTGAAAGTCAATAAAAAAAAGACCACTGACCATGAACTAATTATCCCTGATAGTTAAAACAAATAGAACACGGTAAAGATCTAGAAAAGGAAATAAAACAAAAACTTCGGATATTTGCCCCCGGAACCAAAGGTCACAAAGGAATTTTTGCTTGAAAAACCACCATAAGGCAGTATGTTTTAAAGGGATCAACTGAAAGTCAATAAAAAAAGACCACTGACCATGAACTAATTATCCCTGATAGTTAAAACAAATAGAAGATAAAAAATCCAAATACAGTCTTTAAATTGAGATGCGAAAATATATAACTACACATGATTTATGATGTTCATCACACAATGGAAAAAGATATTTTGATAGAACTGGTATTTTATCAGAAATTCTTCCTTGATTACAACATTGCAGAACTTTGGGGGTCTGCAAACCTCCCTATGCCCAAGTGCCCCAACCCTCTCAAAATGACAAGATATCTCTCCCTCTCAACCCCTCTTCTTAATTATGGGCAACATGTCTTATTTCTCTAATTATCCCAGCCCCCACTAACTTACTAACTAACTCTAACCCCTTCAACTAACAGATCTATCATATTCCAAATTTACAGTTTCAATTTCAAACCTCAGACACATCCACCAAAATATTATGTTTGACCTTACATACACATTACACACAAACAGTAAATACAGATAAACTCAAACACAAGACTATGATCAAAGAACATCTAAGAATTTATAAAAAGTAACTTTATTCAAGGCAGAAGAGGCCTCAGATGAATAGTCTTTTTTTGTAGTTAGGGTGCTAGGAAGATTTAGCATCCTCATTTGTTGTTAAAAGTGAAGCATAATAATACCTCTATACAACATGAAAGCAATCTAGGAGAAGCAAGAGTAAGCCAACAACTAAGGAAAGAAATTTAAATATCATTAAACCAACAAGTAATCTGTACCTTCAAAGGAAGTCTCCTTTCTCTTCCTGATGGGTTGATCACACCTTTCGCCTTCAGTGTCTCTAGAGACACCTCTTCCCCTTCCTGAAATCTAGCATTTTCGATGTCCTCCAGATTTACATGGACATATTTCGGCAATCCCGCATGCATACCTTATTAATAAGTTTTTTTAAAAAAATATAAAAAGAAGAATAAGCAAAATCAAAACATGGTTCCAAGAGAGATAAATGCACATGCATGGACATTATTGAACAAGTTAAGAGAGATCATATGCAGAAGAATGCAAGAGAAACATTTGATGAAATACTTGCTTTCAAAACAAGATTATGGAAGGAAAAAGGGCGAGAAAGGAGAAATATACAATAATATCAGAGATGAAAGGAAGACACAATTAGTAAAGATGTCCAACATAATAAGATCTGAGGAAGAGAAATTCAGGTTTTGGGGAGCTTGATATCATCCAAAATGCAGTTATTCCTTTTGGATAAGAATCACCATTTCAAGATGTCAATAAACAACTATTTCCTCCAAATACTTCTTCAAAAATCAACATATCAGAGGTATATTCAACATCATGTCCAGCCCCTACAGTAGGCATACCCTGTCTCTATAGGGGATAACAACTTCACTACTTTTAAATACAATGTATCAAGTATATGTAATCAATCTGCATACTAAAACAGCATATACTACTTCTCAATTCATAACTTGCTGGATTATATTTCCACCAAGAAGAAAGAAAAATTCCATGCAAAGCATCTTCAAGACCATAATAACTATTCTCGTTTCATGTTACACAAAAAAATCATTTTATTAAAAGAAATGAAAGTAAAAAAAAAAAACAGATGAAAATCTCATTGAAGAGCCCCCCATGAAAAGTCTATGAGATGAGAACCACAGGAAGCCATGAAAATCACTCTTATCATTCTATCCCACAGAAACAGCAAAGAGAATCTCTAGTTGAAAACTGTAGCACCACACTCTAACTAGAAGCAAGCATACCGAGATTGCTCTGTTATGCCAGGGTTAGATCCCAACATATATAATATAATAATACATACAATCAAGGGTCAATTAAGCTATAATACAGTCGCAATTTACTACATCCAGGAATCACAACCCTCATCTAACTTCCACAAAACAACACAAGAATTGCATGATAGAAAATGACACAAAAATGTCCTTGCAATTAAATAGTATGTGCTTTTCCCACTAATGTTACTGCTACAAAAAATAAATAATAATAAAAGATATGATATAAATTCCCAAATGTTGTGGTGGCAACTGGTGGAGATAGTAGTGATAGTGTTGTGAGAGAGGCATGAATGAGAAAGAGTACCTCCTGCAATTCCTCTGAGTTTGGGGATTCGTCGATAGAGTGGCATCTGGCCACCTTCGAAACCCTTCATGACGCCAGGTCCAGACCGAGACTTCTGACCCCTCATCCCAAAACCACAACTTGCTCCTTGCCCTGCTGATATCCCTCTCCCCTTTCTCTTCCCCTTCTTCCTCGAACCCGGTTGTGGCCCCAAATTGTCCAGCCGAAACCGAACTCTCTCACCGCCTTCACTCACGCTCACGGGAGCAGGAGCAGGAGCAACCTTGTTGACGACGAAAACACGGCCCCTTGTTCGCTGAATCTTCACACATGGTCTTGCTGCCTCCAAGGTTTTAACGGTTCCCTGCAATGGTGAAATTGATGAGGACGGAAACAAGCACGTGGAGGTAGGGAATGTTGGGTTATGAGTAAATTACCTTGAAAGGAGAAGCCAGAGACGGTAACCACGACGACACAGGAATAATCAGAGAAGCAGCACCCATGTCTCTCTCTCTCTCTCTCTCTCCGTTCTTCCGTGTGTCAAAAGAACACAAACGGATAATATGATAAACCCCTCTCCCCACCCCCCCCCCCAAAAACAAAATAAAATAACGGTGGGGGTAATAATTAATAAGAATATAAGTAGAATATCAGGAAAAAAATTATAGGGAAAAAAAACCCAGGTGGTCAGTGGTTGTAAACTTTTTGGACTTTTTTGTGCATTTTTATCTCGGGCTTTTGAATTTCTCTGTCCCATTCTACATTTGGATCTGGATGGGCTAGCGAGCCGTTGATCCAACCTTAAATTACTACGGCCCGAGTGTTATGCTTTTGGTTTTCTATTCAGAATGTTGAGAACGCTATGACCAAAAAAAAAAAGAATGTTGAGAACGCTTGACCGAAAAAAAAAGAATGTTTTTTTTTGGTCGAAAAAAAAAAAGAATGTTGAGAACGAGCTGTTGACTAAAAATAATGGGTCCAACGCGATTGAATAAAAACTCCAACATGGAATTTATGGACCGCAAAAGTCCAAGCAAAAGAATCAATATTTCATCCTTTTTATATTTTTTATTTTAATACATTTGAATTTATTGAAGTAAAATTTGAATAAAATATATAAATTCAAATATTTTAAATAATTGCGCGAGTTGCAGATTTATAGAAATAGGATACTAAAATTAAGTGATATGTTACAATAAATTTATCAACAAATTATATCAATATGAAAATATATATTATTATATTAAATATAAACATACAATTTAAGTCTAGGAAAAATGCCCTCAACACCAACCAATGTTGATGATATCTGAGATGCTAGCTTACAATTACATCTTCTCTCAGAACTTAAAAATAAAATGCATGGAATTGTTTTCTTATACTGTTTAAAGTTTATAATAATGTGGAACTTCAAATTCACATTTGAATTCTCAACGTACGGTTTGAAGAAATTCGTTGAAATAAATTATTTTATACTGTACCCCAAAAAAATTGTTACTATAATGTTTCTTCAATACCTGCTTGGGAATGAAGGTAAAGCTACTAGCGAAGAAGTGAGGTATCTCGTAGCATTGATCTGGTGAAAATAATAGGACGAGTGCATCCAAAAAGCTAGCATAAAGACATTAGCATGAAGACTACTTTTCAAAGAATGTGTTAAAAAAAGCGGTATATGCAAATGGAAACTGCAACTGAAAAATCAAAGTAACTAAAAAGCTATTCGATCCCGTTAGGGGCAATTCAGCCCATGATCTCAAATCAATCCCTTTCTGTGGCAAGCACAGTAAGTAGTTCAGAGCTACATGAGCTGAGTGAATACTAATCAATTCTAGTGACATCCATTTTTGGGGTCTGCATACACAAGACCAATCACCCACTACCATCGATAATTTGGCACTTATTCAAGGTGAACCTAACTAGTGTGTCTTGATGGAAATTCAATGCAAATAGCTAGGGGTGCAGACAATTCTCTGATTCGTCTTCTCATCAGCACCCATTTAGTACGAAGGTATACAGTTAGTGATGTAACCTTCATTGGTTCCTTCTGGTAACTAATTGCTTGGAAGTCATGAATTGTTTGTTTGATTTATTTAAATAGAAACAATGACGACTAAAAGCAACAAAGAAATCATAACGGGTTAAGTTTGATGAAAGAGTAACCGTCCGTATGGGCACACCCTACAGGACATCGCTAATGAATAACCAGAAAGATCAAAGACTATAGTTCTAGCTATACGCAATCCGGCTATTTTATAAAAGCTTAATTGCATTTTTTTATCCCAGTTATCAGGATTGTGTGATTTTATTCTCCAATTTTTAATTGAGTAGATTAAATTTTCAATTATCCCAATTATTACCATCAAATGATGATAGCCGACTCAATGTCAAATCAGTTCCACGTATGCCATGTAGACTTCAATGTTAAAATTTGAACAGTATAGTGACAGAGAGACACGATTACAACAATTTGAAAAATTTGCAGACTTAATTCGCTCAATTAGAAATTGGATACTAAAAATTTAATTAAGTCATTTCTAAAAGCTTAATTAAATTGATTATAACATGTTCATAGTATAATGCCAAATTAAATTTAATATCCCGTTAAAACATAATTAGGTTCAATAATAATTGAGGAGCATGGTTGAATTTCTTTGTCAATACCGATATATAATTTAATATGAAGTGCACATCTCGAATCGTTAGCTGGTTTGGTTAGGTGCATAGGCTTCAGAGCCATTTCCATACCAAAACGAAAAAGGCTCCACCGTCATTAATGTGTGAGGTCCTTTTCTTTTTCGTTAATCTAGTAATGCTTTTAAATTTTATAAAATCATTTTGCTTAATCATTAATGCTTTTTGAGCCATTTCTTTCTCTTTTTTTTTGCTTAACTATATTGCTCATATATACCTTGAGAATAATCTAGCTATTTCAGAAAAGTCGATCTGATCAAATTTGAAACCTGATCAAACTGCATCATTTAGCCTCTTGTACCTCTCGACTCAAATGAATATGTCAAAAAAAAAATCCCTCTAATATATATCATCATAATCTGAATGTTGCTTAACGTTACTACGGACTAAAATATTCTCATTCTCCTTTAAGTACAGCAAAATAAATAAATAAATAAATCGATCTCCTTTATGATAAAACGGATTTGTAGTACCACGTCTAGACAACAAATTTAAAATACTCCTCCCCATCTTTTTAACTTTTGCTTATACTGTTCCAATAAAAAATATATTAATAGAATGCAATCACATTTCAAGAATAAAAAACCATGAAATCCAACGTCCCTTTGAAATTAATTTGCAGTCTTATTTCAATACCGTTGCATTGGTCTAAAGAATTTTGTACTTTTCAATCTTTCACTTTGTTTTTTTCTCCCTTTCTCTCCCTAAAAATATAACGTATAGAATATTGTTTTAATGGTGATTAGAAAATATTCCATTATAGTTAATATTGATTGAAGAAATTTTTAAGTATTAATTGGTTAAATAAATTTAAAAAATAATTCTTTTTATTGAACAATCAATTATAAAAATATATTAATTTGATTTTATTTACACGTACGTTTTTAAGACGTGTCATAAAATGATAAAAAAAAGTTATATACCACATGAGAATGAGAATACGTAAAGAGAATATTTCATCCTATAAAATGAAAGATGCAAAATGAAAATACAAGTGATTAGGAGGGAATGAGAATATATAAAAAGTTATTTTTTCCTCAAAAATGAAAGATTTAAATATATGAGTTAATAACTATAAATTAATATAACTAGCTTTTCACCGACGCTTAATCATATTAATTCAACTATCTTGTCACATTATAACATTATTTGTTATAGTTAAACATTTTTTTTTTTGACAAATAGTTAAACATATTTATAATGTGATAAAATGGTAAATATGATTGAACGCCTATCCAAAATATATTTACATTGTGCTTAACATAAAAAATGTTTACATTGATAGTATATCGTTATCGTTACATATACTCTGAATTTTTGTGTAACAATAGTTTAAATAATTGCTGTGGACTCAATCATTGTTTGAGCTATCCATACACATGACAGTGAAAACACGTTATAAATTGTTTGATTTCCCCTTCACATTAACTACACATGAATGCAATGTCTGTCGCAAGTAAAGGTAACAACTTTTCAATTTAAATCTTGACTAACTTGAAAGAAAGGAAGCCAACATGATGAAGACAATTTCCTCTATTGGTTTGTAAGTCGCCTTGCTAGGCGTCTGAACCCTGAAGAGATGTTTGTTGGCTATGCTGCTTAAAATCGTGATGGACCACCCACCTCAAAAGTAAAATCATCATATATGAACAAACACTTTGCAAGAGATTTTCAGACAATTGGGGCGCGGTCATTGCTTGATTCTTCGGTCCATGTTTTGAAAACATCAAATGTGTCTCAAATAATCCTTCATGATATATAGTACCAACCAGCTAGCTAGTCAAGATCACCAGCAGTGGATGGAGTGGTCCATGAATCTCCTGATTTTAATACATATGCCTAGCTCTCTTATTAGGTAGTGTGGCTTCTTTTTCTTTCCTAGCCATTTTCAGGTGCATGTGTGGACCTAGCCATTGTTTGGTTTTTCCATTTTCAAATACATGTTATAGCTACTCTAAATCAATTAAGGGGCATGCTGTGATACCATCTTAGTTTTTTGGGTGTCATATATCTCTAGGCGTAACTCATCCCTGTAAAATAGGCTTATAAAGTAAAGGATCTTGTCTTATATACTCTTTTATCTTTAGTCAATATAGGATTTGGGTTTTTCCCAATAAGGAGTCACCAAGTAAGCGGCGGTAGTTAAATAAACCGTTAAAGCTCTTTGAGTTGTATCTCTCTCAGCTGTAAACTCGACAATTATTTATATAAATCAGTTAGTTGCTTCTGCATATTTTGATAACATTTAACTGATCGCAATCTTATAAAGGAATCAATCATTAGGAGGTTGGTCGTTGAGTGTTTCAATTTAAGAAATGCATCTCAGCATATAATAAAGCTAACAGACACAGAATAAAATGAAGAATATGATATATATCAAGAAATTCAAATCCATTTCCCTACTTTCATGCACATCCATTGAAAAGGACTATGTGTATGTAATATATGAGATTGAGATATAGCAACTTTTTCAAAGAATAAAACAACACATGTGGGGTTGAATCTATCTCAACTTAGAATATTGTAAAAACCCTAATTATAGATACTGATAGCAACCTCTCGTTGATGCAAGTCTAAGTCCCCTGGGTAGAACTTTACACCCTGAATGAAGGAGGAATTGGACTATTGTGGACCACACATGACTTGTTCTCAAACATCCTCTTCCCCCCTCAATTTTAAGCACAATAACCACGCAAAATGTCTACGTACCCTATGCCTTGTCTTGGTTTCTTTCGGGTATAAATGACATCTTTCATTCTTAGGGCAACCTTTAGTGCTCAAAAGATATGTACTTGACATTTGACTCCCATCCTTCGTTGGTAAATATATTCTTTTTACATATTGGTTCATTATTATATGAAGTCTGATATACATATATAAATAAATAGCCCCAGGAGAAAAAAATAGATCTAGAAATAGTGGCACAGAGAATTAGTATTACTAAATTAAAATAAAGGCTACAACTTTGAGTCTTTTGTCTATCACATTTATTAATTAGCTCATTCAATTTATATCCTACTAAGTTCAGATCACCCCCAAATAATATTTGATTATAGAACTGTGTGTGTGTGTGTGTAAAATAGTTTCTAAGTTGCTGGTCGTAAGGTTAAAATTTGTGTTATGTGTTATTTTTACTTGTCAATTTGCATTTCTCTCCCAAAGACAAGTTTTTAATGGTGTTTTAGTCATTTATTGAAATGGCAAAAAAATTAAGTAGGACTACTTGATTAAAAAGTTAATTTTGAAAAAGCAGAGTCAATTAAAGATTTCTAGACTCCAATGCTGAGTATACTTGGCTTTTGTGAAAAATGCAGGGGTTGAATTAACGCATGTGTAAACACACTTCTCTAACTGAGATATGGGCCGGGAAGCGGTGTAATGAAGTTTAAGTGGGCGGAAAAATTCTTTGTTAGAATTGAGAAATTTAGTTAGTTCTGTCTCTTTATGTAAACACTAATAATACACACACACCCGTCACACACTCATCACACACCACATTTTTTCATTTTATTCATTAAAATGGAGTGTTGGAGAGGTGTGTGGGTGTTTGTGTATCACCACTCTTATGTAAAGATGGGACAAATGAATGGATTTAAAAGTAATTGGGTAAATCCTGGTATATATTTTCTGTTATTTAGCTTTTAATTTTTTGCAAAGCCAGCTACTACCTAGTTAGTTCTAACAAACTTTTGAAGTGTTCTTTTAGAAATTGTTAAAAGTGTGTTGCTCCTGTGTTACATCAATCACTTGTCTCTATTCTATTCGTATTTCTTTTAGGGGGTGTAAATTAGAGCACGTGTCTATTAATATTTTTCATTAGCAAATTGTACCTGCTTAAGCCATTCCTCACACCCACACTCTCATTATAAAGTCACGAGACTGACTGTCCCATTGTTCATTCAATAATCAATTCTGTGTGTGTGTTGTTGGGGGAGGGCGAGAGAAAGAGAGAAAGAGAGAGAGAGAGAGAGAGAGAGTGGAGAAAGGCGTGGCAGGAGAACTGGTAGAGAACTTTCAAAGCTCTTATATTTGCCATCCTTCTACCATCACCCAACTAGCCTCTATATTTGCCACATATCCTTTTTTTTTTCTCTGTCTCTGTCGGTACCATGTAGGTCTCCCCCACCACCACTACACCTTTCACACCTTCTTCTGATTGATTATCTTCTCCTCTAACTCTTGAACTCCTTTTTTTTTCCCTCTCTCTGTCTCTCTTATGACTTTTTTTTTTTTTTACTGAGTCTCTCTTATGACTTTGTTGTTCCTTTTCAGGAGACCAGAAGGAAACCCATTAGACCTTAACAACTTGCCTGCTGATCAGTACTCTAGAGATGGTAAACAAGTTCTCGATAACAGCTCCTCACCCGGTAATTAAATTAAATTAAATTAAACCTTTTTCATTAGTGATCATATATACCATACTTAATTATGACTACTTCCTGTACTCCATTTCAATAAAATTCTGCTTTGTTTGCTGATAAATATAAACACACGCACACAGTAAAAGATCCAAAGCAACATAAAAATTGTTCTTTTTCACAATCACACATCGTGTAAGGTTTGTTATCCCTGTGGTATAAATATTCTTTAATTTGACCATGAAACAGTGCTCATCGTATTTTTTTTTTCCTTTTGGTTTTGTCCTGGTTCTTCCTTATTCATTTCTACCCTTACTGTTTTCCTTAGAATAAACACCCCAGAAAAGGAGATAGAAGAAAAGAAAAACAGAAAATGGTATAGTCGATAAAATTATAAATAAGCAATTTGTTGGGGGGCGTTAAATAAATATTTATTCATGATTTGGGTAATCGGGAATCGGCTTTAAGGAAAAAGAAGGGTCTCATCAAAGTTGCTTAAATTGGATGGTGTCGTTGCAGGTTATAACAAAAAGGAAAGCGGCGAAGATGATGGAAAAGAGGAGTGTGGGAAGGTCTACGAGTGTAGATTTTGTTCCCTCAAGTTCTGCAAGTCTCAGGCTCTTGGGGGACACATGAACCGTCACCGCCAAGGCTAGTCACTCTCCTCTACCTTTTTCTTCTCTTTTTCCTTTTCTTTCTCTCTTTCTTTTACTGTCTCTCTAAAGAAACCACTCGATGAAATCTTGATCTTGATCTTGATACTCTAAGTTTAAAGTACGTCCCAAACTAGCTAATAAGAAAATGTGGGGCACTAGTCGTTAATGATTTGTCCATGAAGCGTTGTCATCATATTTACCATTTTTTTTTTTGCTTTGATTTTATTTTATTTGTGTTTGTGTGTGTGTTCATGTGTTGGGGATTTGGGTGCAGAGAAGGAAACAGAGAAGCTGAACCATGCTCGTCGGCTGGTCTTCCTTAAAGACCATAACCTTGCTGCGCAAGGTGCCCTTCACCTAGGGTATATATGCACACAAACTCTATCTAACTATCTTTCAATTTCCTTTTCAGTTTTTCTCAAATATATAGTGTATATATATATGCACTACTTAAATTTCTTGGTTCTTTAGTGTTGTTCTTGTTATTGTTTTTCAAGAAGCAGCACACATTAATATTAGGCGCACTGTTTGATACAATTAATTTGTGATATTATTCAATTCAGATGCTGCCAACCAATGGCATCAGCATCAGCATCAGGGGGCTATCATCCAGCAGTTAACATGGGAGACCCAATAACAGTGCCTCTGAGATTCCCAACATCACTCTCTGCTTCTTCATCATCCTCAACCCACATACCACCACAACAACCATCTCAGCCATACGTATACGCTTCACCATCTCAACCCACGGTGTCTAATTTTCCCACACATAATTTCCCTCAGCAATATCCGAGGAACGATTACCATCATGCGGGTCACGTGATGGGTACTATCAGCCAGCAGCAATATTATGTGGCGAGTGGTGCTGCAGCAGCAGCTGATGACTCCAGTTATAGCACTAATTACACGTGCATAGGTGCACCGGTGGGACACGGGTCACTGCACAATCAAGAGGATCAAGGGTTAATGAATTGGGGAATTAGGAGCTATTCATCAGGAGCACAGCATCGTTTGGAATATCCTCCTTCCACGATTAACCGGTTTCAAGATGGTTTCTAACGAGATTCTTCTCTGAGTCATATAGTGTTCTGTTCTGTTCTGTTGGAAAATGAAGTAATCTATTCTAGAGAGAGAGAGATAACAAGCTGACACATGTCGTGGGTTTATGTTGTGACTCATGTATGTATGTATGTCATGAGAGAGAGGTGGGTTTTGCTTATCTATCTACAGTAACTAGGGACAGCTTTTGAGCTCATGGACACGCTCAGCTACTTTGGCCTGGAGTTGTGCTGTGTGGGCATGCATTGCATTGCATGGGCTTTTGTGTATTGTATTGGGAGAACAAGCAAGTAGTAGGATATGAACTGAATGTTTCCAAACCCCCCTTTTTGCACTTGTGAGTTCCTTTTGCATGGCAAACTAGGAATTAATTCCTTGTATTTCTTTCAAACATAATGCTACTTATGTATTTCTTGACATTTGTTGCTGTGTTTAATGTTGTGGCTTTCGTAGTTTCACCTACTTCTTTTCTAACCAAATTCCCCGAAAGCCCCTCCCCTCCCCTCCCCTCCCTCTCACTCTCTCTATCCAAACCAAAATTAGAATCTTCTAGTTTCTTGATATGCTCGTGGTCTCAGTGTCACACTATGCTTGCACAATTACGGTAATATATAAAACAGGGAAAAGTGGAATACTCTCGAGAACCATCTTGCTGAGTGCTTCCTGCACAGGATACCTCCATGAAATCTCCATAATATTGTAATTTGTAAATCTTTTTTATTTATTTTAAAATTCAAATTTAGTCATTAATATATTATATTAGTGGGAGATTCAACTCATGCCCCTTTCTTGTCACTCAAACTCCTAAAGGATTAAGGTTCTGCCTCACCACTTAATAGGGAATAAAATTGTATAAGAAATAAAACAATAAGTAGTGTAGTATGAGAGTCAATGGTTTTGTTGGGTTGAGTTTTAGTGGATGGTGGTTAATAATCGGGTATGATCCATCCATTTGTTGGTTTTTTTTTTGGTCAACTCACACACACAGGAGATATGGGGGAAAGGGAGTGGGTGGGGATTGTACCCCTACCCTCATACATGCATCCCATTTGTTTGTAACCCCCATATATTTGGCAAGGCTTCCGCTTGAGTTTCGAGGGAGGAGCATAGAAATGTAGAGACCCATATTTGAGAGGGAGATTGTCATGTGAAGTCTCACTCTTCGTGGTCTCTCACTTTCAGTTCATGGATAAGAGTAAAGAGTTCCTCCTAGCTAGCTGGTTCACTCTTTTGGGCTTCCCCTTGTTGTCCATCCCATATAGGATGAGGCAAAATTCGTAAGATACATGTTTATTTCAAGGGTAGGCAGGCTTGTATATACTCTTCATGGGTAGAATGCCAGTTTAATATGTTTGTTGTACATACTAAAATGTTTCTTGTGTTTTGATTCCTGTAATTAGATAAAGTACCCATTATTAAATTGCTTTATGATTTCATCGATGATTAGATCAACATGGTCTCCCTTGAAAGATTATGGCCAGGTTCCATGGTCTCCCTTGCATGTCCTAAAAATAGCCATGAATTTAATAAGTCAAATGACGTAAATAGAAAATTAAACTAAACATTTTTTTTTCATCGGTTTTGTACATTTATTACCTTTTTTTTTTGGTCAAAGTGAGATTGATATTGTACATTTATTACCTTGGGCCTTTGAGTTTCTATGGTATTTTGCAATTGGATCTGGATCTGATAGCAAGACGTTGGTACAACTTTTGAACTACTAGCCCGGAATGTCATGGGCTTCTAATTTTCTTTCTGCCATTTCACTTTGATCCAATCATAGTGATTTAAGTCCAAAATATCGTCGACCAAAAAAAAGTCCAAAATCCATTGACCAAAAAACAGTCCAAAATGAATTAATTATGTTTTGACCAAAAAAAGAAGTAAATATGTTTAATATATTTTAAAAATATTTAGCCTTAATTAATTGTAGAATCATGTTTACTAGGTACAAAATTATGGATGTTTTATATTCCACGTAAGGGTTTTGTCTGCTCTAGTTAAATGATAAAAGGGAGATACCTTAGTCGTTAATAAGAAAATTCATCAAGTGTATTTTAATATGTTCATAGTTTATTATGTATATAATCTTTTATTCTAATTGTTGATTTTTCCATTAATAATTAAAATACATATTTAATTTCTTTCTTCTCTAAAGTAAGGTCTTATATATATTTTAAAATAACTAAGTTTAAAATTACTTAGGCGTTATCTCACAAATGTCAAGAGTATATGATTTACTTTGCTTTCTTTTTATTTTTTTATGGATTTATTTTTTAAAACAGTATTTTTTTGTATAAGTAAAAATTATATTAATAGAAAACAACTAAACCAAAACACAAGTTATGCTTAGATTTATCAACTTAAAACAATATAATAAAATTAATTTAATTGATAATGGTAATTGAGACGATACATATTTCATTCTATAATAAAGTATATATAAATTAAAAGTCATGATACACACTTGTTCAGTTGTTTCTCACTCTCATGGTTGAATTCCTTCCGTCAATATCGATAAAATTGTATGAATTGCACAACTCCAATCGTTAGCCGGTTTGGCTAGCTAGGCTACAGAGCCATTTCCATTCCAACACAAAAAGAGGCTTGTTCGTTATTAACGTGCGTGGTCCTTCCTTGGTTTCTCTTTACAACGTCCAAATGAGAGAATTATACATTGTTCTGATCATTTCCTCTTCACCTAACATCCCTCCATTCGTTTTCTCTCTAAATAAACAAACTAAGTCTTATGCTTTGTTTTGAAATGAGAAGAAAATAAGTGGATTTTGTATAGGAGAGATGAGGTGGTTTGATGGTTTAGAGAGAGAAACATAGGAGAGTTAGAGTGATAAAGAGGTAATAAATTTGAATTCCTTCACTGACATTTTTTTTTTGAAAGGTCAAATTGAAATAAACAGGACCGAAAGCACAAGAAGTGCCGGACCACAAAGAATATAGCGTAATGTACTTGAATGAATTACCATCACATTACAAATAATATATATAACTCCCACTTTCTAAAAAACATGGCTCCCAAACCAATACCTACCTGACACTGTAAAAAGAGAATTTAATACCTTCAATGACAATTAAAATATTTCAATACTAATTATTAACATTTGTCTTTCCAAAAATAAGTGAATTTTGTATATTGTTTGGATTGGATACAGAGATATAAAAGTATATTTTTATCTTCATGACTTGTTTAGTTGAATGTAAACGTACGAGTAAAAGAAAATGAAGAATTAATAAAATATTTTTTTACAATTGATAAAATGAGAAGAATTAGACAGGCCTTAGCTAAAAGAGCGATAAATAATGGGTAAAATTGAACAGAGTAAACTTGCCATTTTTATAGATATTTTTTTATGCCTTCTCTCCACTTGAGAGGAGAATTTGATGCGTGATTACATAACCAAACAAAAAAAAAATGATATATTCCTCCCATTTTCTCTCTACTCAACTCCTCTCTTCCTATTTTCTCTGCAGGAAACAAATAGAATAGGAGTATATAAGAGTGGGTTTTGTTTGGGTTTCCTATAATGATTGATTTAATTTGGTTTTGAAAGTTTTGCCACTAGCTAGTCTAACATTAATGGTTTCATATAATTAATAATGCATTGTACTAACGTGTTTGATTTCCTGTTTACATCAACTACACATATGAATTAATTAATGTAATGTACGTCAGTGACAATTCACAAGCAAAGGTAACAACTTTTCAATTTAAATTTTGACTGAAAGGAAGCCAACACGATGAAGAAGACAACTTCCTCTACTGGGTGTAATTAAGTTGCCCCTGTCGCTAGACTTTCTGAAACATGGAAGAAATGTTTGTTGGATTTATTGCTTAAAATCGTGATGTGGACCACCTCAAACGTAATCATATACATAGATACATACACACACCTGTTGCAAGAAAATTTCAGATAGTTGGGGCGCGCGGTCATTGCATGATACTTTGGGTCCAGGTTTTGAAAACATCAATCAAATTATATATGCATGTGTCGTCTCAAGTGAGTCCTTCATAGTACCAACCAACCAGCCTGGTCAAGGCCAGCTGCAGTAGAGTGGTCCATGAATCCCACCTGATTTTAATGCCTATAGCTGATCTCTTATTAGGTAGTGTCTTTTTTTTCCTTTATAACCATTTCAGGTGTGGGTGTGGGAAGCAGTCAGCTTGTGGACAACAGCCCTTCTAACTATTGTTTGTTTTTGCTTGCTGCTCCAACTCAACAGGCAAATTGAACTGTGTATAGAGCTAGCTTCGTTTCAAGGGGAGTTGCCTCCTAAGCATCTGGTTATAAACCTCAAACCTCTTTGAGTTGTACTATCCTCTCTTGATTTTTTTTTTGTCTTCACCCATGTTATCTCAAAGGAAATGGACCGGTTCCTAAACTAATATGTGTTCAACCGAGAGATAAATAATTAAAGTTTGGTCACAGATTATTCAATCACCAGGGATCAAACTCGAGTACCAGTCGAGCCCATCTCTCTGGATGGAGCGCACTTTCTCTTGATTTAATTAGCTGTAAACTCCACAGTAGTAATCAATAACCCAAAACACCCTCTATTTTAAAAGAATATAAAACAGTTAATTATTACGTCTCTAGCCATATTCTTATAAAGGGATCATTATATTAGAGGAGCTGGTTCTGAGTGTTGATTAATTTATAAAAAAAAAAATGCATCTCAGGAAATGATCAAAAGCAAACAGAGAATAAAATGACGAATGAGGTATGTTAAAAGAAAAGCCAAACCCATTTCACTACTTTGATACACATCATTTGAAAAGGACTATGTATATGTAATCTATGAGATATAGCAACTTTCAAAGAATAAAACAACATATGTGGGGTTGAGTCTATCCCAACTTAGATTGCAAGAACCCTAACGATAGATACTGATAGCAACCTTTCCATGATGCAAGTCTAAGTCCCCTGGGTAGAATTTTACACCCAGAAAGGAGGCATTGAGCTATTGTGGACCATACATGACCTGTTCTCAAGCATGTCCCCCCCTTCTTTAAGCACAATAACCACGCAAAATCTCTACGTACCCTATGTCTTGTCTCTCTTTTCTTTCTAAGTATAAATGCAATATCTTTCATTCTTAGGGCAACAACCTAGCTTGCTTTAATGCTTCAACATATGTACTGCACATTTGATTGCCGTCCTTCCTTGGTAAATATTTTCTTTTGAGCTACTTATTTTTTTATTTTTTTATTTTTAATGGTTTGATTGATATTAATTATTTGAATAATATTTGTACTTTTGTTGCTAACTCTAGCTAGGGCAAAAATATCTACAAGTAGAGGTATATGTATAGAGAGAGATTGAGTAGTATTTATATATTATTACTAATAATTAATGCAAAGGAAACGCATCTTTCTTAGTTAGTCACATTAATTTCTTTTCCCAATTCCTTTCTATCATTTCTTTCTTAGTCTCAACCAAACCAGAAGAAGGTAGCTAACAATTAGCAAATACTACCTGATTAAGCCACTCCTCACACCCACACACTCACACACTCTCTTTTTAAAGTCACGAGACCCAACCCACTGTCCCAACATTGTTCATTCAATTTTGTGTGTGGGGGAAGATAAGAGAGAGAGAGAGAGAGAGAGAGAGAGATTCCAGAGAGAGGCGTGGCAGAGGAACTGATAGAGAACTTTCAAAGCTCTTTATCTTCTACCATCACTCAACTAGCCTCTATATTGCAGTCTCAAACTGAAAGTCTCACAAATTTTGTAAAAAAAAGCTTTAGTTTTATCTCCCCCTTCTGAAAGAAAGTGTGCCTACACCACCTCATATCAATTTTTTTCTTCTTCTCCTTTCTGTCTCTCTCTGTCGGTACCATGTAGGTCTTCCCCCACTATACCACCACACCTTCACACACACCTTCTTCTGATTATTGATTATCTTCTTCTCTAACTCTTGAACTCTCTCTCTTTCTCTCGCATGACTTTGTTGTTGTTCCTTTTCAGGAGACCAGAAGGAAACCCATTAGACCTTAACAATTTGCCTGATGAATACTCCAGAGATGGTAAACAAGTCCTCGAAGACAACTCTTCACCCGGTAATTAAATTAAACCATTTCCAATATTCCTAGTGATTGATATATCATACCTTATTATATATATGTATGCACAGTAAAATATCCAAAGCAACACAGAACTTGTTCTATTCCACAATCACACACACACAACATGAAAAGGCTTTCACTTCCCACAGGAAACAAAATTGAACACTGTCATGTTATATGGTTTGTCATCCCTGGTGGTGTGGTATATTCTTTGACCATGAAACAGTGCTCATCACATGTTTTTTATATTTTATTTTATTTTTTTGGTTTTGTTCTCTTTCTTCCTCATTCTTTTTTTTTGGCCCCCTTCTCTCTTTTCTTTTTCCATGGCATGCCTTCTTTAAACTTCAAACTGGAAAAGGAGATAGAAGGAAAAGTAATAAAAAAAGGGGTATAGTAGTTAGTAAAATCATAAAAAACAAATAAACAATTGTTGGGATCGCTAAGCTAATTAAATTTATTCAAGATATGGGTAAAGGGGGAAGGGGCTAGCTTTAAGGAAAAGAAGGGGTCTCATCGAAGTTGCTTTAATTGGATGGGTGTGGTTGCAGCAGGTTGCAGGAAAAAGAAAAGCGGCGGGAAGGATGGAAAAGAGGAGTGTGGGAAGGTCTACGAGTGTAGATTTTGTTCCCTCAAGTTCTGCAAGTCTCAGGCCCTTGGGGGACACATGAACCGTCACCGCCAAGGCTAGTCCATCCTTCCTCTTACTTTTTCTCTTCTTCTCTTTTTCCTTTCATTTCTTGTTTCTTTTTTCACTCTCGATGAAATCAATCTTGCTTTAAAATATGTCCCAAACAAAAAGAAAACAATCGAGGGACACCACACTGGTTGTTTGTCAATGATTTGGCCATGAAGATTGAAGCGTTGTCATTTCAAACACAAAAAGTTGTGGCTTTAATTTGCTGAAATTCTTGGTTTTGAGAGGACCCAGCTGGTTTTTTTATATTTTTATTTTGTGGGTTTGTTTGATTTGATTTGTGGGTTGTGTTGGGGTTTGGGGGGTACTGCAGAGAGGGAAACAGAGACGCTAAACCATGCTCGTCAGCTGGTCTTCCGTAACGATCACACCCTTGCCGCACAAGCTCCCACTCACCTAGGGTATGTATTTATTTATATACATACATATATGCACCATTATCATTCCTTCTTGCTATTTCTTCTTCTTCCACAATTGATATTGATATCCCTATCTCCCATATTATCTTTCAATTTCTTTTTCAAATAGTACTAATATATAGGAATTGATTGATGTTAATGATATACACCAGTTAAATTTCAACCCCATATATCAAACTTGTTTCCTTCATGTTAATGATATACACCAGTTAAATTTCAACCCCATATATCAAACTTGTTTCCTTCTTGGTTTCTATAGTGTTATTTTTTAGAAAGCACACAACACTAGTACTGTTTGATACAATTTGTGATGTATATTTTTCAGATGTTGTCAACCAATAGCGGCAGCAGCAGGGGGGTATCATCCACCAGCAGCAGCAGGAGGTAGCATGGGAGACCCAACAGTGCCTCTGAGATTCCCAAGATACTTCTCAGCTTCTGGCTCAGTTGGCTCATCATCCTCAACCCACATGCCGCCACCGCCACCGCCACAGCCACAACCATCTCAACCATATCTATACGCTACACCTTCAAGGCCCGTATCATTTCCCACACATTTTCCGATCAACGATTACCACGTGGGTCACGTGATGAGCACTAGCAGCCACCAGCAATACGGGCTGAACTATGTGGCGGGGGGTGTAGGTGAGTCTAGCTACACGTGCATAGGTGCACCGGTTGGACAAGCCGGTGGGTTCGCGGGTGGAAGCGGGAGAGGGGGGTTGCAGGAGGGTAGTGTTGGTGGTAAGGACGGGTCACTGAACAATAATCAGGAGGAAGGTGGGTTGAATTGGGGAAGGAGCTATTCAGGTGCACAGCATCGTTTGGATCCTCCTTCAGCGATCAATCGGTTTCAAGATGGTTTCTAATGAGATGAGCTAGATTCTTAATTTGAGTGGATATTGTGTTTTATTTTGTGTGTCGTAAAGACACGCTAGCTATGCCTATCTAATCTATCCTGAGAAAGAGAAAGAGAAAGAGAGAGATCGTAACAAACTGACAGGGGTCATGACTCATGAGAGAGATGAGAGAGAGTTGAGAGGGATCGAGGGTAACAGGGGCTGTGGACAGCTTTTGAGCTCATGCATGGACACACACGCTCAGCTAGTTTGGCTTTGTGCTGTGGGGATGGAATTTGGATTTTCCCTTTGATAGGGTGGGCTTTTTATTTGTATTGGTTTTATTCGGACAACGAGTTAGATGTGAACTTAAAGTTCCCAACCCCCCCCCCCCCCCCTTCTCCCTTTTTGCATTTGTCACTCCCCTTTTGCATGCCAAAACCATAAATTCTATTTTCTTTTTATTTCAACAAAGATATATTTATATATTGTTATTATTATCTAGCTGTTATATTATGTGATTTGCTAACGTACACTCACTTATTTTTAAGTAGTATGTTAGTAAGGTACGTATACCTTTGAGTGTATTAATAAATTTTAAGTTATAATTAATTTGCCAATTTATATATGTAATTGGTTTTTGTGTTTTGTTCAGGCTCTTTATTCTCGCCTTTAATTAAGATTTAATTAATTACACTTTTGATTCTTAAGTATCACGATTATGTGATTTTGGTCTGTCGGGTTTCAATTACGTAATTTTGGTCCCTATGTATTACTATTGTGTGATTTTGGTCCATTTGTTGTTTTTAACACAAAAACCTACATGGCACGTGTGTCAATGAGTTGAGCCACTTGTGAGTTGTGTAGGCTTTTTGTGTTAAAAACGATTAATTATAACAACTGAGATTTTGGGGACCATTATCACTCAAGTGATCAAAATCACACAATCGTAACACCTGAGAGACCAAAATCGCGCAATTGAACATGAGTACCAAAATTTCACAATTGTGAAACTAAAGGACAAAAGTGTAATTAAACCTTTAATTAATCAGTTTCACCGACTTCTTCTCCATCATTCGGAATTAAACCCCTCTCGCTCTCTGTTTTTAATTTTTAATTTTTTTTATAATCGCTCTATGAGTCTCTTCAAACCAAAATTGGGATTCTCTAGTTTCTTGAAATGCTTATGGGGGGGGGGGGGGGGTCTCAGCAGTGTCACGCCATGCTTGCTCAGTTAGGGTAATATATAAGACAGTGAGAAGTTTGGAGTCTCCTCTTGAGAACCAATATGTCTTGCTGAATGGTGATTGGAGAATGCTTCCTGAATAGGATATTAAGACAATCAAACCTACCAAACATCTTTTTTTCTTCGTAACGAGAACATTATCTTAGTTCCCTCGAAACTTCCATAATAATAATGTAAATTAATTATTTTCCAAAATTTTTAAAATTATACAGATTGCTTGCAGCAGACAGTATATAGGCAGCTATTTAATTTGTTTTGTACAAACGGAACAAAACTACTACCCAAGAATAAAACACACACTCATGCTGTCAGCTCGAGTAGCTTCTCCTCCCAAATGACGCAGCTTATAAATACTGCCTCTCAACTAGGTCTTGAACATTATTGTAACAGTAAAACACGTGTATATAGATCAAACCACGCACACAGTAGCATTCCCCCCCCCCCCCACCCTTCTTTCCACAAATTCTTTTACTTTCTTTATCGGAAACGATTCTATTTTTCCTTGCAGATTGAATTTTCTAAACGCATGGTAATTATATAAGTAGAAAATTATCTCCATAAAATTTGATTTTACAAAGGATGAACTTTTTTAGGGCGGGGTTCCCGATTCTAAAGTTGAAATATGAAGCTGATTAATTAAAATTTACGCACAATATTTTCTCATGGCAATAGCATTGAGGTTTTCTTTGACAAAATAATAGCATTGAGGTTGAACACGTTATTTTATGATCACTAAAAACTAGAAATTTTTGTTTTGGTTCTCGTTATTTTATTTTAATCCCTGTAAATTTGGTTCATGTTAAATCAGTCCTTGTAATTTGCGGACAATATTGTTAGTTTCTAAAATATGATATCAAATTTATTTTACAGTGAGTAATTCAACATGATCTAAATAATATAGAGACTAATTTAATATAATATAAATATTTTAGGGATTAAAATAAAATAAAGAGGGTTAAAAGCAAAAATATCTAATTTTTAGGGATCATAAACAAAATTGTTTTACAATGACTAAAACAAAAAAAAAATATATTGGACTAAAAACATATTTAAATTTTTTAAAATAGATATGGTATATTATTTTTTTTTTTTGCTGTTGCTAGGATATATAGCACTCCCTGTGCTGTTGAGGAAATTTGTGTTTTGCTTCGAAAAAACGATACTGTTGAAATATCAATATACAAATCAAATACTTCTACATTTCCATTTACTTATACAAATTATAGCTATTTTTTTACAAGCCCAAATTATAGTCAAATTAGTCGCATATTTTGAAAAATTTATCCATTCCTAATTTTTTTTTGGTAAAATTTTTTTTTACAATAACTATTTTAATTAAGTAAGACCTGATTGTTAAACAACTTATGACCGACATGAAAAATAATATCTTATGATACGTCACTTTACAACAACATTTTCTTTTTTCTTTTAAACCAAAATACATTAAAATAGACAACAAACATAAAAAGTGTCATGTCTAGAAATAAATACAGTAATTGGTTATGACTCACTTCAACAGAGCAACTCCACACTCAAAAACATCATCTCCCTCTCAAAAATGTCAACCCAAATTAAAAGATAATTATAAAATATTTTTTCAATAACTTACATAGATCTCAAAGGAAAATCGATCAATTGCCTAGATATTTATCCAGTAATCCAACATTTTCAAATTTCAAAAACATTAAAAAAATCGCAACCAAATGATAATTCAACAGAGCAAGTCAATGGTACGCGCGCCTAGTGTCACAACTTCATTTGGTACAATATTACTTGACCAGATATCACTGATGAGGTTTGAGATTACATCCTCACAAATAATTAGAAACCTTAATCGGAACCTTGTTAAGATTTCTTTCTCCATCTTGATTGAGTATTAATTAAAAAAATTTATGCGGTGTAGCTAGCTAACCTTTTAAAAATGCATATGTGCCTAGCTACAGTGAGGTAGCTCTAGGTAGCTGAAGTGATTAGATAGAACCCAAAGATTACTGAGACATTTCAGGCGGCCTAAGATGTATAGGCTTGAATTATAGACCAAACCCATTTTTGGGCAAGCCACGGGCATGCATGAATGTGGGGACAGATATTAGGGTTCCAGGTGCTTATAAAAGTGCAAAAAATCTGAAGGATATGGGTACTGGTGGATAACATAATAGCTATTAATTAATTAGACAGAGTACTTAGGAGCTACAGGACAAAAAGATACAGACAGATTGAGATTGATGACATTGCGAAGCCGAAGAGATATATAGAGCAGCTATATAGCGCAATGAGACCTAAGCTACCACACCATCTTGTGATATATCGATCGATCTTGAGATTTATATTTATTGATCATAGCTAGCTTAAGCTAGCTGGTTTCAGCTGAGAGTATCCATGCAAGATGTCGCGCGACCAATTTGGTTTCAATCCAGGTATATGTTAATTTGTCAATTAATGGAGCTACATCTTGGGCCCATCCAAATTTTCTAACAACAAAGGGAAACATAAAAAGGTAAGAGCAGTGATTGACGTCTCAAAGGTTTTATGTTCATTACTTTCCCCACCTCCCTAGTACTCCCTTCCAGAGTCAACCTTGCAAGAGAAAGATAAGTATTAGTCTCACAGTCTAATTATACAACACAAATCCTGCGCAGTCTCATTTTTTAATAATATATAATATGTGGATGTGGACGTGGATATGTGGATTTCCCCACTTAACTATATATCCAACTCAGTTTTTTAAATAAGAATAATGTTTGCTCTTTCTGTCACACCTTTAGTAGTAGTGCATTAATAGTTAATATTAATAAATACTCCTAAAGATAAAAGAAATAGAATTTTTTATAAATTAAAGATAATATTAAAAAACAACTAATCGGATCGAGTATAATATAGGTTCAAATTTAGTTACACAAATAAAAGAGAGAAGTACAAACAATATTATTCAAATAAGTCATCTAAAAGACACTGAGTGGAGTCTTCTAGAAGAGTATCTAACTCCTCTAACTAAACTCTTTATCTATCCCAAGGCTTGTACCTGTGTAATTTTCTCTTGGCTTTTTTTTATGACCTTGTTCTTTTGATGACCATTTTCTCTTGTTTGACCCGTGGAATACCAAAGAAAAAACTTTTTACAATATCTTCTTAAAGAAAACTTGCTATTAAAAATTCATTTAAAAACATGTGAAACTTTCTCATTCAGTCTTCACAGAGATTTTGGACAACATCTTATGAGCCTATTTGAATTGAGTTATGCAGAGTTTATGAACACAGCTTAATTATGACTGATTCATAAGCTGTTTTAGATTTATTTTTCATAAGCTACCCATGATAGCTTATCAAAACAGCTCATGACTTATATAAAATAAATTTCACTATAATTTTTCTTCGATTATAAAAGTAACTTATACAGCTTATGCCATAAGCAGTAGATAAGTTTGTTATCCAAAGAGGGCCTAAATTTAACTACTTAACTCATCTCTACAAAACAAATTATAAGATAAAAATCATTCATGTTCTATATATTCGATCTACTACCTCTAGTCCTATTTGATACGAATACGTTTAAAAAGACTGTATTTTTTATGTATATATTTATTTTGAAGGTTTTATACGTATATATTTTATTTTGTAGGATTAATCCGATAATTAAAATGGTATGTATATGCGTAATAGGGTAGAAGTATACGTGAACATATGATTTCTCCATTTAAGTGTGTATAAAAATATTCCAAGTCCTGAAGTACGATAACTTGAGCATTGGTAATGAAATTGGTCATAAATCATTAATGAGGTATCTGTAGTATTAAAAAATGAGGAGAAGAGCAGTACTCCATGGTTTATGAAGAATAATGGTGTTCATGTTGCTATTATATTCCATAGGTGTTCCACAAACCCAGTATTTAAATTGGATTTTTTTTGTGAGCATGGTGATTTGAAGTTGATGTTATATAGAGATTAATAGTTAGAATATTTTATGTTTTAATTTTTTTTTTAGGTTTTTTTTGGTCAATTTTGTTGGGTTGATGGTGGTTTTTATTTTAGGGTGGTTTGTATCAACGGGAAAGGACTGCAGAAGGCAAGTAACACGATAAAGGATAAAACGTTAACATTTTAACTGATTAAAATATGTATTTATACAGGTGTATTTTTTTTGAGTTGCAACAAGGTTAAAAAGCCCAAAAAGAAAAACAACTAAACGTGAGGGAAGGAGATCCCTCTAGTATCATCAGCTAACAATTGTCCTATTTATACAGGTGTATTTATTCGATTGTATTTACACTTTCTGTATCTGTAAAACTGCCTCATGTAATTACTAATATCTACTGGGGAGGAAAGCATAAAAAACCACAAAAATAGGAAAACTTGCGGTAATAGGTAAAATGCCACTTTTCCATTGTTGGGAAAGTTTTACCTTTTCTCAAATTAAACGGACCAGAGTGTGAATCCAGCCACAACAGTGATCATCAAAGACACATAATAGACAATTTTAAATCAATTCGATTCCTTCCCTAGGAGTCCCCCCCCCCCCCGCGCCCTTTTTCGTTTGCATTTCTTCTCTGGAGTTTGATTTTTCTCAAACAACCAGAGCATAGACAGAAAAGGAAAAATGGCAAGGCTTAATTTGGCAAACAAGTTACAGAGTCTCTCCGGGTCCCCCTACTTTTTCGTCTCATGAGTAATTTTGGTTTTAATTTGCACAAACAATACACACCGATTTTAAATAAAAAAAAAAAAAGAGTTACCATATAGCTATGATCATAATACTCTGTAATTTTTGACAAAAGATGTTCACTCATTGATAAAAGACAGCATGAGAGATCAAAATTTTCTTTGCTCCTGAAACACTGATCCCCAGTAAAACTACCTTCGTTATGCCACATTCCTTTTCCAACAGAGAATCTAAACATCGTTTCTTTATAGTTATCACACACCCTATATTTTATTTTATTTTATACAAAATAAAAAAGGATAGTATATAAATTTTCCTCCGCTAGCTAGCTGCTACAAAAAACTATAGCACTTAGTAACTCCCTTCTATAACTTGTTCTATATTTTTTCTTCAATATTTCTCACTCAAGGGGCTTTATATATTTAGCTACAACTCTATCTCTCTCTCCCCGGACCCCAGTAATGATCCTAGTCAGTCTAATGTACTCTTCAGACTTTAATGCCTCTCGGGATCAGAGAGAAGGGGCATTGATGTGCTGTGCATCTTTGTGATATATAGGGGCCAGAAACTACACTAAAAAAGTTGCATGTTTAAGCTGCTAAATACTGAGACCGGCTTGAGAAAGAGAGTATTTCAGGCCCATAATATCTTACCCTGCAAAAAAAAACAGGACAGAGAAGAATAGCCGCAGGAAAAGTTGATGGATGAACAATTGATGAACATATATAGACCCAGATTAGTATACATTCACCGACTCACTCTTACACATGAATGAGGGAATGTTTAAAGATGCTAAATGGCTTTTGTGTAAATTAAGATTTAAGATAGTATTGTAATTCTTGGTTAGCACGAGTTACGAGACACTAAAATGAGAGAAGAGGCAGAAGCAAACTTGTATACGTTTGAGTGGTTGCAAAGTAAAACCAAACACACACTTCATCTTAATATATTCAATATATTGCTTTCTTTCTTCACCATGTTTATCATATATATAAAGAAGGGGAGATTATACAATTTTTTAGATGTTTATGGTTCAAGAACTTGTGGATCAAAAAAGTTATTTAGATGCTTTTAAGTTTTAACCCACACCTACATCCCCCCCCCCCCCCCAAAAAAAGAAAAAACGATTGCATATGCATATCCTTTTATAGCAGCTTTGGCAGCAGTGTTTTCTGTCATTCTTAATTATATCTTTTGTTAATGTTGCACCAACTAGTCCCCTGTCTCCGCCGCGCGAGATGAGAAAGGAACAGGAATTAACCTTTTCTTTACTATCCCAAAGCAACTTTTTTAGTATAATTGCTCGCTATACAATAGATTAGGTATTAACCCAAAGTCCAAACAGATGAAACTTGATCCCTCCGATATATGTGGTTCCATCTAGTTCATTTTAAAGCTTTTGAGAGGGCCGTTTATGTGCTTCAACTAATTCTTTAAAATTAATGTTACACAAACATCCATGATACACCCACCACACACCTTATTTCCTCATTTTACTCATTGGAGTGGGGTGTGGTGTGGGTGTGTGGGTGTTCATCTATCATAGCTCATTCTTTTAAGCTGTATACTTTACCTTGAGAGTCCCACATCAATCATAGATATGGCCTATATAGTCCCACATTGACAACACTTACCTTACAAGTTGATTTTGTGACGATGAATTAGACCCAAATCTAAAATATAAAAACTATGACTTTATAAACACGCACAAGCCCCTTCACAACCATTTTTTGCGGATTATTAGAAAATGCACCACATTTATACCTGTGTAAATGTTAGTATGATAGAAATTAAACAGAGACAGACAAGTGTGAAATGAGTTAAAAAAAAACAAGTATAAAAAAAAAATTAAGACCGTTCTCTTTCTACTGATAAAAGGAACGAATGAGTCATTTGCTATACACAACCGCTTGGCAAGGTACCTTCTCCCTTGTAAGCTGCCACAAGTTCCATTTTTAAAACAATGAAAATGCAGGGGGTACATAGAAAAAGAAAAAATAAAAATATATCTTATATATAGGGTAGGCATGGAAAACTGAGTTGAGTTCATTACAGAGGTAACTACACCGAACTAGAAGGCAAAAGGAGTAGCTCAAAGGAAAGCTCTAGCCTCTAGCTAGAAGCGCGATGATACAGAGTGATGAAGGCGATGATGTAAGGGAGTACAACGGACCTGAAACTAGATAAAACTTGAGGTTCCGTCAGAATTTGTAGTTCGCGATGAATATGCAATAGGAAATGAATCGGATCAAAACTTGAACTCTTAGAGGGTTTGGGGTAGTTTATTCTGCAGTTAATTTGTTTGATTATTCTTCCCTTTTTCCTAATTTTACAGATTTGATTACCTAATTTATATATAAAATACCTAATTAAATCCTAATTCGTCACGAGCTGCTTAGTTAGTTAAGATCATATTTTTAGTATAATTCACCTGCATTTGAAGGTTATTGAGTAATGACACAGGTGACTGACTGCATTGATACAACAGGGAAGGTTGCTACTTGCAGTGATACTCCTCTCTCGTGGTGTGCGCGCGTGCGTATATACGTTCCTGTGTCCGTCTCTACACAGAAATTATGGGAATTGTTTATTCAACAGTGATTTTTAAACACCTAATTATTTCCGACACCCATACAATATCTGTATCTATTTATATCTCTTTTTTTTTATCACATCATTCATCTATTATATCTATCACTTCTCTCTTTTCTGTCTTTATCTATCACGGATGCGATGGGTGTAGCAAAGCACGGCTTAGAGCTTCTTAGCTTTTTTTTAATAATTTAATTTCCCACTTATAAAAAAAAACCAGTGATTTTTTTTGACACCCACACAATTTTAATATCCATCTAATATTTTTTTTTATTTTCTTATTACGTAATTCATTTATTATTTTATTCTCTTTATTTTTTATTTCTCTTAAGGTGTATATCAATATTGGATGTCCAAAAATCATCTTTCAATTTTTAACGTGTTATCATTAATTTTATCTTTTTCATGATTTATGATTATATTGTTGATTAAAAGAGATTGATATATTTTTACATTAATTATAAACAAATTGAAAAATACAATATTAATTACCATTTAATGTTGAGAGATAATTTAATGGTTGGCTACGATAATTAATTTATGTAAAAATTTATGCACGTAAGATTAAATAATAATGGTGTTATGAGATTCAATTGAATCAGTTTTGGTGAGGAAAAACCATCCCATCCAAACCTCTCAATTTTATTATTTCTAGAGTTGATAATATAGTACTTGTTTCTAAATTTTCAAATTTAGTTTAAAAGTATATATTTAATTAATTAAAATATTATTTGAGCCAACGGGCTAGCCCAGTCCACCATTGGCCTACCCATGTCAGGCCAACGAATTTTCAAGGAGTACTATGCCTAGATTTTATTAATCCAACCATATTTTATATTGAACCAAACATGTTGACTCATTGGATTTGGTCTATTTGGACACCCTTAATTATTTGATCATCCAATTAATTTGATTTTAAAATCTCATCGATCCAATCCAATTTATTTTAGTTTGTAATTGGGTTAGTTTTCAATTTTTCAAAAAAGATTATAAACATTAAAATAAATTATGAATTAATACGCAATTTTTTAAAGATAATATTATGAAATAAAATCAAATGACCATCCAAGTCTGTTTCAAACTTTTACTTTTAATTTCACCAAGCCCCTATGAAAAAAGAAAGGACATATTGGCATAGGGAGCGCAACTTTCCGAGGTCAAAGCAAATGATGAAATCTGAATTTAATTTTCTTAGATTGATGCCAAAGTTATACAGTATATCCTAATATTAAAGATATGTTCAGTTCTAATTAGATTAGATTTCTAATATTCTGAACCAATTCTATTAAATCATGTGGATCATCTAAGCTGTATATGTTCTATTTAGTCCTTAATTATTTTCGGTCGATGTGGGGTTTTCTCCTATACAATTCATTCAAACTTTCTTTTTAGTCTATGTGAGACTTTAGTTTTCCCATATACAATTCATTAAGAAGAGTCCATGGAGGTTGGAAAATAAATAATTGGAAGAAGAGTTTTGTCTCATGCTTGTTTGGGATTGAAATTGAAAGAATGGAGAGAGTAATTAAAAGAGACAGACGGCAAATGTTGCGAGGATTGAAGGTTGGGCCGGCCATATGCATATGCAAATATAGCAGTAGTGTGTCTTGTGTGAGGCCACTTTCCCCCTTGAATGGGCAGGGCAGAGGCAGAGGCAGAGTCAGGGGCAATAATATCAACATGTAGTAGCAGAGTTCCAATGGTGGACCATAATGATCATACTGCTATATATGTTATTGGAACCAAACCAAACCAACTTACCCAAAACAGAAAAAGGGAAACCCTGAATTGAAGCCCCCTACGCATGATCCTTTTTTCCCCCTTGCTTATATCACGGAGTGATCAGTTTCACTGTGGATATATATCAAACACACATGCACTCATATTCACTCATGCATATATATCTCAGCCAAGATAAAAACATGCAGAGAAACAGCAATGAACATCGCATCGATGGCATGCATTGCAAGAAACTCATAAATGATTCAACTCTATACACCTGGGGCCCTGCCTTTGCACTTTGCATGGTTCATCATCAACAGTAGTGTACTCAGAATCAGAACACCTAGCTCTGCTTTGTTGTCTGTCCGATCTGGTCCAAAGATTGTACTACGTTTATGCCACAGTGTAAGATGACTATATATGTAAGTTTTGCGAAGTGTTTAGTCTCAGTCCACCCCACCTCGCTAGCTGCAGAACTGATCGATCAGGATTTTGTATTTTCTTCTCGCGGTATAAAACACGGACTATTTTTTATTCTATTCTATTCTATTCACCAATACAATACACACACTATCATTCAAAGTGCTTGTTTTTGTAAGTACACTATAGTACTAGTTAAGTTTCTCTCAATAATTGCACGGAATTAGGGTATTAGGGTTTAATTCTTGATCTGCCCTTGTCCAGGAATTAGGGCATATATATATGTGTGTGTGTGTGTGTGTGCAGTGATCAGGAACTAGAAACATCATATTTTTTGGCTATGCAGTTTTCATTAATTTGGTCTTTGGCACTAAGTTGTGTATATCAGTAGGTGGGGGAATAGATGTCTTCTGCGTTATTTTTATTGTTTAGGGGGTGGGTAATTTCTTTGGAATCAATCTAGTAGGTGTATATGGTTTTTCTTGTATATTCTTATCTAGACAAGGCACATCTTGTGTTCATGTCTATTTATTAATAATATTTTTGATTTATAAAACAAAACAAAAAAGAATCGGACTCTGTTTTGGTAAAAAAACATCTGCAATTTAATTGAAAATGTTACTTGAAAATAAACCTGTCTATTCATTGCTCTTCAAATTATATGTGTGTCTATGCTATAATTATATATTTTTAAGACTGGGAATGGCACTTTTGAGAATTGATGCTTTATGATTTGTATTGCGATTATGTTTTTTTTTATAGATTAATGGATGATAGCTATCTCATAAATGATTATGTCTTTTTTGTGTTATTTTTTTGAAGTGCTGCAAATGATAGATAAAGTCTGGAGTGTCAACTTAGTTGAAATGTCTTTCTCTATTGTGATGTATTTGCACGCTATATTTAAATAACGGATAGGAGCTCGGTCGATCTTTATACAGAAAATAGTTCTTGTTCTTTTTCAAGTAGCTAAATTTGGACATAATTTGTGCTCTGATTTAATTGCTTTCTTTCTAATAATATTTTTCATTTATTCAAAAAAATAAATAGGTATGATAATTGCATCGGCCCGCAAACAATACAACTAACAATTTGATTTGTACTAGTCTAAACTGCACGGCTATTAATGGTCTCAATTTAGAATGAAATTTTTTTAATTTCATTTCTTAAAAAAAAAGGATAATGAAAATGGTATGAAAAGTTTATGCGTATGTACTGTATAATATTTTCGAACGGTTCAATATTTTTATATACGAAAATTGGTTTCATACTGTAAATTTTGGGTGATAGTCATTTCATTCTTAACCTTTCTACACTCCATATACAACAGTAATTTAGCTATATATATATATCCCCATTATGCAATCAATAATAACGCTTGATTTTCCTTTCGGTGCTAGTTGATTAATTTGCTATACAGAACAGTTAGCACACCTCTTCTTTTCATGTACTGAGAAAAGAACACTTCTCTCTTATTTATTAAGCTCTCGCTATACTCGATCCATGTTGATGTAATATATAGCCATGATCAGTTTAACATGTTTGGTTCACACTTTGGGCAGCTTGGAAAGATCCAATTAAATTTAAACCAATTATTTAAACCGCAGCCACAAAGCATATTGAGAATCTTTTGTTTCTTTTTTTTTTTGATAAATCAAATTGTATTAGAGAATCTTTTGTTTTCTAATCATGGTACAATTAAAACGGTGATTTCAATTTATTTGTAGGTACTCAAAATTAAATAAGAGACAGGGAATTGAGCATGGTCTAAAAAAGAAAACAAAAGGTGAATTGGATTTGCATGCACCCAAATGCATAAGAAAAAAGAGTGGGACAAGAGGGGCAGATCCAAACCGACCAATGGAAACATGTCCGCGTTTAAACGAAATTCAAGACGAAAACGACGCTTCATTTCAGCAAAATCAATGTGGCTTCTTTCTTTCGGTGTAGTGTACACATCACGCGGTTGAGTTGAATCTCTACCTCTCCACCATCCCCCCTTATATCGGATACTACCATGCATGCAGGCCCTGATTTAGAAATTGACTATTGAGGGGTCCTAATACTTTTTTTTACTCCCTTGTTCTTGTTATCAGGTTTTGAATATGTTAATGTTGCTTTTAACTTTGACCTGTAATTATAAGTATCTTTTTTGTTTTGATTCTTATAATTGGTTTCCTCAATTTTATGGCAAATTATATATAATAATTCTCAATAAAATTACATATAAGCTGCTATATATATATATGAATTAATGTATGTGAGAATTACATAACCTGTAATTAACAAGCCATACATTCCTATGATATCATGTACACTCTATTGTATTTGGTATTTGGATTGGACACACTTTGTATTTCTAATTCTATTTTAATTCAATTCGGTTTATAAAAAAAATAAAGTCACATGAATGGGGTTATATCTCCAATAACATATACTTCAAAATTTTTATTGAAATTTAAACATTTAAGAAAAAATGTAATTTCATGAAATAAAAATCTCAAAAGAAAAAGAGAAATTAATCCTAAGAAACATTTGGTAAATAAACTCTCCCAGAATCCCATTTAAAATTTCATTTTTTGTCTGAACCCTTTTGTTTATATTTTAACTTTCTTTACTTTTTTATTTATAATATAATACAACTTATAACAACAACTAATTTTAAAAATTCGTCAACAATCAAATTACAAAATATCGCAATTTAAGATGGTAAAACAAAAAAGTATATAATGTTAGTTAAATTACAAGACTAATTTTCCTGTTACTTTAATTTCTGATAAAGGACGAATAAAAAATGGATTCATTTCTTTTTTTAAAGTCAATTCCTTCTTCTCCCTTGACTTGTTCTAGTTAATAAAAAATAAATAGTAATATAAATAAAAACAATATGAAGAATAAATAACTTAATTAAGGAGGGAGAAAAAGTTAGAAAATAAATTAATAACAAAATTACTGTTATTTTTCCTTTTATACAAATAACAAAATATAACCGTTGTTGTCATATTTCCTTTAAAGATTTTATAAAAAATGCAATTAATTAAATTTATTAAGTGAAATCCAAGATGTGACGAGTTCAAATTATATATATAATATATCGGTAATTACTTTAAAGTCAAAATATAAAGAATATGGCTGTAAATCTTATCTCGATCTCCTCCTCTCTCATGATGGCTTCCCTTCAACAAAATTCAGAAGGTTGATTAGTCCAAGTCTATGACCTGATTCAGATACACCTAACTTCAAGTGAAAAAAACAAATAAATAGATATTAATAGATATGAAAAAAGTGGAAAGGGACCACGGAGCTAGCCAACATAAATATGAATAATGGAAACGTGATATTATTATGCAAATATATGAAAAACTGCGAAGGGTTTTGGGGAGGCCCCTTTGGCATCTGTTGTATGTTGCTACATTACATGCCAGTTACCATTGCATCCATCCCCCACCCAACCCACCAAAATTTTCTTTAATGGTCTGGTCTTGTTCACTTCTGTCCTTACTAGTTCCCCTGCAAACCTACGTTACATCTTTGTCACACACAAACACGTAGTACTCTTTTCTCTCTCTCTTTCTGATCACAGTGAATAAATGTACGGCTAGTGTGCCTCTCACAGAACTGTTTGCTGAAGTTTCATGCATAGGTACTGTGTGACTTTTGTGAGGGAGTTGCATGAGAGAGGGGTGAGGTTGAGAAGTGTGATTATATGCGCTGCCTGTGACTGAGAGTATTCACACATACATAATATGATGATAATAACGATACAATACAAAACTATATATAAATGGTGATATCTTTGTCTGAGGAAATCTCTGCCTGCAAAATAAAAAAGGGTGGCAAATGGATGGATGATGTAGATATGTAATAGCTAATTATATAGGTAGAGATGTAGCATGATGAGGAGAGGTGGTAGCTAGGGCAATAGGGGTCTTATGTGAAACCAAACCTAGCTAGGGGGTCTTAGGGTTCAGCCTGAGGGGTTCACCCCTTTAGCTAGCTTGTGTGGTCACTAGAGTAGAGTGCAAGTAGGTGGTCATGGCGTCCGGGAATGCCAACAAGAATGTTTTGGTTCTTCTGACTCACTTCCCTGTGACCCTGCCACCAGCTCTTTTGGTGCTCTCCTAACCAATCATGTGTCTCCCTGCCTCCCCATTGGCATACTCCATCTGCCTTTGTGTTTCTTTTGTTTGTCTTTTTTCTTTTTCCCTTTTCATTTTTTTTGTATTTATTAAGAAATCGCCAAGCATATACAAGAGTTTAAATCATAAATTGAAAGTGTAAAATTATATTTTATCTCAACTTTGTTTTCCTGAAATGATTCATGCAATTAATTTGTTTTAGAAAAGAGTTGTGATGATTGTACACCCAATCATCTCTCTTAAGAAAAATAGATAATTGATAGTATAAGAAGATGCAGAAGGTGTTATTATATTTTGTAGTATAATACTAACTAATCAAGAACTTCAACATTGTGCTCCGTTCGATAAGGTTTTCCAAGGGAAATTTTAGAATTTCAATTTCTATAGGATACGAGAATTATCAATCAGATAGTAGGTTTTTCTTCTCCTATTTTTCTGACCAAGAAATGAGCCGATAGGTGTTTTTTTTTGTCAATATGGGCCGATAAGTTGATACGGCTGTCTGTATGATTGTTTTTTGGGTCACGGACTATCTGTATGTATTGACCCAAAAAAAAAGGACTCTGTATGAGGGAATTTCTAAAGGCACATACATTTTTTTCTAACCACACATACATAACAGGTCAAAAGCCTAAAATACTTTCATCGCATTTCGTTATCATGCAGAGCTATTAATTTCGTAGTGATGCGGAACTAATAGTTTCACACGTGTTATTTGTATGTGTGTGCTACAAATAACACGTGCAGAACTATTAGTTCCGCACTGATGCAGAACTATTAGTTTCGCACGTGATATAAAAATGTGTGCTACAAATAACACGTGCGGAACTATTAATTCCGCACTGATGCAAAACTATTAGTTCCGCACGTGTTATTTGTATGTGTATGCTACAAATAACACGTGCAGAACTATTAGTTCTGCGCATTTATATCAAATGTGGAAATAATAGTTCCACTTCAATCCGGTTTGTGCCTCAACGTCTTTCGTTTTCTCGCTTCAATCCCATCCCCGAATCAGAAAACGAAATAGAGGATGAAGATGAAGACAATACTGAGTTCCAGGGATTCAATGTTAATCCAGTTCTTAACATGACGTCATCGTCGCCGGTGATCAGAAGGAACCTCGAGGTGTGTTTGTTGCCGGAGGCTGCCATTGTCGCCGCCAATAGAAACTACGAGACCTATGTTGTTGTTCTAAAGTTGAAGCCGCCTCCGAATCCGACTTCTTAGAGGGCAGCGCGTCGGGCTCCGGTGGACCTCGTGATGGTGCTCGATGTCGGCGGAGTCATGTCCGGCCAGAAGCTTCGCCTGATGAAGAACTCCATGCGACTCTTGATCTCCTCCCTTGGCACCACCGATCGCCTCTCCATTGTCATGTTCTCCGGTGGGTCAAAGAGGCAGAAGCTTGTGTGCGGAGAAGTGTGCATGTGTGTGTGTTGGGGGGTAGTTTAGGTATTTTGAAAAATAGGCATGTGTAGTTAGAAATGTGGGTATGTGTTATTATAAAATCCCCTAGGGCTTTTCTATTTACACATACATACTTTTCTATCCACACATACATGATGCGGAACTAATACTATTAGTATTAGTTCCGCAGGTATATTTTTTTTCGAACACATACATGATGCAGAACTAATAGTTCCGCAAATATTTTTTTTTGAAACCATACATGATGCGAATTGCAAGCATTTTTGATTCGTTACGCATGCTTGCGGAACTATTAGTTCCGCATTGAATTACAACGTGCGGAACTAATAGTTCTGCATCATGTATGTTTTAAAAAACAAAATACTTACGGAACTATTAGTTCCGCATTGAAGTAATAGTTCTGCATCATGTATGTGTTTGAAAAAAAATATACTTGTGGAACTAATAGTTCTGTATCATGTATGTGTGGATAGAAAAATATGTATGTATAAATAGAAAATACCAATCCCCTGTATGATTGGAGACTATCTTCATTAGGCTTTTGTTTTGCTTGGATTGGGCTTTCTTGTAAGTGGCCGATAGAATAAAAATTGAAAGGTAACCTTCTAACACCAGCTAGATTCTTTCCAGAACCGCTTAGCCAAGCAACCCCTACTATTCAATCTATCTTCTTTGTTTCCACACCAAGTGTTAAACTTCTTGTGTACAACGAAATTATAATAATAAAAGGTGTCGTGTTAACTAACTAAACTGGCAAAGTCATTTACAAACTATCCAAGGAAAAAAAAATCATGATAAGGATGCTCATGGAATGGTCATAGCAGTTTCCATTCTGTTTCAAATACACATGGCTACTAAAACATCTACGTTAGCTCTATATACAGTTTCAGTTAGAATTCTGAATGCAATTAGTGACTTATGATGAAACATGGATTGTCAAGAAATAAAATCTTGTGTCAGTTGTGTGAACGCAATGCCCATCACAGGCACAACATAGACGTGATGCAAATGTTTTACACTTACATTGAAATTAGCTTGAATGTGGTTGCCTGCTTGTTCTCCGTCGCTTGAACGATCTTTCCCCTTGCATTGATCTTGGCTTTGTAAGAGCTGTCTATTGTTACCAACCTAGAGAAGTTAGCTTTAACTTTTGTTGCTTCAATGAAACAAACCAAGCACACATGGGAGTTTTGTTATACTGGCACACCATGTCAGGGTGGACATGGCGCAACACCCAACTTATGCAAATGATATAATAACCGTTATGAAAGTTTAAATCATACTTATGCATGAGATAGGGAGTATCAAGTATGACATATCAGAAATGCACACAATAATTCCGAGTAAAACTGTTGCTTGAATTACAATGTAGCAATTTAACATCTTTCAAAACATCACACACGAACAACAGGGTAGCAAGAATCAGGATGGATGCAAGCAAGTTCAGCATTTCATTCCATTCCGTTTCATTATAATAATATACATGTATTGATTATAGAATGTACAATAAATACGTAATTCAGCTTAAGATCCTATGAAAAGTTCATCCATTTTGAGAACTATGAAGATTCACCTTCAAGCTTCAATGATCCAAAATTATTGTGTACAAGTGCAGCAGCAGCACGAGCAGCTGCAGCTGCACGATCTGCAGAAGCAATGGCAGCTCGGGCCTTTTCCAAGACATCAGAGGATTGAAATACGGTCTCATCTCCAACAGGGACGTCATTATTTTTGTGTGACTGTTCAATTTCATTAGTATTCAACCAAGAATTATTGTTAGAAGGGATGGGAGCTTCAAGGTGTTTATACTCTTGTTTTTCATGCATAGACTTGATAGACTGTTCCGTATTAGAATGTGATGAATAATTAGAACCCTTTTTGCTGGAAGAATTAGAAACTGCAGCTCCAACAGCAGCTTGCTTTGCTCCACCCTACATGTAATATGAGAAATCACAATTAACATTACGAAAAACTGAGTAAATTCCAGATACTACAGTAAATAAGTAAACAACGAAGTATGAAGTACGTTGAACTCATCAACATATCCACAGAGCCCTAAGACAGACAGAACAAACCCATGTTGATTGAGATGCTACTGATAAAACACAAAACAACAGAGCCAAGTAGTGAGAACAAGTTAACTGCAAAATTACTGGGGCAAAAAAAGCATAAATAAAATAATGACCCTAATGAATGAACCATCACGGAAAACAATTTTGTCACTGAATCATGTTATATGAAAAGGAAATCACCAAACAAAAAAAGCTATGTTCGAGAAAACTAGGATTTTTCACCCAATCAGAATTTACACACTAGAAACCCTGCAGATACATGAGGAGATTTGAGAAAAATACTCTCCGTAGCTAGAGTCACTTCTAGATGCTCATGGTAGAACTGCCACATCAAGAACCAAGTACCCCAAGGTAAGGATGAAATCAACAATTATTTTTGGTGTCAGAGTCAAGGACAAAGATGGTAGTAGGACCATTAGAGTTACACAAGTGAAAACTTATTAGTTATACAGATGCTAACTACCACTCATGAAGATGTATGATATCACAAGGATCTAGTAGTGAATAACATAATTTTAATGTCCAAAAATGATGGAAAAAGTAGTGAGATATCCACTGATAAAATTACCAGGAGATCTTCATGATTTCTCCTGAACTCTGCCGCTGTTTTAGATGAATCCCATGCTAGGTTGTATTCTTGTGCAATCTCTGTCAACACCTTGAGTTTTACTTCTCCAGATGGAGCACTAACTGAAAGCTTTTCAATTATCTGAAATAATAATATCAAAAGAACAGATGGACTAGTGATAGTAAGCAATTGTTAAATTGTAAATACTCCATCATATTGAGAAACTATAATTAATGATAACTCACTGTGCGGTTCACGCCTGAATCAGGACGAAGTTCAGATACTGCAGAGACAAATTCTTTTCCATATTTAGTGGTAAACAAGTTCTTGATGTGCAATAAGTCTGGTACATCTGAACATCTAGGTGCAGCAAAAATTATACTTGCAATGGCTTCTCGTAATTCCGATGGGCATTCCCTATTATGTGGAGAAGGAAGGCTTAGTTTGATTAGAAAAACAATTTGCTGTAAATTGTACAAGATACTGTGCGACTGCTTGAAAACTCAAATCAGTATTGAAATTGAACATTCTCAGCACAAAAAATGATTTAGTGTGGTGTATTATATAAATACCTACTAAATTGAAATAAGTGAAAAAATTCAAAGCATGGGAGATCAGTGGATGCTTTTCACAGTAATTATTTATTTCAAACATCATATATTCAATGCTGCAGTTAAGAGTGTTAGATATTTCGGTATGGCCAGTGTCAACATGCACAAACAACATGAAATACAAATATAACTCTAAAAGTATATGTAAATTATTAAATTACATTTTTCCTCCCTAAAGTTTTTGTCCAAAACAATTTCTATGAACCATGTTTAAAACCTTATGTTTAGCCCCTTTGAACCCCCCTGAAGATTCAGAAACAATGTAATTGCAAAGAATTTAGTTTGAGCTGACAATAGAGATGTCATCTGAGATGCTTGTAGTGAATTTCTTCACCAAAAAATTGCCAATAGCCTAATAGAGTACACGGCCTTTCCCAATGTTCTGTCTTCTAATGTATTGAAAAGGAATAGTAACTAGTAAAATACTGTGAAGCAGGAAGATCAGTAAAGTGATCACTCTGTTTCACATTTTTGCAAAATTGAATTATAAAAAAAAAAAAACTTTACCTAGCTATAATTAGAATGCCACAGAAATTTGTGGATATAAGAAAAAAAACAATGCGGTTTGCATGAGTACTGAACTTCATGTATGTTAATTAACAAGATGATACATACACAGTATGTCCAATAAGAACAAACTTTTATGACTTATGTACTTACTTCTGGCTCTCAATTACGGGTACACGTGCAAGGACGAATTCACAGAATAACTCCAATATTTCATATGCAGCCCATATATTTTGTTCACGTATGATATGCTCCACCTATTTAAATCAATACAATTCACAAAAAACTAGTCACAGCACAGAAGAAAAGATCCAGAAACTAGCAGCCATTCAACAATTAATCTGAAGAATTACCCGAATTCTAGCAATTGCCTCTTGGCCAGCCTGCAAGAATTGGGCTATCTCCTTGCGCATTTGTTTCAGTTGCACATCTCTCTTGTTCTGTAGCAGCTTCATGCGTGAAATTGACAGATTCAGGCATGTTTTGCTGCCAAAGGCCAAGATGAAAAAGAATGAAAAAACAGCATGTTTACTAGCCTTACTACACATTGAAAGTATCCGGAGAACAATCTGTAAAACACTCACTCAAATCCAATTCCAAAGTATACACCAACATCCTCAATATTCACAATCACACCTCAAACGGTTTGCAAACCATCCATCTACTTGAGGATCCCAGCTCTTTCACAAAAATAGCTCACTTCCAACAACACAAGTCCCAATTTCCCAAAATCCGGCATTTGATTGGATATACGTCAAATATACTTACACGTTTCACAAGAGTAAACAAAAGCTTAAGACTCAAAATTGGGATTGAATTTTGACGCAACAAGCAATTCGCTTATTATTTGAGCAAGCGCGTGATAAGAAAAATGATGGACGCTAAAATTCACAAACACAATGCACAAATCCTAAAAAAAAAAAATCAGACTTTCTAACAAAAAATGCATATCCCAAAAGAGACGGATCACAAACACAATTCACAAACGCTAAGATATTTGAACAAAAGAGACGGATCAAGCGATGGAATTGAATGAATCAAGCAGAGAAGCATGAGAGGGAGAAATCACCATCGAGTGGCAAAAACGCCTCTGTTAAAGAGCTGATTAAGAAGTGACATAGTGATTAGATTAAGATGCCACTGTCAACTCCCAACTTGCGACTGCGAGGCAACGTAACAAAACCACCACGCTTGCTTCTTTGGCCTTCGTATATATACACTCTACCCACATGTTGGTCGCAATTTATGTTTGTAGAAGTTAAAAAAGTCCTACTCCTGTATATTCTGATAAATGTTTTTTTGTTACAATATTCTGATTAATGTTTGATCTAAAAATTAATCATAACAATCTTAGAAATTATTAACGTTCATTTTATCCATTTTTTTAAATTAACCATTATAATTTTGTTCTTTGTTAACAAATATTTGGCACATAGATTAGCATTTAGCAAGAATACTTGTAAATAAACGCGAAACATATAAAATATAAATTAAAAATATTTTTAAAGAATTTACTTAACATAAGATTATTTTTACTAGTGATGCATAATAAATTAAAATATAGATGTAAATATTTGAAAGTTTTAATTTTAAAAAAATGAAGGGTTGATTTAATTTATAGATAATTATTTGAATGACAATTTACAAAATATTTTATTATGTGTAATGTTAATTAAAGATGTAAAATATAAAATTGAAACTAATTATAATACACAACCACACCTTTTAAACAGTTATACTTTTATATTATATTTTTATTACATTTATTTTATAACAATACCTTTTCAAATGTTATTTTTTAAAAATATTATGATTTAACATAGTTTATATTTTTCCATTTAACTTTTAATTTAATTTTACTGCACAACGCTAGTTAAGAATTAAGATTAAACCCATAAATGAGCCTATGGTTTTATTTGACATGTGCATCTAATTAATTAACAAAAGGCGATAGAGCTGCCATTCCAATTCCTCTGGGGTAACTTTTGTGAGGGGTGGTGTTGAAATTCTCAAATACATTATTCAACCACACACTTAGCAAGGCCACTATTCTCAATTATGCTGATAGACTCATAGCATGAACCTCATTTAACTGAGCACCTAAAGTCAAGCCATGAGATAATGTCCTTATGGACATCAGAAATTCTGTCATCAGGTTCCCCTTCCAAAATGCCGTGGTAACCTTCTTCATAAATCTTTAGAGTCTTATCTTTGCTAGAGGCTTTTTCATAAAGAAATTGGCTTACTAATGGATCTGTCACCTTATCGGCAGCTCCATGAAGAATCAATAGTGGAGCTGATACCTGAAATCATTCCCGAGAAAAATGAATGTTTTCTGTTGATATGACAAATGATACCATGCAGAGAAAACACATAGCTATAGCAGAAAGTGAGCAAGAGCAAAAACTAACCTTCTCTAACTGTGACTCAATATCTTGAGTGGCACTCAAAAGTTCCATGCCAGTTTTCAATCGTGTTTGATCATCATAAGAAATTACATTGTAAACGGCCTATAAAAGAAAGAATTAACACCTATAATTAGTTTGGCATACCCGTACAAATAGAGTGCAAATTTTCACGGACAAGTTTTTCATCCAATTATTTTTGTATGTTTACAACAAATTCAATTATAGAAGATACTGTGGAGTAAGTCATGTTGAAGCTCATTCATGCATTTGAAACCACAATATAAGAATGGCCAAAGGTTTGCTAAAGCCTAAATGTTAACATGGGTGCATCCATCTATTAACAAGTGTGTGCATCTGAGTGTGAAGAAGAATAACCAAAAAAAAAAACCAATCAAAATAAAAATAAAAATGAAGAGAACATGTTTATGGATTGCTCTCGACTCATAAACTCAAGTCATCATGTTATGTCGGTGATCATCATGTGCATTAATTAAGATACAAGTTCAAAGACTCCTTGACTCCTTGAAGTATGACTATTGATGACATGAAAGTTGGACCATGCAGATGATATGGATATAAAATGAAGCATAAATGATGAGTTATGAACTTTAAACATTCAGTAAATGCAAGACAGTTTGTTAAAGAATGCTGGATACAGAAGGACACTGGTTATTCAGTTATCTTTGTAAGCATTGAAGAACTAGGGGTTGAAAAAGTTACCAACCAATTTTCTCTTGCCAGGTTCTCGGAAAATCAGCTCAGATAGGTCCTTGTATGGGAACAGTTTTGCCTTCGGTGTCAATTTAGACAAAAGTTTTAACACCTTCAAAACTGTAGCCGATGGTAGCATGCCTTCTGCAATCTTAGCACCCAAGCAACAACAACAAATCAGGCTTCATACGATAGATATGCTAATACAACCTCGAAAGGCCATTCTTCAAATGATGGATAGTTCCATTTTCCTAAAGAGTGTCCATGGTCTCCTTCCAATGTTGACTAGGCCAAACGTCTCTTGGTAGACATTTACAATGCATGCATTGATTCTTACAATTCATTGAAAATATAAATATGCCAATTTTTGAACCCTGAATTTACCAAAAAATATTGAATTGTGAACAACATAAATGATAGGGAACAGACTTTCAAATCAGGTCTACTCATAATTGGATCACAAAATTTCATGATGTACATGGCATATTTCTTTTTCAATATTGGCAATGCCTATGGAATTGGGGTCTACTGACTACTAGTCCCAAGTTTCAATGTCGCTGGCTTGAGATTAACTGTGGTTATTGACTTGATAAAACAGAACTCCAATCGTAGCATTTAGCAAAGGTTGTTGTCAATATATATTCTGAGGGCAAATTTCTAGCTTTCAAGAAAATGAATTTGATGATGCCAAACACATTTTTAAGAATTTAACAATTCAGTGTTCTCAAACTGTGCAATGAATCAGAACTTGAAAATTATAATATAATGAAGCAGGTAACATCAACTGCAAAACAGAGGAATGAGCATACCTTACACATTGGTGCTACAAGGATTACTCCATCCCAATCATTTGGTTCCTTCAAATGAATTTTAAGAGCAATTGCTCCACCCATTGACTGCCCCAATATAAATCGAGGCAACTCTCTCAACTCAGGCCTTGCTGTCAATTGAAATACGCATTGTAAAGGGAATAAGCAAGTAGTTAATCATCTAGTATATCTTCAGTGCGTGTATCAGAAGTGACGGAAAAAAAAATCAGATTCAAAGTTTTATTCTCAGTGCTCTTCAACACAACCTTCATTTTCTCTCTTTTCCTTGTAGTTTCATGGTCAACAACGTTGCGTATTTTCACATAGATTACAACAATGATTAATATGACATCACGAATGCTAAAAGGTCATACCTTTAATTTTTGTATATTGTTCTATAACGTCATCAACCAATTCATTAAAATTTGGTACATAACCATGTAGTCCTTCGGATAAACCAAAACCCGGATAGTCCATCGCATAAACACCATACCCAGAAGAAGCAATTCGCTTTGCAATACCTGGAAAAAAAAAATTCAAATCCTACCTCATCACACATCTGTTTATTCTCTGGGCAACTTAGTTACTTCTTCAATGAAATGATGACAAACCTTCAAAGAAAAAAGTGCAAGTACTGCCATACCCATGACAGAAATACAAAGCTGCCTTGATTGGAGGTTCTGGCATCCAGCTCTTGCAGAAAATCTCCAATCCCCTCGAATTCTTTTCATACCACTAATAAACAAAATTGACTAAATTGATCACATTTTTCACCAAACTAATCAAAGAATTCAAAACACTTGAAAATATACTCTTAAGAGTTTTGCAAACAAGCAATTAAAAGCATTTAATTTAAAAAAGAAAAAAAAAACTTACTTCTTCAGTTTTGATCCCAGCCGGCGCAGTCTATTATGCCAATCAAAGACAAATAGAGAAAGACATTGAGACATCAGGTACTGATTCTTACACAATACCAAAAGCACACCCAGTAAATAAAAAAAAGGGGAAAATTAAAGATAATCTGAAAGATATTATGGAACAGCAGCAATGGAAACTATGCATTGCATATAGAATAGAATATGAAGAAGTGTGAGAGGTAACCTTGAATAGGTAATGATCCAGTTGCTGCTGCACGTCGGTGAAGGCTGCTCGGACCCGTCTCCGAGAGGGTGCAAAGTCCAGATTCTGAGAAGCGATGGCGTTCAACTCGTCGCTGACACCTTCAATGGTTGACTTTTTCTTTGCCCTCACCGTCAGTGTAGTGTTTGGTTTCTTGGGTTTGATTGAAACGGGTATTAGATGAAAGTGATTGAGTGGATCCTCTTCTGAGGGGGAGTGGCTGTGTGATCGAAACCCGAGTGTCACACTTACAGATAGCTCCATGGCCATGGTCGGTGTGGACGTTTGGTGTAAGCCAGAGATTACGATGAGTTTTAAACGCTGTCTTGAGCCTAACACTTGAGAATAATTAATTAATTAATTAATTAATCTTAACCCGTAACCATTTGGTTGGCTTGGCTGTCTGCTCTGCATCGGTCAAAGTCTATGTTGTTTGAGTCTTGACTCGCGAAACACGACAGAAATTCACAAATTTGGGTACTCTTAGTCTCACTCACTCACTCACTAATTGTGGTCATTATATTATACGAATCTGTCTAGGGTGAGGGGGTGTGAACCATTAGTCTAAGCCGTAGGATATATATTAAAAAAATTAATGGCTAAGATGGTTGGTTTCTTAAAATTAGTGACAATTGCAATTAAATCCCCGAAACAAACAAGTGGTTGGGTCATGGGTGGTGCTCGTGTCGTGCTCGTCAGAATGGCGGTGTTACCGGAGGGAGTTGGGCCACTGTTCTTGAATCTTGTAAAAGTGGATGATGAACCACCTTTCCCTTTGGAGCAACCTGCTTGGATTGGAATCCCATGTGAGCTTTGCAAACACCTTGAGGAGGGTTCCGCCATGACCGGAAAAGGTGCAGTGGTTGACGGCGCATGATGGGGACGGAGGTTTCCACCGTGAGACTGTCCGTGTCGGAGGTTTCCGCCATGCCGAAGATTTCAAGAAATTGGATCTGACACACAAGAAGAAGAAGATGCGACGGCGACGGTGAAACCCAGGAAACACCCAACTAGTTCACCCCTTCCACCGAAAACTGTTGTGTGTTAACCCTTCCGAAGTGGACGTAGAACTAGAAGACCGTCACTTTGCCTCCAACTTCCAAGGTCACAATTTCGCCCCCATTAGTACATTCATCTACCTATTTTACAAAACCCTATTAACATTTAACAAAGAAAAATAAAAACAAAGAAAGTGAAAACAAAGAAAGCTAAAGGAAAGAAATAAAAAAGAAAATTATATAATTTTTTAATTGTCTGACATGATAGAAAGTGAAGAAAAAAAAATTATCTTCTCTCGTTTGATCGAGTAAAAAATGAAAATAGAAGATAGAAAAAAAGAAAGAAATATATTTACAAAAAGAAATTAATACCTTTAAGAAAAAATGAGATTTAATAAATAAATAAAATGCAAAAACTAATTAAACATTTATTCATAAATAAATTTAATAAATTTATTAAAATAAATTGAAATTTTATAAACACATCATAATTTATTTCTATGATTATATAAATGTATTTAAATACAAATATAAATGTTTATAAGATAAAATAAGATAAGATTTTCAAGAAACATTAGAAATAATTTATTAAATCTTATTGACTGCCTATTGACTGTGAGGTAGGGCCCCGATTCTTGTTGACAGAAAATACCGTATTATTTTTACGCTGTCTGATGGAATGCATTTTAATATTCAAAAGGGCTAGCCCAAAGACTAGCAACATGGACACAGAAACAGGCCAAACACCTAAGGCCCAAAACAACAAATGCATTGTCAAAGATCTATCCTAACATTTTGACCAAAAATAACAAAAGAACTATCCTAACATGAGGACAGGCTGCTTAACACGCTAATGAGTCACTGTTTTTCTGTCTACTTTTTTTTGTCAATAGTGTGCCCTGATCATTTCCATTTAGTATTGGGCTGGGTTAATATTTTGGGCTTATGAATTTTTTTTAGCAATTAATTATTTCTAATTATCATTTTTAGCCAAATACAAAAAATTGGACTTCGATTCATGCATTGGGTCATTTAAAAAATTAGTTATAATAGCCCAAAGAACAAATTGAATTACTAAAGTTAAATATTTAATTCTGACCAAAAAAAAAAAGTTAAATATTTAATATCCCCCAACAGCAACTCAATTGACTAAAGAGCTAAGGTTGACCAAAAAAAACAAAAAAAGAGCTAAGGTGATATTAAGAGGGTGAGGGGTTTGATGCCCCACCCAGCCACCCCCCCCCCCCCGGATAAAAAAAAAGTTAAATATTTAATTGCTTATTTTTTATTATTTTCTCAAAGATATCCATTTTTCGGTTGTATTTAGGTTTCGATAGGTTGGATCTCATACGTGAACTCACACATATCACAAACCCGCACAAAACTTTTTTTTCTCAACTCATATATCCGATGATCCATTTGAATCCACCCGCTTCATCAAATTACAAATTGGAAAGTTTGACTTCGGATGAATCACAGGTTAATGATCACCCAATGTAAAGCATAGTGACTTTCAAACTTTATTGTACCTTCCAACTCCAATCTTTTATATTTTTCCTCGTGCGTTAATTAATTTTCGTGCTATATCTATGTGTACCCAACATCTTCAAATCACGAAGAGATTAAAGTCTTATACATGTTAATGGCAAGAGATTAAAGCCTTCAAATCACGAAGGAAAGTTTCATGTCTGCTTCTATTTTCCATTAAAAAACTATTTTTATTTATTTTTCGTAGAAAAAAAGTTGCTAAAGGAGATTTTTTTTACTTAAAAAAACTAATTCAAATACGCATAATCATTACACAACTGATGATATTCAACTTTAAAAATCTAGGATCATATCCACCGTATCAACCGTCTCCTTCCACGCTGCTTTCTAACTATTGACTAGCTTCATTTCTTTGTAACTATTATCTTGAATGTGTATTGTTTATTGTTGAAATGTGAGAAATCGCTTTTTGACTTAATTAGTGCTGGTTTGAAATTCTTAAATCACAAAAGGTAAAATGTTTTTAAATCTGAGAACTGAAAATATAAAGATTTCTTTAAAATGAGTTAATATAGATATAGATATGTATTTAGTGAATAATTATTTTATTTTAATTATTTTTTTAAAATTTAAAAAATACATTATTTAAATATTAGTCGAAGCGTACCCTTATAAAGTGCAAGTACGTTACCAGAGAAATGCTGCTAAAACAAATAAGCAAAATTTGCCTCACCTTTATTGCGTAGGTTGTGCTTGAATCAAGTGCTGGGGTCATCAAGTGCCGCTATTTTGGTCAACAGTGCCGCCATTTTAATCATTACATGGGGAGAGAGTCTAAAGCTAAACTAGCCAATCGTTTTTTTTTTTGGTCAACAAACTTGCGAATTGTTTGAAAACAAAACAAGATCGTAACTGGGCCATGGATCGAGGTCCAGTATCATGTTTGATCAGGACTTTAGTTGTTAACAATTTCTCTCCTTTTCGTCAAGATACATTTTTTACAATAGTTAACAATAAAATTTGAACTTGTGACTTCATAAATTCAAATCCCTCGCCTCTATTCCAATTAGTGACTTTTTCCTTTTTATCAAGAGACAAGAGATAGCAGTAACAAGTAGCCTGTTTATAGCAATTTTAGCGTCAACGGCTACTTCATTTTCGGTGACTGATGTAGTTTAATTAATCCATCAAATATTCGAGTTATGAAGGGACAATGAGTCAATGTTAATAAAGAGTAATTGCAAATCTTAATTGTATATAGTACTTCCTGTACACTGATATAGATATAGTAGTATCAGTTTAATTTAAAATTGTACTTGATTCACTTAATTAGCCATACTCACTCAATCTTTTCATAGATTAACCAGTTTTTAGTTTTCTATGAATTACGTGTGAGACTTGCTGCATAATGGTGGCCCAAAAAGATTGGTCTATAGAAAGTGTGGCCCTCTAGGATTAACATTCAACTCCTTTGATCGATCCCGATTATATCAAGGACCTTTGACAAAAAAAAAAGGACCCCAGGACAGGAAAAACCGCAGCTCTGATCCTATTCTCCAGGATATTTTCATACTTATATAGTATGTTTAGAGCAAAAAAAATTATATAATATTTTTTTTATGGCAAACTTTTCTTTTGTGACAATATGACAAACTTGTATACTACCTCTGTCTCTAATTATAAGAGATTTTTGGCAAGTTTATTTATCCCCTTTTATAAGATATTTTTGAAAATGTGTTAGGTATTAATTGCTCTTTTATCCAAAATACCCTTATTTATTATGAATATTTTTTGTCACTCTCTCCTATGATGAGTGGAGAAAAAAGAGATAATGCATTAATTAAGTGAAAGAGAATAAGTGAAAAGAGAAATATAGTACTATGGATAGTTTTGGAAACATAATATGAATTATTGACAAATTTAATATTTTAAACTATATTAACTAACTTTCTTGATGGAAGAAATTAGAGAAAAATTTATTATAATTAAGGACGAAAATAGTGCTACATTTTATGCTTTGAACAATGATACACATACACCCAAAAATATATCCACCCATCCAACACCTCTCATTTCTCTCTATCTCTCTCTAACTATCACATCACATATCACATTATTTTATCACTTTTCTCTCATCTCTCTCTTTCTCTCTCTAGTGGTAGATTGGGATTTGGGTGTCCACCAATCATTTTCCTTATGCTTTTTGGTGTGTTTTTCTTTTTTATAACAAAAGGAGGTGTGCTCAATTAGGCAATTAGTTTTAGTCAAAAAAAACTACGCAATTATTAATTAGATCAAACTATCACATCAATTAACGTTCAATCACATCAATTTTTCATGGGCGGTTAGTTGTGTAATCTTTCACGAGTAAGAGAAACACATTTTGTTTTGTTGGAGAAAAAAAACAGACTGACTTTTGGTTTGAATGTGAATCACATTCTTTTTTTTTATACCTACTGTATTCTAATAAAAAAGGATGCTTGCACTAATTTACGTTTAGCAGATAAATAAGTAAAATATGGTCAGAGATTGTTTCATATTAGCCGATTCTATTTTTTTAAATGGAGTACAATAACCATTTATACTTAACCTCATGGTTATGTGAATCACAATTAAATATATTTATTAAATTACCTACTATAATTCCTAAAAATGTCCTCTAAATCCAAAACTGTGTGAATCATCTTCTTTATATTTGATCAAAACTTTTTGTTTTGGATTAAAAACGGACCTAAGCTCAAAGAAAAAAAGCAACTACATGAATATACTACTACTGCTGCGAGGAGCAAAAGCTCCCATGATCATGTCAACCAGTAACAATTGCCCAAGCTCGGAAGGGGATTGCTCATACAAAATCAAAGTAAAACTATGTTTACAACCTAGATTAGTAAAAGCATCCGCATATCTATATTTGAGGTCTCTATAAATATGTTTTATCCGAAACCACCCACTTTGACCGCAGTAAAAGACCGATCTAGCGGACAACACTCCAACCCAAAGCACCGCCACCGGTTATACCATCTCCAGCAATAGTGGAAGCAACTACTGCTAAGTCTAGGTGAAGTTCCACTGCTGTGTAGCCCCTCATCTTAGCCAATTTAAGGCCTTCCAAATTCCAAAACACCCCAAAGCTTTGCTATATAGGCACTGCAATGACCAAGGTTCTTGGAGCCATATATTGACCATAATAGTTGGTTTTGAAAGATATAGAGATCCACATGTACATGAGAGAAAGTTTGACCTTAACTTTTATTGATGCAGAAACTAATTAAAGAAAATCGCCTCTTCTTCGAAATTTATAAAGCAAACTTGAACTGAATGGTACCGAATTTATTCATAATTTCATAGGATATTGAAAAACATGTCACTTGATCCCCTCACAAACGGATAGACATTTAAAATTAAAATGAGTACCTTTGAATGGTAAATATCATGTGCACAGTGCATTAACATTTTTACTCGTACTTCATTAAAATTAAAGCCATTCTTGGAAGGGGACGTTACATGTGCGGCCTAAAAGCGATGTGTCACGTCCTTGTAATTGAATTGATTTAGGTGGAATGCATTCTTTGACTCGTTCACTAATTTTCACACGAAAAGAAATTTAATTTCAATTTCATGGGACATTTGAAGAAAGGAATCTTAAAAAAAGTTGTTTATATTTCACACACTGTGTATGCATTTTTTTTGTCTAGCAATTGAAATATCCTAACCGTGTTCATATACATATTGATTTATTTTATATCAACCATTTCATAACTAACATTACATTGGTGTAAATGGAATTTGACTCAAATCTTTTAAATAAGACTTTCAATTTGAGTCTTGTGCATAGAAAAAAATATAGTTGGAAGGAGATATTCCACTAAAAGTAGTCATCCAAATTTCTCGAAGAAAATTAACCATCAACGAAGTATGTTGATACTTGTACCATTGTCATAGTTACTAAAAAATATAAAACATTTAATTAAAAAAAATAAAGAGGGAAGAACCCTCACTCACACTTACCTTTATACGTCAGGGGTATTTGTAGAATAAATTTGAAGAAAAAAGTTCAAAATTCTGTTTTTATTTACATTCAAAGTTTCTCTGTTTTCCTTCTAAATCTCAGTAAGTTCTATTTATTTGCTAATTTATTTGAGTATATTAATTAGACATGTCTCTCTTATAATTTTCATTTTTTATTTTCTGTTAAAATTTACCTAAATTTCAAACTACTAGTATACCTTACATGTGTAAATTTCATCAAATTTAATATAAGTATAAAATTTACATTAATAGTGTATCGAAATGAAGTTATTTCTATTTTATCATTGATAAAATATTATATTATATGAATTAGTTAATTATAATTTTTTGAGGAATTAAACAATAGCTGCAAATGTTCAATTCATTCTTGCAGGCCACTTCTTCAGCAAATTGGTAATTACCACTTACCCCAGCTTCACATGTCAGACTAGAAAACTCATGTTGTTCATGTCTATCGAGAAGTCAGTAGAAGTATTGATTTTCTAACTAATTTGGGTCACTTGCGGGATCGTTTCATTGTAATTTTTATTTTTTATTGATCGAGTGCCCCTTTCCTTATGTTTAATTAATTTTGCGTGATGACGCTTTGGGCTATAGTTTACCCCACTCTATCCCTTAATGGTTTTGTTTCTTACATATTTTTGTAATGAAAATATTAATCAATCGATAAATTAATACTAATGAATAAAGTATGATGCTGAGTATTCGTTCATTTCCATTTTTTAAAAAAAGAAAATTTAATAAGTTAGGGAGTACTAATCTGTATCTCTTTCACAAACACAAGAAGTTAGGTACTTAGGATTAATTTATTATGATTCTCAATGCTTATTAGTAGTATTAAAAAATGACATACAAATATTCCTCAGCTCCCAGAAAACTGTATCATACATAAAGCAATGGAAGTCAAAATAAGTTGCACACACCTCAAACCTTTCTTAAGAAAAATCAGACAAAGTGTCTAAAAAATGGGATAAGATATAAGCATTATCTACAGCCAAACTTAAGAATTTTTGTCACTCTAACTGAATGTAAATATGGAAGGTATTTTTCAGGTAACATAAATGCGTTCTGACTGGAGGCAGATCTAATAAAATTATCTTCAAATTCAACCTACAAAAAGCCACATATTCATGCCAAGCAGAATTTCTTTCGAAGCCAAGACAAATCACTCTGTCCTGAATGCCCCATCCCCTCCAATCCATCTTAGTACCCGAAACACACACACACCACAGAGAAAAGATTTTTGATTTTTAAAGAAAAGGAGAGAGAAAGAAAGAATAAAAATTTAAAAAGTGTATGGTTGTTCTTAGTAAATTTGAAGAACGTCAGGTGGTAGCAGAGTTGGAGAGAATTGGGTCACATGCCGTTTTGTCACCCTTCAATCCAGAGTCCGATTCCCTGATCTCATCTCAATTGTGCCCAATATATATGTGCGTGTTGCTTTCTATTGGAAAGTTTCCTTTGCGATTTGATCATCATTCATCAATTCAACGTCCACACTCAACAACATGTGAGTGAGAGAGAGAAAGAGAGTGGGAGAGACATGAAGAAGTCGAAGAATATCATTCACATTTTATGATTTTAAGGTTGCAAATGTTTTAAAAGATAAAATAAAAAAAGTCAATTTTTTTTAAAATAAACTCTATTGCTACCAAAACTTTGTCAACATTTTCTATACTAATTTCCATTTCTTTTACCAAATCAGCCTTCAGAATAATTGTAGAACCCCCGCACTCGAGCCAAACCTTTGTTGCAACTCCAAAACCCAAAATTTGGTGAACCACAGCCATTCCTCCAGAGTCCAAAATCCAAACTCCAATACCAAGCCACTCTTCTCTCCGCGACTCGAGCACTGAACGAACCATTGATTCAAATCAAATTGGCAACTTCCATTCTCATTTTTGTACATTTTCCCTCACACCCCAATTTTTCCATTTTTTTTTGTGTAAAATAAACACATAACAAAAAGGTAAGAATAATAAAAAATAAAAAATAAATACGAGGAGGAGGAGGAGCTAAGCTGGAATTAGCTGGAAGACCTACTCCATCAAGAACCGCTTCACAATCTTCACGCTTGGTTCCAATACCTGCCTTTTCCATACATCGGAATACCCCTCGCCGCCGGCGTGAGGCCCTGACGTCAGCGCCGCCCGAAACACCTCCGTGGCGTCAATTCTCCGTAGGTCCCAACCCGCACGTTTTAACCGCAGGATCTTCCCTGTCTGCCTCTTCGCCAGCTGACACGTGTTGTCCTTAATCGCCCTCACCGCCTCCTCGTATGCACCCTCCCGCACCGGATCCTCTTCCCTTGGTCCTCCCCCGGGTGGGAACTCTTTAAAAAACCGGTCGAACTCGGGCACCCCGATGGCTTTTCTCAACCCGGTTTGGTGCGCAGCGTCCGGGTCAAAAAACTGAGCCAACTCGTCCACCATTCCCGACTCGAGCATGTCGTCGACTCGTTTCAGAAGGTATTCCGATAGCACGGGGAACGATATGTCCATCCAGAGGAAGCAACATTTGTATCTAAACTCGGAGGATATTGCCGGCGATGAATCGCCGTCGAACACGTTGGAGTCGGGGTCGAATCGTTCGACGAGGAGGGCGTGGATGAAGGAGTTGGAGCCGCCGACGAGGATGGGGAGCTTCCTCCGGGAGGTGATGTCGGAGATGGCTTCTCCGGCGCGGCGGCGGAAATCGGAGGGGGAGAACTCGCCGTGGGAGGGGTCGACGTCGCCGAGGAGGTGGTGGGGGATGCCGTTGCGCTGATGGAAGGGGATCTTGTTGGTGGTGATCTCGAGGCCCCTGTAGACCTGCATTTTGTCGGAGTTGATGACCTCAGCGAAGGGGAAGAGGGTGGCGAGGTCGACGGAAAGGCGCGATTTTCCGGAGCCGGTGGCGCCCATGATGACGATCACCTTGTCTTTGCGGCGGCCGTCCATGCGGGGCCTGCAGCTCCGGGTGGTGGCGGAGGAGGGAGTACTGAAAAGGGTGAGGGAATAATAATAATGGTGATGGAATTTGATGGGTTGATAATATTGGTAACGAGGGTGGGGTGAGAGAAATGAGAGTTTGGTGGTAGTCATGGGATGGGAAGAAAGAGAATGTGCTGCGCGAGTGCGAGTGCGTGCGTGTGTGTGATGAGGCGCGGGTGCAGCAGAGGAATGAGAAATACGGAGGGAATGGTAGTAGAGGATAGACAGAAGAAGCGTCGTTGGGAGCAAAAAAAGGCAGAAAGTGTGCGTGGGTACAGATAGCGTGTACCTTGGCTTGGCTGTGTGAGAGTAAGAGTGAGAATGAGTGGAATCAGAGTGTTGGGTTGAGGTTATTAAGGTTGAGGAGGGAGGGAGGGAACTCTGTTGCTATTGGAAAATGGCATTGCAGCATTTGATCAGCCAGAAAAATTCAATTCAGCAGACAGCAGTGGCGCAGTGCTTTGCTTTTGTGAGTTTGAAAAAAAAATGGAAGTTGTTAAGTATTAGTTGCTGGCTAGTGCTATTGCTACTTCCTTGGAAATGGGAGGGAATAGCATTGCATTAAACTTTGGGAGGGAAGCTTTTGCTTTTGCCCCAGAGAAGATGGGTTTTAATGAATGGGCTTTATAGAATAGCCTTAGCTTAGATCTCATTCCTCTTTGTCTCTGCTCTTCCCTCACTCTGTTTCCTTTCTCTTTCTCAGTGAATTCAGGTTGTGAACGGGAGGCAGGAATACCAGTCCAACTCCTAATCCTATTTACTCCCTTCTCACTATATATAGTCCAGTAAGAGAAAATTAATTTAGTCGTATACTCCCTCCGTTCCTTTCTCTCACCCCACCCTCGTTACCAATATTATCAACCCATCAAATTCCATCACCATTATTATTATTCCCTCACCCTTTTCAGTACTCCCTCCTCCGCCACCACCTGGAGCTGCAGGCCCCGCATGGACGGCCGCCGCAAAGACAAGGTGATCGTCATCATGGGCGCCACCGGCTCCGGAAAATCGCGCCTTTCCGTCGACCTCGCCACCCTCTTCCCCTTCGCTGAGGTCATCAACTCCGACAAAATGCAGGTCTACAGGGGCCTCGAGATCACCACCAACAAGATCCCCTTCCATCAGCGCAACGGCATCCCCCACCACCACCTCCTCGGCGACGTCGACCCCTCCCACGGCGAGTTCTCCCCCTCCGATTTCCGCCGCCGCGCCGGAGAAGCCATCTCCGACATCACCTCCCGGAGGAAGCTCCCCATCCTCGTCGGCGGCTCCAACTCCTTCATCCACGCCCTCCTCGTCGAACGATTCGACCCCGACTCCAACGTGTTCGACGGCGATTCATCGCCGGCAATATCCTCCGAGTTTAGATACAAATGTTGCTTCCTCTGGATGGACATATCGTTCCCCGTGCTGTCGGAATACCTTCTGAAACGAGTCGACGACATGCTCGAGTCGGGAATGGTGGACGAGTTGGCTCAGTTTTTTGACCCGGACGCTGCGCACCAAACCGGGTTGAGAAAAGCCATCGGGGTGCCCGAGTTCGACCGGTTTTTTTAAAGAGTTCCCACCCGGGGGAGGACCAAGGGAAGAGGATCCAGTGCGGGAGGGTGCATACGAGGAGGCGGTGAGGGCGATTAAGGACAACACGTGTCAGCTGGCGAAGAGGCAGACAGGGAAGATCCTGCGGTTAAAACGTGCGGGTTGGGACCTACGGAGAATTGACGCCACGGAGGTGTTTCGGGCGGCGCTGACGTCAGGGCCTCACGCCGGCGGCGAGGGGTATTCCGATGTATGGAAAAGGCAGGTATTGGAACCAAGCGTGAAGATTGTGAAGCGGTTCTTGATGGAGTAGGTCTTCCAGCTAATTCCAGCTTAGCTCCTCCTCCTCCTCGTATTTATTTTTTATTTTTTATTATTCTTACCTTTTTGTTATGTGTTTATTTTACACAAAAAAAAATGGAAAAATTGGGGTGTGAGGGAAAATGTACAAAAATGAGAATGGAAGTTGCCAATTTGATTTGAATCAATGGTTCGTTCAGTGCTCGAGTCGCGGAGAGAAGAGTGGCTTGGTATTGGAGTTTGGATTTTGGACTCTGGAGGAATGGCTGTGGTTCACCAAATTTTGGGTTTTGGAGTTGCAACAAAGGTTTGGCTCGAGTGCGGGGGTTCTACAATTATTCTGAAGGCTGATTTGGTAAAAGAAATGGAAATTAGTATAGAAAATGTTGACAAAGTTTTGGTAGCAATAGAGTTTATTTTAAAAAAAATTGACTTTTTTTATTTTATCTTTTAAAACATTTGCAACCTTAAAATCATAAAATGTGAATGATATTCTTCGACTTCTTCATGTCTCTCCCACTCTCTTTCTCTCTCTCACTCACATGTTGTTGAGTGTGGACGTTGAATTGATGAATGATGATCAAATCGCAAAGGAAACTTTCCAATAGAAAGCAACACGCACATATATATTGGGCACAATTGAGATGAGATCAGGGAATCGGACTCTGGATTGAAGGGTGACAAAACGGCATGTGACCCAATTCTCTCCAACTCTGCTACCACCTGACGTTCTTCAAATTTACTAAGAACAACCATACACTTTTTAAATTTTTATTCTTTCTTTCTCTCTCCTTTTCTTTAAAAATCAAAAATCTTTTCTCTGTGGTGTGTGTGTGTTTCGGGTACTAAGATGGATTGGAGGGGATGGGGCATTCAGGACAGAGTGATTTGTCTTGGCTTCGAAAGAAATTCTGCTTGGCATGAATATGTGGCTTTTTGTAGGTTGAATTTGAAGATAATTTTATTAGATCTGCCTCCAGTCAGAACGCATTTATGTTACCTGAAAAATACCTTCCATATTTACATTCAGTTAGAGTGACAAAAATTCTTAAGTTTGGCTGTAGATAATGCTTATATCTTATCCCATTTTTTAGACACTTTGTCTGATTTTTCTTAAGAAAGGTTTGAGGTGTGTGCAACTTATTTTGACTTCCATTGCTTTATGTATGATACAGTTTTCTGGGAGCTGAGGAATATTTGTATGTCATTTTTTAATACTACTAATAAGCATTGAGAATCATAATAAATTAATCCTAAGTACCTAACTTCTTGTGTTTGTGAAAGAGATACAGATTAGTACTCCCTAACTTATCTCACAAACACATTTTTTTTAAAAGAAAAACTATATATCTTGGGTTTTGTGCAAGTCCTGAAAAAAATCTTATACATTTAATGAATAATAAATTATTTTACTTTTTAAAAAAAAAACATGGTTTAATACAAAGACAGATAACATATTGTTGGTTTAAGTGACAAAAAATTTGGTTCTCTTTTTCAAAATCAAAGTGAAATTAGGAAAATACTCACTTGGATTAATTCTTTTCTACAGCTGAAAATAACTAGTGATAAGATTTTTATACTTATATAATAAATTATGAAATTACTTTTTTATTTTTTTACCAAAAAGAGTAAAATCTTTGTATAAAAAAAGAGAGTAAAATCTAATCAAAACATGCTGTTAAAAGAAGATAAAAGTATGTGTCTTGAAAATCACTCCTAAGATATCTTAACCACATTGTTTGGAAATAAATTAACTTAACAACAAACTAGCAAGTATATTTCATGGCATTTTTGTCGGACGTAACAAGTTTAATTAATAAATAAATAAAAATATAAATTTTGAAACTTTTAATTATGTAAAGTATAAAAAAAATAACCTAATTGTTAGAAAAATAATAATATATTTTAATAACTATTTAAAAAGTAATTAATACTAATTGAACTTAAATTTAATATAGAATATTAGGATACGTGTTACAGTATAAAAAAATTAGGCGGTTTGATGAGAGATTATACTTTGGCCTCAATTTGTTTCATAAATACCTACTTGATTTATCCCAACCAATCTAATTACTACTTTATTTTAATTAAATTTTTCATTTCATAAACAAGTGATTTAAAATACATAAAAATTAACCACTTGGGCATGTACTCTATTTAAGAGGACAGATTCGGCTAGGATCCATATTTGATCCCTGATAATGGAATAATCCGTGACCAAGTTTTACTTATCTCTTGACCAAATACAAATTAGTGTAGGAGCTCTTCGAACTGGTGATTATTCCTATAATCGGTTCAAAAAGTTGAAGTCGTGGGATACTCCCTCTGTATTTGAATATAAGTAAAAATACCTAAATTCACGTTTATTAAAAAAGTTAATTAACTGTAATTAAGTGTCTTGATCTCATATAAAAAATTAATGTAGCCCCTAAATTACCTTTGATGATAAATTATTTCTTAGAAACAAACTATGCATTGAAAAATAAAAATTAAATTAAGTTAAGAGTATTATAAAAATAATATTATTAAATAAGATATAGGTGATTATTTTTTACTTATATTTAAAAATAAAATATTTTAGTATTTTTTACTTATAATAAAAAATAGAAGGAGAGGGAGTACCTCATATGGGGACTAAGGTCAAATGCCCTAATTAATAGTTTAAAAAATATTAAATTTAATATATTGAAATACGTTATTAGATCAAGGAAACCAAATATCAGGTCTCATTAATTACTGGATGTTCTACAATCCAAATATGTGCAACCTTTCTCTTCACGCTGTCCTTTCTGATGTTACTGACCTTTTGTCCTTCAATTCACTCTTCACGCTGTCCTTTCTGATGTTACTGACCTTTTGTCCTTCAATTCATTTTCTTTCGTCTCTTGAGGAAGCTGAGAAAGAGGGGGGTGGGGTATTTCATAGCTATGAGGGAAAGGAAAAGGCCAGGCATATAGGCCCTATTTGGATAATAAGTTTATTTATTGTTTATGGTATAAGTTGTATAAGCTATTTTTATAATCAAAAAAAAATTATTGTGAAACTTATTTTATATAAGTCAGAAACTATTTTGATAAGCTATCATGGGTAACTTATGAAAAATAAGCTCAAAATAGTTTATGAATCAGCCATAAACTGTATTCATAAATTCTGTATAAGTCAATCCAAATATGTTCATAGTTTGTTAGTGCAATGGAGTTGTCCGTTGTCACATTGTTAATTCTAGGTCATGAGGACCAAAGTCTTTGGGCTCAGGGTTCAGAAATTTCGGTAAACAGGTGTAGGAAAATAACTTGTGCATAATAATGTACAAGTCCCAGGGTGAGACAACTAGTGTCATCATAGTATTCTCTTTCACCCCGTCCCACCCCCCTAGAACTCCCAAGTTCATGTACTTTGGCAGAGTTGGAGGCCAAGCCCTATGCTGTTTTGGTCATCCTATATATGTAAGGGGTCCCCTACATGCTCAGGGAGAAAAATGTTCTTTTGCTCTTGGGCTTTCAGTTCCCTATTTTGATGGAATAGCAGTCAATTCTTATGGGAACCATTGCAAGATATGACACCCCATAGGATGGACCCCCACCCCACCCCCCTCTATATTTGTTCACCCATCTCTTTCTCATTCTCAGAGTCATAAATTCCTCTTACCAAACATTGGAATGTAATGTATCAAGAAGAAAAAAACGAAAATCTAACATTTTATTGCATTGTGATTTTTTTAAATGAATGTGGGTATTTTTTACGTATAACTGTGGAGACTAATATTTCGATATATTAATATTTATTTAAGGGATCGAATTCCTGACATCATACTTAAAAGACTCGGATATCTACGACTTGCATCATATCATGTTGGTATTGCATTGTTATTTTTAGTGTGATAGACTTAAATAACACAAATCAATCATTTAAAAGAATATTCAATGGTCTGTAATCGGAAAAAAAAAAGGAATATTCAAGGGTAATTGAGTTGATATGTTCTGTGAAAAATAATAGAAAAATGATTATTTGTGTTATTTTTTTATTTTCTCTGTTTTTTTCTTGTTGATTAAAGATTCAATAACACTTTTGGATATGGGTAAATTATGAATTAGTAAGCTTTACAAGTACACCTCACACGTTCTTAAAATACTATAATTATTATTTTTTAAATTAAACCCTTCTAAGACAAATATAGCATGCTCTTTAAAAAATAAATAAAAACTGCCACTTAGAAACCATGAATTTTTAAGTGCCAACAAGCAGATTCATATGCTAGACTCCTAACTAGTTGCAATTGCTAAACACAAAGTTGCCTTGAGCAGGCATGTTTCTCTTGTTCTTTGGACCAACTTGCTAGTGTGCTTGTATTTTCATTATTGCATGTTCTTTAGTTTTAAGAATAGCTTCCAGGCTGCATAATTATTCAACGCGTCCTAGAAGAACCCAAATTGGATGACATGGATCCTAGGTGGAATAACATACATAAAGTAGCTTATGTAGCTGTTATGAGGAAGCATTAATTTTGTCAAGTCATTAATATAATGTCACAGTTAACATAAGTGGGATGATGACATTAAAGCAGAAGCTTTTATGTGATGTGCATTATAATAGGTTTAAATGTTTTTGCCTATTTGATGGTTTATTTGGTTATGCTACAGCTTGTAATCTCAGATCAAACACAATAATAGAATTCCCAAATTGATCGGTGCATGTGCGATGCGTCCGAAGGAGCATGGAATCTCAGGACACTACTTCCCTCGGGAAAGAAGTGGGTATAGCTTACAATTGTATTTCTTCTTTTCTCTTCAATGTAGTAACCGGATAATTAAATAATTAATTCTACTTTTTCTTTTCTTTTTTTCGATCTAAGGAATGGAGAAATTTGATCCAGTTCCTTGCAAAATCTTAATAAATCAATTGTAGCAATATTTATAATTAAAATTGTACTAGTTTTTTTTTTTTTGACAGCACAAATTGTACTAGTTGACATCGTAGTAAATTGGGACTCAAATTTGTTTGATCTTGGTTAACGGCATTGGAGGACACTGGGAATTTAAGAATATGCTATTGTCGCATTCTGCACGCTAAAGGATAAATATACTCCCTAGTTATGGAACAATAACTTAAAAATACACGCTCAGGGTGTATGTACTAGAAATGCGGCGGAACAATACAGGTGATAAATATTTTCATGTGAGAGTGTCTTTATAAATTTGTTAAATGATTAAGGACTGGTCACAACTTAGTCCAATTGATTATTTAATTTAACCCAAAGAAATAGATATTAGATTATTTTAGTCCTATCTCTTGAAGTAAGCATGTTTCAGAATTATTATATGGCTATATATAATTAGAACACGATCAATTTTGCGTTATTAATTAGTCTTAATTTATTATGCAGCTAATTAAATGGGTCTTGGTTGCAATTTGGTAGAAATATACAAGAAATCTAGCGCCACTTGAAGTATTATAATATTGTATAGATCACTACAGTGAGGGGCAGGAAAGCAAACCGTGCAGTAGCAGTATTGCAGTCTCTGAATGGCTGGCGACATATTGGGATGAGCTACTACCTAGCTGTTTTCTATAACCAGGCATTTTAATTTTAGTGAACAGTTTGCATAACAGAACACTCTCCCAAAAGGGACTTAAAAAAAAATACTAAATCGATCCTCATGTAAACCACTCTAATATCCCCTTATATCAATTATCCCACAAATTAAATAAACCAATTAATCAAGTATGTTTGTTCCACTTGGATTGCTCAACAAGTTCAAACAGAAAAGAAACCCATTGAGATAGATATAAGGATTAAAAAAAAAATCAGTTGATGCCATCTCATGCAATTGATACATTACATAGCACGTTATTTTCTTGAAGGGGAATGTTGTCCAGGTGGTTGGGTAAACTTGGGTTGATTCATCTTAGTGAGAAAAGTGAACTATTTTTATGTGCACTCCAACTATAAGATATAATGTCTGTGTCAGTCCTGGTTGGAAGTGAACATGCTGGTTTTAATGAAGCTGTCCTTCTAAGAATGTTAGCCCAAGAATTAAGTATTGATAAAGAAACAATAAATCAATGACAGAAAGGGAATGATAAAAGTGGGGATGGGAGATCCAAGGAAGAGGGTGAAAAGAGTGAAAGACAATGTGGGTGTGAGCTTACTGGGCCAAAATGCAATCAGTGCAGATGAACAAATGCACCAACCTTGAATATAATATGGGTTGTGAGGCACAATAGTGGTGGTAAACATGATGGCGTTATAGCAGAATCCAAGAGGAACACCTTTGTGCTGCGAGTACCTGAGAGAGGGAGACAGTGCGCGTGCGTTTGTTTTTGCGCATGATCCTATAACTCAGGCTAAGCACACTATTTTATTAGTACAAAAACTGATGGAAGAATGGGTCTGGAACATTTGTACATTTCTGGGGCAAGGTTCATAGAATGGCGTGAGTGACCGTTTTCTTGGTTTATAATCACAATGAGAACAATGTGGGGGTTTGTAATTTCGCATGCCGGAGTCTTGTTTATTATGAATATGCACCCCTCTCTCTGCTCCCACCTAGAGCTCTTCCATGTCAGGCACTACATATAATAAAAAGTATATTATAATATTTACCTTGCAAGTGAATTTAACGCAAATTTATCCTAATTTCGAGTTAACCCATTTACTCGATTTAACCAATTTATCCTAATTTGCTATTGTTTTTTTTTTTGCTGATGAATAACCAAAAGATATATCAAGAACAAGTCTTATCCTACTAGAGTACTAGGTGGGGAATAACCAAAAAGATACATATTAGATCTTTTTATTTAGTATTTACCCCTGTAATAAAAAAAAGATACATGTGAGATTGTTAAAGTTTAAAAGTTTTATTTTTATTAAACACTTTCTAGTTTTAAATCCTTGATAAATATATTAGTGTTAATAAATGTTTTAAGAAATTATTAATAACACTTTTGATATATTGTTATTAATAATTTTAAGGCAAATTCTACGGTCCCGTTATAAAAATAACGGTTTCGATACCGTTTTAAAAATATTTTGCAATTATGTCCTTAATTTATTTAAAATTATAATGATCTTATTTAACATTTAAAATGACGGTAAAACTTGAAGGATTATCAGATTCTCCCTCACGAAATCCACATTTCCCTTAGAGCATGATAGAACTTAGAAAAGTACCTCCCCTCTCTCCCATTTGTATCTCTTTCTCAAACCTTCGCCGCTTTTTTGTCTGATATAATTACACCATGTGCATCTGCAACCAGGCTTTTCTCGTTGCATACTGCAATCAGGTTTTTCTCGTTTTTGTTCTGCTAATATTCCTTGTGCTATAGTGCGATTTTGCTGAATTTGAATCCATAATGCTGGGATGTGTGACTGTGTGTCATAGTTTTTGGTCCTTGCATTTCTATGTTTAGGGGATTGGACATTTGCTTTGGGTGGGTCTTAGTTTTTATATCAGTTTTCAGTTAATCCACCGGTGGTCGCATTATTATTTCATATTGGCTTGTTCTAATTCTTCGTAATGTTGTTGGCAATATAAGCACATGTTAGTTGCCTTAATTGGATTTGTAAGTTATGCAAAGCAGTTTTGTAACGGTGTTGTGCTCTTTATTATTTATGCCTACTAGATGTTGTATTCAAGGTGTTTGCTAAAATGTCTCCGAATAAAATTACTGAGTTGGGTGTTGAATTTTGTTTGCTTTTCTGTTTTGGAGAAATTTCGCTAGTTGTCAGTACCTCAGAATTAGAATTGGTGATATTTCCAAGTTCATTTAAACTTTTCAGAGACATCAAATATCCATTCTTTTGTTTCAGTTGCTGTCTCTAGTTCTTGTACCCTCGCCTAACAATGGCCACAAAAGTCTAAACAAATATCAATGCAACCATAAGAAGGAGTAGTAATAAAATGAAAGAAATTAGAGGCTATAATATAATATAAAAGAATGATAATCTTTAAAAAAAATAATCTAATGTGGCAGAACTCTATAGTATCATTAGTTAATAAAACAACGGTTTCAAAACCGTTATTTTACCAATGGTACCATATAAGTTCCCTAATTTTAATCACAGTTTCGGGAGGGGGTTGGGGACACAGTCCCTTTCTGTTAAAAGGCAAAACCGTATGTACGGGGATGATATCCCCATTTCTTACCATTTTCTTTCAAGAATCCCACAAAGCATACAATCTGTGAATCTCATGTGGTACACGTTTTATAACGGACAAAATAACTAGACAACAGGAATTATAAAGAACAAGTCAACTTTATGCGTCGCGTATGAAGGACAGATATTACCCACAATCTCAAAATAACGTGTTTTATTATTTTAACTTGCTTCTTGGTCCCAATAAAAGAGAGGGACTCATCCTTATGTGGCTGAGTTACATGTCTTTTTTTTTTCTTCAAAGTATCATTCATAAAATAAGCCTAACAACACTTACATAATCAAGATGCTAAAATGAAATTATTACAACAGTGCACAACAAATAAATAATGACAAAACAAACACACATATTCTTTTTTTTTTTGTCGAAGTAGAATTCATTGATAATAGGCAAAACCCGCAGCCCCAAGGGCAATACAAACGGCCCAGAATTAAATTGGTCATAGTCAAGCTAAAGCATTGTCTCAAAGCATCTACCTTACAAATCAAGGACAAGCACCTGACTTAGCAGACATAATCTAAACACAACAGAAGTACAACAGACTAAAAGCATAAAAACAACACATCAAGACTGCTAGCTCAACACTAACAGAACAAACTACTAATAAAGACAACAAGATGAACACCAACTTAACAGAACACTTACAGAGATGACCACTAACTAAACAGAACACTTACAGAACCACCTCCAAGCACGCATCCGACATGATGAATTTTTTTCTCGAGTGGGTTGGGTTAGACCCATTTGGGGCACCCAAACCTTTCACCCTACCCAATTTCAGCTCACATGTCTACAAACCCTTTTCTTTTTTTTTTTCTTTTTTTCCTTTTTCCTTTTTTTTCCTTCCTTTTTTCCTTTTCATCTCGGACCCTAGCCACCATTGCTCCAAGCCGAAGCAAGGAGGGCGAATCACAGCACCTACACAGAAGCCTGGTTCTAGAGAAGGCGAGGACGATGATCCTTCAGTGTCCCAGAAACCAACGAAGCCAACAAAACCAACAAAAACTGGAAACACCAGAACAATAACGAAACAAGAACAACCACGAGAGAAAAAAAAACCAACAGCCAACAAAAACAAACACATACTCTAAAATAAACAAATTAGTTATTTTTTTTTGGTCAAACAAATTAGTTATCTTGAAGTAAAGAAAAAATCACATCCTTCTATAACTTGATAGAATTTGGGCTGGATCTTCTGGGTTGGGATAATGGGCCCACAGGTATCTATTGACCAAAAAAAGGATTTCAAATATTTAATTGACCAAAAATATATTTCAAATATTTAGCTTATCTCTCTCTATTTTTTTTGTCATGATTATCTCTCTTTTACTCATTTCTTATCAATATTTTTGGGCTTTGGCCACTTCCGCCTTGGGGTAGAGCTAGTGTATGGGTGTTGGAATCATAGCCCAACCACGAACAAAAAAAAATAGCCCAACGACAATTCGTTGTCAAGAGAAGTGAAGCTTTTCAGACCAAAAAAAAAAGAAGTGAATCTTTGGACCAATAAAAAAAAAGTGGATCTTTTTTTCATGAACCGAATCAACCCGAAAACATTCCATTTCTTTTGTTGAAAAATATTTTCAACCATTTGAATGATAAACCTAAGCCATGCGAAATTTTTATTCAAAAGTATTTTTCATCATATATCCAATTAAATATATAAACTTCTCAATGACTTTTTTTTTGGTCAAAACTTTTTTATGATTCAAACCCCAAATAAAGTCCACCATCCCACCTATATATATATATATATATGCGTCATCTTTTTTTGCTCAAATATATGTGCGTCATCTGATTCTTTTTTCTTATTTTCACATCAGATTGTAATTAATATAATACTACTTTATTAATACTATGATTTACACTATTCAATTAATTGTTATAGCTCATTCTTTGAAATTTTAAAACCGACGGCTGGTGTCATCATAATAAAATTTATACCCATTGCCAATTTTCTTTACTTGATCAATACTCAACTCTCTCTTTCTCTCTCAAATTGATTCAATCCATTGAAAACCTAATAAATTGAAAACTTACAAAATGAACAACTAATTTTTTATTGGATTTAATAAAATTTTGAATTCAATTTTGAAAACTGACTAATTTAAATTGAATTTTGTATATGCAAATATATATAATTTTATTTATAAATTCACTAACTTCTAAAGCCATATACTACTACTAACAACCCATATTTTAAGCATTAAAATTACCATTTTTCTGAATTCCTAAAATCCATAATCTCTAAAGCTGTGTCAACTCCATACATACTTACACGTGTCAATACTCCACAACCACACCAGCACATCCATTTATAAATGCTACTAGTTGAGCGTAAGAACCCACCACCAGTCAACGGGGCACAAAGATGTTGTTCTTTCATTTTCGAAGCAGCTTCTTGCAACACCTTTTAGCCGCTATCCCATCCCTTTCATCTCTTTCTTCGTCCATACAATGTTTAGGGTTAGATCGTTTGTGTTTTTTCTATAAGAAAAAGCTTTTTTATATAATTAATTTTTTTATCCAAAAAAAAGAAATAGATGTTTCATAAATTATAATATAAAAATTCAAAGATTATACGACCGTACTTTTAAACAAAACTTTATGGTGGCGTTTATGGTGGTCAAATATAAAAATTGGTGCGCCGTGGTCCAATGGCAAAGTCACCTCCAAACACCGATTTTTGTAAAATTATACATTCAACTCCAAAAGAATTAACAATCCCATATTTTACCCACTAATAGTAAACAATGTCAATGTGGCATTATTCCCAGCATTTATCCTTCATCATTTTGGCCCAAATTTCCAGCCGCACAAACTTCCGAAAGATATTATGACTTATTCCCCAATGAAATAATGTAAAAAATAAAAATACAGAGATTCATTACGAAGAAATTAACATATCGTCAACCATCAAATGACCACACATCAGTAATATTTATTTTTATTTAACTCTTATTAAAGTTACACCCTCCGTTATGAATATAAGCAAAAGTACTTAAACTCATGTTTATTAAAGAAATTAGTTAACTGCAATTAAGTTTCTTGATTTTATATAAAAAATTAGTGAAGTCTCTAAATTACCCCTTAATGATTGCATAGAAAATTGTTACTTAAGAACAAATTATGCATTGAAAAACAAAATTTAAACTAACTTAAGGGTATTATAGGAATAATGTCATTAAATGAGATAGAAGTTGTTATTTTTTGCTTATATTTAATAATAAAATATTTTGATATTTTTTGTTTATATTCAAAAACAGAGGGAGTAACTATCTATATATTTATTGGTTGGTAGAAACTCAAATTATTTTCATCAGAAGTGATGAAGGAACAACTTTTATTGATTTCTACGTATTTTACTTGTTAACTTCAGTGTCCAAATAATCCATAAAAAAGAACAATAATAATTAATGTAATATCAAATAGTACTTGTTAATTACAACAATGTAATGCAGAATTATTGTTTGGGTTCAAAACCTCAAAATTATGGAAACTTGTAAGAAACTTTATCTCTTTCATTTGAAAGTTATGTGGTTTATTTTGCGAGAAAACGTTGAAAATAAAATAAAGAGTATTTTGGGGATGATATCATTAAATTAGATAGGTTTAGTGTTAAAATTTGCTTATACCAACAAATTAAGCTTCAAATTTGTTTATAAATTAGTCTAGAGTAGTATAATGTAGGGTACTCACTCTTTTCAAAAAAATAGCCAGGATTAAGAAAGAAAATAAATAAGATGAAAAGTTGATTAATTTTATTAAATTGTCCCTGTAATTAATGTTACATTGACAATATACAGTGACAAACTATAAAATACATTAATAATGGTAAAATTGAAAAAAGTAATTAATACTACATTAAAAATATAAAAATGGACACTAAATATGAAATTTTTATATTTTTCAAATTGGACAATTCTTTTAACAACAATGATACTTGGACACCTAAAATTTTCTACAACTCATACAATATCTCTTATCTCTATCTACTTCTCTCTTTTTGTTACATCATATCACCTATCACATCTATCATTTATCTCTCTTTTATTTTTTTCTTACTCAAGGTATATACACCTAATGGGTGTCTAAGTCACATTTTTCTTATTTTAAAATGGGTAGAGTATATACCTATAATTATATTTACAACTTTTTTTTGATTTAGTTACGTTATCAACGCCACCAATAGTACTGGTGCTTTGTCACTTTGTGATTTAGAACGGCACAAGACGACAACATTGCAAAAACCGACATGGACACAAATTTATCAAACTTCGGGTATTTTTTGCAATAATAAATAATGAACTTCTTCATGGGCTAAATGATAAATGTTTGATTGTTTTCCAAATCTCAATTAATACCATTTATTTAAGACCCCGATCAGTAAATATGTTTTTATGTTTAAAATAACCTCCTTAAAAGGTTTTCCCTCTCAAATCCCATCCATTGAATTGTTTATTGTATAAATCAATGGTGACTTTGCAATTTGACCACGGTACACAAATTTTTCTATCTGACCACCATAAACGCCACCAAACTTTATTATGTAATAAAAAAAACTTTATTATACAAACAACCGTTTTTGTCAATTTTTTATACCGATATTGCTTTTAAAAAGTTATGTTAATGTACAGATCATCTTAGAAAATTATGAAATGTTTTTTAGTCTGAATTATTTTATTTATACGAAATAGTTCGATGTGCCGTTCACTTCCATATATATTTCTGACTTTTTTTGGTTGATAATTATTTTTTTCATTGATTATTTCTTTGTGCGTCTTTTTTTTTTTTGGGTAGAAGACGGCAAAAACAACAAAAGAAAAAAAAGGCAAAACCGACGAAATTAATTAAAATGGTTTATACTTGGTACTGATTAAAACATTGTATAAAAAATGATTAAAACAGAAAATCAAGGAAATTAACCATTGTGGCATTGACCGACTGCAATCCGCAATGCATGTGACAATATTGTCTACTCTTTAAAAAGTTTAAAGCGTGTCTGAAGTGACGGCTAAACTTCCAAGTGCTACAAGTTCAAGTTCAGCCATCAATCGCTCAACGGACATAACATAAAGAAAGTTAGAATTAGTAGATATACGTAAAACACAAATTAACTGAGAACGACACTGGAATAGAGATGTGAGAATGTTACGTCATTGAAGATGGATGCATACCATGGTTGAGAGCTTTGAAATGAACATGCAGACACCTATAGTTCATGGAATTTTGGAAACAAAAAGAGAGAAACTTACAAAACGAAAAAGAAAGGCTGAGAGAGAATGCGAGAAAAATAAACAAATACACATCCTTGAGAACGAGAGGGAATATGTTCAGACTTGTTCTTGAGAATGTATGATAACTTATAACATCAAAAAATAAAACGTCTAAAAACTCCAACCGCTACTAATTGGGCAATATTCTTAGAATTTGGATTTTATAACCTAACTTAATTAATTTCACAAAACTGACTTATAAGATGAGAACTGTCTATAATTATATTAGTCATATCTCTAGTTGATACGAGACTCTCAACAATAGTTTAAGTCAAATATGGCCTAGTAATTGCCCATCGCCTAATAGCCCAAAAAAAAGTAATAGGACACAAACATTGTCTTTTTTTTTGTTGACAAAAAAAATATTGTCTTTTTTTTCCAAAAGTTTCTGCAGTATTTAAACAGTAAGCTTTTAAATAAGTACTTTTGAAAATGGGGACGGTTTGAGTTTTACAAAATTCAAACTTTGTGTTTATATTTTATAGCCAGAGTAGTAGGATAGGAATAGAAAAGTAAATTGTACATATAATAAATTAATACCCAATTCACAAACGTAATCAGCATTATAATTTTAGAGGTAGAACACAGGATCCAGGAAGGTGAAAGAGTTATGCGCCGTCTGCGGGCGGCGAAGAATTACAACTACGGAGGCCAAACGTGTAACTATATACAATTGAAAAAACAACCCACTGGGAAAATAATAATCCTCTTCAACAATTTTTCTTTTTACTTTTTGGTTGAAATCAACAATATTTCCTTATTTCTTGTACGTATCTTGGGTCAGTTTAATTTTTTTTTTCTCCTCATGCTACTTGTCATATTAAGCAAAATTAATGATTTAAATACTCACCTGAGGTTCAAACCCCAGCAGTCAAATCAAAAAACACAACTCATCCATCTAGCTATTAGACCAAAGGGAGAGAGATATATTTCAATTTTATAATCAAGAGCTGTAGTTTCAAGTGTCAACGGTCAGAATTGTTGGCCCAAAAAAGTTCAACTTCTCAATATATATAAATATATCCCCTTCTATCTCTTCCCTATTCACCAGTTTCGCTTTTTTCCCCTTTCTTTTTCATCAAAACAGTTTCGCATTATATACGTCTTTCAATTTGGTGCACTCAGTTATATTGAACTCCACAACAAGATGAAGCATGCTGAAGAATTCCATGGCTTTTATGATGTGCAGCCAACAAAGAAAGTGATCAATGGACCTCGCCCTTCCCCTTTGATGATAAGCCAAAACTCCCATTTGATTCGCAAGCCTTCAAATTCATCATCAACATCTCTTGTTACAGAGACGAAGCTACTCCAAAAACAGCAAAAGGGTCCCATCATCATTTACACACAATCACCCAAGGTTATTCACACCAAGGCCCAAGATTTCATGGCTCTGGTTCAAAGACTCACGGGCATGTCCAGTTCCAAACAACACTACTCATCCCCACTTCAGCCACACCAAGAGGCCTCTGAGAATTTTGGGTCATCTTTATCTGATGGGTCCAATTCCAACAACAATAGTATCAAGCAGGAGAAGGAGATGCAGTGGATGCAACAGGGTGCATGTGATGGTGATGAAACTAGCTCAGCTCTTAGGAGGGATATTGATGACGAGGCTTGTGTTAAGGGTGGTGCAAATGTTCAACATAGTCCCTCTAATAATCTGAATAATTTTGCTGATATGCCCCTGTTCACTCCAAATTCCTCTGATCTCTTTTTCTCATCCAAATCCGTGTATAAATTTTCTGATTCCCCATATGGGATCTTGGGGAGTTTGATATCCCCTTCTGGGTTGGGCTTCATCAAAGAGCTTCCTGAATATTGACATCAATTGAATTTGTTCATATGCTCGAGGGTACTTCAACTTTAATTGATTATTCCATCAAATTATGGATCAGTTTCCATGTGTAATAGGTTGATCTCTTTAATTTTTTTTCATATTCATTTTTTTTGTAAAGTTTGTTATTTTAGTGTTATGGAGATGATCTGGTATGATATGATGGAGTTAATATGAATTATGAGGAGATTTAATTCATTCTTTCTGGAATCTGGACATAAGAAGAATAAGATATCGTTGACTTGGTTTGTTATCCCAATTTCATTTCCCTGCTAGCTGTATTCTGCTAATTCCGTGTTTCTTTCTTGTTAATCTTGTTTTTTCTCTGCAATATTAATTTCTCAACCGATGCAAAATATCCAGCGGTTATACTGTTAATCAACCTTCCCATTCATCAGTTGTTTATAATTAATATTAATATTCAAGAATTTAGCCAGTCAACGTTGACAGACAGTGATACAAGTTTCTCGGATCACTGTCAGGCTGGGTATTTTTGTCAACATGATTCTTGAGTTATCTCTGATTTCAAAACCATTAGGAGAGCTGTACCTGCAAGAGCAAAAGTCAACTCCTTGCTCATCATGTACCATTTTTTTTAACGACAACATGCGATCAACATGGAGTTTTTTTTTTTCTATTGGAGACTTAGACTTGCTGACAAATAAAATTTGGTTAGAGTTGCAGTTATCAATTGATTATGGGCCTATTTGGATTGGCTTATGCAGAGTTTATGATTGATTCATAAGCTGTTTTGGGCTTATTTTTCATAAGCTACCCATGATAGCTTATCAAAACAGCTTATGGCTTATATAAAATAAGTTTCACTATAATTTTTCTTCGATTATAAACGTAGCTTATACAACTTATGCCATAAGCAGTAGATAAGTTTGTTATCCAAACAAGGCCTATATATAACCCCAAATAGCTATACATCTTCGAATAAATAGCTTAAGTTGACAAATATATAGTTGGGTTGGTCCCTTAACCATATTGTCCTTACTCCTTAGTTTGGGTCATATGGAAAATTTAAATTAAGATACAAAGTTCATTTCAATGATTTAACAGCTATGGGAGGATTAGATCGACCATATATTAAAAAAAAAAGGAAATACACAAATGCTGGTTTGCTAATATTTTGTCAAACCAGCTAACTTGGATTATCTTCTGCTCTCCTATCTTTTCGGCAGGACAAAAAAATAAAGGTGGGAGGAGAGAATAACAGAGAGAACACCAAATGGGTGGCATTTAGGGTAGGGAACCATATTTGTTGACCATGGTAGAGAAGTGGGCCCATTACTGACAGGTGGAGGTACTCTCGGTTTTTGGAAGAATACAAGTTATTCCCATACACTTTGTTTAAAATTTGGCCCCACGATTTGCTAAAATTTTCAAAAACCGCTTATGCCAAACCAGTTTCGTTTTAATCATTTCATCTATTCTTACGGATAACAAATCGGTAATTATTCACCATAACATTTACACTAAATATGTGCTAATAACACTGACGAGCCAAATAACACAACAATACGTATTAAGCTTCAATTATTTCACTGACTAACAAAATACTATAATAATACCTATTACCTATTCAATTTGATAATTATTTATATAATATTATTATTTTCCACCTTCTACTAACAATGTACAATTAAATTTAGTGAAGTCTTGCTTCATCACATATATTTCTCAGCTTATTTCTTGTGTTTGTAAATTTTGGTATAAAAAATATATTAGATGTGTAATTTCAAACCAATTTTTTTTGTCAATATTGTACTAGAGCTGTCAAAATGAGTCAGCTCGGCCCACACGGGCTGCCTCGACACGAGTTGGGAGGGAATGACCCAAGCCTAACTGGCTCGATTTTTTCATAGGTCAAGAAATGCACAATTCGGCTCAACCCACCACGGGTTAGTGGGTTATGTGGGCTGGCTTGTAGACTGGCTCATGAGCTGACTCACTACATAAAAATAAAAATCTATAAAATATTTAAAATGCTAGAAAATAAAAAATTACAGCAAATGACTAATTAATAACTTTTTTATTTTTTAATCTAGCTCGCGGGTTGGCTCGGCTCGTGACGGGTTGACCCGCTTCAACTCGCAGGTTAAGTGGGACGAGCCCTATCGACCCGGGGTTAAATGAGCTAGCTATTTAGCAACCTATTTAACCCACGAGCCAGGTTAAGCCGAGCTGACTCGCCAGTTGTAGCTCTTTTCGACAGCTCTATTATGTACCCACAATGCTACATCTTCAAATACAACTTTATCATTCTCATCTTAATTTCAATTTATTCATTTCGTCTATTTTTACTCTTACCAAATCGTTAATTATTCACCATAACATACACACTAATATTTCATTAAAAATAAAAAAAAATCAAACATTAAAACTAATTACGTGATAATTAACATGTTCTCACCAAATAACATAATATGACATATTAAGCTTTCAATTTACCAATTGCAAGTTTGCAACAGATAACTAAATCTTAAATGTGTGTATGCTTTACGCAGCAACCAATATTACTTTAATTATTTAAATTTAGTACTATTATATTGACTATAAATTTATGTTTTTAATTTAACTTAGATTACATATATCTGATTGTTAATCTTTTGTTGTCTAATTCTCTCTCATAAATTACAATAACTATTCTGTTATAAATTTCAACTTTAGGATTTTTTCCCAAATCTCCACTTTGTAGTAACAAGCATTTCATTGGTCTTTAAACGACAACGCTTTGCTGCGTAGTAAATTTAAGCATAAAAAAAATGTCAAATACACCGTACAATAGAGTATATATACACATCTGGAGTCAAGTAACAAATATCTGTCACTATGATGGCAATACAAAATTTCCATAAAGTGTTGTTGAATAGCTTAATTAACCAACACTACAACACCCTTTTGGAAATAAACCAAAACTATACTCTTTTACCGGCCCAACCGGTAGCCCTTCCTTCATCCTGACCGTTGGAATTTTTTATTATTATATCAATGGTTAAAATACACAATTCTCTGCGGTGGTCAAGTAATTTGGTTCCCCACCCTAAATGCCACCAGATAAATGATGAAGAAAGAGAGATAGGGAGATTATAGAGATGCTAAAGAAAGAGATGGTGGAAAGGATCTAAATTATTTGTCGTCAATTAACTGCTATTTTTTTTATTGACTGAATTGCGATGAGAATAACCATAATGAACGCAAACTTTAAGATTAAGATATAGTACAGTATATAGGATGGGCTTGCATGCGCAAGTACATCTCTTAAAACTTTCTGTAGTTTGACCAAAAAAAAAAAAAAAACTTTCTGTAGAAAAATTCCCAAAAAATTATTAGAATATTTAAAAAAATTAATCAAAATACTGTTACTTATGACAAATATTATGAGATTTATTTACCAACATGGTGTAATACAGGTGGTGGATACCTGAGTCCTTTAAGCATGATGTTGGTGGTTTGATTCCACTCCATGTGTATAGATAAACATATGTTGGAGAGGTCAATCTCTTAAATGAATCTCAATACCTCGAGAGATTAATCTCCACGGTTGCACGTGGATGATACCTGAGTTCACAAAAAAAATAAGAGATTTATTTCAATAGTGCTAATTGGAACAAAAAAATTTAGCGCGGAAAATATAAAAACTATAATGAAGGGAAAATAACTAATCAAGGAAGAAATTAATCAGAATTCATAGTAAAATCAGTCACAAAATAAAAAATTCATAGTAAAATAAACACATTTTCGTGTCTATCGTTCTTATTTTGGGTGATAATGAGGAAAATATGAAGTTTTTTTTTTATCACAGAAACATCATTATATTGATACGGGAAAATATGAAGTTTATTGATCAATATTAAGCAGACATAAAGAACTTTCCAATGACTAGCCTTGGGCCATATCTGGGCTTAGTTGGGTCTTCAAAAGTAACATCTAGTCATCCAATCCAAATAAATTGTAAATGGACCCTTGGAGAGTTTGTGCAAACTCGTTAGATGGCTCTTGGAAGATGGAATTCGAATTCAAATGCTTCAGCATCTTTGCAACTCAAAAAAAAAAAAATGCTTCAGCATCTTTTAGAGAATATCTAAATCTAAATTATATTTAGATTTTGTATTAGGCAACTTTTTTCTGAAAAAAATAATTTACGGGTTCATCAATTAATCCCATCCAATGAAAACCATGTCAACCGAACTAAACACTAATATATGAAGAAACCAAAAATTGGAAAAATCAAATTTTTTTCTCATTGGATATATTAGTTTGGTTTTTGGATTCTAAATTGAAAATTGATTCAATCCAAAACAAACCAATCATACTCCTGTATATACGAATTTATTCAAAAAATTATATGAACTATATGAATTTGTTATTTGTTATGTATTTATTCATTGAGAGAATTTAAAATTATCTCCAACTTACGATTTATATTTTAAACTATATTATAAGTTATATACACGGGATGTGATATTTAATATTTGATTAATTTGTATATATATTTTATAATTCACTTTAATATTTGTAGTCTCATTTATAAAACCAAAATCAATCCAATTCAAACCAAAATTAATTAGATTGTATGATTAAAGAACAAAACCTAAGAAATTAACTAATTTAATTTAATCCATGAACACATGTTATAATATGCCATTTTGTACATGTGTAACTAATGCTTTTTAAAAAAACACAATATTTAAAAATTAAGAAAAAAATTGAAATGATAAGTATGGTGTTGGTTGTGTGACGTGGCCTTGGTAGTTAGGTGGTCAGGTTTCGCATCGCATTGTATAGAAATATAAAATATAAATACATCAATTGTATATAGAGGAAAAGGGGAAGACATAATTATAATAATAATAAAAAAAAAGAAAAAAGGAAGACATAGGTGGGAATTCTGTCTCATCCTTTTGTATGTGCGGTGTTGGTTGGCTTTCTTGGGGAAACTTGCAAACAATAATGCGTTTCTTTGCGGCTACTTTATTCTCGTTATAATTGTCATTAGTCATCTCAAAATAACAGCTTCTCTACGGCATTTTCTAGTTCAATCTTCAAACAAATTTGTTCTGGCTCCTGCCACATAAATTCACGACTACGACTAAACTCAATAAGAGTTAGAAGATATATACATTATAAAGGTCATAATTGGATTTGACCAAAAAAAAAGGTAATAATTGGATTAATAACATATAAAATCGATTATTTTTGTAAATAAATAAATCGGTAACATATTAAAATAATTTTATTAAGTATAAACTATAACTCATGATAAAATTTAAAAAAATAAACACTTGTGGGCCTCTGGTCGACCCCCTTCTATATAAGAACAAAAAGCACCTCATTATAAAAATATATATACATATATCTATTTATTTAATTATTTTCAGATTTAACTGATACATATTGTTAGGTGTACACGAGGGAGTTTCTAAGAAGGAATAGATCCAGTATGAGCAAGGATCCAATTGTCTAATTTATTATATTGAATTATTTACAATTACAAATTAAAAAAAATAAAGAAATTATGTATTTGGCTTTTTTTGGGGGTTAAATTTTGAGCCCGACGGAATTTGGCCACCACAAATCCAGGTGGGATTCCGTTTCATCTTTTAACGGCGACCTAACATTCCTCACGTCACCAACTGTCAACCCGTAACGTCCGTCATCTCTGACGCAATCCTTCAGCGCTCCACCGGATTCTGTTCCAACGGTAGGCCCCCACTCTGCGATAACCGCTGGTATCCGACGCCGGAGGCGCGTGTCCCAAATCCGCAGTGCCAGATTCCCCGACGCGCTTTCTCCGGCTGAAACCACCACCGCCGGAGACGCGCTCTGCTCCTCGCCGTAAACCGACACGACACCTCCCTCGGAGGAACAAGAATGGTCGAAACCAAACCCTAGCCCATGCCCTATGGTGTCCCAAAGCTTGACGACGCTTTTACTGTTGGCGATTTCAGAAAGCGAAAAGATATCGCCAATGCTACGACATCGTAGGAACCCGCCGTCACCGTTGTCGGAACCCCTGACTCTAAAATAATCACCCGTTCTGTTTTCTTCTTCTTCTTCGTCTTCGTCGTCGTATTCAAACTCCGACGACGAAGATGACGTGGAGCAGCTTCCGTCGTCGTCGTCGTCGCTGAAATCATCGTCGTCGATGAGAAGAGGGATGGAAGCGAGAGAAGAAGCGTTTTGGCGGAATCTGATGATGAGAACGGTGCGGAAGGTGGCGAGTAGGGCGAGAAACAGAGCACCCCATTTGCAGAGACTGAGAGCTATGGAAGCAGGTTGGGCCTGAGAGAGAAAGGTTAAATTTTGCTTCTGCAGAAAATTGAAGAGATTGTTGAGCCTGTGATGAATCACAGGAACTTGCATCTTAAAATTGGGTTTCTGTTTTTCACAAGAACCTGATGAAATTCCTTCAAACGCGAATGCAGAGAGACAGAAGAAGATTAATGAGAATGAGGGGAGAGGGTAAAGGGGGTTGTATGGTAAGTATAAATAGTGGATAAGTAGGTGCAGAGAAAATGGGAGTGGGAGAGAATATTCGTTACAGGTACGAAAAGTATTGTTTGAGTGAGTCATTACTTTGTTGGATAGGTTCAAGTCCCTCTGCGTAGTTTGTGAATGCGTATGCATCAACGCGGATGTGAATGTGAATGGTGATCCAGAAAATAAGAGATTCCGATATGTTGAAGGTTTGAAATTTCCTTGTGTGGTCCAAAACAAATATGGTAATTTATGTATTCATTTATCCATGCTTGCCTCGTGCATTATCTTCCCTTCAAAGTTCAAACTTTGACTTTGAACATTGTAAAAACGTGTATTAAACTACTCACTCAGTTAAAACTATAGCAATTTTAGTTTTTTATTTTTGTTTTAAAATTATTGTAATTTTACAATTTTAAAATATTATTAATTTTTTTTCTCCACTTATATCTTTATTTAATAATTAATAGTGGGAATAATTGATATTAATAATCTAGAGATTTATAAATAATTTATCATAAATACTTACATTAAATGAGGATATTTTAATCTATATATAATAATATTTTATTTTTATTAAATATTTCTTAATTTATGTATATTAACCTTAAACTGTTATAGTTTTGAAATAGCCAGAGTATTAAGTATTAATCCTTGTACCAAAATTAAAAGAAAAGAAAAAGAAAAGTGTAATACATGGACCACTTTGTTTCACGGGAATTTCCTTCTAGGGGCTTGATACGATTTTTTTTCCCGATTTGTACATGAAAAATATGAACCAGTATATTTGGAAGTGTTTTTCTAAAATAATTTGTAAAAAATGAAAAATAAAAACTGTCGTATTTTGTTGGTTACTATTTATGTACTACTTTTTAACATATTTTTTCACTTTATAATTAAGATTATTTATGAGACTTTCACGACTCACATATATGTTTTTAGTCCCTCATATTTGGCTTAAGTTTGTTTTTAGTCCCTCAAATACCAAGAATATTATTTTAGTCCTTAATCTTTTGAAAATCAGTCACTTTTGGTCTCTGGGGCCATATTTTAAATTTAAAAAGTATTTTTTAAATTTATACATTGACCCCTCCTAAAGCCTGATGTTCACTTTAACCCGTTTTTCCATTCTCCTCCCCCTCCACTGAAGCATCGCGACCCCCATCCCTGCTAGGAGTAGTTTCAATGTCCTCCCTAGAAGCCGCCATGAGATGCGGCCTCTCTCTTGTTCTCCTCCCTGTGCGATCGCGGTGGCCCCCTCTCTTCCCGCCATTGTGCGCAACTTCCCTTGTCCGCGCGGAGCTCCTCCCTTAGTCGCGCAGGGATGGGGGGCCACAGTGCATCAGTGGAGGGGGAGGAGAACGAAAAAATGGGTTAAGGTGAACATCAGGCTTTAGGAGGGGTCAAAGTATAAATTTAAAATATGGCCTTAGGGACCAGAAGTGACTGATTTTTAAAATATTAGGGACTAAAATAATATTTTTGGTATTTGAGGAACCAAAAATAAACTTAAGCCAAATATGAGAGACTAAAAACATATTTAAGCCATTTTTTTTGTCAAATAGTATATGCATTTTCAAATATACGCAAAAGTTACGGACGATAGATTGCTTAACAGATTACTACTACTAGCCCCTGTATCTCCGAATGTGGACAATCTCAAAATTGACTCTGTTTACCTCAAATCCTTTTTTCTCTGTTTTTTTTCTATCAAAACGTGTAACTCGATTTTTCTAGGATAGAAAACAAAGGAGAAAAAACAGGTTTAGATAAACGACTCAAATAATCACCTATTCTACGAGTTATTCTAGAGGGTTTAAGCAAAAATTTACTCTAAATTATTTTGAAAAGCTTTTTTTTTATATTATTTTGAAAACCTTGTTGAAATAAAACAAAATATCTATTGAATATGAAATAGTGTAATTTTTTGAAACTGTCCGTGCATAGTAATTAATACCAAAATTAAAAGAAAAGAAAAAGAAAAGTGTAATACATGGACCACTTTGTTTCACGGAAATTTCCTTCTAGGGGTTTGACAAGAAAAAATATTTTTCCGATTTGTACATGAAAAATATGAACCAGTATATCTAGATGTGTTTTTCTAAAATAATTTGTAAAAAGTGAAAAATAAAAATTGTGGTATTTTGTTGGTTACTATTTATTTACTACTTTTTAATGGTGGCACTTAATTTGGGATTGTTGAAAATCGACCCATGAATGGGAACGCCGACATCACCCGTGACAGGCTGTTCCACCGGTTTGTTGTGTAATTTGATTTCTACCCCAACTAATTAGAGTAATTTGATTTTGACCCCAATAAATTGCTTAATTCAAATACAACTAAAGGATGAGCTGGACCCCAATTTTAACCCAAATAACTTTGACCTCAGGTTCCTCAGCTATTATTATAACGAGCTTTGAAATTCCTATATGCAATGGTGCGAAGTTATTATTTTTTACATACTGTATTACATACAGATATTCTCCTAAGAGCTAGCTCACTTCTATGATCAGTCATCTATTTAGCCATATATCAATACAACATGGAAAGTAGGAAAGGGTAAAAATTTTCTCAAACACAAAAATAACAGTACACTAAAATACACATAAACACTTATACATCACAATTCCAAATCACATGAGATTTTTACATTATACGCTTCCAGTTTAGCGTATTTTTTGACAATTTTTGAAATTTTTTCAAAAATTTTAGAAAAAATTCATAAAATCAAAAATATTAAAATAACCAACTTTTGTGAAAAAAGTTTATTTGTTGGATTTGTTTGACACACTCAAGCTATTTAAATCTACTTCTGTCACTTAGACGTAAACCGTTTTCTGTAAAAAGACCCTACGTTGATTGAAAAATTACCGTTTTAGAAGTATTCCAGAATCTGTATATTTTATTCCTAATTTTAAGTTAAAAATAAATCACACAACATTTATGTTACAAAAATTCATATAAAACATAATAAGGACAGTAAAAACAAAGAAACGGATGTTGTAATTAGACCTAACAGTAGTTGAAAATTGTCTGTTTTCAGAAGTATTCTTAAACATGCATATTTAAATCCTATTTTTAAGCTAAATATAATTATCAAAATATTTATATCACACAAATTCATATAAAACATAATTAAACAGTTAATCTCAAAATGGACACATAAGCGGTCAACTCACTTAAAGGACTAAAAATAAAAAAAAATTATATGGACCAAAAGCATTTGATTTTTTTATAGGTACTAAAAATAAAATACCCCTATATTATAGGAATCAGAAATATATTTAAGCCTTTTTTTAACACATTTTTTGTATCGGATCTTAAGAAAATTGTGCAAAATTGTCTTTTATGATATAACAACATTGTGGGTCAATTTATAATTTAACTATTATTTGAGGACTCTACTTACAAATATTTATTAATATGATAAATACCATTTAACCTGGTTACAAGTAATTGATCTCATCTGTTGAATAAAATATTGGCCAAAACGAATATATCTAAGATAGAAAATGGCTTTCTCATTCTTGGGTCGATTTTCAACGATCCCAAATTAAGTGTTGCCCTTTTTAATATAGTTGCTCTCTTTATAATTATGATTATTTATGAAACTTTCGTGATTCACATTTTTTATACATTTTTTTGTATCAAATGGAATTAATTAGTATGTTCTGATGGTGTAATTTTTTTTACATAAATATCCAATCATATCTCCTAATATAAATATTTGTATAGATATTTTAGAAAATAATATTATAAAATGATACTACGGTGAGATGTGTGCAAAGTAATTAAAGTCTTTTCAAATATATGCACTCCGAATGTAGACAATCTCTGTTTACCTCAAATCCTTTTTTCTCTGTTTTTTCTATCAAAACGTGTAACTCGATTTCAAATTAGGATAGAAAACAAAGGAAAAAACAGGTTTAGATAAGCGACTTAATTAATCACTTATTCTACGAGTTATTCTAGAGGGTTTAAGTAAGAGTTAATTCTATATTATTTTGAAAAAAAAATGATATTATTTTGAAAACCTTATTGAAATAAAACAAAAATATCTATTGAATATGGAATTAATTATTTTTATGAGTGTATCTAAATACTAATTTAAGTACTCGTGTGAAATAAATTCAAATAAACTTTTTTTTAGACATCAATTCAAATAAACTTTTTTTTGTCAAATTCAAATAAACTTTTAAAACACTCTTCCAACTATCCCAATCCCACTATGCGAGTCTAGAAAAGCCCAACCCAAGTGTTGCTAGACCAATACATATGCCTGAAAATTTGACCAAGAAAAAATGAACCTTTGTATTTACCAAAAAAAGGAAGAAAATCACCATTCACCTCATGGATATGTCGGGTTTTGGGAAATTGGCTTTTTATTATTTCAATAGCGTAATTTCGAAATAAGATTCCAAAGTGATATACTTTTTTCTAAAAAAATATCAATATATAATAAGATGCACATTTGATTACGATATCTATATCTGAAAGTGATTTTTTTTGATGAAAATCTGAAAGTGAAATAATATATTTAAAGATGGCTAGTTGTTTTTTTCAGACGCAAAATCGTAGTACACTTCATCCATGACTTTTTTGTTTTTTATTCCATTTGTGTACTTTCTGCGACATGTTTGAATGTTAATCCATAATTTCATCCTTGTTTTTTTTTTTGGTCCAAAATTTCATCCTTGTTTAAACAAGGTAAACAGCAAGAGGTCAAACAACACTACACCGGTATTTTTTAAAAAAAAAGTGAATTTATGTCACGACTTAACACATTTTTTTGTCCAAATGCTTATCAATATTTGTTGATTGATGATATTTGAACATTTAGTTTTTAATGCTCATCCAATACTTCTTTTGTCTAAAAAAACACTCATCCAATACTCATCTATTTTTCTACCACTCTCTTATTATAATATACTCCTTCTATTTTTTAATATAAGCAAAAAATACTAAAATATTTTATTATTAAATATAAACAAAAAATAACCACTTCTATATCATTTAATAACATTATTCCTATAATACCCTTAAGTTAATTTAAATTTTGTTTTCCAATGCATAGTTTGTTTCGAAGTAACAATTTCCTATGCAATTATTAAAGGTAATTTAGAGACTACACTACTTTTTTATATAAGATCAAGAAACTTAATTGCAGTTAACTAATTTCCTTAATTAATAAACGTGAATTTAGGTATTTTTGCTTATATTAAAAAACAGAGGGAGTATATCATTCATGTTATGAATATTTGGTGGATGTCAATTCTTGAAGAAGTTGATACTAAGTGGATTAGGTGATATCATTTCCTATTAAGAGAGAATATTTCATTTCACTATTTCCTTTATTATGATATGATCTCCTCCATTAGGGTTAGGTCTCCTGGTGGCATTAGGAGAAGTCAACTATTTAAGTGAATCTTAATACTTCAAGAGATCATTGCGCGTAGAGGATATCAGATTTAAAAAAAAAAGAAACAATATCATGATATTGCAAAATAATATAATATGAATGAACATTTGTGTAAAAATTGTTTCTAAATATCGAGTATCAGACTAAAAAGGAGCATTATTATTTTACGTTTTACTAATTGCATTATTATTTGCTAATTACATTAGTTAATGAACATTATTTGTCAACAAAACTAAACTCATTAACTCTGATAAAAAACTCATTAACTCATTCTTATTTAATTTTTGTTCAATATTTTTTGGTAGAGAATTTTTTTTTCAATATATTATTTACAAATTTAAAATATTTTTTCATAAATGTTCAAAAATTACCTTTCTAAAGCATCATTAATATATAAAATATAAATAAATGTGCAATGCTATAGCATTATCTCTAATATCTTTGTAAAATTATCTTTTGGTAATAGATTTTTTAGTGGAGGATGGGGAGGACCTTTTCGGTAATAGATCGCTCAAAAGGATCAAAGATCACGAATATAATGAATGGATACATTAATTGGGACATGATTATGTCCTGATTGATTTTATACCAATTATAAATGGATTTAGGATTTTAGCAAGATTTTACCCTTCTTACTTACACAAACGTTGTACAATCCATTTGAATTTATTCCTTAGATTATGCTCGGAGATTCAATCAACTCTAATTGGTAATTCCCATTCAGTTTCCGTGATTATTTGTTTCGATTCTCGCTTACACAAAAACATAAAAGGTCAATATAAACCTCTTCAGGTTTACTCTGGTCATTAGGCAATGTTCTGAATGGACAGAAATCATGTAAATATAAAATACCAAAAAAATGATATTTGCACATAAAAAAATAAAACATCATTTTACACTTGCCTGGAAAGGAAAATTGGGGAAAAAAAGTGTCCAAAAAACATACATTTTTATTTCATTATCTTAAAAAAATAAGGATGACATAAAATTATAATTTTTGTACGCAATGTGCCTTCCCTTTTCATTTGATTTGAACTGCAAAGATCACACTCCAAAGTTGGCGTAACGCAAAAATTGTTCACTTTATTGATTCACACAGTTCACACCTAAGTTAATTACCTCTCTAGGTCTCCCAACACGCACACACGACACACCCCTATCTATATATAATGACATTGACATTTACATGGTTCAGTGAAGGAGAAGGATGGAGTATTACAGAATCCAGATAGTGGCGATGGCCTCATTGATGTTTGTGTTCCCAAACACACAAGGGTGGGGAGAAGATGGGCATGCCATAATTTGTAGGATCGCTCAGGTCACTAATGGTCTTTAATTTTCCGTGTGTGTCTCACAGTGTATATAACATACCAGCGTCACATTACTTTACTCTTTCTTTCTGTGTAACAGTCTCGCCTCAGCAATACAGCTGCAGAAGCTGTGAGAAATTTGCTGCCAGAATATGCAGAGAATGACTTGGGGAGTGTGTGTTCATGGGCTGATCATGTCAGGTTTTATTTACACTGGTCTGCTCCTTTGCACTTTGCTGATACACCTGACTCTCTTTGCAATTACCACTACGACAGTAAGTTCCCCTTTCATTCTGCTTCTAATAATGCCCCTTGGGTTTGTGTCTGTGTCAAAAGTAGTTATGTATTTGAATACCATTCAGAAAATTTATCATTTTTCTGATAGTACCTCAAAAACGAAATTAATTTTTGGATTTATAAAAATAATCCAGTGATTTTTAAAGTGAATGATGTGATAGGGGGAGGATGGTGTGGTGTGGTACTGTACTGACTAGTTGTTTGAACATTCAGGGGATTGCAAGGATCAGAATGGAGAGAAAGGAAGATGTGTTGTGGGAGCAATTAACAATTACACCAACCAGCTTCTCAGTTATGGGAAAGACACTTCATGTAAAAACCTCTTGCTTACCCCAACAGATTTTTCTTTATATCGTATCTCATATGCTGACTAACCAAATTCTTGTTCCACAATGGTATCAGATAACCTCACACAAGCGCTTCTATTCCTTTCTCATTTTATGGGGGATGTCCATCAGGTATGCATAATACTAATAATAATAAAGCCCTAAATCTCCCATACGCTAAGTTTATATCTTTAATTATTAGCAATTTAGTTATCCTAATGGCTTTTTTGCTGGGTTAATCTGCAGCCTCTACATGTGGGTTTTACCTCAGACAGGGGAGCCAATTTAATAAATGTTCACTGGTACACATTGAAGCAAAATCTACACCATGTGAGTGACTCTAATTCTCAGCTTCACCAACTACCAACTAGCACAACGTGTTCTATTTCAATATCTACTACACCAACTAATTTTATTGCACACAGATTTGGGATGTTAACATAATTGAGACAGCAGAAGAAAGATTCTATGGCTCCAACATGGATGACTTCGTCAATGCCATTCAAGAGAATATTACGGTGTTCTAAGCTGCAACTTTCTATTATCCTCAATAGACGAAACTGCTTATCAAATTTTGATATTTACTTCAAATTTCCTGATGCAGAAAACATGGTCCGATCAAGTAAAAGGATGGGAAACCTGCAGTTCTAACGAGACCACTTGCCCAAATATGTACGTCCTATTAGAATTCCTTCATTACTAGTTTAATTTAAAAATTCCTTTTTTTCTGATGGCAACAATAACATTTAATTTGTGTTTTGATTTAAATGCCTCATAGCACCTGTTTATTTAGTTGAACCTACTTGTTTAACTTGGGCAATTTTTTTAGATATGCATCTGAAGGAATTCAGGCAGCATGTCAATGGGCATATAAAGGTGCCCCTGAAGGTTCAGTACTAGAAGGTAAGTTATCACAGTTGTGGAAGTATAGTGTTTTTTTTTTTTTTTCCATTTATCTTTTCTCAGATCCGACTGTTTCATTGAAACAATACTCTCTGCAGATGATTACTTCCTATCACGTTTGCCAATAGTCAATTTGCGATTAGCTCAAGGAGGGGTTCGATTGGCTGCAACCCTCAATCGTATTTTTGGCTGATGCAACATGTTCTGATGTAATTTGTTGAAATACGAAATATGAAATTCGTTGCACTACATATTAAAAGAGAATAAAGTTTCTGCATTATTCTGTGTAGGCTACCTATCTTATATAGTTTCCCAACTTAATATGCTGTTATGGTCACACCTGAGAATGCTTGTGGCAAACTTTCTCTATAATAAAGTTTATTTACTACACAATTTTACTCGGGGAAAAGGTATTAATTCATATGATCCATGGTCACACCATTCTCATCAAAGCACTCTTTTTAAGTTTTCAAAAATTTCAGAGGCCTAGAACAGAAAAAAAACACAACATTAAAAATACACAAATAGTTAACATGAAATCAAGCAGTCAAATTAAATCATATTTTTAAGCGGAGGGATATCAATTCATGAAATAAGATATAAATGTCTTTCATTAGGTTTCAACGTTTGATATACGAATTATAATAAACCAACCTGGTGGGAATAAAAGGAAGAAAAAAACTATGATGAAATGATGCTGCAAAGTGAAATAAACACAGAATTAGACTGGGTGAGATAAAGAATGCCAATAGTGAAAGAAAGAAAGAAAGAACATCATCAAAACGAATTGTGCATTCCATACCATGATTCATGCAGATATGATCCGTAGGCCAAAGAAAATAAAAAAGTTAAGTTTCCTGGAAAATTCCTCCACTGAGCATATCTGAGACATCCTTAACATAAAACAGAACAGGACATGCAATCATGCATTTGATCAGCAACAAGAAAGCAAGGGAAACATGACTATCTACTGAAATACTTACAAGCAAATGGTCAATAGTCATTATGATGGAACAAGCAGAACCATACATGGAGGTGATGAGGTAAGAGCCATCCCGGGCGTAAACTGAATAGTTGTTTGTAATGATCTATGAAATTAAAAAAAAAAAAATGTTCTACACCTCTGTTAGTTAGCAGAAGAAAGGGGACTGCAGCAAATGGTGAAGAGAAAAGGGAGACGGTGGAAGCCACGAGAAGCTAAAAGAAAGTGCTAATAAGTTTTCTATGAGTAAAAATGTATTAAGTTTACCCGTGTTAAGGTACTACGAGTAAAAATGTTCAACAATTATATTATATTATATTTGGGCAACTATCTATTTCCAACCTTATTCAACACATCTATTTCTTTATATTTTTCTCTTCTTATTACATCACTCATCTATCATTTCTCTCTCTGGGTGTAATTGTGTAAGAGAAAGCACATAGGTGTCCAGATATTTTTTTCAAAAATGTTGGCACGAAACAATTCATATAAGACATTTCATATATATGTCCTGCTAGCAACAGTTGATGGAAAATGAAACACATGACTAATTAAAAATACGTTAATGGCTTTGATACATCACAGGTTCACGTCACATGATAGCACTCCTAGCACTATTAACAACGAAAAAAAAGCAAGTGACACTGTGACAAAAGCTTCTATCTCCACCTTGACGGAACTTTCAAACCTTTATAGCAACCTCCACCCTTTGTGTGGACTGTGAAGTGACATTTTCATTACTAGATTCACTGTTGCATACACAAACACATATGTAGATATACGATATCCAGAGAGAACAACTTTTATAAGAATATAATTTATCTCCACATATATAATTAGAATGAATATTGATCAAAGTTGTATGCTCTAAATCCATATATTAATTGTTTTCACGGCTTGTTTTCACATAATACTCTCCACACACAAAAACATGTACGCATGAAGCAAGTTCATCAAGACTTATCTTTAAAATAAATTATTGTGTAATATAAAACTATTCAAACTTTTATAACTAAATCCAAATAATTTAATAAACGTGCATATCCGGATGAAATTGTCTTGTATGATATGTACTGCTCTGTTTGCATTAGGACCTGGACACTGTCTGTGCTCGACCACCTATATATGGCTTTTATGGGAAAGAAATGAGAAAAATGAAGCAGCTACCAACATTTAATTGCTAAGACCCTACTTCACCGCCGGCCCATATGCTCTTACATTGTATTTCTACACTGTTGTGTAGTTTTCACTTGATTAGTTTTTGTTCAGTCAAAGACGTTTCTTATACTGGAAATTAAATAGTTGCATACAGTACACTGGGGGGGTCCTTGGATTCATTTCAAGTCTTCAATTCTTCATTCTGTTCGGATTTTTCCCACAGTTATTATCATTTGGTCAACAAAAGTAAATTACGTAATAAGCAAGGACTTGTGCGAAGTGAAAAGAAGCGTAATTACGTTTCTAAAGAGCATCTTTCTGCTGGAAAAACGATCATGGTTACAACTATGATTGGTAGATGATAATAAGTCATGAAGACCACTTACCTGAACAACGATGTAAAGGACAATCTTTATCAACATCCTCATACTTAGGATTATCCTAAAAGAAATAAAGTGATCACATATTGATTATTGGTGATGATCGTGATTGGTTAAATTTCCCGTTGTAGGCAACTTTTTTCTAGAATCATTATTAGTTGTATAGGTACGTGGCAAGTGACAGAGTGAATACAAGAAGCAGAGCATTTTTATTTTTATTTTTTATGAACAAGCAGAGCTTAAATAGCCTTCACCTTCAAACGTGACAGAAAGATTCTGGTTTCTTTAAAGTTAAAAAAGAAGATAATGGACTTGTTAAAATTGTAAAGTAGGAATATGAGAATATTATTTGTGCGTTTACGTCATATAAGATGTTATACTTATATTTATAATTATGATTATAATGTTGAATAGCACAACGTGCTGCATATGATTAGTAGGATTTGGAGTACTAACATAGTTGTGATATCTTTTCTGTGATGTCTTTGTATGCATGTTTTATTCAACAAAAAAATGTTGTATAGCACAAAAAATCAAAGAAAAAGACAATCAATTACAAACAATCACTCACTGCAGTAAATAAAAAAACTATTAGGTATAAATAATAACACTAAACATATACTAAGTATTTAGTTGCATTAATTAATTATGTTAACATCACTTTATTGGTCTATGGAGACTAATCTTTAATTAGAGTCTGCAAACTAGAGAAATATAATCTTTATTAAGTTTCTCTCAGGTTCTGCAAGCCAAGAATCGATTCTATTAGCAAAAAGTGCACTGGAATTCCTTAATTAGCAGCATAACCTCAATATGTTCTCGCTTTATTCAACGGTTTAGATTCATCGATGTTTGTTTTGAGGGAGATAATGATGCAATGGGCGAGCTACTAGCATTTATCTGTTCAGGGTATTTTGCATAACAGTGCAGGTGGGACCTATTTTGAAAAGGGTATAATAATAATATAATAACACTTTGGTTATTCTTAGTCCTATGAGCTAACATATAGCATGTAGTTCCCTATCCTACCAAACCCATTTAGCGAAATTCCGAGGCAAGTATATATAAAGGGCATGGACATGTAGATTGTAGACACACTCACTACAACTCATTTCTAAATTGCTTCCGGTATGTTATGTTACCTTAAACTTTGTTCTGAACCATATTATATTTAAATCCAAGTTCCACTTTCTTTGCTGTCTTGAAGAACCCCACAAAAAACACTAGCCATGTCCACAATTACAAAGAGAGAGTTGGCCTCTAATGAAGAAAATGAGCTGAGAAGAGGCCCTTGGACCCTTGAAGAAGACAGCTTGCTCATTCACTATATTGCTCGTCATGGTGAAGGTCGTTGGAATATGTTAGCCAAAAGTGCAGGTACATATTCTTTGTACCCTTTTAATGTCAGAGGAATAAATAAGTTCATTCCTCACTGTTTTTGCCTTAATAATATTGAGTTCCAACTTTTCAGGATTGAAGAGGACTGGCAAAAGCTGCAGGCTCAGATGGCTGAATTACTTGAAACCTGACATTAAGAGAGGGAACCTTACTCCACAAGAACAGCTCTTGATCCTTGAACTCCATTCCAAGTGGGGTAACAGGTAAAAAAAATGATTATATTTGTAGTCAAAACTAGCCTTAATTGTTGAACCACAATGAATTTAACATGCTTTTGTTGTTCATTTTGGGGATAGGTGGTCAAAAATTGCTCAGCATCTGCCAGGAAGAACAGATAATGAGATTAAGAACTACTGGAGGACAAGGGTACAGAAACAGGCACGCCAACTTAACATTGAGTCTGGTAGCAAGAGATTCATTGATGCTGTTAAGTGTTTTTGGATGCCAAGGTTGCTTCAGAAGATGGAACAGAACTCTTCACCCATCTCTCACTCTTCCATGATGACAAACCTCAATTATGGGAGTTCTGCAGAAGCTTCAATCAGTTCAATGTCAACCAGCTTCAATGTTCCTTCTGTGTCTCCATCATCTCCTCCACAAAGGGAATTTATTATAGATGCTGCAAACCAATTCAGCAACATGTCCAGCCCCAGCAATCCTTCCTTGGATTCCTTCCAATTTTCACAGCCACTTCAAATCTCAGAACACCAAAAAAATCCTCCTAATGTGTTTGAGAACAATGTTTATAGCTATCCAATCCAAGACAGCTCCTATATTGATGATACCAATACCAATAACTATAGCTTGGAAGGTCTAAACCAGGATCCCATGTCTACCATGGAGACTTGTGACATTTCACAGTTTGATTTTCAGACTGCTGGGAATGGCTGGATGTTAGACAACATGGTTGATCCCAATTTGTGGAACATGGATGCTATGTGACTGTGTAGACCACAGAACAGAAGGGCATGCATCTCAAGTTCTTTTTATTGTGGGATGGTCTACCAGAAAAAATATTAATCAATAATAATAATAATAATAATATATTCTATTGCTATACTGATTCTTAGTGACTAAACAGTTTCTTTGATAGAGATTAGTGAAGTGTAAGGTTATTATTTACTTTGAGTCGTTCTAAAATAGCATATTGAAATAGAAATACAGGAGAGGATACAAATGTACCCCTGATCAGGTTTATTAAAGTTGGAAAAGCTGTAATTTGATTAACAGTGTATCTTGGTTGTTAAGAGTGCATTTTTGACATGATGCTTTTATTTTTTGTTTCTAGATATCTATTTCATGTGAACGAGAGTTTATTATCCTGTTGGAATCCCCCAATTGAAAGCTAAATTAAATTAAAAAAAGGGTAGTCCTCCATTATATAAGGATGATGTTAGAAGTGGCAATCAACAAAAGTGGAGTCACATCTGAGGATGAAGTGACACTTGCAAGATATGTAATGCATCCATATAAAGAGAATGGAGAATACTAGTCTTCATATTTCCAAGTACAGCCACTAGCAACAAGTGGTGGTTAATTCATAAAACTGATAAATATACCCTATGCGTACAAGCTCATCATTTTGCTTCTTGAAAAAAGCAAGGTGAATTGTAGAAAATGGAGCATAATAGAGAATTGTATGAACTGCTGGTACACCCCGCAATCGGACTTGGTGTATCTCTTCATTTTCTACCACACTAGATGGCGAGGCTCTCCTTGTCTTCTTTTTGCAATCATAAGGAGAGAATTTTATTGTCAGGATTGAATTTCCAGCTCTCAAAGCTTGGTACTATTATGCATTGATGGCACATTTCTAAAGCTTGTTAATGAAGAAATTGACTAAGAAATATTCTTGGCTATATTTTATTCGGATGTGCTCAATGTCACTAGGAATTTGAACTTTTCAATCACAGGTGCTTTTTATAGATTCAGAAATTCCTTCATTGAAAGAACCTGTTAGTGGAAGTGAAGCTTAGCTCATCACCAATTAGCAACACCCTGCAGGCTCACAAACTACTTTACACACGAATAAGAAGTTGTCCGAAGCATGTGGGGGGAAACGGTGACTCTGCATTAGGGACAAAACAAAAATGATGTAGAATATAAAATTAAGTTAGATGGACAAATAAAAAAATGATTTCATATATTACTTGTTCTTTAAAAGTGTCTTTATAAAAAAAGTGTCTTTTAAGTTAAAAATAAATAAATTTAAGGCATATTTTTTTTTAACCATGTTATTAGTGCGAAGTTTTCACCGGCTTCACCGATAACTCGAACCCAAGACCTTTTTTTTAAAGCAAAAATAGAATGCTAATGCATCACAATAGAGCTGGACATCCCAACCAGGTCAACACCCCAGCTCTATCAATCATATGCAGCATACCATCGAATCCAAAACCTTACTTAAGGGATTTGAACTTAGTTCTATTTGGACCAACGTAATGTTGGTACTTTATGATATTTATAATTTTATAATGCTACTTTTTAATATTTACAATACTAAAGGTTGGACGGTAAAAATACCACATCTATGAATATTTCACAACTCAACTTTTATATCCATCTTACACTTCTCTGTATTTCCCTTTTATGATATCATTTCATTGAATGTTACATCAAAGCTGAATTCAGCCCTGAATTTTGATCTAACTATTTATAATGCAATTATTTTATGCGACCCAAATTATTAGTATTTCTTAATTAGGACTCCTGTATATGTAGTGCATAGTTATTTTGTTTGGTGTTATTTTCCATATAACTCCTTCGATTTTAGTTCATTCGGGAGGTAGATCATGACGATGTTGATTGTAATAACTAGCTAGCAGGTTATACACGTCTTGCATGATTTTTTTTGATAAAGTCTTGCTTGAATATTTTAAGAATTATTATGATGTTTTATATATTTTCATATATTTTATAGATATATATTTTATAATGTACAAATATTTCTTATAAGATTTTTTTTTTTATTTTTAGCATATCTTTCCTCTTTTTGTGTATTAGAAGTTATTTATTTTATATTAAATGTTATTTTTAATTTATAACCTATTATAATATTCAGAATTATATTAAAAGAAGATATACATATATAGGATTTGAAAATGGGTCCCAGTCACGGATTATTCTTCAACGGGGATCGAACACGGCTCTCAGCCGAGCCCGTCTCCTTAGAATGAGGGGATTGACCACTTGTGTCCAATATCGTGGTTAGATGGATAGGAATTTAAAAACATAAAGAGAAAAAACTTAATTTTAAAAAACACTAATTGGCATGTTACCACGTAGATAAAAAAAAAAGTCACACTATCATATCAATACACTTACACTGTGGTTACTTCAATAAAAAAAGAAGAGAAAGAGCAACTTTAGAGAAATAGAAATAAGAGAAAAAGAAGAGAGAAATTTCATTTTTTTTCCATTTATACCCTTGTATCCAACATGTGCACTACGAGTGACCAAGCCAAATGTGTAAGGATGGAAGAGTACTAACAATAGAACATGAAGGAGTTGAAATATGACACACATAATTGGATTTGGGTCAAAAAGTGATATATGAATGAGTTAAAAATAAAATAAAATTGTATTGAATTGAATTTAAAAATTAAATTAATTTATTAATATTGAAGACAAATAAGATCATATAATATCAAATTGTATATTGCTTTTTATATTTTAAGGGCATTCTTGTTCTTTAAAAAATAACATTATTTCTCTCTTTTTACTTTTCTATTCAACCAAATAAAGAGAGTGAGAACTGAATTCTTTTTTTTTTTTCTTACTCTTATACCAATCGATATACATAATCCACTATCTTTCTCATTCTTTTTTTTTCCTCACCTTTTTCTTTCTTCTCACGGTCTCTCTCAAACCAAGTAGTGTTAAAAATTATTTTTAAAAAATAGGCATATCACATTCATTCAAATAGAAAGCACTCAAAAGATCAATCATTATGGGTCAGTGATCATGCCAAAGATGGATCCATTTGAACAGAACAGGGCCCTATTGATAATTGATTATTTATTTACAATTGTGAAAGGCAGAGTTTGACTGACCAAAATTAAGCCAGTCCCATTCTGCGACCTCAAAACAGTAATCTTAGCCAAATCCTTATCCTTTGCTAAATTAGCGGCTGGGGTGCCACCAAGTTCACAACTCGAGCAACAAAAGCTTGTGTGATTGTGTCACAGATAGATGTACCTAGTTTGAGGTCTTAGAAAACTGAGTTAATAGGCTTCTCATGCGCATGAATGTGACGATGTGTGACAGTGACTGAATATACAACAAGAGCATTGATCTGATATGAAAGCAACATTAGATTAAGCTTTGCACAATGTGACAATGGGGCCAAAGGGCGTGACTATTGAGGTTCCTATGTTGAACCACAGAAAAATACTGCTTTTTAAAGTTCTGTCTGCTACGTTCAATTTTATTTTTTTTCCTGTTCTATGAACCAAGAAAAGAAACATCCCCAAATCATTGAACCACACACAGCTATTGCATATACACAGCTAATTACTGTGCATTTTTTTTTTTCAAAGTCTTCATAAGGAAAATAAAGGGGCACGGTCAAAAACAATTAGCACAAAGAAATAAATGACTCATTTTACTCATGCAGCTGCCAAGTCGCCAACTGTCCCCCTGACCTATTCATGATTCTTTCGGGAACGTGCAAATTTTGGAGCCACTTATTAAGTCCACAGTACAGCAACAGCATCATTCCCCACCCCGACCTTCAATTCTCTTTTTTGCTTTGTATTGATAATATAAGCACATGCTAGAGTCAGAGACGGGTTATAGTCATTAGATATAATAATTTTATATTTAAGTGAAAGAAAGTCATTTTAATTTTAATATAAAATCATTATATTTGACACGGCAGGTCTCTCATCCTGGACCGCACCTTGTTATAACTATGAAGGATATGTTTGGATTGTCATTAAAATTGTTGTAACACTATTTTTAATGTTGGTAAAAGGATCAGTAACCAAACTGAGTTCGGAATGCATTGGAAAGAATGTGAATTGGTTTCCAAACATGCATCAATTTTGTTCGAGAAAGCGAAGGTGGCATATTTGATGATATGTGTCAGCTGGAGAAGCTGCCGTAGCCAGTTGGTTTAGATACTAAGCTCTTTTTTTTTTTTTTTTTGAAAAGCTAGATACTAAGCTCTTTTGGAGGAAAAGAAAAAGGTCGCACCAAAGCATGTGCACCATTTGTGCTAATTATTCATGCATGGGAATTCAATTGGAACATTTGAAAGCCAAGGAGATTAGATCGGTAGATGGCTATAGATAAATAATACTCATTCCCTTTACTTTCAATCAAATCAACCTCTCGCTATCAAATACAAGCGTGACTAGACCAAACTCCATACGGAGAATGAGACTGGAAGCCTTTTACTTTCCCTTGCTTAGGAAGAGTGATCTTGTATACTTTGATTGGTTGCTGCAGTCCACAAGTACAAATGCTCACTTACCCTTGATTTGATTAATTTTTATATATAAATTTTCCCCCAAATTCTGTTAGTAAGGAGATTATTATAAGCTGTATTCAAGTCAAAAACACAATAATTGAGCTTAATAAAAGTAACTTATTGAGAAATGAAAATAAGTGGACATTTCATGAGTATACACGGTATGAATTTGGGTTGCATACAGTTAGAATTTCAGAGAGTTATTACAGTCATGAGTTTGAAGTCATTGGATAAAAATCGGATGACTTCAACTCTGGCAAATCGAATGTAAAATACAAATTTAGAGTGTCAGTTATTCAATTTTTATCCAACGATTCTAATCTCAGAACTATGGTAATTGTATGAATTTCGAATGAAATCAATCCAAATCCGGGGATAAGCCCCATTGGACAGCAATAAATCATCCTTCACTTCACTGCAAGAATGAAAATTGCAATGCCAACGTTAATTCTTGTTTTCGCTTTAGGTGTGCTAGCGGTCTAGCACGTAGTATAGCTTAAGGTTGTTCTCTTGTGCGCCTTTTTGTTTTTAACTGAAATCTCCAGATATAATTGTTTATTAAAAATTCCAACTCCTAATATGCAGGCTTGTCTGAATCATAATCTACTTCTACGGTAACCAACTCTGTTGGCTTTTAGTTTATTTTAAGAATATGCAATGAGCAGAATTAAAATCTGATTTGGATAAGGTTTTCCAATAGGTGGCCTTGGCCTTATGATGTTAACGCTAAATCATGGTCATGGGAAGTACTGATGATGCATATCGTACTGTAATAGTTAATTAATTATGGGGGTATGAACAAAGTAAATGCAGCAGTGTAGCACACACCAGCGATATATGTTCTCTAGGCGAAGGTATACGATTCAAGACGCCCCTAGTGATAGAATAGTAGAATAACTTTTGGTTTGCTGATTGATTCTAGTGGGCATTAAATTAGGAATAATATAATAAAATCAAACAAAATTATCATTTCTCGTCATGTTTTCTATGGCCAATTATTATTTCATTCTATTAATTAAACTTGATTTAATTACACTTTTAGTCACTTTTTTTTATTTTACATCGAGGAGTATCCCACTGCCTACATGAACCCGAAACCTTGGTTAAGGGATAAAAAACCTTAACTACTTACGCCAACCTCAGTTGGTACACTTTTAGTCACTTTAGTTTGAAGTGTATGTGATTTTGGTCCCTTAAATTTTTTTAGTCAATCAAATATCTTTATTTTGAAAAAAAAATGCAACTATGGCCTTCCATTAATTTTCTTTTACCTAATACATTAAATTCTTTTTTTTCATCAAAATACTTGGGGTATATGGTGATTTTGATATATAAACTATATTTAAAAATGTTCAAAAAGTTACAGCAAAAAAAAGTTCAAAAGTTAAAAATTTAGTAAAATTTTAATAAAAATTGAAGAATTTTGCAAGATACAAGGTTAGGGTTTGAAGAGGAGAAATTTTGGAATTTTTATTTTAAGTAAAATTTGGTATTTTGATTGATGAGTTTCAAGTAAAAGATGACTTCAAATAATTCAATCGATTCAATTTGTTAAAACTTTAAATAAATTGTGAGAATTTAAGAGTTTTAAGGAAAATAAAAGTGACGAAGGACTTAATTTTAACAATTAAAAAATTGAAAAACTGAATTCACCCAAAAAAATATCAGAAACTAAAATCACACATTATAGTAAAGAGAATAACAAGACGATTAAACCTTTAAACTTTGTTATAGATACGTTAAAACATAAGCATGAATCCAAAGGAAAAACAATTTTAAAAATGATAAGAAACTTATAAGTACCTGTACATGCATTCAATATTATTTTTAAATTTAAAAATAGTATTAAAAATTTAAGAGGTGAAATATTTAAAATTATAAAGGGTTAAATATGTTCCAGGTCCATGTAATATATGGAGTTTTTGAATTAGGTCTCTGTAAAAAAAGTCAAACTTTTTTGATCATCTTTTTATTTTATTTTTTGATTTTAGTTCCTGGTGTGAGTTGACCGCTTACGTGACACATTTCATCACTTCTACGTGGCAAAAATGCCGATGTGGCCTTGCTGACGTGGCTTGTATAAATGGTACATTACCTGACACATCCCTATAAACATATTACGTTTTGAATTTAGTCCTTCTAAAAAAAACGTGTTTTGAATTTAGTCCCTTAAAATTTATATTTTGATTTTAGTCTCTCCTCCATCACCACCCCCACCTCTCATCTCTCCTCCCCTCCTTCCTCCCCTCCTTCCTCCCCTCACCCCCATCCCACCCTCACCCCCTCATCTCTCCTCTCCTCCTTCCTCCACCCCCACCACCCCCACCACCTCCTTCCTCCTCCCTCCACCTCCTCCTTCAAACATTCGCTGCCCTTTCATTCTCTCCCTTCTCGGGTACTCCCTCATTGTTGTTGTTGTTGGGTTGTTGTTGGTGGTGGTGAAAAAATGGGGGAAAATGCAAAAAACCCAGAAAAAGAAGGGAGAAGAAGAAGATCGAAGAAGATAAAACATGGTTGGATTCAGTCCCTATAAATATATGAATGTTTTTGATCAAGTCCCTATAAATATGTTACGTTTTGGATTTAGTCCCTCAAATATATGAAAATTTTGGATTCAGTCCCTACAAATATGTCCTTTGTGATTTACGTTTTGTGAAAAAAAAATGTTGTTATTGTTGTTTGTGTACTGCTACTACTGTTGTTGGCAAAAAAAAAAAAGAAAAGAAATCATTATTGTTGTTATTGTTGTTGTTGGGGTGTTGCGAAAAAATGGTGTTTGGGTGTTGGTGGTGGAGGAGGGGATGGTGATGGAGAAGATGGAAGCCATGAGTGGGGTGGTGGTGGAGAAGGGGGAAGCCATGGAAGGGGAGAAGGAGGGTCGAGGGGGTGGTGATGGAGGAGGGGCTAAAATCAAAATATAAATTTTAAAAGACTAAATTCAAAACACATTTTTTTTAGAGGGACTAAATTCAAAATGTAATATATTTATAAGGATGTGTCAGGTAATGTACTATTTATACAAGCCACGTCAGCAAGGCCACATCAGCATTTTTGCCACATAGGAGTGATGAAATGTACGTAAGCAGTCAACTCACTCCATGGACTAAAATAAAAAAAATAAGGACAAAAAAAATTTGACTTTTTTTACAGGAACCTAATTCAAGAACTCCCTATATTACAGGGACCTAGAACATATTTAACCCAATTATAAATGATATGTATATCGTTAAAATTAAAATGAGATATTTTAAATTATGAAAATTAAGATACACTATTATTTGAGAGCAAACTGACCCGTAAACACCTTTAAATTATGATCTTTATAATTAAAACCGCCCAGATTTTAATCTGTGTGATGCAACATGGAGTTGATTTTTTCTCCGACCTAAGCTCTACGTTGTTTTTCAATTTTCTGATGTCTTTTTTTTTCTAAGGAAAATTTCTGATGTCTTAAAAAACAGAAACCCCGGTTACACTTGCATAGTCGTATATAATGAAAATGTGGGGGAAAAATGTAAAAAAACAGAAATCATAGAATGCCATTTTCCTTTTAGATTTTATTTGGTCAAAATATAGTCATGCATAATCGGATACGAAACACGAAATTTCTGAAAACGATACACCACCTAGACATCATACTAACGACTATGGATGTATTCAATTCAACTTGAATATCACGATTATACTTGTATATCAATATTTCATTTATACAGACAAAATAAGCCGAATCAAACATCTGAAATTTGTGCTTATAAAAAAAATATGAAATTTGTAATCAAATTGATATACACATAACTGTTTATAACAGAATGACATTTAACCTGTAACATGAATATAGTGCAAAAAACTTGGCTTAGTTTTCAATTAAATGTGTAAAATATTAGGATTGAAATGTTGCAACTTTTACACAACAAAAGTGGTATGAGAATAACAGCAATGTTGGTATTACTTCATCTTGTTTAAACTATAACCTTCAAGCTACAAAACCACACCAGAGGTAATTTCAATAACGGGAACTTTTGATTCGTCTCTTGAAGAATGTGACCGGTAACTGTGTGTACATCCCCCCCCCCCCCCCCTTTTCTTTTTTTCCAAAACAATTGCGATAAATTATAACTATTTGAACGATTGCCTGCCGATCTGTCCCGTGCCACCCTGATTAAACTTCTAGTTCCAATTCATGAATCCTACTTTCCACCCTTACTGTAGCTGTCCTTTAAGGTGACAGTCCTATTAAAGACAAGATTTTCTGGAGTAGAGTCCTGGTCGACCACAAAATAGCCTGGAATTGCAGATACAAGGATCGTATCTTAAGCCAAAAAAGGTATGAAATACGGATCAAATTAAGGAACAATAAGTTATCAAAGTACCTAATCTTTCAAACTGGAAATTGTCCCCAATTTTTGCATCCCGGAGTGAGGACACACCATATGCATTTGGAATTAGCACTTTGGAATGAGGGTTTAGATCGCCAAGCCAATTGTCAAGTTCAGCAGGATTCTATTGCAGTGATTTGGACAAAAGGACCAGGGAAATATCATTAGACGCAAGAATATAAATGTGAGAGAGTAATCAGACATAAAAGTTAACCAACCTCTGATAGGAATAGCCTGTCAAACAGCCTGACTTCGACCTTGAATGGATCAACTCCAGGAGAAGGTTGTGCAACCCAGTGGAGAACACCCTATAAATAAAAATGGTATAGGTCACCAATCTGAACTTACAGACTCTAGGAGACATTAATTTAAACCAACAGACTTAACAAAGTTGGTAAACCTTAGGCTTTGTCTTCTTTGAAGGATCATACTCGGCCCGAATTTCAAGAATAGTCTCATTATCATCAGCTAGAATAACTTCAGTGCACTTTATAGGAAATGCATATCTGCACAAAACAAAAATTTTGAAAAAATGGACCTGTAACTTCCCATGCAGTGTTAATTCATAACTTCTACTAACCTGAGTATCACAGATTTTCCCGGAGCAAGGCCATAATAATCTTTTGAATCTTGCATCCGGAAATCCGAACGTTCAATATACACAACATTGGAAAATGGAACCTAAGAACAAATATGACAAAAAAATCAGGAACATAAAACCACAAGGCAAAGCTACAATGTCATATCAAGGATTCAAGTGGTAAATAAAACTTAACAAGATATTCAACTTAACCTGACAGTGAATCACCATTAAACAGAAGTTGAGTAAACTTAGTTTAAAATATCAACATTTCCTAAAATTTTAGTATTCCATATAGATATCAGTCTTCACAATCCCAACTTCACCTTGTAGAAACCAGATGGATCATCAGCTTGAGCATCAGGCCATTTCTTTGCATCAACCTCAATTGCTGTGTTGGCTTCAAGATTAGTAATAACAACCTTCAAGACAGAAAAGATCAGTCTTATACTAGTTATACAATATCCTGTATATGCTGTAGAAAGAATGCAAACAGACAAAATACCTTGAGTGGATGTAGGACAACCATTGCACGAGGAGCTGTTTTGTTCAATTCTTCTCTAACGTGATATTCAAGCCGTTCCACAGATATCAAAGTGCCATCACTGCAGTAGAATGAAGAAAATAATTTTAGTTGAATTATGTGCCACCGCTCTGATATATCAGGTTTTTTTTATACAAAACCAGTGTGCATGTTCTTGCTCTTGCTCTTGTTCTTGCACACGAGGGACAGTAAATGATCATAGATTCAAACATGCACTTCCGAACAAAAAACGCAATACAGCCAAAGAAGAAATAAGAATAAAAGAGTGAAACAAAGTGAGACAGTTTCAAGTGCTTTTCTGCATTAGTAACTTAGAAGTAGTTAATTATACAACCCATTGAAGAACTCTTCCAAATAATGTACTGAAAATTCATATCCTACCTTCTAGTGATTCCAATTCCTCGGACAAAAGAATTGATTGCTGTTGAAGTTATGCCTCTACGCCGCAAACCAGCTAAAGTCATCAGGCGAGGATCATCCCACCCATCAACCCACTTCTCAGTAACTAGACGATTTAGCTTCAATGGAGAATAATTCAAAATTAGGGAATGGGAAATTATAAACATTATAACAGAAGTCAACATAAGACAATGTCCAAAATTGTTGCCTCACCTTGCGCTTCGACATAACTGTGTTAGAGATATTCAACCTTGAATATTCCCATACATAAGGTTGGTAAATGCCTAATGCATGTAGCAACCAATAGTATGATGCTCGGCGTGTCTCAAACTCAAGTGTACACAGCTGCATGAGATATTCATAGATTAGCTATATATTGTACACATGTAGATAAATCGTCACAATAAACACACTAAGCATTCAGCTTGAAAACATAAATATATTAATGCTAACGAATTTAGGCATCCAGCTTTGTAGGCACTATCTTCAGATATCCAAATACTATCATCTTTGCTGAAGGAGGAATATTTACAAAAAAAACATAGCTATTAATATATGGCAACAAAATTAGACAAAATTCAGTGGATGAAACTTACTGAATGTGTGACATTCTCAAGAGAATCCACAATGCAGTGAGCATAATCATAACTTGGATAGATGCACCATTTGTCTCCGGCATGAGGGTGTGGAGTAAACTAAAGACAGAAATCATTCATCCCATAAGATATTGTTGTCTCCTTGGAATTTTGTGAAATCAAGCACACATGTTGTGTTTTTACCTTAATTCGATATGCAATAAGGTCATACATATTGTAATTATCACTCTGCATGTCTTGCTTCATTCGAAGTGTGGCTTTTCCTTCTTCTATTAGACCACGTCTCATATCCTCAAAAAGTTTCAACGATTCTGAAATTGGTCTTTCTCTCCAAGGACTGTTCAATTTCTTCTCCCTATACTCCTTTATCTCATCAGGTGTCTACAACCAAATCATTAATATATAATGTTTATTTTTGTTGGAACTAATTCAAATAGAACAACTTAATGCAATTATGTCATCCTCCATAAGTTATTCAGCATTAATTATTTTAACCAGAATGATCTATTCTACACAACCAACATTCTCACAGCCCAGATTAAACTGTCAAAATGTTTAGAATTGGTTTCTTTCGATGCTTCAATTATAGTCAACATGTGTATTAAAACCACCAAAAGGGAAGAACCAATGAAGCACTTGATAAAAAAAATGAACAATTTAAACATTTGTAATTATAAGCTAACCTGATGATCAACATAAGCATGACCCCTTCTTATGAGCTCCACAGCTAATTCATATAATTCTTGGAAATAATCACTTGTGTAAGTAATCTGCATGCATGCAAATCTGTTAAACATCTAAAAAAGTTAAGTTAAAACAACACAAGAGTGAAAAGCAAACAAACATACCTTGAATGGTTTCCAGCCGATCCACTGGACAATTTCTTCAATGTGATCAATATATTCTTTCTTTTCTGCTTCAGGATTTGTATCATCATACCTGAAAGTGCCACAACCCATAAAATTTAGCAGTGTTATCAATCCTGGATAGCAGTGTGTAGAATACGCCATGCCAGGCCATGGTGGCAATTTGAGTCTGACAACACTGGTTACAAGCTCATAATGGTCACGTAGTCATCAGCCATTCAGCTACATGGGTCAATCAACACCATAAAGTCCTGTCATTTATTAGGTCCAAAGATAGACCATTTACCTCCAAATCTCTTTTAATGCTTTGGCCTACAGTTTTCCTTGATCTCCCTCCACCTCTAACTAATGGATTTAAAGTTCCAAAATCTTGTATATCCAAAATGCTAAACACACCCATGGACAATCCCTAAATGTTTCATCTCCCCGGAGCAACCTCTTTCATTTTTAGCAGAAGAGAGACTAGTAGCACTAACAATATATTAAAAAAAATTAAAAAAAAATTACACACCTCAGGTAGCAGCCTCCATCTCTGTCTTTTGCCAACCCAAAATCAATAAACATTGCCTGAGCAATAGTTATTTATTTTAAAAAAGATCATATGAAAAAATAAACAATTATTCAGCAGAAGTGCAGAACCATTACAACGTGAGACATACTGCATACCTTGGCATGACCAATATGCAAATATCCATTTGGTTCAGGTGGAAATCGGGTCAAAACTTTCCCACCTGTTGCTTTCAAGTGTTTGTCGAGAAGCGCCTTTGTATTGCAGCATCTAAGAATAGTACCATCGCTAAAAGGAATTTCAGTATGCACCTGAAATCAACATTATCCTCATCAAGGGAATTTCAGAATTTTGAAAACCATGCAAAAACAATATCCCAGACCAGAAAGGTTCAATAAGTTTACTAATCAGACCAATGCACAGATACACATGAATGTCATGAGCAAGCAGTAGAGTACATTGGAAATGACTCCATGCAACATGAGGACACTAACAGAGTGAATCATTGGGTTCACAACGTGAACAAAATAGAATGAGCATGTAATTAATTTTTAAAATAAGGAAATTAAATACCTTCAAGTTTTCCTCTGGATTAGGGAATATCAAAAATGGATTAAGATCTTCTTCAGATGCCTTTTCAGGGGTAGCAACAGGTGCTGCCTTATCCTATGTAACCAAGAAGAATTGCAAACAACCAGTAAGCCATGTGATAAAAAGAAATGGCAAAGAGGGGAAAAACTGTAAACAAACTCACCTCTACTTTAGCAGGTTTCTCCTTCTTCTTTCTAGAAGGCTTTTCATCATCTGCTGCTGTCCTATCGCCAAGTAGCTCATATAATTTTGCATCAACAAGTTGCTGCCACATAAGGGGCGAAAAAAAAAAAAGCAAAACAACTAAATAGTATTAACAAAACCTGAAATAATAAAGCAACTATCCAATCTATTAAGTTCATCTCATAGCTATCACCTTGACAACTTTTGCATCAGCCCATGGGAGCCTCTTCCGCATGTGCCCAAGTAACTCACCCACTAGAAAGATACAAATTATGTTATCAAAGTTTATTAGCCTGACCATATCTTTAATCAATATAAAAGGGGAAATTGTCATATAAGAAATGCACCAACAAATAGACAAACTATTCATCAACAGAATGAATTTGTCTATAAGAATGCAAAAGGTGTATTCCAGTTTAAAATTTGCAGGCATGGTAATCTACAAAACAATGTGTAAATTCAAAAACCAAATAAAATAATATCATCTCAAGTTTAATTTTAAAGGAATAAAATCTAGGAGAATTAAATTATTGAATCCAATAGAAGCCAAAATAGAACAACTACCATTCGTTCGATAGCGTAGTTCCAAAATTGAAGCCTTGTTCTCCTCAACAACTTCATTAACAGTATGTTTGATATCTTCTGTTGAAACCTCAACACCTGCTCAAATATACAGAAAACTGAAAACATGTTTGCCAACCTCAGAAAAACTTGGGGCACAACAGAACTCCAAAACTAAAACCAGATACCCAATCTAAGAGAAATAAAGCAGAACTATCAGAAGAAGATACAAGTTGCTTAAGTTCTCCCCGGTGAACTTAAACACACATGAACTGCCATACAGACTAAAATCTAAATTACCAACCCAACTAAGGATTGAACATTAAGGTCAATTTCACATGACAGTAGAGTTTTTTCTACCATCGCCAACCAATACCACAAGCTTAAGATCAATTTTATAAATAAGACTAAAGTTCTGTATCATACCAACACCACAAGCTTCTTCAAACTTATTCAAATCGAGATTCTCCGAACCCGTGGCGGCAAGAAAAGATAGAGCTGCATCTAACTGCGCTGTTGTTTTCACCTGCAATGATAATCCAGGTGACCAAGAGAATGATTCCAATGTAAAAACTCGTCCAAACCAACAAAAGGCAGCAAAAGTAACGATAAGCTTTGACAACCAAAGAGACAGAAGATAACATGGAATCATATTAAAACACGAAATAAATAACCAGTTAATATTTAATATCACGTTACATGCCAGTCCTTCTATAGAAAATAAGACAGCAACACAACAACAGTCTACGGAACACACCTTCGAGGAAACAACGTATTGCAGCAATGTTGGGCGATGCGGCAAGGCATTTCCCGGGTACTTAGTTGCAACCTGCCACATAAAACAAAACAACAAACAAACAAAAAAACTATTCAGTACTATAGAATTGATCCATTTCAGCGAGTATTGCTGCATGCATGAGCATAATGCAAGACATATCTTACCGTGTAGAGAAGGTTTCCAACCGTTCGGCTGCACCCATCGGTAACACCCGCCTTTAATGAAAGAGCACACAAAACAAATGCAATTACTAAGAGCAACGAAGAAGAGAGCACAGAAATGGAAAGGAAAAACTAGAATGCAAATAACACCTCGTGGATGACGGAAGTGAGATTGGCGGTGACTTTGTTGTTGGCGATGGTGTTTCGAGCTGTGCGCTCGTCTAAGCCTATCTTTAGAAAGAGATCCAGACACTTCTCCTTCTCGGAGCTGTCGTCCTTCGCCGGCGGCATCTTCTAACGGACTCCGAATTTCCGATTGAAGCTTTGATGATGGAATTTAGGGTTTTACCTGTGACTGTCAGTGACAACGCAAATGTTATACAGTGTAAGAATCAGCGAGCGTTATTGATTTTTTTGTTTAGAACAAAAATGTTTTTGTCAACATGCTCAGCTCCTTTTTTTTTTGTGTCGAACAAGATGCTCAGCTGTGGATGGGACGAGATTCCCGGTTCTCAAGATTCTTTGGGCTTTTGCAAGAATCGGCTTATTCCCCAGTTGCGACTTCTTGCTTCACTTGTTCTTCCGTTCAACTTGGGCAACAAGTCGTGTTTTGATATCTGCATTAACTTGGGCTTCATGGATTGGGCCCACAAGTGATTTTATTATTTATTACTGCAAGACCACGGCAATGCTGCAGAGGTTAGAAAACCATTTTTCATTGGACCAAAAAAAAAGCCATTTTTCATATTACAATTAAAATTTTGACTAAAAAATTATTACAATTAAAATATCAATGTTCCTTTTTATCCATATTTTTTTGTTAAAAAAAACGATGGAGAGAAACATTTAAAAAATAAAGTTAATTGAAGTTATTTTTAAATAATACTGATTGATTTAGCAATAGAAAATAGAGATTATTAAAAGTGAAAATGAAATTGAATGTTGCAAGAAGTTTTTAGGGGGGAAATGGGAAAGAAAAAAGAACTTTGATGATCTTATACAAGCTATCATTCGCCATTACTTTGCCGTCTTAACAAATTGAAAACTTCACGGGCTAAATTGTTGTTGAGGTCAAATTCGACAAATCTATTATTCTTACCATAAATATAAATTCTGACATATTATAGCAAATTATTAATATATAAATAGTATATCTTAATTCGCATAATTCAACTTCTTTATTTTTTACCATTAAAATGTCACGTCTTCTTAATTTGAAAGTAGCTTTTAAAATAAAAATAAATTGAAAACTATAAAAATATTAACTTTACTTTTGTAGCTCATTTTTTTAGCTTTAATTTCAAAATAGTTTTCACATTTTAAGTTGTGAAAATTTTGGATCAGATGCTACCTAAAATGACTCGTGGTTCATCCAGGGCACAGGGGTATCCCGTGCTTGAACCCATGGTAAAGATGAGTTGACTTTGGTCAAATTTTTCGTTTTGTTCTATTTTGGATGACTATTAGATTCAAATCTAGTTAATTAATTTTGATAAAAATTATTCACAATAAACAAGATTTAGTTTAATTGCACTTTTAATTATCATATTTATGCAATTTTGATCTCACTCAAACTAGAGGCAGAAATAGGTTATATCGCATTAAACTTTTAAAAAGTGTTCTTTTAAAAAATAACTTAATCTTATCCTTGTCTAAATTATAATTATAATAGTTTGATTACAAATTCTTCCCTAGAAAAAGTTTTCTTTAAATTTTTTTTTGTTAATCCAATCTCTCTAATTTTGGCACTAAAGTTGGATTCACTTTGACATATTGATCTTTGGGGATCGAGTGGTAGGATTTGCCTTTGCCTTCAGTAATAGAAAGCTGCTGTTCATGTACTTTGATATTGCTCAACCCAAAGCTAAGAAAACCTGAGTTACAAACAGTCAACTACTCGTTCAAGTGTAGGCTGTGTCAGTGAATCCCCCCCCCCCCCCCCCCCCCCCATAGCTAGAATGACGTATAATACTGTTAATGGGTTAAGAGTTCGATTGATCCAAACAATAAAAAAAAAAATCATAGAACATGGAGATGCCAAATGCATCCAATCCAATAGCCACCATCCATGAACCACGATCTGATCGGGATGGTCATTACATTACCCACGTGCCAACAGAGGAAGAATGATCCAACGCTGTCAAAGTACTCGCTGACACACACACACATATGGGCATGCCCCCAAATCAGACCACCCCATTATACAGATTCCCTTTTCTGTTGTGAATGATAGACGCATAAATATAAACAAACTTTTCCTACCAAGTAGCTGCTATTCTAATCAATCGGATATATGTCACTCAGAATATGTCAATAGCAGAGTTGCAAGCTGAAAGATTCCATCCAGGCCCAGCCAAACAAACACAATTTGTAATTGAGCCTCAAGATGAATGAATGAATGAATGAATGAATGAATGAATGAATGAATGACCATTTAACATACTACCCTTATTGCATATATTGTTCAGTCTCACTATCTTTAATTTGCCATTCCAGCTATGACACACGTTTGTAGAAAATCAATAATTTATATAGCTGTCTGGAGTCTATCCACTCTAACATTCCTTAACCAATTAATTGAGTCACTCTCAAATAGAAATATATCTCAATAAATTAAGTATCATTGCGGATAAAATGGTATTCCATTTGCAAAAGAAAAATGGGGGTGCCTATTCCTTTGATGCAAAATTTCAGTTGACCTCCATGCAGGAAAAAAAGGGGGGGTTTGTGTGCTTCTGAACCTTATGGAACGTTCATGTATACCACCACCTCAGATAAACTCTATCAATGTCTTTTGCTATAGTCCTTTTCCGCATCCTCCGGTTGTTCACACTAGTAATGGAAAACAAATTGTACCCCGTGCCATATTGTTTATTTTAAATTTGAAAAAAGGTTCAACTTCTTGTGTTGAATTGGGTATTCTGTTATCACCATAGCCTTGGTCATGATGTTAGCATTGCTTGAAGAAGTACTAAAGGTATGGTACTAGTACTCCTGTGATAGTGCCTAGTCATACAACAATAATTTCCTATGAACGAGGATCATTTTGGCTATGTCCACTGTCCTAAAATCGACCCTACATCGCGTGCCACATATTGGTAACTAAGCACCTAATGTTTCCACCACTCAGGACAACATAAATGCCCTCCTAAGTTACACACATCAAAAACATTGAAACTGTTCAAAAACTTTGGGTAGTTGGAAAAAATTTTGCAGAAGAAAAGTACTTTCATGATGATGATGATTGCCCAGATCCAAAAATGAGTTTAATGGTAATCACTAATCAGATAGGCCATTAACATATGCAGTTAATTTGGGCATGTCTTTTAAGCAGTGTTAAATGAAATGGGACTATAATTTACACTGTTGTAATCATTAATACGTACTTATAAAGGCAAAAGATTCTCATCGACTTTTTTTTATCTCTCTGATTAAGGACAAGTAAAGAGAAAATTTCTGAATGTAACGCTTGTTATGTGAAATTCTTTCCTCCAGGAAGAATTTATTGTTCCGTTAAAAGATCAAAAGTCAAAAACCATACATTTTTAGAGTCGCACATCTTGTACAAGTCCCAATATTGCCTTAATGGTATAAGATTTTTTTGGAGGAAGAAAATCCCTGTTTCTTTTTTTTTTGGTCAAGAAGAAAATCCCTGTTCAAGGACAACAATTTCACTGCTATGCAGATTGATTTTTTTTTTGTTTATAAGCCTGTTATGAAGATTTCTTAATATGATCCCCAAATGTTTAAACTAGTAATTAAGATTTGTATTTTTTTTAATGCTGGAAAAATATAAAATTAGGTTAGCAGTGAGTGGTTTGAAGAAGAAATTATTTACTCCTGTACTATTTTTTTAATACAGGTTTTATGCACAAAATAAACAAGTGTGCATTTTTTTAGGAGAATTAATAGAAATAAAAAAATCAGGGACCACATATATGAGTAGTATCGACAAGCTACATCACATTAATACATCATTTTTTATTCTTAACTAGACTTCGTTTGTGATTACTTCTTTCTATTCTAAGTGAAGATCCCATCTTATAAGTAATCTTATGTTTAACTATGTTAATTGTTAATAGTTTGCCCCCACAGCATTACCATCCAGCTTAATAGCAAAGGCATATTTTCAGCTAAACGCCTCTTCCCTCTTATGATAAATCTTGTGGTGCATGTCAATTCCTCTCTCTCTCTCTCTCTCTCTCTCTCTCTCTAGATGATCTTATTCCTAAAGCTTCTTTGGAAACCCCCCAAAAGAGTTATCCTTTTATAGCCTTTCGGTGTTTGGTTTCAACTGCTTTCGCTCTCTTTACTCTGCTTTGCCTTTACCCTTTCATAAACAAACAAACGGATGGTAAAGAAAAGGATCTAGTTCTACTAGTGCAATCCATTCCAGCCTCAATGTTAATAATCTTCCTCACCCTTCAGTTTTGGAAGATGCACCTCGCTCAGTCCCAAACACAACACACAACCAAAGGCTAAAGCTGCAATTTCTGACTTCTCAGCCCCAAAATTCCCCACACAACAACAACACAAACACTGAAACACCCACTTCTCTCTCTGTGTGTCTCTTTCACTTCCTTTGACTCCAAACCCATCCCCATTTCAAGTTTTCAACCTCCACCTCATAAATTTGAAAACTTTCCTTAGCTACTCTTAAAGCCAACATTTTGATCCCAGAAACAGAGTTCAGTTCCCCTGTTTCAGAAAAGAGAAAAAGGCAATGGCAATAGAAGTGTGCACAGAGATATCAAGCACGGGAATCAGCCCTCGAATCTCATTCTCCCATGATCTCAAGAACACAGACGGTGCAGTCCCCGTTGAGGAACATCGTCACCGTCGATCAGATTTGTGCCTCTTGGACTCCTCCAGTTCAGACTTCGTTTTCAGCATCACCAATGGCTTAGCACAACAACTCTCTTCAGCGGATGAGCTTTTCTCCAATGGCAAGATCGTCCCAATGCAAATCAAACCCCATCAACCTCAACCTCCTCCTCCTCCTCCTCCTTCTCTCTCTCAACCCTCTTCTACTTCTTCAACTGCAACAACCACTAGGTGTACTGAAAAGAAGAGGCTAAAAGAGTTCCTCTCTGCTTCCTCTGATGAAGCAGAGAACGACGAAGAGAAGCCATCATCCAAGTATTTCTGGCAATTCAAGCGAAGTAGCAGCTTGAATTTCGATACCACTCGTCGGAATAGCTTGATTCGCTCGCTGCAGTTTCTGTCACGGAGCAACTCAACCGGTTCGGCGCCGATTCCGAAGCAAACAGAGGTTTCGAGGGAAACCCAGAAGCAGAGATTGCAGAAACAGTCCTCTGTTTCTAGCAGCAGAAGGTCCTCATCGTCCTCTTCGAGTTCAAGTACATATTATTTCTATAGTTCATCTCATAGACCTTCGTTAAAGAAAAACAATTGTGGATCTTCTGGTACTAATGGTGTTAGAATTAGTCCTGTTTTGAATCTTCCGCAAACATATATTCCCAAAGCAACTGCAAGATTTTTTGGATTCGGTTCACTTTTCTGTAATGGGAAGATTAAAAGAAAGAAGAAATAGAAGAGGTAATAGCCTTTTATTTTTTAATTAATTTATCACTCATGATCGAATCCTTGATTGATGGCAGATGGGTTCTGTTCTGTTCTGTTCTGCTGCCCTGTCTTTGATTTTCGTTCATGTACTATCATGTGAGCCTAACTGTTAATTCAGGGTTAAAAAAAGGGAACAAAATAGATTAAATATTCCATTTTAGAAAATTATTATAGAGGGGGTGTGATTGTAATTTTGGAAAATGAAAACTACAGTTGAAGGATGGAAATGGACAAAAATAATTCATACATATCACTATGTTTAGGGCCAAGGAGACAAATAAACAAGGAATCCTTCTTTCTTGGTCTCTCCCATGCTCTTTCCCCCTTCTATCCCTTTTAAATTTTTCTGCTTGATAATTACATGTGACTGCCTTTTGTTCATTTCAACACTGATTGAGGACTTGTGTTAAGGGCACTATATTTCTTTTCTTTTCTTTTTCGTATGCTCATAAATATTATGGACCAACTGTTCAATGGGTCCCCCAAATTTTGTTCTTTTTGTTTTGTTGTGTCATCAGGACAAAACAGTTCAGTCAAAAAGAATAGGTTAGAAAAAGAAACCATTGATTAAGATACCCCTCCATCTTTTAGCTTGCCAATCTACACACTGATGGTTCTTTCTTTTCTTTTTCTTTTTATTTTTATTTTTTTTCCCGCCTGTTTATATAGCTGGTCATTCATAATTCTTAACCACCCTGACATGGCCCATTGTTTGAACTCAGAGTCTTAACCAATTAATGACCTCACAGAATATCATACGTTTGATTTTCAACATGACCCATTCTTTGAATACACAAGTCATCCATGCATGACTTTATAAAAGATTAAGACTATTTCAATGTCATGTTTTCTTTTTCTTGCTTGGGAATGGGGTCCATGACATAACTCCCCTGGAGGTACCCTTAAACAGAATCGTAAACCTCCCCAACCTTTAAGCAGAAATAAGAAAACAAGATAGAAGCTAAGAACAAACAGAGATAAATATAATTAAATAACGGAGTTTATGGTTGAATATAAGTGTAACCAGGATCTAAATCATTCTTCGATGGTAAATAGTGTTAAATAAAAGGCTGATTTGTGAGAAAGAAACAACAAAGGAAAGGAAAATTTTGGTGTGGCAAACTTGTCTTACTTTTACGGTACAATGTGCAACTGAAGGATTGTCCTATTTCCATCAAAAGAGGTTCAAGAGTTGGGACCATTAAAGATACCTTTCAATTGACCGCTGGTGTTATTGCTTCATCCATCTGAAATTAGGCCTTCGTATAATTTGAGAATTAAAAGTTGCTGTCTCATGTCTCCCATCCCATGCAGTGCTATTAATGCTATTTGTACACGGTAAGTGTTACATTTCAGTATTTCACAATCTGACCAACATGCTTCAGCTGGTACCTATATCGGTTGAAGAAATTGGCACCAATACCACAATAAGATTTAAATTACATTTTCATTCCTAATCTCATGGTGAAGATTTCAAAACCTAATCTTTGAATAAAATGTCCCTTCCCTCCTGATATATAAACTTCTAACATTATAAACGCATAAAATCATTTAAATAAAAATAAAAATCTATTATTTTCAATTTCTGCAAAACCATTATTATAGAATATATTGCAGACTCCTTTACACAATAAAATTTGCACATCACTTTTACACGTGTGATGATTGGCATGAAATAATTACCGAATTACTACTTTATAATGGTAATTGGGAAATACATCAATTATCAATATATGTCTACCGGTTATTTTAATGTCGTCGACTGTCTGTCAGGTATTCCCTCCGGTCCTAATATAAGCAACAAGTTACTTTTTTAGTTCATTGAATAACTCATGTATCTGGTCCATATTATGCACTAGATACATGAGTTATTCAAGGAACCAACAAAGTAACTAGTTGTTTATATTAGAACCGGAAGGAGTATGTACATATCGGTTCACATTTAGTAGTATGATCATTTTCTGTCATTTTTAACAGCAGTGCTCATTAATAGTATATGGAATTTGGAGACAACGAGGAAGAGCTATAAATGCACTATAGTCATATTCACGCGCAAACGCCAAAATTAAACCAAGCCATTTCTATATATGCATGCATTACAATATCGGCTTCGGTTTAAACCAAAAAACAGAGTTGCAACCCCAAAAAAAAAAACAGAACAAAAATACAACAACCATTTAAGCGATTGAAACATTAACATATCTAGCTATCACCATATTCATCACCATCTTCATTGATAATTGACATACTCTTAATTAATTTGTTGCTGTTAATTAATATCGGCGGCATGGGTAAGGGATCACGTGACATTGAGGCTGGGTTCCCTCATGCTCAGGGCGGCCTCTACCCATCAATGATGGAGTCGCCGGAGCTCCGGTGGGGTTTCATCCGCAAGGTTTACATCATTGTTTCAATTCAGCTCCTTTTCACGGCTGCATTTGCTTCCTTATTCATCTTCTTTCCACCTGCAAAGAATTTCGTTCGCCACAATAATTATCGCCTCTTTGTCCTCTTTGGATCCGTCATTTTCACAATCATACGTAAACCCCTCGATCTTTTCTCAAGAAAACTCGTTATGGGTTTTAGTTAGTTACTTTAATTAATTTAATCATATATATCTTTGGAGTTGGAACTTAATTATACTACTGCTTATTCTGTTTATGGACGTGCATATATATGCAGTTTTGTTTGTGTTGAGCAAATATTACAAGAAACACCCGCTGAATCTCTTCCTTCTTGGTCTCTATACTCTGGGCATGTCTGTTACGGTTGGATTCGCTTGTGCTTTTGCCAAAGGTATGTATGAATCGCTTGATTCTCTTCTCTAATCTTAAACATGATCTACAAACAAATTAAATAATGCTTTTTTTTAAGCAAATTAAATAATGCTTTATGCATCGTCTTTTCATTAGAAATTTAAGTGAGTGTTTGTTTTAGATTCTCAAACATGTGTTTGAGGTCAAAATCATGTTTGACTTGGTGTCAAACGTGATTTTGACAAAATGTTGGACTATTTGTTTCTCCAACGTGAAAATTCGAAACGTGATTTTGAGGTCCAGAATCAATTTTAGTGGAAGGAAGTCCTAAGTTGTTTTTCCGTTTGTAAAATCACGTTTGAGTGTGGGATCCACAAAATTCTTTATATTTACGCATCAAACATGATTCTACCTTTATCATCTAAACACAATCAATTCTTCTAAATACACTTTTAAAATATCATTATCAAACACAAATCAATTCTTCTCAATATAATTTTTTAAAAATCAATTCTTCAAACACAATTCTATCAAACACAATTCTACCAAAATTTAAAACAAATGGACACTAAATCATATGCGTAGCGTGCGTAATGCAGTAGGACATACATAGACTTGGCCGTGGGTGCAAGCAAAAAAATGCTTATTTGTAGATGCTTTATATTTTTAATAACTTTACTTCACCTTATTTTATGCATAACAGGCATAACTAATTAAAAGTTTAAAATAATATTTAGATGAATTTTAATTATTTTTGATATATGTTGACAATAATAACCTGTGTGAGTTTTGTGTGGACGGTCAACAGCAATGATAGTCCTAGAGGCTGCATTTCTGACGGGTGTGGTGGTCGCAACCCTAACGCTATACACATTTTGGGCCGTTAAAAGGGGCAGTGATTTCAGTTTCCTTGGCCCATTCCTCTTTGCCTCCCTTATGGTCATGTTATTGTTCGCAATCATTCAGGTAAAATGATAATTAATTTGGTCACTAAATTCTCATTTCATATGGCTGTCTCTTTATATTTGTTTGAATCTAAATGTGAGTGTTTATATAATAATAATAATATAATAATTGAAACACAGGTGATTTACCCTCTTGGACCAATTGGGCGTATGGTATTTGCGGGCCTGGGAGCACTAATAATGTGTGGCTTCATCGTATATGACACATGTGACCTTATCAAAAGATACAGCTACGACGACTACATCTGGGCTGCTATCGCCATCTATGGCGACATTATCAACCTCTTCATCTACATCCTCACACTTTTGAATGACCTTTGAGTTTGAAGCTTCCAGGATCAGGGCTTTCATTTTTAATTTTCTTTTTGACTCAGAGGTTCCGCTGCCAAAATATTCTAAAATTATTATACGTCTTTTATTACGTATAATTCATAACTCATCAGTTTTTTTTTATCTTTTTTTTTTAAATTTTTTTTTTTTACAGAAACTGATTTGTCAATCAAACTTTTGTAATTGATAAATTTTGGTGATTGAAATCGATTGCGGAGAATATCACTTTATGCCAGTGTTTAAATTGATAGATATTAATGCCCGGTTTTTAGCTTTAAGAAAAAAGTGTAAGTTGTTTATATTTTTTTTTTAAAAACAATAGAAATATATTAGCAGTTTTTTTTTTGGGACAGATAAAGTTTAGTTTAGGGGTAAGGATCGACCCCATGCAAGGCCAGAGCCTACCACCAATCTCAAGAGAATTTATAGTAGCATTTACGGATTGCCTCCCCCTATCCATAGCGCAAATACGCTTTTAATAGGTAAACATGGGAAAGCTGGGTTCAAACTCTCAACCTCATAAACAAGGTGAAGGCTCTTTGCCAGCTGATCCCACCCCAGGGGGTGAAATATATTAGCAGTTGCTTCTCTTTCTAAAAAACAAATGATTAATTATTTCAATAATCACTAACTGACAAAAAAAAACTTAACTAATATAATAATTAATTACTTCAATTTAATTTTTAAAACGTAAACAATTTTTAATTAACATTCACTTAGTGTGTGTTTGTATTAAAGTTTGTAAATGTAAGTTTGGAGTAAACTTAAACCAAGTTTGATTAAAAATGAATTTATTCTAACGTGATTTATGTTTGGATATTTTTTTCTCATAGGTATGTTAGACAGAATAAATTTTGTTTGGATGATATTAATTAAAAACACTAATGAATGTGTAACTACCGAAAAGGGTATGTGTTTTGTAATATATTATAAACATTATTTTTTAATTTAAGTTGAATACATGGAGAAAATATAAAAAATTAATTGCATAAGCTCCTAATTAGAAGTATATAATAACAAGAAAAGACAATAATGTTAAAATAACAAGAAAATACATAAAGCAAAATCTAAAAAAATTTAAAATTTAAATACAAGACTAATTACCCATTAATTAGAGTAGGTAAAATGGAAATGAATAATATAGTTGGCATTTAATATGCCCATTAATTTGCCAAACTAAAAAGTAAGAATGAGAAGTAACTTTATTGTCCATTTTAGTTCAGATTGGGTTTGGAGCCAAACTGGGTTTTGAAACTGAAAATCAAACATCGATCATACAAACTGATGCAAACTGGTAGAGCTGTCAATTTGGGCCACCCGACCTGGCCCACCGGGCCAAATTGCAAAATCGGGTCGGGCGGGGCCAGCCCATTTTCCTTATAGGCCACATATTTTCTGGCCCAGCCTGGCCTAAAATACACCTGGTCGGGCCCAATTATTTTACAAAGAAAAAAAGGCTAAAGTATCATAAAATGGCAAAAAAAATCAAGCCCTGCAAGCCCTTGCGGGCCAAAATGGCCCAGTGTTTTTCGGGCCTATAATTATCGAGCCCGGCCTGGCCTAAAACGCGGGCCAAACTGCCCAGCCCGTCGGGTCAAGCCAATATTGACACCTTTACAAACTGGGTTTAGCAATCCAAAAATACTTTTAGAAAGCCCAAACTGCAACCCAAACACACTCTTTTCTATTTATTTCTTCTTATCACATCAGTACCATTTATCATATCTATCATCTTTTTGGGTGTCTAATAGTACCTGTGTGCCAAATTTTTGTTTTTGTTTTGCCTTTTATCCTCTTAGGTTTGTGTGATTAAGGGTCCGTTTGTTTTAGATTTTGGTAGAATTGTGCTTGATAAAATTGTGTTTAAAAAGAATTGATTGTGTTTGGATCAAGGTAGTCAGAACTGGACCGGTCATTGAACCGGTGAGGGCAGGGGTTCAGAGGTTCGACCGGAGTTCAACCGGTTGAACCGGGATATAATTAAATAATATTATTTTAATTATAAATATAATATATAATACAATATATAACATATAATATTATTTTAAACCCTAAACTCTATACAATATTGAACGAAAATTAACATAAAAGTTATAATTTTATAAAGAAAACTTAAATTTCACTACTAAATGTCATAATTTATAATATAAAGTATTCAAAATTATAAATAATTGAAGAAAATGATATCTATTTCTTTTAAAAAAATAAAAAAAAATAAAAATTTTGAATTTTTTTGAATTTTTTATTTCTTTAAAAATAATAATAATAAAAAAATACGAACTGGTCCAGCCAGTTTTTATCCCGATTTTGACCGATTTTTCCGGTTCTTGACCGGTTCTCACGCAAGCCGGTTCGCAGGGTCTTCCGAACTGAACAGGGGTCCGGTTCCCGGTTCGGTTTTGACTACATTGGTTTGGATGATAAAGATAGAATCACGTTTGATGTGTAAATATAAAGAATTTTGTGAGTCTTACACCCAGAATTGATTTTGGCAAACGGAAAAGCAACTCAGGATCTCTTTCCACCAGAATTGATTTTGGAACCCAAAATCACGTTACTGTAGCAACCACAATCTAAAACAAACACACATTTTTTCCCCCAAAGTGTATTTGACTGGTCAAAATCGTGTTTGACCATCAAACAGAGGTTTAGGAATCTAAACCAAACAGGCACTAAATATTTTCATGAATGCAGCTTGAAATGCAAGCAATAGTAATGTGAAGATGTAATATGATCATGATGGCAGTAGATGATATATTTCATTCATCAAAAAAAAAAGTAGATGATATATTTTAATACGGCAATTGTGATGATTAGGGAACTAAATCACCGGCATTTTGTTTTGGATATATAGTATAGTATATATATATGATGCATCCCACCGCAAACGCACCATGGCACATTCCCTTTTAACCCCCCCCCCCCCCCCCCCAACAACACACACACACGACACACGCACAAAAACGAGTATTTTGTTTAAGGAAGTGGGAAGCTCCAGGAAGTTATAAACGCCCAATTATTATTAGAAAAATTCAGCTAAACATGTAAGATGGTTGGTATTTCCATATTATGAGGAAATGACCATTTCATATCCATAATTAATACCCAACATACTTTCAAGTCGTGTTTCTTTAACATTCCCCCAAATGCAATTAGACGTTTTGGAGAATAAAGATTTGAATGTCTTGAAATAAATGTAAATGGTGGCTTGTATTTGAAAAAGAAAAATCTTAAACAAACGTGTTCAATTCCTGCACCCTTGTCATACTGTGCCAAACGTCACCTAATATTCATATATTTTGTTTTGAAGAAAATCGCGCATCTCTATTTTAAGATTTTAGTACATTTTAATATTTGTTATTTGAAATTAGAAATAGAATAAATTAGAAATTTGTAAAGTCAAAACTTTCAGCACACTGTTTTTGAAAATACCGTTATAGAAACTTTCAAGAGAATCAAGAAGTCCCATATATTTATCTAAACTTTGGAAAATCAGGAATGCATGAATCATATTTGTTGAGCGCTAATCAGAACTTGTATGATGGGTGGGGAGTACTGTTGACGAAAGACTACAAAGCCCCAAAACTAGCTAGCTAGTCGATGAGATTGCTGAGGTGATATTGTTGTATATATTTGCGAAATAGCACTGCACAATTCACAATTGATGAATAACGAAACCTGCAAAATAACAATAGTGAGGGAAAATAAAAGACCTGAGGCGTCGGTTAGACTGCCCTTAAGGATTTATCCGCCTACAGATGCAAATCCCCCAGGGTACAACAGGCCCATCCCGGTAATAACCGAGGTATCAGAACAACAAGAACACAGTGATGAACAACCCAGAATAAAACATCTACTTCTTAGATAAGAAATAAAAGAAGAGAGAAAGCTTCCCCAAATTTATTTTAATAGACCCGAAAAGCTCTTTGCTAAATTTCACCAAACAAAACACACATTATTTCACTGTAGATGGATAAAAATGAAGCTAGGCAGTGAAAGGATAATCAATAGGCTTGGTGGTGGTAAAAAGAATCTTTTCCATGGATAATAGTTCTCTCTCTCTCTCTCTCTCTCTCTCTAAAAAAAACCGAAAGATGTCCTCCTAATTATAATGGGTAAAGGCACAAAAATAGGGATAGATTTTCACATTTCGATAACAAACTTGGATATTTTAAAGTCAAAGAAGATTTTTCTTGGGTTGACATTATGGATGTAATGCATCAGATCTGTGTAGCAAGCTATGGAACCAGACCCTAGACTGATAAGACTTAGCACACAGTGAATTGGTGTAGCAAGCTATGGAACCCAAGACACTTTATGTATGTTAGCGGTCTACCAATCACATTACACCCCCACGTTCTTGCTATTACGCCGTTTTGCGCTAATAGGCCATGCGCGCGCCCGGTATTCATGAGTGCTCTAGAGATTTCGCCACGATCTCATGCAAGCGGCCCCACTTGACACTCATATAGGTGATTTCATCAAGTGTATGCCGCAAATCATACACCACCCATAAGAGATATGAAAATCATTAAAAGCCTTTAGAGCTTATCCTCTCAATAATGCAGTGTCTAGCACTTTCTCAAAGACACCATAGGAAAGGGACAAAAAAAAGATTAAAATAATCTTTAGTGCTAGCAGAACTAGCAAGTGACTTGTTTTTACCACATTGAACCTTCTTCATGGGATCTCCAATCACAAAGGTTGGGTTCCCATCACTTGTTAATTTCAAATGGCTTTAAGTCTCATTCCCCTCTTTGTATCACAAATTAATTTCCTCCCAAGGGGTTTCTCAAAGTATAGGCCAAATTTAGTTTTGACCTCACAATAATTAGGCCTTATCATTATTGTAGCTATTTTTCACAATTACAACACATACGTACGACTCTTTTTTCAATATTCAATATTCCTTATTGCCGCTTGGCAATCACAAGATATAGATAAGGAAGACACAATTTCCTTCCATCAATAAATATTGGCTAAGAAATTCTTAGACAATCTGTCACATATTTTACCAAGTCAAGAGTAATAAACTTGGCCTCTATAGTGGATTGGACTATACAGGTCTACTTAGATATTTTCTAAGTGACAACAAAATTAAATAAGTCCACCACTTGTATATTTATTCTCATATGAATCAAATCATCTCATCATCACCATATTATTCTAATATGGCGGGAAATTCATATGTATAGTACCATAATTAGTAGTACCTCCAAAAAAATTACATGAATTTAACAAACGCCTCAAAATATTTTTGCAATAATTTTCATCAAATTATTAAAAGTTACAAACTTCCAATAACTTGGATATACTCAAATTAACACAATGTTATCTCTATTCTTCTTCAATTGAGTGTTAGTTCATAAGGGATACTCTATAGTGTAAAAACTTCCTAAAAAGTTTCTCAAAACATTCTAGTGATAAAATCGACTTATCACTCTTCCTTATGATTTAACACAAAAATATATTGCGTTTGTTTACCCATGGCTATCCGATATATATAGTTTCACAAACTTCTCATTATTGTCAAATGACAATACTCTTTTGAAAATATAAAAATAACTATCGCACTTCATAGTAAAATAATATTTCTTATATTGCCCCATTAAATAGAACATAACAAAACAGGGGACAAATAAATTATGTAGAGCAATGTAACAAAATACTCAAGTCCAAGACTTATGTGTACAACTGCACAAAAGTATCATATATTTTCTAAGAAACAATATATAGTCCACATGCATAACCGACTCTACTGCACTCAAAGAGCTTACGTGCGAAATTTATCCTCTGAAATAATCCTAATATGACATGACAATCAGATGAAGGATATGTTAAGCATAAAAGTGCACCCCCACATTCCACCACACCATCAGTTTGCATGTTTTAAATGGTGGAGTTAGTAAGCTAGAAAGGAAAAAAAAATTGAATGCGCTTGGAATTGGAACTCAGGACTGGAGTAATTCTATCTCATAAATATATAGCCACTTTACATATCCATTAGAACTTAAAATCAACACACGCACAGTGAGATTAAATGGAGAAAAAAACAGCTACATGTGGTAGTCAAACAAACACAAGCCACAACTAAATACTCGAGGTATAACAGCAGCTTATTAATAAGTAGACCAAATAATACCATCACGAAAGCATACTTTACTTGAGAGCATTTATCTAATAAACCATCAAAATATTAAATAAATAAATACCAGGAATAGGACTATCCTCACTTTCATGTATTGGTCATGTACATATCTCTAATTAATCTCTCTGTTAAATTAACAAAACAGAGGGCAACTTAATTATGTAAATAACATGTGACAAAAATCTCAATTGATTTCCGTGGGCTTACTTATATACATGAGCACCCTTTGCAGTACCATAGGCACATAAAAAACATATTTTGTAATATAAAACTCTTTTTACAAAAGTAATTATTATATATACCAAATCAGGCATCGTGAATCCAATATATGATGAATGCGTTACTACCATAGTTTTAGCTTACTCAAAGTTGAAAAGATATTATTAAACTATAAGTTGCCAAAGCAAGAATATATAAGCCCATACACAAAACGTAATATCATCATAGTAATATAATATTTTCAAATCACAAACTTCTATGTACACATTTCATGATAACATGGACAACTGCAAAATATATTTCACAGTAATGAAATCAATTCCATCATCCTGTGTGTGCAATAGTCACAAGGCTAAGCTCACAATAGAAAAATTGTGACGGGGTTCTTTGACCAATTATAAGAAAAAAATCTGAATTTTCATATCATCTTACAGAATCACTAAAACCAAAAACAACAAGTCGCCTTATAATATTGCAATACAAGTTTGTGGAGTAAAAGTTATGGCAAACATCTTATGTGGATGGCTAATATGCATAATATTTTGCACATCACAAACACACAAAAGAACACAAGCTCATTATGCGTCACATGAGAGAAAATTAATACACTGCAAAATCCAAAAGGCACAAAAGGGATAGAATGTAAATTAACGTACACTGGATTTCATGAGACAAGCATAAGACTCACCCACCAAATCTATATTCCAATATTAAATTTTCTAGAGTATAAATACAACTAGAATTATATTTCAAATGATTACCAAAATCAATCAACTAAACAGAATTTGGGATATGGCGAACTCACAAGTAATCCGATGGAAAACTGCAAAGCAATAATAACAACAAAAATCCAAAACGCACACATGGCATCGGAATGAAATTAGCATAATCAAATTCAATAAAAATCATTTTTTTTAACAAGGAATAAAAATTTGAAGTGATAGCACCTGGGAATATGAGTTTTGAATTCAGGAAGAATCGGTGCATGCCAATATCGGACATTTCTCTTTCCTTTTTTTTGGGTGACGGCTACTATTGCAGAAGTCTCCATTAATGAAATGGTGCGAAGTAAATCCTTAAGATTGTTGTATATATTTGCGAAATAGCACTGCACAATTCACAATTGATGAATAACGAAACCTGCAAAATAATAATAGTGAGGGAAAATAAAAGACCTGAGGCGTCGGTTAGACTGCCCTTAAGGATTTATCCGCCTACAGACGCAAATCCCCCAGGGTACAACAGGCCCATCCCGGTAATAACCGAGGTATCAAAACAACAAGAACACAGTGATGAACAACCCAGAATAAAACATCTACTTCTTAGATAAGAAATAAAAGAAGAGAGAAAGCTTCCCCAAATTTATTTTAATAGACCCGAAAAGCTCTTTGCTAAATTTCACCAAACAAAACACACATTATTTCACTGTAGATGGATAAAAATGAAGCTAGGCAGTGAAAGGATAATCGATAGGCTTGGTGGTGGTAAAAAGAATCTTTTCCATGGATAATATCTCTCTCTCTCTCTCTAAAAAAAACCGAAAGATGTCCTCCTAATTATAATGGGTAAAGGCACAAAAATAGGGATAGATTTTCACATTTCGGTAACAAACTTGGAGAGAAAAGATAAATACAGACTAAGTCAAAGATAACAAATAGTTATAATAAAAATAATTATAATAATAAATCTGACTTTAAAATAAATAAATAAATAATTTTACAACAGATATTAGCTATTAGTGATTGGATAAGGATGGTTTTGTGAACGATAGTGATTGTTATGGTAGGAATGTTGATTCTTGATAGTTTTGTTGATTTTATGTTAATGATGATCGAGGGTGCAAGAATAAGGCACGATGTGGAATCTGTGGAGATAGAATGTGAACACGGGTGGCAGAGGTTTGGACTTAATTGGATCAATGGTTGCTTCACGAATTGGTAGTGATGAATCAAAGGATGTTTATGGTGTATAGGTATTTTGAAAGGGGAAAATAGTGAAACTAATTATTCTTAACAGGAGAGACGAAGGACATGGAAATGGTAGAGAGAGAAGACTATAAACATTGAGATAGAGAGGGGGTCTCATGCCTTTCAAGGTGGTGTAGGAGGAGACCGTAGTTCTTTGTTCTCCGCCACTATACGATGGAGTAGAGCGAAAAGGAGTGCAAGCAATTGGAATGGTAAATGGCAGATCTGGATTCTTTGCTGTAATAGTTTCATGTTGTCGTCGTCATATATACTTATATAAGCCATTTATTTCGTTGAATCTCAAATCATGGCTATTAATTTATTCTATCATATTATAGAAAAGATTAACAACAGGCGGTCCAAATCCATAAATGGCACATAACACTAGTAAAGAAAAAGTTTGGGATACCCAATGGTGTCTATCACTACACAGACACACCACTAGAGTGAGACAGAGAAAGATGAGAAAAGAGTAATAAAATAATAAAATATGTGATGTGATGGTTAGAAATAGATAAATACAAAAAAGAGATATTGAATGAATGGATATATTTTTGATATGTACATGCATCAATATTTTAGTAGGAATGTCACATAGCAGTTTTGACGTGGCTTACTATTAGTCACATCACTAGTTAATTGTCTTGGGTTGATTGCAAGTGCTAAAAATATGGACCCTAAAATAACACGGGGGCAAAACAAATAAAAAAAAGGTTGAGAAGGGTTAAAACCAAACAATTATATAAAACATTAAGGGACCAAAAACTTATTTCACCAAAACTATTTTCCTATTGCATAAAGTTGAACTAAAATTAAAGGTAGTTTAATAATTATATACCGACAATATAAATTGATTGTGCATAAATGTCTAATCATAAGTTATCTTATTACTCATCACATTGTAAACAAAATTCAAGAATTAATATGATAATATAGCAACATAATAAAATACTACACTACACTACAATAACACTTTATTACTACACTACAATATATAATTATTAAACTCAAGTAAAAGTATGGAACTTTTATTAAACTCAAGTTTCAATAAAACTTTAAAAATAAAAATCTTCTGTTATAAAAAAAATAAAAATCTTCAAACATAAATCATTTGCTTTTAAATCTATTTTTATCTAAAATCAATGCAATTAAAATCAAATTTGTAAATGTTCTGTCGCACATTCAGTCTCAAGAAAATATATGACGTGGGAAACGATCTGTCTTTCCATATTTACCAAGCATCCGCATAAAGATTGCTCCCTTTCCTCTGTCCTTCCCTCGTTGCATTTTATTTACTATATAAAAAGCAAGTCACATTGTATATTGCCGCCGTATTTGAAAAATCGCCGTTATAACTTATAAGTCGAGTTGAGGGCAAGCATAAGAAGCTACCATCCTATGGATGCTGAACAGGAGGGTGAATCACTAGGGCCACGCCAAAGGCCTTGAACATTTCCAATTTATGCATTAGCCAAACCACTAGATAACATTGACCTTTATGGACAAGATAGCCATTTCCATCCCGATTAATTTTTACACTTGTAGGATCTTGCAAAAGGGATTGGAGAGAATTGACTTACAAATAATTTTCAATTTTCAACCCCAGTGAAGAGAAGAGGCAGAAGGTTCTCAAATTGACAAATAAACTAAAATATATAAGATGCACTTCTGACTTCGCTACTAGTTTCTCCCAGTGCTAGCAATGGACAAACAGTAGCTGCACATAAGAATAGCAATTCCGGTGAGCAATAGAAAGAACTGCAATCATTGTTAAAGTTCAGCAAGACAGCAATGTATAGTTCTTGCTGCAGAAGAAAGAATATGTCGATTCTATCCCATGATTTGTGCCAAACCAGCCCCACTTCCGAAGCATACAGAGCCTCAAAGTGTGGGATTTTGGAGGGCAGAGGAGAAAGCAGGGAATAATAAGGAGCAAAATCATGTGACAAGTGTCCCATGCAATCTCATAAACACAGTGATAGATCATAGACAGAGTAAAACAACAAGATCAAACACATAGAAGAGGATCAGACTACCAACTCTGATTGAACAAGTGCCATAATCTAGTAATTGAAATGAAAGTTGAAAATTGTCAACATTATAGCTTCGTCTTTGAAACTACAAAGTAAAAAGTCAGACAGACAACTGCAGTAGTTTCCCTTCAATCATCTCTCTCTTTAGAGAGAGAAATTATTCTTATAAACAAAAGAATGAACTATACCTATTTGAAATCGAAAAACAGCATTTTGAAAGCAATATTAAAGGCACTGAACATCAACTGCCACTGGGGGAAAACTCAACACGTCTCGATCAAATCCCAAACCAGACTCAGAGAGAAGCTAATATATCCATCCTACGCACGCACGAATCAGCTGTTGTCACACGAGTCACCAGCAGTCAGCAGCCAACAGATGCCTTCCAAGCTTCCAATCTCAATGCTACCTCTGCAAAAACCACATCCAACCAGTTAATCAAAATTGAAATCAAAGCAAACGGAACATGTAAAAATTAAAAATGAAATGAAATGAATTAAAATACACACAACCCAGAATTCAGTTTTCTTCCCCCTTAAATAACGAATACATACCTTGTTGCCATTATTTTCAGGGGCTTCGGGAACCTTGTACGAATCGGCGGTAATCTCCGATAGCCACATACCAGGGAAAAGAGTCTGCACAAAAATCAAATGAAAATTCAACTCAAACACGAAACCACCACAGAAGGAATATGTAATACTCGTGATATATATTATAATCAGAAGAGGTTTAGGTTAGGTTAGGTTAGGGGGATCGACTTACATCCATTTGCCTCTGCACGTTTCTGGGCCTCTTTTTGGGCCTCCTCGGAGGCCGGTGACCCACCAGCTGCATGAAATCTTCCTCAATCTCCTTCCTCGATAACGGCAAAGAAAAGTTCACCTTCTCCGTCTTCTCTGGACTGCCTCTCAGTTTGACGGCGCCGTTAACAGTCCCCGACGGTGACGAGTTGGGTCTCCTCTCCTCAATCTTCAACCCCTTTCCACTGTCTCCTCCAGCCGCCGGAGCCTTACACGCAGCTCTCCTCGTCCTCAGATTCCACGGCCTCACTCCCGCCGCCGGCGCCGCGTCCACACGCTCCTCTGTCTCCGCCACCGCAACCGTCACCGCCGCCGCCGCAGCAGCCTCTCCCTCCTCCTCCTCCCCCTCGTCGTCGTCGTCATTCTCCTCCGCGACCTCCTTCCCCAAAATCGCATCTTTCATCCTATCGGCCTCAGTCTTCAGATCAAGCATCAGCTTCTCCCTCACCGCGTCGATCCCGTCGTCGCCGTGAATTCGCGGCTTCGTGATCCTGGTCCTCTTGTCGGAGTCCCTGGCATTATTCGGCGGCGGCTCCAATTCCCTCTTCCGAGTGGACGGCGGCGATCGGCGATCTCCGGCGTCGGGTGCGACTTTCATGCACCGGAGGTAGCGCTGACTCCCCCACTTCAAGCTACAGGGCAACATGAAATTGTGAAGAGGCTTCGATCTCTCGGGTCCCATAGCCATACTCTCTTCTTCGCCAGAACCCGCAAAAACCATTTACCGGTAGAAAAAAGAAAAAAGAAGAAAGGGAAAAAAAAAACCGAGGGCGAGAACACCCAGCGACTGCGCCAAGTATTCAGCGAGAAACCCAAGGAGAGCTCCCCGAGCTGAGGAATTTTCTCACGGGAAAGACGAAAGCTTTGAGGGGAATAGAATAGAACACAATGGGTGGGTGAATGGTTTCGTGTTGCGAAACTCGCCGGGAAACGCAACTTCTTTTCTTATTTATACGAGTGAGGGGAAAGGGAGAACGAAGGCGGTTTTAACGTTCGGGTTGGCCTTCTGGGCTCTTTGCTAAAATGCGCTTTGGGTGCCCCCTTCCTTTTTATTATTTTTTATTTTTTTGTTTTTCCCTTTTTTCCCGGGCGATACGTCGTTTTTCGAGTGGGGAGTGAGCTCATCCACTGCCGTTGATGCTAGCGATTTCAAGATCATATCGCGCAATCTCAGCCGTTCGCTCCAAATCCCCTTTATATTGCGAGGGATTAAAAATATTTTATTTTATTTATTTCCGTGTATTACTAGGTCAACCGGACCATTGATTTTGTGTTCTTGGGGGTCAAGGTTTGAAAGGATGAGGGAGCAATTGATAACGTTATATCGTGCTTGGTTTGTTGTGAGAATTACTTGATTCTGTGTTAAATTAAAGCTATGGAAATGTTGAGGATGCTCAGCGTCTTGGATCAATCCCAGTGAACTACTAGTTGAATTGCGTTTTGGTTTGTGTTTTCACTGTACGATGATGATTTGGTGGTTTGGGATTCGCAAGTAAATCTTCAAACCAAGTATGTGTGAATGTGTCTCTCATGTACACCCCATCCCCTCGCATACATTTGTTCTTTTAGTTTAATTTAGATTTATACTCACTTTGAATTATCTGTAAGAGCAATGATACACATACACCCAAAAAATATATCCACCCATCCAACACCTCTCATTTCTCTATATCTCTCTCTAACTATCACATCACATATCACATTATTTTATCACTTTTCTCTCATCTCTCTCTTTCTCTCTCTAGTGGTAGATTAGCATTTGGGTGTCCACCAATCATTTTTCTTATCTGTAATTGATACATCCGATGTAGCTTATATTTGATTTTAGTTACTAATTTTTTTATGTAGATTTGATTTCTCAATTTTTAAATTATTGTTAAAAACTTTAATCATTTTTCATACTTGTATTTTATAATTTCTCATTTTCTATTTAAATAGATTTAAATTTCGTTTCACTCAAAACTTATTAAACGTGATATCAAACTTTACTCGAAACAATTACGGTCAAGTTTTACTTAACTCCTGGTCAATGGCTCTTTTCTCCTATGATATTGTAGGTGGAAAAAAAAAAACTTTACCGAGAATTGAAATAAATCTTCATTTTTTACAAATTCTATTCTCGCATTTTATGAAATCTTTTAGATTTTGTCAAAATTTTACTAAATATTCTAGTTCTAAACTTTTAAAATAATTTCATGCCTAAAATCTATCCTAATCCTCAAAATCAGATTTACTTAATTTTAGAAATAGGTGACTTAATTATTATATTTATAAAGAAAACTCAACAGATAAAAATGCAATTCAAATTGGAGAAATCAAAACTGCAGTCGATCCGTGACTTATTCATTGTTGTTTTTTGAATAATATTTTTTGAATGTTTAATGATACTTGTTGCATGATTTTTTTTTCCCAAGATACAATTGTATTATTTCTTATTATTTCATGGTTAAATATAAGATTGAATCTACCTATATATATTTTAAAAAATGTATCTTCGTTAAATACACATAAATTTGAACACCCAGAATGTTTACCAAAAAAAAAATTTGAACACCCAGAATGTAACGATCAACTATTTTTAAGATTACCATAAACATAAATTTGAACATGATATGTTTTATTAGTTAATCCAAACACACATATAGTTGTCATATACTAAAAAGTAATATATGGACAAAATTGATTAAAGTATACGATAAATTAGTTGCTACAGGTAATTTGGTTGTTATATATAACTAGTTAATTTCTTTTATAAAAATTAAATTAGCAATATTATACCACCGGGGGCTTGGAAAATAAAATATTAATATTTTTTTTAATAAAAGTGTGGGTTTATTCATATTTATGTCACCACAAAAACAAGGTTGTCAGTGATGGATCTTAAATGTTAAAAATACTCCCTCAGATCATTTTTATAACAAACAAACGACAAAATCATCAAGATCAAAAAAAATATTGAAATAAATTAATTTTAATTAATAATGTTATAATTTTATTTTTTTCCAAAAACACCATTTGTGTTAAATGCATTTTGGTGTTATTTCATATTATTTTTGTATGGAAAACATGTAAATACTTGTTAAGTGTCATCATAATAAATAAGAGTAAAAAAAGAATTAAATAATTAATATTGTTAAAAATAAGGCGTTGTTTCTTATGATTAGAACAAAGAAAATATCCCATTTTATTTCTTATAATAAAAAGGATCGAAGGGTATATATTTAAAACATTTGAGAATGTTTTATTGGATGATTAATAAATGGCATTTCTTTTGAATCTTTAATCTTTTACTCCTTTTGTCTCGAAATAATTATCTTTTAAGATTTTCACACAGATTAATAAATGTAATAAATAATGAAAGTAACAAATTTACTAAATTAATCTTATTATTTATATTGTTCAAAAACTAATGCAACACTCGGAAAAAAAATTATTTTGGATAAAATTGAAAAAATAATAATTAACATTTTATTAAAAAACATAACAACAATTATTTTAGGACATTTTTACTTTACTAAAAGGATATTTATTTTGGGATATAAAGAGTAATTAAGAGGACTGTTATTGTGTATGAAGACATCAATGCACAAATTGAACCGAATAGAAAAGAGGTGCAGTGATTTTATTTTTTATGATAAATGAAAATTTTAAAAATTTAGAATCAATGCTGCAGTCAATTCATCCCTTTTCGTGCATTGTATCGTTTCCCTTTAATTAATATTCCATTTATTTGGAAAAATATATAAGATCTGATACAGATAATTTGAACCTATACACAATAGTTAATTAATATGATTATATTTTCGAATGAATTAATAGTATTTTTCATAGATTTCCAAATCAATGAAAAAATGTTAAAAAGGAGAAAAAAATGATATTCCAAATAATAAATTTATATATATTGTAACCATATGATTTTTTTTATACAACCCATATGATGTTTGTTAAACACTAATCTAATTAATAAATCACGAGGTTAGTTACAAATGGTTAATGTTCTCTATCTAAGTGGCCCATTTTTCTCTTATGATACTGTGGGTGTAAAAAAAACTATAATACATCCATTTATATATATTGATATTGATATAGAATTACAAGCGTAGCGACGTATTTAATGGTAACCCTCCTAAGTGCTAACAACATGATAGGACTTTTTTTTTGACAATAACATGATAAGACTTATTGCACGATAATGATAATGATATCATGTAGTAGTGCATTTATTAATATTTAATTTGATTAAAACCGTTAGCTTATTTCACAAATATCAAATTAAGTTAAGTGAGAACAATGTGATATTATCACACACTCTTTTTAACATTATCTATTATTGAATAAAATTCATATAGGTCATGAGATTATGTGGCTCCCAGTTCTAAAGTAATGAAATCCATATAATTTTCAATCAATAATAGGGAGTATATTAGACTAGTGTGTCAAAAAGTTTTATTATGAAAATAATATATATCGGTTTGCACAAGTCATATGTTTGCATTTTTAAAAAAAAATCTTTGAAAATAGCTTACTTTTAATGAAGAGAGATTTTAATTAAAAGGTTACTCTAGAAAAATTACTTTGAGGAACTTTTCCATAACCTTTTTTTTTTTCCTTTTCATTAGTCTAAAGACATAGAACATTAAAAAAGAATCCCAACAAAGACAATATTTCAAACTTTTTATAGAGCAACGTTGGCTCAATACCGTACCCCACTTCTCTAATTTTGCTCATTTATCTCAAACTTGCAACATCCATTAATTCACATCACCACACACCAAACTTTCTCATTGTTAATTATCACCAAACTCTGACACGTACAAACATTTTTTTGTTACGGGGATTGTTGCATTATGATAGTCACACTCACAGCCACCATGCTTACTATGTGCTACTGAACTGATCACAATCACTAGCACTATCGCAATTCAATCATTCTTGTCGTTCTTCCAACGATGTTTATCGTTTTTATTCCCTTTTCATAACAAAATAATCTCTTGTAAGGCGCATTGATGAATGAAAACTGTGATCAGAGTCATTGACCCTATCACCGTACCCTAATGCTCCCCAATCACATCCCCTCTCTTGTCATGCCCTTTAGCAAGATATATCATCAAACTTGTGTTGTAACCATTTTATGATAATTTTAAATAAAATAAATACAAAAATATTTCACTCTAGAAGTATTTTTATTTTGTAACAAGGAAGGGAACACTTTAGAAGTAATTTTTAAGCTAAAGAATCTGGAATACTAAATATATCTAATTACATTTTTGAAACTATTGTTTTTAGCTTTAATTTTAAAGTATTTTTTAAACTATAACAAATGGGGTAAACACTATCTTAAAGTTAAGGAATTAATATGTAGCAAGTTTTTATTGTTCAATATATTTGTAAATTTAAAAATATATATTTTTAATAAATTTTTTAATTTTGATTTTTTGACCAGATAAATACATCAGCATTTTTTTTTTGCCTTTTTCACCTTATTTAAAATAGTCCTCACTCGTCGCAATCCATTGATTGGTTATTATCGTGCCATTGATTCGAGTTTCACGGGGTTAGGAGGGCAATTCCTGGAAAATGTTATTCCTTGAATGCAAAATAATATAATATTAATAATAAAATAATAAAATGTAGAGACACCAGAAGAAAGGGATTGTTTGAGGGGAACGAAAACAACCGGTGCCAAATCCCACGTGCCACAGCATACCACATAACTATTTTTTCTTTGTTTTTGTTGTTCACGGTCACTGTCTCATGTAATTTGCCCTCTTTATTTCAAAATAAGTAAGGTTGTCACAAGAATTAAGACATGCAATAAATAATTGAATAAGTGAAATAATTTTATTAAATTATTATATCAGCGGGAGTTGATATAGATGGTTGAACCTTCTACTTATATTAGTTGTGTGACTCTTTGGCCTTGTATAGGAGTGTGTCTCCTCTAATCTAAATTTATCACTATAAAAAAATTATTAAATTATTATTATTTTTTTTGTCAATTTCTATAAATACATGTTTTATCACCATTACATTTATTTGGAATAAATTTGCTGGAAAATGTTTAATTAAAATTTAGAATGTCATTTAATATATATATAAAATTTTGTTCTAAAACATTATTTATTTTGAAACAGAGAAAGTATGATAAGTCATGGAGTTAATTATGAGTTAGCTGAGAATTATTTAATTATATACTAGTTATATAAATTTTCACTAATTAATTTATAGCTAGTTAACTATAAATTTCAATCCAGTGTTTTAATGACAAAACTTGTGTGCACTGATTTTCTCATTTCCCTCCCGGCTTTCCCATTCCTGCATATATAGTCTCTATATAAAGTCTATCTTAAGAAACACAAAATATTATTAAAAAAAAAAGTAAAATTGCTCTTTTGGTCCCACAACTTAATTATTTGTTTCAATTTGGTCCCATAATTTTTTTTTTGTCAAGTTGGTCCCTTAACTTCGCAAAATATTTGCATGTTAGTCCCTTTCGTCTGTTTTAATGAAACGTCGTTAGTAACTTGTTGACGTGGCCGTTAACGTGCTGATGTGGCCATAGTGACCTGGAACATGACTGTTGGGACCAACTTATTACAAATATAAGGGACCATCTTGAATGCTACTAAAAACTTAAGGGACCAACTTGAGTCTTAATAAAAACTTAAGAAACTTAAAAAAACTCACCTTCTGCTGGTCAAATATGAAAGTGTATGCCTTGCAGGGTCTTTGTCTTCTAATGTGTGGCTTTTTGTTATTTTCAAATGAGGGAAGGTTATTTTGATGTACATATTCACCATGGTGATCATTTTGAGGATAGTGAGATGACCAAGTATCATGGGTTACTATCCACTTGGAATTGTGACCCTAATAGATGGAGTTACTGGGAGGTTCTTGATCTGTTAAAAGATTTGGGTTATGTTAGTGTGGATGGCTTGTGGTATAGGGCTGGGAGTAGGACCAAAGCCTATAGGGCTAGAAGGAATGCAATAGATCTAGTTGATGGATCATCTAAGGAGCAGTATTGTAAGTTATATGACTATTGTCATGAGCTGATCAAAAGTAATCCTGGATCTAGTGTGAAATTAATGGTGCAAGTGTATGAAGATGGTTATGATCCTTAGAGACCTGAGAGGCATTTGAAACCTATTTTCCAGAGGCTTTATGTGTGCTATAAGGGCCATAAAGAAAGTTTGATGAAGTGTAGACCAATTATTGGACTAAATGGTTGCTTCCTTAAAGAATACTATAGGGGTCAACTACTATCAGGAGTTGGTAGAGACCCCAATGATCAAATGTTGCCAATAGCAGTGACAGTTGTAGAGGGGGAGACAGAGGAATCGTGGAAATGGTTCCTAAAGTGGTTGATGGAAGATCTTGGCGGTCAAAGAGCCTACAAGACATACTCCTTCATATCTGACCAGTAGAATGTGAGTTTTTTTTTAAGTTTCTTAAGTTTTTATTAAAATTCAAGTTGGTCCCTTAAATTTTTAGCAGAATTCAAGTTGGTCTCTTATGTTTGTAATAAGTTGGTCCCAACAGTCATGTTCCATGTTACTATAGCCACATCAGCACGTTAACGGCCACATCAGCAAGTTACTAACGACGTTTCATTAAAACAGATAGAAGGGACTAACGTGCAAACGTTTGCGAAGTTAAGAGACCAATTTGAAAAAAAATATGGGATCAAATTAAAACAAATAATTAAGTTGTGGGATCAAAATAACAATTTTGCCTTAAAAAAACACAAAATCAAGATGGCCATGACACAATAAAGTGATAAACCGAGAGATTCAATTCAGGAATTTAGGCCCTGTTTGGATAACAAACTTATCTACTGCTTATGACATAAGCTGTATAAGCTACTTTTATAATCGAAGAAAAATTATAGTGAAACTTATTTTATATAAGTCATAAGCTGTTTTGATAAGCTATCCTGGGTAGCTTATGAAAAATAAGCTAAAAACAGCTTATAAATCGGTCATAAACTATATTCATAAGCTCTGCATAAGTCAATCCAAACAGGTCAGTCTTGCAAACAAACAACTCTTGGGGGCCTTACCCCACCGAATGTGTCGGCCACACGCAACAATGGAGATCAATAGCTTGCTACTACAATGTTGACCAAAAAAAAAAGCTTACTACTACAATTAATTTTTAAAACAACAAAAAGATAAGATTATTTGGAACTTTTAATTGTACGTTGTTATATCAATCTTTCTGACTTGTATTTTTTTTTTTCTTTTCAGATTAGCTTTTAAAATCTCTTCTAAGTTATACGCTGATGTAACCTTTTCCAAGCCGATAAATTAACATGTTATAATCGCAAAAGCCTTTCTGTTCACATTTATAACTATATACAATTTCAGAAAATTTGGGCAAGTTATAAAAATACAATATCAGCACCATTTTCATTGAATGCATCTTCCCATCGTTTGGACTACCGGCAAAAAATGAATGAGTGAGAGTAACAATTTTACTAAATCAATTATATTATTTATATTGTTCAAAAACCAATACAATATTCTAAAAAATAATATTTAAGATAAAATTGAGAAAAAATAATTAATGTTTCATTGAGCAAATAAAATAACAATTATTTTGGGACATTTTTATTTTGTTAAAAGACTATTATTACAGTACACAAGGAATAAGTTTATTTTCTTTTAAAAGATTGTGTGGAGCACAGAAAAGAACTGCAGGAGAAAATAAAGTGAATTGAGTTGAGTTTGAACCTAGCTACAAACTTTCTTTGAAACTCACAGTTCTAATAAATGTGTTGCCTTGAATGAGAACGTTAATTGATTTAAATAAATATAAATATATTTAATTGATTTCAATCATGTATAATTTGAGTTCCAGAACTCAAATCACGTGGTTTGCAACTCTTGATGTTCACGTAAAAACAGAGGTCTACTAAATCAAAACTGAAAACTTATTATGGAGGGAAGGGAAAGACAGGGGAGCCACGAGGTTCAACGGCTAGTTTTGCACATTCCTTCAATACACAGTAACGCCAGGAAAAACACAACCGAACCACCGACCACGCCTTTTACAGCTTGGCTCTCCCACCACCTTTCTGATTCACCATCTTTCATTTCACCTTTTTGTATCCTTAAAGCACTCTTCTCAGTCTTCACTTCACCATGCCTCTACCCTCCTCCAAACCCCACCAAAATCTCACTCTCACATCATACCCACAAGCCATCAATCTCTACCCACAGAGTTAATTAATTTCGTCCAAAAATGCACAGAAAAAGGTTGCCCATATTTTTCCACAAAGTCTCAGATCTCCTAAGACTCTCATTTCTTAAACACAAACTAAGAAAACCCATCATCCCAAAACTCCTATTGCTCAAGAAATTAAGGAAGCGCAAGGAGTTCAAGCTCCTCAGGCATTATAACTACGGGTTTCTTGAAGAGTACCAATTCTCCCCTTCAAGCACTCCCCTCATCCATTACCATCGAAACCAGTTCAAGAATAGAGGGAACCAAGATTTGTGTTCTTTCTTCTATCTGTGTTGGTGCTTGGGGAACTTGAGAGCACAAGGAGGTGGCAATGGCACTGGGGAGTGCCAGCTAGAGGCCCTGCCAATGCCAGCCATTATTGAAATTGAAGATCATGGCATCATAGCAGAGGATTTGTTTGATTCAGGGGATGAAGGTGAATCAGTTGATGAGAAGGCAGAGAGGTTCATTGAGAGATTCTACCAGCAGATGAGAATGCAGAGACAGGAATCCATGTAGCTGTTCCAATTGAACTGTCAGTTGTCCCGTGTCAATGAGTTTTGTTTCCTTTTATGGTTCTCCATGACAGATTTGTTCATTTTTTGTTCCACAAGATTTTTCGAGAAATTGTGGTTTTTTTTTTCTTTGGCATTTATCTTTATTTTTTTTCAATTTAGTCTTTTATGAAAAAATTTCAACAATAAAATATTTTATATTTATTTATTTTTTCAATTTAGTCATTTTAATGACGTGTCAGTTACTGATTAGTCTCAGGTGATAGTATACATTAAATCGAGATCAATCAAAAACGGATACCTCATTAACAAAAGAAGAAAAAGACCAAATTAAAAAAATAAATAAACATAAGAGACTTTATTGTTAAAAAAATTTAATAAGAGACTAAATTAAAAAAATTAAAAATAAGGGACTAGATTACTAATTTTGTTTTTTTCTTTTTATTGTTGTTTAACTATAGTTTGTATTTTATGTAAAAAAAAATTATAGTTTTTATTTTTTCTTTCAATTGTTTCATTCGTCTATATTTTTTGTTTTCATTGTTTGTTTCATTTCCTTTACATTATTTTTTTTTTATACACATTTCCTTTACATTATTGTTGATTGAGTTTTCATTTCCAGGAATTGGACTTCATAGCTTAAAAAATTTCACCCTTAAGTCTCGAGCTTTACTAAACCTTATACATGATGACCTCTTTTAGTGTTTAATATTTAATTTAATGGTATATAATGGTAATTAATTGTTTTCATATTTTTCTCAATTAACTTTTACTAAATAGAATTGTGGTGGAATACAATATTTTAATTGTATAAGACTAATAAACTAGAAGAAAGAAAATGTGACGTAATTGCAGATGTGGTTGTAGGCTTCTCCATGCTTTTTCACGTGGATCCTTGAGGTTCCCCTTTCTTGTAACTCCCAGCTCCGAGCATGTCATCATTGACTTGTTGGGGATTTCTTTCACGAGCACGAGAAAAATGTGTTGAACTACATAGGCGCCATGACAAGCAGCTAGAACTGAAAAGTGGGTCAGTTTCCAATCAAAATTTTGCATTTCTACAATAGAAATGCGATTGGAGTTATAAAGAAAGCTTTGTTGTGATCCAGAAATCCTAAATCTGTTCGTTATTCTCATTTACTTACGGTGAGTGTTTGCACTAAAGGAGACAAAACCACGCTCAATGCTCCTCCTTTTCACGATGCTAATTTTTGCATCAAGAATGCTAAAAGTATTTTAAAAAAATAGCATGCACCAAAATAATCCCAGAACATGACGCGCTGTAATTAATTTTTATCCACCCAATTTTCAACAATTACAGAGTGATTTAATTGATTAGCCTTTGTTTTTATGTCCTTTTGTTTTTCAAATTTGATTATTCCATGCTTCAATTTTTTTGGGGGTTGACTTTGCCACTTGACTACAGAGTGTTCTATCATTTGACTACAAAGTATTTTATCACTTGGAATCGAACTTGATATTTGGCGAATCAATTCTTTTGAATTGAGCGCATTAACTACCCAATTTTGTTGTTATTTTAAATTAATTTTAATAATATTTATAAATGAATATAAATACAATAATGTACTATAAGTTCTTGAAATACATAAAAATCAATTCAATTCAATTCAATTCAATTCAATTTGTAACGGTCCCAAACATAATGTCAGTAATAAACGAAATTAACGTCAGACATTGACTGCAGAATTAAAGTTATGCATAGAACTTTTATAAAAAAAAAAGTTATGCATAGAATGGAACGTCAAAAAAAAAGTTATGCATAGAACGGAGAAAAATTGTATGTATATATATATAAAAAAAAAAAGAACGGCGAAAATTTGTACAGTGTGTTTAATATATGGTGGCTTCTAGGGTGCAAGAGTAAAAAGTCCCGCACCGATGCCACAGCGAAAGTTAACCTGCAAAAATCGGTTTTAAATGAAAAAGTCACCTATAATGTATTTGCAAATGAGTCCAATGTTAAATAAATGACGTTATACCGAAATGCACCCCCAAATGATATTAAAATTGCATTTCGGTCCAAATACCCAAATTAAAAATCCAAATCCCTAAAAATCAGGAGTTATGTTATCCACTTCACTCACAATCCAGGTCCACACTGCAGCTCCAGCTTCACCCAATACTCCATCTCCAGCTCCAGCTCTAGGCAACACCGACAACCTTTGCGCTCCAGACCCCAGCTTCGTGGTACAGCTGTGTGCTTCTCCTTCACCCTATCGATCGAGACTTTAAGCAGCGTGCTATAGCTGCGTGCTTCTCCCTTAGATCTGTGTTATTATTTCGTCTATCATTCGAAGAGGGTAACGTTTGTCAAATTTCTAATCTTTGTTGGACATCGTTTTGAATGGGGTTTAGCATTTTTGCCTCTCTCTGTATTTTTTTGCGATGGTAGTTGTCTCATTTAGATTTAGTATTTGAACTGAGTTAAATGGATTAGTGTAAAACTGTTCCAAGGTCTAATATTCTGATTTGCTTGTTGCTCAATGTTTAATGTGTCTGGTTTTGTAGAGAATCACCAGTTTTTTTTTGTTTGTGTGAAAATAACCGTTGTTTGACTCATATCACTATGATTGTTGGTTATGTAGTGATGGAGAACAACATTGAAAATTCAGATTTCCTGAAGACAGCACACAGGAATATTGAGGTATGAAAAAGTTAGACTTCCACTAATTGAATGCTATGCATACGTTGCTAAAAATGGAAATGAAGTGAGAGAATTAGTAAATAAAATGGTTATTATTTTGTTTTCGTGGCTGTTAGGGATCCCTTGATGTGGATGATGACAATGTCAATGACAACATTGAGGGTCTGAATGCAGCTCAACTGGGTGTTGAATGCATGAGAGAGATACTGGCAGGTGTGACCCATATTGACAATATGGAGGACATTCTTGCAGTTAACATGAAGCAGATAAGTGCTGAGGACATAATGAAGTGTAGCTTTGCCAATGTTGGAATTGCATACTCATTTTACAACTGGTATGCAAACATGAATGGATTTGGTGCTAGGAAGAGCAATGTATTGAGAAACAAGAATGGTGTAATTGTGCAGCAGACATTTGTATGTTTTAGAGAAGGCTATAGAGAAGATAGGGGTCTTACAAGTGAAATGCGGAAGCGTGAACCTAAGTTATTGACTCGTTGTGGTTGTCAAGCACAAATCCGAGTGCATGTGGGTAAAGAAACAGATCGTTGGCATGTGACATGGTTTGTCAGTGAGCATAATCATAATCTATTTGATGACAAGTTTACTGCTATGTTACCTGCCCATCGAAAACTGAATGATGGTGACATTGTTCAAGTGACTAACATGAGGAAGGTGGGGATCAGCACGCCCCTAATTTACAAAACAGTGGCCAGTCAATCGGGTGGGTTTGACAAAGTTGGGTATCGTATGAAAGACATTTACAATTACTTTACCAAGCAACTAAGCTTGCAAGGTTCAGATGTTAGAGGTTTGATGGACTACCTTCAAGGGATGTGTGCGAAAGATCCATTCATGTTTTACAAGAAAATTGTTGATGAGGAGGATCCCCTTTTATTTTGTTCAAACGTCCCCATCCCCTTCAATAACATTTTGAATGTACTGGATAACCCTAACTATGGTACTTGTGTGGAGATTGTATCTTTTATAATGGTACTTATGTGTAGATGTTTGTCTCTTAATTGTGGTTATGGTTATGACTACAAATTGTGTGTAATGTCCAACATACAATGTGATTATTGTGTTAGGGAAAAAATCATGGTCACACCCGAATCATAAGATGTTTTTAATGCATGCATGTGTCTGGCACTAAGCAAACTCAAACAGATATTGCATGTGTCTGGCAGTAAGCAAAATAACGTCCTCGTTTTTTCATCTACTTTGGGTGCAAAGCTCACAAGTCATAAAGTAAATCATGCACGTATCAGTTAAGGTTGCTAGCTTAAACTCATGGTAGAAGTTGCCACACATAAATATATTTTACCTTGGCTTTTATGGTTGTTCCATCAACAAAATGTACTATCTTAAAGAAGCCAGATTGCTTAATAGCAACCTCATTTGGTGCAACTTGGAAGCTCCTTTGCAATGACTTCCAACATTAACTTCCTTCTAATTATAAATAAAAATAAACAAACATTCACAAAATAAAAATAAAGCATGAAAATCTCATTGTACTTCATGTCTGTAAAGTGAACAAGTACATGTGCAATTCAGTGTAAACATTTATCAAACACTTGGTATGTATTTCGAGATAAAGAGACACTCATCTTAACAAGAACTCACTGAAACAATTTATCAAATACCTGACATGCATCCAGTTGAGTTAGTGTAACAGTTTGATTACCTAAGCACAAAAAACCGTGTGACCAGCTATGAAGACAGGAACGCAGGAACGTAGTTCATAATATTGATTATTGATAGAACTAGAGTAGATGGTCCATGGAAGCCGTTGTGCGTAGTTACTGGACATCCCGAGATATGCTTATACATTTGTGTGTTTTTTTTCCACTTCCTTGTCATCTAGCCACTCCTCAAGGAGGCCACTCTATTGGAGCTCGCGAATGAATAAATGAAGTACTACGGAGGGGGTTGCATCGGTGGCTCATATGGAGGCATGGGTTCTTCGCGAAATGAGAGTTACAGAGGGTGGGGGGGAGGACTTCGATATGAAAATTAGAGATACAGAAGGGATCGAATTGCAAATTAAATAACTTCACTTTATTTGAAACACCCCATAATCTAAACTAGTAACCGGTTAGCAGTTTGATTCGTCGAATATTATATTATTTTATCGAACGGCTATAAGAACACTGTGGCACCAGTGCGGGAGTTTTTGCTTGTGCACACTAGAGGCCACCTTTATATATATATATATATATATATATATAAAATTGAGTTTAAATTAATTTTAATTAACAATTCAATTTTAAAATTTAAAACTCAATGTCCATTCTTTACTAATAATATTATATTGATTCGAGTGAGATTATATTTAAATCTCTTGAGTAATGTATTGTATTTGAGCATTGTGGATAAATATTTTGCACTAATATCATGATTAAAAAGTATAAATTATTATTAATTTGTCATTATATTTTTAATTTTTAATATGTGATCTTATTATTATGATATTTTTCCTTTATATTAAAAATTAAAAATAAGTATTTATCAAAAACAATTAAAAATTAAACATAAGTAACAGAAGTCTTCGACAACACGCGGGGGGAGTAAAAAGGGAGTCACGCACGCCAGTGGGACTGAGTGAAAGGGGAAAAAGGAATAGAGAAACACCAAATTGAAGCAGAATTAGGGCGAACAGGGGTTGAGTGGTCATGGCGGAGGAGCAAGCTGAGTTGCGGATTTACAATTCCATGACTCAGCAGAAGGAGATCTTCAAGCCCAAAACCCACGGCAAGGTTTCCATGTACGTCTGCGGTGTCACTGCCTACGACTACAGCCATCTCGGTCACGCACGCGCCGCTGTTTCTTTTGATATCCTCTTCAGGTATCCATTCCTTCTCTCTCAAAGTTAGGGTTCAGTGTTTCCGTTGTTCATTGCTCAATTGCTGGGTCACCTTCTGATTGGAGATCTTTTCTCACTTGCGCGTGACTGACTTTTCAGTCATAGCTATTTATTTGTGGTAATTTATATATCCCTGTTATATCGACGCCGTGTACTCCTGCCGTTATCGTTATTATTATTTAGTTTAAGTTAATTTTAGATACTAGACTAAATTATCCGAGAGTTTTTGAAACTTGAATGTTGGCACACACTTTTAACTCTTTTTTTTTTTTTCTGTTCGCTTTTTTTCCCCTTTTTATTTTTACATATTCTAGATGAGAAGATTGAGAGTTAAAATGCGGTTTGTACTCTGCTTAATTAACGTGTAAACTTGCAGGTACCTTAAACACTTGGGCTATGAGGTGACTTATGTGCGGAATTTCACCGATGTTGATGACAAGGTGAGGATGAATACGTTGTGTAACCTGCTGGTGCAATTGCTACCTACACAACTTCATCTTTTGCTGACTACATTAAGCTTCTTTGATATTTCCCATCCTTCTGCCCTTCACTTGATTCTACAAAATGTATGTTCATTTGGACCTGCTTGATACATGATAACTCTCACTTAAAGTTAGATGTTTCACCAAGTTCATTGGTCCTAGAAAACATAGATGTTGAGTTTGTATTGTTTTGCATGAGTTTCTTATATGATTCTTTCATGCTTATTGGAGACTGCTAATATCAGCATTGCTGCAGATAATCAAGCGAGCAAATGAGACTGGTGAGGATCCTTTGACGTTAAGCAACCGTTTTTGTGATGAATATAATGTTGATATGTCTGATCTTCAGTGTGAGAGACCATCTAGGGAGCCTCGTGTTTCCGATCACATTGGCGAGATAAAGGACATGATAACCAAGGTTTAACTTTGCCACTAAGATTGCTGTCGTTTGCTTATCTTTGAAACCTCTAAAGGAATCTGCTGAAGTGAAAAGTATTATTTTTTGCATCTCTTTTACTTCAATGGAATTCTAATGTTTTGATAATTTTGCATTACATAGCTTCTTTTTCCATAAATGCATTTAGAGTTTATTTATTGCCTGATGACTGTGACAGATAAGTTAAAATATTACTTTTCATATAAGAAGATCTGTATACTCTATGCTATCTTGTACTTTTCATAAAAAAACTTATATAATGCTTTCTGCTCATTGCTCTAGTGAGATTTAATTTTAGATTTTCTGTCTTCCTCCTCAGCCCCCTAATGTATTGAACCATGTTGCTTTAAATCAAACAATGAGTTGTTCCTTCTCAATCTTCAGCACTGTATATGCTATTATGATAATTTAGCTCTTTAACTTGTAAATAAAAAAAATCAAATTGAGCAGGAATTTAAAAGCCAAAACAAAAATAAAAGGCCAGATTTTGAGATTTATATGTTAGAGAGGCATGAAGCTGCCTGCAATCTCTAAGTGAAACATCAATGAGGTTGCAAATGATGATAAACTTAGCTTTCTGAAATAGATGATAGATGATTCATATTTGCCAGGAAAGATATTTAGTTGAGGTAGCATGTCATTTTCATTAATATATATGGCATTGAATGAAGCATGAAAAATTACAGTATAAAATTTGATTTGGTTTTGGTATGTCTTCCTTTTGTTCGAAGGAATTAATTAAGAATTTGAAAGGAGGCTAATCATTAATGTACTATGCAGATTATCAACAATGGCTATGCATATGAAGTTGAAGGTGATGTTTTCTATTCTGTTGATAAATTCCCAAGTTATGGCATGCTGTCTGGACAAAAGCTAGAAAATAATAGAGCTGGGGAACGAGTTGCTGTCGACTCTAGAAAGCGTCACCCAGCTGATTTTGCATTGTGGAAGGTGTGAAAAACTTTACCTGTTATTTTAGCATATTTTCGGTTACATTTTGGAATATCTCATTTCGTAAAAAAATTGCAGGCTGCTAAGCTAGGTGAGCCTAGCTGGGACAGTCCTTGGGGCCCTGGAAGGCCTGGGTGGCACATTGAATGCAGTGCGATGAGTGCTTGTTATTTAACTCATAATTTTGATATTCATGGTGGTGGAATTGATTTAATATTTCCTCATCATGAAAATGAGATAGCACAAAGCTGGGCTGTAGAAAAAGAGAGCTATATCAGTTATTGGATGCACAATGGGCATGTCACTAACAACAATGAGAAGATGTCAAAGTCCTTGGGAAATTTTTTCACTATCCGCCAGGTTAGCCCTCGAGCAACTTTTTCACTATTCTTCAGGTTAATGATAGCTTTTTATTCCGTGTAGGTTTTACATGGTAGAAGTCTTGTAAAAAGATATGTTTTTCATACTTCATATCTTTCATGTAATTTTGTTTCTCTTGCAGATCACTGAGCGATACCACCCACTTGCTTTGAGACACTTTTTGATTAGTGCTCATTACAGATCTCCGCTAAATTACTCAATCTCACAGCTGGAGAGTTCATCTGATGCTATTTATTATATATTTCAGGTAAGCAGCCTCTAAATAATCCGTATCAGAAATTCTGCGTCATTGAAAGTGTTGTTGGGTGAGTTCATCTCTCAAGGTTGTCACAGTCTCATCATTATGTAGTCTGAAATTGATTTGTTTTTATTTGGGGTTGTGTCCTTGAAAATGCCACTTTTTTTTCTCTTTCTGATTGGCTTTGAAATTTTGCATCCTATACTACCATGCTTTAAGTTAAGCAAGTCATGTCTTGGAGATAGAATTGCAATGCTTCTTGCCTGCTACGCAAATTGTTTCTAGAGATAAGATATTTACTCATGTTCCGTGATGAAAATTGTCTCCCCTCTCTCCGATGTCTGGGTTCGTGTCAGACCAACTATATTACATGTGTAAGTTTTGCAAAAGTTTTGCAAGATGACTCTTATGAGTCATATTGCATGTGAAATTATTGGTCTCTGTAAAGTACTTGTTATAACTTGTAATTGAATCAAGGGAAAAATGTATAGTTACATAAATTAGTGTTTTGTTTATTTGTGTTTGGTGGCAGTCCTTGATGCAAGAATAAATTCTCTCAACTCTACCACAATCTTGCTATGGTTTGGATCTATTTACATTATGTATTAAATCTACAGATACTCGTGTGCAATATTAAAATGCTTAACTGATGTAATTACTCTAGGCAAGTTTTTCAAAATGGTTACCTTTACACTTTTGTGATGTCCTTAACTTTGAGAAGGATTTTGTTATTTGGTGGTCAGACTCTTCAAGATTGTAAAGATGCTTTATCGCCATTTCTACAAGGGGACACGGAGAAGAAAGAAAATGTGCCTCAAATTAATGAGTCTGCCAAGGAGTGTATTAAGAAGTTGAACATTGAGTTTCAAACAAAAATGTCAGATGACTTGCAGACACTAGTCATACTAACCGGTGCTCTCCAAGAGGCCTTGAAATTTGTGAACAGTTCTTTGAAGATGCTCAAGGTATGTATTCGGAACCAGTTTCATGTATTGAATATGCCTGGATCTTGCATGCTTTTTCCCGAGTCTGAAATGCACCATCGTGTATCTTCCAGAAAAAGATGCAGAAAAGGGCACAATTGCAATTGGTTCAATCTCTATTGGAAGTTGAGAAAGAAGTTAGAGAAGTTTTGAACGTACTAGGATTATTGTCCTCTAAATCCTATACTGAGGTGACGCATCTTATTAAAGTGAACTTGTCTGTTGTGTATAATCTTATATTCGACTAATATTTAGAAATGAAAGGGAAGTAAAATAATTGGTATTTGTTCTTCAGGTTCTGCAGGAATTGAAAGATAAGGCATTGAAGAGAGCAGGTCTGGCAGAAGAGGAAGTGCTACATCTGATAGAAGAAAGAAGGCAAGCTAGGATTAATAAGGAATTTGCCAAAAGTGACAAGATTAGGACTGATTTAGCTGCAAAGGGCATTGCATTTATGGATGTGGGCAACGAAACAATTTGGAGACCATGCATTCCAAGTGAACCACTTGTTGAGGAAAAACAGTCAGCAACACCTCCAGTGAATCAAAAAGTGGAGGAAATACCCGCTGATCGACATGGGAATGTGCCACCACATCTTTCAACATGAAGGTGGCATCAATTTCCCTATGTAGCCATATGATTAATACAGAACTATATTATAATTTATCAGTACTATAACACGAGGCTTCAGGATTTTATACCAATTTGAGGTTATGACCAAGAACCACGGGACGCGAATCGTTTTACGCATCCATTTTTGGGTCCTTTAGTTTATGGTCCTGTATCTGTGTTAGTTTAACTGGATGTGACAATTACATGAACAGAACCTCGCAAATAGATTGAGTTTTTTTTTATAAATTATTTAGAAAGATCTGTAGTCTGATTATTCTTATCTAGTTTGCCATTTATGAATGCTAGCTTGATTTGTGTCTGCCAAAGCTATAGAGAATCAAATGGCAAATCTAGAAAATGTCACCTAAAACTTTGCAGACAATTTATTGGAGCAGTCTAATTTGAGTTTCCTAGTTTATCATAGGTGAAATTTTAAAGAGTAATAGTAATAACATATTAATCCTGGGTAGGCAAATCAATGCAACCTTCTAGCTGTATATAACGTCTCATGAAGAGAAAATTGTTTAGGGGTTGAAATAGTTGAGGTGATCCATAGGAGATTTTTAGTTTGATTTAATGTTATAAAACTCAAATCCGTTATTGAGCTGACTTGGTTATTGGATCATTGATTCAATGTTATAAAACTCAAATCGGTTATTGAGTTTATTTTGGGTCCATGATCGGTTATTGAGTTTAAGTACTTTGTTATTGGATCATTGGTTCAATGTATGTGTGTATAAACAATACAATTTTTGGACCAAAAAAAAACAATACAAACAATTTTAGAATATAGAAAAAATGCATATTCTAAATAAGTAATTTTAAAATAATAGTTAAGTTTGAAAGTAGAATATTTTTTTAAAAAAACTTTTTTTTTGGTAAAAAAAACTTTTTATCCTAATAAATTATAAATTATACATTACGAATAGCAAATGAAGATTTGAGGCCCATATGCCTAATGAAGAAAATAAAACAGCAGCGCTCACAATTAATAAATACACCCCCAAATTACTATCTACACCCACTCTCTTCCTTTTCCTAATTTTTTTCTCAAAATGCCATGTTCTGTTTTTCTCTCTCTCGTTTTTGTCGATTTGATAGTTTTTCGGAAATTAATTTCCAAAACACAATTTTTGTCGCATTTCTCAACCCAAACCAGAAAATTACATTTCTCAAAACACTTTTTATTAAAACAAATTTTTATTATTTCTACTAGAAACACTTTTGAAATATTGCAAAAATTAAACAAAATCAGCTCTATATCATACTACCTCGGGTCCAAAATATAAGCAACAAATGTATTTTTTTTTTGTCTAAAATATAAGCAACATTAATCAATTTTAAATAAATTAAATGCTAGTTTTCCAATTATACCATTCATTTAATGCAATATTCATATTTACGAGAGACACCAAAAGGGGTATTTTTGAAAAAAAAGTTAAAACTAGTGAGTATTAATTAAAATTATCACATTTTCAAAACATTTCTTGGTTTATGTGTTTTTGTACTATATTGCTTATATTTTGGACCGGAGGGAGAAATAAAAATAACATAGGTAAATATTATTGAAACGAGAGCATACCTGAGCCCAAAGTGACGAGAGATGTCGATTATCCTAATCGCAAGAAAGAGTTAACTTTTCGACCAAAAAAAAAAAGAAAGAGTTAACTTCATATACGATATATCACCGCAGACAATAATAAACATTTGCCATAACTAAAAAAACCAACCAAAAAAAAAACGATTGATATGTTTTTGAGTAATTGGTCTTGTTCTGATTTATTTTTTTGATATTTTAGTGTGTCTAGTGAAAAAATTGTATCATCATAACTAAAAGTCTAAAACAGTTGTCATTCGGTATTTGACAAGGCCGTGATTTACACAAGGCAAGGCAAATAAAATAAATTTTTCTCTGTATGATTAATATAAGGCAGGGTAACAATTTTGGGGGTATACAACGCAAGGTAATCTTATTACAAAAAAAAAAGAAATTGTTTTATTGAAAAGTATACTGAAATTAAAAGTCCAATTTTTCAACTTGCCTTCAGATCAAAAGAATAAAAAGATCTATGATTCTAAACTATTATCTCATCTTCTAAGAGTAAGACATCCCACATGACTTGCCATGTGTAGCATTGTACTGCCAGTATTACACGTTCAATTATCTTCATGTACTTTGGTACTAATTAGCTGGGAATGACTAGATCAGCAAGTTCTATATGACAGATGCCATTCACTAAGAGTTTTCCTCATCTCACTTTTCCTGATACACCGAATCTCCCAAATAGATAATGATATGATATTAGTTTGAGTTAGCCACCAATGTCTCACATCTATTGGTGTTTTTTTTTTTTTATCTTCACCCCCACTAATTTCCACCGTGCATTAATTCAGACTTCAGGACCATCCCAACTCACAAAAACCGTTCAGCTTGTCCCCTTTTGTTAAAGTTGAAGTGCCTATAACCCAAGAGCTTGGTATAAAGCAAATAGGCCGTGTTGCCACCAAAGGAAAAATGCTCCAGTGGGGACAACCACATTTCTTCAAAAAAGCACCAAACATATTGTTCTGGATAAAGGACCAGATACCTTCCATTTTTTTCGTACTTAAAATCCAAGAGGGGGTCTTCACGATTGACGGAAAGCTTGAAGATAAGATTGAAAAGAAAAAAATAGTGTAAAAAAAAAGGCTCATGCATGATGTAAGCGAGGTACGATGTTAGTGGTCGTGTAGTTACATGTTTTTTTGGGTTCTTTCCGTGTCCTATAACTAATAACTTGCATATCAAAATCATGTCAACTTAGTAGTCAATCAAGCTCTCTTTTTCAGAGAACAATTTTGGGTCCCATCTCTATCTCTGGAAAATAAAAGGTAAAGCCTAGAATGCAAGTACATGAGGAACCTTTGAGCAGAGTCCTAAAACCACATTTTTCTGCAAAACTCCTCTGATATGCACCGCAAATGTTTTGTCTCCAACTTGACCACAGAAGCTTTTGGAACCACACAAATTAGAAACAAAGACCATGGTGCCAACAGTTTCTAGTCCCTACTTCCTCTTAAGCATGCAGGTCAGGCCTTAAAAATATCTCCGACTTTGTCAGTTCCGTTTTAAATTGTGGTCGCGGTTACGCTACGATTCTTGATATTGTGAAAAATTGTGGATAAATGCAGCTGATGTAGCCGTAATTACAGTCATGATGTGGTTTCGTAGACTCCAAAAACCATGATGGCAAAGCCACAATCGCGGTTGCGTATCACGATTTAAAACCATGGCTCCCACTTCCCACCTTCCTCTTTGACGGTGGAAAAGGTAGATATATGGAAATTCGAAAGATCTTGCTTTGCTTTTGTGGTCTTGGTACCAAAGGGCATGTTGCAAATTGAGTTTCAGAGAAAAAATAAAGAAAAAAACTGTGGCTTGTTCTGTCACATATTCTGTGACATTAGTGTGAGTTAACAAGGTAGCCGGTCATAGAAGCTAGAAAGCGTCGTCTGCAGTGCCCCCAGTATTAGTTATGGAATCTGGAGGACTGCAATTGAAGATTTCTTTTGATGAAAAGTAGGAGCTTATTTGACAATAACAATATGCCTTAAGATAAGAATATGCCTTAAAAAGCTTAATAGACTTTAAGTCATATTTCAATTTAAAAATATCTTTGTATTTTGATATTATGGTACAAATTAAGGTAAGTTCTATATACCTTGCATCTTCGTTGCCGCTTCCTAAACCGCAAGCTTAAAATGGTTAAAACATTAGGCTCGCTAACTCTCTAAGGTAGGTATATGTAAATTTCAAACCAAATAAAATTTGCATAGGAAGTAGGAACAAAAGCAAATTGAGAGTTACGTGTGGGAAAGGGGATATGAGATTTGGAGTTTCTCTCAAGTCTCAAGTAAAAAACACATTTTTGGTGGTGAAGTAATAAATTTCATATCTATTGCAGATATCTATTACAGATGCACGCTAGGAAACATGGTAATCTAGCTTTATCAAAAGTACAGGACAAGTCGGGGACAAGCACACATGTTTCACCTAAAACTTATACACTGTAAAACAGTTCAAAATAACCAATAAAAGGAAGAAGTTATTTTCGCAAAAACTGGTTTTTACAGTTGCTAGCAATTTTAGTCTCTACTAGTTAGTCTAACTTAAGTTGTGTTAACAATTACTTCATAAGAAAAAGGTTATCAATATTAACAAGTTACTAACAGTAGAACTATAATCAAGTTATTGTAGGAGGCATAAAATTCATGCAACTTCTGTAAACATCAACTTTAAAAGATATTGAGCATTCACACTGACTCAGAAAGGATTTCCAACTTTATAGAAAAAGAAGTCTTTCAAGCAAACATTAGTTGCTAACTTGGACATGTAATTTATTTTTATATTGGACAATCATCTTCTTATAACTTAAGACATAATCCACCGAATATATCATATACTTTTGCCACCCCTTCCCCCCTTTTTGGGTATTTGAATCAAAGGTGAAATGGCACATTAGTTTTAGGTAGACTTACGGCAATAGTTAAGTAAGACCCCACCACACCATTAACACTTCACAAAGCCGGATCATGGGGCTTTGAATCAGTGTTCTTTACTTTTGTCGTTCTTTCTTTTTCGAACTTCCATGTTCTGGTTGACTGAATGGTTACCATCACCCTCAGAGAGAAAGTTCAAAGTGAACTTCGAAACTGTTTCACGCGGAAATATATACTTGGTTGCCATTGATCACAAACTAACTCTCAAGTCCTTTCCCACTGTATTGTTCAAGTAATTAAAACAATCTTAATCAATTAGCATGTGCATGTGACTCAGCTGAATCAATCATCGAATTTGTCAATGAACTATAACACTCAGTAACTTCAATTTTTATGACTAAAAAGGTTTGAATAATTTCTAAGAATTGAACGAATTAAATCATTTGTATACTCCATCAGGTAATGGACCGCTATATATAGGGAATGCATGCCTATGTTGCATTTGCATATGCGTTTTTTTTTTTAAATCTTATAGCCGGTTTCATAAATAATAAAGTTTTCTTAGGCCGATCACTAGCTAAATATAATAAGGCACTGAAGTGCCTAAGATAGGACATAAACAACACACTCACAAAAGGACCAAGCTCTATCAAACCTATTTATAATCAGAAGGTCGTATACGGTCTACCCTGCTGCACTTGACTACTAATTTCATTATTTCATTTACTTTGTATAAACCTTAAAAATTGAGATGAAAATAACTTTGTTATGTTGTATACACAAAATTTTCTTATTACTATCCAAATTAAAATAAGCTAAAGACGTGTGGTCACTCCTAAGTAAGTGATAAAATATACACAGAAGTTCAGTTGAACAAGTTTGATATCCAAGGTAATATAATGTGTATATAAGTAGCATTGTTCCCTGATCAGTTTTTATCTTTTTCATCACGGGCTCTCTCTTATTACTACTATTTGTAAGTAATTTCAGGGTTCTTGTGATACAGGGGAACAAAGATTGAGAAGTGGTTGGTTACAGATTTTATCCTCATATATGCTATACTTTTTGCTCTCTTTTTCCTGCTTTAACATAAATTTCTCAGCCATAATTAATCCACTTTTTTTCCAACCATATGCCAAATGGAAGCAAAAGGTCCAACAAAAATGATTATCCCTGATGCGTCCGGTTCAAAAAGCAAGACTTCCATGCATTATTACTCTTGCGGACTAGCCGTAAACAACTTGCATATATTCTATAATATCAAGCTAGCACATAGCACTATATGTATTATATATAATTATAATTCTCCATGTGGTTTGATCAAGCTGTATATTAAAATTGTAACCAGCTAACTGCCTCCAAACAAACAAGTCACATTACGTTAACATAGAGAAGCCAATCAAGATCCAAGTATGTGGGGGAAAAGATGAATGGAAAAAAAAAAATCATAGTCCTAGTCAGCTTCCAACTCTAGGAATGTCCCTTTACATGGTCTTGTGAAATCCTTGCTGACCAATAGTGCAAAACCTGTAGTACGCAATGACAGAGACTTTCAAAAAGGGGAAGTTCCTAAGAGTCACTATCAGCTATAAAACACAAAATAGTAGTCCATTGTTTTCGTTTGTGATTTTGGTATATGATGTCTTATATACAATGAACTTGATGGCTGAGCTATTCTCTCTCAACTTTCTCCATCAAGCTCAAGCCAATTACAATGAGGAGAAATGAGTTCCTTGTAATTAATTAAGAACAAAAGCACTTCCCTGGTCCCAACATGCTTGGGAAGGGCTAATTTTCTTGTTAGACATATTTTCATTTCTCTAATTGGATTAAGCTTACTAAGAAAGAAAGAAAAAAAGATTGTTCAACTTAAATATATATGTTTATTTATCTACTGGTTAAAATTGACAAGAAAGCTTCAGCAGTTGGTGACTTCTTGTGTGTGTAACCGTGTGAGATAGATTTATAATTAAGGGGTTCAAGGCATATAATTGGCTCGGATTCACAGCTAATATTGTGTTAATTAGATGAGGTAAAAGGTGTGTGGGAATGATCAATGAGTTAGATTTTCTTACTTTCTTTCCTCACCAACCACAAGGGATCGTTCCACTAACATGTCAAAAAGCTCTCAAAGAAGGGACACACTTTTCTGGCTGCTCAAAGTTTTCAAATATACCATCATGGTTCTGAAATGAACCATCCTTTTTGTTCTTCCACACAAATCAAACCAAAACTACCAATAAGTTTTCAAGCAAGCAAAATAGGAGAAAGGGTAAAACCGAATGTATCCAACCTCATAATAAAGTCTCAAATATTCCCCCCTTAACCTCCCTCGCGGAAACCAACTCCACCTGTCTCCAACTACGATAAATAAAAACCAAGATTAGCTTCCATCCACCTTAATAACTTTTGATTAAAGTGGCCAAATCTTCTTTTGGGTTTGACAATGTTTCTAGCAAAGATCTCGATATAATGGGTGGCAAAAAGCACCGACCCCGCGTTATCTTAATTTCCATTAAATATATATTTTCAATTTCTGATCACTTCACTTTAAGTCATCAGAAAGAAATAAAGACCAAGAATTTTGGGAACACACCACCTGTCAACAAGCCGTTTCAAGCTCATCACCCTCTTCCCTTCAAGTTTATTCATCTCTGTTGTTAACAAAATACTACCTCCAGTTTGCATTATAAGAAAATATAAGATTTTTTTCTTCTAATTATAAGAAACATAGACCCATTTTTAAATGTATCAATTGTTAAAAAAAATTTTATACCCTTATTTATTATGAGATTTATGTTAAAGAGACACTCACCTATTTTCTACGCAAGTGTATTTCACTATTTTAACAATTTAATACCATGAGTACTTTTGAAATAAAATTTAAATAATTGAATTGCATGATAGTTAATACCATCACCATTTAATACCAGAGATAGTGAATTGCATGATATCTATCTTTTTTTTTGACAAATGCATGATATCTATCTAAGTATAGAAGATTTGTCTTATTCTTACCCACAAGTCTCTTTTCAGAGTGAGGAGCGATTCTTGTCTATTACTCAACTAATACCATCCCTATCAGCTTCCTTGGGTTTAGACACTAACCTACAGAGTAGATATCACGCTTATCCAGTGAATTATGAAAGACAACGAAAGATTATGGTGTTTGACTCAAGTACTTGTTTCTTAATCGGCTCATCAAATCAAACTGAACATTTCACTTCAGCAGATATTAGTCTGCATGTTATTGGTCCCACACCAAGAATATGAGGCACCAACAAACCATCGAAGGGTTAATCGACCGGAGCTTTTGGAGTCTAGAAAAATATTGCAATAATGTTTCACGTTCTTTGAGAGGCATTAATAACACTTGAAATAATATATCAATCTTCATTAAAGATCTCTCTCTTGCATATATGGTTAATTCTGTTGAAACATATTAACCATTTAGGTGACAAGGGGCATAATTAGTTGATACTGTATTCTAATTCCATTGATGCTGCTCCAATCACCGATAAGGGATTCGTTTCCAATACGACACTGAATTGTATTATGACATGCTGACAGAAAGAAACAGAACTGTTAACATCCCCTATTCACCGCATAATAAGAGAAAAGTGAAAAACAGAATTTGTTGTACAAAATTTTTACCCAGAAACTTCCCGTTTACACTTGAGTAAAACTAGTGTCCTAATCATTGTATTTTTGTTTTCCTAAAAGCATTCCTAGAATTGTGTCATTGCTCAACAATAGAATTATAGACATAGAGCTTTTTAGTGGAGTCTCTTCTCTCTCAACAATGTTTTTCCATCTACAAAATTCGAACCCGAAACCTTACTTAAGAAATTCGAATTCAGTCCCACTCGATCTAACACAATGTTAGTATTCACTATTCACACTTGATTCCGACAATAATATTAGTAGTATGTTACTAGCCCTCTTTAATTTAACGGTTGATTGTGTGTTGGAATATTAACTACGACCGAATTAGGACAAATAGCAACGAAGGAAGCTGGAAAAAAAAAATACGCACTATATACGATCTGTGTTTGTGTCTAAGTTAGAGCTGCATATGTGTAAGAACATGACAGGCGTTAACTGCTTTATCTTGTTTTCAAATTTCACCTCGACTAAGTACAGTACAATTTCAAAGGCTTCTGTGATCATGTGAACACAAATTTTGTGGTATATTAACCACACATTTAATGAAATTGATCAATTCCGGCAGAAATTAAAATTTGTCAAACGCCACAATAATTTCTTTGATTGTACTTTCTGCGTCCTACCTGCCTAAACAGCATTGATTTTGATTTAGTGAGCTGTGTCATTCTGTCTACTTGTTTTTATTTATTTTTCAATTTTCACCACATGAAATAAATACGGTTAATTAATATATTAATTGTCACCAAAAAAATTAATATATTAATTAATATCCCAGTGTATAAGCCAAGCCACACTTTTTTTTTTGGGTCAAAAGCCAAGCCACACTTGAAGTCGTCAACATGTTCCAACACACGTCAGATTGAGTCAATATTCCCCAAACCAAAATAGTTCTAGTCATCATAATCCAGGCATATATAATATAAGCATCAAGATATACAAAATAGGTGTTCGAATTTATTTTTAGTTGTTTGCCAACTGAAAGGTAATGCAAATCTTTTCCCCCAATATATAAATAAATTAAAAAGCCAATTATGTCCATTTCTCGGTAATGAAAGGCTAAAGCATCTTTCCATTATTTCATAAAGAAAAAAGCATCTTTATATGATGAAATGGACTATAATAATGTGCTAAAAAAAATCAATTATGCACCGATCCCCTGAAGAAGATCACACACACACACAACTAGTTTGGTTAGTCAAATAGTTTTCTTAATTTTTAATCTTAGTATATCTTTTAGCGATATGATAAAATTAACGGAATAATTCCAAAAAAAAGGATTAATAACTTAATCATAAATTAATGTAGATGGGTCATGTGCAAATTTTTTGAGTGATAACGAAAAAATGTAAAAAGAGGTCAAGATCAGGGAGCAGTGTTGTTGCAAATTTGCAATGTGTACCAAGTGAAATAATTTGATTGGGGGGAAAAAGGTAAATAATTAAATAAGAAAATGTACAAGATGTGAAGCTAAAGCAGCCATATATATGAGCCTGAACTGAACCAAGAGACGAGACGACTACAGAATCATTAATCACTGTGGAGCCGAGCCGAGCCGAGGGAATGGGTCACGGCGCAGCCGGCGCGAGGCTGAGGTGCAAGTCCAAGCCCAATGCATCATCTAAATTGGGTCCACCATCAACTTTTGAGAACCTACTCAAAGAGGGCCCATCAATCCTGGCGTGGTGGGCCCGGGCCTGTACCTGCGTCGTTGACAATGCTGATAAGGGGTGATCCCCTACAACGCCAACACACGGAAACATCCCCACACCCGCTGATTTCGCACCCGTTACGGTGATACTGTTGTTACTGTTATTGTAACTGCTCATGCTCATGGGGTTGTTGCTGTTCGCCGACGGGAACACGCAACCGTGTGATACCGACACGTGGAAGGGAGGAGGAGCGGCACGTGGAGGCACGTACACCCACGAGGGAGGTCCCGTCGGAACCACCACCTGTCCCGGCGGAGCCAGAAGGTGCGGCGGAGGGGCGAAGGCGGAGATGATGGGGTTTCTCACGAACGAAACGGCGGCGTTTCGGGTTGCCTGTAACTGGGCACGCTTGAGTTGTTGTCGCTCTTTCTTGTGGGCGTTCTGGTGTCCGCCCAGCGCCTGTGAGTTTGCGAACTCTCTGCAACAGTACTGGCACTCGTATTTCCGGTCGCCGGAGGAAGGAGGGAAGGCGTCTCCGGCGGCCGAGTCCGGCGACTCGGAAGGGGAGGTGGAGGTGGAAGTGGAAGTGGCCTTGGCGGTTGAGTCTTCAAGCGCCACCACCTCGTCTTTCATGCTCATGTCTAAGTGGTCTTCGTGGACGCTGAACCCAAAGAGCTTTAGGCGCGTTGGGGAAGTGGGGTTTGTTCTTTTAGCGTTGTAGTGATCGTGCTGGTTGTTGTCCATGGGATCAGTGTGGTTTGAATTGAATTGAAGGCTTTTGAGGAAGAAAATTGGGGGGGGGGGGGGGGGGGGGTTTAGTGAAAGTGAGACAAGAAGGGACCAGTTTAGGTGCTTATATTAAGGAGGAGTTGTTGCATGTGTTGGGGTCTATTTATACACAGGATTCTATATCAATCCCAAAATTTAAAAAATATTTAAAAAAAAAAACAGTGTTGTGTAGTGTAGGAATTTTAAAAAAAAGAAAGAGAGAGAGACTTTGCGGACGTCCCAAGGAGGAGAAAAGTGTGTGAAAATATGGGAACACGACCCAAGAAGACCCACGGGGAAGGGACCCAAAGGGGTGGAGTTGTCTCTTGAGTACAGTTTTCTATCTCAGTTTGCCCTTTCTATTCTTAAAAAAAGTTTCCTGTGTACACCCTTGTACGAGACTGACAGTGAGATAGAAATAGAAAAAAAATAAATAATATTAGAAAGAGAAAATATTTTAGGTAAGTGTTAAAAATGAATAGATGTTCAAAAATTATAATTATTTATTCATTTGTTTGCTTAAAGGTCTAACATGGTGTGATATAAATGACAAATACTTGAGTCTCTTGTCTCTTAAACTACGATGTTTGTGGTTCAACCCCAAGACTGAGAAATTTGTTGGGCGAGGTAAACCCTTAAATGGATCTTTCGTAATAGTCTTTCTAGTTACACGTGGAAAATAATCCACAACAAAAGAATTACAAAAATTACAAGTGGCCTGCTCTTCTTCGTCCTTTCTAATTCAATTATTTGACTAATGAACAGTTTGGCGTCAGAGGGTAATGGGATCGGGACTAGGATTTTGAGAGATATATAGATAAAAGAAAAAAGAAACCCATTTTATTTTATTATTATGCCAAGAAATTAATCAGAGGGTAATGGAATCAGGACGAGGATTGAGAATGTGATGCATGTGATGGGAGTATGGCACGGGTTATCAGTCTTGTATGGAATGATTGGCCTTGGATCAGATCAGCTGATATATATATATATCATTCTCTTCTCAGCTTCACACACTTCTCTCTCGTGTACGTACGAGGCACTGTTTATTTATATATGCATCATAAAAGAATATAGCTAACTATAGTTTGAAGGGCAACTCACAGTCTCAACCAATAACTTGTTGATTTGGTGAGAATATATAAAATATATTGAGAGAGAGAGAGAGAGCAGCTCAAAGCCATTAAATCAGCAGACTTACTCACTCCAAATTTAATAGTCAGTTGGACCCCTTCTTTCGTTTATCATCCCAACTTCCCAACCCATCAAAGACTATCTAATAATTTTGATGAATTATGATTTTTGAACATTCTGAGTCTCTTTTTGTCACATCATTCATCTATCACTTATCTCTCTAAAGATATATAATGAAGATGGGGGTATCTAAAATTATTTTTCTAATTTGATTGTCTATCTCGGGAGGGGGAGGGGGAGAGGGAGAATCATTATTGGAGCCCCTCTTTAGGAATTTCGGTTTTGGAGAAATTTTAAGATATGTCGTCTTTCTAAAAGTATTATACTCCCTCTGTGAGGTTACATGCATGTACTATGTTTAAAAATAGATCTACATTTTTTATGTTGACTTGAGGATTCGTGCCTAAGAATTTTTCAACAACTTAAAGAAAAGCATAGATCATGGATGTTTGTATCGCAATTGTGACACTCTTTTTCCTGCATTTGAACATTGTGCAAGATGGCCAATCAAAAGCTTACCAGCTTGGTTGATCAACTAATGACATGTGTGTGTATATGTATATATATATATCCATCAATGATGCTCATGTCACTCTTATTTCTATGGCATTAATTAAGATCATTAACAGTTAAAACTTAAAATTACATCAACTCTCAAAGCATAAGTACGTTCAATTTGAAATTGGAAGTTTTCGTTTTTGGGTACTAATATCGTATGTTCCAGCTTCAATATTGAAAAAGGATCATTGATGAAGGGAACGAAACCCAATGAGGCAGGCAAAGGCATCGTGAAGCCCATGTCTCTATCCCCCCACCTTGGCTACTGCTGACTCCAACTACTTCGGCAGCTTAATACAAAGAATAACTGTCATTTTAGTCCCTGAAATTGTGAAGCAGTCTCATTTAGGTCTCTGAAACTAACGAAAAGGCAATTTAGTCCTTGAAATTGTAAAACATCGGTCAAATTAGTCCCTAAAATTATAAAACGACGGTCAAGTTAGTCCATCATTTTACAATTTTAGGGACTAATTTGACCGACGTTTTATAATTTTAGAGACTAAATTACTTTTTTATTAGTTTCAGGGACCTAAATAAAACTGTATTATAATTTCAATGGTCAAAATGATAGTTATCTCTACAAAGAAATCTGAAAAGCAATTGCAATCCCAATTGCTACATATTATATATGTCTGTCTGTCTGCATGCCTCAAAATTAGATAGATATATTGAACGCTTCCACCAGTTTATTTTATTTTCTTTGCTATTTTTAGCCTCTCTCTCTCTAGTGTCTCTCTCATTACATCAATTATGCCTTGGCTCAATCTAAAAAGCCGACATCTTCACCCACCAGCCACCACCAAATACACACTATATCTCTCTCTCTCTCTCTCTAGAAAAAAGTGGAATTGAAGCAGCCCTACAAAGAATTGAAGAAGAGCTTTCATATTCATAGTGTATGACAGAATCCAAGATCCTAAACTAGACTATATATGGCGCTCATATATCAGATCTAACACCGTCCCACATATGACCCACGTGTCATCATCATATTCTCCAATCCCACTTATAATATCTCATGTTTCTTTCATCACAAAAAAAAAATTAAGGGAAGTACACTCATGTAAGGCCCAGAAGAACTATTAATCTCAATGAGGATTTATAATAAAATTTATGTATAGCTTACCAACAAAAAAATTCAAAATTCAAATTCAAATTACAACTAATGCGAGCAGAGTTCTGACTATATGTATCGATTGAAGTTGGCATGATATCTCATGTTTGATACGCATGTTTCACATTAGTCCAGCTTCTTCACACACATGTCATCACTTGCCATGATGGCAATTTCGTCAATAAAGTCAAAGCAAGAACTAGCTTCCAAACAAACACATCTAGGAGCTTTGGTTACTACAAGTTAACGGACAGAGAGAAAGGAGTAGCCGTGGCTATAGGTATGCACATAAAACCAAAGTGATGATAAAAACACCTTTACTCATTATGCCCTTCATGTATGTATATAGTTGCCTTGTTTGAAGGGGCATTTTAATGTTTATGACACGGAGGATGTTGAGTTGAATATAATACCGTTCAGGTGTGTGTTTACAAAAACTTAGGGTTAATTTGGGTCCCCCACTATTACGTGTTGTTGATGATGAATTATTGTTTATGATGTTTGCGTGATTGACGTTGAAACCTATATTTCTATATTGGTTTTCTAGCTTTGAGAGAGATCTATGCGAATCTTACTGACTCCAAGAGAGTGAGAGCTTTTTGTTGGCTTGTAATCTCCCACTTAAAAAGCATACTTAATCATAATCATAATGGCTTACACCAATATATCTATTATACAAATTAAGTCCGTCTGTGTTTTTTTTTTCTTTCTAAATTAATTCTATCATATTGTTTCTAAAGTCATATTTTTTTAAGAAAAAAAACTTTATTTTCAACTTATGAAAAAGTATTAAATTTTTATATAAATATTAAATTTTTTATAAACATATCTTTTAATTAAAAACACTTATAAAAAAAATTTGTTTTGTTCTTTGAATTAGACACATTTTATGCTTTTAGTCCGTTGTTAATCCAATTTGGTTTATAAAAAAACTTTTTAAAAAAATAACTAATTACAACCAGACCTGAGAAAAAGTAAGGTCTTAATTCTAATTCTAAAGTCTTCGTCACAACTCTTAATGTGACCCACCTTGTCCCCTCTTTCTCATGTGTGTTCAATTTAAAACCCCACCCTTCTAATTAGTCAAATTTTCCCATATAAAATAATATTTGTAATTCCCCTGGCACAAATCACCTTTGCAGTTAAAGTTTATATTCCTTTTTAATTATTATAGATCCATGTATCAATTATCGTTAAAATAATATTTTAATCTCTAAGTGTAACATTACTTTTAACTTTAAGATATGTATAATAATTTAATTATTATAAAAACATATAACATTACTCTTAACTTCAATTTCTACTGTGGAAAATGCAATGGTTATAGTAAAGGTTAATACTCAATTAATATTTTTGGCCGGTCCTAAGAATGACATGCCAAATTATAATATAATGCACAGAGTTGTGATTCACGTTAATTAGGATCCATTAATTTGCTTATATAGGAAAAAAATGTTTTAATATACTGTAAAACCTAACAACCTTTTTAATTTGCTTTATTGTGCGGATCCAATGATTTTGCTCTCTAGGTTGGGAAAACCAGGGTTATGCCACTTTTATCCCACTATGAGGCACAAGGAGTCAGCCTCACGACCAATAGAAACAGAGACATGCACATTGAATTGACAATATATATATGTCCTATACATAGATGTTTGCAGTCTCATTCTGAAAAAGTTAAATTAAAAGGGTGTTCGCGTAGATTGATCAGTGGTAGTTGTTGGGACCAATGGTGGCCAAGCAAAACTTGCACCAATTTTTGGCTTCAATTCTGTGTGTTATTTGTCTTCCTTAAATTGATTGATTTATTTCTTCTTCATTTTTTTTTTTTTATTTTTGCCTAAATCCTCTCAGTCGCTTTAATTTCTTTGATTAGGATGTTTGACAGGGAACTATTTTTCAATTCATATCCTGTGGCAACGTGATGCAATAACATTGGCTGTCCGAACTACTATTAATTTGTAAATAATTTATGCATCCACCTAAAATGGGACCTTTTTCTTTCGTTTAGATTCAATTCAATTAAATTGCCATGACAAGTGGGGTCAAGTTAGGATAAAAAAAATTATTGAAAGGACGATTTTTATAGAAGAGTGAAAGAAATAAATCTTAATTACACGTACTACTATTAAATTATATGCCTTCAAATATATATGTTATTTGAAATCTTGCATACACACATTCATTAATATAATATAGCATAAGTTAATGTGGTTGAATTGCTTAATTTCATGTTGATGTAATTAGTATGTTAAGTTTGACACACGGTGTCATTGAATCTGACTCGTGTTGGGCTAGGGATTCACTTAAGAGTAAATCTTCTCAATCTTACTATGTTCAATAACTTTTTATAAAATATGAATTTAACAAATTCAACGTATAATACATTTTATCTATGAATATCTAATTTATATGAAATTTGATGTATAGAGTCATCATCTAAAATTGAAAAAATCCACACACATACACGGGGGCAATTTTCGCCGCCCTATATATCTTCAGCAAAGCATACACAAAAGGATTGAACATTACATAGCGAATTAAAGCGAATTAAAGCATACACAAAGGCCAAAGGGTTTGGTCAATAAACCAAACATGAATATATATAGGTCGAGATTATTGAGTGTAATTAATACACAAAAAGATTGGACAATGTCTTCGTTTTCGTCCTGTGTCTTCCGCAAAGCATACCCAAAAGAATTGGACAAAAAAAAAACACATGGCGCATGCATATTGGTGAAAGATAGATTATAGGTTGAACTTCCTAAATGTAAAAGGTGTAGAAAAAGAGGCATAATGTCTTTAAGAAATATACAAGGTTTGAATATGGTTAGGCATAAACTCAAGGGGTTTTCTGAATTTCTCCCATTGTGCAGAGGGATACGACATGGAACTACATATATATTAACTGGCTCCACCATGTTCTAACTAATGTAGGTAATCACTACCCACACTGGGACCACATATGCAAGTTTTGTGGCAATTTCTACACATTAACACTATGGTCTGAATATATATTGAGGGTAATGAGAGCCAGACGATTGTCCAATCACACTTTACAAATTTTCTTAAATTCATAAACGACTGTCTTCATAACAATAAATTCGTTGCTGTTTTTTGCTGGTTTCCTTAGGAGATTGGTTAAGTAGAATTTTAAATACGATGCTTTGTCTTTGTTTTTAAAAAATCGGCTGTAATTGTTTATGCTAGTTTTGGGCTCAACTTGTGCTACATATATACTATAGTCCCTCTCAATAATATTCATTTGACTTATAAAATAAATCGTGTTTTTTTATTTTAATTATTTGTTACTACTCCCTGCTTATATCTTTGATGGTTTTAGTTTTTTTTTCTCATGACTTTGGTTGCTTTTGACACCACATAGCTTTGGTTATTTTAAAATTAAAGAATATAATTTACCATTTTTTTATTAATATTCTTATTATAATTAATAAAATTTTAGTAGAGTAATAATTAAACAGTCAAAAATAATAAAAGATATACAAACTTTTAAAATTTATTTAATTAATTATTTTTTAAACTATGTGTCAAAAATTTAAACTACAAAAAATATGGAACGTGGTAATAATTACATTATTTCCTCTTATCTTAATTTATTTTTTTGAGCTTGTCATAATGGTTTCCAGCATCAATATGAGAAAACCCACTTCTGGAGGCATTAATTACACTTTCTTTTTCTGTTGTTGATTGAAGTGATGCCGATATTATCATTTAAGATCACCCGTATCGTAGGTATGACCCACCAAGTGCTTATATCAAATAACTATAACCAATGAAATAATAAATCACAATATTTTATAAAAAATCATTGAGAGACATAATCCTATCAAATTAGAACCCACATTAACTTTCTAATTATAATCGTTGTTTCTTTTCGGAACCATTACTTTGGAAGCATCCGCAAAGAATAAAAAGATAATGTGACTTAGGTTTCAAGTTGGAGATCCCTTCCATAGATATGTTGGAAGCACTTTTTAAGCACTCCCCAAAGGATGTGGGTATGACTCAATTAGCTAGCCCCTCCATGTACTCCAAGTGACATTACCTACTTCATTTTAAAATTTATATTTCCCCAATTTAAAAACCAACTTGTTGGATGTTATGTGGAGGTCGAGTTATCTTTATTATGTGCACTCTGCCTCCCCCTCCCCCATCATATAACGTGATTAACTAAACAATTAGTAATCTAATCAACCTAATAAAAGCGAAGCCTATATATATTAAATGGTCAAGATCGCCCACGTTTATGACAAAGAAAAGGCAATCCGAAAATCTCTTGCGCCTTTTCTGAGTTTAAACAAAACATTTAGAAGTTCCCGTGAATGGTGTTTATATTGATCCCACACACTAACCTCATAATCACTTTACGTATGCCCCATTTCATTTTTAATTTGATCAAAATATAGAAGCAAAATAATATTTCGACCCGTTGATCTTAAAAGTGGTAGAATGAGAAAACCAAAAGTTTTTTGTATGGGAGAGGGTTGCCTACCAAACATGATTTTAGTGGTTTTATGAGGGAAAATCAGACTTCATCCATATAGAATATAAGAGTTAATTCCGAATCTTTGATCATATGTGACAATCCACATCAGCTAGGATTTTGATTTCAATTCATTAGTTCCCATTCTTACTTCATTTTCTTATTTCAATAAATTCCATTCTTTGTACTAAACGTAGTTACGTAGCATAAATATTTTCACTTGCTTCAAGTCGTATTGTATATTAATTTTAATGTAAGTTAATATTTAATGGAATAAATAATATATTGGATTAGCTTGAAATGTTTAAAAATATCCATGCTTTCAATCAAACAGTAAATTTTGCAAAATATTCATGCTATAAAAATTATTATAGCAAATGTTGATGTGTGTGTAACTGTGTATGTGTTTTCTTAAGGGGTTTGTCTGCGGGACTTGGTAATAGAAAGGGGTTTTATACATTTTTAAAACTTACATGATGTGCTTGTGGTTCTTGAAAAAAAGAAATACCCTGTATAAACAATTCCTTGGGCTTGTGGCAGATTGCCTCTTGGGAAAATCCAAGCAGATGAAGTAATAGTGGCCTAACTATTAAACTATCTATATGACTGATTAGTCGAAGTCAAGACAAACTTGTTTAGTTTACAAGAAATGGCATAGTTAATAGTACAAGTTAAAGTTTATATGCCTAAAGTCATCCCCACTTGTTTTTCAGTTTCTAAACAAAGGATCTTAAGTTGGTAGTCTCCTTTGTACGAATATGGCCCAACACTTGTTACCTGAAGTCATCCCCACTTATTTTCAACGGTTATTATGTCTTGTGTTTCACTGCTCAAAGTTCAAATCAATCGGTGGAAAATTTTGGCTAATTATTGAGGTCATGTGTAGGTTAGGATTATAGAAGGAGAAAATTCCAGTTTAACCAAGTCACGGGAGTTAAGAAAGAGTACAAAAGAAACATTGCTCAAAGGATAAGGTTAGGAATTTATTATTGGCAAGTTACTAAAGTAATTATAGCTGAATGGCATCTTTGAACCAGTCTCGAGCTTTCTTAGGAGCCTAATTGTAAGGCTAATAATAGTTTTCTAGAGGAAAATTACTGTCATGATCTATAATTAAAACTTCCTGTCACAAGTAAGATGTCAAGGAATTTAATATTTCAAAATAATGGCCATAATATTGCCTTTTGGAGAAGATTACTTCAACCTGAAATAACATCGATCCGTTTAATTATTTTTAATGTGTGTATATTTTGATTAGAGTTTGTGCGAAATTAAATTTGGATGAGGTGGAAATAATTTTCTCTTTAATTGGAGTTTAAGGAAATTGATGTTAATATGATTGAAAAAGGCTCTAGTGTAAGTGTTAATATAATTTATTTTCTAGGATATTCTTTCAAATTAAATTGTATAAATGAGAACTTAGTTAAATGAATACTCCTTACTAACAAATATAAGTCTTATTGTGTTAATATACAATCTCCCCCCCCCCCCCCCCCCCCCCCGGGCCAAGTCCTATGAATCTTGTGGAACAAATGTCTTAACACGTAACTTATCAACCTCTACCAAACAAGTAAACTCTTCTAATGGTAGAATTTTGTGTGGCTTGTAATTATTTTAATTATTCTCTTAATTCGAATCCTATGTTTAGTTTGAAAATTTAGAAAAATAGAATATCATTTTTTGAAAGCGACCAGTATAGGGTGGTGTAGTGAAGGGAGCTACAATTGTTAAGGATATAATATGCTTTCGTTCACTCCTGTATAAATCTTGTGGAAGAGTTATACTATTTTGCTCCCAATTCAAAAGGAGTTTAGATCTTGAAGTAGATCATATTCACTTATGGCACAAGTTTGTAAATTGTATCTACCACAACTCTTTTTTAAAATAAAATGAAGAAAAAGAATATAATAAATATTTGTCTTTTTTTTCATTGGGGAGGGGGATTGGGGGTGGAGGTGGGGGGATTGATACTCTCACCCTATCCATGTCCCCTTAGCTTCTTGCCACTTGAGCTATAGTGGGAGAACATATAATAAATATTTTTTTTGGGTCAATGATGAGATATATTGAAAAATGCTGAAACTCAAACATTACACAGAAGGGATATTGAATACATAGGCCCAGAACAGATATGCAATAGCTAACCCATACACAATAAACCCAAATTATGCTCTGGATGAGTTTATACAGCTATCAACTGTCCAACTAAAGCGAAGGAAAACACAACGAACAAAAACAAACAAAACAAACAGAAAGGAAAAAACCCAAAGACATAGCCTAATACATAAGCCTAGCACATCACAGATATAAAAAAAGGATATTTTTGAAAGGGATGAGTTTGGTCCATATAATAAATATTTTTTTTTTTGGTCAATCATATAATAAATATTTGAAAATAACAACAATGCAATCGAACAAAATTCAGAATAGTAGTTACTGGATGGAAATAGTGGTACAGACCTCTAGCCCGTGCAGGATTTGATAAAAGAAAAAAAACAGTATCCATCATTTTTTAGCTCAGCCCAAACTTTTGGGCTAAACGAATAAATCCCAAGCCCTAATAGATTATTGTGGCCCCTATCGAAGCTTAAAATGTACAAAGCCTAAAGAAAGCTTCCCGTACAAAGGAATCTCCAGCACGGGCAAATTTTGGGTGTTGAATTCTCACAATTGCCTAAAATTTGACAATTTTCTCTTATTTTTTTCTGAGAAATAAAATAAGGGAAAATATTCATAAATGTTAGGAGTTGTAATCTGAGTGGAAATAGTGCATACTCGTGTACAAATTCATGTTCATAAAAATTTTGAAAAATGAGAAGTTCACACCAATTTTTTCTCTCAAATTCACAGCCAAGGAAAATGAACAAGTTATCTTATACGTGGTGTCTCTTAACACATCAATATAAAACAAGATAGGGAGAAAAGTTGAAAGAGAAATACTGGGGTTTTCTGTAAACATATAACATCTACACACACTAGTTACTTATTTAATGATTTTGTTCTGGCGTGTTAAATGATTAAAGAGCAAGTATCGATGAAGAAAATAACTGTTACAAGAATGAATATATCATTACACTATCAAAAATATATTTGTTCAGGATGCTACAAGGGAATTGGAAGATTTGAGGAGTCTCATTGGACGACAAAAATAATGGAAACAGTAAGAGACATGATCTGTATGGATAACCTCTGAATGCATCACATAGCAATGAACAAACTAAGTAACCAGTCTACAACTCTGTGGAACCAAGCAAATGAAAATAATGCCAGACAGACATACACTGCAACCGAAGTATACGCAGGCTGCCATAAGTTTGACGCCATGACTAACACTCAAGCAAAATCAAGTGCATTCTAATTTCTAAATCAACCTCTTATCAGAACCCTTAAGGTTCAGGTTAAACCATTTCTTTTTGCCTGATTTATCCTTTCCATCTGACCCTCCATCTTCCCCGGGGCTCTCGCCTTTGGAATCTTCACCAGAGATTTTGCTAGAACTTCCGTTGCTTAAATTGCTACCACTTCCACTAATATTGGATGACTTGACAATGGTGAAGGAAGAATGGATACTGTCCCTCTGTTTCAGAAGCTCGTCTACCTGGTGACAAGGCAAATAAAGAGACAAGTTACATTAAAATTGTACTAGTAAGTGTAAAAAGCACTGATGAGCAAAAACACTTGATGGTAATGCCTAAGGAGAGGGGGGTAAACAATAATAAAATCAGGTGATGTTTCATTTATTTTCTGTTTTTACTTTTCAGATGATGTATTTTCATTAGTAATTGATAAAAATGTCACTTTGTTTTCATTTTGTTTCATGTTTTTAAAAATCTTGCAAAGGAAATGGTTTAAACTGTTCATAACATCTTGAAGACAGGAAATAGCACAAAAACAAAAAACAAGGTAGTATTTTGCAATCAATGGTATATGAATACATATACCAAAAAACAAACCAAATTATCAACTAAGCTGTGGGAAAAAATAGTATTAAAAAGAATGCAAATGAATTATAACTGTAGCACAAGTTGAAAGAACGTACAGACTGTTTTTCTTTTGTGTATCTGTCCGTCACTTCCTGATAGCGTGCCAATGCCTGAAAAGTATTCAGAGAAACATCACTTTAAGAGTCTCTAAACAAACTTCAAACCATGAACAACTAAAGAAAATAATAACCTTTCTATATTCTGATTCAAATTGGCGTAGCTCATTCCTCTTTCTTAAAATTTGAGCCTCAATGTCCTTAAGTTTTTCGGTGGTATCTTCATATGATTTCGCACATACTGCCTCAATCGTATAGCTAGCAGTCTTAAAGAAGTTATCTCCTAAACAATATCAACTTGAATTAGTTTACGTGAAAACATAGCCCAAGCTAGCAAAAGAACAATGTAACAAAATAAATTATTCAGACCATAAACAGCAAATATATGAGTGCCAGGCTTTAGTTCCGAGACTTCACAAGGTTGAAGACCTTCCAACCTTTTAAAGAAAGCCCCTTCAGGATCCTTGGCCATTGCTAACTGCACCACAGCACTAAAAGTAACCACCACTTTCCAAACAGCTCACAACAAAGGAAAAGAAACCTAATGAACATAACTTTCATACCGCATTCACGGTTGAATCCATTCTGTACACTTGAAAATGTAAGAAATACATTCCTGCAGATGTCACCTTGCCAGCCTTCTCACTATCTTCCTGTACGGAAAGACAGTTGCATGCGATATTAGCTAAATAAGTGCCTAATTTAATTGTACAAGTACTACTTCAATAAATAACTAGTTGGAATTTATGCAATCTATAAATCTATAAACCAATTACAAAAACTTAAGAACTCAGTGTATCTTAACACAATCCATACCAATGACAGGTTGCAAACACCAAAAACTCTCTCACCTAATTTTCGTGTTATGCGTTTCTCTGACTTTTGAGCCTAACAGCCAATAACTTTATATAATCCAGCAGCAAAACGTGTTTCGCAGGCTATGAAAGTTTTAAGGACTTCATTTTGTCCAGGTGAGAAACAGGAACCACAAGGCCAAAAGGCTTAGTGGCGGCAGCCAGATAGCATTGAAAGTTGTGCTGTCATGCTTCCACTTTTTTGGAACAAAAAATGTATCATGTACGAGAATTGTTTTTTAAGGCTCAGTGATTATCAATACTATGCTACAAGGGAAAAAGAAGAGAGAGAGAGAGAGAGCTTGAGTTATATGCTAATGGATAACACTTTGATGATCTAACATTCTGGAGACACAACCACACTAGAAGAAAATGCTTATAGTCATTTAATTTTTTTGGGGTAAAAGTGTAAAACCATGGGGTATCCCCACAAGTTTGGTCCATTTAAAACTGCCTATGACATTAATCCTCATTCGGCTGCGGCAGCACGAGGGTTAAGCATTTTTCCTACTAGAGCTTCTTCTATGAGATTTGAACTGATGTTCTCGTCCTAGGTGGTTGAGACTGCTTACTGCCTCAGCCCACTCATTGTTTGTATAGTAATTTCAATTTATTGTTCGTAGTTTGAAAAATTAACAAGTCAAAGGGAGAGAAGGGAGTAAATGTAGAAGCACTAGAACAATAAACATTACCTGCAATGCCAAACCATAGCCACCATTTACATCTTGTTCAAAGTAGAGCAACTGAAAAATCAGCCTTAAATATTACAATCCAATACCATATCAACTTGAAGCAAAATTACAACGGACAGACAAATACAGAGGAATTGTTATAAAAAAAAAAGGCATCATTGATACCTTGAATTTGCTTTGTGCAGTTGAAGTAACTCTTATTACAATTCCTGACTCAGCTTGCTGCTCATTTATTGTCACACCAAAAAAATGAGCACATTGCTTCTCTACCTGCAACAAATTGTCACATAAGTGGAACAAGAACAAATACACACCAGGAAGACTACTGTATTGCTTCATCCTTCATGAAAAAAATAAGAACCTTTCCACTAACTGATGTTCCAATTGGAAGGGGTCTGACTGTAACTGTGCCATTCAGAGCTTCTTCAAGAACATTAGCTGAAATGGTAGTCTTGATAGGGACACCCAACTTGCTAAAACCAAACAGAATAAGAAACCATGCAGAGCTAAATAACTTTGAAAACAAGCAATTATGTACTGAAATCCACACCTGAATAAAGCTGCAAACATCGTGTTCACAGTCCCAAGATTAGATAAATCAATTTCCATGTCCATGCTATCAGCATCAAGTGCCTGATATGTATAGGCAGAATATAGCACATCAAGAGGAGAGTTGTATCAGGAAGATTATGAACTGAAACACGAAAAACCTTTCAAGGAATATATATACATATAGTAATAGCAATGATATATAAAAACAAACCATTTACACTCATAAAAGGAGCAGAGTACTAATAAAACTTAAATTTTCACGAATTTAATAATAATGAAGATAAATGTATGAATTGATGGCAAAGATAATAATCTATCAAAAGAAAGACAGGAATAACAAAAAAAAAAAACAGCATATATGTATATTGTCTATACCAAAACAAATGACCCTATTTTCAAAGCTAACATGCATGAAATCCAATTTTGGCTAAATGAATATAATATTTAATGTGTAGACACGCAATCCACTCAAATTCCATGTTGCAGGCAGGCAATATGAATGCTTTAGCTCCTCTCTCCCGAGATGTAAGTGTGGAAAGCATGAGACAAACTTGCAGGTTCAGTTATAAATCGCCAGAAAAGTAATAAGTTAAAATGGCATGCTCCCCAGAAAAAATACAACAAAGTACTCGAGCAATGCATTTCTTATCTGTTTGACCAGCCAGAAAACCTAGATTTCTTCAATGCCACAAGCAATATTTTTTGTTTTCATACTGTAGGAAGTTTGGAATAGAAAAGAGAGAACAGAGCTTTGGAAAGGGACCTCAAATCCTGCACTGTCATACTGCCTTCTCTTCTCTGGGTCAGACAAGATACTATAAGAATATGCAACCTCTTTAAAAAGTTCTGAAGCTTCAGGATTGCTGGCATTCTTATCAGGGTGATACCTGTCAATTACATAGAGATATGTAAAAAAGATCCCACTTATGTTTATACAGCAGATAACCAAATAAACTCCTTGATTCTACAAAACTAAAACAAAAGGCTGGCAACAATATCTGCATATTGGTTTAATTGATTTGATCCTCCTCACTACAACCCCACTCCCCTTCGCAGAGCCAGTGAAATTTTTAACTTGAAAGCTTATCAGATGAGAATGTTCATCACCTTCAAAAGCTCTCCAATTATTTTATCTCACTTAAAAGGACTACTGTACCATTTTACATAAGAAATTCAGATTTGAGCCCTCTTATGCATGAACAATCTTCTGGAATCCAACAAGATAGGGGGAAATAACTAACTATTCCATTTGCCTAACTATTCCATTTGCAAAGGCAAGTAAAGTAAATCACTAGAAAACAAAAAATACCTAGCAGCAAACAAAAACAGCAGCTTCCAAAACAAACACAACCACTTTATGCAATAGTACTACCCAGATGAAAAATTCAAAGTAACAAAAGACAGAACAGGAATGGGGGGGATTAAAAACCGAAAAGAAACCATAAGGAAAGAGGAAACGCACTTGAGAGCAAGTTTTCTGTAAGCGGTTTTGATTTCCTGATCGGTTGAGTCCCTTGACACAGACAATACCTCGTATGGGTCACGTCGAATTGCTGGGGTAGACGGTCCTTCCATTTTCGAACCCATCCCCATTTGCCAGCTCTCTCTCTCTCTTCCAACACAGAGCAGCTCAAAAGGGACCAATTTAAAAAAAAAATGACCTTTTGGGTTTCAGAACCTACTGTGACATGTTGTGAATCGACCCAACTGCTCCGATAATCGAATTCAAGAGAAATAAGAAATCGGGGGGTTCCCACGGAGTGCACGCGATTCAAAGCCCCGTTGGATCGGTCGTGGATTGCTTTATTCCTCGGAATGAGAAAAAGTGGAGTGTTTGTGAGGAGGGTATTGGGGATCTGAAAGAGGTCAATTTGGAGGAAAAATATAAATGAGATGTGAAAAGAAAGGAAAGGAAAAGGGTGAGATTGCGTTTTGAATTTACAGGAAGAGAAGGAGAAGGGAACTCGTTTGCCTCAGAGACAGAGTCAGGTGGCTTCTGTATTGTGTTGTATTGAACGACTATAACACGATGTCCTTTCCTTTTACCTTTTTTTTATTGACAGTTTTTATCTTTTTTGTTATCTTTTTTATTATTAAATTAAGAATAAGAATGCTCAGAGAGTCATTCAAGGAGTGATTTATTTATTTAACTATTTCGGCCCCATGTTTACATTTGCTTAGGAAGGTTGCTTGCACGTTTTTTTTTTTTACATTTTTTTATCTTTTTATTTTATTTTTTAATAATAGAAATATTTATTGTATCAAAATTATATAATTTAATCTTTTAAATAACTAAAAAAACTTAATAAGTATATTAAATGTTCCTAAACTAATCCAGATATTCGCTATTAAGAGCCTTAAGATTTATAGACAAAATAACAAAAATATTATTGTTTTTATTTAAATCCATGGAAGTAAAAAATAAATTGACATTTTAATTATTTTTAATATTTTAAATTTTGTCTACTCCCATTTTTATATTTATATTTTTGGTACATTGTTTTATATTTGTATTGATATAAAATTGATATAAAATGATATTTTATTAGTATGTATGAAGTAATTATTTAAAGTAAAAAAAAAGTTATGGATTATTTTAAATTCAAACAAATCATTTCTCAAAATATATATTTTTTTGGATAGGCAAATGTTAGTAAATTAGTATGTTATGGTAGTAAAAGATATTTAAACTCATAACCTCCTTATCATTCTAATCCTTATGCTCCTTTCCTAAACCACCAAGTCATTTCTCAAAATATAATGTTATTGATTATAGTTTTGTGTAATAATTAGCCAAAAAGTATTCCATTGTGAGTTGTGACTATAATTAGATTTAACTTACGAATTTGGTTGCAAGAGATGGATCGTTTTTCTTTTATGAATACCTTATATGTTTACAATTGCTAGAGAAATTGTTTTCTCCTAAATAATTTAAACTCAAAATTGGAGGATATCTATGTAGTAAATTATGATTAGCAACACATTTTTTAAAACAATTATCCTGACACACCCTATACTTTTAAATGAATTTCAGGTCTCATTCCTTATTAACAAATCCTATCAAATAGAATAAGACCATATAATTAGGGGGTTCCACATAAACTTAACATAACAATAGAATGTGCAATAGAAAAAATGTGTTAAATATTGTATTGTTTATTTGTGAGCGCTGCTATTAAATGTCATATTTAATAATAAAATTATAAAATGCTATAACTTATAACTTATAAGATACATTTATAATAATTTAATCAATGTTAGTGGTATGGTGCACCTTTGCATACTCTTACAAGAGGTCCCTCGAATCTTTCTCCCTCCAATTCTTGCTGAAGTTTTTCCACAAAAAATACATACATGACCCAAAGCTAATGTCAAACCCTTAGTATCGGTTCATGTAGTTAGAGCTATCAAAACGGGCCATGCCTGTTCCACTAGGCCAAATTGTAAAATTGGATCGGGGGCAACCCATGTTTTCCATAGGTTACTATTTAGTGGTTCACTCTGGCCTAAAATATACCAGACTGGATCCGACCTAATTCGTATCTTTTACAAAAGAAAAAACACTAAAATACCATGAAAGCACAAAAAATCAGACCCAGCCCCGCCCAATTGTTGGTTTGAGCAAAACTCAGGTTGCAATATCACCCTTGGCTTGAGCAAAACTCAGGTTGTTGGTTGCTTTGGGTCGATGGAATGAATTTCAATTTGTGATGTTGGGTCAAAACTTAAATAAGGAAAGCTTGGGGCATACAATGACATTAGGACTGAAATGTAGGGGAATATTGAAATTATTGAAGGACCGGTGAAATTGTCTACTGCCGGTTTGGACTGCGTTTGTGCATCATACACAAATTTATTTGCTTGTGCATGTTAAACGGCACCATAAATTGCGTACTAGAAATAAATTTCATCCATTGAGCCAATAATTTGAAGTTCCTTAATTATGCATTCTTGTGGAGAAACAGATTGTGATGTGCATTGACCGGCTAATTCATGGAGGTGAGAACTGAGAATGGCTATCTGCACGAGGAAAAACTCTCTGTACTGGGCTACATAATTGAGTTATGGCTTTGGCTAGGGTAAGCAGTGGCTCACGGGAGAAAGGATGTAAATGCAAAAAATATATTATTTTTCAATCCCTTATCTATTTTAAATTTTGAAAAAGTTTGACCCAAAAGTTAAAAAATTTCATCTTTTTGACACCCTCTCCTTAGCCACTACATCCACCCACCGTCACACTCAAGACCATCAGATCCGGCGGAGATGGTGGTGGCCATGCGCGACGCGGCGGTCTTGGAGAAGCCCAACGACATTGATGGCGAAATCGGTGTTGTCGTGGTTGAGAAGATCGACGATGGAGGTAACGACATTGAGGTTAATGACGGCGGCGACTTAAGGCCGCCATAGAGGTAATCAGACTCCGGTCGACAAAGATACAGTGGCGATCCCGACGCGGGTTTTGGTTCCAACACCATAGCCGAAGATCCCATGGTTGTTGATGAAGTAAAGTGAAAGAGCAAAGAAATTTGGAGAATACTGCTCCTTCTCCGCCGACATCCGCAACGGCGCCCTCACCTCCAATATCGACCTCGAGAGCATCTCCACCCGCGGCGCCGACTCCGACTCACACGCCAGGCTCAAGACCGATAACTCCGCCGTCAAGATCGATAATCCCGACCTCGCCGGCCAAGGGGGGGTGATTGGGAAAGGGGGAAGGGTTTCTGAATTCCGGGTAGGATTTTTAGTGGGTCTATTCTTCAAAATTTAAATACTTGAGGGACTAAAAAAATAAATTTATTTTACAAAAAAGAGATCTCTTATGGTGGGTGAGAGAGATGTCATGGTAAGGCCTCTCATTGTAGTTGAGGGTGGGTGTGGATTCCCTTTACCGCAGGGAATCCGAATCCATAAAAATCCTTTAAATATAATAACTCGTTTTACACGGTTCAGTGGTTCACACTTGAATGCTTCATTTAATTAATCATTTATTCATTCATGTCTCTACCAGACTACCACTGCACCAAGGAGCGCCAAAACTTTCCCACCTACTCCAGTGTGGCCTGTAAATGCTTTTATATATCTCACCGTTAGGTCCTTTGAATTATTGTTTCAACTGCCCCGTTTCGAGCAGAGAAAAAAAAGGAAATTATCCTTCTTGTTGGTTATCCAATCCAATCATAAATAAGAACTAGGAACTAACTTCACTCCCTCTCTCAAGCTCAGTTCCTCTGGCAATGGCAACTCACAGGCTCGCTTTGATCATCGAAAAACCTTCAAATGACAACGAGTTTTTGCTCGTCAAGCAGTCGCGCCCTCCCAAATTCCACGATGAAGAATACGACTCTTTCGTTGACTCTGATCTCTGGGACTTGCCCTCGGCGCAGTTGAACCCGCTGCAAGCAGAATCAGAACCCTCTATTGAGGTGGAGGTTGCGGCCTCGCATTCCGACGATCTCAATTTGAGGGAATTCGACATCCGTTCGGCTCTCCACGAGGTACTGTTCTTGAATTTTGGTATGTTTTGAATTTTCATGCTCTGGCGGTTGTGATGGATGAATTCGTGTTAAACGGTTTTTGCAATTAGGTGTTTGGACAATTAGGGCTTGAAGCGGTTGAAGGGGGAGAGTGGAAGTTTCATAAGTATGTGAAGGAAGCTGCGTTCGGACCCGGTTTGCCCGTTAACACTATCTTCATTGTCGGAAAATTGGTAGCTGAGGACAAGGACTTGCGAGGTTTGCCTTCTCATCATTTTAAATTTTAGAATTTAATTTAATTACTGTACACTGTCGGTGTAAAAAAGTTTTACATAGATGTTTAATTATATCTCATCATGTAGATTTTTGTGCGGATATTTTAGAAAATAACATTATAAAATAACACAACAATAGGATATAATTGGATGTCTATGTAAAAAAAGTTTACACCGAGAGTTCATAGTAATTAACTTTAATACCATATATGTCAACAATGTCATGTGATTAATTCTAGAAAGTCTATAGCTCTACATGCAGATTCATATAAATGGATGTCCACCCGAAGCTGTCTTAACTGGCATCTGGAAGTGAAACCACAAGGTGATCGTGTTGGACCTTTGGTTGTTGTTGGCCTTATTAATGACTCATCCGTCTCTGCAAAGTGGAAAGTTCCTCCAGCCATAAACTATCAGGTCTGCTTTCTTTAAATTTCCTGTTTCAATGGTGGGACATTTATTGGGAATTACAGTTTCAGAAATAAATCTGGAAGCAGTGATATAGGAGAAGCTTTGGTTTTCTGAAATTAGGACAAGAATTTCAAATGACCTGTAAGCCACTTGTTTTTAGTGGAGATTCTACAAGATCTTTGTTAAAGGAAGCCTCATTGAGACAAATAATATACATATACATTAATTTTCCAAGCCCTGTCATGTCTTTTGTTCTATAGGGTTATCAACTTCCCTCAGCATTGCATCTATAATGCTCCCTCCCCAAAAACAAAAAGAGAAAATTATCATTTTTTGAATTTGTTTAGTGCTAAGGCAAGGCTCTAATGTTGAGATTTGGCATATGGTTTGTTTACTAGATTTTCACTGCCATCCTCCTATGTATTTACTGGTAAATGTGCTAACTCACTTTGTTAGTTGCTTATGGGTGGACAAGAACATCCTCCAGATAAACAAGTTGTTGCAACACGATTTACATCTTAAATTTATTTATTCATATTCAAATATTATAGGCTATAGCTGTAGTTTGTGTACAAGGAAAGGAGAAAAGGAAGCTTACATTTTATTCCTCAAAGTCGTTATGTTTATAATCTGATATGGAAGGAGGATTTATTTTCATTTTCAGGAGTACCCGTCTGGTGTTATACTTATACCTTTGGGAAGTAGGACAGGAAAGCCTTTTCGCACAACAAACTTGGTGGTGTTTGCACCTGAGAATGTTCCAAATGATTCCAAGGATAATAATTATATTGCTTGTGGAGATGCACTAATAGTTGATCCAGGATGTCTGTCAGAATTCCATGGAGAGGTATACTTCCACATAACATCCAAACTTGTGCAGTTAATCCATGTCATTTTGGCCTTCAAGTCATCTTTTATCCTTCTGTTTTCTATTCCATGTTCACGGGATGCATTTCATTTCATACCTCCTTCATACTCGACGATACTGTTATGGCCTTTTCTTAGTATATCTTGACATTCTTTACCGACAGCAAAAGCAAAAACGAAGTCCTATTTGTTTGAATTTAAGTGCTAAAAATCATTTTTGCCACATTCAAGTCATGTTACTTTCGAGGAATTTACATGGAGATATACTTTTTGATGTTTCATTCCCCCCATCCCATATCCCGTTTTCGATAAAGTGATTAATTTCCACATTATCTGATTTTGAAATTTGTTTTCTTCTTCAATTAAATCTTAACATATTACTCTGTAACCATCAGCTAAAGAAAATTGTTACTGCTTTGCCAAGAAGACTAGTGGTCTTTGTCACTCATCATCACCATGATCATGTAGATGGTAAGTCTTTGCTAAAACTTTAGTGAGTTGCGTTCTTTTTAAGTCAGGTTATGCTATGAGAATAGGCGGTGAATGGTGAGGTAGTCATCACAAATAATACTTTTTACGTTGTTACTTCTGCACTAAAGCTAAATCAGAACCAAAATGCAGCTAAAGACATAGTCATATGTTTGTTAGTTATGCTTTCTAAGTGTATCTCGTAAATCATCACATTTTCTCTCTTCTGGCAGAAGCTATTGTCTGTGATGGATACACTCTTGTACTTGGAAACTTATATATCAAATGTTTTTTATAAATAAATTAAATTGCGATTGTACTCTTTTAATTCTAATGTATTTTCGCCCTTTATGACAGGTCTCTCAGTTATCCAGAAGTGCAATCCTGATGCTACTTTGTTAGCACATGAGAATACCATGCATCGCATAAGTAGAGGTTGTAATGTTATTTTTTATTTTCATTTCACTAATGTTATTGGATTCATTTTACTTTTATAATTTTACCCTTTTCTTCCCATTACTGGGAATAATACAATTTCTCTCTCTCAAAATCTAATAAGGGAAAATCATCAATTCAAATAATTAAACTAAAATCCACTCATATACCACCAGATAGGAGTGGATTTTTATGTGTACACTCGACTTAAATTTGAAGGATTTCAATATAAAATGAATTCCTATTTAATAACTTTCCTAACAAATAAATCAAAATAATTCCCAATTTTTATAATTCCAAATTGACTGTAATCGAACTATCTTTCGTCTCCTTATTTTTGTCATTTTCATGCATTTTGGTGCTTGTATATAACATTGCTACAGACATTCTACTACTGTATAGTGGAGATATTTCACAATTAAATTTGTTCGTAAATATCAATGGAAAAGAAAATAATGAGAGGAGTGCAATATTTCACTTTCTTTTGCTTCTAAAAGTGTTAGTTTAATATTAACAATCCATAAGAAAGCTTGATGTACAAATGTATGTTGTTATATCAATCTTTCTGACTTGTATATTTTTTTTTTCAGATTAGCTTTTAAATTTTCTTCTAGATTTTTTATTTATATCCTAATGTAACCTCTCCAAACCGATAAACTGTGTTAGTTTAATATTAACAATACATAAGAAAGCTTGATGTACAAATGTATGTTGTTATATCAATCTTTCTGACTTGTATTTTTTTTTCAGTTTAGCTTTTAAATTTTCTTCTAGATTTTTTAGTTATATCCTAATGTAACCTCTCCAAACCGATAAACTAATATTCTATGATCGTAGATGATTGGTCACTCGGCTATACCTCGGTTACTGGAGATGAAGACATTTACATTGGTGGTCAGAGATTGAGAGTTATTTTTGCACCGGTATTTTTCACATGCATAATCCTTGTTTTGAAGATCATAGTATGTTCGAGTCTATCATCTCTCATGTATTGTGTTAGTTGGGTTGTAATAACTTCAATTTCTTGACCTTGTGTTCTATAATATACATTTGAAATTTTTTGTTTAAGATGTATGACCAGGATAATGGCATATCTACTTCTCTATTTTGATATTGCCTTATAGGATGGAAAACTTTCACAAAGATCTGTTAGAATTGGCACAAAAATCATTGATGTGTCTTATTTTGACCCATTAAGCTTTTTGATTGAATTGGTTCTTAACATAGCATAATAACTTCTTCAAACAGTGAACTGTGCTTTGTCCATGCTTCAAATCTAGTGCTTTTGCATGAAGGGTGTCTCAGAGTTGTAAACCAAAAACCATCAATGAATATCTCGTAGTAACTCTTTAAGTTTGAATTGATTCTTGACAAAATAAAAGAACCATCTCAAACCATATTAAATATTACTTGAATTCTTAACTGTGTTTTATTGAAATCACAAGTTTTGCGAGAAAATATTATATTCTCTATAAAACTGGTTTTGTTTTCTGCTGAAGATATAAATTTTCTTTGGTTCAGGGACATACCGATGGTCATATGGCACTGCTTCATGTGAATACTCATTCATTGATTGTAGGTGATCATTGTGTGGGGTAAGATTGCACACAATGTCATGGTTCACACATTTAGCAAAGAGCAATTCTTCTTATCACATATACGTACACATTCAACTTTCATGTATGTTATGTATTTATGCATATTTGGATTCCTGTGAAACCTTCCAGACATTTGAATACTTTATCTGGAATAAGGTTTCGGTTGGACTGTTATAGATACTTTAAATTTAGTAAACTATTTCTTTTGTTATGTTTTTTTCTTCTCTTTTAGAGTGCATGGGGAGTTTTTTCTGTGGTAGGTTGTTCTAATTACTAGTTGTGTCTATTATTTGATTAAGAACAAAAAATTGTCTATTAAAAAACAAGTGGGAAAAGTTTTAGAGTTTACCAGACTATTGAAATTAACTTATTTGCATTTTAAAAATAAATTAGACTGTGTTGGCTACACTGGAAAATAATAGATGGAGAAAATGGACTGAATAACTCACTGCTTGCTTGCTTCTGATTGAATTTGTAGTGTACAGAATTAAATAACCTAGGACAGAAATAACAATCCCTGTTAATTAGCTATTACAAAAGGCAGAAATTCTGGGATCAATGATATCAGTTATATAAAACTGATTTAGTCAATGAATTTATTAAAGAACATACAGATACAGGGAGAACACAGATATGATAGGATTTTTATAAGAGGATCATTGTATTTGATTCACCTGCGCAAAAAATGTTCTTTTCAAAATTTGATGAGGGAAATCAGGGAACAGATGGTCTACCTAGTTTTGATTTAGTAAAAGAAATGGTTTGGCGTTGGCATGCTAAAATTTTGTCATATTATTATTATTATCCAATGTCAAATCCATATAATTTCCTCTTCGTATTTCCATCATTTTCTAAGACCCACTTCATCTTCAAGGTTCTTTTGTTAATTACTCTGCTCTACTAACATATTAATTCATTTTGTTTCAGTCAGGGAAGTGCTATCTTGGACATAAATTCTGGTGGAAATATGACTGTAAGTGCAAAAGGAATGGTGCATTGTCTGCAGCTTAGAGAATTAAGTGCATTTAGCAAAGCAACCATTGATAAAAGAAAATTGATAAAGCGCTGTATTTGGCGTCCTTTTGCTTAATATAATTGTCCTTTACAGGAATACTTCCAAACCACCTACAAATTTCTGGAGCTTTCACCACATGCTTTAATACCGATGCATGGGAGAGTTAATCTCTGGCCAAGGCAGATGTTGTGTGGATATCTAAAGTATTAACCATCAATCACTTCCTTCCTTTGACTGAACAAGTTACTAGTTACAGTTGGTATTTTATGTCAGAGTCACCGACTGTAAGGATTGTTATCATTATTTTCAGGAATCGTAGGAGTAGAGAAGCCAGTATCTTGAAAGCTATTGAAGATGGAGCGAAAACATTGTTTGACATTGTTGCTTATGTATATTCTGATGTTGACCGCAGCGTGTGGATGTTTGCATCATCCAATGTGAGGCTCCATGTGGATCATCTGGCCCAGCAACATAAATTACCAAAGGTAATAACCAATATGCTTCAAGCTTCAAACGCCCTAAATATATTTGAGAAATTCTTGGTATCTATTGGTGAGAAAACCCACCTTGCCTTTGGGCTTATAGGGCATGGTATTTCTGACCTTTTCAGCTTTCTCTGCTTGGCTGTTGTCATTTTCATTCACTGCATGTTCTGCATCTCTCCCTTTACTCTCCCTTTGCAGAGAGATTTTTACGTACTCTAGAAGTATCACACCACTATTAAGAATGTAACACATGGCATTGCATAACCATATATGCCTTTGGATCAAAAGTAAAGTTACAGTTATAGAACTGCCTAGCGTGTTGGCTGGGAGCATATGGCTTTTAGCTAGAATTTTGTATTTTCCTCTCTTGGGTAAACCAGATGTAACACTGCCTCTGCATCTACATAGTTTCGTGTTCATTTGTGATTGTTTTGGGTGGCAGAATTGTGCACGGTTCATGGAATTGCAATTCTACCTCTTATCTTCACAATATTGTTCAGCAAGCATATTTCAATAGTGACATACTAACATTCCAAATTGAATGAAAATTGGACAATTTTTGTGAGAATGTGCAGGATTTCTCTCTAGAAACTTTCAATTCCAGTTTGGTTGCATTTGCTGACAACTTGGCTAAATCACAAATGTGAACAGCTGCACTGGCTGGCTCCCCAGCTATCTTCTTCCATCGCATTTTCTCTGAGAAATTTGTAGCTCTATTCTTAAAGTTCATTGTTTGCATTGAAATGGCCCTGGATAACGGGAACTCTATGCAATAGTTGCTTAAAATATATGGCTTGTAGAGAGGAATTACTTGTGAGATTGGCTGTTCTCTTGTGGAAACTGACAGAACATGCTGCATCTACCTTCTTAGGATTTTTCAATCCAGAATTTCAAAAATACCTGTGGGCTGCATTTTCTATCTCGATGGATATGGGATTACACTTGTTGCAGTTTACGTCTAAGGAAATCTTCATTTCTTATTGCTGGTGTTCTGGTTGGTATTGCTGTGTCAGTGCATTGTACTGTCAAAACCAAGTTCAATAAATAGAAAGGTGCACTTTTGTGGTAGAGTTATATTCTATTTGGTGATTGATAAGCGGGGTTGCCTATCCGAATTAGAGTTTAAATTGAGCTTTTATGTAACATGATATGATATGATAATAATGGAAGTATACTTTTGAAACTTCAGAGGTCCTTGAACTGTTAGCGAGTTTGTTATTCATTTATTACTGGAAAGTAGTTTTAATATGATTTTTGGTGCAATTTGGAGGAACAGAGTGCTAATGGTTGGTCTCTCGTTGGATTGAAAGTTTGAAACTTCATTGTCATCACCGTAGAAAAATAGTTTAATATCATTGTACACCATGTCTAAAAGGTATCGATAATTGATAATAAACTAATAAAGCCCGTTCCTAATACTTTATACTTTTGAAACTAATTAGAGGAACAGAGTACTGCCATGATTCGCGGAAATAATTACTTTCCACCGGGAAAGCCCTTTCAAACTTGACTACGTATCAGATTCCTGAGAACGAAATGGTGCATCATGCATGAGAAGTCATGCCGCTCATTCTTGAAATACGATAATCTAGTGTTTTTAAATTTTATTATTTCCTCCTTTAATTAGACAAAATGAAAAAATGAGAATATTTCATTCAAATGATTGCGCAAAATTGGTGGTCAAGTTTTAGAATTGTTGTATTTCGTTACCTTCTTGTTAGATTATTCGTGTGTATTTTTTGAATTTTCCCCCCTAGCATTGTTGTTGGGTTTTGTCGCCTTATCCTTGTGATCAACTAATTTTTTGTACTTTTTATTATCTTTAGTGGAATGTTGCACTGTCTTAAAACTTGTGTTAGTAAATTATAAAATAGAACCATTCACTGTAATTAAAAAACAAAACTATTCACACTAATCAACGTCATGTCTAGAACTTGGTGTTAGGAAATATTTTATTTCTCAATCTATTTATGGGCAGCATATTTAGTAACAATTATATTGGCTATTAATTTTAGTAACATATTTAAAGTGATCTAATTACGGTTAGCATGTAATACTTTTAAGGATTGATATAAGTATTAATGAGTAGATACCAATATTGGTCCATTAGAGTTTTATAGAATCTTCAATAGACCAATATATTAAGGGTTTATTGGTTGCTGTAAAAAAAAGGGGCTTATTGATTATTGTTCCCAACATAACAAATCACACATAGTTTCTTTTCTCCCCATCAAGAAGGCAAACAAAGGCCCTTGAGGAATAAAAAATTTGGTTGAGAAAAAACCATAAAACCACTCATTCTCTGTTCACTATTGATTGCCTTAGTATGCCGCTACAGCTTGGTAATCATAACAATTAATGGATCCAGGTATGTACATATAAATCTTTGATAATTTGGCATGATGTAGATTCTACCTATGTTGATTGATTCTAGGTTGTAAGCATCTAGAATTGTGATTTTAATAAAGATTTATTGACGTTAGGAGTAAAGTTTATTCCAACACTTGAGAGTTTAGGCCAAATTTTTGTTTCATACCTAATCTAATTTAACTCACCAGTCTATTTTTTTATTTTCTAGTATTTTGAACTATAAAATTATTAATCAAAGTTTTATAATCATAACCTTTAAAATAGATCAAAACCATTAAAATCAGAATGCTCACTAAATTTAAAAGTATTTGAAGATTAATACAATATTTTTTCAATTCATCCTAAAAAGGAGAATTGAAAAGTTTAAGGAGGAGGGCTAGTGGAGGAAATTGAAAATAAGAGAAAAAGGAGAATAATGATTTAGTATAATTGAATAAAATATTTGAAAAATATAAGAGATTGGAGAGAGGTAAAAAGGAAAAACAAAAGAAAGATTAAATAGTCAAAATATTTTAAAAACCAATAACAATTATTGTGTTGATAACAAATTATTTTAAGATAATGTAAAAATTAATAAAATTCTCACATTTTTTATAATAGTTTAAATTAAAAATGCTTCAAAAAATAAGTTTAAATTAAAAATAAATATAACTTTTTTTTTGAAGAGGATAACTTGTTAAGAGTATACAATTTTGTTGTCCTAATTAAGAGATTAAAAATCTTAGGCGCCGAACACCTAATTGTCGTATGACTTGCACGGCCCTGTATATTTTAGTGAAATTAAACTTTCTTCATAACAGCACATAATATATGAACTTTCATTAGGTAAAAACAAGAAATATCAAGAATTAGCTGTAAAAAATAAAAAAAATATCAAGAATTAGACAGAAATAATTGGTCAAAGAAAGGGGTTGGCTTTGAGTTAAACCAATCCATAGGCGGCAACGGAATTTTGTCCTACATTCCACATTGCAGCCTAAAATCGATACGCTGAAAACATCTGAATAACATTAACCTCAACGACACCTTTTTATTTTCAGATTTTGTTGTTTAAAGTCCCTTTCTTACTACTACTGCTATTACCACTATCCACTATACAACTAGATGTTCCACTCGGAGTAATATTAGTGTACTGTAAAGGGATTGAATACAATAATAACTGACTTACATTTCTTTAGTCCCTTTTATATCACCAAAAAGAAGGTGACTTACATTTCTAGAAAAGAATCAAAGTTCAAACCCATAAAAATAATTATTGGAAAGATTTCTTAATTAGTCACAATAATATCAACCATGTTAATCTCGTCTCAATATTTAACAATACTCCGTCAAAGAAAATATACATTCAAGTAGGCCATAAATCATTTTTCATAAATAATTTTTATTATATAATCGTAATTCAAGTAACATTAAATTTTTTTTGATACACAGGTAACATTAATTTTTGTAAGCGAAAATTATCACAAGTCACATACGATCACATATCATACAAGCTTAAGCTTGCAATTAATCATCATAATATTGTGTGCATCCATTACGTACGTCTCATTCTATTTGCTGTTGTATTTTCTTTCCTTTATCGGCGTCAATCGTCATTTTACCCAATCCCCCCCCCCCCCCCCTATTTGACTGGCATTTTGACCTCTTTTCTATCTTTTAATTGCAAAATCAATCTTTTATTTTCCACATAAAAACATATATTACATATTCGACATCTTAAAAAGTTGCCTAATAAAATCTTATATATTATAAATTTAAATCTATATTTTTTAATTCAACGGGGATAAAAACCCAAGAGAAGAAAAACTACAAATGAACCAAGCTAGCAGTGGAATGAGACTCCCCTTCCATCATCAAAAAGAACTTGAGGCAAAGGCGAGCGCTCATGAAGCTCCTTCACAGCCCAAATTGGCTAAACACATCGGCGCACGTATGCATAACATTCCACCTTAAGAAGGTTGCTTTTGACCAAAAAAAAAAAGAAGGTTGCTTTTAAAGTGTTTTTTAATAATATTACTTTTAATTTAAATATATTTCTCAATCTACTATTACTATATATATACTATAAAAACACTTTTTTGTCCTCCTCTTTTTTTGTATTATTTCACCTACATCATTTTCAGCACGTTGATTTTGATCGTTAGAATATTGTTAAGTTGGGCTGAAAAGTCTTCAATCTGTATGGTGGCTTCCTTCTAGCTAGCGAAGTCCCATCTTTTTGGGGCACTTTGACCAATCATCCTTTCCTCCTTTAAATGACCACAGAAATATTGAATAGTTGAAACCTCGGTGACCAAACACGTAATAGACGGAGGACGCGTTGGAACCCATCGTGGTTGTTGGCGGCTACGTAAACTCGCTCTTCGCCGTAACATATACATTTTCAATGTAAAAAATTCCACACATAAAAACGTCTATGTCGTTTAATTTTGCACTGTACCTGCGCCAGATGGCACCAGAAAGTAAGTAACAACGGAACCTCCATATATAATCTTTTAGTAATTTTCAACGTAATAATTTGCCACTTCCAATTATATTTATTTATTGGTTTCTTGTAACGCAAAATTGTTAATATATAATTTTCTACAGGTTTCCAAAACCATCGATAACAGTTGGCAAGTTCAGCTTTTTTAACGAAGCCGTTGTTATAATTTCTATCGGAGCAAAAACCAAAGGGCAATTATAAAGTGGGCATCGAGGACTCAGAAAGAGAGACCCTCCTTCCTATTCATTCATTGGTCTTCTCTTCAAAGCCATCAACACTGTTTATGGGTCTGTCTGTGACTGCATAAATTTGAGCCAAGGGAGATAGCTTTTCTATATATCTGCTTTTCCCTATCTCTCTCTGGACTTTCACAGCTTTAAATTCTGTCCTTAATTTCTCTCTTCCTCACCCCACCCCCCTTTAGTGTTAATTATCATAATTTTGGACCAATTTGACTCTAGGCAATCCTTTTTTTGTTGAATACTTTCTTCATTTGATCTTGTGGGTTATGGTAATTTATGACTATAGAGATATTTTAATTAGAAGATAAGGTTGTTGCTCATCTTTTTGAAGTATTAATTTCATCAATACAAAAAGCCATACTTTTAATTCTTCTTCTTTATAAGCATACAACTTAGGTAACTACCCGTTACTATATATAGACACCCATTTAATACAGAATTATTTGGGAATTTTCTCTCTTGTCTGAGAGGAAAATGAAGGGCTCCTCAAATAACCAATACCCATCAAACTCTGTTTCCAAGCTCTTCAATATTCAGCTCCACTTTGTTCATGTTCTTACCTATATCCTTATTTTGGTCTTTGGTCTAACCCTTGGAATTATGATCAGTTTCTACCTTAAAGAGTGCACCTTTAGTCTACAATTCACTCAGTTGTCACTCTCTTCCTTACCAAGAACCCCACCTTTGCAACCACCACCACCTCCACCGATTGCAAAACTAGAAACATCTAATCACACTAGCCGTGTGGGATTGAAGGAGTTCCTTAAGCCTCCTAAGATTATGCATGATATGGATGATGAGGAATTGCTTTGGAGAGCTTCTATGACTGCAAAGATCCATGAATACCCGTTTGATCGAGTCCCCAAGGTTGCCTTCATGTTCTTGACAAGGGGTCCTGTGTTTTTGGCACCTTTGTGGGAACAGTTCTTCAAAGGGCATGAAGGGTATTACTCAATTTACGTGCATTCCAATCCTTCTTATAATGGATCACACCCTGAGAGTCCAGTGTTTCAGGGTCGGAGAATTCCCAGTGAGGTTAGTTGGTTAATTTCTTCTTCATGAGTTCCTTATTACATTTATTATTGGTCTATATTATATTCTCTATTGTCTTTATCTGCACAATGAAAAGGATCATTGCTTGGATACTTGAAATGAATCATAAAGTATATATATAGTCCTATGCAAATGTCTTGTTATATTTGTAGCTATGCAAATTGCTTAAATAGAAAGAACAAATAAAGAAAGAGGGAACGGGGAGAAGAAAATAGATCACAGAACAGGACAAAACAGAGAGACATGTAATTGCTTCATATTGCTAGGCTAAGCTCCTACTCTATATTATAGTTGTTATTTGCTAAAGAGTGAAATGGTATAGAATGAAATAAGATAAAATGGAATGAAACGGAATATATCGAAGTTATTTATTTTCACCAAGTTGGAGGAGAAAAAAAAGGGTATTACATTCCATAATGATCTCTTCTATTTTGTCCTAATTAGAATATATTATGATTTTATTCTATTCACATTTTATGGGTACGTTGAAAATTACAACCACATTCACCTGCTGCAGTCTACTAGACTTAAATGATTTTTTGTTTCTGTATCCGAAGACCTAAATGATCTTAAGTTTTAAAACGTGGAACTCACGGCTGAATGTGTATAGATTTTTTTTTCCTTTTTTTTTGTTTTAGTTCAAAAGGTGAAAATAAAATTTAAACTTACGATTTTATATAACCACTAGTATTTAAATTTAAATTATTACTAACCTTAAGACCCAATAATTAAACTTACTGACTGAAAGGATACCCGGAAAACCAAAATTAAAAATTTTTACTAACCCAATTTCAGTGACCGAGTGTGTGTAGTCTTAAAGTCCTTCAGTTTTTTGTATTTAGCAAATAGCATTGTATATTTTACATCTCTACTTTCTATTTTTATTTTATGTTTTTAGTTTTAATTATAAGAATATCACCTTGTTTTAATTTTATTTACTATTTTTGAAGTCTTGTATAGGAAATAAAAATAATAAAACGTTGATTTTACTGTTTTATGCACAAAAATTTAAAAACAATAAAAATAAAAATAGTGTCATTTTTGTAATTAGAATTAAAAATAAAATAAAACATAAAATGTTTTTTTAACTAGACATCGTAATTGATTATTACCCATTTTTTTTGGTCAAAGATGTCAAATATATTGAAACAGGGCCAGGCCCTAAAATTCATCCCACTTTTTTTTTTTGATGAGTCCAATTCCGTCCCACTTTTTTTTTTTGGTCAATAATTCCGTCCCACTTGAACCATATATGTTTTAGCATCTAAATAGTCGATCATGAAGCCCAAAATTAAGGCACTACCGGCAGCAGCTAATTAGAAAGTAATAGCAAGTGTTTGACCCAAAAAAAAAAAGTAATAACAGTGTTGACCAAAAAAAAGAAAGAAAGTACTTAATAACAGTGATGAATACTCTTCACACAACGCAGGAAGTACAATGGGGCAATGTGAACATGATTGAAGCTGAGCGTCGCCTGCTGGCCAATGCACTTCTTGACATCTCAAACCAACGATTTGTTCTCCTATCAGAATCCTGCATACCACTCTTCAACTTCTCCACCATCTACTCCTACCTAATAAACTCTACCCAAAACTATGTCATGGCTTTTGATGAGCCAAGTGCCGTTGGTCGCGGCCGCTACAACATCCACATGTTGCCTGTGGTTACCCTCAGGCAATGGAGAAAAGGGTTCCAATGGTTTGAAATGGACAGAGACCTTGCACTCGAAGTGGTCTCTGATAGAACATACTTCCCAGTTTTCCAAGAGTACTGCAAAGGTTCATGTTATTCGGATGAACATTACTTGCCAACCTTTGTGAGCATCAAGTTTTGGGAGGGGAATTCAAATAGGAGTTTGACTTGGGTTGACTGGTCAAGGGGTGGTCCACACCCTGCACATTTTTTGAGGTCCGATGTCACTGTTGAGTTCTTGGAGCGTTTGAGGAGCAAGAGATGCAAGTATAATAATGGGAACAGCACCAATGCATGTTTTCTGTTTGCTAGGAAGTTCTTGCCTAGTACTTTGTCAAAGCTCATGAAGATTGCACCCGAGGTTATGCATTTCGAACACACTACTCTAGGTACACAAAACAACAAGTTTGATCTAAAAACAATTATTTAATTCATTTTTTTCTTCTTCATCTTGTAAGTTGTTTCATTGTCCAGTGTAAGTTTTTTCCATTTGCTTCATGGATATATCTGTTAATGAGTTTTTTTATTGGATCTTGTAACAACAAACAATCCAAAGCCATCAAAGATAATTGAAGGGCTAGATAATTGCCTCTTCCTGTTTTGCACGCTCCTTGATGGTAAAAAATGACATCACAGATCCCAATTAAATTTTGCTAATGTTAATCTCAACTAGACATGCTTTTCTTTACAAAACCCATTTCAGACCACGTTCAGTCAATTATTGAACTGACCCAATGAATGTCTTCACCAACCGCGACGCCAAAGCATGCTAGTCGACAAACTAGAGAAAGAGAGGCCTAAACCCTAAACTTGAGAAAGAAAAGGCCTCTTTATCTTCAAATTTCAATTACAACCCACCGCCCCACAAATAAACACCATTTCCCGTTGCATTAATTAGCGAAAAATTAACTTGGCATTCAGGAAAATGGGCAAAAGGATCGTAAAACAAATACTACTCCTACGAGATAAATAAAAATAAAAAATGTTTCATGAACACTTAATCACCAAATCAATACTCACTTAATGTATTAAATGTCATATCATGGCGTTGATTTGGTGTTGCATGGAGGGCCATAGATCAGTGTTCAATAAAAATAAGCGGAAAAAAGAACAAAATTTGAAGAGAAAGAAAAAAAAAACCCCCAATAATAATCTGATTTACAATACCACCATACCTACCTAGTACTTATAGCCCCAGTGTCCCTCCAAAGCTTTTTACTGACTAGTTCCACAGGCATCTTCAGACAAGGAAGGCGACTCGGAAACCGAGTCCAACGTGTCATGACAGGGTGACACCTCGACCCCACGCAACTCCTCAATCATCTTGACCACGTGGCACATCCTGGGCCGTTGATCAGGTGCAGCCGCAGTACATGACATGGCAATCTGAAGCAACCCCACCATCTCCTCCTCAATATCCTTGTACCTCATCAGCTCCAAATCAAACACCTCAGCAGTCCACTCTTCTCTCACCACTGACTGGACCCACCTTGGAAGATCCACAGCCCCACCACCGTACCCACTCCCTGGCCCACCACCACCACCGTCCACGGCGGAGGGGCACTTCCCCGTAAGCAGCTCCAGAAGGAGAACCCCAAAAGAGTACACGTCAGACTTCTGGGACTGTTTTCGACCGTCCAATGCCTCGGGGGCACGGTAGCCGTTGGATCTCCCTCCAGCTGGGCCATGGGCCGGGCCCGCGAAGATGGAGAGCCCAAAATCAGAGACGCGCGCGTTCCCCTGCTTGTCGAGGAGGATGTTGGTGGATTTGATGTTACCGTGGGTGAGCCTGAGGGACTTGCACGAGGAGTGAATGAAAGCCACGCCTCGTGCCGCTCCAGCTGCTATCTTGAGCCTCGTGGTCCAGTCCAGTGGGGTTCTTCCGGGTCCTCGGTTCCCTGTCGAAAAGACACCAATTCAACCCATCAGGTTCCATGTAATTACCCACTTGACATTACACGAGAAAGGTTCCAAAGTTTCAGTATTATTGAGAGCCTAGTTTGCACTTTTTGGTCATATTCATTATTCAACTGGTAAAAGATAAAAAGCAAAAGGCCAAATGTTGCTCAGAAAAAAGAACATAAAGCAAAGAAAATACTATCTTGTGTTCTTTTCTTTTCTTTTTTAAATTAATGGAAAAGGAAGCCCAAGACAATAGCCCCAATTCCCAGGCGGTTATGATTGTGCAGCTACTACTACTGCCATCTAACAGATCCTTTGTCTGCAATTGCTAGAAAAAATGTATTAAAAATTATTATAGGGCTGGAACTTGGAAGGAAGGAGAGGGAAAGGAATACTGGTATTCAAAATGAGAAGGAGCCTCAAAAATCAAAATGCATCCCCACCCCATAAAAATTAACATGTTACATGGGAAGAGGGTGGAGGCTATCTCGTAATTAACCTGCTCAGAAGAACATTATCAAGCATGGTTATTATGTTAATGGCTGTTAGGTTGGTGCAAGAAAAAAAAATGTAGGAAAACAAAAATAGATTTCAGAGTAGATAACCCACTCGGCAGGATTGACTTTCATCACCTAATAACTAAAAGGCAGCTAAAGAACAAAAAACAAATCGATGTAATTCTCATATCATACGATATGACCTAAAATTTCTGAGCAGCAAAAAACAAAGAATGATGATGGGTGTAACAGCAACAAAAAAAAAAGAAAAGAAAAGAGGGTAGGTACCATGAAGGAGCCAGAACAAACTGGCATTGGGCATGAAATCATAGACGAGGAGCTTCTCCTCTCTTGCAAAATAGTAAGCCCTCAAGCTAACAATGTTAGGGTGCCTCATCCTTCCCAGCACTTCCATGTGCTGTTCAAACTCCCTCTTCCCCGAAATCTGCGCATCCTTCAGCCTCTTCACCGCAACAACGTTCCCATCATCAAGGACCGCTTTGTATGCCGTTCCAAACCCACCTTTCCCAAGCATTTCCGCAGATGCCCGAAGCAAATCCTCCAGTTCAAACCTCTTCTCCCCTTCGAAAAACACCATTCTACCCCTCTCAAACCCTGCCTGAGCAGGGTAAGGACTCGACGAATAAACGATCTTTTCACTCTCAAAAAGCTTCGAACCCTTTCCCTCCTTCAGCTTCGCAGAGTAGCTTCTCCAGAAGTAGCAATAGAGAAGCAAACACACTATGCCAAGGACCAGAACATCGCCCACTATTATCGCTATCAAAGCCACGGGACTCATTTTGGACGCCCCGTTTTGATGGCTTCCGTTATTGTTCGGTGGTGTTGTTGGCATTGTGCTCGGTGAAGACGACACCGTTGTGGGAATGTTGCCGCGTGGAACTGGAACCAGTGGGGAAGCAATGGCACCTTCGGATCCGGGTTTGCTCGGTTCCGCCACGCATTTCTCCAACGGAGCTCCACACAGAAACGGGTTTTGCCCGAAAGAGGATTGGGGGAAACCCGACAGCGACTTTGGTATCTCGCCGGAGAGGCGGTTTCCGGAGACGTTGAGGTCTTGCAGGCCTGGAAGGTTCACTTCGGGAATGAGGCCGGAGAACCGGTTGTCGTCGAGACGGAGAGTAAGGAGGTGGGTCAGACGGTTGACCGTCGCCGGAATCTCGCCGGAGAAATTGTTGTGTGACAGATCGAGGCGGTACAGGCGGAAAAGCGACGTGACGGACGCTGGGAACTCGCCGGAGAACTCGTTGTGAGACAAGAAGAGAAGTTTAAGTGCGGTGAGGTTGGAGAGGCTCGGAACGGGACCGGAGAAACGGTTCCCCTTGAGGCTCAGGACTCGGAGCTGAGTCAGAGAAGTTAAGGGCTCGATGGAGCCTTGGAGGTCGAGGTTTTCAAGAACGAGTCGCGAGACTCGGTCCCTGATGCACGAAACGCCGCCCCAGGAGCATGGGTTGGTGCTGCTGGTGTTCCAAGATGTGAGCTTTTTGGATGTGTCTGAAGCGGTTTTGAAGGCCAAAAGAGCTTCGAAATCTGGGTTCATGGAACCTTGAACCAGGAGAAGAAAATGGAAAACCATAAGAGGAGCAATGAGATGGGACGGTGTTGCCGCCATTGTTGCTCTGCAAAGAGAACAGAGAGAGAGAGAAGTGAGGAGTGAATAACGGTGAGAGCGCGGTTGTGAATGTGTGAAGCAGAGTGTTAAGTTTGTAATTAATGAGAAAATGAAAGGGCTTAACGGTAATGAAGAGGGAGTAATAATGCGGGTTAAAAACGGAGGGGTCTAACTGAAAAGCATGTGGCGTTAATGCGTTAATTGCTATTGGTGGTTTGGTTGTACTGACTCACGTTGCCGCCCCTTAACAGACCATAATGGACAACTTTTCGCTGCGACGTTGGACTGGAAAGACCATTGTATCCTTCAAATGGGCTCTGATTTTGATGATCACTAGTAAGGAGGAGCACTGGATTACTCTGCACCGTTTGATGTGGAGACTTTATGATTATTGATTACTCTTCACCGTTAGATTACCTTCGTTTTATTCTTGAACTTGCTTCCACAGGTTGTCTCCTTTTTTAACGATGCATTAAATACTTGTGATTTCTCGAATCTTTTTGAGCGATTTTTGTGGTTCTTCTTCTCGGTACTTTCCTCCGTTTTCTTAGTAATTTTCCCCCATTGTAAGTAAGGAATACTTGAAAGTTGAAACGAAATTTCAAGAAATGTATCTATAGCTATGGGAAAAATTACTCAATTATATTTTTTAAGTTAAATTCATTTTTCAATTTGTTGTCTTTTTTTTAATAAAATGAAAACAAGTCTAAGTAGTTTTTTCAACACAATTATGCTTGTATATAGACCAAAATGGATTAACGGAATACTCAAATAGGTTTGAATGAGACTATGTAGACAAAGACTCAGGTAATATTACACAAGTTATTGACTAATATAGATTTCTATAATTACATATTTTATTTTACTATTTAGACATTTGACAAGATATTACATATGTCAATAATTGATATATTATACCATTTGTGACAGCGTTAATTAACATTTACTCAAGTTTATTACATACAAATATAAATCAATAATAAGACAAATCAATTTGTTTTGTAATTAATTTATAATTATAATTTATAATTAAAATATCATCTTTTACATTTTCAATTGCATAAATTTTCAAATTTTAAATTTGGGTTTGCCCAATCTTTTCTGGTGCCATTTAATCTGGGACTATCTGTTTTGGTCCCATCAATGGGAAGCAGGTAATTTACCTGTTACAGGAGGTTTTACAAGTTAAAAGTAATTGCACTGTACCCCTTGAAAATGAGAGTTATTTCATATGCAAAATAGAAAAATTGCAAATAAAGGTCTTAATAATTATAATTATTAAGCATATTATTAAGACCTGATTAAGAACTCGAAAGTTCTGTGCCATCGTTCGTTAAGAAGAAATAAACAAAACTCTGCTCCCATAAAACAACAGACAGCAAGAGAAGTTCAAGGTTGTTCCATCTCCAACCGCGGTCAAGGTTGCTCTTACTCCACCGGCGGCGCTGCAAGACATCGTAGGCACCGCGGATGCTATGCGTTTTTCGTACCCCACATTTTAGAGATTACGGGTTCTCTGTTTTATCTCTCCATCTGTTTTCGTTTTCCTTACTTTTACCGAAAAAGCAAAAACCTTCCTCTGCCATTGAACGAGTTCCCTGTTAGCTTTGAGGTTTGTGGTTGTTTCCGGTTAGCTACTGCGTCTGGATCTGATCTACAGTGTGTCGTTCTCGTCGCATAGAGGATCTGATCTGTTCATGAGGTTGAACATTCTGGTTTATGGGTTACTAGCTTCATGGGTCCTCTTTTTAGTTGTTTGCTTCTATTGTTTCGGACCCTGTTTACGTCGTTAATGGCGCTATCCTCTACCTCAGCAGCAACGGTCCGCCTCACAAAAAAGACAATGAAGATGCTTCTGCTTCTTTTGCATTAGGACTAGTTTTTTTTTTTTGAAGGTTGTAATTACGACTACTTAATGGACTTGTAATCTCTATTCCAAGAATATTATCTATTTAAATCAATGAAAATTATCTATTGATGTTCTCATATTATTCGATTAATACTGTTCTCATCAGTTAACTAACTAAAATAAAACTTGTCATTTTAAACCACAAAAGCCTCCTCAGCACATTTTCATCAGTAAAAAAACGTTGTTTTATTTTATATATTTTATATTTTATTTTATTAAGTTTGTCAATAAATATAATCGAAAATCAAAATTCATTGACAAATTTAATTACTTTGATCCTATTTAAATGAAATATACATGACAGTTTAAGGAAATATACATGTTAAATACCAACAGAGTATAATGAACAATGACATTACTTAAGATAAAAAATATATATTTAAATCAAAACAAAATAATTTCAATTTTTATTTTTTTTGTCTGAATAATTCCAACTTTTTGAAAAAAAACAACCAATAGTTTTTTTTAACAACAAATCCAACAACTTTTTTTTTGGCAACAAATCCAACTTTTTTTAGTCAAAAACCCCAACAACTTTGGATACTAGGCCTTTTCGTTTTGTCTGATCCATTGGCCCAACACTTAAAAAAAATTAATCACCTTGTTAATTGTTTTTTAAGATTTGGGCTTTTTAATAAATTCAAATTTTTGTAGACTCAGATTTGCAATTATATAATAGTATTATCTATATTTTAATAGCAGGTTGCAGGTCATCAATCTTGTCCATTGGATCAAAGTCAAACATTTTACATATTCAATCTACGGCAATGACACAGTGACCTATTGGTAGGAACAAATGGGATAAACCCATATTAAGTGCACCATCTTTTCTCTTCATCCATTCGTTTTCTGAGATCAAATTATACTCAAAATTTTTTAACTTTTTTTCAAATTATTTTTAAAATATAAATTAAGTCAAATTTCAAATATATGTTATCTATGTCATTTTTATCTATCTATCTTGTCACCATTATGACTCTTTCGTTTTTTAGTTTTTTTCTCTTCTTAGACTGCATGGTTTTGCATTATAAATTTATAACTCTTCTTAAGCGTAGTTCTATTCTTTTTTTTTTTTTGCAGTTGTTGATGACAGAGAAATGGTTTCATTGGCAACTTGTTTTGTGTCATTTCCATTGAATTTTGCACATCATGGATTAACAACATATTTCCAATAACATTTTTGAATTTTAAACATTTTGCTTAATTTCTTTTTTGATAAAAATTTGGTTATTTTTTTTTTGTTTTAAATTTCTTTTTAAATTGACTATTATGATATGCTCTCATGGATTTCTTCTTATTCCATCACTTGTTTATTATGATTTCCTCATAAATTTTTTATGAAAGTCTTCTTTTAATTTTGTTGTGTATTTGTTTAGAGCTTAGGCGCTAACTATAAGATTTTTTTTTTGGGATGGAATGTTCAATGAAATGGAAGAATTTTAATCAAGCAAGTGAAGAAATGATCACAAAACACCAAGAATTCAAGGTAGCTAACATAAATTAAGCTAGACGTAGAAGCAAAACATAAAAATAGGTATAAAAGCTAAGCAGAGCTATGAAATGGTAATAGACCAACAACTTTAGAATCTCAAACATATTTACTTCCTTTAAGACAACTTCCATTCAATTTACATGATCACAAAGTCAAACATAAAAAAGAAAAAGAAAATTGTCATGATTGACATTTTTATCGGTGCTACATATTAAGCATTTGAGTATCCACACAAATTACGATCTTTCAAATGACGAATGGGCTAAAGATCTTCAAGGAGAAGACGGAAAGGGTTTGGGTGGTATTTCCAACACTTCAATGCTTCCTTCCAACATTTCCACCACTTTGTGCATTGCTGGTCTATTTGAAGGGTCAATTTGTATGCACCATAAGCTCACCAATGTCATTTTTTTTACCATTTCTTCGTCAATTCCATTTTTAATACGACGAAGTTCAAACTGCTGATTTAGTTCAAGATGGTTTAAATTCAATGTGGAAAATATAACTCACTAGAACAATCAACTTCATCCTTAATATTCTTTCTTTGGCCAACCATTTCTAAGACCATCATTTCGTAACTGTAAACATCTGATGTATGTGACACCCCACCAAAACTTTTGGAGAACAATTCTGGAGCAGTTGTTCACCTCGCACCAAATATGGAAACAATACTTTCTTTTCTTGGGCATATCTTAGCAAGTCCAAAATCTGAAATTTTTGGACAGAAATCCTCATCTAGTAATACATTGAGGTTTTATGTCAAAATGCAAAATTCTAGCATTGCAGCCTCTATGCAAATACTCTAGTCCACGAGCAACACCAACTGCAATATCATACAATGTTTTGCAATCCAATTGGCGATCATTCTTCAATGGTTTTTTCTCTTCGCATATGAACTTCTCAAGAGATCCATTAGACATTTCATATATTAGTGCCTTTTTAGAATCACCCAAATAGAACCCCAGAAGTCTAACAATGTTAACATGTGAAGTCCTACTAATACTGGCAACTTTATTAATGAAATCCTCCCCATCTCCTTTAGATTCACTTAAAACCCTAATGGCAACCACACGTCCATCGTGTAACTTCCCTTTGTATACACTTCCGTACCCTCCTTGGCCTAATTTGTTTGTAAAAGAGTTTGTTATTTTCTTGACAACTGAATAAGTATACCTGGCTGCAGGAAGCATGTTTCTTCAAAAACCTCTCAATAATCTGAAAGGTTTGATTCTCCTTCATGAACAAAAGAAATGAGGGAGGGAAGACTTTTCTTCTAAAACTGCATGCCAAGACAATTCCACTCGCCGAGCCTGTTGGAGAATTATAAATTATCAATATATACTAACTGGACTAAATTTTGGCTTTCTACTACAAAAACAAATGTAACATATAAATCTGTAGAATGGATAGACGCGCGTGCCTGGAATGATAAGCTCGACTCAAGCATGATAAAAGAGAGAAAGTATGATTGAGAGAATCAGTAACCATTATTTTATGTGTTTGGATTACTTTGCAAACTTAAGTTTAGTTGACAATGAGTTTATTGTAACATGATTCATGTTTGAGTTTGAGTGTTTTTTCCTCAAAAGGACGTTTGAGAGAATGAATATGTTTGGATAATACTAATTAAAAGTACTTTTGAATGTATAATTACTGAAAAGGGTATGAGTTTTGCAATTAAACATTAATAAGGTGGATGAAATGGTAATAAATAGAGTTGTCATGTAATTCAAATTCCAACGAAACTGAGTTTTGAGAAAAATACAAATTGTTTCTTTCCCTTCAAACAGAGAAATGATCAAAAACATGTTTCTGGAACAAAAAATGTAACCTAAATGAGAAACCAAACAACGTTTGCAAACCCACTTTACTGCCTAACGTACTTTTGGAAATGCCAAATGAAAAACCAATCACACTCAAATGTGGTCGTAGAAAAATCATAAAATTGAATTGGGAGTGTCTACGGTGCTCTACCTGTTGCCACTATCGTCATCTTCTTTCCAGTTTTATCTGCAGAAGAGGGCAACATAAAAAAAATAGCAATCAAAACAAAAAACTTATTCATACTTTATTATAATTGATCTCCAACATTTGGTAACGCAACCTTTTGGGCACCCAAAAATTACAGAAGAACGCGTACCGTGACTTTGGGCACACAAAAATCTTTCTCTGCTGTCAAGTTGACACCGCCCGCTTTGGGTGTAGTGACAATATGCGCATTCCTCAGTTATTTGTACTTCAGGGGAGATATCAGCAGTTACTAATGCAAAAGGGTCCATACTGTCAGAGAGGTCTTTAACTGGAAGCTGGACCGTTGAACACGCTGTCAAAGCACTCAGAGATGCATTATCAGCAGAGACAGGAGGCCTGTAGTAGAGATCGTAGTCAGGGCACCCTGCATATTTATAGATATTTGTTGTGGGGTTGACACGGAGGGTGCGGTTGCACCTGAACAGGGTTGCATTGGATTTGATATGAAGAGAAGCAAAGGGAAAGGTGGTGGCCATTGGTAGGAAGAGTATAATTATATGTGAAAGCTTCACAACTTCTGGATTGCACATGTTGGTACAGTTGCATGTCTCTAAATTGAAAAGATGCAACATTCCTGGCGTTCTGGTTTTGTGAAACGGATACAACCGCATACCATTTCCCTTTATTCTGCAATTGGGCCATTTTGTCCTTGTGTGGATCATCACCACAATTCAGTATGGCCAATAAGCCACAGTCCTGGCGTTCTGTTGTGGTGAAAGGGAAGTCGATATTGCCAAGATATCCACAATTGAATGAAGGTGGACACTCTCCTAGTCCTTGGTACTTATTCCCTTCTCCACCCACTAAGACAAGTATTAGCATAAGGTGAGAAAACAAGAGGAAGAGAAATTCATAAACGTAAGCCATCCTGAATCACACAGTAGTACGTTTATGCGCTGCAATCAAAACATTATAATGAATGCGGATTCTTCCTTAGTTATACAATTACCTTGCACATCCTTCACGGCACCATACATTGCCTGCATTAGCTTCTATCTAGTGCGCCAATTGACTTGGACTTTTGACTATTGAAGACGTACTTGGCCTAATAAGAGTATGTCTGGTTTAGATTATTTTGAACGCAAACCGGAAAAAAAACACATTTCAATCTAAAAAAATTCCTCACAATGCACTTTGTGAAGGAGGTATTCCCTTCCTTCTGGTTCCGGCCAATGTCCATTTGCGTTAGGTGTAGGGGTGGGAATAGTTGAGGTTGTCCAATAGGGGCCTATGGCCTGACCTGTTTATGGCCTGACCCGACTTTTTATTAAAAATGGTAGACTCGGTGTAACATTCATTTTTGTGACTAATTGTTTAATTTCGTCTTATATGAATTTTTGCAATATAGTTATTTTGAGTTTTATTTTATTTTAAAAATAGGATTTAAATATGTATCTTTAAGAATACTTCTAAAAATGGTTGATTTTCAGCTTCTGTTAAGTCTAGTTTCAACATCCGTTTCTTTGCGTTTTTCGTCCTTTTTTCTGTTTTATATGAATTTTCGTTCCATAAATGTTTTGTGATTTATTTTTGGCTTAAAATTAGTAATAAAATACATGTATTTTGAAATACTTCTGAAACGGTAGCTTTTCAATCAACATCGAGCCTTTTTATAGAAAACAGTCTACGTCTAACTGACGAAAAGAGATTTAAATAGCTTGAGTGTGTTAAAAAAACTCAATAAATAAACTTTCTTTACAAAAGTTCGTTCTTTTATTATTTTAAATTTTTTGGAATTTTTCTAGAATTTTTGTAAAACTTTCAAAAAAAATCAAAAACTATGCTAACCGGGGGCGTATAAACGCAAAAACCTTGTTTCACAGGTATAATTTTCGTGTAAAAGGTCCATAACCATTTTATATTTTATTTTTAATTATTTATTTCATGATTTTAGAAATTATTTCTGTGTAAGTTTTGAAAAACTTATTTTTCTGCATTTTCGGGGTTATACCTGTGAAACGATGAAAACCGAAGAGTTTGCACTATCTATAAATTTAAAAAATGAGTGCCACGAAATTATTTAGACTTGTCATGGCATTTTCTAGCATTCTCATTGGTTCTCATTATTTTTAACTAATTATTTCAATTTTTGATTTATGAAAAGACCAAAATACCTTTGATTTCCATTCTTTTTCATCCAAACCCTAGGGTTATTTTTGTAAACTCACATCCCTCTCCTCTCAGCCCATTCTGGCCGCTCACACAAGGCCTTGAAGAGTCTTGAAGCTTCTCCATTTTTCTAGAAGCTAGATATTTGTTAGGGTTTTGTTAGATATTTTTTAATTTCCATGATTTTATGATTTTTGTGAAAAATAGAAAATCAAAATATCTCCCCCTCTTCCTTCCCTCTTGGCCGAACCCCTCCCCTATAAATAGGGAGGGGGTGCTCTTCATTCTTCACACCATCAACTTGAAGAGAAATCACTTCAAACTTTCCATTTCTTTCCTTTATTTTCCTTTGGTTTTCTTTGTGTTACTAATCAAGTTTTTGTGTGGTTGCTCTTGTGTTCTTAGCTTGTTCTTCATTGTTCTTGAGGCTAAGGTATGGGGAAATACTTCTCAAGTTGGTTTGATCTTTGTTTTGATGAGAATTTGTGTTTTGGGTGTTTATGCTTTAAATAAATTGTTATTTATTTGTAAAATTGTTTTAAAAATTATACTATGCCTTATTTTTATTTAAAATGTGATTTTTTAAATAGTAAAGTTATAATGCCCAATTTAATTATAAAGTTTAATAATTGTACCGTTACGCTGGTGAAATTTTAACTATAAAGGTTTGATCACCCAGTGGGCGTGATCAACAAATCTAAGAATTTGTAAAATTGAACCTCTTGAGTTCTTTTGGCTAATAGGGAATACTGTCGTTGGTCAGGCATAAGAGTGCATCTTCGGTGCACTGTTACGTCGGGCTCAGGGGCCGTGTCTCTATTAGACATTGGTACGTGAGCAAGTGATTAAATACACTAAAATTACTAAACCAGTGTTTTTCTTCTATTTTCATGTTCTTTTTTGAAAAAATATATATACAGGTTGATTGGGTAAAATAATTTAATAGTAATGGGTTCTTGGTGAACTCTACTCTTAAGTTATTTGGAAGAAATTTCTGATTTGGGACCCTGTTATATATAAAAACTTGTGATTTTTACTGTTTATTTACAGACTAATGATGGGTGAAGGTAGTTCATTTGTATGGATCTGTCTAGGAAAGACAAAGGTCATTGAAGGGGCCTACAAGCTCACCTGATCTTTCCTAGGAACCATACCGATGCACTATTTTCTCTATCTTAGAAAGTTTGTATATACACGACGAAGGTTACTTGACCAGCTTCCAAAGGGCTTTCCCAAAGAGAATGAACTTAAGTAATATTTTCCATTAATATTATTCCGGTTAAGTTAGTTATCGCGTTCGACTCTATCGCAGTGTGATTGTTCTTAAAATAAATGAGTACAGCCGAAAAGAGTAACAAAATGGTTAAGTTTTCAAGAGTATTTCTGTGGTGCTAGAATAAGTGTATTCTATGTGGTTTTGTATTATGAGAGATAATACAGTAAAACAGATAAGGTTTTACAAGAGAAACCAAAGTAAAGGTTTTTGAGTTGTACAACCCAGAGAGGGTTGAGAATAGAGTCTGGTTGGGCTACAATTGCCTTCTGGGATTATCCAGGTTTCGAAAGTCTCAATAACCTTGCATGGCGATAGCCCTTGAGCTGAGACGAGTCGTATACTCGGTTTGGATAAATCTGACTGACGAACCTATTTCATGATATGGCATTACTGAATGTTTATCCAGGAAATCTGAGTGAATTTTGGGTATTCTGTTAGGTCTTGTCGCAGGCCTATCGCTCAATGGAGTTTGGTGGGAAAAGTCTCCTTGGAGCAGCACACCGGTGTATTAGTAGAGAGATTGAAGTGTCATGCATAAATATATCTATGGTTGATGATATAGATGTGATTGATAATATATCTATGGTTGATGATATAGATGTGATTGATAATATATCTGTGGTTGATGTTATATCTGTGATTGATGTTACTTCTGTGATTAATGATTTATTCTTGATTGTTTCTTGGTTTACGGTATTTTGCTTCCAGGTGTGATCTGTGTTTATGAGGTTCTGAGAATATACTGTATAAGTGTTGTATGCATACTCTTTGAAACTATCATTCTTAACTTGTGCAAGTTTTTCACTCTGCCTACTTTCCATGTTTTGTTCATATGTGGTTGAGTAGATGATGTTGCCGAGGTTTAGATCGGGTACGGGTTGGAGGTCTGGTAACCATTCTTTTAAGGCGAAGGAGTGGAAGTCTTACTCCGACTTACAGAGGAGGAAGATGAGGAAGGTGCCAGCTCTGGAGACACCATTCATATCGTTTTATGGAAGGCGTAGGAAGCCAGTAGAGAGATCTACTTTTCATTTTAGAGTAGGAAGGATGCGTCTGCTGTTATACTTTCGGATGTGAACGATTAATCCGGGTAGATGTTAGAGATTGAACCTGACTTTCTTATTACTTAGTAGCATTTTATTTTTGTCTTTTTATTTTAGTCTGCTTAGAGTTTTTACTACTTTTTGATGTACAGTAGTTTTAGAAAGACTCCTTGCTTGTACTGATGCAAGCTTTTGATTATATATATACTTGAGGAGGTTGCTTTTACGTATGTGTTTCTTCTAATACTGTTCTTATTTTACTACGCAATGGAAAAGGAGAGAGTGGACTCCCTATTCTTCTCATCTTTTAAAAAGGCAACAATTTTACCCACATTTTTGGAACAAAATATTCGTTTTTAATCAAAGGTCATTCAGAAAAATATTGTGAAAATCTTGTTACTATGGTGTAATATCCTTTTTGGAGAAAGGGTGTTGCACTCGGACTTTTTTAAAAAGCCAATTTAGCTAAATAGTCTAGACTTAGACCTATAAAAAAAACTATTAGGCCTAGCAGGCCGGCTAATAAAAATATAGAATAATAATATAATATAATATAATATAATAAAAATAAAATATAATAAAAATATAGGTTTACTTGTTTATATATTTATGAAGGCTTAGAGATCTATTTATCAGCGGAGGCCTACTAATCTTTTTATCATTAGAGGCCTATAAGCCTATTTACAAGTAAATACCTAATAGATGGAGGCCAATTTAAAAACCTTATTGAAATATAGGCCTTTAAATATGATTGTAGACCAGACCTTGAAATAGATATAATCAAACCTTAAAAATCGGCTTATATCAAACTAGTTGGGTAAGCTCAAGTCTTAAGATTTCAAAATAAATCAACTTCAAGCCTTACAAAGCCCGGCCTATCCTGGCCAATTCCCACCTCTAGTTATGTGGTAGTAGTTAAAACAAACCGGCACCAAGTCTCCAAGAAAAAGATAGTACTTAGGGGAAGCCACTGTGGGGCATGCTGAACTGGTAAAACGTTGGCCCGCAACACAAAGACTTGAATTTTCTTCTTTGTCCCTAGTTTTAACATATACAGCAAAACAGATTGGAACTATTATTCTGAAATCTTGTGTGCTTAACTGCTTCGTAAAGGAAAAGGACGGGAAATAGATATTAAACAACTGAATCAAGATTCTCCTCCAGCCTTTGCCACTCAATATGCAATGTCCATTATACAGTAATAATTCGTGGATATTTTAATTTAATTTGGCACATGATTTAACTGTATGCAAGCTTGAACCAAGGAGAGAATTAATAGGGTATTAATTCGTGCGTATTAAATATTCACTTTAATAATCATGATTAGTATCCCGTTTGTGTTAGTATTAATTTGCCCTCTATTGCATCGCACTGAGCACGGGGTGCCAATAAGATTATCGGGTGCAATTTCATGAGTACTCATTTTCTGGAATTGGGAAATGCAGATGGACACTTGATTTAAAGCAGCTCTAGAAGAATAATTTTTTATAAAACTCGAGTACCATACTTAAATTTTTTTAGTAATCAGGATCAGTAATACTAATATCTCGTTTCCAAGAATAAAAGCAGAGGAACGATCACCAAATATGGAAATAGAGTAATTAGAAAATAAGGACGTCCATGTCTGCCATTAATTTTGGTTATTCTTGCTCCTCTTTTGTGTCTTGTGTATTGGCTCAAAATTAAAGCCCGAGAGTCAACAAATAACAAATAAATTATACTCGGAAGTTATCCGTGCTATGCATTTTATTTTAATATTTTTAGTGGTGTAAATTAATTATATATTTGATACAACAAAACAAATGACCTCTTAGCTTGTAAAATAGAATTATTAATTAAAATTAATCACCAGCATAATTATAACTATTAAAAAAATGACAAAATTGCTCTTTTGGTCCTACAACTTATTTATTTGTTTCAATTTAGTCTTATAACTTTTTTTTGTATAAATTGGTCTCTTAACTTCGCAAGTGTTTGATGATAATTTTTAGTGTACGCATCTCCCTGTGAGCGTATTGAAATATTGTATTCTTTGTTATGCAAGTAGACAAAAGTATTTCAATTTAGGCTTCAGAATGACCTAATTTGGACATGTATTGGATTAAAAATTAGTCTTTCAAGTTAGATATGTATACATTTTCAGAGGCTGTTAGTCCCAGAAAAACAGGAACTTCATATCAGAAATTTATTCTTCATCCGAAACTTGAGAGAACAATTTCTAATTCAATACATGTTTAAATTATGTCATTTCAAAGCCTAAGTAGACAAAAATACTTTTTTGTCTATTTTCATATGAAATAAAGAATACAACATTTCAGTAAGCACACACAGATAATACACTAAAAATTATCATCAAACACTCATGAAGTTAAAGGATCAACTTGACAAAAGAAAATTATAGGACCAAATTAAAACAAATAAATAAGTTGTAGGACTAAAAGAGCAATTTTGCCTAAAAAAATATATCATCTATATATCATTGATAAATAGAATAATATTACATAAAAATAACATAGTTAATATTATTATTAATTAAATATTAAATAATTATTAAAACCCATCACTGTAGCGGCAGTAGATGGGTTTTAACATATCTATAGACTATAGACTAGTGTTTTGTTATTTTAACTTTTGCTGATAGTTCTGAGAAGAACATTGCACCTTCCACACCGCATTGCACGCATGTGCGACTTGTTCAACGATTCAAATGAATAATTAAACATGTTACATGCAAATACCTTGTAAGCAAGGCTGAATTTAACTGTTGAAAAGCCCTTGCAAGGTCAAGGATTCAAACAAGTAGAGCTAACGTGAATTAAGCTAGATAATGTAGAAGCAAAACGAAGAAATAGATATAAAAGCCAAACAAAGCTCTAAAATGGTAGGTAGCAAACCAACTATCACAAAAAATTTAGAATTTTGATGATATTTATTCTCTTCAAGACTTCTCGAACAATTTACATGATCACAAAGTCAAACATGAACAAAAAGAAAATTGTAGTAATAATAAATGCAATATTAATAGAGATACTTGTCACTACTCATAAAATATGACCCAAAGAAATTATACAATTCTATTAGACCTTCTACATTCTCACCAGTGTGGCAGTGCTATATATTAAGCATTTGAGTATCACACAGATTACAATCTTTTAGATGACAAATGGGCGGAAGATCTTGAAGGAGAAGACAAATAGGGTTTGGGTGGTATTTCTAACACTTCAAGGCTTCCTTGCAGCATTTCCACCACTTTATGCATTGCTGGTCGATTTGAAGGGTCAGTTTGTATGCACCATAAACTCACCACCGTCATTTTTCTGACCATTTCTTCATCAATATCATTTTTGATACATCGGAGTCCAAGCTGATGATTTAATTCAAGACGCTTGTAAATCCAGTGTGGAAAATATAACTCACTAGAACAATCAACTTCAACCTTAATATTCTTTCTTTGGCCAACCATCTCCAAAACCATCATTCCGTAACTGTAGACATCTGATTTATGTGACACCCCACCAAAACTTCTGGAGAACAACTCTGGAGCAATATATCCTGCTGTTCCTCTCGCACCAAATATGGATACAATACTCTCTTTTCTTGGGCATATTTTAGCAAGTCCAAAATCAGAAATTTTTGGACAAAAATCCTCATCTAGTAATACATTGTGAGGTTTTATGTCAAAATGCAAAATTCTAGCATTGCAACCTCTGTGCAAATACTCTAATCCACGAGCAACGCCAACTGCAATATCATACAATGTTTTGCAATCCAATTGGCGATCATTCTTTAATGGATTTTTCTCTTCATATATGAACTTCTCAAGAGATCCATTAGACATGAACTCATATATTAGTGTTTTTTTAGAACCATCCAAAGAGAACCCCAAAAGTCTAACAATGTTAACATGTGAAGTCCTACTAATACTCGCAACTTCGTTAATGAAATCCTCTCCATTACCTTTTGACTCACTTAAAACCTTCACTGCAACCACACTTCCATCACGTAACTTTCCTTTATATACACATCCGTACCCTCCTTGGCCTAATTTGTTTGTGAAAGAATTTGTTATTTTCTTGACATCTGAATAACTGTACCTGGCTGCAGGAAGAGCTAGATGTTCCTTCAAAAACTCCTCAATAGTCCGATGGGTTGAATTCTCCTTCCCAAACAAAAGAAATGTAGGAGGGAAGATCTTTGTCCTAAAGCAGCAAGCCAAGACAATCAGCACTGCAACTCCAACAACCACTAAGGCCGCTGTGGAATTATAAATTATTAATATAAAAGGAAAATGTATAGCGTAAGAAAGTGGTGACCTATATAAACACAAAAGTCACAATATCTTTATAATAAATGGACTAAATTTGAGCTTTCTATTACAAAAACAATGTAACATATAAATCTGCACAGTGCATAGTGCATAGACGCGTGCCTGGAATGGTAGACTCAACTCATAGATGATCAAAAGAAAAGTATGATTCAGAGCATCATTAACCATTATTTTGTAGTCACATAAAAATCATAAAATCGAATTGGGAGTGTCTATAGTATTCTACCTGTTGCCACTATCGGCATCTTCTTTCCAGTTTTATCTGCAGAAGAGAACAGCAAATGAAAATAAATAAAGCAATCAAAACAAAAAATTTATTCATACTTTATAATTTATCTCCAACATTTGCTAATTCAAGAATTACAGAAGAAAGCGTACCGTAACTTCCGGCACAAAACAATCTCTTATTGCTGTCAAGTTGACACCGCCCGCTTTGGGTGTAGTGACAGTATGCACATTCCTCTGTTATTTTTACTTCAGTGGAGACGTCAGCAGTTACGAATCCAAAAGGGTCTATACCGTCAGGGACGTCTTTAATTGGAAGCTGGACCAATGTACACGCTGTCAAAGCACTGGGAGATGCATTATCAGCAGAGATGTGAGGCCCGTAGTAGAGATCATAGTCAGGGCACTCTGTATATTTATGGATATTTGTTGTGGGGCTGACATGGAGGGTGCGGTTGCACCTGAACATGGTTGCACTGGATTCGATAAGAAGAGAAACAAAGGGAGAGGCGGTGGGAGGAAGAGTATAATTATATGCGAAAGCCTCACAATTTCTGGATTGCACAAGTCCATATAGACGGATGTCTCTAAGTAGACAAGTATTTCTAAGGGGAAAGTGAGAAACGGATACAACCCCAAACCATTTCCCTTTATTCTGCAATTGGATAATTTTGTCCTTGTGTGGATCATCATCACAATTCTGTATGGGCAAGAAGCCACAGTCCCGGCGTTCTGATTTTGTGAAAGGGAAGCTGATATTGCCAAGATATCCACAATTGAATGAAGGTGGACACTTTCCTATTTGGTACCCATTATCATTTCCACCCACCAATACAGGTAGTAGCATAAGGTGAGAAAACAAGAGGAAGAGAAATTCATATACTGGACTCATCCTGAATCACCTAGTAGTACGTTTATGAGCTAAAAAAAATTATTATAATGTCTGCGGAGACTTCCTCCATGACACAGTATACACTGACTCCATGAGCTGCTGCTTAGTGGGCCAGTTGACTTGGACAATGACTATGGAAGACTTGGCCTAGTAAGTCTCCAAGAAAAAGATAGTACTTGGAGGAAGCCATTGTGGGGCATGCTGAACTGGTAAAACCTTGGCCCGCAGCACGAAGACTTGAATTTTCTTCTTCTTTGTTCTTAGTTAAAACATATACCGCAAAACAGATTGGAACTATTATGAAATCTTGTGTGCTTAACTGCTTTGTAAAGTTCTCAATAAAGGAAAAGGACGGGAAATAGGTGTTAAACAACTGAATCCAGATTCTCCTCCAGCCTTTGCCACTCAAAAATGCAATGTCCATTATATAGTAACAATTCGTGGATATTTTTATTTCGGCACATGATTAGTATCCCGTTTGTGTTAGTATTAACTTGCCCTCTATTGCATCGCACTGAGCACTGAGCTAGGTGACTTGAAATTTGAATGTTGTAATGTAACCACTGCTGACTTGTACAGAAGCCCATACTAAAGAATACGGGTACCAATAATATTATCCGGTGCAATTTCATGAGTACTCAATTTCTGGAACTAGGATATGCAGACGTACACTAGAGTTAAAAGCAGCTTCAGAAAAATATTTTTTTATAAAACTCGAGTATACCATACTAAATATTATTTTAACCACGAGATTAGCTATAAGTGTTTAATACACTCGATCTAAAAGAATAAACTCGACTAATACCCGCGTTCCCTCCCTGGTAATGAAACAATTAGTCCAGGATTCTATAGATACAGACAAAAAAAATACTAAATATTTTTAGTAATCAGATCAGTAATATTTCGTTTCCAATAATAAAAGCAGACGTCACCAAATTTGGAAATAGAGTAATTTCTGCCATTAAATTTTGGTTATTATTGCTACTCTTTTGTGACTTGTGTATTGACTCAAAAATAAAGCTGGAGAGTCAACTAATAAACAATAGTGTTTTCTTATTTTAACTTCTGCTGATAGTGAGATGAACATTGCATTTTCCACACCGCGTTGCACGCATGTGCGACTTGTTCAACAATCAAAGGAGAGGATAGGTCACTTTCACATTCACAACTGAGAAAATCTCACAAGACCAAAAAAACAAGTAGGGGTAAAAGGGGAAAAATGTCAAGAGTGCATTGATTTCTGATGGAGCCACAGAAACAAGCCCCTTCTCAGGGAAGGGGAAAAAAGACAAAAATGAGGGTGGGAGCCAAAAAGACTTGGGTGAAGAAACATATTTAACAAGCAACTCCTGAATTCAGATGAATTGATCTTTCAATCCATAAGATTATGGAGATTTATATTCCCCATGGGTAGAAAAAGGTGGTTATGGAAGTTTATGTACAGGAATTCGAGGTGAAGGCAGTACACTTCACAATGCTGAATACTTAAGATGATACTGACTTTTGTGGCACATTAAGCAACATAATTTACTATACAAAAGAATCTACCTGGCATCGATCTTAACTCTTAACGATCAACCAGAGATGAACAATCTGCAGCTGCCGAAAAAATCAGTCCAGGCTCTCTCTCCCAGGTCCCAGACTTTGCTACTCAAATGCAATGCCCATTTTAGATGAATTTGTAGATATCAATCACATATACAACTGTTGCTACTTGATAGTGAGGTTCAATCAATTACTTGGCCTATAAAAACTGTGATTACAAAAAGTGGAAGGTAACTATAGCATAAAGAATAGAAGGGCTCCAATTTGGAACCTATGACACTTTAACTCCACTAGGACGTTTTCCTTCCATCGCATCCTTCTTATTGCGACAATCGGAACATAGAAAGGGACCTTGCCAGGGCTTCGAGCTGGTGGAGAAAATGGAACCTGCGTGAACAGAGATGCCCTCGCTCGGAGCAAGATCAAGTTGGCATATGGCGCAGACAAAAAGGCCAGATGTTGATTGCCCTGGGTTGTCATCATTTCCTAACCTGCAGGATACAATAGCTATTAAATATTTACGAACCAGAACAGTTTAAAAAATATGGATAGGGAATTGTCTCCGAGTAAGTCTAGCTCGACAAGAAAACCAGCTAAACAAGATATTACAGGTGTGTAATAAATAATGCTTCCAGATAAGAACAGATTCACAACTACAGAACACATACTGAAATTGGCTTGCATAGCATCCTAAGTAGGAATTGAGAAAACCTTGTCTATATCTACGGGTGAAATTTAGAAATGATGATGCATCACATATTTAAGATCCTTTAATGTTTGTGCATTTTTTAGGGGAACAAACTTCAGAAATGAATTTTCATTTCTGTTTAAGATGCAGAAAAAGGCAAAATTTATCTGAACAATCAACAAAGTAAGCAAATGGATGTCGGATAAAATGGAGTTATTATGGTCAGAAATATTACAGTGCCAGTACCCCCCTGCATAATTGATAATCCAGGTTTATTTTGCAACTAAACAAGTGATTTCTTTTATTGTTTTTATTTTCTGCTGCTTTAGTCAATATTAGCTTGGGCTATAGATACCTGGATATTGTTTTCTATTTGGACTCGGCCAATATTTTATCATCCAACAGAGTCCAAGAGAAAGATCTGTATAGAACAATGATTGAAATTTAAATTTTACACTTTACAAGTGTGAAATCCAATCAAAACTAAGTTATCTATATTCCAAGGATTTTTACATGGTTGGCTGAAAACTCTGTTACCTTCCATAGCTTCAACTGATCAGTTTATCTTCATTTTGACGATCAAAATTATTGGAACATTATTAGCTTAGTTGCCATTTTATAGAATAATTTTAGAAGCAAAATTATAAATAATTTGTCTCTCTCCACCATTATTCTAAAATAATCTTCAATGCAAATCCTAAATGCGTGAACGTTCCTAGCCTTATATTTAACCAGTCACCATTATTTGCAAACTGAAATTACACACTTTGTATAAATTACAAAGTTAGCTCCTACATAAGAATAATCATTAGAAGGCCACCATCCATCCCACCAGCCCCAACCCCGTGTCACTTCAGTTTACTTGTACCAACCATGTATCAACTTCCACTTTTAATGACAGAAATCCTGTTGGGACAAAAGGAGTTCCATCCAAGGAAAACAATATGCAGGGCACCTTCATGAGATTTTCCAATACCCATCAAGAGGAAAAAATTTACCTATAAAGGAGAAAGAGAAAGATTACCTCTCAGCAAGCATTGCTGATCCTTCTTCAAACAGTTCCTCCACTATATTTATAGCTGAAAGCTTCTTTGACAGCTTACCAACCGAATCACGGGACCTTTTCCTGAACAACAGATCCCTCAGCTTGTTCCGCCTTTTGGGGGCAGGTGTTGGTGGCAATTCATTATCAGGTGGGATTATGTCAACTACTATGCAAGTTGTATCATCCTTTAACCCTCTTGATCTTAGTGCTTCCTGAATAACAGTAAGAATATATACATGTGAGGGGAAATGCAAACTGCACAACATGATGCTAATGTCAAACCAGAAGACATGTTGATATGGTTTAAAATTAGCATATAACAATGTAGATTTGTAGTGCACATTACCTTGACAACCTGCATAGCAGCAAGTTCAGCAGGCAAACCTCGGCAAGATTTTGCAGCCATTTCTGAGGACAGAGCGTCCCATATGCCATCAGAAGCAATTATAAGCCTCCCACCAGCACTGGATAGCTATAATCCATGAGAAAGAGTAAGATTTTCATCCTGAACAAAGAGGCATTATAATCAATGACAAAAAGAAGAGGAGATTATCTGAAAACAAATTATACCTTCACTTGCTTGACATAGGGTATCGGAACTATAAACTCCCCAACATCCATGTCTCCTATTGACCTAGAAAGGCACAGACCTCCTGGCCAGCATCGAAGGGGCCCAATCTGAAATGTTTCAGAATTAAACATTTGAAACAAGGATAAGCTAAATGAAATGTCCTTAAATTAGATACCGAAAAGGGGGGATAAATGAAAGCGCTCTTCCTATTTTCCATTTTAGGATACAACATAATATGCTCACCTCAGCACCACCAACAATGCTAAGCCTCCCAACTTCACCTCCACTTGCAGTAACGCGTTCCCTCCTGTGTATACAGTGAAACTCATGACCATGAGCATTACAGAAATGGCTAATTGACTAGGCCTTAGAGATAAGATCATTATTAACATACTCTTCGATATTCTCTTCGAGTCTGTGATCAACTGTTAAGGTGGCAACAGCACCACCCTGGGTATCTAGTATACAACGGGAATCGCCTACAGATGCAACTGTCACAGTCCACCTATCGACTATCACAAACGTGGCTGTTGTTCCAGAAGTTTCTCCTGGACAAAACCAGATAAGGATTCATAAAATCAGTTAAGAATAAAGACTGAACTCTTGATCCTCCCGTTCTGTATTTCCATCATCTTCTCAACAATATTGGACTTTCTATCAACAAAAGGAAAAAGAATAAAAGCCAAAGTCCACACACCTCTGCTCTGAAATTCCTTATCAGTCTTAACAAACCCAGCAACCAACGCCCTAGGTAAAGCTTGCAACCACTCGTCTCGCCCAAGCCCTCGAGGAAGAGCACCCAACACATGATTTAACAAATTTTCCCTAGTGAAAATGGCAGCAGCATTTCCATTGTGCCCATCAAAGATCTGTGAACCAGAAGAAATGAGTCACCATTTCATACGATGAAATGCTTCAATCCCAAAAACTCACAATTCAGAACTACACAATCTGAAAAGGCTGTTGCTAGTTGCTACACACACCCAAGAGTAAAAAAATAAAGCAAAATCTCAATTAAAGGAAAATGAATTGAAAAGCAACAATCTCCTAATTGCTAGTATTATGTCATGTAGTCCTAAAGGATCAGTTACATATAATCTGAAGTAGAAATTGTAAAAAGTACCGCGAATACAGAAAAGGATGATGAAGAGTTCCCAGGAACACGCTGACAATCAGTCTTAATTAGAAAGTAATCCTCCCCTTTCTTAGACTGTGCAGCTTGCCCAATCCTTATTGTGGGCTTCTCCATCTTCTCACTCTTCATCTCTCTCTTAAGCAACGCAGCAAGAGGCACAAGATCATGGTGATGATGATGCCGCCTCCCTTCACCAGAGGCCATATCTGACCCCCACCACCAAAGCAAAGAACCCCTCCTCTCAGTCCTAATTAGTCTTAGTCAAATTCAACACAGAATCCTCCTCTTTCTCACAAGCATATTAGATCTCCAAACGCAAAACACTGAAACGGGCAACCAGATCAACAACACAGAAGAATAGAAACACTGATTCTATCCCAACTTGATCTGCATTCATCAAAAACGAAGTTGTCAACCCAGGATTCAACAATTACCCACTCATCTCCAGCAACAACCAGATGGAACATAATAACTACAGATGCAAATTTTCACAGTGCATTATGCATCATAATCAAAGCAGAATGCAATTTGTTTGACTCAGTTTTTGGCATCTACTGAACTTCATGAACCGTTGAGCTTCAATTGAAGTTTCTCTTAAAAAGAGAGGAAGAAACTTGAAGCTGGGTTCACGGGGTTCACAGCAGCCAAAACAGAGAACACAAATTCCAAGCAGAAAGGAAACAAGGTAGCTGAATTACCAGCGAGAATGTCTGGTTGTGCACCCGGCGCAAAACAAGACGCAGATCTGAATGCTACACCAAGCAAACATGCATGAAAGAGGAAAGGAAGATGTCAATACATATACCAAACGCGTATTGATGACTAGGTATGAACTGTTAAACCCATTAAACTAAACCCATAATCTTCCATTAAAAAAATAACAGCACCTAATTCCTAGAGAGAGAGAGAGAGAGAGAGAGAACTAAGGGAAGAGATTGGTTGATTATGAACTTAAAAAAGGGACAACAAAAACAGCATCAAAATTGTTTAGGACCAACCCAAGTCAGCTCCAAAAACAATTTTCCTCCACCAAAAATTGAAACAGAGATTTCAACTTTTCTATGTAGATTCCGCTCCCGAACCAGAAGGAATAGCAATAAAGCAAATGCTGCTGGCGTGGTAGCTCGGGATCAAGCTAGCTACATGGAAGGGAGAAAGTGGCTTTTACTGACTTATAAAAAGCCTTGCTTTCAAATACCCACATTCTGTTTCAGTTAAAAGTCGGTATCTTTCACCTTTTTGTCTGTGTTTCCTTCCCCCGGAGGAAAACAACGCAACCCCATTTTTCTACTCTTTACTCTCGGGGAAGGAAAAAGAAAACAAGTAAAAATTACGGCGACAACTGGAGAAACCGATTCTAGCAGTTAAGTAAGTGTGAAAGTGAGATGGACATACAACCTAAGCAGGAGACCAATTTGCGTCAGAAACGAAGGGAATGAATGAGTTAGATTATCTCACTGGATTATGACAATAATAAGGAAATTGAATAATAATTGAATAGTGGAAACAGACAAACCATTTGTGAGTAAATAAACTAAAATAAAAATAACTCAATAGACGTGACTCAGTTGATAACAAGTTTGTAGGTGGAAAACCGATGTTTAATTCCTACAAAATACACTTTTAGAAAAAAATGAGTGTAACTAATCCCCCAGAAGCCAAAGCCTAAAGATAGTTTAACAAAAAACTTAAAATAAAAATGAAATTGAGGGGATAGTGGGGACCACAGGAAATTGTGTGCAAGAAACAAACAGGGTTTTGAGTGAAAAATAAATAAAAAAATGCTAATATGGGAATTGGTGAATGGAAAGTGACACGTGTTGGAGGGGTTTGCATGTGTTTCTGGGATGGCAATGATGTCGACAGCGATGCGTTGTTGTCTTGTTGAGAGAGAGAGAGTGCGCTGCAGCTTTGCACACCTCACTCACTGGACGGGACCACGCATTCCTCTCTCTGTACTGTACCCTCTCGCAAACCGAAATGAAATCTTTATTAAATAAGTAATGTTTTTCTAATCATGATTTGTTAATTAATTAATTAATTTAGATTGCCTAATGCCTGTACCTTGTATTTTCTTCTAGCCATGTATTTCTTTCCTCGCCGGCTCTTTGCCTTTGGGTTAAGTATTACTCAATGTTTCTTTTTATTTGTCATTTTAAGTTATTTTATTATAATTAAAGAATTAATTAATTGATAAATTTTTTTTTATTATATCTTTATTTAATTAGTTTTTAAGAATAGATAAATCAATTAAAGTGTCATTCATTCTAATCATTTTTAATTCCTTATTTAATTATCTAATTAGTCTTAGATATATTTACATGTATGTATTAGTAATTAGTAATAAATTTATGTTGTTAGAAAGTAAAATAATTTTTGGGAATAGATATATCACATTTAATTAGTTTTTGAACTTCTCAATTACTACATTAATCAATTTATAAAAAATGTATAAATAATTAATAGGATTAAAGGTATAATTGTCAAAATGTAACATTAAACTATCAAAACGACAAATAAAAAAAATAAAATTTTTCTTAAAAATCAACAGATAAAAAAAACAAAGAGAGTAATCCTCTTCCATTTTTCGTTTCCATCAACAATGGGCAAGTTCTTGTCAAACACTCAAAACAAAGTTCGATAAATTAAAAAAAATCAAAAAAGAATTAAACACAATATTTAACCCTGTGTTTGGTTGGGGTGATTTAGCAAAGAGAGAGAGAGAAAGAGAGGAGAGAGAGGGAATAAAAGCATTCAGCTAATCATGATCTTTCATATATCTATTACATTGTTTTCCGATTGATCAAAAATATATCTATTACATTGGTATAATAATTATCTTTGATATATTTATTGATATAAATCCATACCATAAGTATTGATTATTATAATTAAAGTTTAAAAATGCCGTCAATAAAAAGTTTAAAAATATTTTTGTGTTTTTTAACACTCCCTCCGGACCAAAATAAAAATAATTTTAGTTTTTTTTGTCTCAATCTTTGGTTGTTTTAGATTTTTAAGGTATAATTTTTTTTCCAACTATATCCCTATTATTAAATACAAAGATAAATTAATAAAATTATTTTTTTAATAAAAAAATTATGATGGATAATTAATTATTATTAGTATTGATATTGTGATTAATGAAATGCATCAATTACCAACAAGTGACTCATGCCTCTTTCTCGTCCATGTACAATAAAGTGCACATTTCCATATTACCTTTCAATGAATTTAATAAGGAGTAATTAAAGTAATAATTGAATACTACAAAACAAAATTATAAAAAATGAAATAAGGGTAATATAATCTAAAATTTATACATTTAATTATTTCTTAATCTGTATACAAAAATCTTAAACTGCCTTTTGTTTTGGATTGAAGGGAGTGTATAAAATCCGTGGATTGGAATATACAAAAATATAGTTCGATTGTCTCCCCCAACACGTTTTCACGAATCAAATCTTAATTATTTTATGTAGAGCTGTTGATTGAAATTATTTTCTATATAAATGAATAAAATAATGCAATTCCTTTCACTAAAATCACTTTTAAGACTTTACAAACGCTAAACTAAACAAATTTTAATCACTTATTATTATACTTGATATTTAATTTTTACTATTGGATCTTTTTCTATATTGTTGTTCAGCCTAAAATTCTAAGGTGCGTAATGGGTTAACCTTCACACACATAAGTTTCACTATCACGCACTTAGTTTTGATGAGACGCATGTAGAGGTAGAGATATATGCCAAAGATCAATGCTTGTTGTCCCACGTGGTGAGAAGTTTGATTTATTCATATTTAAGTTTTCTAAATAATAAAAAAAGATATTATAAAAACTATGCTCCTTTAAATAAATTCACTTTGTAAACTTGGATTAACTTCTAATAATATGGGATTTATACAAAAAGATATCCTCTTTGTCCTATTTTATTTGTTGTTTTAGCAAAAAAATTGTCTCATTTTGATTGTTATTTTACAATATCAATGAATCATTTAATATTTTTTTCCTATTATATCCTTAATAAAGCATTAATGTAGTTTTACAAATTTACATGAGAAAATGATGTTATTTCAAAAATGATTTACAAACATCCAAATACTACTATGCATATTGAGAAAAATATAAATAAAAGAGAAATAAGTAATGAATATGATAAATGAAATGATGTGACAAGAAAAAAAAAGAGTATTAGATAGATATCGAAAATTTATTAAACTTTAAAAAATATTTTCTTTTTGGTAAACCTTGGTATCTATCCTCCATACACAAATTTAGTTAAGGGACTCAAATATTTATCGTTCGTGCTACACCACGTTGGTTATTTAAAAATTATTTTTGCGGGCTAACTGAGTGAGAGATTTGCTTTAGATGATCATGATACCATAGTTAACTTCTTATAACGTATTCTTATTTTTTATTAAAAATACATTTGAAAAAAAATAAAAATAAAAATTATTAAAATTTAGAATCTTAAAAATAAATATATTATAAAAATATTTTAAAACACATATCAATGTATAAGTTACTAAAAATTTAATAAATTCATTAAATTAATAATTTAAAAAATGACTAGACAATTTTTAAAAAAGAATTAGACGAAACAATTTTTTTTATTCCTATATGCATAATTTCCAAGTCGTATCCTCTTTGATCGAGCATTTGCCATTAATCCTGATGTAATGACGTATTTAGCTTTCTTTTTTTCTTTTTGTCGGAGATGTATTTAGCTTTCAGTTGAGCTTGACGCGTTTATAAATTTTGCAGAAGTGGTGAGACTTAACCATCAGTTGTAAATATAATCCACCACGAGATTGGTCACAAGTATTAATGTGTTCTATCAATGAGAATAGGCTCGACTAGTACCCGTGTTTGATTCTATTGATGGAATAATCTTTGACTAGATTCTATTTATCTCTCGGCTGAACATATATCAATTCAGAGACTCTTTCCCTTAAGATATTGTGAGTGTAAAAAAAATCACCCTAAATTAATCAGCTGACTCGCAGGCAAATAAAAAATTAAGATAATTAATGTATTTTCTTTTTGATAAAAAAGAGAATTAATGTAATTAGGTGCACTTTTGTGTATCACCTACATAAACTTTGTAAAACACCATTGCTTGACAACCATGCCATTGCCCATTGCTATACAACTGTCCATGTTATTCAATCACCGAATTTATTCTTTCTTTTATATTCTCAAACTTTGAAATATTTTTTGCCTAAAATTCGTGATTATAGTGTATAGACAAATTGATGCCCAAGAGGCCGTACAAATGCATATTACGGTATATATACTACTTTGTTACCCCTCAAAAAAAAAAACTACTTTGTTAACATAATTAAGCTCAACATTATTAAAATGTATGGAATTGTATAGGCTGAAACCTGACGAACCAACCTTAATGCCACTTTCTAATATACTCTTCTGAAAGAAATAGAAATAGCTTAGCGACTCGAGTGTTAACTACCTCTATCCCTCACTACTAATCCAATAATTAGTTGCATATTAAAATAACTTTATACCATTGGGGGGGGGGGAAGAAATAGTGATTTTGATAGGAATAAAATATTAATTTTATCAAGTTCAACTCCATTTCAATAATATTTTTAAATTTAAACAAAAACAAATAATTATATAAGTTTATTTTAATATGCAATCATAGATCGATTAAGAAAGAATTATGTTATTATTAAGTTTTAAATTCAAATTTATTTACACTTATTATATATTTTTATAATCTTAAGTATTTCAAAAAAAAATTATCTAAATTAACTGTGTATATTTTTATTTTTATTTTTTAATATTTTATCTAAATTTCAAAATATTCGTGTACCATGAAAGCAACGATGGTATGCCTTTTTTTGTTGTTAAGAGAAAAAATTGGCTAGAACCAGCTAGCAGGGAAAATTACGTGGGAATCCTATCCTACACTTTTCAGGAGTTCAGGTTATCCACCGTATAATAATCTCAACATAAAAAGAGGAGGATTGGAGGAATATCACGCAAAAAGGTGTAGGCCTTAATGGTCAAATTTGGCCCAAATGATTAAGCCGAGCAATCAGCAACTCAGTTGCACGCATGAGAAAATCTGAAAACATATAGATCATGATGGTTACCATATTACCAACAATTCTATCGTTGTTGGGACAAGGATGAGAAGGGCCAAAAAACCTTCTAAACATATATAGATGATACATATATAGATCCAATTGCAAGAGAGTGAGACAACTTCATCAATAACCTGCCTCACCTGTAAATCCCGAGCAATTCCTTGAAATTAATCATGTAAAATGTTACAGACAGTGACTTGGGGTCTAACCATATGTGCTTGGGACAAGAACTAGTACCCAATCAGCTTATTTAATTAATTTATAGAAGATTCTTGGAACAATCAACTATTAAGACCGATAGATATGCTCTTGAATGTATGTATGTGGGGGCAGGAAGAGAGAAATTTCTCGGATCCATGTTTATCTGCCTCATATCCAGCTAGCTATATATCCTTTATATGCTTTAAACCCAGACAGTGAGATCGATCATGCACTTGCATCAAGCCCTGAACCGTGATAAGAGGTTGCTAGCATTAATAATGTAAATCTTTGTTTTTTTTTCTTTTAAGGGTGCAAATCCTTGAAGATATTTTACGGCTTTGAGGAACAAGATCATGCAGCTTAATTTAGGCCAAAAATAATAAAGACCAAGAAGCACGTGGCCTCCTCCAATTATGTTCTGTAGTAGTCTGTACAGGCTATTCAATTAAACTAATGATTTAGTTAGTTACATAGGTATCCGATGCTCCCTAGTCAAAGTTCAATCAATTTTCTCGAGTAATTAACAATTCTCTTAGCATCGATAAAATATCAATTACTACTCCTCCATTTGTAGAACCAATATAGGCAAAAAAACAAGATGACAATAGTTGGTAAAAAGGAACCAATTATTCACGCTATGTTACTAAAATAAGGAAAAAGCATATGCCCCAATACCAAAACAAATAGGTTAACAACCCCCCCCCCCCCCCCCCCCAAAAAAAAGAACATGGTAATTTGTTAGTTTTTTTTATTTAACTGCAAAATAAAGGAAAGGAAGGTTTACAGAATAAACTATATTCTAAATTTACAGATCAGTGAACACAATGGAATTTTTTTTGAGAGACTGATATACAATTTTCGCGTATTTTGTGCGATAATAATTATTATTTTTGGTCGATAATGAGATATCTTAAAAAGACACAACACTATAACAGGAGTCACCGGCTCATGAGGATATGCTTGATCAGTTGCCTCGGTGTATACTCTTATCTCTGTAGTAATCTGCAGTATATAGTGGGGCAAACATTTATGTGGCTGCTATGATACAAGTCATATACAACCAACTGGGGAATGGGGATGACAATGAAACAAGCATTTTAATATGCATTTCAGAAATCGGATCAAAAGGTGTAGTTGGGAGGAAAAGCTGTGTCCATTGGGAGTTCTCTGCAAAGTGACTTTGGATTGTATGGTTATCCTAAAACAACAACTAGCCAAGTTGGCAAAGTACTCACCAAGTCACCTTGTTTGTGTTGTAGCATCATGCAACAGTATTAATGTGAATTTCAATTAAGCAAATAAATTTACCCGCCCTATTAATTTGTTACTCCCAAACACGCGGCCCAATATTGTGCTGCCATGTAGGTGCAGAACTTCTATAAAATGTCACACTGATTAAAGCACAGTTAAAAAAATCAGTGGTCAAGTCACAAAGTGAAGTGAGACAAGAGGAGATGTACCAATAATTGTTAGGAAAGAAATTAAGTCTTGTAGTGCGAAATAGGAAAAAGGGCACATTCTCCGAGTTGTATAATACTAACCTTTCACCAACCTGAGATATCACTGAGGATTCCCAGGCCAAGTAGGTGTCTAAGTGTCTTGGATCAATGCTCGCGCCTTGAACAAAAGGCAAAATATTCTTGGTAAGTCGTGTCTGGGAGGATGGGCCTTTTATGGGCCCTGCGTGAGAGGCCAGTTTGCTCAATGGAGAGGGGACAAGCAACCACTGCATGCCACCTTGGTCCTACTGATTTAATTTAATCGCATATACATCCCATGATGAACATGGTGAACTAGTGAACAAGTCCCACTAAAAACGTTTCGTGTATGATCCTGTATGTACTACTATTAACTGCCACCAAGTTTCTGTTGTCGTGTCCCACCAGAATCTGCAACCAAAAATCACACTATCTTAGCATTAGTATAACAACTATTGTTTTGAAAATTAAATTAAACTATGAGTTAAATCCGTAGAATCGTAAATCAATATTTCTCTGATTTGTTATGTGTTGTTGCTGATCAAATGAAAATTTCAAATTTTTTAGATAACACAACTGTTGAGTTGACTATAGCTAAGTCCCACAACTGTCACCATTGCTCACTCAAGTTGTCAACTAAGGCATACCTCTCTGTTCTTCTTTTAAATAACTTTATGGCTTCTGCAAAATTTTGTGCTGGCAGCCTGGTATATATGCAAATGCTCGATTTAAACAGAATTGTAAGATATTAGGGAAAAAATGAGCATCAATTAATAGAATTGGGGACAATAGAGAGGGTTGGGAGGATTTTCATTAGACTTTTCTTTGGTTGCGTATTAATAACTCTATGCTGTTGAATGCTTCTGTAAATTAATAAATACATGACTATTGTCATGTGTCCATTCATCAACTTGATCACTGTCAAATAAAGGGTGTAGGTCATATGTTGGAATGATAAGTGCATTTTCTTTCATGGCTGCCTGGGATTGTCATTGTCAGTTTCTGTTAGGGACAATTAATAGCCAAGCCATAACGACTGTTAAGTGCATACTTACTAATTTACTAGTAAAGTGCTCAGTTTGTTGCGGTGGAAGGTGTTGGTTGTTAACTGCTGAGTAGCTATTTCTTGAAATGGGTGGGTTCATATGTGATGTAATGTAGCAGAGTGGGGTGCTAATGTATTGTTTAGTGTTGGAGGATGCTCTCTGATGGGGAGTCTATCAGCTAACATTTTCTATATTTTTATTTGGACCGGGCACATCTTGTGCTTTAGCCCTCTATTAATTCAATTTTGCCCTAAAAAAAATGAATTCTATCTAAATAGATAATTTGGTTAACATTTTTATTTACTCGTTTTGTTTGAATCTAATTACTCATCGTTTACTCGTCTCCTTTGAATCTAACTCATGGTTGGTTGGGGATTACATAACAATCAAGATCAAATTAGCATTTTCAACTTGCACTAAGATATAAGATATTCTTGCTAAAACAAAACCGTCTTGCCAGTGTCATTTAAAAAACAACCATTTTAACCGTTAATATTCTTTGTTTAGTATCTGTAAATTTATATCAGTATGTAACAGCTTGATATTTTAGACATTTATGTTGAAAGGGTGTCACGGAAGAGAAATGAAGTCTTCCAAGTGTTTTTATATCCGCGTGCAAAACCATGATCTTGTTGTATCTGTACGATTAAAAATTGCAGAGAAATTTAATTGCAAGAACATAGTATAGATGATAATCTTATTAAATGAAATTATAGTTGATCAAGAACGATGTTCTAATTCCCGCCTCAATTTATACTCTTGTAGTTAAATTTTGAGGTAATACTTTTTCAATGCTAACCAAGACCAAAACCATTGTTTGTGGATATTTTACATTAGCATGCTTGTCTTTATCTTTTGCCTTATCTCGATTTGATTGTTCATGCTTTAAGAAAGCATTCTTCTCTCCCAACTCATAACGTGTCACACGCCTCTCTTTACCCAATTCCAATTTCACTTTTCATTCCTATTTCTTCCTGAAAAGAAGCGTAAGAAAGGTAAAGAACAGCTTCTGCCCAACACAATAAAATTTTCAATATATTAGACATAGACAAATAATTCAAATTGATAAAGACTCTTCTTAATCTATGCCTAACTTATGCTCTGTTTGATTCTATAGAAAATGGAGGGAAAATGGGAGAAAAAGATGAAAAGAATAAGTATAATCACTTATATACGGGAGAGGGAAGAAAATAAATAAATAATGAAGAAATAAAACTTCACGTGAGATTTAAATTAAAATTTGTTCACTTCTAGTATAAAAGAAGGCATAAATTGAAAATTCTGAAGAAATAAATTTTCTCTTTATAAATTTATTTATTTCTTTTAAGTCTTGCCTAACTTGAGATCTATTTAAAATATTTCTTGTCTTATCAATATCAAAGACAAAAAAAGTTATTATATGAATGATTGATGATTTTCTTTTTCTTTTTACCTTTTCATCAAAACAAATTTATAGATTTAATTTTTTTTACTTCTTTTATAGTTTATCCTTCCATTCACTTTCCGCCTCATTTTCTTCCCATTTTTTCTCTGAATTTAAACGTAGTACAAGAGTTTGATGCATGTAAGTGTTGTTGTCGTAGGTGGGTGTTGGTGATAATGGACAGCAACTTGAACAATGGTGATAGTGGTTGTACGAGTAGATCCAAAGCGTGTGTAAACGCATTAATCTTTAGGTTCGATTCGCCTCCACCAGTTTAAATAAATTGGATGCAATTAAGATGACCAGCGAATCCCCTTCAGGATACGATGGATTCCTTAGAGTGTATTGCACTGCCACACCAAACGTATCGATCAATGGTAGTTTACAGAACAAAGTTTCCCTTTCTACTCTTGTGCACTAGAGAAAAAAAGAAATGATTTAAAAATTGAAATTAGCAGAGCTTTGACACAAACAAGAAACATTTTTGTCTATTTCTCTGGTTGCAGAGTGCCTCTATTTAAAGAGGAAATCATGCCACTCTGTGAAGGAAAATAACTCTTCATAAGTTTTCTGATTAATCCGAAACACTATATACTTATTCACACACACCCCATGAGAGAAAGAGTGCACTGGTCCAGTGGCTGGGTCTTGCACTTGTACGAAACAGGTGCTGAGTTTGAACCTCAAAAGATATACTTTTTTGTTTTAATTATCCGTTATTTAAAATAACGTTCCAAAATTAAAACTGCCCTCAATCGGATTGGAGCACAAGGCACGTCCCTTTGACCAAGTGGCCCAACCACTAAACCAAAAGCCATCATTTTGATTTAACCATTACAACCTTCCAAATATATTTTAGAAAATCCCTCGTAAGTGTCAATCATATTGATAAACCAAGATAATACACATAGAGGAAGCCTCACGATCGAGAACACAAATGCAAAGATAGCTAATGAATTCTATATAAGACGACTTAAATAGAGAAACAAAACTTTCATATACTAAATGGAACTGAATTTCGGAAAAAAAATATATCAGGATGATACAAGCGACTTGTTGAAGTTGCACTGACTTGGGTTTGAATTGAATAGACCGATTATTCTGGAATGGTGAGGAGCAGAGGGCGCCAAACTCTCCTCTTGAGCAGGGACCTGCAACGGAAACCCGTCCAAACCGGGTTCGTTGAATCAGGCCCAACCTTCCAAGTATTGGACCCGCCAAGGCCCATGTTTCCAACGGCCACCGACCCCAACAGTGGAGAAGTAGCGTGCCGCGCACCCTCCTCCCTAGGCGGCGACGACACAAAGAGGTCCTTCAGTGAGTGTCTCCGCATGGGATCCTTCTCCTTCTTCTCAAACTCCAACGCCGACACGTGTTCCTGCCGGCGGGGTGGCCGGGTCAGGGTCAGCCCAAGCAGAGCCCGCAGGGTGGTTTTGGGCCTCGGGAGCTGAACCAGCGGGCTTGTCCTTGGGCTCTGGGTTGGGCTCTGCTGCACCCCGCACTGCGTCGCGAAGAGCTTGAATTTTTGCAGCGTGGCCATATCTCCAGGCTCTGGCTGAATTCTTCTTTCTCTCACTCTCTCACGCTGTCTCAACTAATCGATTATAATAAGAGAGTGTGTGATGAGTTGAGTTGAGTTGCGGTGAGTTTGAATTTGAATGTTGTAGGGTGGTGATGATAATGATGATTGTGAGGGGACAAAGGCGGTTGATTGATTGCTTCTGAGAAGCATGGGGATCTATTTTGGGAATGCTTCCTATCTTTTTCTTCCAAACACATTGATTATATTAGCTCCATTTTCTTTCCTTTAATATCTTTCAAAGGTAAAATCGATTTTGACCGTCTGACCGATGACCATGGAATTACTACTATGACTGAACCATTTTTCCATGTCTCTTTTTTGTAAAAAGAAAATGAATAGTTGCACAAACAAAAAGAGGTTGGTGACGTGGTGGATTCATCTGTATAAAGAACAAATGTACAAACATTTGTTTTGTACATTTTCTGTGCAAAACTCATTACTTTAACCAATTACATTTTTTTTGGGGGGGGGGGTGGATCCAGTGTTATTTTTTACCAAAGCATAAAGAATAACGGTCATTAGAAAAATTGATTAGCCCCTTGCATTAGGCGTAGTAGATTCACTTTCCCGTTTCTCAGTGAATAACTTTGGTGAAGATGGTGACTTATTGCTCGTAAAAGTTTCTAACTCGACCCTACTGTCCCTGGAGGTTGATAATGGTGGATGTACTTCTTCAGAGCGCGAGATCCCAGCATCATCATCTCCTTTCTCGAGATGCTCATCAAACTCATACTTCTCATTTTCAATATTGTTGAGTGTTTGCAGAACTTGATCCATGGAAGGTCTCAATTCCATGTCCCCTTGCACACACTGAAAAGCCAACTCTGCCACTGAAGTTACCATCCTTTTAACTTCATTGTCTGACTCAAAACCAAGGGATGGGTCCACCAGCTCCGCGATTGCACCTTTTCTTATCTTCCTCATGGCTAGATTTGCCAAGTTAATTTCATCTCTTTCCCTGGCTGCATCAATCGCTGTCATAGATGATATCAGCTCAATGAGCACAACACCAAAGCTATACACATCACTCTTGCTCGTGAGCTGGTAATGTTGGAAATATTCAGGGTCAAGGTAACCGGGACTTCCTTGTGGGGCTGTGGAGACATGGCTCACATCATTGGGGAACAACCTTGAAAGCCCAAAGTCTGCTACTTTAACAGAAAAATTGATGTCAAGGAGGATGTTGTTGGTTTTGACATCACGGTGAATGATGTCAGAAGCATGGAGATAAGCCAATGCAGCAGCAGTCTCAATGGCAATTTGCATGCGGATAGGCCACGTCAGCAAACCAGCGTTTGCTAAATCACCATGGAGATGGCTGGCCACGGTGCCATTTGGAATGTATTCATACACAAGGAGTAGCTCACGGCTGTGGCGTGAGGTGCAGCCATAGAGTGACACGAGATTTCTGTGGCGCAAGCGAGTGAGGATCTTGATTTCATTCATGAACTGTTCTAGTCTCCTGTAATTGTGCTCAAATAGGTGCTTGACCGCAACTTCCCTTCCATCTTTGAGTTTTCCTGGTTTTTCAAAGATATCAACAAGATTGAAGAGTTAATTATATATCATCTATATACAAGTAGAGAAATGGAAATTGAGTTTTATATATATGTGTATCATGGTGAGTGGTGCTGACCGTAGTAAACAGTGCCAAAACCTCCATCTCCTAGCTTTCTAGTGAGGTCAAAATTGTTTGTTGCTTGTTGAAGCTCCTCATAGGAGAAGACAGGTACCCAAAAGAACATCTTGCTTGTCTCTGTGTCAGGATTTGGGGGGGGATCAGCTGAAGTGTATCTTGATTGGAGTTGGGCGTGTGCATCAGGACCATATTTCCGTTTGAAGTGCCGTAACGCGAGGAACAACCCAACTATGATCCATGGTCCAACACCGACACCTATTCAACAGTTGTTACCACTTTTAGTTTGACAAATTGACAGAAACTTATACATCTTATGTTCTGTTTTCAACTTCATAACTATATATTATAAATGAACTCAGCATGAAAGCAACAACTACTTAAATTGAACATTAAAATAGGCACATCACCTAAAGCCAATCCTAGCTTCCAAGTCGAACTTCTACCCTTCCTGCATAATTCAATAGTTAAATTTATTCAGCTCTACTTTGTGCAAATTAAGGATCCAATAACTATTTTCTGGAAGTTTTTGTTAAAGCATTACCTTATGGCGCAATAAACTTCTCCGTTGCCGTTAAGTCGACAATGGCCTTTTCTGTCACGGTAACAATGGTGACAGTAATCTGAAGATTGTAATTGAATGGTAATTTCATCAGTTAAGAATGGAAATGGGTTTCCGGATAATGCAAAACCTTCGATCACGGGAAGGTGAGACACTGAACACGATGCTGCTGAAGAGTGCAGGGACTCATTATCATCAGGTATTGGAGGGCCGAAGTAAAAACGAGAGTGAGGACAGGTGCTATTTTTGAAGAAGTTATTTGGAGGGTCGACTCTGTGGCTGCGGTTGCATTTGAACACGGTTATGTTGCTTTTCATATAAAAAGTTCCAGAAGGAGAGGGAGGAGGGAGGGTAATATTATTATACCCGAAGGCCTCACAAGCATTATGATGCAAAATTAGGTTGCTGAAATCTTCATCAACAATGGAAATACTGTAGGGCCAGTGGCTATCAACTTGTCTAACTTGAAACAATTTTCCTCCACTGCTTAATTGGACATGCTTCACTGCAGTTTTGTTGAGATCATCACAACCCTGGATTGCCAATGTACCACATTCCAAGAATTGTGTCTTGGTGAAAGGGTAGCCAATCGTCCCAAGGCTTCCGCAATCGAACGAGTCTGGACAATCATCAGGGTGCGCATTTACGTTCCCTACGACCAGTAGCAGCAGCAGAGCTACATGAGAAAACAAAAGGAACTCATGTACATAAACTGCTGCAGCCATCCTGAATTAATGAAACTTTTCCTCCTCACACCCACACGTCATGCATGGATTATTTCCGGCAATTTATTGCTGTTCCACACTTGTTTGTACTCTATATATAAATATATAAATATCCTTTTAACCCAATTGATACGCCAGTTGACTTTGAAATTTACCACACAAGTCTGATAAATCTGTATATTTTCAATCCATCACCGACTTAATGACTTTGCAGATGATTGACCACCATTAATTTGATATTGAGACCCACATTCCGTCATTGACTACCTAGAAATGTCAAACACGCATCTTAATTCTACGAATTTGACTATATTTTCCAAAGACCATGCCACTTTCTGAATAAAACATGGGTCAGTTACTATATGTGACTTTCCCCCCTCTTCTTGTGGTTTGTTCCACCGTAAACAGCACGGTAAACGGGTAGCAACTGATGATAGGGAACCATTATCGTGATCTGCTATTGATTAGGCAACAAAATGCAAGTGAAAAGAGCATAAGGATTAACAACTTGTAGGAAATCAAGAAGCCAGGAGCTGGTGGTATATGAATCACATGACTCATTAATTAACTTACCTGATAGTGGACTACTTGTCGCTTTTTACTTTAGTCTTTCTTTGTGATCTCGGTTGCATCTGTCCCTAATTAATTACAAAAAGTTTTTGACAAAAGTTTTTGTCTCTTTTTACGATATTCTTTTGAAAATGTGTCTTTGTATTAATTATTATTTTTATCTAAATTATTTTTATTTATTATGAACATTTTTTATCTCTCTCCTATGGTAAATGGAGAAGAGAGAGATAATACATAATTAAGTAGAGAGATAAAGTGAAAAGAGAGAGATATATTACTAAGGACAATTTTGGAAACACAATATAAATTATGGACAAATTTAATACTTTTGACTAAATTAACTAATTTTCTTAGTGAATAAAAATTAGATAAAAACCTCCAATAATTAGGGGCATATGTGGTATATGGCAGTGGCTTTCTTTTTCACTAACATTTCTATCAAGTGAAACCACACCGGATAGGAAATCGCTATTACTGGAATATATATAAGAAAAAAATAATGATATTTGAATACCCATTAATTTCTAATATCCATTTGATATATCTCATTTTTTTCATCTTGTTACGTTATATTATCTATCATATTATTACTTATATGTATTCAATTTCTTTATCTCTCAAGGTATAAACACCCCAATTAATGAGTGTGCACAAAACATTTTCATAAGAGAAAAGTGAAAAGGGTAGTGATAGGTAGACACCCCACCACCCATTACACACTCCATCCCAATAAAGTGAGAGTGTCTAGAGCTGTTTATTCGGGCTGGCCCGACCCATTTGGGTCAACCCACAACGGGTCAATACATTTTTTGGGCCGGTCCGGGCCGGGTCGAGCTGAGTCAATTTAAATATGGGTCACTAATATGCCAGCCCAACCCAACCCTCCACGGGCTTGCCCATGAGCTCATTAATTTTTTTTAAATAATAATTTTATAGAAACCTGACGTAGTCACACCTGTGAAAATAATCACACTCTGGGTATGAAACCCATTGTAAGCTAGTTTAGTTCTGAGAAATAAGACATTTGTTGGAGCCTGACACTTTCACACCTGTGAAAGTATTCACAACAGTGATGTGAAACGATCTGTAACCGAGTTTAGTACCAGAACTGACGCTTCCACACCTGTGTAATTATTCACACCCCTGGTGTGAAATAGTCTATAAGCAAATTTAGCAAATAATAATCAGGCTAGCGGGCCAACCTTGCCGGGCCCACCACGGGCTAGCCTACTTCGGGCCAGAGCGGGTTAGACCAAAATATTTTCGGACCTAGATTTTGCTAGTCCAATCCATTTTTTTATCAGGCTAAACGGGCTAACCCATCAAGCCTGACCCATTTCGACAACTCTAAATGTACCATAGGTGTGGAATAGTGGTATATGGGCCATTACCCAAGTGAAAACCCCTAAATATGAGAAAACTTTCGGTAGCACCTTTTCTCGACACTTTCCTTTTATCATTTTCCTAAAAGTATTAAAATAAAATAAATAATAATACAGCATGTTTCATATCACGATTTTACGGGAGAAAATACATATTATAGGAATTAGGAAGACTGAAGTTTTTTTTTACTCCATGAATAGGTATTTCAAATATTAGCGAGCCACAATGTATTAGCTTTTAAGAAATTTTTTGTTTTTGAATTAATTTATTAAAATTTTAAACATTATTTTATTAATTAGTCATATAATAATAAGCTATATGAATAAAAGATTATGCATAAAGACAATATTTGTATTGTATAGTTGAAAATTAATTTAAAAACAAAAATATTAAAGAATTAATATAATACGCTATACTTATTTTTTAGGATATCTATTAAAAAAAATTACCCTACCTATAGAGGGTCGGTGATGAAGGTCCTTGTAAAAATTATATGTTTTGATTTTAGTCTCTATAAATAAATGATGTGTCAAATGACGTGGCTAAGGCGACGTGCCACGTCAGCGTTTCAGGGTGACATGGCACTGGTTAACGCAAAAGAGAGACTAAATTCAAAACTTGAAATTTGGGAGGATTAAAAACCATTGACTTTAAATGTAGTGACTAAATTCAAAACTCAAATTTTTACAGAGATCAAGTTCATATATTACAGGGATGGAATTTGGGAGGACTAAGAAATTTTTTGTTTTTGAATTAATTTATTAAAATTTTAAACATTATTTTATTAATTAGTCATATAATAATAAGCTATATGAATAAAAGATTATGCATAAAGACAATATTTGTATTGTATAGTTGAAAATTAATTTAAAAACAAAAATATTAAAGAATTAATATAATACGCTATACTTATTTTTTAGGATATCTATTAAAAAAAATTACTCTACCTATAACTTTCACAAATTATTATTCTTTTTGTCAAAATCTTTCGACAAATTAAAACAAGGCCTAACACTGACTTAGTCAGTTTCTCAATTAAATGAACATCGTTCCAGGCCCTACTCTGCTTCCCAAAAATCAATCAATTGGGCCGTGATTAACAGATTATGAAATTTAAAATGTTTACATTTCTTGGACTAGAAAAGATTACATTTCTTCATGACCAAAATTTTTTTTTACATTTTTCGACCAAAAAAAAATTACATTTCCTTTCCCTAACCTCTAGCAAGACTTCAGTAAAAACAAAAAAAAAACCCTCTAGCAAGACTATATTATACATGGTGTGCAAGATACGCAAACATTACCTCTGGTCCCTGTTATAAGATAATATTAGGTTATTTTTTTAGTCTAAAATATTAGAAATATAGACTCACTTTTAAATACATTAATTGCTAAAATTTCTTTTATATCCTTACTTTATTATGAGATTTATATTTCCTATGCAAGTGGCTACAACCATTTTAACATTTAATAATGATATTTTTAGAGTAAAATTTAAATTAATTAAAATCAATTAATTTAATTGTTTCTCCTTGGTCTTGATGAATTAATGATTTGTCTCTTATAATAGGGACCGGATCGGAGATACTAGTATATAATCAATTAATCACCTCTATAAACATAAAACAACAATGTAAGGTGCACAGAAGATATTTTGATTCTTTCTTTCATTTACAACAATCCATGTACAACCCGATAAAAGGTGTTGATAAAATCTTATCGTTAACTCTGAAATACATAGATATGGTACAAGTTACAAGTGGCATATTAGATTTGGCTTGCCGCCGATTGAGCACTGAGATTAGGAGTAGTGGATTCATCACTAGTATCCCATTTATGATCAGTCACGGCCTTCGGCGAAGTTGCCAACTTCATATTCTTCCACAGTTTCACCCCATCATGGTCTGGTGAAGGCGGTGACAGATCATGTCCCGCCTCAACAACATCCTTAATATAATTCCCACTACTCTCATAATTATTGTTAATCCTCCTCAGCACCTCCAAAACCTCATCCATCGAGGGCCTCAATTCCTTGTCCCGTTGCAAGCACCGAAAAGCCAATTCCGCTATCAAAACCATTTTCCTCCTAACATCACCATCCAACTCAAAACCAAGGGAAAGATCCACCAGCTCCCCAATTGCACTCTTCTGAATCCTCCTTACAGCTAGATTCGCCAAATTTATCTCATCCTTGTGCCGGTTCATGTCAACCGCAGGCATAGACGATATCAGCTCAACAAGCACAACCCCAAAGCTATACACATCACTCTTGTTTGTGAGCCTGTAGCATTGGTGATATTCAGGGTCCACATAACCAGGGGTTCCCTGTGGAGCCGTGGAAACGTGGGTTACATCGTTTGGGAACAGTTTCGACAGTCCGAAATCCGCAACCTTAACACAGAACGTGTTGTCGAGGAGGATGTTGTTGGTTTTCACATCGCGGTGAATGATTTCGGAGGCGTGGAGATAGGCCAATGCGGTGGCGGTTTCAATTGCAATTTGCATTCGGATGGGCCACGTCAGCAAACCGGCCTTTGATAAATCGCCGTGGAGATGGCTCGCAACGGTGCCGTTTGGAATGTATTCGTACACGAGGAGTAGCTCACGGCTGTGGCGTGAGGTGCAGCCATAGAGGGACACGAGGTTTCTGTGGTGCAATCGAGTGAGGATCTTGATTTCGTTCATGAACTGTTCCAGTCTCCTGTAATTGTGCTCAAATAGGCGCTTCACCGCAACTTCCCTTCCATCTTTGAGTTTTCCTAGGTGTTAGAGATTAAAGAACAGAGTTATATATTTACTTATCTAACTACAGGGGAATATGTACTAATTGATGAATCTACTGTGCTTTCCATAGAAGGTGGAGTTTGTGTTGACAGTAAATACCATAGTAAACAGTCCCAAATCCTCCTTCTCCAAGTTCTCTTGAATGGTCAAAACTTTTTGTTGCTACTTGAAGATCCTTATAGGAGAAGACTGGGACCCCAAGGTAGGCACTGCCACTCTCTGGGTATGGTTTTGTTGAGTAGTAGAAATCAGGAACATGTCGTTTGCAGTACCATGCAATCAGCAACCCAGTTATAATGATGCAGGGGAGTCCAATGCCTACAAAGTTCAAACCAATAAAGGGGGGAGAAATCTGATAATTAGTTGAAGATTATTCTTTTTTTTTTTAACAAGATTAGTTGAAGAATTTTTTTTTTCAAGATTAGTTGAAGATTATCTTGAAGAGCAGGCAAATGGGAAATTTGAAACTACTGTTTGATTGATTGTGATTACTTGACTCTGTCCTCTACCATCCACATCGATGGTTAATACGTTAAAAAGGCAATTAACTTTTTTCACGTTAGATTTTTCAAATGATAAAATTGTGTGCCTATCTTTTTTTTTTTTTTAGATTTTACAAAATTTGATATGTCTGTCAAGAGAGAAATAGTATTTGGTTTAACACTAGAAAAAATGGGAAGAAGAAGAAGAAGAAGAAGAAAAAACTCTCTATTTTTTTTGTTTCAAATCACACTCCCACAAGAAAATGGGAGGAGAGACACTATTTCTTATAAAAAGTTTAAATTGTATTCCTCTTTATCATCATATTTCAATTTTATACGTAGTTATTTATGTCATTTGATAAATATTTCTTGCTTTCTATACGTAATCAAATAAAAAGAGAGAAAAAGTTTACATTTTTCCTTCTATTTTCTCTTCTACTAAAAAACTAAAAAATTATCTCAATGGCTACCCTTTCTTTTATTTCCCTCCATTTTCTTTTCTCTATTTTTCTTTCCAAAACCAGCGTTCCTATTAGAAAAAATGAAGGGGAAAAAGACAAACCAGGGTATAAAAAGACATGAAATTTATGATGCTCATGATCATTAAATCTCAAGACATGCAGAAATTCAATAAAGTGCTATTTGGACAAAGGAACATTGATTATTACCAAGTCCTAACTTCAACGCCAATCTTTTATCCTCTGCAGCAGAAATCAAAGGCACCAATTAATTTAGTGCAAACAAAAAAGTAAGGACTGGTCAGAAGGAAATTTCAATTGGGCTAATTCTACCGTGCACTAACGATATTAAGCATAAAACAGTCTAGTTATTACTTAAAGTTGGGCTAATTCAATTAGTATGCTCAAACTAAAAGAAGTCTCAAGAGTTGGATTTTATGTGAATCTGAAGGCATACCTTTGGCACAATGGAAATTTCTGTGAATGTCAAGTTGACATCGGCCCCCTTGGTGACGAAGACATTTCTTACAATCATCGGATAACTGTACTACAATGGCGATCTCAGGAGATAGAAAATCAAAGGGGTCATCAGTAGGTTCGTCTCTTACCGCAACCTGAAACGTTGAACACCCAGCTGCCAAAGAGCTTGGCCACTCATAACCGGGAGGTTTCACAGTATTTGGAAAGGCATAGTAGACATGGTAACCACCAGAACAGTTTCTATAATGATGAAAAAACTTGGGAAGGGTGACACTGAGGGAGTGATTGCATCTGAACATAGTTATATTATATTTGATATAGAAAGAAGCTAAAGGAGAGGTGGGAGGAAGGGGAAAATCGTTGAACAAGGCTGTGCAGTTTCTGGATTGCATATTCCTCCGTAGAACATCATCTGTGACCGTTATGGTATCACGATCCACGTAGGAAACATTAAAAAACCGTGTTGATGATGGTGCGTTGCCTCGTAATTGGATGCTTTTGGGGGCAGATGGGTTCTTGTCATCACAGCCACATATGGGTAATATGCCACAGTGTGGGTGTTGTGTGACTGTAAATGGGAAGCTGATCTTCCCAAAATATCCACAATCAAAAGAGGGTGGACATTTTCCGTCCTGAGATGAAACAAGAAGCAGAAACAGCTGCAAGATAATTAATGATTTTAAAATTAGTAAAAGAGGGGTCATTGTGAATTGTCTGCCAGGTGACGATAAGGAAGAATTACTGCAGTGGTATTATTGGAAAGCAAGCAATAAATTCTAAGAAAATCCTCCCTTTTTAAGAATCAAGAACATGATTCTTTCTCTAATAAAAGCGTGTTGTTGTACTTGAGTTGTGTTTCCTAACTTCCACAATATAATTACATCATGGTGTTGAACCGCCTGATACGCTAGTTGACTGGGAAAATGAGTACTCTACAAGAAAAAGTGCAAGACAAGTTGTAGAATAAAGTGGTGTGGTGGGAGTGTTCAGTGTTGTCTTGTGAGAAAAGGCAAGTCCTCGATCGGCCAGAGAATTATCAATCCAATAAAGAAGTGAAAATTAAGGAGACCGATTCAGGATATCATCATCTTTTTGTTGATTCGTGATCCCACGTGCCCCTGCATTTTTTTTTTGAGTTGTTTTGGTCCAATTGGCCACTTTTTTACTACTCTAACGCCAATTTCATTTCAGCTCAATTCTAAAGAGATTTTTTTTTTAACAGTATCACTTTTAAAAAAATTAATTTGTCATTTATTATTATTTTTTTAATTAGATTTTTATCACTGTTTTCATTTTAAGTGAGAAGTCCTATTTTTAAAATCGGACTTCTCACTATGTTTTTATTTTTTTTTTCCAAAATGTCTATGAGAAGTTTTATCCCCTAAACAGGACTTCTGAACAAATTTTTTTTTCTTCAATTTTTTGTTTAATTTTGACGGTTTAGGGTTTAGTTAATATGGTTTATAGTGTTAGGTGATTTGTGGTTTTAGGGTTTAAGTGGTTTTAAGATTTTGGGGTTATTCAAATTTATTTATTTATTTTGCTTATTAATTCAATTTATTATTTAATAATTACTACAATTAAGTTAGTTTAGGACTTAATAGTAAATAATAATACAATAAAATGATTACATTAAAATTATAAAAGGGGTACAACGATCCACATTTCTTACTCCTGTGTAGAATGTCTAGGATTGTAATTAGGACATTTATTCCTACTATAACCCTCATTTCAACACAATCCACACCTTTTAGGGTGACGACGCCTTTCTACCTGATCCATGTCAGTGCGAATGCGGGTAGATTGTGGATGACCCTATGGTAGCCTCCGCATTTGTGGATCGTGGCACACTTGAGGTCCAGTATATTCTGACCAATATTCTTCGTTGGGCAACACACTGAACTCTTCGTGGTAAACGTTGAAGATGTTTTCCAACTTGTACACAGAAGGCACATATTATACTTATCTACTCCACCACAACTGCAAGACCCTCACAGTTATGTATAGAACCCTCCAAATGTTGGACCTAGTATGCCCACACAACGACGTCTACGGCATACTACACGCCGACAACTCAGCCTCCTGTTGCTTTCACTCTATCGCAACAACACTTCGACCCACCTCGCCATTCATTTTATTGTATTATTATTTACTATTAAGTCCTAAATTAACTTAATTGTAGTAGTTATTAAATAATAAATTGAATTAATAAACAAAATAAATAAATTAATTTAAATAATCCCAAAATCCTAAAACCACTTAAACCCTAAAACCACAAACCACCTAACACCATAAACCACCTTAACTAAACCCTAAACCGTCCAAATTAAACAAAAAATTGAAAAAAATAAAAAAAATGTGTTCAGAAGTCCTATTTTAGGACTTCTCATAGGTATTTTTGAAAAAAAAATAAAAACATAGTGAGAAATCCGATTTTGAAAATAGGACTTCTCACTTAAAACAAAAACAGTGGTAAAAACTTAATTAAAAAAAATAATGGTAAACAGCAAATCAATTTTTTCAAAAGTGGTACTGTTAAAAAAAAAAGCCTTCTAAAGGATGTTGTTAAAAGAGGAAATAAAGTGATTAATTCATTCATCCTAAAATCATTAAGCATGTAAACTCATTCTATTAACTACCGAGTATTTTTCCCTTCCAATTGACTAAGAAAGACTTGATTCTCCTTTACTCTGACTTTTCAAAGTCATCGTGTCAGAAGGTTTGGATTTGGTCTTTGGCATTTGTTAAACTTATACAAGACGGCACTGAGTGGAAACTAATGAGAAAATGACCGGTTTAACTTAAATTTTGGTTATTTTAGTTTGGATCACGCGTGAACTATTTTCGGTACATCGTGAACAATGATTTTTAAAAAGCAATGAACTATGAAATAATTTAAAAAATTTAGAAGTAAAAGATTTAGTAAAAAATAATCAAATTTAGAGGATTTTGTAGGATGTGATATTATGGTTTAAAGAGGATTTTTTTTTATTTTGAGTAAAATTTGATGTTTCGCTTAACAAATTAATTTGAAGCAAACGAAAGTTTAAAATGGTTTGATCAATTCAATTTGTAAAGATTTTAAAAAAGATATTTATGGAGTTTTAAGTAGAAAAAGTGATAGAATGTCTTAATTGTATCCTTCTTCTGTAATAAGTTGTTAGTTATTCATTTAGATGAGTTTTTTTTTAATTTTTAATTACTATTTAAAATTATTTCATTAAACTATTGAATATACTGAGATATTTATAAATTATATATCAGTAAACTAGTTTGTTACTAATTATATTAGTATTTAGATTTTTCAAATTTAAAATTTTCAAATAATTTTGCAACAATTTATATAACTATGACAACAATAAGGTCTTATCTCCATAAGATTTTATTTCAAAACTGAAGTATATATATGGTTTTGGCATTATTTTGCTAGCTGTGCCATCATTTCAAGTATAGTTAATTTTGGCAAATGATGAAACATGATTTGGGTTTAATCAGTCTGAAATAAAGAAGAAAACAACTAAGGCCTAATCGTTGCAACCCAAAAGGCATCAGCAAGCATCAAGGAGCTAAGCTATGATGGGCAACGACTCCTAACGATTTCTGTTGTTTTGAAACAAGCGCAAGTAAATTAATCTCATTCATAAAACTTATACTATTTCATTAAAAAAAAATTATAAAAACAGGGGAAGAAAGATAAATGATATTTAAACTCGTTTACAAAGATAAGTAGCTAATTACCGTAGAGACCACCGCATCATAAGGAGCATTTGTTATTGATAGTTTGTTATATTATTTGAACTTGTAAATCCTAGAATATCTTCTCTATCCTTAGTTGTATAACAGCAATTTAAATTGTACTCTCTTATCCTATTAGTCGTGTATATATATCAGCTTGTAACACTCCCTCATAAAAAAAATACATTTACCCAATTATCTTCTATATGGTATCAAGAGCCTCCCTCGCTTAACAAGCATTTTTTTCTGATCAACCATGTCTTCCGTAACTTCAACCACTTCGACCCAATCACCACTCTTAGTGGAATTCAACTTTGCTTCTAATCTCCCAATCAAGCTAAGCAGCAACAACTATCCTACCTGGCACACCCAAATTATGCATCTCCTCTCTGCCAACAATCTAGTTGGCTATGTTACGGGCACCACACCTTGTCCGCCTGCTAAAGTCGGAACCGGTGAAGAAGCCACTGACAATCCTGAATACTCTATTTGGTGTCGCCAAGATCACCATGTTTCTCTTGCTCTCTCGGATCGTGTGGACCTGATGCCCAAATTGTCATGTCCTCGGCCACCTCGTCTGCCGATGCTTGGTCCAAATTGACCAAGGCTTATGCCAATCATTCGCGGACTCGTATCATGTCCCTCAAAGAACGACTTTCCAGAAATTCCAAGGGCACCTCCACGGCTCATGACTACCTTCGTACCATCCGCTGCATTGGTGATGAGCTTGCACTCATTGGTCATCCAGTTGATGATGTTGATTTGGTTATTGCAGCACTCAATGGCCTTGGCCCAAATTTTCGTGAGTTCACTGTCTCTATCAGGACTAGAGACAGTCCATTGTCGTTTGATGAGTTGTTTGACAAACTCGTGGACTTTGAGATTTATCTCCAAAGGGATGAACAACAAACTGCTTCTCTTCGCGCCACTGCCAACGCAGCCACCCGTGGACAACACCCACATTCTCGCAAGAACCAGAATTCCTCACAGCCTTCCTCCTATCGCAAGTCATCAAATTCTGGCAATACCAAATCACTAGTTGTGTGTCAGTACTGTGAAAATGAAGGCCATACAACCAAAACATGCTACAAACTCCATGGTTATCCGCCACGTTCCAACTCCAAATCCCAGGCCCATCATGTTGACATACGACCTGCTGATCACTCACCATGGTTGCTTGATTCCGGTGCATCTCATCATGTCACCAATGATCTCGCTAATCTCTCTTTGTCCAAGGAGGTTACTGAGCTTGAACATCTCTTTGTTGCTGATGGTAAACCCCTATCTATCTTGAACAATGGTAATGCATCCATCCCTACACCATCCAAAAATCTTGCCTTAAATGATGTATTACATGTTCCAAACATTTCTCAGAATCTTGTTTCGGTTTCACAATTATGTCAAACTAATGATGTCTCCATTGAATTTTTTCCATAGCATTTTGAAATAAAGGATTTGAAGACAGGGAGGATACTGCTGCGCGGAAGAAATGAAGACCACCTTTACAAATTAAAACCCAGCCGCACCACCACTCACCTTCATCATGTCGTCAAACCACCACCCACTGACCTTTGGCACAACCGGCTTGGCCACCCTGATCCACGAATCCTCCGTCATGCTTTCAAGACTGAAAATTTGTCCTTTGTTCCCTCCAATACGCATTGTTCAGATTGTCTAGTTAATAAGAGTCATAAGTTGTCTTTCAATAAGTCCAGTTTGTCTAGTCATGGTCCTCTGGATATTGTGTTCTCTGATGTATGGGGCCATGCTCCAGTTCCTTCAATAAATGGTTTCTTATATTATGTTATATTCATTGATCATTATTCTAAATATATGTGGTTATATCCAATGAAAAACAAATCTGACGTCTCATTCATTTTTCCAGTTTTCAAATCCTTAGTTGAGAAACAATTGCAATCACACATAAAAACACTTTACTCTGACAATGGGGGTGAATACATTAAACTCCGTTCATTTCTTCAACAACATGGAATCTCTCATTTAACAACTCCACCTTATACCCCTGAACACAATGGCCTCTTTGAACGCAAACACCGTCACCTTGTTGAAACTGCTCGTTGCCTGCTTCACCATGCTAGTTTACCTCCCCAATTTTGGTGTTATTCCCTCCAAACAGCAGCCTTTCTCATCAATCGACTTCCAACTCCTAGCCTCAAAATGCAAACACCCCTAAACAAACTCTTCAATCAAACTCCTAACTATGATAGACTCAAAACTTTTGGATGCCTTTGTTTTCCCTTGCTTGCACCTTATACTCACAATAAACTTGCCCCCAAATCTCAACCATGTGTCTTTCTCGGTTACAGTAACACTCAAAGTGCCTATCTTTGTTTTAATTCAGTCACACAAAAATTATACACTTCCCGTCATGTCCAATTTGTCGAAACCGTGTTTCCTTATTCCACTCTCAACTCTCAAAATACAAACATAATTTTAAATTCAAATCTAATGCCAACCGTCCCACCCCAAACAAATATCCCACTAAATCTTCAATTATTCACACACTCTACCCCACCTATCTCTCAAAGTGTCGTGGCTCACTCAATATCCCAACCCCCCTCCAATTCAAATTCCCATACCAATTCACCCCCCCCACTTACCTCATTCAAATTCAATTTCAATCACCGCTTCAGACTCATCCTTATCTATACCACTAGAACCGCATGATACTCCCTTATCCTCCCCCACCAACTCGCCACCAAATGCACCAACACCAACACAAACCGAGACCTCACCCAATCACTCCCTCGCAGCAGTACCCCTCCCTGCCTCGAGTCCCTTTCATCATCCCATGGTTACTAGATCAAAGAATGGGATTTTCAAACCAAAGAAAATTAATGCAGTCACTAAGTTTCCTTTGGCAGCCACTATAGAGCCTTCCTGTCCATCCCAGGCAATTAAAATTGGTGTTTGGAAATCAGCCATGAGTGATGAATTCAATGCTCTCATGAGCAATGGTACTTGGTCTCTTGTCCCACCAAATCCTTCTCAAAATGTCATTGGCTGCAAATGGGTGTTCCGTGTTAAAAGAAATCCTGATGGTTCGGTGGCTCGTTATAAGGCACGTTTGGTCGCTAAGGGGTTTCATCAGCAACCTGGTATTGATTACACTGATACCTTCAGTCCTGTTGTCAAACCTCAGACAATCAAGTTGGTCTTGTGCATTGCTCTCTTTCATGGATGGTCTCTCTCACACATGGATGTCAACAATGCATTCTTGAATGGCACGATCTCTGAAGACATCTACATGACTCAACCATATGGCTTCATTCATCCACAACTCCCACAACATGTGTGCAAACTGCACAAAGCCCTTTATGGACTCAAACAAGCTCCACGGGCTTGGTATCAAGCACTCCGTACCTTCCTTCTGGATTATGGTTTCTCTAATGCCAAATCCGACACTTCATTGTTCACTTATGTTCGTGATGGTTGTATTGCTTATTTTCTTGTTTATGTGGATGACATTCTTCTTACAGGTAATGACCCACACTTTCTCAGTCAGTTTCAACAAGCTTTATCCAACAATTTCTCTCTCAAGAATCTTGGTGCACCGACTCACTTTCTCGGGGTGGAGTTTATTCCCACATCAAAGGGTTTGTTTCTCTCTCAACATCACTATATTCGAGATCTCTTGCAGTCTACCAACATGCAAGATGCCAAGCCTGTGTGCACTCCAATGTCCACATCTAGTTCATTGATTAGCCCCCCGGACACCCCTCTCTGTGACGTTACAGCATTCAGAAAAATAATTGGGTCACTTCAATATCTATCTTTAACACGCCCAGATATCTCTTTCTCTGTTAATAGGTTGTCTCAACACTTGGCAGCACCCACAAATCTGCATCTTCAAGCAGCAAAGCGCGTGCTCCGTTATCTAAAGGGAACTGTGGCTCATGGCTTGCATCTCACACGTGACAAGTGCCTCACTCTCTCGGCCTTCTGTGACGCGGACTGGGCCGGAGACAACACTGACTACAAGTCTACAGCGGCCTATATCATATACCTTGGCTCCAACCCGATCTCTTGGTCTTGCAAAAAGCAACGAACTGTTGCAAAATCCTCCACCGAGGCCGAGTATCGAACCATTGCCTCTACCACAACAGAAATTCTTTGGCTACAAGAGTTGTTCAAGGAGCTACACTATCCACTACCCCCACGGCCTGTCATCTACTCGGACACCTGGGTGCCACTTATCTTTGTGCCAATCCAGTTTTTCACTCCAGGATGAAGCATCTTACAATTGACTATCATTTTGTTCGTGATCTTGTTCAAACGAACCAGCTTCAAGTGCTTCATGTCCCAACAGGTTCACAATTAGCTGATCTCCTCACCAAACCATTGTCTACTTCACGGCATTCTCTTCTTACATCCAAGATTGGTGTCGTTGATCCCTTCACCATCTTGAGGGGGCATGTAGAGACCACCGCATCATAAGGAGCATTTGTTATTGATAGTTTGTTATATTATTTGAACTTGTAAATCCTAGAATATCTTCTCTATCCTTAGTTGTATAACAACAATTTAAATTGTACTCTCTTATCCTATTAGTCGTGCATATATATCAGCTTGTAACACTCCCTCATCAAAAAAAATACATTTACCCAATTATCTTCTATAATTACAAGGCTATGTTATGGACCCCAAAAAAAAAATGTGCGTCCTCCTCTTATAATAGCGGCAATCGATATGCAAGGCCATGTGATTAAGGCCCTGTTTGGATAACAAACTTATCTACTGCTTATAGCATAAGCTGTATAAGTTACTTTTATAATCGAAGAAAAATTATAGTGAAACTTATTTTATATAAGTCATAAGCTGTTTTGATAAGCTATCCTTGGTAGTTTTATAGTGAAACTTATGAATCAGTCATAAGCTGTGTTTATAAACTCTGCATAAGCCAATCCAAACAGACCCTAATTACCACCGGCATTAGGAGTAGTAGATTCACTATCCCATGTATCAACCACGGCTTTAGGTGAAGGCGGTGATGGCAACACTGATTTTTTGAACAATCCCATATTCTCATCCCCATCTGGTGAAGGTGGAGACGGTGGACGCACATCTTCCTCAGCCACAACATTCTCATCCTTCCCACTTTCAATTCTCATCAGCACCTTCAGTACCTCATCCATGGAAGGTCTCAATTCCTTGTCCCTTTGCAAACACTGAAAAGCCAATTCCGCCACAGAAACTACCATCCTCTTAACCTCGTTATCTGAATCAAAACCAAGAGAAGGATCCACCAGCTCACTAAATGCACCTCGTTGGATCTTCTTTAAGGCCAAGTTTGACAGGTTAATGTCATCCTTATGCCTCCTGCTCATATCAACAGCAGGCATAGATGATATCAGCTCAATGAGCACAACCCCAAAACTGTACACATCACTCTTGGTAGTGAGCTGGTAGCATTGGTGATAATCTGGGTCAACGTAACCAGGGGTACCCTGTGGTGCCGTGGAAGCATGGGTAACATCGTGGGGGAATAACCTCGAAAGGCCAAAGTCCGCGACTTTGACACCGAAGCTATTGGTGAGGAGAATGTTCTTGGTTTTCACATCACGGTGGATGATGTCAGAGGCGTGCAGATAGGCCAGTGAACTTGCGGTCTCTATGGCGATTTTCATTCTGATATGCCACGGCAGCAGGGTTGTTCTAGCTACGCCACCGTGGAGATGACAAGCAACGGTGCCGTTTTGAACATATTCGTACACCAACAGTAGCTCGTGACTGTCACCTGATGTGCTGCAGCCGTAGAGGGACACGAGGTTTGTGTGGCGGGTGCGGGTGAGGATCTCGATTTCATTCCTGAACTGTTCTACTCGCCTGTAGTTGTGCTCATATAAGCGCTTCACAGCAACTTCTCGTCCATCTCGCAGTTTTCCTGATAATTAATTAATTAAGCATCAGAATCATCATATAATCAGTTGTTATTATTATATCCAACATGATTGACTGTAGTGATGTGTGGGAACTGGGAAGGGAATGATTTAATTACCATAGTAAACTTTTCCAAAGCCTCCGCTTCCGAGTTGGTTGGCGTGGTGGAAATTATTTGTGGCTTCTTGTAGCTCCTTGTAAGAGAAGAGAGGGAGTCTAAAGTAGACACTGCCATTCTCTGGATCTGGATTTGGGTCGGGATGAACATGATCATCATCAATCACATCACCAACTGTGTTTCTCGATCGGTTTCGTCTCAAGATCAGGCATCCAATTATCAGAATGCCTATGGTTAAACCTGTAGTAGGGAAATTCAAAATTTCAATCTGACAAAACTTTTAAACTCGTATGAAACTCGGATCATATATATGAACAAGATCTTACCCCTGCTTATGATCTAATTCAAATAAGTTTGTTAAGTATATTACCTATTCCAAGTCCAAGCCCAAGTAGCAGCTTCAATAATTTTCTCTTGTTCTTGGACTCTGCAACAAAAGTTAATTGAAGAAAAAACTGTTACGTAAACAAAGGACCTATTCATATGGAATGTAATGAGAAATTTATGCGTATATATACCATTGTCACAGTAGAACTTTTCATTGCGATCAAGGCGACAGTGGCCTCCTCTGTGGTTGCAGCACTCATCACAATCAGCAGACAACATTACTTCAACTACCATCTGACCAGATACAAATGATAGAATGTCTTTGGTATCGGTAGAGTCTTTGGATGGAAACTGAAGAGCCGAACAGGATGAGAAGATGCTATGCGTACGTGCCTCCTCATTAGGAGAGGGGTGGTGGCTGTCATAATAGAAATCGTAGTCCCGGTCACGGCACTCATGTTTAAAATAATGTTCGGGGGGCTTCTTAATGTGGCCGTGTTTGCATTGGAACAAGGTTACATTATACTTGACATAAAAAGAGACCGTGGGAGAAGGGGAATTAAGGGTGTAACTGTGGTTCAGAGCGTCGCAGGGATTGTATTGCAAGCGCCTGTGAAAATCTTCATCAAAAATCAAAATCGTATTCTGGTCGTGGTCAACGTCGACGCCAATAAGCAGTTTGGTTTTTCCATTTTTCTCCAGTTGGATGCTTTTGGGTGAATAATGATCCTCCTCGTCACAGCCGTGTATGGGTAGCAAGCCACAGTGTGGTTGTTCTGCCTTGGTGAAAGGGTAATTGAATGTGCCAAGACTTCCACAACTGAAGGAGCGTGGACAGCTATATTGGTGATCATTTCCATGCCCAGCGGAGAATATCACCGCGAGGTGACAAAACATGACGAAACATAACAAATCCACCGGAGACATCCCTAATTTCCCAACTTTACGAGGAACAAGTAATGGTGGATTCTTAACCAAAAACAACAAAGCTGATTAATTCTCAAATAATATGAGTGTAAGTACACTGTGTGTACAAATTTGTATGTGTCTAGTGTCATATATAGACTAGTCCAAAAAGAAGAACTTGTTTGATCCGCCACTTGACTTGGAAATGAAGACTTGGTGAAAATGAGAGGCAGATTAAGCATGTCCATATTTGATACAAACGTGTGACTGGCCATGGGTTTGGGATCCTCTCCTCTCTTAATAAAGTATCTCATTTTCCATCGATGAACCCACCGATCAATTTCGTTATTGACCAAACTACACGTTGGCACAAAAATTGGGATTGACTCCTTCAACATTGAAAAATGTTTTCCAAATTTACGCGGTTCCATATTCGAACTGGGACTTCTTTGTTCACTTGCTCGTGGAGATTGGGAGGAGTGGACAACTAGCGATGCTTGAGTTGAGTCGTTACTTTTTTTTTTTTGGTCAAATGAGTTGAGACGTTACTGCTTGGTGACGAAGTTCGCGGCAAAGCGGTGATTAGAAAGATTTAAATATGTTTTTAGTCCTTCAAGTTTGGGTAATTATTACTTTTAGTCCTTCAAACTTAAAATGCCTATTTTTGGTCTCTCATTTTTAGACCCTGGGGTTATTTTTCAATTTAAAAAGTATTTTTTAAATTTATATTTTAACCTCTCTTAAATTTTGATTCTCACCTTATTATCTTTTTTCTAACTTCTAAAAATTTTTTAAATTTATATTTTGACCCCTCTCAAATTTAAAAAATACTTTTTAAATTTAAAATATGACCCCAAGGACTAACAGTGACACATTTTTAAAAATAAGGGACCAAAAATAGGTGTTTTAAATTTGAGGGACCAATAATTTTCCAAACTAAAGGGACTAAAAACATATTTAAGCCTGATTAGAAACTTAGAAGTGCAATGCAAATTTAACTCCGATTTGTTGCAGTAAAAAAAAGACTTAAATATATTTTAGATCTCTTAAAAATTTGAGTTTTGAATTTAGACCATTAAAAAAAGTTAATAATTTTTAGTACCCAAAAAGTTAACGATTTTTAGTCGTTGGTCACTTTAATTTCTACTGTCAGGAAAATAACCACTTTCAATGATAAAAATAATAATAATAAGTAATCACTTTCAAGAACCAAAATAACAGTAAGCAATCAATTTCAGGGACCAAATTGACTAATAACTGACAATTGAAGATTTTTTTTTTAATTTCCTATCTGTCAATGATCAAAGTAACACCACTGACACTCCCAATAGCCAATATGATCGTTTACTAAAAAAACACAATGAACGCGAAGGTTCAATCTGCTTTAATGTCAGTTTTGATAATGTCAATTTTTGTTCATGAGCACGCATATACAAAAAATTGACTGGATCGGCCATAGTTTTGGGTTCCAATCGAACTGGTTTGGCCCGATATTAAAAAACATCACAAGAAATAGATATAAAAGCTAAAAAAAGTTTATTTACCAAGAAAAAAAAGTTCTATTGTAGTTGCAGACCAACTATGACAGAAAAATTAGAATCTTGATGATATTTACTGCCTTCAAGACCATTCTGGTAATTTTAATAAATTTTAACTTTCCTCTGTGAGTAAAAAAGCTTGTCGTTTTGAGAGTCATTTGGTGTGCTCTGCTAGGGTTAGGGTTTCAATCTTTTTGTGGGATCCGCCGCCTCTCTCCTCCGGTTGAAGGCGCCGTTGCAGGCTTGAGCTCCTTGACAGGGTTGGAGGTGCCGCTGTTAGCGATGGGTTGGCCGAGCGCCACCCTCGTTCGGACTGCGCTGTCGTCTCCTTCATGTGTGGAGGCTCACCGTCGCTGTTGTAATCATCGCCGCCGCCGCTGTGGGGGTGTGTAGTCGGATCATTTCCAATTTTGCTAGAGTCGGGTTTGTCTTTTAGTTTGTTTGGGTGTTATTGTTGTTGTTTTTCTCTCTGCCTTGTTCGTCTAGCTGCAGTTTGTCTTGCGTAGCCTCTGCTCCTCTTGCCTTCGCCCCCTCTCCACTTCCTCTTTTGTACACCTCTGTTCCACTCTAATTGTTTTCCTTTTTCCGTTTTTTGTCTTTTTTCTTCTTTTCCTTTAACCACGCCGCCTCTGTTTCCACCCCCCACTACCTCTGCTTCGCCTTTGATCCTTTATCTCTGTCTGCGCTGCCTATTGCTTTTTCCTCCACTGTTCTTTTCTTTCTTCTCTTCGCCCTCTCGGTTTGTTCTCTGAGTATTGGCTTGTTTTTTCGTTTTTGTGTTGGCCCCTGTTTTCCTGTTGTGCTGTTTTTTTTTCTTCCCCCTTTGTCTGTTTGTTATGTTTTCGGATCTGATTTGGCCTTGTCCTGATAGCTTGATGTTTACTGGTTTTGCTGGTTTGAAGTCTTTAAGGCAATATGAGATTGTGATGCAAATATGGTTTTCTGACCATGGTCTAAATTGTATTATGTCTTGCCCTGCTAGTTCCCATGTCCCAGCTTTTGAGGCTGCGTGTTAGATATGGTGTTTCAAAGAAACAGCGAGGCTTGGTGGAGAAGACAATTGGTTTTTTTTGTTAGAATTGGGCTCTTGGGTTTGGCTTGTTAGATTTGAGGATGCTTATGTTGGTTGGTGGTGGTTTGTTTGTAGTAGCTGGGATGTTTTTTTAGTTTAGTTTTTAGTTTGAATTCTGCCTAGTTTTTCTGCTCTTTAAGTGTTCTGTTTTTATGTTTGGCTATGTTCACTCGTAGTTGTGTTCTGATTTACAGCAGCGTGTCATGGATTGAATTGTTATATAAGTTTAGACTCTGCATATGCTGTGTATTTGGCCCTTCGGACTATAGATGTTGTATGGTGGGATTTTTTTTTCCTTTCTATGAATCTGATCTCTATTGACAAAAAAAAAGACCATTCTGGTCAATTTACATGATTATAGAGTCAAAAAAAATTGTATTTAATAAATGCAATAATAAGGATACGTAATACTTTTTGTGTCCCATAATAATAGTTATTTTAGTAAATTAAAAATGTCCCAAATAATTATCATTTTATTTTTTCAATGAAACATTGATTTTTTTTAACTTTATCCCCAATAATATTTTTTTGGAGTGTTCCATTAGTTTGTGAACAATCTAAATAATAAGGTTAATTTGGTAAAATTGTTATTCTAACTCATTAAATTATTGTTATTTTTAATATATGTAAAAAAAACTTCAAAGACTATTATTATGGAACGGAATGGGTAACTCAAAACTTCATGAGACATGACCCTCATAAATTCTACAATTGTATTAGCTAGATACATTAACACCTTCTATTTAGATGTGAATTATCAAGATTGATATTTGTAACACCTGCATTTTTAGATTCGTAGTTAATACTATACCATTGAGTGAGTAGATTAAATTTAATATTATAAGATGATAATAGAAAATGAAATGCCATGACTATAGTTGCTCATAGTAAAGCAACTAGGATTTCGAGTTGAAATTGAAAATTTCAACAGAAAACGATTCCCGTTATAGACGGAGAAATAAGATTATATTGATCTGAAGGCAAAGACAAGACCATCGCAAGGAATTAAAGAGACTAATAGTATTTTTATATTATTTAAGAATTTAATAATTTTATTTTGAAATTTTCTGGGATTGGGATAAAGATATTGTAGTTTTGGTCCCTATAGAATGGACTATGTGACACGTAATGAACAAATAATTATTAGAGAACTAAGAAATGATCCAAATGGAAAGTTAGGGATATCATTAGTATTTTTAGATTATTTATAATTTTTAGATGGGTAAAAAGTGGAGGAACTCGAAAAATAGAAAAATAGCGTAAACTGTGTTCCGGTTTGTAAATGTCGAGGGTTTTATATTTTTTCGGAGACCTTTTTGCGTCAAAAAAATATTTTAATGAAACAAAAGTTATTTTTTTAATATTTTGGATTTTTGGAAATTTTTCTAGAATTTTTAGAAAAATTTTATTTTTAGCCGCATTTAGCACGTTACGGGTAACCGTAGTGCAATCGGGGTATCAGAAAATGGTCAAAAATTAAGTTTTGAAATTCTAAATTTTATTATATTATTACTGGGTCTTAAAAATGATTTTTTCATTAATTACTTATTTAGTTTGTATTTATTTCAAAAGGGATTAAATAATTAAACATTTTTCTTAATTGTGTGCAGCCAAACAAGTCCTAGCTTTTAGGATATTTTCCCCACTTGCTCCAGCTGGTTACAGCCGCCCCATTCTCAGCCAAAAATCAGTTTGTGCCCATGTGCTTTGCGTTGGAAGTCTTACTTGGAACCAATGGGTAAATTCCTTTAAAATTCCTAATTTATTCTAAGATAACACCAAATCAAAACAAATCAATCTTGACTCATTTGAGAGCTGCACAGCCGTGTAATTGAGGGAAGGAGGAGAGAGAAATTTCATTTTCTTCGTTGCATCTTAGTTTCAAGAGCAAAACTCCATTTTTCCTCTCAAGCTTCAAGTTTTTCCCTAAGCCATATCTTTGGTATTTCAAGAGCTTTTACACTTCAAGCTTCACAAAAGAAGGTTGGTTGATGATTCTAAACCATAAACCCTTCTTATATTTCCATAATCTTCATTCCTTAATTTTTTTGAATCATGTGTTCTTCATTTTTTTGAACACAAGCTTTATTTTGGCTATAGGTTTGCATCTTGTGAACCAAGAAGCTTGAAAACATACTTTGATCTACTTTCTTCAAGGTTTTGAGTAAGTAATCATTCTTTCAAGTTTTTGATCTAAGGGTTTGGTTCTTTTTCATTGATGTATGTATGGTTGTATGGTGGTAGTGCCACCTGTCCTATTAGAATTTTCTAGACTCTGCTGTGTCTCAGGCGGTTAGTGTGTGTGTGTGTGCCTCTGCTGTGTCTCAGGCGGTTAGTGGGTATGTGTGTGCCTTCATGCATTACCTTGAGTCACTATAAAAGATATGCAAATCGGTCCTTTTGTAGTCACCCAATTAATTCAATGAATTATTCTTTTACTCATATTCTTTCCTCTACATAGAATTTTATTATTCATAAAGAATATGTCTTTATGCTTTTATTTTGTATAATGTTTTGAAAGGTTTGATACTAGTTTGGAAAACAACAAGCTAGGAGAATGATCCTTGGAGCTTTGAGTTGTCTTCAAGAGGTAAGGGGATGTTCTTTTCATAGTTATAATTTTTGTATGGTTGTATGTTGTGTGGCTTGATGACAACTCCATGGTTGAGTTTTCATTTTTGTGAAGAATGATTTTAATCATTCTTGATGTGATAAAATTACTAAGAAAAGATTTTAACTCTATGGATTTTGTATGAGCATTTTCATATTTTTAACTCTATAGAAATATTGCTAAAGTTGCTTTGGGTAAAATGAAAAGTTAAGAAAATTTACTAAGTATTGGAAATGTGTGTGTATGCTTGGATTTGTCTAAGTTGTCATTTTGAGCATATGTTAACTCTATGATTTTTGTATGGTAGAAATTTTGCGTTATGATGTATGATTGGTTTTCTTGATTGTGTGTGAGAATATGGTATAGCTTGATGTGATTTAGTGTGCTTATTTCTTTGTGATTGATTTGATCCATTTGGGATGATTGTAATATTTAAAGTAGTATTATGCTTTATTTATTATGATTATGTGATGTTGGTTGTGATTGGGTAAGATTAATCAAGATGAAAATAACACAAGTGACCCAAGTATCATGGAAGAGGAAGTAGAAGACTCTATAGTAAAATTATTTTTAAAAGCAAAGACTAATTTGATTTGTATTCAAGTCAAAGCTTAAGTTTATCTACTTAATTCTTTTGAATAAGTCTCCAATGGACTTTAGTGGGGTTTTTCTTACACAAAGGAGTTTAAAATTTCATTTAAATCAATTACAAACACTTAAACTTTTTTTTAACAAGTTATGCATTTATTGGCAAAAAGGAATAAGGTCTATGTACTTAATCTTTTTGAAAAATCCAAATTAAATAATCAAATTTCATGAAGGGGTAATCTAGTTTTGAGGTTCAAAAATATTTGAATTGAAGTATGTAATCAAATATTAAAATCGAAGTTGATTTTCGGATTTTAAAGGGTTTTTGGACAGCTCTGTTCACATCCCTGGTGTGAAATTTCACAAGCTGTGAATTTTTCTGTTTTTGGCCAAAAATATAATTTTCAGAAGTTTAGGGGCGAAAATAAAAATCTGGGCATTTTGGGGTCAGAAACGTAATTATAAAGAGTTATGTGGTTTTAAAAAATTAAGAGGAAGTGGGGGGTATTTTTATAATTAAAATTGTTGTGATGGAAAGAATTTTTCTTAAAAAGGTCAAGCCTAAAGAATTTATAGTTAAAACGTTAATGACATTTTTCGTTACCACGTAGTAGATGAAAAGTAGAGTTTGTACACATTATTGTAAAAAGAGTCAACCCGTGACGATGTTAAAATTCTTGAGATAAGAATTTTGTGTGATAGCAAATATAGAGATCATTTGCATTTGGTACAATCCAGCTTGGAGGATTGTGCAATAAATACAGAGGTCATTTGCATTTGGTAAAATCCAGTTTGGAGGATTGTGCAATTAATATAGATGTAATTGCTACAATCCAGCTTGGGGGATTGTACAATAAATATAGATGTCATTGCTACGATCCAACTTGGAGGATTGTACAATAAATATAGAGGCCATTTGTATTTGGTGATTGTCTATGACAAACTGGGCTACAATCCAGCTTGGAGGATTGTGCAATCCAGCTTGGGGAATTGCGAAGGGAGTACGGTTTGGTTTTAATTGTCTATGTGTGATTTTCTTGGTTATGTGTTTGATAGATTTGTTACCTTAGAGAAAAGTTTTCAAATGATATCTGCTTATTTTTGAAGTATAATAAGTGATATTTTCTTTTAACATATATTTTCGTGATATAACTTTTGGGGAGAAATTCACCATTTCCTATATGTTTTGTGGTATTCGGAACATGATTCATATAGATTGATTACTAGCTGAGTGGACTAGTCAGGAATCGAAGAATGAGACGTGCATTGAAGATTTGTCAACCAAGTGGAAGAACGGGCGAGTCATAGTTTTGTTGGTGTTTTCTTATTAGAGTTTCTTGTAGAAGTCTTAGTGGTTGACTAGCATAGGAAGTCTGTACTTATTTGGGGAACAGATTTCTTGTGTATGGTATGCTCTATTATAAATGAATAAATTTTATTTCCTATGTTATTTTTTGGTTTGTGTTTATTCTCATAAGTATTTCTTTTAAAAAGAAAAAAAATGAATGACAGAGAAAATCCATTTGTGAAAGTTAAATGAATTTTGACAGCATTTTTTGAAAGAAGAATTAGAAGAAAGATTTTAATTTTCGCATTAGAGGTTCAATTACGAAGTGTAATGACCTTCTGAGAAGCGGGTGTTACAATATTCGTACTAATGCTAAATCTCTACATCTTAGTATCCACAAAAATTACAATATTTCAGATGACAAATGAGCTGAAGATCTTGGAGGAGAAGACAGAAAGGGTTTGGGTGGTATTTCCAACACTTCAAGGCTCCCTTCTAGCATTTCCACCACTTTATGCATTGCTGGTCGATTTGAAGGGTTAGTTTGTATGCACCATAAACTCACAACCGTCATTTTTCGTACCATTTCTTCATCAATATCATTTTTGATACATCGGAGTCCAAGCTGATGATTTAATTCAAGACGCTTGTAAATCCAATGTGGAAAATATAACTCACTAGAACAATCAACTTCAACCTGAATATTATTTCTTTGGCCAACCATTTCTAAGACCATCATTCCATAACTGTAGACATCTGATTTATGTGACACACCACCGAAATTTCTGGAGAACAACTCTGGAGCAATATATCCTGCTGTTCCTCTCGCACCAAATATGGATACAACACTCTCTTTTCTTTGGCATATTTTAGCAAGTCCAAAATCTGAAATTTTTGGACAGAAATTCTCATCTAGTAATATGTTGTGAGGTTTTATGTCAAAATGAAATATTCTAGTGTTGCAGCCTCTGTGCAAGTACTCTAATCCACGGGCAACGCCAACTGCAATATCATACAATGTTCTACAATCCAATTGGTTGTCATCCAACAATGGTTCTTTCTCTTCATATATGAACTTCTCAAGAGATCCATTAGGCATGAATTCGTATATTAGTGCCTTTTTAGATCCATCCAAACAGAACCCCAAAAGTCTAACAATGTTAACATGTGAAGTCCTGCTAATACTCGCAACTTCATTAATGAAATCATCTCCATTCCCTTTGGATTCACTTAAAACCTTCACTGCAACCGCACATCCATCATGTAACTTCCCTTTGTATACACATCCATATCCTCCTTGGCCTAATTTGTTTCTAAAAGAGTTAGTCACTTTCTTGACATCTGAATAATTGTACCTATGTGCAGGAAGAGGTCCATGTTCCTTCAAAAACTCCTCAATAATTTGATGAGTTGGGTCCTCCTTCAAAAATAAAAGATATGCAGGAGAAAAAATCTTTGTACTAAAGCAACAAGCCAAGACCATCATCAACACTACAATTAATCCAGCCACCGAGCACCCTGGAGAATTTGTTATAAAAGGAAAATATTTAGGGTAAGTAAGAAAGCAACCGGTATGTACGAAAAAACTCAAAACATATTTACAGGTTTCCTTAGCAATTTGCATTTATGGCATTGAAACTTTTTTTTTTTTATAGGGGAGGGGGTTTGAACTTTGGTGTCTAGAGTTACAAATGCTAAACTCTGCCATCTGAACTAGCACACTTTGACTAATGGGACTGAAACTTGGCTTTTTACTACACAACCAATTAATGTAGAAAAGTTGTAATGTGTGTCATACTTAAAAGAGACCAAAGTAACTAATGAATATGAATGCTCTAAAATGAGCTCTTATTTTGCAGTATAGGGTAAGATATATCAACCGTTGAAAAATCAATGGTTGATAACATTCCAATATATCTATGATTTATTATTTATATGCCATATAATATCAATAGTTGGTTTATTTATTATTGGTTGAGATTATTTATTTCATCTTCTAAGTAAATTGCTCTTCTTTTTTTATTTTTTTATAAAGAAAGTGAATTGCTCTTGTTATAGAAGCTAAATCTGTAATTAAATCAACTTTAATCTAAAACTTTTAAATTAAAATTTCATTCATTCATCAGCTTAATTCATAAATTTTTTAATAAAACCGTTACTACTGCCTGATAATCAATGATAATTACAGAGACGAAAAACAAAGTTGAAAAAAAAATTAGCAAGTTAAAAAATGCAATAATTTTTGGGAAATCCAAACTTTCAATTTGACAAAACTTTTAAACTTGTATGATACTCGCATGATATATGAACTTAGAGCTTAATTACCCTGCTTACGATCTATAATTAAAAGAAATTATTGCGTATATTACCTATTTCAAGTAGCAGCTTCAAAAAATTTCTCTTTTTCTTGGGCTCTGCAGCAGAAGTTAAATGAAGAAAAAAAAATTCCAGTAAACAAATAAAGCAATAAATATTATGGGTCAAATAAGGAACCATTCATATGGAATATATTAGAAATATATCATAAGCTAGCATATATATACCGTTGTCACAGTAGAACTTGTTATTGTCGTCAAGGCGACAGTGGCCTCCTCTGTGGTTGCAGCACTCATCATAATCAGCAGACAACATTACTTCAACTACCATCTGACCAGATACAAATGATAGAATGTCTTTGGTATCGGTAGAGTCTTTGGATGGAAACAGAAGAACCGAACAGGATGAGAAGATGCTATGCGTACGTGCCTCCTCATTAGGAGAGGGGTGGTGGCTGTCATAATAGAAATCGTAGTCCCGGTCACGGCACTCATGTTTAAAATAATGTTCGGGGGGCTTCTTAATGTGGCCGTGTTTGCATTGGAACAAGGTTACATTATACTTGACATAAAAAGAGACCGTGGGAGAAGGGGAATTAAGGGTGTAACTGTGGTTCAGAGCGTCGCAGGTATGGTTTTGCAAGCGCGCGTGGAAATCTTCATCAAAAATCGAAATCGTATTCTGGTCGTGGTCAACGTCGACGCCAATAAGCAGTTTGGTTTTTCCATTCTTCTCCAGTTGGATCCTTTTGGGTGAATGATCATCGCCGTCACAGCAGCCGTGTATGGGTATCAAGCCACAGTGTGGTTGTTCTGCCTTGGTGAAAGGGTAATTGAATGTGCCAAGACTTCCACAACTGAAGGAGCGTGGACAGTTATATTGGTGCTCATTTCCATGCCCAGCGCAGAATATCACCGCGAGGTGACAAAACATGACGAACCATAACAAATCCACCGGAGACATCCCTAATTTCCCAACTTTACGAGGAACAAGTAATGGTGGATTCTTAACAAAAAAAAAAAACAGTTGATTAATTCTCAATTAATATGAAGTTTTGCTAAGTGTAAGTACACTGTCTGTACAAACACGTATGTGTAGTGTCATATATAAACTCGTCCAAAAAGAAGAACTTGTTTGATACGCCACTTGACTTGGAAATGAAGACTTGGTGAAAATGAGAGGTAGATTAACCATGTCCATATTTGATACAAACGTGTTGCTGGCCATGGGTTAATTATCTCATTTTCCATCAATGAACCCACCGATCAATTTCGTTATTGACGAAACTACACGTTGGGACAAAAATTGGGATTGACTCCTTCATCATTCAATAATGTTTTCCGAATTTACGGTTCCAAGTGCGAACTGGGGACTTCTTTTTTCACTTGCTCGTGGAGAGTGGGACAACTAGCGATGCTTGTGTTGAGTCGTTAGGGTATGTTTTGTCACGAAGTTCGCGGCAAAGCAGTGATTAGAAACTTACGAGTGCAATGCAAATTTAACTCCGATTTGCTGCTGTAAGAAAAAAATAAAGAAATGAAAATCAGAACGCTATAATTATTGGGAAATTAGGTGGCAAAATCTTAATTTTCTTTTTGATAAATAAAATAATATTTATTTACGAATTCCATTCGTGTTTTTTGTTTCAGTAAATTTTTAGGTTGTAAAATTTTTTTTTTTATTTTTATTTTTTATCCATTCATTTTTTTGTTTTTTATGAATAAAATAATATTTATTCATGAATTTTATTTATGTTTTTTTGTTTAAATAAATTTTTAAATTGTAAAATTATTTTTATTTTATTATTTTTTGATAAAAAAAATAGTATCTTTTTATGGATTTAATTTATTTTTTTATTTCAGTAAATTTTCATGTTGTAAATTTTTTTCTTTATTTATTTTGTTTTTGTAATTTGCCATTCATTTTTTATCGATATTCAATAGCAATTATTAATTGTTTATTATATAAAATTTGCATATTTAACTAAAATATACAACATCACAAAATCAAACGCTGTTATAAATTTAAAGAATACTATATTTCAAATTATTATTTTATAAACACACTCCGGGGTCAACCAGCAAGATTTTAACCTGTGCAGGTGTGATATGGTGAGACCAAAGACGTTACTCAATGCATGCATGGTGACGCTTGGACTTGGTTAAGGTCAGAGTCAACGGTAAAAGTGTAAATATAAAGAAAAACGCGTCATCATTTTGACGGTCCTGGGCACCTGGAGTTCCCTATTCGCTTCCTACGCGTAACTTTTTGTCTTTTTCCATAATGTTAACCATGTTTAAAAAAAAAACAGAGTTTCTACGATACCATTAAATAAATTAACGGTTTTAGTACCGTTATTTTATTAATCAATACAATAATAAGATTTCATTTATTAATACCATGTCATATTTTTTAAAGAAATGTAACTCTTTTTTATTGCATCATAGTCTCTATGTATTTAAATTTCTTTCCATTTTAAAATATAAACTATGATTAATTAAATTTTTAAGTGAAATTATACCAAAAAATCATTTTTCATCAACAATTCAGTTACTTTTCTCATAATTTAAACTTAGAAATGAGATAATCTTAATTTTAAATAAAAAAAATATTTAGATACTAAATTACAATAAATAAAAACATTTCTACAAAAAATTTGATTGGCTAAAAAATCAATAGTTCCAAAACCGTTAGTTTTTTACGGCACCGTAGAAATCTCCTTAACAAAAGATATTGTTAACCAATAACCTTTATATTAAGAAATTAACAAATATAAATATTACATTAAAAGTTATATTTATTATATTATTATCTATATATAACTATCTATAACGGGAACAGCTTAAAATAACTATTTTTTGTCCTATTTTCTCCTAGTTTGTCCCTATTATCAACTATATTTTCTCCAAACATAACGTATCTCCAATCAAGGGTCTACATGTAATATCGAAATATAGTTTTTTTTATTACAATGACTACAATTGTAGACGATTATTATAATTTTAATAAATAATTAAATACCTTAACGTTTTAATCCAATGCATGTTTCTTTCTTCTGGGCTGTGTCAGGCTGAAGATGATAAATTATTTGGTTGAACAGCAAGATGTGAATAGAGATTATATAATGTTATAATGCATCATGGTACAGTGAAGTTCCAGTAATACAAGGATATAAAACCTCCAAATTATGCGATTGCGAAGGTTCCCTTTCTTGCAACATTCCAACGATATGTGGGCTTTAACCCAGCTTTCTGTCAAAAAAAAATATACATTCCAACGATATGATATAAACAAAAAATGCTAGCTGCGCTCGTATATCATTTTACAAATTTTTCTTCAAAAAAAAAATCCAAGGATAAGCAGGAAGCTGTAGAATAGCATAGCAAACATTGGTCCTTGATCTCTCCCCTTGTGGTATTTTTGTACCGGTGGATTTTACAATATTCACATGTAATGTAACCCTCCTATCTCAACTCTTTAGCTGACCACAATGCCCCGTACAATATATATAATCATCCTATTATCAACTATACAGGCGGATGAGACGATAATGATACGGGTAAAAATGGATTATCAACAATTGTTACTAGACAAACCACTGACATTAGGCGTCGTACACATACTTTCCCATTTATCAGTTACGGTGTTTGGTGAATTCGGCAGCTTCTTACTCTTCAATAATCCAACTTCTTCCCATATAGGTGAGTGTGAAGCGGCGGCGGCTGGTGGTGGTGGTGGATGTACATTACTGGCTGAAACTCCAACCCCATGAACATCTTCCTCCTCCACAGGCTCAACCTCATCCTTCCCACACTCATTAATTCTCCTCAGTTCATCCAACACTTCTTCCATGGAAGGTCTCAACTCCTTGTCCCTTTGTAAACACTGAAAAGCCAATTCTGCCACTGAAACTATCATCCTCTTAACCTCATTGTCTGAATGAAAACCAAGAGAAGGATCTACCAGATCACCAATTGCACTCTCTTGAATCTTCTTTGTGGCTAGATTTGACAAGTTAATCTCATCCTTACTCCTGCTTATATCAACAGCAGGCTTGGATGATATCAGCTCAATGAGCACAACTCCAAAACTGTATACATCACTCTTGCTCGTAAGCTGGTAACATTGGTGATACTCCGGGTCAAGATAACCTGGGGTCCCTTGTGGAGCTGTGGAGACATGAGTGACATCCTCTGGGAATAGCCTTGAAAGGCCAAAGTCTGCAACTTTAACACAATAATTGCTCTCAAGGAGTATGTTGCTGCTTTTCACATCACGGTGAATAATACCGGAAGCATGGAGATAAGCCAATGCACTAGCCGTCTCTATGGCAATTTTAATTCGTGTAGACCAGGGTAGTAAGCCGGGCTTCACCAATCCACCGTGGAGATGACAAGCAACGGTGCCATTTGAGACGTATTCATACACAAGCAGTAGTTCGCGGCTGTGCCGTGAAGTACAGCCATAGAGGGACACAAGGTTTTTGTGATGCAAATTCGTGAGGATCTTGATCTCATTCATGAACTGTTCTACTCGTCTGTAGTTGTGCTCGTATAAGCGTTTGACAGCAACTTCCCGTCCATCTGGTAGTTTCCCTGGGTTTTAAAGTTCAAACAAAGTGTAAGCTATAGAACAAGATGGAAGAGTAATTTAGTGTTCCAATCAATTGTGTAGTCTCCTACCATAGTAGACAGTACCAAAGCCTCCATCTCCAAGTTCTTTAGTATGGTCGAAATTGTTTGTTGCTTTTTTAAGCTCCTCGTAGGAGAAGACCGGAACTCTGAAGTACTCATTACCACTTTCTCGGCGTGGATGTAAGGAGGAATCTGAATAAGAATTACTAGATTGGAAGTGTCTAACTGTGGTAGCATGTTTTCGTTTGTAGAGTAGAAGGAGAAACAGCAACCCAATTATTATCAAGGTGCCTAGGATTCCAATACCCAAACCTGTGGAAAAGGACCAAAATAAAATACCAGTTGAAGATTACTATAAAACATAACAGAGGGGATGACCCCTATCACTTCATTGATAGCATTGATTGAATTATACAAATATTTCAACATATATACTGATGAACATTCACATAAGGGACCAATGAATTTTAAGTCATATGCCGAAAAGAAATATCGAGTTATGTAAACGGTACATTACCTATACCCAGTTTGGCACGCGGGCTCAACCCTTTTTTCTCTGCAACTGCAATTGGAGGAAAGAATTTAGAGCAAACAATACAGATTTGAAGCAAGAAGATAAAGTTATGCAGAGAAAAATATGGTCTGCTAATTTCTGAGTGTTGCACAAACAATACTAGAAAGACAATCAATGGAACTAGTTCAGCTGTAGCCATCGAAGAGTAATAGAAAATCAACTAAGTGTAGTAAATGCTAGATGCTAGATTCAAGAAGTTAAAGACAACAAGATAGAACTTAGATTAGGCACATCAATGAAGGACCATTTCTCTTGAGGTGTCGGATTCCGATTATCAGAGAAGGAACTTAGCTTGGGGCATTTTATAGAAAAGTAGACAGTGTTTCACCAATTTAGATGGAAACATTTAAGAACCTATATATAATGAGGAAACCAGTGCATTTATGGGTGCTTGTGTTTCCAGGGTTTCTGTTGTAGTATACCATTGGCACAAAAAAATCTCTTATTGCTGTCAAGTTGACACCGCCCTCTTTGCTTGTAGTGACAGTATGCACATTCCTCTGTTATTTTTACTTCAGCGAAGACGACAGCAGTTACGAATCCAAAAGGGTCTATACCGTCAGGGACGTCTTTAATTGGAAGCTGGACCATTGTACACGCTGTCAAAGCACTGGGAGATGCATTATCAGCAGAGATGTGAGGCCCGTAGTAGAGATCATAGTCAGGGCACTCTGTATATTTATGGATATTTGTTGGGGGGCTGACATGGAGGGTGCGGTTGCACCTGAACATGGTTGCATTGAATTCGATAAGAAGAGAAACAAAGGGAGAGGCGGTGGGAGGAAGAGTATAATTATATGCGAAAGCCTCACAATTTCTGGATTGCACAAGTCCATATAGACGGATGTCTCTAAGTAGACAAGTATTTCTAAGGGGAAAGTGAGAAACGGATACAACCCCAAACCATTTCCCTTTATTCTGCAATTGGATAATTTTGTCCTTGTGTGGATCATCATCACAATTCTGTATGGGCAAGAAGCCACAGTCCCGGCGTTCTGATTTTGTGAAAGGGAAGCTGATATTGCCAAGATATCCACAATTGAATGAAGGTGGACACTTTCCTCGTTGGTACCCATTATCCTTTCCATCCACCAAGACAAGTAGTAGCATAAGGTGAGAAAACAAAAAGAAGAGAAATTCATACACTGGACTCATCCTGAATCCCCCCACTTTTATGAGCAAAAAAAAAAAGCGAATTGAATTCAAGGGGGATTTGATTCTCTAACGTAAGTTGAGTTCAAGTTTGTCTTACTTGCTTGTACTGACACTCTTCACAATATAGCACCAACTTTAAGTGCTTGATACGCCTATTGGAATTATAAGCACAAAGACTTGACTTCTTGACTCTCTATAATAAATGTCTTAAACTGCTTCATAACCCCACACACCCACATCTGAATCTTCTCTTGCCCTTGGAGGCTTGTTGTTAAACCGTCTAAACGACGCAAGTTGGAATACTTGTGTGCATGGAAATGAAGATCAGAAGGGGAAAAAAAAAAGTATCACAAACCGAGAGAAGTCCAGACTCCGGAGTCCACAAGAGTTTGAAAGGTCAGTGGGGCCTTGTGGTTGAAATACTGGAAAAGGAAGAGGGAAAAACAAGAGCACCAAATGCCGTTGAAAGAGTCTTTCGGGGATACGACAACGTTAAAGAACGGTAGGGTCGTCGTTTAAAGCGGTTAGGTTCACACTTCACTTCACCGTGACTATTCAACGAGACTTAGGGTCTGTTTGCATAACAAGCTTATCTCCTGCTTATGACATAAGCTGTATAAGCTACTTTTATAATCGAAAAAAAATTATAGTGAAATTTATTTTATATAAGTCATAAGCTGTTTTGATAAGCTATCCTGAGTAGCTTATGAAAAATAAGTCCAAAACAGCTTATGAATCAGTCATAAGCTGTGTTCATAAGCTCTGCATAAGTCAATCCAAACATGCCCTTAAGAGAAAGCGCGTCTCATCTTCATCTACTGTCCATATCATAATAATTTACTTCCTTCTCCCTTCTTGCCCATCCATGATCCATCTTATCCAAAAACACAAAGTTTTCTTGCCCAGTGTGATTTTTATTTATTTTCTAAAGAATTCTTGAAGACTTGGAATCTCTATATGCTTCTCCTCATATTCAATTTTTACTTTTAACCATGACCTATGCTATTATATCATCATAATAATCACAACGAAAAGTAACGGTGCATTGGAAATTCTGGAGCTGATTGAAAATTTATCATCAACGCAAACAGTTTCCTGTGAACTTGCTTTTCTCTTGTTCAGTAGATTATAAAATGGATTACCTATGTCCCGAGTTTTCTCAACCATAAAATACACTTTTATTGTCGGCAACTCTTATTCGTTGAGCTGTGTTCAACTGTTCAATATGATTTAGGGCGTGTTTGGATAAACAATTTATTTAAACACTTTTGACATAAGCACTTATCATGTAAATGCTTATATATAAGCTAATTTTATAATCGAAGAGAGAATATGGTGAAATTGATTTCATATAAGTTGTAAGCTGTTTTCATAAGTTATCATGGGGAGCTTATGAAAATAAGCTCAAGACAGTTTATGAACTAGTAATAAGTTGTTTTCATAAGCTCTGCCAAACACGCTGACAAGTGTTTATGTCAGTAGATAAGTTCACATAAACTCTGCATAAGTCAATCCAAACAGGGTCTTAGGACTAGAATTAGGGCATGTTTGGACAAACAACTTACTTAAGCATTTATAGCATAAATGCTTATCATATAAGCGATTATGTATGAGTTATTTTTATAATCGAAGAGAGAATATGATAAAACTGATTTCATATAAGCTGTAAGCTATTTTGATAAACTATCATAGGGAGCTTATGAAAATAAGCTCAAAATAGCTTATGAACCAGTTATAAGTTGTTTTCATAAGTTCTCTCAAACACACTAATAAGTGTTTATATCAGTAAATAAGTCCAAATAAGTTCTATATAATTCAATCCAAACAGGGCCTTAAAAGGAAGATCTGACCAAAAGATATTCCGCATAAGTAAAAAACCAAACCCGAGCTGGTTTAGTTCAAGCAACGCGTGTTAGATTTTGAACTCATGAAATCGATTATCCGACTAATTGATGTGACACTAATCTTTCTCCTCATAGTCTTATATTATTTTAGTACTATATTTTATGTTGATGGGTTCAAATAAATCAATGACCCAGATGGATCCAATTCAAAAAAAATTACAAATTCTGTTAGAGATTTTCTATTCACACATACACAATTTCTAGGAACACATACACTTAAGTTTTTTTTCTTCAAAATACCTAAACTATCCCATCATCAAAAATAACCCCAATCCCTTTTTCTTTCTTCCCCATTTCTTCTTTTTCCTATCTTTCTCCCCACCTTCTTTGAAATTTTTTTTCTCCTCTCCCCCAGCAAAGACCAAGTGGACAAAGCGCGAGGTGAAATAATTGCAAGGGCATAAACTGGACTGGACCGTAACTAGTACTGTCTCTGATGCTCTGCAACCTCAGAAGTTCCGCAGTTTGAAGGGGATGACAGCTCTATTAACTACTATACATTTTCATCTATAACCACCACCGCATTGAAAATTATGAGTGCGCATGCCACAGCATCAACAGGAATAATGTCCTCAAAATCTAGTAAAGGTAAGGAACTTCCCTCTATCTTAATTTCCCACTACAGAGGTTCAAGGGATTCCCTTTATCGATACTGAGTACGGAAATATTGGTTCCGTAATAATATTTTTTCTTGAGGCGGAACTAATAGCCGTAAGTTTTAAACACTTATGGAACTATTAATTCCGCAACAAGAAAAATCCTTCGAACAATCGCGCAGACAGCTGACTCCTTCTAACAATAACCTGCCTCAAGATTTCATTTCTCTTGATTTACAACCTTGGTTATTATCCAACTTACGGGATAAATCTCAGATAAGGGGATTCAATTGGCAATTGATTTTTGGAGTGGTCCTTTTGTGCATTTGGCAATGTAGAAACGAGATGTCTTTTCAAGGGAAGCGAATGAATAGCCTTGCTATTGGTAAGAAAATTTTGTGCAAAGTTGCTTCCATCCATCAAAGCATCATCGACTTCCCTGTGAGTTGCAGATCGGTCACCAATATTCCTTGTAAGTTGTAATAGTAATATTAGGTGTATTGCATCAAAGCAAGATTGGGTGAAATTGAATTGTGATGGGTTTTTGAAGATGTGGCAGGCGCAGGGGGTCCTTAGAAATAACAGGGGTTTGTTCATATTTGGATATGCTTCTCGGTTAGGCCAATATTGTTCCATAATGGTTATGAGAGGGTGATCAAAAGAGAGGGGGGGAGAACAGGCTCTGGTGCGCGCCTGAGAGAGAAGAATGAGGGGGAAGAAGAGAGAAGGGATTGGCCATTGGGGGTAATTTTGTCATTTTCAAAAAAAAAATTAAGTGTGTGTATGTGTGAGAAGAAATTTATGTATGTATCAATAGAAAAACCCATTATGTTATCAATATAAAATAATTTGTAACACTGAGCTCGATTAACCCAATCCAAACCAACCTAATTGGGTTCCGGGGACAAAAAAATTAGCACAAATTTGACAAACCCAAACCGAGGTGTTTTGATTGGGTTGGTAATGGATTGAGTCAAACTCAGTCCGACCCTTATACACCCCTATATAGTTGGGGCGTTGACTTTCAAATGATACCTATAGATCAACACCAGCAAAGTTAATCTATAGAAAACTAAGCCGGAAAGTTCAAAATATCTTCTTAAGAGGGAGCTTATAATTTTAATTTAGATTATAACCTAAATTTGATCCTTGTCCTGTACGAAATATGAACTAATATTTTTCTTTTCAATCTGACGTATACACTGTTGTTGCAATATTGTCAAACGAAAAAAAAAATTATGTTGCACTCTTTTCCCGTTAAACGTCAGTACAAAATACAATTACATTTTAGAGATTTATATGGTATTGTTAAAAAAACAACGGTTTTGGTGTCGTTAGTTATTTAATTTCGAATTATTATTATATTCTAAGCAGTTTTTGTTAACTATTAATATGTTTTTGTGAAGATTTTTTTTCTTTATCTCTTCTCATCTCATCCCCTAGAAATACCCCAAAAGTAGTGCTAATGAATTGCACCACACATGGAGAACAAAAACTTAACAAGAATTTCACAGTATGCCAGCAAATACTCCAAAAGTAATACTATAATGATTTCTTCATGTTCATTTTTTTTTTATATGATCATGTTCATTTTTTATTTTACTTGTAGAGCAAAGCCGACATGATAATTTGGAATATTATTCTCCCATTAGTCAGATAATCAACAATACCAATACCTCTGGTTTTTACCATAGAAGCTTCCTTATTCTTTTTTATGGAAAATCAAGGGTTGAATTATGTTAAGAGTTTGATAATTATGTATTAACAGTAAATACATTTTATCCACATAATTAATCATATTACATAGTGTAAAATATAATTAAACATATGTATATGTATAAAATCTATTTATACTGTCACTAAATAGTTATTAAATTGTTGTGTTATATCTATTTATAGCTTGTCATAAAAAAAAAATCTATTTATAGCCTTCTCGGAAAGAAAACACATTATTATAGAGAAGTCCATGGTTGATCTATAAATTTATTTGGTTTGAGAAAACAATTTTTATATTTTTATTTTAATAAAAAATATAAAAGTGATATTTTTGTTTTTATTTTATTTTATATTTTTCATTTTAAGATATTTGAAAAAGAAACATTGAAATCACTTTTAATTAATTTTGCCTGTTATACAATTTTTTTATAAATAAAAAATGAAGTGAAGCTTGTAATTATTATTTATAGACAACATTAAAAAAATGAATACAAAATATATTTTTGCTTATACCAAATAAGTCCCGAATTTTTGATGATATCTAATATACAATTTAGAGAATAGTTATCTATCTGTCACTAATATTTCTGTTTAATTATATTTAGAGAATTGTTATTACATTGTAGCATGTTACTATTAGGTTTAAGAGCTTATATTGCCTTATTCTCAACAATGATAAATAGTCATAAATGCAGACAACTATTGAAACTGATCAAATGCCCTTATCAATAGACATCGGTAGATATTTTGAATATCTGAATTTTTTAAACAGGTAATCATAGGTGAGTAAAATAAAAACAGGTAATCACAGGAGTCTTTTAAAATTTAAATAATTATTTTTCAAAGTTTGAAAGTCTATTTTTTCTAAAATTCAATAGTAGTTACGTCAACATCGAAGAAGGCTCCCTTAGAAAATCATTGCAAGTCAAAAATAATAAAATAAATGCATTAGAGCATGTAACAAACAACTAGAAGAGGATGTAAGAAAATTGACAAGTAGGAACACCTTACTAAAATATCGATAACGTATTAATCATGGAATTGAAGAAAAAAATGGGAAAGAAAAGAAAAGAAAACTCAACTAGTTGTTTGAAGTATTCAAACTCTGTTCTTAATCAACGACTTAGAATAATACAAGTGCAAGTGTTTTTTTTATTTCAATTCACTGATAGCATTTAGTGCAGTTTTTTTTTTGGATTTTTGGTAATTGCAGTTTTTTATAGTCCAAAAACTATTTTAAAGTTAAAAGTTCAAAAAAAAGTTCCAAAAGTAAATTAAAGCTATTTAATAGTTTTAAAAAAATTTATAACTTAAAAATTATTTTTTAAATTAAAAGTTGTTTGATAAAATATTTTTATAAAAACTTTGAAAAGGGTACAATTCAGCTACTCTGAAAATATACCTCGTTGAATGAGAAGTAGAAGAAAGTTGGAGAACTTTGTCAAAAAAAATAAGGATAGTTGGAGAACTTAAGATGGTGGGACGTTAGTTGACCAAAAAAAAAAGATGGTGGGACGTTGACCAAAAAAAAGATGGTGGGACCATCGTGATCATTGTTTCGTTCTCCAGGATGGATTATGAGAGGCTGTTGTTGGAATTTGGATGAGAAAGAACAATATACCTTGTTGAAAGAAAAGAGACCCATGAACCAATCTGCTCGTGTGCATCTGTTCCTCTTTTTTTTAACCTTCTTTCGTTCGTAAACTTGTTTATTCATCATAATCATAAATTAGAAAAAGTTTGAGGGAAAATAATAGTTACCACTGAAAAAACCATACACAAATTTGTGTCATTGGTATTCACAAATTATTGCACACAGTTAGCGTAATTATATGATGAAGAGGTCACATATTCGACCCATGGAATCAGTCTCTTAAAAATACATTGCAAGGTATAAGACTATCTAGAATAAACGCATATGACAGAACGGCAGAACCTACCATGGTAGGAGCTTAGTGCCAACTTATGAGTAATTATGTTCATTGTAATAACAGGACTGTGATACCAAGTTTTTTGTTGGGCAATGTGATATTGAGAACTTGCATAGCATCTATTCGGCTTTTCTGGTATACAGTTGAAAGCTAAAACAACTAACTAAGAATAAAAATAGTAACACCAAGCACATCAGCCAAATAGTTTTCATTTAATCTCCCTAGCATCTTTATATATAATTTTTAATTAATGCTTCTAACACAGCCGTTGCAAAAGTTTGAGTAACCACTTACATGTCTCTATATATGTGATTTCAAATGACAAGAACTAACGTGAAAGCACTTAAATCACGGGTGCAGCTTTGCATAGTTGTAATTGGAACAGTTATGCAAGTAATTAACAGCATTGTTTTATGGATGGGAGACGCTTGGAGTTTGTTTGGAAGTTGGAAGGAAATGGAAAAATGAAGGATTTGGGAGAAGGGGAGAGAAGGATAGACTCCTACCATATTAGAATATTACACCCCAATTTGAGGAACTTCAAAAACAGAAGAAAAGGAAGGCTTTAAAAGATCAAAAATATTCTTGGACATGCAAAGCTCATACACGTCTTGAGAGAGCAGACATAAATAGATAAGAGAAAAGTAGAAAGAAAGAGATGCCTTTAGATAAGTGTTAGAAAAAGGTAGATATTTAGATATCATTATTCTAAAAAGACTTTTAAAAATTACTCAATTTTTTCTTTCTTATAAACTCTCAAACAAGAACCCTGATATGTGTAACTCAATTGGCAATATATGCTGAGTTTGTAGATGGGAGGACCAATCGATTTCCATAAAACACACCCTTGGGGGTGAGGAATAAATGTGACTAAACTCTTAAGTCTTAACCCGGAGCCAAAGGCCTAATTACTCTGATTTACCAAAAAAAAAAAACTCCCACAAAAAAAGTCTTTATAACCTTTCTATGATTACCAATTGACATGTATTGTTAGCAATTGTTTTTACTATTAAGGAATAAATCCTCTTTTGCGGATTCCTACTGTTATCTTTCGTCATATTTAGCATTATTCTTACGGATTTTTATAGAGGGTTAAATTACTCCCCTCTTGTCTGTTCACCACACCACAAAACTTGAATAACTAAAAAGGTTATAAATTGATACAGAGCCAGCACAGAGGGGAAGCAGGAGAGAAGAAAAACTAACCTGGAAGATCACATTTTGCAGAATGAACTCTGTCGGTGCAGTAGCACTTGAATTTGTATTCACCGGGATCGAACCCACACCTCCCTCCACTGCTATTGCACTGCCTGCAGTCAGCGGCGATCCAATTCAACCAGAACCCTTTTCTCAGCGCCTCTTGAATCCCTTCTTTCCCATCACCTTCCACCTTCGCATTCACCACCCCACCCGTGCAATTCCCTGACACAAAGCTTAGATTTTGATCCTCCTCATAAAATGCCAGAACCGAACTCGTTTCGTTTTCTGCAGAGCACCCAATTGCGTACCCTTGCACCTCTCTGGGCAGCGACGGTAAGTCGCAGCCGAAGAACAATACCACGTCACTTTGATTCGGAACAAGACGGAACAGGTTATTGGGAAGTGTCAGGTTCTGGGTTGGAGAAAAACAACCCCTAGTGATGTTTGGTCTCGAAAACACGGCGTTGGAGACTCGCAGTGATTGGTTTTGGTAGAGTATTCGGTCAATTATGTACAGGGTATTGGAAATATTGAGGATTGGGAAGCCATTTTTGTCACACGTGAGACCGAAACCAGGGTTCCCACAAAAGGGTTTTTGTGTTCCTTCGATGTAGAACGGGTAGCTTATGCTATGGTTCCCGCAGGTTTTGGGTTCACATGCTTCGTACGTTGGGTCCACGGAGCAAAGAGCGGTTCTGGTTAGGAGATAGAAGAGGAAGATGTGTGAATAAATCAGGGGAGAACAGAGGGGGTTGAGGATAGACAAGAGGCTCTTTTGATTCATTTTTGGAGCCTTGTCAAGCTCTAGATGGAGGAGAGCATTGGAGAAGGGATAAGTGAGAGTTGTACTTAAAATTGTGAACTGTTGTGAGGAGGGTTTGACCAGCGATCTGGAGTACATGCTTTTGACATCCTTTGAGTAGAAAGGAGTTGTCCAGTTGTTCTTCTCTGCCCCATATCTTTGAATCAATCTTCGATATGCCTAATTTACAAGAATATATTCTATTTGTTTTTTATACATTCAATTTTAATTGTTATCATTATCATTATACATAAACAAGTAGCAATGTCCGTTGGTCTGGCAACTACGGTTGGTCTTTATTTCAAGATCTCGTGTTCGTGCATAATATGTAATAATAAAATGAGAGATAAAAGGAGTGATATAATAAAAAAAAGAAATTCAGAAATAAATTAATGTGAGAAAATATAAATAGATTAGAAAGTGTGAAAAATTTATGCTCTGAATTTTTTAATTGTTACTAAATAAATAAATGGGGACCTACTACTAAGTCAAGCTGAAAAACTTTATTCCAAAAAAAGCAAGCTGAAAAACTTGACCAACTTGCCATTTTCTGACCCTTCCTGGTCCTGATTCAAATGCGTGGCCACTTGTCTGGGCCTACACCGTCCTTAGATCCTTGAATGGCTATTAAAGATCAATGGTCTTTTTTGAAGTTCAGAAACATCCTAATTGTTGTGCTAATCATGGCAACTTAGTAGTAATCGGAAGCGTCCTCGTGTCCCTTTAATCATTAACCAATTGGACTAGTACCTCTCTGAGTGGCCACGGCGGTGGTGATAGTGGCCGGGTTTTAACAAATTTATCTATAAAAAAAAAAAAAAACTTTTGCGATCATTCAAATGCCATGGCGCACCCTCCTTCATAAAATTACTTCACAGTGAGTTCATAAAATCATTCCACGTTGAGGTTCAATTGGGGATGCATCCAAAAGTAAAAGCAATTCCTACAATAAATTACCCCATAAATAAAAGTCATATCGCCGGCACTATATTATGGGTAGACGCAATACTGATGCAAGCGAGAGCAGCGGCTTCAATCTTGCAATCCTGCATGCATTCGTCCCATTTTGCTTTCCGCGTATATATCTCCCCACTTGCTCCACTAGGGAAAAAGCACAGGCTTTTATTAAAAAAATATATTAATATTTAAAATACCTTTGTCTATTTTAAAAAAATATTCTGCGTGGCGGATATTCAATTATTCAGATTCATTGCAAAAACAAATGTATGACAATATTTTTTAGTAATTTTATAACTATAAGAAATCAAATTCGGACTGGAGTTACAGTGGGGATATCTCGTAGTAGTATCTACACCCGAGACCCAGGGCCACCCAATCAAATTGGCTTACTTACCCCCACCCCAAATCAAATTGGATCAAAATCAAACAGTTAGTTATCCACCGATTTATATGTAATCGCCATCCCTAAACTGTCAACGATTATGAAATAGAAGAAATTAAATGGAATCCACTAATTTTCAAGAGATTTTTGACGCGTGACCACTCAAATTGAATTGTGACCATAGAATGTAGAAATTATAAATGGAATTCATTGATTTCAAAAGATTTTGGAGGCACACCCACTAAAATGTGAATTGTGACCTCACAAATTAGAAATAAATGTCTGACGGGGACACCAAAGCAAAGACCATGATGAAAGGTTAAATGGATCAATTCAACAATTCATATATCCAAACAGACCACCGAAAGTTACACTAAAATATAGCTGCATTCTTTTGTTTCTTTTAATTTTCCTTCCTTTATATCCAAAACATGTGACTATGTGAGTTACTGGAACTCTAAAATCGTTTCGTCAACTTGTCATGTGACCAATTAGTGAATCGACCTGAATATATGATATACGTTGTATATATACAATCGACTTGAATATGATAAATATATAAATCAATTAATGACACAATTTTAATAATTTAATTGATGATTATTCAATTAATCAGTCTAACTAACGTACCCTTTATGAGTAGGAAGGAGTGAATGGAATAAGAGAAAAAAATACTTCCTTTCATAGAATATTTTTTGCTAAACATTGGCATATGAATTAATTAATCCTTTTATAAAGAAAGGTTAATGTAATTTATTTATTAATTTTGCATATTTAATATTTCTATATCCATGTATATTAATGTAATTTCCATGATATAAGACTTGCTACTTCTGGAAAATTTAGGACTTGCTTTTGTAAAAAAAAAAAAAAAGGACTTGATTTGAGTAATGTGCATTTTTTAACATATATTTTTTTGTTAATTTAATTTCATTAGTTAGTTCAAAATTATAGAATGTGTTAGCTTATTTTATGCATAATGTATTTTTTCGATCAGTAATTTTCGCTAGACTTTTATTTATGATGAATTTTCCTCTCTCATGGAAAAATGTATGTTTATTTTCTATCTTCTTTTTTTTTTTTTGGTCAGTTATTTTCTATCTTCTGTCTCACGTCAAATGTGGTTTTTGCTTCGGCCAATTGTTGTCCATCAAAATGAAATCCAGAAATCTACCCAAAAAAAAACCGGCAGAGGGGTTGTCAATTTTTTTTATCGGAATGGGCCTGGCCTAAACTTAAGTAACGGGCCTAGATTATTGACAAAAAAAATCAGGGCCTAGCTTCTGACTGGGATATAAGATCAAGAAAACGGTTGACCCAAAAAAAATATCAAGATATGAAATTGGAATTTTCAATTCTGATTAAGTTGGTGTTCCTTTGTTATCATGGTTGTTTTAGTGTTCTCGTTTCGTTCGTTCTTGTTAGACAGCAGCGTGTCTTGGTTTAATTTGTAATATTTGTGAGTGACTCTACATATATGCTGTTTGTTTGGCTTGGGGTCCGTTTGTTTTAGATTTTGGTAGAATTGTGTTTGATAGAATTGTCTTTGAAGAATTGATTTTAAAAAAATTGTGTTGAAAAGAATTGATTTGTGTTTGGTAATAATATTTTAAAAGTGTGTTCAGAAGAATTAATTGTGTTTAGATAATAAGGGTAGAATCACTTTTGATATGTAAATATAAAGAATTGTGTGGGTCCCACACCCAAAATTGATTTTGGCAAACGGAAAAACAAGTAGGTTATTACTTCCATCAGAATCAATTCGTGATTTACCCGTTGAGTTACCAAACGGTTCAAATTTTTGCCAAAATCGAGTTTGACTTGACCAAGTCAAACTCAATTTTGGTGGCAAACGGAAGTTTCAGAATTTTAAACAAACGGTCACTTGGCATGTTGTAGACCTACCTAATGAACTTGCTATCTTTGACAAAAAAAAGAAGAAGATAATATCAAGAAAATGCTACATTGATGGCTGATGCAAAGGAAACAATGATTTAGGATTTTTAATACAATTAACAAGATTAGAAGATGTCCTTTTAAGTATAGAAATTTGAATGGGAATGACATGGGGATAGAAATTTTGACTCCAGGAAAAAATATTTAATTGCAATTTTGGGGACCAAATGAGTAGGAGTCATTGCTATGACATGGGGATACGGGGGGTAGTTCGATCTGAAATTTGATGGTTGCAAACTATGATGCTCCAAGTGACTGAACATTTTTTGAAGATGCCAAATGAGCAATAGCCAGAGGAACATGGCCTTAGAGTTGTGGATATTGGCATTTTAGTCCATTGCACAAAAATAAAAGAGGTCATTTTCAGAGCACCAGCATCGATCTTGTGGGTCTCCCCCATATGCGTTTCAGTTCAATTTTCCACCATACTTTTTATCAGAACAGAACCACCCTATATAATTACATTAAAGTCCCGTCCTTTGGCATATGATTTGATGTGGGCATTCCTTCATCTACCAAATTGATCGGTGCTTGCCAAAATATTATTGTATGAACAGAATATGAACGTATAATATTTGTCATGTTGTGGTTTTGACAGTTCCTACTAACTAGCGCGCACTTATCAAAACTGATCATGGAGGCTTTTGTATGTGATTTTTCTTTCCCAGGAAACGCGTGGTAAAGTAAATATTTAATCTGTGAAGTTTTCAGAATAATGAAATTAAAGCCACTATTCAACTTCCCCACCCCTATCCTAAAAAAGAAAAAAGAAAAAGGAATTGATAACCATCACAATTGGAATGCTCTAGGTGACCCAATGACTCCGTTATCATCACATCCTGTGTGCTCAACAAATCCTCTGAGCCTGTACTAATTTGAGTTAGCAAAACAACTCTATTAACTTTATATCCGTTTTGCTATTCACATTGAATTGCAAAATTTGGTGTTGGCTTATAACAAATGAGTATTCCTTTTAACTTCCCTAACGGGTATTTAATTTGCTATTTTTGCTATAAGCCTGTTCAGCATGTGATGTGAGGGGCACATATGACATGTCTGCTTAAAACTTATTAATTATTTGGATGCACGTGTGACACGTGATTGGCTTTTATGTTATTCTGTCCTACTTTTTCGGGGATAGATTATTACGATCTGTCGTGTTTTACCTATATGATTTGCATGCCTACCCAACACTAAAAAAGTTAAAAAATAGTAATGACATTTATGTAGTGGAAGGTTTCTTTTTTTAAATAATGTAGAGGAATGGGTCTAAGATTTACGGGAGTTTGATAAACAGTTAACTAAGTGTAATTCATAAATATTTATGAATATTAAAAAAAACCAAGTGTATATTCATAAGTATTTTTTTATAAGTATTTATGTGATTTTTTTATAATCAAATAATATATGGGGTGAATTCGATCTGTATAAATTAAACTTCATATAAACTAATATATAAAAAAATAAACTTCATATAAACTGTTTTTATAAATTATCTTTAGGAGTTTATAAAAACAAGCTTAGTATATATGAACATTTTATAATTTTTTTTAAAATTTTTTCCAAATACTTATACAAGTGTCTATTATTGTGTCTATTATTAGAGTCTGTTGAAAGAGTTGGGGTGAAGTATTCATCTATGAATCTAATCCAATGCACACCACAATAATCCAATCCAAAAATCAATAACAAAAAAAAAATAAAAAAACAATAAAATATTTTCTTTCACTGGATTGAACTGGTTTTCGCTTTTCACATTGAAAATTGATTCCGTCCAAATCGAATCAAACATGCTCTTTTATGTATGAGTGTATTCACTAAAACAATAAATCATATTAATTGTTTTATTAACTATTCAATCAAATAAAAGTTTTTTCTTAATTTTTTAATCGACACTTAAAAAATTGTTAATGCTAAACCATCAATAATCTTGTGATTAACACGTCACAACAACTCATCCTTATCTTTCATCTATCCATTTTTATATTTCTTGTTTGAAAAATATTTCCCTTTAATATTGTGACTAAATTACAAAAAACTATCGCTACCAACCTGCCAAGTCAAACAAGACAAAGCGACGTGATTCTGCAACTCTTTGGCCATACCTCATACCTCCCATTGGCGCGTATTCCCACGCGCTACGGTGCTGCGTTTGCGTTTGCGTTTCTCAGCGTCCCACGATTTAAGAATCGAGAGAAAAAAAAAAAGGGTGACCTGTGTTCTTCTAAATCTAATCTTCGGTATTTCTTCCTTTTTGATTTTTCAATAGGATGATTAGATGATAGAAAATCAGAAAGGAAGGAAATTTTCTTTCGGAAAATCTAGTGAGATAAGATGAGAAGAAAGAGACGGCTTCCACAGTGTGACTGTCACTGCCCCAAATCATGGGCGTACACGCGTAATATATGCAGACATCATCACACGTGTCACCTCCTTCACGACTAATCCGAATGCCTGTCATTTCCACCAATCGCAGATCCCGTATATTTACCATCGCAAATTACGCTAACTGACCCCCAAAGGCCTAAATTTATCATTTCGAAAGCGTAAATGACCGAATAAAATTGCACTTAGTTGCCCACGAGCTGCACTCAACCTTATCCAGAAAACGACATAGAGCTCGGTTTGATTAACTTTAAAAATTTTATGAAGCTTCTTCTTATTCTCAAACAATATACTTTAAAATCCTTCAAAAAAAACAATATACTTTAAAATATGCTTAAATAAATAATTTAATTAAATACCTATTCAATAAATTATTTTAAAAATTTAGATAAGTATTCATTCAATGTATCAATATGTCATAAATATTTTAATAAATACATCTAAATGCTAATATAAATTTTATGTCATGAGATTATAAGTTTAAATAATTTTTTTATTAAAATGCATTCAGATCAATTTTAAAAAATTAGTATATAACAGTTGAATATGACTTTTGAATATCAAATTAATTAGGCTTTAATATGACTTTTGAATATAAAATAAATCTAAGACCGACATCTTTTACATTAAATCAATAAATCTTCACGGGTGATGTTTTTTTCCTTCAAAATTGTTTTCTTAAATACTCGTTGATTCTTACGTATATTGGTCTCTAAAAGCTATATTGACATTTTAACGACTTTAAATGTAAATTCTTTATTTGGGTTTTATTTATATTACAATTTTCCTTTCCTTTTTCGTACCAACACTACATTGAGAAAATTAAAATTTTAACACAGTTCAACATAACTAAATTCAAATGATACCTACCAAATAGAATAATTAATACAATAAAGATGGCTTATCATATAATTATTTAAAAATCAATAACATGTCAAGTTATTACATTCATTCTTTTTTACAACTATGTTTCTATTTTTTTTAGAGAAGAGCATTTGAACTCAAGTATTTGAGGTTATAAAGATTAAACTCTACCAAATAAATTATACTATTATTTGATATTTAAAGTTATTGTATTTTCAGTACTTGATTCAAACGCAAAAACTGGTTAAATTATGAAATATTGATACTATCTCACCCAAACCCCGCTAATATTTGACACAGCTATGTTCCTATTTAAAAGCAATAATAATTTGCAATAAATTGTAACCCTTTATTGACCTAAACATAGTGCATAATATTTTTCATTTTGCGATACTTAAAATTCTTTAGAATAATTTTTGGACTTGATAGTAAGTAGGTCGCATTTATAAGGGGAAAAAATCAAATTTCAAACTCAAGGAAACAAAATATTAAAAATTTAAAATAACTTTTTAATTAGTAATTAGTAGTTGAAAAATTTTCTCACCGATCCTGAAATAGCGTGAAAGACCAAAACTCAGTAGTATGTTTGAACGAGGAATTAAAATAACTTATATCAAATTGTTTATAAAAAAAATAACTTATATCAAATTAAAATATTTTATAAGGGCCGTATCTACTTCTACTTTTTATTTTTGACAAGACTTCTATTTTTATTTTGAAAAAATGAAAAAGGACAAATAAGAAATAAAATAAAAATAAAAATAAAGAAATAAATAAAAGGTTTAGTTCGTGGTTGGCCATCAGAGGCTGCTGTGAGGTATCTGGTGGCTTTTTCACCTAAGTAACACACTATTTTTTTTATTTATCAAAATAATATATTTTTTTTATTTATTAAAATAATACATTTTTGAATATAATATTCATTTAAGTATTTTTTAATGAATTAAATATTAATAGTTGGTTTAAAATTGTGATTAAGTTATTAATTAAATTAATATTTAATTGTTAAATAATTATTAATCTGATTTGTCAATTAATTAATAATATAATTATAGAAAATAGCTCAAATTGATTCAAAATTTAAAAATACAAATACAAAAGTGATACAAATAGAAATGATAAAACAATGAACTAAATGCAAATGATAGAAATTTTTTTAGTGCTATGTCTCAGCTCCTGAACGGTAAGGATAGTTTTTCTTGCTATATCATTCTCCACCCCTTAGGTGGGTTGACAATATCCCAAAGAAACAATGACTCCAAGCATGGGATGAAGGGCGTCGTTGGGGGCACATGACGACTAACCTTGCTGAGTGCATCAACAATGTATTAAAGGGGGTGCGCAATCTTCCAATCACTGTCTTTACTGTTCAGGAGCTGAGACACAGCACTAAGAAAATTTCTATCATTTGCATTTAGTTCACTGTTTTATCATTTCTGTTTGTATCACTTTTGTATTTGTATTTTTAAATTTTGAATCAATTTGAGCTATTTTCTATAATTATATTATTAATTAATTGACAAATCGGGTTAATAATATTTAACAATTAAATATTAATTTAATTAACAACTTAATCACAATCTTAAACTAACTATTAATATTTAATTCATTAAAAAATATTTAAATAAATATTATATTTAAAAGTGTGTTATTTTAATAAATAAATAAAAATATGTTATTTTGATAAATAAAAAAAATAGTGTGTTACTTGAGTGGAAAAGCCGTATCTGGTTCGTTCAAATTCAATACTCCTTCATTTTCCGTATTCCTTCAAAATTGCATCGCTTCATTCTCCTCTCTTTCCAAATTACCCTTTTGCCCTTCGTCCCCACTTTCTGCCTGCACTGTCCAACACCCAGATCCATTTTCTGACTCCCTCCACGTTCCCCCCCTTTTATTTAACCCAAACACCCATTCAACCCTTTTTCTCTCTTTCCGATTCACGCAGCAACAAGTTAACAACAACACCTCTCGAAACTCAAACCCCTTTTCCCTCAACATCAAAACCCTGTCTCCTCCTATTTTCCCCCCCAAACCCTAGAATCTCCACAGATCCTCATCGTTCCCATCGAATTCCCAACAAAAGCTTATCCGAAATACCGTTGACCACACTCGAATCCGTTTTTGTTTCTGGGTCGTCTTTTTTAGCCCCTTCTTTTTCTCGTCTCTAATTGGGCATATAGGAATGTTGGGTACTGGCTTGAACTTTGCACGTGGTCGTGGAGAGGATCGGTTTTACACTCCGGCAAAGGCTCGCCGGTCATTTCACGGCGTCGAGAGCGATAGACTTCGTAGAGCTAACAGCGACGTCACGGCGAGTCGGTCGTCGCCGGCGGTTAGAGAGAAGCCGGTGGATTCGGTGAACCGGGAACCGGAGAACCGGGTCGGGTCTGACGAGGCCAAGAAGGTGGCTGCGGTGCCGTCGTGTGAGCCGGTGGCGAAGCGGATGAGTAATCTGGAGCGATTCTTGCAGGCGATCACGCCTTCTGTGCCTACTCAGTATCTCCCTAAGGTTCGTTTTTTTAGTTACTGGAGCAACTGCTTTTTAAAGGTTTCAAACTGGGATGGTGATGAAAATCGTGTTTGGTTAGTTTATTGTAATCTTTAGTTATCTTTAGTTGTTAAATTCGTTTTGAAGTTTTTTTTTTCTCTGTTTGTGACTGATGCATTCAGTGGGGAGTATTAACATTTAAGGTCGTACTTAATTATGAAAGGGATCAAAGAATGCAGAGGAAGAAGCAAAGCATAAAGTTTATACATCACAAAGTTAATTAGTCAAGAGTCCTGCTAATTGTTAACTGCTAACTGTAACGAGTAATGTTTTACTGTTAGGTATTTTTAAATATTTTTATTTTTAATCTCTTAACCGATATCCCGATACAACATGGGTACGGGGTACCGTCACTATTTTGAAGCGTGTTTCCTTAGAGGCAAATTTTTTAGTAGAAAAGATTATTAAGGACATTTTTATGATTTTCCATTTTCTGTGTTCGGGATTAGGGAAACTGTATGGTAATATATGTGATTTTTTTTTTTGTTTTTTTCCTTCTGTTTTGATTGTAAATTGGATATTGCAGAGGACCACGAGAGGCATTAGGACGTGCAATGTGGAGTTTCAGCCTTACTTTGTTCTTGGTGATTTGTGGGAATCTTTCAGGGAGTGGAGTGCATATGGTGCTGGAGTGCCGCTTGTACTTAATGACAATGACAATGATAGTGTTGTTCAATATTATGTTCCCTTTCTTTCTGGAATTCAAATTTATGCCCAGACTGTCAAACCATCTGTAAAGTCAAGGTATATTGCTTTCTTTGGCCCTGTTCGGAAGATTGATGTTTTGGTGACTATACAATAGGGTGTGAATCTAAATACAAGCAAAATAATCAGGCATTTTGGGTAGTTACATTGCAAATTTTATTGCAAGGTGTTTATGGATTTAAGTATGTTGCAGGATTTATTTAATATTAGTTTATAGTTCCTTACCCTTTTGATTTCCTCGAGATGTTGATCTGCACTGCTGACATAATATAACATTCTAGTTGGTGCATGTTTGGTTTTCTTTGTTCTCATTTTTTTTTTTTTGCGGTGCACGTGTCAATACTGCCTAGTTCCCAGAGAAGTGCATAACAATATTATTGTTTTTTTCTTGGATAGGCAACTGGGTGAGGACAGTGACAGTGATTTCAGGGACTCAAGTAGTGATGGCAGCAGTGATTGTGAACCGGAAAGAGGATTGAAATTCGTTAGGGAACAAAGGAATCTTCCCCATCTCTCAGATGAGGTACCTCATTGGATGGGTAGATTATCTTTGAGAGATCACCATACTCTCCCACAAGATGGTTTTTCTAGCGATGATGGTGAACCTGTCAATTCTCAGGGCTACTTGCTTTTTGAGTATCTTGAACGGGACCTTCCTTACAGCCGTGAGCCTTTGGTTGATAAGGTGTGCTAACTTACTGACTCTACCTTGCCACATCCTTGCCTTCTTCCTCAGTTTTACTGGAATAGAATTTTGGTCATTGTTATTTCCATTTCTTCTTTGTTTAGCTTTTTGATTATATTTTCTTGTGTGGTGGATAGATAATGGACCTTGCTTTTCGTTTTCCTCAACTGCTGACACTTAGAAGTTGTGATATACTATCATCAAGTTGGATATCTGTAGCATGGTATTCTTCTTTACTTATTACTTTGACATTCTAATTTCAGATGCACATGGGACTGACCTGTTCTATGTTTTGCTTGTAGGTATCCAATTTACAGGATACCAACAGGTCCAACATTAAAAGATCTTGATGCGTGCTTTCTGACATACCATTCACTTTCTACACCTGTGGGAGGTAAGGATGAATTTTTGCTGTTGGGTTTCGCTTTATAACAAAGTTTGACAAAGATAATAGACCAGTGTATTACTTTAGATGAGTTTTTTTTAATAATAAATAGATAGATAAATTTCATACTTCAGTTGACATTGTGTTAGGCTTTAGGATTTGTGTTTAATCTTGGGTAATGTTTCTATTTAAGCGTACACTGCCAGCAATAGGTGCTTAATTGATTTCCAGTGCTCAATCATTGCAAGATGCTGCAAGTTTATGTGATAACCAGTAGTCCATTTTCTAGTTTGCTTCAGTTGCTTTAATGAGACAAATTTTTTTTTTTTTTCAGGTTCACAAAGAGTGCAGCCTTCCATACCTTCATATCCTACTGAGATGGACAGTGTCCCTAAAATGTCTTTACCTGTTTTTGGTCTTGCTTCATACAAGTTCAAAGGATCTCTGTGGACTCCTAGTGGTGGATATGAACGCCAATTAGCTAGCTCTCTTTTACAGGCTGCTGACAACTGGTTAAGACTGCTTCAGGTCAGTCACCCAGATTTCATGTTTTTCAGCCGTTGATGATGTTAAGGTGCCTTTAACCGTTTTACTTCAGCCATTTAAGAATTGGACCTACATATTTGCCGATACCTCCTTTGGCGTAGTTCTTAGATGTTATACTTGATGAAGTTGGAATTAATCCCCAATTTGACAGAAGGAACAAGAAAAAGAAAAAAAAAAGCAAAAAACGATGTTGAGGCCTGTCCTTTTGTAATTTCCTGCATTGTTTCCTTCTGTAATAAGTGAAAGAGAATCAGAAGAAGTAAATGGTAATAAAGCAGCGAAGCTCTAGGCAAGCGGCAGTGTTAAAGGCTACTTCAGAATGTGTTCATGGTGGATATGTACATATTAAAGAAGAGCAGCTTCACAAGTGCTGGCTAATGTCTGTTGTGAGGTTTTGTTTGCTAACATCAATGAGTCCCTATGTCGGTTGTTTCTTGTTTTCCAACCATATTTATGTTGGTATGGCTTTGTTGAAGAGAACAGGCTAAGTTTTTTTTCTGTCCTGATGATGATCACGATAATAGGAGCTTTCATTTATTAGGGGATTTTACTCTACTGCATATGGTGTTAGGTGCCCAACCCTGTATTTGAATTATGGCAGTTACGTTTCTTAGCTGCATTACTTGTAGAACTCTTTTGTTTAGTTTCGTTACCAGTGAAATTTTTGTAGGTTGAAATCTTTGGGTCTTTTATTCATTCCCTTACTGATTGATGGTAATGATGATTTATTTATATATAAGTTGATCTTGAAACGTAGTGTTAGCTGTACCATAATTTAAACCGCGTGGATATTAATGTGATTGCACATGCTTTAACTAAATGATGATAATTTGATATTTTAAAACTTTTTTCTTCCTTTTAACTAAACATTAATTTGAAGAAGGTCTAAGTAGGTTGGCAGGTTTTCATAGCTATTTTGGGGTAGGTTATTCTATTTATATGATGATTGGTGATATTTTGAAAGTTATTTGGATTGGATTCAACTGATCCACCCATTTTATGCGAAGAGGATTTCGCCTGGCCCGCCTAGTGACCTAGGTTGTGGGAATCGTTTGATATTAATTGGCATGGTGTTATTATAGTACTTATTGCTATTTCTTTATTTTTAAAAAATATATTCGCATTCATATCTATTAGGTAGTAATTTTAATACGCACTCTTATCTGATGGGTGTTATATAATAAACTCTTTTTTGACAGACTAGAAAAAATCAGTACAATTATAATACTATTATTGTGAATAATCCATAACAAAAGGAATATTGATTAAAAGTATTACTGAATGAGAAATATTCAAGGATGATTCAAGTCTTAATAATAAAACATTACAAGAAAAAACAACTGAAAATTTTCTCCTTGTGAGATGGCTATATGGACCAACCGATGGCAATGCTAAAGATAAATCATTTACCGGAGTCTCTCGGTAGGGCTAAAGTTTTGCTCACTCTACCTCTGCAACTAATTATTGAACTATTCTTCATATGGTTAACTCTCTTTATTGATATTCCTAAATGTTTTTTATGCACATGCCCAAATCACCAAAAATGCTACTACTATTTTTTTAGCAACTCTGGATGAAGCTGTGTCAGTAACGGATGTTGACGGGAAGGTTTGGATATTGCAGGTATAAAAAAACAAATAAAAAAATTACATGGACTAAAAATAAAAACCAATATCACTAATTGTCATCCACGGTCACGGGTCAGTGGGGCACCCCTGCTTGAGGTTGGGGAAAGGGTACAATTTTACTTGTTTGGTGACTTTTGTCATCCTTCCATCTTTCTTTGCTTTTTTCTTTCCAAAAAAAATAATGCTAAATTTTGTGGGGTAATGTTCAGGTGCTGATGATTAGTTCTCAAAACTTAGTCCTGAAACAAACGTTTAATGTCTATTTCCAGTTTTGTACTGCTCAATGGGAAGAGGATCGGAAAGAAAGGAAAAAGCATCAGCATTTGACCATAGGGAACAAAACAAAAAGATAATATTCTTTCCTTTAGATTTGGAAAGGGTCAAAAAACAGAGCCAACACAAAATATATATATATATATATATATATATGTGAAGATTTCTGCACACCTATAATTCTGCCACTTTATACTATCAAGAAAATCAACTTTCTTCCTGGAGTAGCTCATGCATCTTTCTCTCCATTGTCTCGGAACATATCTGACGCATCAATCCGTAGAAGGCCATCAATTCTGATAACTGTTCTATGGACATATTTGCCATCATAGTCCTAGCAACCTTCTCCCTCAACTGATCCATTTTCAGCTTGTTTATATAAACGGAACCATTTCTAACTGTTGCACCAACCTGCTTTAGCCTATTCTCCTGCTGCAAACTCAATGCTGAATTTGCCTGGAAAAACAAGCAAATAACTTAGCTCGAGCCCCCTCATCTTTTATTGCAGAATGGTATGGCCATAAAACAAATTTGGTTTCAGGAATTAGTTGAAAAAACATGCAAGTGCTGTTAGACAAAGCTTGTTTCTAATAAATTTGGTTTCAGGAATCAGTTGAAAATTATGGCTTTTTTCTTGTACCTTCTCTGGTTAATATAAATGATGGTATAAAATAAAACTTTGTGAAGCCACATCACATGCACATGACATGACATCTAAATAAAGTGGATTCACCAAAATTATGTACCGTGTAATCATGTATGGGTAAAGTGTTATTTGTTCTGATAAACAAAGCTTTTAGATAACCTGTAGAAAGACTGCTCCTGCTTCAAGTTCAAAACTTTGGTTTGCAACCACCTGAGAATCAGACTTGTAAATGTTTCTAGCGACTGAGAAGCTATTCAGAATGACTTTTCTCTTTAGCTCCAGTTCCTCACTTGGCTTTATGGCCTTCGGGACAAATGTTGAGCGGCTAAGTCTTTTCTCATAAGCAATTACAGCCTTCACAAATTCCTATTTCACAACCAGGAACAGAAAACTCCCCAAACTTCATTTCTTCTTATAGCAATTCACAAACATTGCAAAAAGAGTAGGAACAAAAAGTATAATCCAAGATGTTTGAAGTCTATATACCTGATAAGCCATACTGCATCCAGGATAATCAAATTCATCACTGTCTGGGTGCCTCATTCTCTCTGGATGAAATTGAAGTCCCATAATAAACTTGCCATCTTCAGGATTATAAGTATTTGGATCATAAAATCCTTCAATCAAACCATCTGGAGCAAATGCCATCGGAACAAAACGCTGTGCCAGTCTCTTAACACCCTGATGGTGGTAACTATTCACCATGATCTCCATTTTGTCATCTTCAAAAGAGTCCTTAAACCAATCATGTAAGGGGGTGTTGTCCATTACTTTAATCGAATGACGGTGTCCATCATAATTTTCATAGTTCATATGAACTACTCTTTGAAACTCGGGGCATTTTGCCAAGAGCTCTCTCTCTACATCTTGGTAAAGTGTGCCTCCACATGAAACATTAAGGATTTGAGATCCCCTGCATATACCCAAATAAGGTATGTTTCTTTCAAGGCAGAGCTTTGCAAGCCTCAGCTCAATGGAGTCTTTCTCTTTATCAATGGAAGTATCGCTTGGGTGAAGCTTTTTGATGTTGTCAAGCTCTTCAGGTGTAAGTCCAGACAGTTCTGCATTATAATGAGAGGGATCAATGTCCTCACCTTCACAAAGAAGAACTCCATGGATGGGCTCAAAGCTTTCTAAGAGAGTGTGAACTCCACTCACTCTTGGGACTATGACTGGAACAGCTCCATATCTTACAATGAGATCCAGATGATATTCACCTGTTCATTTCATTGAAATCCTGCTTAGGTTTTAGTAGCAGTAAATCTCATATATTGCAAAGTTAAAAGAAGAAATTATTTGGTAAACAACTATTTTAAATGAAGGATCTTTTAAGTTTTAATGCCATTTGACAGTTATCCTCAACTAAATATGTATCTAGGTAATGAAATGAAAGAATTAAAGGTACTCTATGTTGAGCTAATGCATAATGTTTTGATTCATGAATTATTCTCATTCAGAAAATTTCACTTGGGGATTTAGTTTTACTGAAGCTGGTACTATTACCATTGTTGAATGCTGACAATTCATGAATACTATCATACTGGTTGTTTTAATAAGGTGTTTTTCATGTAAACATAGTAACGGATGCTTGTTACTGACATGTGAAGTGGCATCTACAAATTCAATTTGTATACCCAGAAAAGGAAAATGACAATTATGTCTATATACATTCCAAGAATGCTTTTAGAGTGCAGTTGGGTGTTTTGTAAACATTGATTTGTTAAAGTCTTTCATATATTTAAACACACGTTGACATTGCACATGCAATGTTAAAAATACTTTATTATTATTAGATGCTTTGGTGTTCATTGATCTACATCCAAACACAAATCTAAAATAGTGGATGGAAACAAGAACCTGTTTTTTTTTTTTTATAAAAAAAAATAACACAGAAAGAAGAGTGTGACATTTGACAAACAATTAAAGTACTACTAACATGGTACCCAAAAAAAAAGTACTACTAACAAGAAAGCACATTCGTGATCTAACAGCTTATTGCAACAATGGCTGCAAATACAACAGTCAATGTGTGGGTGAGAGAATGAGTGAGTCACGGTGAGAGAGAGAGAGCGAGCGAGTGTGAGGGTGTTACCAACAAAGTCTACGAATTTGTTCTTGCGGATGGTACGGCGAGAAACGATGAGAACCCTTGGCAGAAGCATTGAGAGATCAGAATTGGCCATGGAGATGGAGTATACACAAACATGTACAACAACGTGGGAAATGTGATTGTCAAATTAAGAGAGAAATCAAAAAGAGGATATTCTTTTTTAGTCTTAATTGCACAATATCTGAAAGATCAATCACAATTATTTAATGCCAATTAATTAGCTAATACAAAGAAGGCAAAACATGCATGATCATTTCCATTCTCATATCGATTTCCTTTTTATATCCTTAAATATATCTATGACGATTTTGAACACAAATTTCTTTCGAGTAACCTACAAGTAGTGACGTTTCTTTGTTTATCAAGATTATTGAGACATGTAAGGCATGCTTTGTTGTGTTTGTTATTCCGAAAATATAATCTCGACTGGATTTTCTTTTTCCTCAATGATAGGGTAGGGAATTATTTTGAAAGAAAAATACACGCACAGTGACGTGTGAATCTAGTAATTAATGCACGAGTAATAATAAGAGCGTTTGAAATCACTATTTTTGTGAATTAATTTGATTTGATTTATAAATATTTGTTTATTTATGAATTTTAGAATAAGAATCAATCCGATTTTGAAATCTTTTAAGTTTATGTCGTGTGTATTTTTTTTTGGTCGAATGTCGTGTGTATTTAAAAATCATTAAAACTAGATTTTACACTCTGTGCATCAGTTTTTTTTTTGGTCGACTCTGTGTATTAGCTGGATCAAACCCAGGTGTACGGGGCTTCCACCGCTCCAGACATATTCGGCTAGGCCCATTGTTGGGCCGCCCCAAAATAAAATCAATTTACTAATTGACCAAAAAAAAATCAATTTACTAATCAATTTATATAAATATTACCTTTTTTTAATGACCAAAAAAATATATTACCTTTTTGCAAATAATTCTGAAAGGGAAAATTAATTTGAAATGAATTCAATACAAATTAAATAAAATCAGTTTAAGTGCGACTAAGCTCCAAATGAGGGATTGGTTTCATAAGCTTCTTTCGGAAAAAATAACTAATAAACTAATTTTTAATTGATGAGGTAGCTAGAGCTGTCGAAATGGACCAGACCTGATAGACTAGCCCGTTTAGCTCTATAAAAAATGGGCTAGGCTAGCAAAAGTTAGGACCAAAAATATTTTGGCCCAACCCGGCCCGGCCCAAAAAATATTGGCCCGAAATGGGTTAGTCCGTGGTGGGTCGGGTTGGCCCGACTATCATTTACTAAAATTGCTTGCAAACTGTTTCACACTATGGGTGTGAAAAATACACAGGTGTGGAAGCGTCCGATTTTTTGAACTATCTTTTTTTTTTGTATTAAACTCACTTACAGATCGTTTTACATCACTGTTGTGAATAATTTCACAGGTGTGAAAGCGTCAAGCTTCTACAAATGTCTTTTTTTACCGTGCTAAACTAGCTTACAGTGCATTTCATACTCATTGTGTGATTAATTCCATATGTGTCACTTCATCAGGTTTCTATAAAAATATTATTTTTAAAAAATAAATGAACCCATGTGCCAGCCCGTTTGGCTCGCAGCATGTGGAGGGTTGGACTGGGTTGACATATTAGTAGCTCATATTAAAATTGGCCTGGTCCAAAAATGTGTTGGCCCATTGTGGGCTGGCCAAATGGACTGAGCCAGCCTGAATAAATAGCTCTAGAGGTTGCTGATACCTTATAAATTAGCTGATAGTTGAAAGTTTATGAAAAGGTAGCCTATTAAATTTAAATTGTTCAATAAAATTAATTGTTGAACTAACTTATAAATGTAAAACGGCATAAAATAATATATGCTTATACAATTTTTATATTAATTATTTATTCAAAAATAGTTATCACTGATTTATTTCATACTATCCTAATAAAAGAATTCATATTATTTATCTCTTAAAAATAAAATATTAATTTATTTTTAATCTCAATATTTATTTTAAATATTTTTATAAAATGAAATGATATTATATTATATAAATAAATTCAATTTTAAATTTTTTATGTAATAATTTATTTATAACTATTAACTAGTGAAATAGACTTGTTTATCAAATACCTTTATTTTAATTTACCAAAAAAAAAAATACCTTTATTTTAATCATATAAATTTATAAAACTAATCAAATAAACTATAAATTAATTTATTGAACTTATTACCAAATAGGATCATATTCAGCTCAAAGAGTCAGAAACCTGAGGAGATATTTGTATTAAAAAAAATATTGTATAAGAAAAAAAATGGAAACCTGAGGAGATATTGCTCATCGGAGAACCAAAGGCCACAACGGTGGTTTAGAAAAACAAAGCTGCTTTGTCAAATAGACGTGAATTACGTGGTTAGAGAAACTTGCAAAAATGGGTTAACCTTCGACCCAGAAAGAGACAGCGAGGAGAGGAGGACAGCGGTGCTCCGACTCCGACAGATAACCGTGTTCCAGCTATTTGTTTTGACTTTATTTATTCATCCGTAGCAGTTAGTAAATGGGTCCCACCATAAATCTCTTTGAATTATCTGATGTTCCCACGACTATCGTTTCAGTTGTGGTTTCCACAGCTCCAAGGGAGCATCGCAAGCAAATCATTAGTTGATTTGTCGTTTTGATTCAAGTCTAGGTTGCAATCATGCTCAAACTCATCAATCTTCCATGTACTCCCACACAGCGTATCGAAAACCCACCATTTCTTTTATACAATGGCTCTGTCAGAGCAAAACAAATTCTCGCGCTAGCGTCCAAATTGCCAATCCCCAACTCTCCTCGTGGCCCCCGGCGTTGCCAATTAAAACATTTTTACAAAGTTAATAGTGAAGAGAAGAGAATATTATTTAATCATTTTTATAAAAACTCCAAAAACATAAAATAGAATGAATATATTGTGTTATTTTTATAATTATTAATAATAAATAACATAGAATTATAGAAAAATATATATCGACTAAATAAAAATTAAACATTTAATTTTGAATTTATTAATTCCATTAAACTCTGTATTGATAAATTAACAGTAATTTTTTGTTATATCTTTTTTGTGAGATGTGATTTTATATTTGTTGATTTTTTTTAAAAACAACTGTGGGTTATTTTAATTTCTTTATGTTATTTTTTTTAGTTTCAACTATTCACACTTTTAAGATAATTATCCTTAAATTTTATTTGTTTCGTGTCAAATGTTACATTTTTTTCTTCAATATTTAACCATGCTTTTAAACTAATTCATTTAAATTTTGAATCAATATTCATTTTTTCTCAATGCTCAACTGCTTTTTTCTCATATTAATTTTTTATATAATTTTTTTACATATTAAATTAAAGAGTAAAATACAATTCCCTCTCTTGAGATTAAAGAGTAAATTAAATAACACTGTATCTAAAATGATTTAATCTTTTGGTTTAAGTTTTTATAAAAGATATAAGTTATTTTTTTAAAAAAAATGTAATTTTAAAATTAATTTAAACTATTATATTTTATTATTTTAAAACTTACCTAACTCTTAAATTTCAAGTATAATATATGGTATGGTATGTCTGGGGTTGGTTTGACTAAATAAAATAAAATGAGTATGAAATGGATTAGTGATAAGTGAAGACTGAAAAAGTAAAAGCGAACCGGATAGAAAGGGGAAAAAGGGAGATTTGGGCGTAGGAATAAAAACTAAAAAGAAATAGAAAAGAAAGGCGGGTTTAATTGCAGTTTTAGTTTTTTATTTTTTGTATTTGTGCAATTTTAGTTCCATATTTTTTAATTGTGTTAATTGGGTTTTTTATTTTTTAAATATGTGTAATTTTGGTCCAATCATCAATTTTCTAACAGAGTTTATTGACTTGGACAAACAGCACTGACGTGGCAATGACAACATGGAGCTTAAGAGCCTGTTTGGATACAAAAGTTTTAGCTTTTGACTTCTCCAAAAGCACCTATCTATTTATAAATGACTATTTAACAACTTTTTCTCTTGTCCATATATGAGAAAAATAAAATTAACTACTCTATAAGTCAAAAACTAGAACTTTTGCATTCAAATAGGCTCTTAAGCTTTATGTTGTCATTGCCACGTCAACGCAAGTCAGCAAACTTTGTTAAGAAATTTACGGTTGGACCAAAATTGTACACATTTAAAAGATAGGGGACCCAATTGATACAATTAAAAGATAAAAGATTAAAATTACACAATTATAAAAGATGAGGGACTAAAACTGCAATTAAGCCAAAAAGAAAGAATGGGCCGATATTTTGATGAAAAACCGGAGCCGAAGAAGGGCGTGTAGACTCACTGGACTCACTAGAGCGAACAAATAGAGAAAGGACAGTGAAGTGAGTTACTGAAGCATAAGAAGAAGGAGGAGGGGCTAACCTGATCAAATCAAATTGAAGATTGAAAATCATGGCTGTTTCCCTAACTGTTTTTGTCCTCGTCATCTCTCTGCATCTCCTAGCCTTCGTCTTCGCCGTTGGCGCCGAACGACGTCGTAGCGAGGTAACTCTATCTCACTCTACTCTTTTACTTTTTTTTGTTTTGTTTCTGCAATTGAGCCCTGAAATCCGGTTCCCCCTTTTTCCAGGCCAGAGTGGTCCCCGATGAGTACGACGACCGAACTTTCTGCGTTTACACCACCGACGCCTCCACCGTCTACGGCCTCGCCGCCGTCGCCCTCCTCCTCCTCAGCCACGCCGTCCTTAACGGCGTCACCAGATGCCTCTGCTGCGGCAAAGGCCTCGTCTCCGGTTGCTCCACCACTTGCGCCGTCCTCTTCTTCATCCTCTCTTGGTATCTTTCCGGTAACCCACACCTTCTAAATTTCGGCCAAAGAAAAAAAACCCCTTCAGTTCGTCTTTTGTTCCTTAATTAATATTTACTTTAAATTTAGTAAATACAAGATTGCTTATATTTGAAAAAGGGCACAAAAAACGTGATTTTGAGCTATAGATTAGTAATCAAATGCCTAAAATCTAAATATACTTTCACTTGTGAATTGATTGCCCACTTTGCTAAAGACGAAAAATTGAATTGAGGTTGAGTGGAGTGGAATTAGCCTTTTGATTTGAGTTGAGATAGTGTTGGATTGGATAAAAATGGATGGAAAAAAATGTTGATTTTTGATTTTTTTTTTATTGTTACTATAAATTCAGGATTAGTTTTTTGGGAGCAGAGGCGTGTTTGTTAGCAGGGTCTGCGAGGAACGCATACCACACCAAGTACCGAGGGTATTTTGGGGCGCATGACTTGTCCTGCGCCACTCTTCGCAAGGGTGTATTTGCTGCTGGTGCTGCCTTGACCCTGTTCTCTATGTTGGTCTCCATTTTGTACTATTGGGCACACTCTAAGGCCGACACTGGCTTCTGGGAGAAGCACCGCAATGAAGGTGTCGGTTTGGCCACACACCACCATGGTCCTGAATCTGACAAGCCCTGAAGATGTATTATTGGTTTCAAGTTCAACAGACTGGGACTGGGCTAATTTACACAATTTTGGTGGTTTTTTTTTCCTGTTGGCTATAAGGAGTGTTGGGGAGTTAAAGGGGAACAATGTGTTCCAAAACCTTTTCCGTGTATTAATGGGAGAATATATTTGTAATATTTATGCTGTAATGGGAGAATGTTTGAAACGATATAGATAGATAGATAGATATATGGTAGTGGTATGGTGGTGGTTCGATATATTCCAGTTTGAATGTTTCAAAGCTTGTTCCTCTTGGAATGCATAGACTCATCCAACCTTTAGTGTCCTTGATTGCGTTATTGTGATCGAAATTTGCTGGGTAACTTGTGTAAAATTCGTATGAAAGCCATTCTAGTCGAGATTCCCAGAAAGAATGGTCAATTCACTAGTACCTTAATTGGTTCAAATGTGTTAAAGCTCTCTCTTCTTCGCTCCCTCTCCCCAACCTTCCAAGTTCCAATTAACATGTTCTACTCGTATTGTTCATTATCTTATTGGGTGGCTGTGAACTTGTAATATATTTTTTTCCGCTAATATCTTGATATTTGAATTTGGGGCTAATTGGCCCCTATCTAATAGCTTGTCTGGAATCTGATTTGTCGGTATCTAAAATTGAAATGTCCAGGCATTTGGGCGTATTTAATTACTATTTTTTTTGTTGCATGGTATGTTGGCATATTTAAATGCAATATGGTCTGGTTCAGAGTAGTTTTTACATTTTAAGGTTATAAAAACTTTTTAATTAAAACAAGTTTATGGTTTTTTTATGAAATTTCCTAATAAAATTTTATGTACAAGTTATATATGAGAGCTTTTTAGAAAAATTGAAAGGGAAGTTAATTTCAGTTCATACAAAAGTTATTTTGAATTTCAATTCAAATTTTCTTATTATTTTCTTTTGGTAATCCACCATAATTAGGGTTTTTGACTCTTCAAAAGCTTTGACTCTTTGAGCTGGATTGGGACCTAACCCCACAAACTTGGTGTATATATTGACAATGACAATTGAACCACATTTATTGAGTTCTTATTATTATTATTATTATTATTATTATTTTTGTACTATATAAATCTAACACGAGAGCAAAACCAGGACTGCAATTAACATATATCTTTACTTCAGCAGTTAAAAAATGTCTCACGAGTCACGACTAGTTATGTAGAGGGTTTTGATTTGATTTGATTTTATTGTATGTAATCTAATAGAAAAAGTGGTGACAGGTAGCGAGAAAATACTTAGATAGCAAAACAACTACATTCATTAACAGATGCACATATAGGTGATACAAGGTCAGATGATCCAACTCCAACAACTAACAAGACAAGGGTCACACAGTGTTGTAGCCCGACAACACTAAACTGATGGATAAGCAGAGGAACTGTCCCACTTGATGCGGAAAAAACACAAAACAAAACAGAGTACATTACATAGAAACAGAAAAAACACATATATAAGATACTCCAATAAATCAACCGAACATGTAGTTGGGTTGAAAGTGGAGAACAAAGAGAGGATCAAATACACAAGACTAGTCAAGTGTAGCAAGTGGGGAATGGGGAGCCACATGCGTCAGCAACCTTCCTTGCATTGGGAGAGCTAACGAGCCTCTTGAGGTTTGGATCTTTCAAATACTGGCAAAGGCAAGGCCTCTGTTCCTTCAGTTTACTGCAGCAAACATCTGTGGGAGGGTTCGAGGAGGTTATGGCGCTCGCACATGCACTCAGCTGTAGCGCGTTACACGTGACTCCTCCCATTGACAACTCTGTCTCAGCAAGGAGCACAGTCACAACCATAATGCACACTGTTACATATGAAATCTTCATTTTCAAAAACAGACAAACTGAGAATTAAAGAGAAGGGAAATGGAGACTTCAGTAGTTTTGATTTGAAATGTGATGAATTGGTGAGACTCTGGGGACACCACACAGGGATGGATGCATCAAGGGGTAGCTCTCTTCACTATTTATAGTGGGAGGGGAGCTATAGGCATGGGACAGGATCCAGTATTATGAAACCTTGGGACAAGGGTGCTGTGCTGTCTACTATAGAAAGCTATATCATATGCATCCATCAAATGGACGAGTGTTTCGTGGATGGGGGGAATAGTGCTAAAGTTGGGCGCCCCGTCTTTTGGTCATCATGAATTTGCGAAGACCCCTTTTGCTTTATATTTTGCAGTCAAGTCATTGATTGCTCATTGATTACATCAGTCATTGGACTATGGTCATGCTAATGGAAGATGTCTCAGTTATCATTTGCAAGTTTAATAAATGAAAAGCTTGTGTAAATATTAAGTTTAAAAATTTAACTAAAGGAAGATGTCTGTATGTATATATACATTTTTTTACTTGCTTATGGACTCTTAATTTTTTTCCCCATTAATAGATAAGATATTTTGATGGACTACATTTTATTTATGACGTGATTAATGATTCATAACCAACTATGTAAGTATTTTCTGGCACTGAACATGGTTATAAGAATAACATATACCTTTGGTAAGAGGTTGAGTTTCATTTTGTTTAGGGTGTTGTTGAGGTCATTTATCCCCTTACTTTGTATTGTAATTATGGACCACACAGTATCAGTCATTGACTAATATATGTATTGATGTTATAATGTAACATTCTGGCCTTAGAGAGTAACTGATTACTATTGTATTACAACATAGTTCTCAGGTACTTCTTTTTTTATAGGCGTTCTCAATTGCTCCTTGAGTTCATTCTATAACGACATTTTGTCTTAGGGGGGTAATCATTAAATACCATCATACAGGACCAAGAAGTGATTGATTGCCAAGATTGTAGTACTTGAGCATGGCTTCTAATCTCTATCTTCATTTGTAATCTATTACCATGTATTTTGTACGTAATGGTAATTGATTCATCATATGTAACAATGAAATTTCTAAGTGCTATATGTAATCCATTACCTAGTCGCGAGTAATCGATTATCCAACAAGATTAGTAAAAGAAAAAATTCCGCGAGGCTATTTTTTTTTTGGTGACTAAACTTAAACTGTGAGGCTATTGTTATCAATTAACAATATTGGTAATTGATTACTTATATGTTGGGAAGTAAATCCAGAGTATTCGATATTATATATTGAGTGTTTTAATTTCAGATATATTATTGTCATTTAAATAATAATATCAATTTTTCTTCTTTTCAGTTTTTATCAAACAACAGAGAGAGATTTAGCCTCCTATTACCAAAAGAAATAGCACAGAGACAGATATATAAAAATTCACTCATTTTTTATTCTCTTTCTTCTCACCTTTCTCTCTCTACTCTTTTCGCCTTTTTCCCCAACTAAACAAAGGCTAAATGTGTGGGTTTTGTTGAGAATAATAATAATAATAATTTCCTATGTTGTATTACTTTTTTAATTAGGAACATTTCTGTTCTGTAGCATGTCACGCTGAAGGCCAAATGACTTTCGGCGATGTGAAATGTGCAACATAAATGGATGGTCAACATTTGAGTTTTCTTTATGATTATGTTTACTGTTTTGTCCAGAGACAAAGGATAAAAGTGAAAAGGTAGAAAAAATTATTTGTCACGTATTAAATGCAAGGCAATATAATCAATTAATTTTTCAGATTAAATATTAATTTCACAATTATATATTGTTCCCATTCTCAACTGATCAATTATTACTCTCTGAGATTTACTGTTGTACTTGTTAAAAAAGTTATGCCATTACCCTTTTAAAATTACAGGCTGAATAATAAAGGATTAAATACTTTTTTTTTGTCTCTGTAAAATAATTGAGTTTTATTTTTTGTTTTATAAATTTTTTTTATTTATGATTTTGGTAAAATAAAATGTTTTGTTTTTAGTCATCGTAAATTTATTTTAGTCCCTAAAATATTTAAATCATGTTAAATTAGTTACTGTAATATTTATATATTCGCTAAATTAATTCCTGTAAAATAAAGTAAAATAAATTTGATATAATATTATACGGACTAAAAACAAAATTGTCCACATATTAGAATAACTAATTTAGCATGAATTGAATATTTCAGAAACTAAAATAAATCTGTTGGACTAAAAATAAAACTTTTTATTTTGTAGAGGATCATAAACAGAATTTTTTTTAACAAGGACAAAAAATGAAACTCGATTATTTTACAGGGACGAAAAAATATTTAAACCAATAATAAAAATTGGCAACTTTTAACTTTGTACGTGATTTTTGTTGCAAGCGTGTATTTTTTATTATTTAATTTATAACTTTATTATTAAATTCATAATATTTTGACATAAAAAATACAAAAATTATATGCTTTTAGTTTCTAAAGGAGACTAAAAATATACTATTATTGTCAAATGAAGAGACTAAAAACCTAAAAGTTATAAGGACCAAAATTAAATTTAGACAATTTTACAATGATAAAAAATATATTTAATCCTAAAATATAATAATTTTTTAGGGAATATCGAAATAGACCCCCGGTTTTATTCCTGTTCTGTTCTTTTTCAATGGACTGCAATATATCCTTTCATTAATCATGACAATTAGCCAATTTGGGCATCATGTGAGCAAAATGAATCAGTATAAGTTAGCGTCATAAGATAATAGACTTGCAAATAAAATAATATTACTACACACAAAACATCATTGAATATTTGAATACTATTTATGAATCAAAAAAAGAATATTTGAATACTATTTTCAAAACATAATGTTCTTCTGAGTACATCTAGTAACAAATATTAAGCTTGATTAAATTTATCAACACACTATTTCTCAGAAGGTCTATCTTCACTTAATTTTAGGTGCTGCAGAAGATGATATCAAAGTACAACTAGACATAGATAAGTTCCCGATTCTCACACCGGCTAAACCATGTTTAGAATCAATAAAATGTCATGCCTGCAATGGGACGTGGGTTGAGTTCAAAGGTCATAAATTAATAGCAATACTTTATAGATTATATATCGCATTGGAGTTGGACTGCTTAAATAGCATATTCCAAATTAATAACTATGCAATTAAAGTAATACATCTATGCAGTTATACATGGTCCATCACGATAATTTATTACAATGGCACATCATGACAAATCATCGTGAAGTAATTTAAGTATATCAAACTTTCTATATGAATTCTTCCCACCAGTTTTATGACAAAGTTGAATGATTGTGAGATAACAGTTCAATATGGTAGTATTACAAAAGGCCTTGCTAATTGCTAATTAATAAGAGTAATTATTAAGGAAAAGAAATATTTTTATTAAAAATTTAAATATATTAATAATTATGACAATGTATTTTCTAAATTTTTATTTATTTTTATTCTTTGGTAATGTTTTTTTATATTACCCATCAGTATTCAAAATCATATTATATCTTCATTAATCTGAGTCAAGTCGGGTGAATCAACCAACATTAATTTAAATCATGGTCTTTTAAAGCAATGGCTAGCATTTTGTCGATGGATTATAAAACATACAATATCATTATTATCTATAATTTCAGCCTAACAAATAAAAATGTATTGTAAAATATTTTAGATTTTTTTTTGGGTCAAAAGCAGCTTCAAGTTCTGAGCTTGTTGCAACAATCGAATTGGGCATTCCCACTCGAGGCCTCTCTCTTTCTAATCACCGCCCCTTCAGCCCTCAACAGAACATAGCTGTCGAGAGCAAATATTTTAGAATTTGAAATTGTAAAGTTTTCTTTTAGTTATTTAAGATTTGGGCCTTGGGCCCTCAATTGAACCCAAAAAAAAGAATGCATTGCATATTTGATTTAGGGAATTTTTAAATGGACGTACACACATTACTATTCACATATATATAACAGTATAAAGTCTAAAATATCTTTTTTGCATTTTGTATCGTGCGAAACTATTAATTTTGTATGTATTATTTGTATGCATGTGCTATAAATAATGCATGTGAAACTATTAATTCTACACTGATGAGTTCCACATTGATACGAAACTATTAATTTCACACGTATTATTTGTAAGCCTGTGATGCAAATAACGTAGTTCCGCACACAAAAATAAATACACACTTCCGCACACACACGGGAGTTCTTCACGCTGTCCCATCTTTTCTCGTTTCCTATCACTCTTCCTCTCTTTCAAATTCCAATTTCAATTCTCACTCTCACTCCCTCCTGCAACTTGTAAGCAAGAAGCTCCCGTGGATGTTTTTTCCTGATATAATTCCCCTGGGTCATCCAATATTTGATATCATCAACTCGACAAATCTAGAGGTAATTGCAATTTTCCTCTAAATTCATTAGTTCATAATAAGGTATAATTGATTTCTTGATTGTTTTCATGATAAATACATGCGTGAAGAAGTGACAACGAAGATGTTGTGACGACCACGATGCGACCTCTACGCCGTCTGTGTGTGGCCGCCGCTGTCTGTGTGCGTTTTGGGAAGAAGAAGGACCGTGTAGGGAAATAAAGAGTTTTGAGGGTATTTTAGTCTTTTTGACTTTAAGTGTATGTGTGAGAAGAACTTGGGGTATGTGCAATTAGAAAACCCCTTTGATATATCCCGTCAACTGTTTGCACGGAGCGCTTCTTCCTCACGGGTGTGTACAAGATTCTTGCGAAAACGTAAACCCCTTAAATACAAGAAACCCATAAATAGTAAATGACATGATGAGAAGGTGAACACGTCCACCCTACCAGTGTATCTTAATCATGTGTGGGCACGAGGAAATAAAACTTGAAGGCCATGCCAAAGCCATACCTTTCCCCCATGTAATAATATGAGTTGATTAATTTCTTGGTTACAAAGCTTAGAACCATTATTATATCCTTTTGGGTACATTACATAAATCATAGGCCTCAAAAGGCATGAAACATAACAGTGCTATAGAAACTTGGTTAGGGAGAATCAACAAACAGTACAAAGACAATTTCAATCATTAATCGGTAGTCATGCCTACCCGTTCGCATCAACCTGCACAATCATATAGCCCTGGTTTTTTTGGCCGTCAACGACAACTGCACGCGCTCCTCGGTGGCGGAAAGAGTGAGATACCTTTAAAAGTTCACCTCTTTTGCATCACGCCTTTTATGTTTCTAAATTCTAATTATCCTTTGTTATGTCAATAAAACTTTTTATGACAAAATTCTAATTATCCTGTTAAATAGGAATTAGGATTTTAAAATTTTAAATATTCGTATGTACCCAAATATTTCTTCTTAGTTTGTAAAAAATAAAAAACACAGAATGGGATTAATGTATTAAATTCATCCTCAATTTTTACCCCACTCCCCAAAAAAAAAACCTCATCATTAATTATATAAGTAAAAACAATTCATCATAGGACAGAAGTAACACAATCGTTTTTCTGGGTTAGTGTTTGCACAAGTTACATTTGGTGCATTTTTGCTCATATTACAAACATCAAAATGCAAAACAACCATTTTTGCTAAAGTTTAATTCTGTGTGATATGATTGTTCTGATTTTACAGTTGCTGATATCTTGTTATGGAAAGACAAGAGATCATCGGCAGCAATTGTAGCCGGGTTCTCCATCGTTTGGTTTCTGTTTGAAGTGGTGGAATACAGTCTTTTTACTCTACTCTGTCACATCCTCATAGCCCTGATGCTCATCCTCTTCATTTGGCATAATGCAGCCGGCCTTATCACTTGGTAATGTAACCTTATTCAAAAGCCTTGTGTTATTATTATTATTATTATTATCATAACTTGTGGAGTTAAATATTAATGGGTTGCAATATTGCAGGAGACTTCCTGATATCTATGATCTTGAAATCCCAGAATACACCATTAGATACTTCCATAGAGAGATCAACACATTCTTGAGGAAATTTTATGACATTTCAACTGGGAAAGACCTCACACTCTTCTTTGTGGTATTGTGAAAACCATTTTCAATTATTCTCATCACCTCTCCTGTCACATCATTTTCTTAATGTATGTATTTGTGGTGTTGTGCTTGAATTTCAGACAATCACTAGTCTCTGGGTCATGTCTGCTATTGGGAATTACTTCACCACTGCGAATCTTCTATATACCAGTTAAGATCCCAAACAGATACATTTTATCATGGCATAGTTATGATGAAGTTAACTAATTGAGCCTTATTAATTTATTGATCTGCCTCTGCTATGCATTATTGTTCTTTCTACAGCGTTTCTGTGCCTGGTGACCCTTCCCGTTATGTATGAGCGGTATGAATACGAGGTGGATTATCTAGCAAGTAAAGGAAACCAAGACGTGAAGAGGCTGTTCAAGGCATTGGATTCCAAAGTTCTCAACAAGATTCCAAGGGGACCTGTGAAAGAAAAGAAGTATAGATGAAAGTTTAGATCTGCTCTACCAAGGCAGCATGAAATAAAAATATAAGCTGTATACTCCTCTCTTTAATTTGCTTTTGCCATAAATTGGCTATAGGCATATCTATTTCCTGTTTTATGTTAATGTAAATAACGGTTGTAAAATCTAAATTAAGTCTGGACAAGAGTTTGGGACAAAATAAATCCCTGAAATATTCAGGATGGTGGAGTAATTGAAGTTTCATAATATTTAAAATATGTCAACAACATCCATAATTTGAGATTTCTTTGAACAAGTTCTGAGCAATTAATTTAGGCAAGGAGGGGGACCTCAAAAGAGTGGGGATCTTTAATTTAATGGGCAACATGCTGCAATAGTGGGCTTGAGACATCACATCCTTTTGGGCTTCCCTCATTGCCCGACAAGGATATAAGAGTCTATGCTGGTAACTGAAAAAAACAGGGCTAATGATCAAATACCATAATGGAAAGGCACTCACACTAAATTGGCCATGTCACTTAACTTTCTAGGTCAAGTGCCCAGAGGATAGATTCTCCAGTATGCAACATTTCTGTTGTTGAAAAGGGGGCTTCTATCAGCATGTTTGTTTTCACGGTGAAGAAAAAACTTTGTATGATTTGGAAGAAGAAAAAAAAAAAAAAAACTTTGTATGATTAACACGAGACAAGACAAGACTAGTGATCGATCACCTGCCACTGGTTTTGCGCATCCGGTGAGTGTGACCAACAAACTATACCTCACTTTTTCTTTCAGATAAGGACAGTCTTGAAATTTATAGTTCGTATTCTTTCTTTTGCGGCACAGTAATTTTTGTTTTTTCTTTACTAAACCGAGAATTACGTTAACTTTGATTTTATATGATATTTTATTTTAAATAAATATATAATTCTGTATCACCTAAGCCTATTCGCCCAACATTCCAAGATTTATACTTTCATATGACAAAATCGACTCAATAAATAGATTTGGATAGTTGCCTTACCTGTGTAAAGAATCAAGAAAACAAAAGAGCTGGACGTGTGCGAGAAGATTCAAAGGCAGAGCTGACTAATTTATATATATATAATAAGGTGAAGTCTATCGTGGAAATATTTTCATGTGATGCACCATGGAAATGTTTTTTTAAAGTTTCGTAGCACCGGTGGAATGTTTTTGCATAGTTTTCATGACCATTGGATTAGTGATAACAAAATCAATGGCACATATTAATTGGAGAAAAATACGATAACACTTGAATTTGTTTCACTTAATTCTCACCCCTTGACTTGCACTGCCCATTCTCTCTCGACACCGGCAACCTCTGCACCGCTTCTCTACTCTTTCCTCCGCTGCGCCACCCACTCCTCCTCTCCCCTCGGCCACAGCGGCTTCGGCATCATCCTCTCTGGCACCCTCCCTTCGCTATCCCCATCAAGCTCATGGATAACACTTCCTCGCAGCCAAGCAAGACTAGGAGCAAGCCACTGTATCTCCGACACTCTTCTACCACCATCAATTGCTCCAATTCGTTTATTCATTAAAAGTTAACAACTTGAACAAGCAGCAACATAAAAAATTGTTTCTTTATCTCACCATCTTTATCCTTCGCACCACACTCCAATAAACACATGGGGCTTCCACTAGTTTCTTTTGCATTATGGGATCCCTCTCATAACCGTGAGCTATCCCCCCCCCCCCCCCCCCCGCTTTTTCTTTCTAATTTAATTTTTGTCATTTCATTTTTTTTTCTTTTTGGAATTCATGTTTCCTTCCTTGACCACGTTACTTGTTTTGATTTGCAGGTGTTTCCCTCAGCATGGATTTCATGGGGTCCCACAAACTATCAGCACGACAGAGCAAACAAGAATTGGAAAACACTTATTGTAACAAATAGTCAAATACACAAAAGCACACCCAGGATTGGAAAAACAAAAATAGACTCTAAAATTGATAAAAAGATCTGATTTTTACAGCACCCAAATCATAAAAGTAAAGTAGAGTTAGATGAGGGATGATCAACTTGGATCCAGAGTTTTCAAAATCCAGCAAGGGAAAACGTTGAACAACTGACTCAACAAAAGAAGGGATACGGCAAGCCTTCGCTGGTCTCCATTGCACAACCCTTTCAACCGCGCGCCCTTTTTTTTCGGTGGAGCAACTGCCCTTCAACCACCCAACATCGTCAACGATAACCATAAATGAAGTACCACCCTAAGCCGTCGGCACCGTTGTCGTCGCGGCGGATCCATCGCCGGAGGTGGGTTTTCGGTTCTCGATCGGTGCTACATGGAGCATCTGATGAAGTGTTTGTGAGAAAGAGTGAAGAGGTGTAGTGATTGTGTGTGGGCAAGTGTTGCTGTTCTCTTTTTTTTTCATCTTATCTTAACCATTGATTTTCTTTTAACTAAATCCAATGGGTATAAAAACTACTTCAAAACTATTCCACCGTACATCACTTAAAAATTATTCCACCTTAGCCTTCACCATATAATAAAGCAAAATATTTTTGAAAAGAAAATTGAACACGTGTCAATATCACGTTTAATTTGAGAAAATTTTACTCAGTATTTATTCTAAAGACTAATAAAAATAGAAACCGGATGATTCTCTTTTAATTAAAAATAGAATATATAAATAAATATTAATCAAATATTATTGTGCCTGAATCAGCATCAAATGTAAATTTGAAAACAAAATCAGAAGATTATTGTGTTTTGCTTTCTCTCACATATCTATTTATTTGATTTTCTTTCCCATCATTCTACCCTTCATTTTCAAAAAATACATCCAATCGGTGTCTCTACCGACCCGTCCTCTCACTCTGCCAATATTAGTGGTCGATCCTCTCACTGGGTTGAAGTTGTTCATCTCAATTCAGATATTAGGACTAATTTTAGTGATTTTGTTTTTAAATGTTATTGTCCTATTTCACATCCTCTTAAAATGCTTATAATCATTCATAGCGACTGGCATTTTTAGCCTTTCGTGTCTGTCCAAACTTGCACGTCTCTTCAACTATTCATTCTCTGGTATGATATTTTTTGTTTTGTTTTTTTCTCTCTTTTTTGTTCTCTCTTTTCATATATATTTTCTTCTCCGTTCTACTCTTACATTGTGATAACTGTCACTCAAGACTTTCGATTGAAGGTTAGTTTTTGTTTTCATTTTAGTCTTTTCTCTCTCTCAATTACATGTTGATTTTTATTTTGATTCTTCTATCGAATATCATCACTACTTTTCTATTCATCAACCTAAACTTCTTCTCTAAGGCAAATCTTTTTTTTTTTAATTTTTTGATTAATAACTTTTAATTATTTAGAATTAATGTTTCTATACTTTGTGTTGGTAACTTTTTCGTTCTTTATTTAATTTGTTATTATTTTTTAATTATAAACAGGTACATCGTTTTTGCTTTACAAATAAGAAGCATCATGAAAAAAAATTAGTAGCTTATTTTTTTCAATATTTCTAATTTGTGATTTTTTATTTATTTTATGCAGATACGTTATTTTTGCCTCTCAAACAAGAAGCATCATGAATGACACAAAATTAAGTAGCGTATTTTTCTCAATATTTTTCAAGAAATTATGTATGGAACAATAGAAAAAAAATATTACAAATATTATTTTCTTTGATTTGATTGCATAATGATAGTGGTAGATATGTGTTGTCTTTTTATTTTTCTTTTATTTAAATGTTGCGGATTTGAATTTATGTGGTTTTTTTTTTATGAGTTTGAATTTGATCTTTTATAGGCTTTGGGAAAAATGTTAAAATTTTAAAATATTTTATTGTAATGGTTAATATTAGATAAAATAAATAAAAGGATATATTTCATCTTTTTTTGAAAGGAATATCTTATCGATCTTGATCTATTCTATCTTGATTTGAATTTGATGTTCAAATTTAGAAAATAATTTTAATTTATCTTAATTTAAAATTGATTTTTCTCGAGATTACAATTTGAAATTGATTTTTCTCGAGATTACATAATAAATAAAAAAAGTTTTTTTTATGTTAGTTTAAATTTGATATCTTTGGTATTAGTATGAATTTTATTTTTTTTATATTTAGGAATATTTAATAAAAAATAAAAAAATATTTATTTTATATTAATCAATATTGTTATCATTATTTATTTCTCATTTAGTATTTTTACCTAACTAATTTATTTAGTAAATTTTTTCTTTTGTCATAGACAATTTGATTATTTTCTTTTTAATACCTATAAATAAATTGATTATTATAAAAAATATGAATAAAACACAATAAATGAGAATACATAGTTTTTAATCAATATTTTTACAATCATATAAAACTCACACATACCAATAAACTCAATCAATATCAGATTCTCAGAATATTAATGATTGGTGTACCACATTTTAAATTTTAAATTGATTACATTGCACGATATGGTTTCCCTCAGTGGTAGTAATAATCAATTAATATTGATTTTATTTCCCCAATTTATTAATTATCAAAATCGGTTTAAATTGAATTTGCGGGTTAATATTTGTTTCTAACTATGGTAATAATAATCAATTGTTTAAATATAAATTGATTACATTGTACGATGTGGTTTTTTGCTGTGGTAATAATAATAATAACAAATTAATATTGCTTATCTTTCCCACAATTTGTTAATTAACAAAAAATAATTTAAATTGGGTTCGTGGGTTCATATTAGTTTCTCACTATGGTAATAATAAATTAATATCATAAGCCCCTTATGAAATACATTTTTCAAATATAGATCTTTAGTTTGATGGTAACCATATTACTGGAATAGAAGGATTGACAATTGACATAACAGGAGATTAAAAGCAGAATAACATTCAACCTATTTCTATCATAACATGACACCAATAAGACAATAGCTATGAAAGGATAATAACCAAGTATTTAACTATTTGACAAAAATAAATAAAGTATCTAACTAAATTATCTATTAAGCAATAAAATGGGGGAAAAGTAAATATTTAAAAAAGACACAAGCTTCAGCACCACTAAACAAGAAAACGATAGTTCATGTAAAATTGCATCAAAAAAATTGTTCATTTAAAAGTAGTTTATGCAAAATTATTATTATGTTATATTGGTTTCAAAAACAAGTGGTTCATTATTACAGCTAGCAAATTAAAATTTGTTTTAAATGTCAATCTATATAGGTACAGGGACTAATAAAAATAACTTTTCGAAAAATATAAATTTAATTTATATCTTATTTACTGTCAACAAACTTAATAAAAACACGTGTAAGCAAATTAGATTTTTCTTTTGAATGTTAATATCGTAAGTGATTAGTAAAGAAATTATATAAAATATAATACATAGATAAAATTTAGATTTAGTTTCTATCGTATTTATTATTATTTTCACTTAATTTATTATGGATTTTTTATATAAACAAATTAGAATTTTTTTTAAACACTAATATCGATATGTATAGTCACTAATATCAAAATACTAAATATTTATATTGGTGAGTATTATCTCATGGGAATTAAAACTACAAATATAAGACAAAAAAATTTGATACAGATATAAGAAAACATTCATATATGAGTGCAGATATAGATTAAAGATGAAAAAGTTTTTTTATATGAAAATAAATTACTTACGTGTAAATCTTTTAATATCAAATACACATTAATGTGAATATTTTAATATATAATTTATTTTTTTTGGTTGAATGAATATTTTAATATATAATTTATATATTTTTAATATATATCATATATAACACGAGTCGATGTACTATAAAGTTTTTGTTCTTATTTTTATACTAATCCTTGGAAAAGTATAATATTTAGGTAACATGGAGATACATTCTATACAAAAACCCTTACTAATATATATGGGGAGATGAAAAATTTGTATGGATATGTATTAAGATCAAAGTAAGAAATAAAAAATAACTAAGATATACAAGTAATTAAAGAAAAAAATATGACAAATTAAGTTAAAATATAACACACTAAGATGAATATTTTACACGAAAACTTATTTATATCTACATTAAAATAAATGTTGTACTTGCTCTTGCTTCCTGTGGGTATGCTACGTCTTATGATTAGACTGTGTTTGAGGATATTCCTCCTTTTCTTAGGTTGTATGTAGCCAAGGATGCTATGAGATGTAGTATATCCCGTTTAGTTAGGTAGTGTTCTGTTTTGTGTTTTTGTTTCCGTTTATATCAAAAAATAATACAGACTAACAAAAACAACACGGGAACCAAACACACGCTACATCATCTATAAACATCAAACTAAGGGAAGAATAAACCCTTTCTAAAATTGTTAAATAAAAAAGAACTTGACTCATGAGAATCCAATCAGAAACAATTTTAAAATCAAGCTCAACAATAATTTCCTAAAAGTTGAAACTTCTATAACAAATCTAAGACCATAAATCAAATCCCACCATTCTATTATTTTGTACATTAATATTTTAAATATCATGGTGGGTTCGAGGGCAATTCAATATTCTACCCATGTTTGTCTTTGAAAAACAGTAAAAACCCAAACTTGACCACTAAACCCGTCAAAGCAGGTTGTCCCAGTTAAAGTTTAGATCAGTTCGGGTGAGTTCATGCTCATTTGTGTTTTTGACATATCTACTACAATAACTATTTAAATTATTTTACTATTTTAACCATAATTAATATATTTTTTATTGTAATTTATATTAAAATTGAGAACTAATCAAATAATAAATATACATTATATGTCCTGTGCATAGTATGGGTATGCATGGGTGAATACACCAGTAAGATATGTTGCATATGAGTTGTGACCACTGGTTTTTGCTACGCAATACATCTTTTCTTTTTTCTTTTACTTTTGGATATTCCCCTTAAAAACAAATTAAAGTAAGAATAACTTGAGAGTTCCTTTCTGAATGGCTGGCCCTGGGTGGGTCTTTAGAGCTCAATTAATCCAACAACTTACATATATGAAAACTAATTCTTTTGTAACAAAAGTAAGATACTAACTTTCGCTTTTAGACCATTTTACTTTCTCATCACCCACTAATCTCTCATTTGCTAATCTCCCAACGGCCCAACTCCCATCAAGAAGTTCGGTTCATGATTCACCACTAATTTTTTTACACGGTAGTTCTCTTTTGGTGATAATACTCCCCACTACTTTCATTTTCAGTGGCTGCAGAATAATCACGTTAGGACAATAATTGGTGGGGTTGGGATTCCCCACATATACTCTTTACTAGACACATCTTTTCTAGGTGGACAAGGCCACGTAAAACCCAACTTCAAGCATAGTTATGACCACATAAATCATAACATTTTCAACTGGGAATTGATTGCTTGTAACTTCTTCCACCGTTGAATGCTAGACATATAATACTCTCTCTCTCTGATCTAAAATATATACCCTCTATTTTTGAATATAAATAAAAATACTTAAATTTATATTTATTAAAAAAATTAGTTAACTGCAATTAAATTTCTTAATCTCGTATAAAAAATTAATGTAGTCTCTAAATTATCCTTAATGATTGCATAGGAAATTGTTACTTGGGGAATAAATTATGCATTGAAAAACAAAATTTAAATTAACTTAAGGGTATTATAGGAATAATGTTATTAAATGAGATAGAAGTAGTTATTTTTTGCTTATATTTAGTAACAAAATATTTTGATATTTTTTTCTTATATTCAAAAATAGAGGGAGTAAGCAATAAATGTATTTTTTTTTCCAAAATATAAGCAATATTTATCAATTTCAAATAAATTAAATACTAATTTTTCAATTATACCATTTATTTAATGCAATATTCATATATTTACGAGAGGTACCAAAGAGAGTATTTTTGAAAAAAAAATTAAAACTAGTAAGTATTAATTAAAATTATCATATTTTTAAAATATTCATTGATCTATGTATTTTTGTACTATATTACTTATATTTTCAATGGGAGGGAGTACACGAGATACAATTTCGATCATAATTGTCTTTTTCAAGACCTGCATTAAGTCACAATATCAAAAACACCCTTTTCTTACTGCTGCTGCTGCCACCACTTTTGTAAATGATGAAAAATATTAAAATTATATAACAAAAAACCTCAAGCAATAAATTCATTGTCATTTTAAATTTGAAGGATGGAAATTTCACCTATCTAAAAGAGAAATAAATTTTTTAAACTTATATGAAAATTTGAAACAATGATTTATAAAGAGATAGGAGAAAAAATGATAAATCTAAAGAAAATATAGTACGTAGTTAGAGAATAAGATAAATGTAATCTTTTGTGCCTGTTTCTTTAAAAATAAAAAAGAAAAGAAAAGGAATAGTTATTTTCTGCATGCTATTTTCCTTTCTTTATTGTTTGTAATCTTTTGGGCGTCTTTGTGTTACTTGATGGATTAATTTCTTCGGTGATGCGCTTCTTCGATTTCCGTCGATTTCAAAGATGGCAATTTTGGCAGTGACCGAGAAGTTGCTCCCATTGGCAATAACCTCATCTGAATTTCTGATTTCGTTGTTCCTTCTGCAACCTTCACTATTGGATCCAAGAACGATGGCGTATCATCAATGCGACCGAGAGGAGAGCATTGTATTCAAGCTTGAAACGCTAGAGAAATGAAGAAAGCTACTACCGAGGTGATTTGCAACGGCAAACAAACGTTATAACTAACTTGGTGCTCAACTCGGTCGGTGAATTCGATCATGGTAATGGTAATGGTAATGGTAATGGTAATGGTAATGGTAATGGTAATGGTAATGGTAGTGATGAGTATCAGAGTTGAGAACAGGGGATGGAGCTTGATGGCAGTAGAAGCCTCACGATATCGCTCTGAAAACATGTTAGTAATTAGAGGATATGAGCGATAGATATTATAAGCATAGGCCAAGTAGAGAGAATACTGTGAAACTAACATGTTTATGTTACCTCTGTTAAGAAATACTAAGGCCAACAGGGGATGGAAGCCTGATTTTGTGGCTTACTGAGTTAGTCATGACTTTGTCCCCCGCGGATATAGCTTGCGAATTCATTTGTTGTTATTTATACTATATGTTAAAGCGACGTGTAATAAATCGTACATGCATCCATTTTTTTATAATGATCATGGATTACTTGTGCACTGAGGTTTCCAATTTTTTTTTGTTGTTTTACGGAGAATGAATGGGCACAAGAAGATATACCAAATTACCAACGATATCTTCTAACATTTCAAAAATAACTAATGGCTTCAAAGCCGGGAAATCCAACTAGATGAAAATGAAGCGAAGCATTACATTAAAATAATTTTTTTTTTAAAAAGAGGCGAAACATATTATATATAGTTCAAAATTCTGGTTTTGCAAGCAAGGCATGTGTGATTTGACCACAGATCTAAATTATATCAACCCATCATTGTTGGGGAGTTGGCTCATCGCATTCGACGGTATCAATTATTTGGGTCAAAAATCCACCATCTTGGCTTTTGACCCCCCCAATATGTGTTGTGGGTGGGTAGGGATTATACTTGTATTAATAAAAAGGAGATAAAATAAAATTGAATTGAATTAAATGAAATAATATTAAATATTATTAATTGAATATTGTATCTAAGCACAGATTTTCAAGGTGCGCCCATCTCCTCATCATACTCGAGTATTTTTTTTTTCTATGGACATAGTATATAAATAGAGTTCTCTCTTCTCTGGATTATTTTTTTTGGGACTAATTCTCTGGATTATTTTTTGTTGAGCAAATAATTCTGAAATAGTTATGATGATGAGGATTCTTGGCAAAACGGTTGAAATTTGAAATTGTCATTTGTAGGATTCGACTCTTGTCTAAATTTGGCATAACGAGAATTCTATTTTTTAATACATTTTTCTATATTATTTCAATTAAATTTTCCATTATTTTATTGATAAATATATTAAGTTTGTCTCATTAAAAGCGACGAATTCGTTACAAAAAATATAGTTATAATTATTAATTAAAAACGACAACAAAAAAGTTAAATCTAAATTTCTTTGGCGTTTGATTAAAAAAAAATTAGTTCAAGAAATTTAATGTTACTTTGGACTTTGGTCATAAAAAATAATGATTTTTTATGAAAAGAAAATGATAAATAAGTAAAAATAAAAGTAGATAATAATTGTTGTATGTCGTAACTGGTAGCTGATAATGAGAAAGCTAAATATGACGCACGAGAGAGGGGGCGGGGAGGAGTAATGTCGCATCAATAATGATTGCAAGTTTACAAATTGATAGGAACTAACAAAGCATCCAAGTTAAGTGAACACAATCGCTCAACATCGAGATGCAACTTGACATTTTTGAAAGTCATGAGAGTCATATTATATAATATTTTAAATTCTCTTATTTTTTATTTTTTTAAATTTTTTTAATTATTAAATTGAGTAAATATTAAATATTTTTTATATTTTTAAGATATTAATTATATATTTTTTACTTTGTAAAATAATAAAAAAATATATAAAAAAATTTATAAGAGAATATAATATTTCTATATATATATATATATATGTACATAGTGATAGTGGGAGTGGCAAACAAATCATTAGTTGACACCATCGATACAGCTAAAATTAGAATGTTCTCCCTTCTCTCTTTTCACAACAAATGTATGTGCTATGACAATTAAACTCTTTGACATTTTGAAATAAAATATCATAAGAATTAATTGTTTTTTTTTCCATTCATACATTTAACATATTTTGAATGGTGCATGTAAGGATCATACGAATAAATAAGTTATTCAGACTCGATTCATCAAATGTTTAATCAAAATTATCTATTTGTGTTTACGGTTTTTTATACAGCAATAGACCATTTCTCATTCCATGTTAAAGCTTTTTTATTTGTTAGCCAATGTCAAGCAAACACCTTAATTAAAAAAATGCAGTTGATTAATGATAACACTGACCATTAAATAAAGTACATGTTGCAGAATTAGCGGCAACAAAACTTGATCTTTGAGATGAACTTGGCCTTGGCTTAGAGTCACATTGCATTCATAATATTTTTTAATTATCTATACATATTATAATGGCGCCGATACCAAGATTTGGTGTAGCCATTTTTTTATTAAAAAATGTCATTTAATTTCTATTAACCATCAATAAAAATTAATATGCAAGTTGGTAACTATTATTTTATTTTTATTTTTACTCTTTAATAATTAAAAATTAAATTTTACTCAAAATTATACAATAATTATCTTTTAAAAAACTACAATTAACCGTAAAAATATATAAATATAAGAGACATAGTGTGAATGCAGGCACTGTGCCTGCTCTCGAATTTGTATTCCCTGTATTTGCTCATCGATCTCTATCTCTCTCTTCTTCCATTTTTTTAATATTTTTTTGGACAAAATAATTCAATAGCCAAAATTTAAGATTGGACAGAATCAATGGCTCAGAGTGTATGATTAAGTGACTGCATGCTTTTTGACAACTGCAGTGAATCCAAGTCCGCATGCTCCCCCACTAGTATTAATAAAGTCATTGGATCACACAATCTTTTCGCTGACAACATTACAAAATTTTTATCCAACACATGTTTAATCGGGATATAGATTGAGGTGACACTTAATTTGGGATTATTGAAAATCGATTCATGAATGGGAAAGTCATTTTCTATCCTAGATATATTCGTTTTGACCAATATTTTATTCAACGGATGAGATCAATTACATGTAACCAGGTTAAGTGGTATTTATCATATTAATAAATATTTGTAAGTAAGTCCTCAAATAATAGTTAAATTATAAATTGACCCACAATGCTGTTCTGTCATAAAAGACAATTTTGCACAATTTTCTTACGATCCGATATAAAAAATGTGATAAAAAAAAACTTAAATATATTTCTGGTCTCTATAATATAGGGATATTTTGCTTTTAGTCCCTATAAAAAAATCAAATGCTTTTGGTCCATATATTTTTTTTTGTTTTTAGTCCTTTAAGTGAGTTGAATGTTTATGTGTCCATTTTGAGATTAACTGTTTAATTCTGTTTTATATGAATTTGTGTGATATAAATATTTTGATAATTATATTTAGCTCAAAAATATGATTTAAATATGCATGTTTAAGAATACTTCTGAAAACAGACAATTTTCTACTACTGTTAGGTCTAATTACAACATATATTTCTTTGTTTTTACTGTCCTTATTATGTTTTATATGAATTTTTGTGACATAAATGTTGTGTGATTTATTTTTAGCTTAAAATTAGGAATAAAATATACAGATTCTGGAATACTTCTAAAACGGTAATTTTTCAATCAACGTAGGGTCTTTTTACAGAAAACGGTTTAGTCTAAGTGACAGAAGTAGATTTAAATAGTTTGAGTGTGTCAAACAAACCCAACAAATAAACTTTCTTCACAAAAGTTGGTTATTTTAATATTTTTGATTTTATGAAATTTTTCTAAAATTTTTAAAAAACTTTCAAAAATTGTCAAAAAATACGCTAAACTAGAAGCGCGTATAACGTAAAAATCTCATGTGATTTGAAATTGTGATGTATAAGTGTTTACGTGTATTTTAGTGTACTATTATTTTTGTGTTTGAGAGAATTTTCACCCTTTTCTACTTTCCATGTATTGATATATGGCTGAGTAGACAATTGATCATAGGAGTGAGCTAGCTCTTAGGAGAGGATCTGTATGTAATACAGTATGTAAAAAATAATAACTTCGCACCATTGCATATAGGAATTTCAAAGCTCGTTATAATAATAGCTGAGGAACCTGAGGTCAAAGTTATTTGGGTTAAAATTGGGGTCCAGCTCATCCTTTAGTTGTATTTGAATTAAGCAATTTATTGGGGTCAAAATCAAATTACTCTAATTAGTTGGGGTAGAAATCAAATTACACAACAAACTGATGGAACAACCTATCACGGGTAATATCGGCGTTCCCATTCATGGGTCAATTTTCAACAATCCCAAATTAAGTGCCACCATAGATTGAAGTTGCCATGGGCTAACTTCACAATTATATTAAAGTTTAATTGGGATGCATCCCAAATATAATTAATACAGGACATCAATTTGGGGAGAACATCAGCACATGCAACAATAGGCAAAAATACAACCGGATCAAATATTTCGTTACATGATTTTTTATTTATTTACGGTGATAGCGTAAATTCATTCCAAAAATTTTAGATAAAAGCGAAAAATATGCAAATGATGCACCGGTGTACCATGCCTTAGTTGTCCCCACTTCACCATAGCCTTCGCCCTAATTTTTCTAGAGTGAGGCCACGATAGGAATGGCAATGAGTAGGATATAGGTAGGGTAATATAGTACTTGTCTCTATACTTGCAATTTAAAAAAAAAACTTGTACCCGGCTTCATACTCGTGTGAGTAGTAACTTTGATTCTCGTACCCTTATCCGTTGGGTACCTAAGTATCCGTACTTGTGTCCGTTACCCGCATTTTAACTATGAAAATTCAAAAATTAATTTTTCAAATGCAATGCACAATATTATATCTCAAAGATGCGTAAGGAATTTGCCGGTGAAGGACACGTGAACGAGACAAAATGGTGTCAATGAAGAAGGTTTGTCATCACATATCAAGGAAGTGAGACAGTAATAGTGCAAGTGAATGAGGTACAATGAAACAAGTTTGTCGTCATCCACAATAACGATGAAAGACACGGTAAAGAAAAGCAAAGAGTCAAAGAAATGTATCTCATGGGAAAGGAAAAGAAATGTGTTTTATGACTCTAGTGTCTTATGCATGGGTTAATTTAGGATTAAAAATTAGTTTATAAATTTCTTTAAGAGTTATTAAATTATATATATATAGAGTACACACATATACATATATAGATATAAATATAAATAAATAAATATGTATATATGTGTGCAGTCTGGGGTGGGGTGGGTACTAAGGTACCCGTACTCGTATTCATCCCCATCAAATTTTACAGGTAATAATCCGTACTCATTAAATAGATAATTATCCTCTCCAATGTTAATAATTTTTACAAGTACCCAATAAATATAAGTCTAATTGCCAATCCTAGGCCACAATAATGAAATTTTGAATTTAAGATGCAGTACTCCAATAAATTCTTATTTATTTTATTTTTGGAATTTTTTTTTTATTCTGGCGGGGATAAAGACGAGTAATAAATAGGAATCACCTAGTTCATTAAACAAGCTCCAAAATCCATTCCAACAATTGTTGCATTCTAATTCACCAACACCGCGCGTGTGATCCGACAGCAAATTCTATGTCGTGCTTGTCAATAGCTTGCGTAAAATTAAAACCTTTCAGTACTCAGAAATTTATTAATTGTTTACTTAAAGCAGGCTTTAATCAATTAATCCTGTCTTAAATACAATTTAAAAGACTCATATAGGAGTACTATTTTCATATTATTAAATTAATTTCAGGAGTGGGGATATATTTTTTTCCTCTAAAAAACCAGACAAGCACTCACAGAGGTCTGAACAAGAGAATCAATCCTCACAAGGGAAAAAAATATGCTGGAGCTGGAAAATGGCGGTGTGTTACACGCGCCGTGTATGCATTGAAGTGTCTCTCTTTAATATGGTGGGGGCGGGGTGGTTTGTCATTTGTGGGGTTAATTCGTCATTAAGGAAAACTAACCATGGTTAAGGATGTTGGAGTTACTGTGCCGTGGTAGTAATGGCATCACACATCACTGAGATAGGGACATGGAGAGAAGAGTGATTGGGGAGAGGGAAGAGAATCAAGTTCTTTGTATAAAGACATCCAGTTTGTCGTTAGTTGGGTGTAAGAGGCTAAAAATATCACTATAAAATTTCTGTTTTGGCAAAAGTAGAAGAAAAGGTATTCCCCAGTTGACGCCATTAATCACTAAGAAAAGGGTGTGTGTGTGTGCGTGTGAGTGACAGAGAAGAGAAATGAAAGAAGAATCTCTGGCTCACTAATGTGTGTGAGTGTGAGTGTGAGTGCGTGTGAATGTGAGTGAGTGACAGAGAAGAGAATAGAAATGAAAGAAGAATCTTTGGTGTCTGTCTCATCTTTCAACTAACACCCCATTTTTCGTTCTCTGTCATTTTTCAAGGGTACGAATTTTTATTCACCTTGTTTTTCATTGCTGTTGTCGAAAGCTTCTTCCTTTATTGCTTGCCTTCTTCTGTTCATTCATCTCATGTTCTCGTTTAGCCTCTCTTGAGCTTCTACGTGCATCAATGGAAGATGGGTTAAAAGTGCATTTTTATACACCTTGCTTTTTTCGATAGATTTAAGTGTTCGCGCTTGCAGTCATCCTTAACATTGCTCCGATTCTCAGTGTTACTAGATGATTTTTGTTTTCCTGGTATGTAATATTGCTATTATTAATTATTAATAATTCTATTATTAGATTCAAATGTTCTGTCTAGGATTTTCTCAAATTGTTGTTATTGGTTTGGTGTCTTCTTTGGTTGGAATGAGGTATTCTTCGATATATAATTTGTCAAATGGTCATAGTATATTTATACTATCAAATCCAGCTGAAGGGGGTCTCTAGTGTGAGATTTTTCGATTCAGCTACCCCTTTGCTCTTTTCTTCCTTTTCTCAGTCATGGGGTCAAAGTATATAAATACTGCATATCATGATTACTATATGCCAAAGATGAATCTTTTTCAAATACTGATATGCGTAAAGAAAACCTATCAAACTTTTGTATGGATCTTTCCTGTAATGTAACATTATGTAGTATTGCTTCTGCTGGACTCACTAGTTTTAGAGGTATAAGTGATTTTAAACTGTTTTCAGATTTCTGAAATTGCATTTTTGCGATTGTTGTTTGAAGGACTGTGAGCAATCAATATAGGCCTGCTTCTACTTCTTGTCCAGCAAAGTTCATTCTGCCATCATCAAATTCAAAAATGGTTTCGAGATCATATTCCAACTTGTTAGATCTTACTTCCTGTGGCTCCCCAACTTTTGGTCGCGAGAAGAAAAGGCTTCCACGAGTGGCAACTGTTGCTGGAGTACTGTCTGAACTGGATGATGAGACCAGCAACAGTGTTGGCTCTGATGCTCCCTCTTCCATCTCTCAAGAGAGGATGATCATTGTTGGTAACCAACTTCCATTAAAGGCACACAGAAAAGACAATGGTGTGTGGGAATTCACATGGGATGAGGACTCACTTCTTTTACAGCTGAAAGATGGTCTTGGGGATGATGTGGAAACAATCTATATTGGTTGTCTTAAAGACGAAATTGATCCAAGTGAACAAGATGATGTTGCTCAGTACTTGCTCGACACTTTCAAATGTGTGCCCACGTTCCTCCCTCCTGAGCTTTTTAGTAAATTCTATCACGGTTTCTGCAAGCAACATCTATGGCCTTTGTTTCACTACATGCTTCCACTCTCACCTGATCTTGGTGGTCGATTCGATAGGTCCCTTTGGCAGGCTTATGTTTCTGTGAACAAGATATTTGCAGACAAAGTGATGGAAGTCATTAGCCCTGATGATGACTTTGTTTGGGTTCATGACTACCACTTGATGGTTCTTCCAACGTTTTTGAGGAAGAGATTTAACAGGGCGAGGCTAGGATTCTTCCTCCATAGTCCGTTTCCTTCCTCAGAGATATACCGAACCCTTCCTGTTAGGGATGAGCTTCTTAGAGCTCTTCTGAATTCTGATCTTATTGGGTTCCATACTTTTGACTATGCCAGGCATTTCCTCTCCTGTTGCAGTAGAATGCTAGGGATTTCTTATCAATCCAAGCGGGGCTATATTGGTCTTGAGTACTATGGAAGAACTGTTAGCATTAAGATTCTTCCTGTTGGCATTCATATAGGTCAGCTTCAATCAGTCATGAATCTTCCTGAGACGGAAAGCAAGGTTGCGGAGTTAAGAAACCAGTTCAGAGATCAAACTGTGATGCTTGGGGTCGATGACATGGATATCTTCAAAGGAATAAGCTTAAAACTTTTGGCCATGGAACAATTGCTTTTACAACATGCCGATAAGAGGGGCAAAGTTGTTCTGGTCCAAATTGCAAACCCTGCTAGAGGCCGGGGAAAGGATGTGCAAGAAGTGCAGAGTGAAACATATGCAACAGTGAAAAGGATAAATGATACATTTGGAAGGTCTGGATACACACCTGTGATCTTGATCGATACGCCGCTTCAGAGTTATGAGCGAATCGCGTATTATGTGATTGCAGAATGTTGTCTTGTAACAGCAGTGAGGGATGGGATGAACCTTATACCCTATGAGTATGTCATTTGTAGGCAAGGAAATGAGAAGATAGATGAGATTTTAGGAATAAACCCATTGACCCAAAAGAAGAGCATGCTGGTGGTGTCTGAGTTCATTGGATGCTCTCCATCATTAAGTGGGGCAATTCGCGTGAATCCATGGAACATTGATGCTGTTGCTGAAGCTATGGATTCTGCCTTAATGGTCCCGGAGTCTGAAAAACAGATGCGGCATGAGAAGCATTATAGGTACGTTAGTACGCATGATGTTGCATATTGGGCGCGTAGCTTCTTGCAGGATCTGGAAAGGGCATGTAGGGATCATCTGAGGAGGAGATGCTGGGGGATTGGTTTTGGTTTAGGGTTTCGAGTAATCGCTTTGGATCCAAACTTTAGAAAGCTATCTGTGGAGCATATTGTTTCAGCTTATAAGAGGACCAAACACCGAGCAATTCTTTTGGATTATGATACTACTATGGTGCAGCCTGGATCAATTAGTACAACACCTAATGCTGAAGCTGTTGGCATCTTGAACAGCTTGTGCAGGGACACCAGGAATTGTGTTTTCATTGTAAGTGGAAGGGAGAGAAAGACTCTTACTGAATGGTTTGCTCCTTGTGAAAGGCTGGGAATCGCTGCAGAGCATGGTTATTTCGTGAGGTATGTTCTTTTTCCTTGTGTTGTGCATGTGTTAAGGACCAGGAGAGTTTGTGGTGTCTGTGAACTGCATGAATGACTTTTTGTGTGTGTGTGTGTGTACTATAATGATTTTATGTTTACTTGATTTATTTTATTAAGGGTGATGAAATTTGGTCTTTTTTTACTCCCAAATTTGGTGGGAATGAGACATCATGCTTGGTATACTATTGTTAATGGAGGTGTCAGTTCACCCTTTCTTTCTGCCAAATAAACTCACTGTTTCATTTTATGCATGAAAGATTGTTGAGGAAAAAATAATTTCTTTTCCTTGGCAGAGCTTGGTTAGGTGAATAGGTGCTTAAACTGAAGTATATCCCTTTTTTTATCCCAGGACAAATCATAATGCAGAATGGGAAGCTTGTGTTTCTGTTCCTGATTTTGACTGGAAACAGATTGCTGAGCCAGTTATGCAGTTATATATGGAAACAACTGATGGTTCTAACATAGACGCCAAAGAAAGTGCTCTTGTTTGGAATTACGAGTACGCAGACCGAGATTTTGGTTCATGCCAGGCCAAGGAGATTTTGGATCATCTGGAAAGTGTTCTTGCCAATGAGCCTGTTTCTGTTAAAAGTGGCCCAAACATTGTGGAAGTTAAACCTCAGGTGAGTAATAAAAAAAGTTGCCTCTCCACTTTTAATCTATTTTGAGGTCAGTTATATGTAGTTAGTTAAAGTAGTTTATATACTTCTTATTGTTGTGAACTGACCTATATAATTAAAAAGGATCTTTGAACTTGAACCTTCAAGGCTTCAAGGTGATTTGACTGTAGTTATGCTCATAACTGTATGGATCACTTAACTCTTCTAATCTTTAGTCATGAAGAATTTTAAAGGGAGTCCTTATTTCCATGATCCTGGACTTTTTCCACACTCTATGACTATGATTCTCCTATTCACTACATTTCTATATTCTCTGTGGTTTCTTGATTTTGAAAACTAGAAAATACCGCGGATCCAACTCCTAACCTTGTGTGTTGACTATTTTCCTTTTGTTGTGCAACTTTTGGTGCAGGGTGTGAGTAAGGGTATTGTAGCAGAACGTCTTCTGTTAACAATGCAACAAAAGGGAGTGACTCCAGATTTTGTTCTATGCATTGGGGATGACAGGTCAGATGAGGATATGTTTGGCGTGATAGCGAGTGCACGGGCATCGCTATCCCCCGTGGCCGATGTGTTTCCTTGCACCGTTGGACAGAAACCTAGCAAGGCCAAGTATTACTTGGAAGACACAAGTGAGATTTTGAGAATGTTGCAGGGCCTTGCCAATGCTTCTGAGCAGTGTGCTAAAAAGGTTCTTCCTAGTTCCTAGTTTCCTCATTAAGCTTTTTTTTTTACCCTTTCTAATCTGTATCAGTTATAAACTATTGATTACAATGTATTTGTCTATACTGGGTTGGGTTATCTTGTATTGGATTTCTTGATCTATTTAATTTTATGGCTCACTTGCCTTCACTTATTAAGATCTTAGTCTTGCCAGGTCATCCAATATGCAAAGTGATATCATATCCCAACATTGTATTCAAGGTTGTTTTTGTAAATGGATAGTGCTGCATTTGTCGTTTGTAGTCTGCTGCTTACTTATAAGCCCTTACTGGTTTTTCTTTCTATTTTCCGGTCATCACATTTTTTCAGGTCCTTTGTTCAAATCTCATTATTACTCCTCTAACAAGTTTAGTTATGTGGAATTTGGGTCTTATTAATTAATTAGCTATACTTATTTTTTGTCAATTTAGCAATTGCTTGCGCAATTGTAACCGTTTGATTTTCACCTTTTTTTTTTATTTGACTTGATTTTTATTTATCTTGAAGTAATAAAACAGTAGCTTGACGTAATTCGTTATGTTTTTGTACCGATGCTATTCTTATCAAGTAATATAGAATAATTCAGTATCTTACTTTTTATTCCTACAAATCTTCCTACTTACTAAATGAAGTATGTTTTATGTTTTCAAGATATTAAATATTTTTACTTTTTCATTAAGTATTTTACTTTATAAAGTAATAAAAAGATGTGTAGGAAGATTTATAAGAGGATATAGCATTTCTCAATAATATATCACTCTTTTTGCTCTCCTCTATTCCCCTCTCCTCCCCCCCTCCCAAGAAAAAACAAATAAGAAAGATTTATAATAAGTCTCTTTTCTCTCCTCTAGTTTTCTCCAACCAATTACTATTTCAGTGCCATCAAGAGGATTTGTTCAAAAAAAAAAACTACTGTGGCGGGTAAATCAATTACTAGTGGGTCAAATAGCCTTTGTTTGAAGAGAAAATTGGAGGAGGCAAGTTGAGGGAAGAGAAAATAAAAGAAATATATCATTTTTTTCTTATTTGATTGTGAAGAGAAAACAAGGAGGATAGAGAAAAATATGAAGCCCCCCACCATCTTCACTTCTTGAGAGAAAATGCGAATTTGAGAAGACTTTTTCCAATTTTATTCACTTAATTATTTCTCTCATCACTTGAATCTTCTCATTTTACAAGGGGTGAAAAAACATTACATCAATTATTCATTTTCTTTTTTTTTCCCCACTTTTTTCATCCAATCAAATAAGTGAAGAAAAAATATATTTTGTTTTCTCTTTATTTTCTATTCATCTAAACAAAATTCATCTACTTTTCTTTACTTTCTCTTCTCTCTATTTTCTTACTACTCTCTTAGTACAATCTTAATGGTTTTTTTTGGTTGAAATCTGAGTCTTGCTATAAGTTAGATAATGTTCCACACTAAGGCCCTGTTTGGATAACAAGCTTATCTACTGCTTATGACATAAGTTGTATAAACTACTTTTATAATCGAAGAAAAATTATAGTGAAACTTATTTTATATAAGCCATAAGCTATTTTAATAAGTTATCCTGGGTAGCTTATGAAAAATAAGCCCAAAACAGATATTCATAAGCTCTGCATAAGTCAATCCAAACAGGCTCTAGATTTGAGCCTTAGGCCCACCGTGGCCTACGAACCCAAAACCTAACAATTGGTTGCTTTGACTGACTCTACCGGTCAGTTATGATATCTGCTTCACTATCACCACTACATGTTCTATCTAGCTAAAAGTCAATTGAAACACATCTTTGAAACCCTCGGAATTCAATAATATCTTTTGTTATTATCTGATTTTTCGTTGAGATGGACCAGACCAGACTAGGTTAGGCTCTCTAGTAGAAATTCCACTTTTCATCCCATATAAAGGGATGGTACCAACCAAAATGAATGAATGTGAAAATGAGAGTTAGCTTGCATCAAATTTTGAGGTGACAGTTGACTAATAGCACAGAATGAATGTGAAGAAACCTTTGATATTATTTTGGCCGAAAAGGACTATATTCTCTGGGTCGCATCCTTAATTGCCGGTTTAGGATAAGATTTGAACCAAGCTGCTTCATTCACAAAATTCAGACTCTTGCAGCTGCCAACCACACGCACACACATGCTTTAGAATTCTCCGCCCAAAAAAAGGGAAGTGGATAATAAAGTTTTATATTATTCCATTCTTTTGAGCCGAAGACCAAGACCTTAGATCAGCCACTGTTCACATCACCTTTTCGTGGCCCCCAAGGGACAAGGATATATATGTTGTAGCGTCTCTCTTTTTACCTTTGGTTCTACACTTCTTCTTTCTTCCCCTTCCACGCACAGTTTTTACAGAGGGAATCAGAAGAGCCTTGCCTTTCACAGCATAAATGGTGAGGCAATGGAAAGAGATAGGATTGACAAGACACCACCAAGGTTGTGGTGGCGGCTGTGTTGAAGAGTTTGCAAGTCTTGTTTTTATGATATCCGCAGCATTATTGACCCTTTCTCTATTTGCGGCTATCATCTTCTTCTGTGCAGATGGAATATCCAAAGACTCAACCAAAGCCTCCGGAGCCACCACCGACAACTATGCCAATGGTGGCTCTGCCTGCACCGCCGGGTGTGGGGCAGGCTGTGGCGGAGGCTGTGGTGGATGACCATTGTATATTCCCTCATCACAATCACCACCATCATCTCCACTGTGAACACCGGAAGAAGCACGGATGTGAAGCTAGGTAGGGAGTATCCACACGCATGCTTTGTTTCATTTTTCTTTGTTGTTAAAATTGTATAGGGTGCTATGATTGTACAAGACTGTGTTATCCAAAGACTCTTTGAAAATGTGTGTTTCTTTATGGATGCCCTTTATGGCCCCACCCCATAACGAAGGGTATAGGCCGTATTACAACAAATTATAGCGGACGCCGTTGAATGAGAATGCACGTGAGATTGATGGATGCGATCATTGACTTATGGTATCTGCTTGCTTAGGAGGTAACTTGCTAAAGCTGGGTTTCAAAAAAACGATCCCAGAAAAAGAATTTAGCACATTCACAAGTCGGGATTTTATGGTGCAAAACGAACTTTTTTTTTTGCATCTGGTATGTAACAGCCTCAACTCCAAAGAAGTTTACAACTGTGTCTCTCCTTCACTCTTTTTCTCTGTAAATGTATCACTTAATATTAAACAGAGATGGTGATTGGTGAGGCTTGAGAGGGAAAGATGGGTGAGTAAAGTTGGAACTTTTTAGCATACATGCAATTTTGATCCTTATAACAAAAAAAAAACCTAGGAAAATGTCAATCCATGGTAAAGCGCACAAAATATATGCACATCTGATTTAATTTAAAATACATCACGATCTTGATCTGCGAAGATTCAAGAATGGACACACCCTCGTTTGTGCATAGTATTAGGGCCGTAATCGGTTTGGTTTGGTTTTGGCCGAATCCGAGAATCGAACCAATGACTTTTATCTTGCTCGGTTTGGTTTGGATTTCTATAATTTCTTTACACAAACCGAACCAAACCAATCCGATGAAGTACGGGTTGGTTCGGTTCGGTTCATCGGGTCCAAAGAAATTAAAAAATTTAAAAGATCAGTACTACTTCGGGCATGGACCAGTGAGCTCAGATCGGACCACTGTGATACTTAGATCGGACCAGTGAGCTCAGAGACGACTTCAGACGGTGGACGACGGCTTCAAGCACGGCGGTGGACCATTGTGCAGTGCGACGGATAACAGATCGAAGCACGTCGAAAGCGCAGTGAGCACCAGGAACTGCAAAGAAGGCGAATTGCGAAGAAGAAGGCAAACGACAAACTGCGAAGAAGACGGTGAACGGCGAACTGCGAAGAAGGCGAACGAACGACGAGCGGTGGTTTGAAGGCTATGCCCTATGCGAAGAGGAAGGCGAACTGCGAAGATCTGCGATGAGGAAGATGGAAGACCTGAACTCTGAAGGAACGCCAGACCACAGTGCGATGGCTGGCAGATCGGCTTGCGAAGAGAAGAGATGAGAGACGAATATGAGTGACAACGACGGACCACATCACAATGCGATGGCTTGTTCTTTTGTTCAGATCAGCTTTTGAAGGAGGAACCCTATGTCTCTAAAGGACTTTGTACTCTCTGGGAACAAAACACGTGATGTCTACTGACTTACTAACTTTGGCTTAAGCTTTGGGAAAGGAAAAAATAAAATAATAGTACCTTTGGTTCGGGTCTCGGGTGATTGGATTTCTAACTCACGAACCCGATGCACGAACCAATAGAGGTCGGGTTCGGGTTGAATCCGAACAGTGAAAAAAAACCAATCTAATCTGATTGGTTTGGTTTGGTTAGGTTCTTCGGGTTCCTCGGGTAGATCCGAACCAATTTACACCCCTACATAGTATTCAAGAATGCTATGCAGTTCTTTTTGAAACTGCAAGAATCTTGACCCTCAATTTTTTTCTCATATATCACAAACTACTATGAAAAGGATAGTTCAATGAACATAGAATCCTGGATCAGAAAACTGTACCTCCTGCGGCAAATTTCAAACTGCAGAGGACCTAGTTTCGCACTTTTATATAGTGGAAATTTGTGCTTTATGGAAGAAAGTGATTTCATCCTTGACTATAATAATATATTGACTTTCAGCCATAAAAATATTTACATCCCACTTCTTTTTCTTATCTCAGTAGAGGATATATCCACGCGGAACTGTTCAGCTGGAATGGAGATGAACATGTCTTTTAGTTCCTCTGGAACATCAAAATCATCAAGAACCTGTAGCACCGCACAATGGCCTCACTAACACCGAACTTGAAAATTAAGAATACCAAAATTAGAATTGCTCTTTTCATATGCAGTACTACCTTGAAAGCACCATCCACATTCCGACCACCCACAAGGAAAGTACATCCTGTGTCTTTACAACCAATAAGTATCTTCAGCATCTTGTTGTAGTCTCCATCATAGTATTTAGGCTGCAATAGTAACATGAACATTGTCAAAAGGTTAGCTGAAAAAATCTACTTGAAGCAACAGGAGTGAGAAATTTCATACATTAATAAGCCTCACTGCTGTGTCAGCACCAATTACAAAAGCACTGCCTGGAAAAAGTTCAGCCTTCTTATAAAAAAAAGGCTGATTGGATATAATTACTGTCTTTCCTGCAATTGACGTAGAAAAGCCATTTACAACTTCAGGTGGTTCATTAAACAATAATAAACTAAGTACTCAAAAACAGTGTTAAGCTCTAAGTATCATATTTGTGTCACGAACCCAAATCAAAGAATAGCAAAATTGATGAAAAACAGAGAAATGGAAAGAACAACTTTACTGAATGAACAAATCTGAACGGGAAAAAGAAGAAATTCTCTCTCTCCCCAAGGGTTTCCGCTTCTCACTAAAACTCTTGTTCGATTCTCTCCAAAATACAATTTGCTGAATGTCTACTTTCTTCAATTACTCCCTATTTATTTAATTGAGTCTCCTCTAACTAATTAACTGCCCTAATTAATCCTAACTACTTTCACTCCTCTTTATTCTACCCTTTTACTCTACGTAATTCCATATGAGCTTATCTTAAATTTCAACACAACTTGTGAATCTCACTCGGTATTCATCATGTAAAAATACTACCAAATCACCAATTATATAATTTGTGGCACATCGGAAAGGCAGTAACCCATTGTTGGATATAAAAATGGAAGCAAAGAGATGGAATGATATTTAAGAAATTTATGCACATTGGAGTTAGGACCTTTTAATATTGAACCTAGGAGAGCAAAAAAGAACCTCACCAACTTTTTCAAATTGCTTGACGCGATCCTTGATCTGAGATACCAATAATGGAGGTTTGTCTGCGTTGACTGCAGATATTTCAAAGCATGGATACCCATCACCACAAATGCTGCATTGATTGTTCTTAATGAGTGAAATGTTGAATTAAAATTAAAATTACCAACAAATGAAAATAAATTTAAATAAATCATCATACATATAGATAACCAGTCCTAATTAGATTTTCAAAATAGATTTAATACAAAAGATTATTAATTTATATAATATAATACTTATTACCCAATTAGATATGATATTTGAATATCATAGCATTGACAAAAAATCAACTTTTAAAGAGAATACTTTATTATCAATGTCAATATTATGATAAATTATTTCTTTACTTCAATATTGGCTAATTATGATAAATAATATTAAAATTTTCGAAAAATATCAATGCAATCAAATGTTTTTTTCTGAAATTCTAAAAGCAAAATAGAATATTAGTTAGCCTTTTACCCAAGAATGGTTGGTTATAGTGAAAGTGGACTGAAAACCCAAGTGGACTTTACTTGCAATATCAGGGGTTCAAATCCTGGATTCATCACCCTCGGAAGGACTTTATCTAACCACTACCCCTGGCCTGAGGGTTAATCACACAGATATGCTTATGGGGATTCCCGATCAAAAACCAAAAAACAACAATAGCTTCTTGAAAAGAATGTATTTATGACAAGCGTAAAACTAAAAATAAGCTCTACGAGTAGGCCATTAAATAATAAATAAATAACCTATACATTTGAGCATCTTTTAGCAAATAACATGAGTTTATGTACCGAGTTGCAACTTCCATAAGCCTGAGATGCCCATCATGTAAGGGATTGAAAGAACCAGGCAATATTATTTTCCTTTCTGCTGGTATCTCTGCAACCAAAAGAGAAAAAAAAAAATCAACAAAAATGTAGAATGTGATTCTAACTGTATTAATATTGCTTCTGCTCAAAGGTTTAACTATACCACTTCCAAATGGATAAATTTTGAAGCATATTTGACCATTTATAAGTTGTTCTAACTCTTGATCTTCATTGAATTGTTTTTCACATTCATCAGATACATCTGATTCACTCAACTCTGAAACAGAGGTTGCTGGAACTTTGCATGCATTTGCAATAGCCTAGAACAGAACAGAAAAGGGAGCAAAAAGAAAGCCAAAACAAATTAAGATTTTAAAAAAAATATGAAGAAAGGAATAAACTAAAGTTTAGCTTCCACATATTCTTGTTCTCATTTTATGGGATCCTCATTGTTATTATACATAATCTTATAAAGGAGAAAAATAGAAGAAAACAACTTATAAGTGAAAATAAATAGCAAAACAAAAATGTTCACAACTTTTCTTCACACCTGCCACACACCTTGAGCAAAAGATGACTAGAAACTCTGTCTTCTTCTTCTCGAGTACGGAGCCCCTAAATTAGAACATTTGCAAAATAAATACATATAAATTTATTTATATATATATATATGTGAGAGAGAGAGAGAGAATCCGTTGATATTAGGTGTCAAATTTGGCATACTTGCACCTTCAATAACCTTATCTTGAATGTGATTTTAACTAATACAACTGTTGAAACATGTTATATTTCAACAGTTGGATTGGTTAAATTTGAATTCAAGGAAAAAATTATTAAAGGTGTAAGTATGCCAAGTTTGAGTAATGAATTCTGACTCTCTCTCTCTCACATGCACGTGTGTGGGAGGGGGTGTGTGTGTGACACACTCCCACTTACTTTTCAAGAGTACATTAACATCCTATTCCTTTTCATTTGGACAAGAAAAAAACATTTCTTTCGTTTATAAAAAAGACTTAATTAGAGGGTATTGACAGATTTTGGTTTTCAAAAAAAAATGTAAATTACATTAGCATCCATTCAAGTGTTTAAAAAAAGAAATGTGTCAAAATGAAAAGGTATAGACTGCTAATACAGTCCATACGATTAATAAGTGGGAGGATAATAGCAACTTCCTCTGTGTGTGTGCATGTCTGTGTGATTATCACATGTTCAGCATCAAGTTCAGAATAATATTTAGACCAAAAAAGAGGATAGCAGTACTTTAGTCAAGGTCACTCTTGATATCCAAAGTCGGTCAGCAGTCCTTGTTGACATATAAAATCTATGAATGAACATAAAAGAAGTTCAAATGTGATTAGTCTTCCCCAAAAATCACATTTAGGTGGCAAGGGGAAGTGCAACTACACGAACAGAAAAGAGCTTCTTTAAAGAAAATGTGACAAATTAGTAAGATCAACAGAGCCCCACAATTGAATTAGACAAAATAAATCCAGAGGCAACTTGAAAAGCAGAAGTGATGCACTTCTATATACTGGAGCTTCACTTGTATCCAGTCATGACTTTGTAGTATCTTTATATGCCCACAGACTAATATTTATATACCAATGACTACTGACTAATACAACTAGCTGCATTCAGGAAAAATAAACCTTCACAGGAAGGCATGGGCAAATAATCAAAAACAAGATAACATAGAGAAAATATATGTGCTCTGATAATAAATCTCACACGGTAGATGGTAAAATAATCCTTCTATTATCAAAACAAGTCAGGGCCCTTATTAACTGATTTCAGTTGTAGTGGAAAATAGTTTGTATCAGTTTAATGAATAGGCTGAAATTGAACACGGTGAGGTTCATCAACCATTTTTGAAGAAAAAGTAAATTTAGAATTTTAGATGATACCTGTGTTCCCCGAGTTTTGGACGGCTGCTAACCAAAGAACCAGTGAAGCCCACACCAATAACCGGGGATCCTAATCAACAGGCAGGTGCATTCCACATTAGTTCAAGTTGCTGCATTTTGCACAACACGCACACACTCATCGGTTGCAAATCATCCAAATTGTAAAAACATCCCAAGCAAGTCAAAACACCCATATTTTTGCACAACACTGAAATTTTTACATATCCCCCACACAAAAACAAAGCCAGGATATTCATTTGTTATATAATCAACCTGGTGTGGAGAGCTTAAGAGCACGATTGTAAGCCAATAAAGCCATGTCTTCAGCAGTCTGTTGGCTACAAAACTGGGACGGAATCTGCACGAATAAAACCAATGAAAAAAAAACCAAACAAGCAAAAAGAGGAAGAAGAAAAGTACCAAAACAAGTAATTAATTAAGTTTGTATAGTGATAGTGATTAATTGGACCTTGCCGAGTAACTGGATCATAGACATCCTAGAGTAAGGAACGAGGGCTTCGAGCACGGTATTAGAAGCACCGGGAACAGATAGCAACCAACCAAGGAGTTGAGAAGCTCCTCCGGCGAGATAGAGAACGGTTTGGAATGGAGAGGAATGTATCGCTTCTCCGGCGCTTCTGATGCAACTTTCCGTCATTCTCTCCTCTCCTCTGCCTATCGATCTTTCGTCTCATCTCCCTCTTCCCGTTATAATAACGCACCGTCGCTGTCATGTCGTTTTTCAACCTCCGCGGATTACAAAATACAATGTCCTCGAACGACAACCACCATTGCTATGTCACGGCGTTTTAACAAAGGGTAAAAATCCTCGGGACGACAATTCGGGTTGTGTGTTACAAATTGGATTTGCTTGTTTTAGAAGGGGGTTCCATCTAAGTTAAAATTAATTCAAGGATATTAAAAATATTTTTTTTGAAACAAGGATATTAAAAATATTTAGGATGGGGTGGTATGATAAATTTATAAATAAAAACAAACTCAAACAGTACTTATCTTTTGAAGTATGAATGTCGTGTTTAATTAAGAATATCAGAATCAGAATTCAGAACAATTAATAATTTTTATGTATAGAAGGACATTTAATTTAAGCTAACAACAAAACTTAGGTTGCTTATGACTATTTTTGTCAAAAAAAAGGTTTTATTATTATTATTACACCTAAAAGGAAGTGTCATCCTTGCTGCATCTCATTTCCCGTCTCCTTCTTATTTTTAAAAATATTTTATTTAATCTTTTCCTTCGAGTGCTTAGTAAGTGTATTGCAATCTTTACTTCTTTTTACGAATGATAATCTTTAGTTTTTTATATTAATTAACACGCTTGAATGAAATCCTTACATGAATAATAAATAATTTAATTTTAATATCATTTATTATTGTGATATATCTGATATATTAATATCTGAAATTTGTTATATTGGTTTTTTTCTTATATTAAATTTATAATTTATTCAGTGTGTCATATTGTCGTTGGGTTCACGAACCTGGAAAATATAAAATAGAGCTCTAATTTATGGACACTTAAATCACCCCTTCTAAACATCATTTGGGAGAAATGATAAGGTGTCCATGTATTACAAAAATAATATAAGGACATATAGTTTTATAAATATTTATAAAAAAATACTGATATATTATATAGACTCATGTTCTGGTGTATTTTTTTTATATATTAATTGTTATCATTACTGTGTTGTCCGACCGATAACTACCTCACTACCTGATTTTATCCCCATCTCTTCCACTACTTGATCTCACTCCCACTAACTGGATATGGGCAGTTAGGGACTTAGTTTAAATAGGGAAATCGCAGTCTTCACCAGCCATGTTGCATCTTACACCGCCATAGACTTGAGAGTAATTGGCTTTAGAGACTCTCACTGAGTACTAAAATCAGTCTCCAGTCAAATATTCAGCGAGAACATCTGGCGCCCACCGTAGGGCCTCGGTAAAACTCTTCTCAATGGCCACCCCACAAGAAATCCACAATCTCTACCCGGTGGTTAAGATGGTAATGCTTCGTTATCTTTGGATTCTTCTTGGTCCACGAGTCTCTTCTGTTATCAGTATTCACAAAAGAGATATGTGGTGCGATGCGGATAGAGTTCACCACGTCTAATTCTTCGGGGACACACCAATCAGTTTACACCAACAATAATGAAGCAGTGAACCAATTCACACAAGCAATTGAATTATTTCTCATACTCAATTTGGTCCTTGCTTCACTATCTTGTAAAAGGTTAATGACCCTCTCTGATTTTCTTCAAAGGTCCCACTCAGGTAAATTAGTTAAATCAGGTATTTAAGTTTTCTAATAAGCAATGCGAGCGTTTGCGATGCCATTCTTTATATGCACAATTAATTTTTGTGATCAAAGAAGACAAAGACTAAGATTTAAGAATCCTGTGAGGCGACATTGGGTGATTTCGCAATAATTAATTTGATAGCTTGGATTTGTCTATTGTTTTTAATTGAAAAATCGAAAATATATATATATATATATATATATATATGATTAAATGTTGTATGGTTTATTGGTGGATAAATGTAGATTTAGAGATTTTGTAATTCATGTTTCTGACAAGTGAGAATTATCTAGAGTTTTTGATTGATATAAGCTAACATAATTAGAAAGTTATGGTCTCTGTTGTATCCTTGAACAATTCATTGAGTAAACAACTATTTTGGTCCTTGAGAGTGTCAAACGATATCACTTTAGTCTCTGATAGATAGAAAATTATTAAAAGGTCATCAATTCATATTTTTCGTTGGTCACTTTGGTCTCTGTCATCAGGAATATAATTATTTTTAGGGACCAAAATGACAGTTAAGTAATCACTTTTAAGGACTAAAATGACAGTAAGTAATCACTTTCAGAGGCCAAAGTGACTAACGGCTGACAATTGAGAACATTTTAATAATTTTCTATCTGTCAAGGACTAAAGTAACATCGTCTGACACTTTTAGGGACCAAAGTGGGAGAGTACTGGGAGGTCGATCCTAGATTTATTCAGGATTTTCGAAAATTGTTGTTTGCATGAGTTCAAGGGTTAGGATTAATTCGGTAACTGATGCCCAGAGGCCTGAAGGCAGTTTGTGTATGAAAAATAACTGCAAACAAGTCATGCTAGGAATAAGACGGAATTAAGAATCTTTGTTGCATGTTGTATATGATTAAATTAAATGTTGTATGGTTTATTGCGATTATTGTCTCGATTGAAATTGATCTCCATTGCCCTTATTTGCTGTCATAAAAACTTGATAATTATCACCAAAATTGCTATTTATTGCTTGACATGATATACATGCCTTTGATTTTCCAACAATTATTAACTTTGTTTTTAAATTTAAATTTATGATATTAACATCATCTCATTAATGCTACCTGAATTTATTATCATTATTATCGTGTTTTTTATCGCTATCATTTGTTCTTCTCAACTTTTCCCACTACTAGTGTATTTTTTTGATGCTATCCTTTGTTTTTATGCATGATACACTAGCCGTTGGATTCTCACACTACAAATTCAAATTGATGGAGAACCTTATAAAAGATTAAAGAAGGTGGTCGGCAAAGGAGATCATCAAAGATAGCACCATCATTGTGCACTAAAAAATGAATTGTGTTGATTGACGACCGTAGGCAAACACCGATCTATTTATCTGGTGACTATTGGCGTAAGTCCCAGCCGGCACTGTATTTTATCAATGGTTCTTCCTTGTAATTTAATTGTCACTGGATTTCTTCATCCTAAATTGCTTGGAAATGCAGTCTTTCTTTGGTGGCACATTTATAAGACTGGTGACCGAGGTAAAATTTCGGCCAGCATATTTTTAAGATTGGTGTCAAAATGGTATAATCCCGGCCAGCAAACTCTTAAGACCGGTGACCGAGGTCAAATCTCAGCCAGCATATTTCTAAGACTGGTGCCAGAATGGTATAATCTCAGTCAGCAAACTCTTAAGACTAGTGACCGAGGTCAAATCGCGGCCAGCATATTTCTAAGACTGGTGCCATAATGGTATAATCCCGGCCAACAAACTCTTAAGACTGGTGATCGAGGTAAAATCCCGGCCATCATATTTCTAAGACTGATGCCAGAATGGTATAATCTCGGTCAGTATATTTCTAAGACTGGTGCCAAAATGGTATAACCTCGTCCAGCAAACTCTAAAGACTAGCGACTGAGGCATAATTCCAGCCAACACAATTCTAAGACTGCGACTAAATGGTATAATCCTGGCCAGCTCGGCGTCCGAAGGCATAGTCCCGACTGATTTTATAAGACTGGCACCTATAGATAAAATCTTGGCCAGCTCGGCGTCAGTAAGTGTAGTGCCAACCAACTAGACGAACGACGATATAGACTTCGTAGGCAACAAAAACTTGTATCAAACGTAACAAGAGGCGTTAACAAATATCCTATTTCGTTATTCGGCCGTCTACATGCTATCCTATTGAGTTCGACTCTCGATGAGGCACACTAGTCCGCAAAACGCTAGTCGCATCAGACTTTTAACAATAGGTCGGTTACCCAATCTGAACGGACAAACTCAAATTAACTCGGACACCTAAACAAGGTCGAAACGACTGATCGATTTGGACTGTAATAAATTGGAGGGAATGACCAGACCGGACACAAACAAGGTCGGGACATGTAGTAATTAGGTCGCGCAATAGTTTAACGAGTTTCACCTCGGTCGGATGATAAACATCCTATAAACAAAGCAACGACTAACTAAAAAATGTTGGCTGATCGCCTTTGTCTTTCAAGCTTGGCGCTCGTGGGCTGTGTGTTGTCTGTTCGAGTTTCCTAGATACGACTTACCTTTCTTAACTGATCGCTTTCGCCTTTCAGGCTTGGCACTCATAGGGTTGTGTGTTGTTCGGCCGATAACTACCCCATAATAACTACCCCACTACCTGATTTTATCCCCATCGATCTCACCCTCACTAACTGGATATGGGCGGTTAGGGACTTAGTTTAAATAGGGAAATCACATTCTTCACCAGGCATGTTGCATCTTACACTGCCGTAAACTTGAGAGTTGGCTTTAGAGACTCTCTGAGTACTAAGGTCGGTCTCTGGTTAAATATTCGGCGAGAACAATTATTATTTTATTATTATTTTTGACTGTAAAGTGAGTGCAAATACCTTTTATGAGCGGGGTGAGCTGTGCAGGTATAATATTGACCAATATGATTATGTGATGGTGGGGGTGGGCTCTATGGAGCATGGAGTGAAACGGTCACGCTCCCTTTGCCATTCGGCCTTGCCGTGAGTCCATGACCGTTTCACTATTAAACAACTTCTTAATTAGACCAAAAAAATTGGACCAAAAAAATAGACCCAAAAAAAAACTTCTTAATTTATGGTTCATTTTTAATATTATGAAAAATTTATGCATATAACATTTTCGTGTATGCATTTTCGTGTTATACTCTTACATTTATTTTGGAATTATATTTCAGATAGAATACAAGGGAAAAAACACACTGAAACTGTTTCGATTCTCATGATATCTTATGTATTTGAAAAGTAAACATTGACGTGGTTTTGGACTTCAAAAGTAGTAACTAATTGTTTATCATATAAAGAAAGCAAGTAAGTATGAGGGGAGGGACAGATGAGTTGAAATAATAAGGAGTGTATGAGCTTAAATTTCTCTACTATTATAATATATTAATTATTAATATTTTTTAGATATATTAATATTAATTATTAATATTTGTCTATTAAAAGAAATATGTAAATATATATATATATTTATATACAAAGTAAAGCTATTAAACTTTAATGGAAAAATGAAAAAATTTCGTAGACCGAACAAAACTCATATTTCTTTCAATTTTTTAATTTAGCTCTAAAATTTAAGCATGGAAAAATAAAGAAAAATATTCTACAATAGTTTAATCGGTGTAGACTAGTGTGAACTCCAACGTTAACATGGAGTACCTCGTAGGCTCGTAGCTTCTTGTCTCTGAAACGGCTACTCACTCAGGAGCTTCAACAATGAGAACAATCAACAATCACGTGCCAATTTCTCCTTATTTTATCGCTCCCCTTCGCTCTATTATCGTGTTGTAATCTCCTCACAAATTGATAATTGGCCCCGTCTAGATCGCTGTACTGACACGTGGACTGACAATCACCACTTGTCGTTTCAGCGGGATCACTAGACAGGTAGATCAGAACCGTTCATTATTATTATTGAAAAAAACTCCTTTTCACCAAAAGTAATCAATTATTAATATACTCATAATAATTTTGTTTTGGTGAGTGGAAAGGGCCAATGCCCCAATATCTATCTATAATATATATAAAGACGAATTCTTTTAAGATATATTTTTATATGTGTTAGTTTGAAAGTATTTCAAGATTCAATTTGACTAATTGGATTTGAATAGGTTTATTGATTGATTTGTATAATTTAATATTACATTCAGATTTATCCAATAAAATTTGACTTTTTGCACATTTATTGTTAAAATGATTTGAATAGGATTTCAATTAATTTATTACCAATTCAAATCAAATGTTTCAAAATACGATTTAAAATAAAATTATTGTTAAAATGATATTTGCAAAAAATGAAAAATACTAAGTTACTATGCTTTTTTCTCATAAAAAAATTAACAATTATTTGAATCTTCAGGGCTCGACCATATGTAAAAATAATAGTGTAGTTACTATGTTTTTGCTAATCCATTTTTTGCAAATAATCTACTATACTTTTTTCTCATTTCTGATGATCATAATTAAAATTTAATTTTTTGTGCATTTATTGTTAAAATGATTTGAATATGATTTCAAATAATTTATTATCGATTCAAATCAAATTTTTTGAAATACGATTTAAAATAACACTAATAATAATTAATAATAATAATAATAAATAAAATGATATTTCAATATCACCATAAAATCACCATAGAAAAAGGATTATATCCATTTTTACACCCATTTCAATAATTAATAAATTAATAAAATTCTAATTCTTCTTTTCCTCTTGCATTGCATCGATTCAAATAATTTGAAATATGAAATCAACCTATTCAAAATACAATTTCAAATAATTTATAATCAATTTCAAATCAACTTATTTGAAATAAGAATTAAAATAACAATAATAAAAATAATAATAATAAATCAAATGGGATTTTAATATCACCATAGAAAAAGGATTACACCCATTTTTTTACCCATTTCAATAATTTCAATAATTAATAAAATCCTGATTCTTCCTTCCTTTTTTATTTAAACAACAATTCTCTCTTTATTTTACCCCTTTGTGATTCTTCCTCTTTCAATCAAACCATTGTGATTATATCCATTTTTACTTCTACAAAAAAACTCGATTCTTTCTTTCCTCTTTTATTCCAGCGATTATCCTCAACCAACTGAAATTTTGGATTCTAATCAAAAAATAACTTGCACCCTATGTCAGCATCTATAAATCATGGAGCTGGAAGGATTCTTATAAGGTCGTGACTCTATTTCAAATTAATACGACTCATTATTTTGTTCATTGCTTACTAAATTGCTGACTCTTCTGTTACCAATGGCTGAAAGATATAATTCTATTTTTTATATTTGTTGGTTAGGATTGTCCGGCTATGGAGCGTACCGAGTTTTGGAAAAATCAAGTTGCTCTACTCCCAAGAGATGATCCTTATGGACGTCAAGGTATTGTTAACTCTCTTTTAATTTGTTTGAGTGTAATAACCTAAATAATACTTTTTTTGTTTCTTTGAAAAGGGTGACAAGATCCACGCGACTATGAAGCGGGAATTGATATATAAGCTTGGCAAGGGTTTGAAGGAAAATTATGTCTATGTTATGTCCACTTTTAAAGTGGATGTGAATGATGGGAGCTATCGAACAACACATCGTTTGTATAAGCTACGTTTTTCCATCGATTCAACGATAAAATTGGTGACTACTGCTGTCATTCGAGGGAATGAATTCTCTTTTACTGAGCCAGTTGCTTTTTTGAAAAGAGAATACATTGTGATTACTTGGTTGGTGAGTGTGACTTCGATTTATTTTACTTTTTTATTTTGTCTTTTTAATCTTAGATCTTAGTGTGTGTATATATATATATATGTATTGATATTTTTATTTGTTCACTTTGTTTTATCATTTGTATTATTGTCATTTCATCAACACTTTCTCATCTAAGTTGAGTTCATAATTATTGCTATTTTTTTCTATTTTACTATTAATCATTTTTACTTATTACTTTTTAATGTTTATTCATTTTCTTGATGTTGTTAGGTTTTTGTTTTGATTTTTTTTCGAAAACTATGGTTACTCTTCTATATATTCATCAAGCCAAACTTATCATGTATGACAAGTATATTTATATTAATCATTTTTAGTTATTGATTATTTTTTATAATTAATGTTTCTATATTTTGTGTTATTAAGTTTTTTTATTTTTTATTTTCTTTTGTAATTAGTTTTTTTTGTTTTTTGCAAATACATTATTCTTTTTTATCAAATAAGGGGAAACATCACATATCACAAACATTTAGTTATTTATTTTTTAATATTTTTCAAAAAGTTATGTACGGGATAACAATAATTATAATTTATATATATTACTATGTTTATTTTAGAAAATATGTGTAATAATTTATTAATTGTTTTAATTACAAATACATATAAATTATTTAAATTTTCCATTCAATGTTTCTATTTTAGTAAATTTAGTTTGATATAAATTGTTTGTTCTTAATTTATAATTGTGTATCAAGCAAATCATTTGTAATAGTAAATTAAATATAACAACATTATAACAAGCAAATGAAAAAAGGAAAGAATTTTAATTTATAGAAACATAAAATGTGGAATTCAAAATGATGGCTATGTCATAAGCGATATGCTAAAAATAATGGAAATGAAAATTTACAAAGAGAAACATGAAGGAAAAAAGGCAATAAAGGAATGAAACATTAAAATGATTTGCTTAAATTGGAAAGAGAATTGTGCAATTAGAATCACATGCAATTAAACACATCAATTGATTCAAATCTTTTATCGATTTTATTAGGCTTGCAATGAGTATTTTGAAGAATCACAATTGATTGATTTCCTTTATTGGTTTTATTAGACATGCAATAAATATTTAAAAATAAAAAATAGAATGTAGATTAAACACATTAATTGATTCCTTTCTATTTTTGGTTTGTTTATTCTATTTTCGATTTTGTTAGACATGCAATGAATATTTTGAAATGAAAAGAAGTATGTAAATTAAACATATTAATTGATTCCTTTCTTGATGTTGAAGTTGTTAAGCAAGTGAGAATGTGATGTGTAAAAAAATAGACAGACATAAATCATACGATAATACCTAGGTCTATGCTCTGAAGGCAACACCAATATTGAGTTTTTTAGAGGGTAAAAAAAATTTGATGAGTTCAAATTTGAACATTTTATGATTAAAAAAATTAAATTAAAAAGATTTAATTTTTAACGTTTATGATTATATAATAATCTTATGATGTCAAAAAAGGTTTAAGATTTAATTTTAGGATGTGAAAAAATGTTTAAAATTATATAAATAATCAAAATGATCTCTTCAATCTTGATTTGATTTTGATTTAAAAATTTGAAATTAATTTTATTTTATCTTCATTTGAATTTGATTTTTGTCAAGATTATATGATTTAATAAATAAAAGAATGTGGTGGATATTTTTTTGATACAATGTGATGGATACTTTGCACTAATAGGGTCATAAAAAAAATTATCTCTTCAAAATTAGTATGAATTTTAAATTTTTATTTTTATTTTGATATATAGGAACAAGTAATAAAAGATATAAAATATTTTTTTCATATTATTCAATGTTATAATCATTATTTCTTTTTTATTTAGCATTTTTACCTAATAAATTCATTAAATATTCTCTTTTGTCCAAATAAAATTGAATTTTCTCCCATTAATGTCTAAAAATAAATTGATAAAATAGAAAGTATGAATAAAATACAAAAAATGAGAATAGATATTTCTTTATTTTTTTTATATTACCATCTAACTAATTTATTGATCATTTTATATTGTTGAGAAAATTTGGAGTTTTTATGAATTAATATCTGTAAATTGATTAATGTAACAATTAAAAATAAAATATAACATGCATTTAAACATTTTATTTGAAACTATATCATTGTGTCAAATGTTTTACGTGAAATCTTATCGACATGTGAATCACTTAAAAAATTAAACTATATAATATAATTTAAATACTTTTCTATTATACTTTATGATAATTTTAATATAAATACATTTTTATTATTTTTTATTTTATCACCAACTAATTTATTAAATAATTTCTTAATCTAAGAAAATTTAATTTTTATTTTGCGCAAAAGTATCTATATTTATGGGACGGAGAGAGTACATTGTGTCCAAAATATATTGTGTTTCTCTTTTTTAATTATTAATTCATATGCAATAATTTATTTGTTTATTTATTAAGGTTAATGTGGTTCTGATTATTACTTCATATAAAAACATCTTATTCATTTCTCATTCACGTACAAAAAAAAATTATCTAGCATATACTAGTATACTCATAATAATGAAGCAACATTTTTTGTATGTTTATCCTGCATTCACTATATTGAATTTAAAGAGAAAAAAATAATATCAATAAAAAATCAACAATTAAATTTAAATTTTATAATATAATCTCTTCAACATCAATTATTGATATTTTCATGACTAATTGTATTTCTTATCTCTAACTAAACCCTATTATTACAAATACAATTAACTAATGCTACTATTTAATATACAACAGTGACAGCGAGATTTGAAACTTACAATTTCATACAAACTACTTCGATCTCTCAAATCTCACTACTAGTATTACTACTATATACTACTATTATTACTACAACTATCACTAACACTACTGCTCTATTGCATAAAGTTTTCTTGCGCAAGTTAGAGTTGTAAACAGATGTTCGTGAGCAACAATATGTCATGTGCCACGTCATCTACCCATAGCCAGCTCAACAAGTCCGTTAAATTTTACATAAAGAGTTAACAGTTGGACTAAAATTGAACAATTTTAAAAAGGAAAAAGCTTGTTGATACGAAACGAAACATCACATGACTAACGTGGCGTGATTTCCACCGAACGTCATACTTTTTTTCTTCTTATTTTTAGTTAACTAGCATGATGACCCGTGCCCTGCACGGGGTAAATATTTCATGTATGAAATATGTATTAATATTATTAATTTATAAAACTTGTAAAAATATAAATTATGATATAACATCAATATGATTAATGAATTAGAAACTAACCTTTTTGTAATATTAATCTGTGTTTACCTATAAAATAGCTTCTTAATTTGAAAGTAGAGTTATGCAGTAAACAATAGGTAAATATTAAACTTTGTTTACCTGTACAGTAATTTCATCTCTCTGAGACGCTTTGTTGTGAGTTATCGTATAAGTCTATGATTCAGCCATTTGGTTTCATTATTTAGTGGTGAGATCTAATCAATTTCATTCAAAAGCAAAATGTAGGTCCATTGCCTTATTCAACAGAAGATGGTCGTGTGTAAGCAGTGTGAAACTTACAGGACTATGTTAAATTCAGATATTTATACGGTTGGGTGAGCAATTTATTGATTTCTTACTTATGATGTTCATGTGTCCTAGTAAATTCATTCCTTCAATCAATATCCATTAAGAATAATGGGCTCCAAAGTCAATATCTAATAATATGACAAATTAGAGAACTTATTAGAATTTGGATTGAGCTATACACCGAATGAGTGTTAGGTTTAATTTACAGCTTTGTCAGAGAAAATCACATCTGTGAGAGTTTTCACACCAATGGTGTGAAAACGTCAGGTTCAATTCGAAGTTTGAGAGATGAATATCACAGCTGTGGAAAATTTCACCATCAGGGTGTCAACGCAACTGACTTATTCACGATTTCTTATACACTCTGACAAAACTAATCACAACTATGGGAATTTTGACACCCAGGGTGTTAAAGCGTCAAATTTGACTCGAAGCTTCAACAGAGAAAATCCCAACTATTGGTAAGTTCACACCTGGGGTGTGAAATGCGTCTGATTTGCTTCTGATGCGCTTTGGCAGAACTAATTCATTAGTGTCAAAGCATAAGATTGAATTCGAATTTTCAACAGATAAATTCACTCGAAAATTTCACAATCAAAGTGTGAATGGATCTAACTTGTTTACAAATACAGATGCGCTATGATAGAACTAACCACAATTGTGGGTTTTTTCCACTTTGGAAGCATTAATTAGTGTACCTTTGATACATTTTTCACTCGAATTCAAATTTAAAGTGCTTTAATGAAAAAAATATTTCATTTTATGTATATTATATAATTTTCAGTTTAATATAAGTATTCACCATTATATATTCATGTATAGTTGAAATTTAATCTATCAATTAAAAAGTAGACTATAGTAGACTTTTATTTATAAAGACTATAGTAGAAATTAAGAATAAAAATTTAGACAAAAATATAACTTATAAAAAAAGATTTATTCAAATTTCTATAATGTAATAACAACATATCAATAGTATATTTGGTTTGGCATGCTATATATTAGAAGAAATATTTAAATTTAAAAATATTATATTGATAATCTATAATAAGATCTTATAGAGTTTATTGGTTAGGTGTGATCGTACAGTGACTTTCACTCCTTAACTTCACACTTGTCCCATAATCTTGTTTAATTATAATCTATGTTCAAACTTTTTTCATATCTTTCTATCTTACCCTAGAGTCTCAAATTGTAAAAGTCTGTCAGTCGTCAAGTGCTAATGTCCTGAATGTCGCCCATGCACAGTGTTGACTGTCATATACAGGTATATGGTTGGCTTATCAATAATCCGCTATAAATACAGGTATATGGTTGGCTTGCATGTCAACCATGTGCTATTAAATTGAATTTGTATTTGAAGAAAATGTTGAGTTCATCCGTTTCAATTAGCAATGATCCTAAATACTAAAAAAGAAATGTATTAGATGCTGGATGGTAGAGAAATGCCAATTGTTGAAATTGTTTGATTTTAATTACAATATTTGTCGTATCAATGATAAATAAATTATTAATTATTGCTTTTTATTTTTAAACTGAATGTTATATTTGCTTGATAATAATTGATTGTTTGATAGTTATAATTTTTATGATGATTGATAACAGTAATTGATATTGACATTGACAGCATTAATTGTTAATTATATTTGTATTTGAATAATAAAACAGGAAATAACCCATTAATTGTTGAAGAGAGAAACCGACAATATGCATAATATTAATTATAATTGAATTTGAATGATAAAGAAAGTAATAAAAAAGTAAATAACCGATCTTATATACAAAATGGAAAGGAAATTGAATGGAAACAATTAAAATACACTCAATTCAGGATTAAATTTTGATTTGAAATGAATTCAATTCAGGTGAGACACATTATGATGATTGGAGTATAGATAAGAGAGAGAAAAATTACGGCTCTTAAATGTATTAAAAAATCAGAGAGGATGAGAACGTGACACGTGTAGTAATATTAGCAGAAAAATAAAGCAGAAAGGCATGTCATTCCTTAAAATACTCTGAGAATGACATGTGTGAAAGGGTTCTTGGAGAATGTTTTTCCTTTGTATATAGTATAGATTTTATTATATTAAAAATATGACAATAAGCCACGTCCATATTCGTATAGTTATCGTGCAGTAGGATTCACGACATATAGCACAATTTTATTAAAAATATAAAAACTAAAATTGAGCAATTAAAAATTAAAATACAAAAATTACCTAAACATTGTATAATAAAAAGACCAAAAATACAATTAAATTAAAAATCTATTTCTGACATCGAAAAACAAAAATACTAGTATTTCCGAATCGAGGGAGCAAGGGGATTAATGATTATAGCCATGTCTCCCTAACGGTTCAGAAACTTTGGAGAATAATCATGATTGTTTTTTGTTTTTGATGAATTATAATCATGATTGTTATGGTCTTGTTCCAGAGTATTAATCTATTTTTTCTGGTCTTAAATATAAAAAATAAGTTATTTTTTTGGTTCATTGAATAATTTGTGTATTTGGTCACCAGATATACGAGTTATTCAATAAACCAAAAAAATAATTTATTTTCAGATCAAATATACGAGTTATTCAATAAACCAAAAAAATAACTTATTTTTTATATATTTAGAACAAAAAAAGTAATACCGTCTGACTAAAGCATGTACAAGTACAAAATGTGCAGTAATTATGTCTGGTGTATTTTATTGAGCCTTTAGATTTTGGGTTAATCAATAGGTCAATCTTCTTAACTTTCATTCTTATAAATCCTGAAAAAAATATTAAATATTTTTTATATTTTAAAAATATTAAATGTATTATTTATCCAAAAAAAAATTAAAAATATTTATTTTTTATTAAATATTTACTTTATAAAGTTATAATAAAATATATAGGATGATTTGTAAAAAAATATAACATTTCTTTAAATCAATATATGTGAATTTAAAGTTGTACCAAAAATACTCTGCATACATACATATAAACCCTTTGATGGGTGGGTATAACCCGCAGTATTAGTATGAAACCATAGTCATGTTTGTATTAATATTAATTTATGTAGAATTTATTTATTTATATAAATATTTACGATAACATTTGAAAGAGTTTATAAAAATATCTTATAAATGATTTATAAGTTATTTTAGACTTAAATTTTAAATTTTCAATACTAATTTGTCAAAATAACTTATAATTTATATAAAATTAGTTTCATTATATTATTTCTTCAACTATTTATACATAAATATTAATATTATAAATACTTATATTGTAAGTGCTTGAAAAAGTTATTTATCTAAGCACAGCTATATGTTCACATGTTCTGAATATTTATGGACACAATTAGTATAGTAAGTGTTTTGTTTTTCGACTGCCTACAAATCTCGAGTCCAAAATTCATTGCCAATTTGCCAACCCGTCAATCTTGAGAAAAAAAACTTGACTGAGTACAAGTAGTTCAGTACAACGTTGTTTAATGACTTCACAAAAATTGTCAATTATGCTGACATTTTTTATATAAATTGACATAAAATGGTGACTCAACTGTATATTTTATATTTGCCCACCAAAACTGTATATTTTATATTTGGATATTTTTTTGGTGGGGATTTTTTATTTTGATATATTTTTATATTTAAAGGTTTTTTTACAAGAGAAATTATATTTCAAGTCAAGGAAGTAACAGTTTCACATTTTATGATTAAAACATGTTTTTTAAGAACAGTCAAGGGATGTTAACTCAATTAGTAGAATTTAACATTTGTAACCCCTGATATCCGAGTTTAAATCTTTTTTCCCTTATAAAAAAAAGAACAAGATTATAATATGTTGAAAAATATTAATAGTTGTCTAGAGAAAGGATTGAGTTATTTAAGGTAAGTGTGAAGTGGTATAGCATGCTTTGTTGGAAAGTAGCTTAATTTTTTTTTACAAAACAAGGAGCCAACTTAAAATAAAATATTGTTTTGACCGTTATAATATTAAGATATGTATTATACATAGACAATTCTCTATTTTCATATCCAAATCCAACGTTATTTTTCATATAGTTTTTAATCGTTAATTTTTTTTTATTTCTTTATTTTTTGGTGATTCAACGGGGGTTACCCCCCAAACAGGCAGAAGCCAAATTTGTTTGGTCATATAGTTTTTAATCGTTAATGAATGATTATATTTATTTTAAAAAAATTGTCAAAATTAAGCTATATGCACGACTTAAAAGTAATTTTATTTTGTGTATAGTTGTGGCCTTTTTTTTTTTTTTTGCAATGTGGCCTATGTTTTTAATGCCAATAACAACTTCCTAAAATAATTTATGCAAACAAAGTTTGGTAAAAAGGTGTTTGGTCTCTTTTAAGAATGTGTTTTGTGAAAATCAAATATTGGTTCACTTATCCACAAACTTAGCATGTGTTGCCAAATAAGTTACACACATTGGATATTTACGTAAATAATGTGATTTTCGCATTGCTTTTATGTTTTTAATTATGTTGTATTATTAATAGTGTAATTTACTTTATAAATATCTAATCATAAAAAAATCATATCATATAGATATCAATACAAATATTTTAAAAAATAATATTACAAAATAATATCATAATAAAACAAATGATCGGATATCTTAGTAATTACATGGTAAATCAATTTTACTATGTTTTCTTAATCTTTACGTATAATTATTATAATAGATGTTTTTCTCATTTCCTTTAATATATGAGGGCAAATTAATTTTACTAATATATATAAATATAAATACCTATAATTATTATAATTGATATTTTTTTTATATTTTTTAATATAAAAATACAAGTCAATTTTATTATTTTTTTTAATATCTATCTATAATTATTATGATAAATATATTCTGTATTTCATTTAATACATGAGCGCAAATCAATTTTACTAAAAAAAATATATATATAAATAAATATTTTTCTTATTTTTTTTAATATAAGAATTCAAATCAATTTAGTACAAATCAATTTGATTATTTTTTTCTTAATATCTATTTATAATTATTATCATAGACCGCATCCCTTGGTGAAGAAGAAAAACAAAAAACTGCCCTTAATGATATAATAAGAGAAATATCACGAGAATTTCAGGATGATACTATCGTCGCGCGTGAATCTCTCTCTCTCTCTCCTCACTCTCACTCACTAACCTTGTAAAGTTGTGTTGCATTCTCTCCGAGGCCGAGGTCTTCCTTTCCCATTCTTCAACACACACTTTTTCACTGTTAAAGCTTTTCTCTGTCCCAAAACAGCTTGCATTGTCTTTCTTTCATTCTAGCCTTTTTCTTCTCCTTCCTCTGTGAAATAAGCCAGCCAAGCTAACCCTGCCTCGCTGATCTTCTTCTTCTTTCCCCTTGGATGTTGGATTCGCTCCAACGGTCACTTAGTTGGAGGAGATGTTCCCTTTTGTTTTGCTCTTTTTCCTTCTCTGTTGCAACTCTCTTGCACCTGTTGTGAACTCTCTGAATGCCGAAGGCTATGTGCTTTTGACACTGAAACAGTCCATCACAGACCCACAAGGGTCTATGAGTAACTGGAATTCCTCTGATGACAACCCCTGTTCATGGAATGGTGTTACTTGCAAGGACCAAACCGTTGTGTCCATTAGCATCCCAAAGAGGAAACTTTATGGCTCTCTTCCTTCTACTCTAGGCTCTCTTTCCCAGCTCCGCCATGTGAACTTCAGGAACAACAAGCTCTTTGGAAGCTTGCCTTCACAGCTCTTTCAAGCGCAGGGACTGCAAAGTTTGGTGCTTTATGGCAATTCACTTTCTGGGCCTGTTCCAAATGAGATTCAGAACCTCAGGTACCTTCAAACTCTAGATTTATCCCAAAACTCCTTCAATGGGTCATTGCCTGCTGCAATTGTCCAATGCAAGAGGCTCAAAACCCTTATCCTCAGTAGAAACAATTTCACTGGCCCTTTGCCTGTTGGATTTGGTACTAGTTTTCTTTCTCTGGAAAAACTAGACCTTTCTTTCAATCAATTCAATGGTTCAATTCCTAGTGACATGGGAAATCTATCAAGTTTGCAAGGAACTGCTGATTTGTCTCATAATCACTTTAGTGGTTCAATCCCAGCCAGCCTTGGCAATCTTCCTGAGAAGGTTTACATTGATCTCACTTACAACAATTTAGATGGTCCAATACCCCAAACTGGTGCTTTAATGAATAGAGGACCAACTGCTTTTATTGGCAACCCTGGTCTATGTGGGCCACCTTTGAAGAATCCATGTGGCTCTGATACTCCAGCTACTAGTTCACCTTCCTCACTTCCATTCCTTCCTGATAACCACCCACCTCAGGATGCTGGCAATGGTTCTACGACAAGTGAGAAAAGCAAAGGGCTAAGTAAGGGTGCTGTGGTTGGCATTGTTGTGGGTGATTTGGTTGGAATTTGCCTTTTAGGTTTGTTGTTCTCTTTCTTTTATTCAAGGGTTTGTGGTTTTAACCAGGATCAGGATGAAGACGGTGTTGATAGTAAGGGAAGGAAAGGAAGGAATGACTGTTTGTGCTTCAGAAAGGATGAATCTGAGGTCCTATCTGATAATGTTGAGCAATATGATCTTGTCCCATTAGATGGCCAAGTGGCCTTTGATTTGGATGAGCTTCTCAAGGCTTCAGCTTTTGTTCTGGGTAAGAGTGGAATAGGGATTATGTACAAAGTGGTTCTTGAAGATGGGCTTGCTTTGGCTGTGAGAAGGTTGGGGGAGGGAGGTTCTCAAAGGTTTAAGGAGTTCCAAACAGAAGTAGAAGCTATAGGGAAGTTAAGACATCCAAACATTGTGACCCTTAGAGCCTATTACTGGTCTGTTGATGAGAAGCTTCTGATATATGATTATATACCAAATGGAAGCCTTGCCACAGCAATTCATGGTAAGTTTCATTAAGGGCAAGTCCATTTTTTTCCTACCCCCCCCCCCCCCTCTTTATTTTGGTCTTGACATTTTGTTCATTTGATTGTTTGGTTCTTTCAGGGAAGGCTGGACTCATCGCATTTACGCCGCTATCTTGGTCCTATCGATTGAAAATCATGAAAGGAACTGCAAAAGGATTGGCATATCTGCATGAATTCAGCCCCAAGAAATATGTCCATGGAGATCTCAAGCCAAGTAACATACTTCTTGGACATAACATGACACCTTACATTTCCGATTTCGGACTCGGGCGCCTTGCGAATATCGCGGGGGGTTCCCCAACCTTGCAATCGAACCGAGTGGCTGCAGAGAAACTACAAGAAAGACAGAAGAGCTTGTCCACTGAAGTCGCAGCTAATATTATGGGAAGTGGTTATCAGGCTCCTGAAGCACTGAAAGTGGTGAAGCCATCACAGAAGTGGGATGTTTATTCATATGGTGTGATTTTGTTGGAAATGATCACAGGAAGGTTACCAATTGTCCAAGTTGGTAACTCAGAAATGGACCTTGTTCAGTGGATTCAGTTCTGCATTGAGGAGAAGAAGCCACTCTCAGACGTATTAGACCCATACTTGGCTGAAGATGCAGATAGGGAGGAAGAGATGATTGCAGTTTTGAAGATTGCAATGGCTTGTGTCCATAGCAGCCCTGAAAAGAGACCTACAATGAGGCACGTGCTTGATGCTTTGGATAGATTGTCCATTTCCTCTGATTGAGAAATTTCAGTGAGCTGTGAAATTGTGTGAATCCAGCTCATTTGGAAGCTTTTGTTTTTTACTCTCTTGGTCTCCGTTTAAGAATCTGCTTGGATTTTCATAGGGTTTCACTAGATGTATGAATCCTTGTAATTGAATCATTGACAGAGAAAATGAATTTGTTTGGAAAAAATCATCAATGTTTCTAAGATTCTCCTCTTGGTTATTGTTTTTCTTTCCCTTTTTAGTTAGCTGCTATTCTATCCATTATGTATGCTTGTTGAGTATCAAGTGAGAGTTCTAGAGGGATTCTATGTATATACATGGATGGATGGTTAAAATTATTTTTTATCATATTTTAATTCTTAAATCTTACTTCATCTGTCTTTATATTCACACACAAAGAATGTCAGCATGTCATCCTATCTTGGTTTTATTAGGCCAGTGACTCGGTGGATCTTTCCCCTTGTTATGTCTCACACTGTGTCTGTCTTGCTTAGTTTATTCTAAGGGAAAGGTGCCATGCCAACACTTGCTTTACCATCTACAACCCGTGATCACTCTTATGAAAATTTTAATCCAAGGATAACAATTTTGCATAATGCTTATCTAACTGTTTAACACGGTCCCTGTCTCTGATGGGACGTTTTATTCTAAAGTGCTGATTTGAACCATTACTGTTACAAGTATTCGATTAATACAATGACAGCTTATGCAATAAATCACAATATTAGTAGGTGGACCTGTGCAATACAGGGATAAAATGTGTTGTATGCGTTGCTTGGGGCTACAATTTCGCAAGATCTTGTGAAATTTATCTCTCTATTTAAACCACACCATTTATTTTTTTCAAAAAAAAAAATCTTAAATTTCATTATTCTAAAATGTAAAAATGAAAAATTGAAAAAGTTGATTTTCACAATGCATTGTTTATTAGTATTAAGTTGCTTGGGCTACGATTTCACAAGATCTTGTTGACTGGGCTGGTAAATTAGGCAAACTAGAGAAGGGGACCCTACGCTTAAGTTAAAGAAGTCGTTGGGGTTGGGATGCCCACACCATGTGGCGCGAATTTAGGGAAATGGACTCCCAACAGTGCGTGGTAAGATAAAGATTATTGGCTGTCCTTTGCATTTAAGTTTAACTGCCAAACAAGTAATCTCATTATTCTTCTTACCTTGACGGAGACAGCATTTCTCCCAGTTTGAGTTTCACGTGGTTTCTTATGAATTTAACGCCAATCTTGATATATTTTATCACGTTTATCTGTGACTTATAGTATTAATTTATTTCCGTATTAGGACAATAACTAAAAGTATAAGGCCTTTTTTTTTAATTTTTTTTGTTACCAACAATAGCTAGGTGGAGCATGGACGAAAACTTTAATTAATAGAAGTTAATAGAGAGGGTAACATGTCATTGTCACAGTGAACGCAATTTGAGACAGTTGTTTGTACTACCAAATTAATAGTATGGAATTTTAGGAAATAATAGGGAATAATTGATGTACTGAAAGTCCAATTTGTTAGGAAATATTCCACTAGTCACCCAAGTGAAGTATCAAAGTACTTGATTGAATTTTAGAAGTGAAAAAACGCGTTTCAATGTTCCTTGAAGGACTTGCTTTACTGTCTAAAATTCCACATGAGAAGATCTTAATGCATCGAGTTTTACATGTCAGACAACTCATTAAAAAAAAAAGTCATCAGAACAATTAAGGGGTATCTAAGATGAACAGGAAACAAATCCTGCATTCTTTCTTGCAATCCTTAACCGTTTGACACATTCTACAAACTCTCTGCACACAAAAGGTCCAAAAAAAAAAAAAATTATCTGAAGTTAGAATTATTGTTCAATTAATAAACCACTTAGAATAGAATGTAGAATACATACTTCCAGGGGACATCACCAACAACCCTCCAATTATCTTCTCTGTCTTTGTAGAACAATGAATACTCTGATGAAGATTGGAACAGTCGTAAACCTGAAAGAGATTTGCTACCTGAATTGTACAACCAGTTAAAAATATGTTACAATTAAATAAAAGAAAAAAATTAACTAGCATTATTTTGCAAGTGTATTATTGATTTTGCATACCAAACATGTCTTCTAATTGGATTGCTAGACTTGAGTATCCTCCATGATCAAGAATACAAATTTTCCTACCAATGGAAACCCCATCCATGTTAACCTTCACATAGGCCCATCTCTCATTGCTCTGGACCCCTTCTATCTCTTCATCAAAGTTTTCTTGGACAGATCTTGAATGTGTTGTGCTTGGGTTCTTGAGATTGAGATTAGAGTTAGGCCAATCCATAAGATCATCATCATACACTGAATCCAAACATAATTTCATTAGACTACGTATAGAAGCAACTCTCTTTCTAGAGAGCAAAATTAAATAAATTTGTACTGTACATTTTACAATTTGAACCTTAATTAGTATTGACCAATTCCATGTTTATAGTGTTAGAGTCATATAACCCAGATAAATCATCTAGCATATTTATCTACTTTGACCTTACTTTTGTATTTAGTATAAAAGTTTGTACCAAGTCATTTTCTTAACACAAATGAGTCATCCAGAGACAACAGGGGGGGGGGGGGGGTACTGATTTTGCTCAAGACAACATAGAAAGTTCATCTTACATGACTGAATTAAATTAAAATTTGTGATTGTTTTTTATCAATAAAAAATCTGACAAAAGGGTGTATGAAAAATAAGAAAAAGAGATGAAAAATTTAAAAGAATGAGCAAGGGGATGAACTCATACAGTTGCCAGGAGAATGATAAGCTTCATGTTGAACAGTTCCAAGACTAAGACCCAGATCAATTATGCCATCATCCTGTTTGTCTTGGTAGAAAACTGAGTGAAAAGTTGAAGGGTTCAAAAGAAAGCTTGATGTGTTTGAATCCATTGGGATGATGCCCCTATTAAGTGCTGGATTTCAATGCAAGTATTGGTGGTCAAGGCCTAATACTGAGTTGCCCATTTATAGTGACAAATTTTGAATATCTAAATGGCATGTCCAAGGGCACATGGAAGACAAGGAAGCCTCCTCCATTATCAATCATTGAATGCATAAAGCTTATCCTCTGTTACTGTCAACATGGAACACAAGGTAAAAACAAAACACCACAAGAACAAGGGATGGCCAAATTGATCCTAATACAAGTTATTCCGGATTCTGCTTCCCAACATTGCTACAAAATGCTCAGACCCTTTTTATGTCAATATTCCACTCTGATAGTAACCCGAGAAAGCAAATGGAAAAAATATCATATGAATATTGTATAGATTCATTTAGAGGAAAAGGTAATGCTTTACCCTTCTGGTTGTACATTTATGATCATAACTGCAGTTTTGACAATCTACTAGCAGCAGTTACAGTGTGATTGAGGCACTACTGGTACTAATTCTAGAATGATTACTTTAATGAATCATAACCTTGAATCCTACATTGAATCATTTTTGTAATTCATAGTTAAAAATACAATATGGATACCAGTATTTGCACAACACATTTCTATGCATCACTTTACACATCTCTGAGACTCTTGTATGGGGGATCCACTTCTGTTCAGGCCACATGTAAATAAATCAACCATTATACAAGATTTTGTGGTTAAAAAGTGATGTGATTATGTAAATGAGGGCCCCTGTGCGAAAATAATTTCAATACAATGTCCACATCCAAAAGAGCAAAACAGTGGGGGGGGGGGGGGGGGGGATATTGACTAATGTTGGCATGCAGATATGACTTACGAGCAGTGCTACTCACTCACTCACATTTTGCCCAAAAAATTTTATACTCATGCTGTCATGCAGAGATTAATGAAACACTTGCACAGAAATCCAATTTGACATACTTACTGGAATTCAATTTACTTGCATAGAAGTGTAAGTTTTTGTTTTCAAAATAGGGTATATAAGTGGACTTGATTCTTGCTTGAACTTTTAAGAGTTAAAAAATTTAGTCGTGGAGCTTATCCACTCAGTATAAGCAACGTGACAATAGATATAGCCATATAAGTTTAAGAGCAGTGATACACTAACCACCAATCACCCATCCCACATCTCGTCCCAATGAGGTGATGGGTGTGGGAGGGGGGTTCATCCCTCATTGTCGTAAGTTTAAAGCTCACTCTAGAATATCTGTATTGGGTTATCTTCAAATGTGACAGGACTGCCACTTTTCAAGGGAACAGCGACCTGGATCCCAACATCCCACGCCATCCTGCCTTAGTAGGAAACAAGTATATGGACTCGATGGATATAAAATATGGATATTTTCTTGATAAAAATAGTAACAATATAGTTAAATAATGCCCATTAAACAAAAGATACAGACGTGTTATTTTTCTTATATAGCAAGAGAAGTTTTGTTTCTCGCGTTACCATACAACTTACATTTAGAAAGAAGGGAAAAATGCGGTTTAATGAATTAAAATAGGTTAACTTGAAATGATATTTTCATGCCGACATGTAAGATATCTCATATCTCAGTATTTTAATTGCGTACTACGATTCGAAATTTGGTCTTGGAAGGCATGGTTAGCAAAATAACATTTGATACATCAACTTCTCAAATAGTAATCTCCAGGTGTAACGTTTGTTTTTAATAGAACCTCAAATTGATATAGATAATTATAGAGATGTCATGATCAACAATGGAGGCCCGTGAACACAAAAGGTGGAACACGAAAACCATTATTGAATTTTCTTGCTGCCACAGACATATTGCCTTGTATCCATTTCACCTTTTTGCTCTTGCCCCTTATTGAAGCCAATACCTTTTCTTCTAATGACGACGATGTGTCTGTTTCAACTTAGAAACATGTTCCAAATCACTACCGAAGAAAACCAAATTTGCCGTCCAAGGTTACTGTAAAATCAGACACAAAAGGACATAAATAAGAGAAAAACCATACTCTAGTAAGCAGGAACCCTGTGGCTGTGGGAGACTATAGCCTTACAAACAAAAATATCCTATCATATTGCACAATAATTTAACCATTAGCTTCACAATATCAGTAGTAGTCATCATTCTCTATCTAACATTAGTCGATTTTATCCCTAACGAACTTCCAAGTTACAACGATTCCTCCAGAACTCATATATTTTTTAGGCAAATTATATTTTCATATTTTCAACTCTCGCGAGAGGCACAGTAATTTTTTAAAATAAATGAAGGGATAATATAATTCAAGTAATTATCAAGAAAAATGGAAAATATTTTTTTTTATGTCACTTAACATTTTTGTGTGCATTTGATTTGCCATTTGCAAAATCTAAAAGGCTAAAATCATGTTTGACTAGTTGTAAACTTTATTCTTTGTGCATGTATGGATTACGGTTTATATCTTTCAAGCTCCAATATCGGATGTATAAACTAGCCACAAACAATATGTTTGACAAAATCACGTCAGTTATATTTGAACATGATTGAGTCTCAGACTATTGAGTGTGTGTTTGGTTCTGCGGTGACAAAAATTGATTTTGAGTGAATTAATTTTGTAGAATTAATTTTGATTAAAAGTGAGTTGAATGTAACGTGATTTATGTTTGGATCCATTCACGGAAAAAGTGATTTTTATCAATTTATGTTGTTTGGATAATTTAGTTCAAAATTGCTTTTATGTATACAATTACCAAAATGGGTCTATATATGTATCTCACTTCAGTTGCAACTAAAAAAAGGAAATTGGTAAATACACTCCATACTTTTATCTATACACCTCATATTAATGCTGAAATTCAAAAAATACCCTCAAATTTCGCGTTATTTCTGGAAATTGAAGTTTCCAGAATAGAAATCTGGAGTTTCCGGAATACAAATTTGACTAGAGTTTCCGGAATACAAATCCAGAATTCAAAAAATTACATTCCGGAAACTGAAGTTTCCGGAATACAAAATTGCAGTTTCCGGAATATACGCAAAATTGTGGGGTGTATGGCCCAAAACGTGATATTAACAAGGGGTCATTTTGGAATTTCACTATTTAAGTGGGGTGTATTACAAAATCTGGGAGTGTATTTACCAAATCCCCTAAAAAAAAATAGAACTTTCTCCACAAGGCCAAGGTTTTTTTTGGTGGGCCTCCACAACGCCAAGTTGATGCAATCAAATGCCCTTTTTCTTCCAAAAACTAGATAGCAAGCGACATGATGGTGAGAGGCTTTACGGTGGACCCTCACACACTGGATATCACCCTCAGTCCCTCACCGTCACCCACCGCTATGCAACTCCCACCTCCTCCATTGACCAGTATGATGAATGGCGAGATATATCTATCAACGAGCAAGCATGGACCTATCTATCTTTTCTTCTTTTGTGTTGGCTGGGAAGAGAAAATTGCGAGAGGAAAGTTATGTCGTGGTACAGAGATGAAGATCAAGCATGTTGGGGAAGAGGAAGAAGCCGCACAGAAGCGGCACGCAGAGAGAGAGGAAGATGGGAATTATTGAAGGGTAAAGCTAAAAATTAAAAAAAATACTGTGAATCGATTTTTGTTAACCGCATAAGCTAGTCAGAGCTGCTTCATCTCTGAATCGATTTTGGATAACAAATCACATTTGCAACAAGGGAGCCAAACATCTTCAAAGTAAGTCAAATCCACATTTGAATGGTCAAACACACGTTTTGTGGTACTCACCGCGAAACCAAACAGATGCTGAGTAAAAACAAGAAAGGGCATTCTCGCTTAAATCAAATCAACGTGTTCAACACTTATTAGGCTTTTGACAAAAAAAAAACTTATTAGGCTATTTTCTTTAAACAAGTGAATCAAACAACCCCGTTTGAACAGATAGAATACATTCTTATTTCTACGATGGATTGTTGGGATTATTTTTTTTTAGAAAATTTCTGCGATAAATCTCGCCTCTTTTTTTGGGGGGGGGGGGGTGTGGTGGTGGGCGAGGCGATGTCTTTTTTGCTATTTTCATTATTAATTATGAATTAAAATTTTCAAAAAAAAAATCGAAACAATTTTAATCTGCTAAAAATATAAGTCCTTTTTAATAATTACACAAGGTTTTTTTTGTTTCTTAGCAGGTTATGTAACAATTTTAATCGGTGCTTTTCATCATAAATCATAATAGTATTATGTAAGAATTTTTGTACATAAATTCTATAGCAATTCAGCATCAATGCTGAAAACAAAAGTTTCTCACAGACTCCTAAATTGTAATTCCTATCACTATCCTTGGTTGTAATTCAGCCTTCAGAGTCCTATCTTTTACTGCCATGGGTGGCAAACAAAATGTGAAAACTTCAATGCACAAAGGGTCTGATAAATTGTTTCAACTTTCTGCATTATATCATGTATCCAGTAAGATAACCAGATGAATAATCTTGTGAGTATCATCAACAGCCTCAGGTGAGTGCTGCGTGAGAGATCTAACAGGATGTACAAAAGGCAACAAGAGAAAACTCATACCTGTTAGGAATATAGTTATCAAGCACGATCAATGAAGAATGTATTTGATGAAAATTGATGGTGTACATTACTTGTCGTGACAACTAAGAAATTCAATAATACAGGGATATACCTGCTCCACTGCCTGCGCTCAAAGTATGCAGAGATTAAAAAAAAGAAACATCACAAAGAAAGCAGCAGTAGGTATTAAAAAAAATGGACCAATTATGTATGATTCACTCATAAAATTGAGTATGCTATTATTTTCTCAATAATGATTTTCCAATCTAAAATAAACTTAACAATGAAAACAAAGGAGTAAGGTAATACCAGTCTTCCTCCAACCAAATCATAATGAGCATAATGTGGGCCTTTGGGTTCTCCAAAAACTTTATAGGTAACCAGGTGCTTAGGAATTAGTTTAACGGTTTCTGCTCAAAAAGAAAAAAAAACTTTAAGAAATTCACTTCTTGAAAACACAGCAGGCAAATAAAACATATACATCTAGGATTGAAAAATACCTTCAACTGCTTCAGGTGGGCAAATCAGATCCTCGTCTCCAGCAATAGCTAAAATAGGTATATTGGTTTTGTGTAGATGGTCCTTGTAAAAAAAGGTCCCATTCCTATTACATAAACCACGCTCACGAAATGCTGTTGTGAGCTGCAAGATAAGTTTTGCGGGTATGGTGCCTACAAGATGCAATTTATTATTGGTTAGTCAATGTATATTGTATAACATGCCAAGAACCAACTTTCCTAAAAGCTTAAACAATTAGGTGAAGGCACATGGATAGTTTTAGATTTCTTAAGAATAGAAACTTACAGAAGTTATTCAAGACCAGCCTTTTAAATAAATCAGGATCCATCATGCCCTCAGATGAAATCAAAGTATTTAACCATGACAATGCATATGGTGAGCGAGATGAAACCTCATAAGCTGCTGATAACATTGCCCCTAAAGGAACAACAGGGACATTCAGAGCCTGTGCAGGATCTGCCTGTTTAAAAATGACAAAATTTAGTACCTTAAGATAAATTTTGGCAAGCTAACCACGAAACTTATGTAGCAAGTAACCAGAAACAGCTAAAACCATCCACTTACAAGGGGTAAGAGTAACTTCAAAGTTGATTTGGATGGGGTGTAGTCCAGAGATGATGCCAGTGTAACTACTGCAGCCAGTCTGGGTTCTTTTCCTTCAAAACCTTGTATGAAATAAAATAAATGGTAAATAAATAACTTAATATTTATTTTGTATGTCTAAACAGATCAACATGCATGTGTCTCAGTTGGGTTCAGAAATTGATATGGATTATCATCAGTGACTCATCGGCAAGTGTAGAGAAGACATGTAGAAGCCCCAGAGAGGAGAGTAGATCAGATGAATGATAGTCCAATGGTTAGAGGTAGAAAGTGACCAATAAAAACTATAGGCAAAATCATGCAAATGATTTAAATTTAAATGGTTTATCATTGGAAATGATTTTAGGATATTGTGGGGTGTACCCGACCCCACCTAATGGGAAGAAGCTTTTGTGATATCATCATGACTTGACCAAAACTAAAAACAGATTGTAGACTAATGATTTTCAGAGACAAAGTTGTTGCATGGCAAATTTCCTCACAAAGTAAATATTGTACTAAAGACCAATTCAAAGTCTTGATATCTAATAACTGAATGACGGTATATTTGGTCAAGAAAATGAAGGTATATTTGGTCAATCTAACACTAGAACAGAAATAACCTATCTGCCATAGATGAACATCATTATAATATCACCCATTAAGAGGGTTTATAGTAGGAAGAGGAAAAATGGTAAAGAATATTAGAATCAGAAGGAGTCATTAATAACAGTAACTGTCTAGTAGGTAATTAAGGGGGTAGTAATAAATAGGGAAAGAGAGAGATAGTAACTGTCCAGTAGACAGTAAATTATAATAAAAAGGGGGCCGGAATAATTAAAAAAATAAGGCATGTTGCCTATAAATAAGAAAGAGGGATGGAGAGGGAGAGATATCTTGTCATTTGAAGAAAGAATTGGGGCCTCTGGACATGGGGAGGTGCAGAGACTGCAGACCCTCGAAGTTCTGCAGTGTTTTATCTATGTAGTTGGAGTTTATCCCTATTTCTTTGTAATAATAAACAGGTCCCTATCACCTTTTCCCCCACCATTGAAGAATGATTGGACATTATAGTTTAGACAATAAGGAATGCTGATCACAGAGTGAAAATAAGATGATAACAAATAAAAGAAAAAATGGTTCATGGTCAATTGACAGTAACAAAAAGCTGGAAACTTACCATACCGTGACAGCATTGAATAAAGCAAGATACCACCCATTGAGTGTCCAATTGCAAGCAATTTTCCATCTTTTGATTTGCTTTGTTTCATAATGTATTCTATCTGTGTAGATAAAACCAAAAGGTCATATAAGAGATATGCAGCCAGAGAAAGTTTCCTGTAAATAACTGAAAAAAAGGAAAGGGATTGCGAAGCATATAATCGTTAACCACTGTAAAAAAAAGAACTATGAATGTGTAGCTTTTCAACATGATAAGATGTCACCTCACCGCTGCAGGAACATCTTCTTCCAGGTAATGATCAAAGTCCCAATTGTACTTCACTACCAAGTCAAGTTGCTTCTGAAAATCTTCTACTGTAGAAGTAAAGCGGGTTTGTAGATCAAATAATGGAGGAGAAACGGATAGCTGACCTGCCTCAATAATATCTACTAGCTTTTGACTCAGATCAGTTATTTGACTAGTAATACCAGAGTTTTGTCTTGTTTCCAACAAAGTTGCAAGCTTTCCCCTTACCTCATTGAATTGTTCATATAATGGGGAATCCACCAAAAGTTTTGAAATCTGATCAAGTAATTTGGCAGACATGACCTTTGATTGACTTTCACTAAGAAACCCAGAGACTCTTTCTGACAAACGCATAAAAGTCTCAGACAACCTTGCCACTAACTTTGATTCATCCCAAACAGTAGCTAACCGATTCAGGTCTCCATTGCCAGCCACATTCTTAGTTTCATCTCCTTTTGAGGCAGCAATGTCAGGTTCAGATACTGCACAAGATATGTTATTCAATTCTGTTTTTGAAGACACGGCTCCATTGATTGTACTTTCTAAAGCATCTTCCATCTTCTCAGACATTGCATGGGCAGACTGTTCAATATCTTTGGAATTTGAACCCTGAAGACTCAACCCAGCTCCCCGTACTTCAAGAATCCAAGTTTCAAATCCCTGACCAGACATGTAACGTGCAAATGACGACTGCAGCATATAATATCGTGTTAGTGGGAAGCCTGATGTATGAAGCCATAAAGGAAAAATTGTAATAGTCAATAAAAATAAAAAATACAATTAACCAGCTATGATTACGCGGACAGCGTTATTCATTACTCAAAAATAGGTTAATTGCAAACAATAATACAGAGGAAAAATGAAACTTTAACCAGAATGATATGGAGGAAGGCAAAATATAGAATCAAAAGATGTATCTTCAGTGCATTCTTTAAGGGAAGAGGCATTCAGAATTTCGCTATCAAACTGCAATTTAAAACAGTATATTATTATCAAAACTCAAAAGTATCCAGTTCCTATGTGTTAGAGTAGTATGTTATGTTTACCATATGATAGCTTAAGTTTAGAACTTAAGTTTAGACTGCTGAGTCAGCAGTCACTCCCCTGTATAAATACAGTTAGACTTAACTGTATTCAGTTGAGTTTTCAATAATACATTTCAGAAAAAGAGTTCTATCTCACATTCTCTCTCTCGGTTCTTCTCTCTCAATCTCTCTGAGGTTTCTAGAATTTCTTCATGGTATCATTCGCTTTCTGATCCAAATCCATGGCTTCCGCACACTCTCTCTCTGATAATGGAGATCGTGAAGTTCGCAACTCATCTCCAGAACGCGATTCGAGTTCAGTTCGCTCCAATCGCAATCGCAACAGGAATATCAGAGGACACGAAGATAGCAGTTCATCGTCGGAACGCAATTCGAGTCCAGTTCGTTCCAATCGCAATCGCAGTCGCAATCGCACCAGGAGTAACAACAATCTTCGAGTTGCAGATCGAGCTCCTTCAACCTTCTCTCAGCAGATTTCGGTGAAGCTTGAATCGAAGAACTTCCTGTCATGGAAGCAACAGGTGGAAGGTGTAATCCGTGGCCACAAGTTGCAGAGATTTGTGATAAACCCTACGATTCCACCTCGCTATCTCACTACGCGTGATCGTGACACTAATTCTGTGAATCCGGTGTATTCCGAGTGGGAGCAGCAAGACTCCTTACTCTTTACTTGGCTCTTATCGACACTGTCAGAGAGTCTCCTTCCTCGTGTAGTTCGCTGCGTCCACTCCTATCAGGTGTGGGATGTGATTCATAGGTATTTTCAAGCACAGATGAATGCTCGATCCAGGCAACTTCGATCTGAGCTCAAAACAATTTCCAAAGGCAATCGCTCAATTCAAGAGTATCTGGCCAGAATTCAAACGATTGTGGACATTTTGCAATCAATTGGCGATCCGGTCACACATCGTGATCACATTGATGCCATCATTGAAGGCTTGCCAGAAGAATATGAGGCGCTAGCGGCGATAATTCAATATCGTAGTGATCTGTGTGATCTCATGGAGGCTGAATCCATGCTTCTATCGCATGAAGCTAAGTTGGAGAAGCAAAGGAAGTTAGCCCTAACTGAAACACTCTCAGTGAATGTTGCACAAGTTCAATCTGCTCCAGCTCCTCCTCAACAGATTCCCTTTCAGATGCAGCCAAATCCAAATCATACTCAAATGCAGCAGCAGCAATCCTTGAATTCTAGCTATTTTCAGCCTCAAAATCCTCAAAGTAATGATGAACGTGGAAATCAAGCAGGTCGCGACGGTGGCCGTGGTGGCGCTCGCGACGGCGGTGATGACCGTGGTGGCGGACGCAGTAGTGAGGGCGGTCGAGGTGGTGGCCGTGGCAAAGTCCAGTGCCCGATTTGTCACAAGTATGGGCATGACGCCTCGGTCTGTTACCATCACAATTCCAATCTGGGCTCCAATGGTTCAAGTGGGCCTGGGCCTACTCGGCCCAATCAGTGGTCCGGACAGTCCAGCAATCAGTGGAATGGATCACCAATTCAACAAGTCCCTTGGAATGGTCCTCACTGGGCTGGACCTAATGCAGTTCCACCTCTGCCTCACTGGATTGGGCCTACCTGGAATGGTTCAAATCAGTGGCCAGGCCCAGGTTGTCCTTCACCGAGTCAATGGACTTATTCTCCTTCACATGGTTGGTTTCTCAGTAACTGGAGTGGGCCTCCCAGCCCTTGGGATGCCTCCTCTCAAAATTCAGGCCCAAGATCTTTTACTCAGCACTCTCTTAGCACGTTATCTAGTGCTTCACAAGCTGGTCCATCAAGAAACAATGAATTACAGAGAGCTCCACAGGCATACTTAACAGGGTCAAATTCTGCATCAACTCACAGCAGGACTGATCCAGTGTGGCACCCAGACTCTGGTGCCACACATCATGTCACTAATAATCCTTCAACCTTGTTGGACAGTATTTCACTCCCTGGGACAGATCAGGTGCTACTGGGAAACGGACAAGGTCTGAAAATCACATCCATTGGCTCAGCACATATCACCTCACCATATTCTCCACACACCTCACTTTCACTCAGAAATTTTTTATTAGTTCCAGCAATAACCAAAAATCTGATAAGTGTGAGTCAATTTGCAAGGGATAATCAAGTGTACTTTGAGTTTCATCCCAGTTTCTGTCTTGTCAAATCACAGGCCAATTCTGAAATTCTGCTGCAAGGAAAACTTGGAAGTGATGGACTCTATAGCTTTGATACTAGACTTCACCAGAATTCTACTGCTGGATCTACTGGTGACATTTTAACTAATTTTCAGTGGCAGCCTGCTGTTAACTCTGTCACTACTACTTGTAATTCACAGACTACACCCACTCACACACCACCAACATCCACTACACCCTTAGGACCTACTTCTTACACACTATGGCACTACAGACTTGGACACCCTCACTTTGAGGCTCTCAAGACAGTTTTATCAATTTGTAGAGTTCCTTTGCCGAATAAATCAAATATTGAATTCTGTTCAGCTTGCTGTTTGGGAAAGATCCATAGATTACCATCACATGCATCTCTGACTGTATATGAAACTCCCTTTGCGTTAGTGTTCTGTGATCTGTGGGGACCAGCACCGATGCTGTCCTCATGTGAATACAAGTATTTGTTAATCTGTGTAGATGCGTGCACCAAGTATACTTGGGCATTTCCACTTAAACTCAAGTCTGATACCTATGGTGTCTTCAAACACTTCAAAACTATGGTGGAACTTCAATTTGACACAAAGATCAAGGCTGTTCAAACAGATGGTGGTGGTGAATTCAGAGCTTTAGCTTCATTCTTCAACGAGTGTGGTATCAATCACAGACTAGCCTGTCCTCACACCCATCATCAGAATGGCTCAGTGGAGAGGAAGAATAGGCATGTAGTTGAGACAGGGTTAACACTCCTTGCACAGGCTGGTCTCCCATTTCAGTTTTGGGACCATGCCTTTCTCACAGCTGTCTATTTGATCAATAGGATGCCCACAGCTGTTTTGAACATGAGTTCACCTTATTCAGCACTTTACAAACAAGTGCCAGATTACAGGTTTCTGAAAGTGTTTGGGTGTGCTTGCTACCCTCACCTTCGACCATACAACACACACAAGCTTGACTTCCACACCAAGGAGTGTGTCTTCTTGGGATACTCAAGCTCACATAAGGGATACAAGTGTCTTGCACCAGATGGAAGAATTTTCATCTCTAAAGATGTCATTTTTAATGAAAACAAATTCCCTTATCTAAGTCTGTTCTCTAGCAAGGGTACTCCTCTCCACACCTCAGCTCAAGGCACAAATAACCTGCCAATTCCTCTTGTCACCATTCCTCCTTTTCAGAATTTTCAGAATCTTAATGGTGAAAGTTCTGAAATGTACATAAAGCAGCCAGCAATTCGGCCACTGCAGCACCCTGTAATTCCAATTCCTGCAGTTCCAATTCTGGTTCTGTATCAATGCAACACAGTTCTGCCTCACAGTCCAGGCATTCTGCACCCTGCAACTTGGGTAGCACAAGTTCAGCTTCCCAAACTATTCCCTCTCCTTCACAAGATGTTCCTGCACCTTTGCAGAACAGTCCTATCTTGTCACCCCAAACCAGTGATAGCCACCCCGTTTCTAACTCTACTTCTGATCTTTCTGCTCCATTAGTATACATTCATCCAGAGAATATTCATCCCATGAGGACAAGTGCCAAGAATGGAATTGTAAAGCCCAGACTGAATCCTACTGTTCTGCTCACCGAGGTAGAACCTTCCCATTATAAGACTGCTCTTGCAGATCCCAAGTGGCTAAATGCCATGACAGAGGAGTATCAAGCATTGCTTCAAAACAATATTTGGTCCCTTGTCTCTCTTCCGCCTCAAAGAAAAGCGATCGGTTGCAAGTGGGTCTTCCGAATTAAGCAAAACCCTGATGGGTCAGTGCAGAAATATAAGGCCAGGTTGGTGGCCAAAGGTTTTCATCAAGTACACGGATTTGATTTTCAAGAAACCTTCTCTCCGGTTGTTAAGCCGGTGACAGTTAGGACTGTGTTATCCTTAGCCATCTCTAGAAGGTGGCACATTAAACAACTTGATGTCAACAACGCTTTCCTAAATGGTGTTCTAGAAGAGGAGGTGTATATGCAACAGCCTCCGGGGTTTGAGTCAGCTGATAAACATCTAGTGTGCAGGTTGCACAAAGCGATCTATGGACTAAAACAGGCTCCCAGAGCCTGGTTTGAAAGATTAGCATCCACCCTTATTCAATTGGGTTTCCAGCCTAGCAAATGTGATCCCTCGTTGTTCACTCTTGCTAGTGGAAAGCACTGTGTTATCATGTTGGTATACGTGGATGACATAATTATTACTGGGGACTATTTGCCTTTAATTCAAGAGCTTACTTCTAAGCTCAATGATCAATTTGCTCTTAAGCAATTGGGGGACTTGGAATATTTTTTAGGCATTGAAGTTCAGAAATTAAAAGATGGCTCTCTACTGCTCTCACAAACAAAGTATATCAGGGATCTTTTGGCTAAAGCTAACATGTTGGAAGCCAAGCCAATTGGTACACCCATGGTTGCTAGTGTTAGACTAAGTAAGTATGGCAGTGATACTCTTGTAGATCCTGATCCTTCCTTCTACAGATCTATAGTGGGAGGACTCCAATACGCCACTATCACTCGTCCAGAGATTTCTTTCTCTGTTAACAAAGCATGTCAGTTCCTATCCCAGCCGTTAGAAAGTCATTGGGCAGCTGTAAAAAGAATTCTTCGATACCTTAATGGCACTCTAAATCATGGACTTCTTCTGCAGCCTGCATCTCTTCAAAGTCCACTCAAGCTAACAGGTTTTTCTGATGCAGACTGGGGTTCAGATCCGGATGATCGCAAGTCAACATCTGGTTCATGCATATACTTGGGTCCAAATCTGATTTCCTGGTGGTCCAAGAAACAAACACTGGTAGCCAGATCTACTACAGAAGTGGAGTACCGGAGTTTAGCAAATACAGCTGCAGAAGTACTGTGGATACAGTCGCTGCTTGCTGAGCTGAAAATCCCCTTTTCAACTCCAGTGCTTTACTGTGACAATCTTAGCACAGTGGCTCTGTCGCACAATCCAGTGCTTCGTGCAAAAACCAAACATATGGAATTGGACATCTTCTTCCTCAGGGAAAAAGTTCTGAGCAAGAACCTAATTGTCCAACATCTACCAGCCCAAGATCAAGTTGCTGATTTGCTTACCAAGCCTTTATCAGCAAACAGATTTTTGACTCTTAAAGAAAAATTGAGAGTTGTAGATAAAAATGATGTAACACAACCGACCTCAATTTGAGGGGGAAATGTTAGAGTAGTATGTTATGTTTACCATATGATAGCTTAAGTTTAGAACTTAAGTTTAGACTGCTGAGTCAGCAGTCACTCCCCTGTATAAATACAGTTAGACTTAACTGTATTCAGTTGAGTTTTTAATAATACATTTCAGAAAAAGAGTTCTATCTCACATTCTCTCTCTCGGTTCTTCTCTCTCAATCTCTCTGAGGTTTCTAGAATTTCTTCACTATGTTCATAAACATTGTTATCATGCTTTAAGATCTTATATCAATTGTTGCCAAAAAAAAAAGATCTTATATCAAAACTCAAAAGTATCCAGGTGCATAGCTAGACTACATACAGTACACACACAATGCACAATTATGAAGGAGGGAGCTAAGAAAATTCTAGATACAAGTAAGATTAAGAGAAAAGTGGGAAAGAAGAAGTTGATTACCCTAGGGGAAAGGTCATATCCAATGGCGTTGGTCCCCACTCCTGACAAGAGCAGCAGAGGATGATTCCTGGGAGGTGCCTATGAAACAAGTATTGTATTCAGTTTCATTTGTTTGGAAATGTAATATATAGAGATAGAGATAGAGATTGAGGGGGAGAGATCATAAATCTTGACACAGTCATACCCTTGATAACTTCTTACAAAGGATAAATTTTATAAATCCAACTGTTATAACTTTTTATTATTAAGGCGCATACTTACACATGTCTAAATTATCTAGATTTTGATATACATAATCATCAAGATAGTATCATATAAATTAGTGGTTGAATTGGTTTTTTTTGTATTCTACAAAAAGTTATTAGTAGTGTAGATGTAACTGTCTAATTACTAAACTCGGTCTCATTGGACAACGCATATTATTAATTCAATTGTTGCATTGAAAATTTACAAAATTTATTACAATTTAAAAACTTATTGATATTTCATTAGACAGATATAGTATATTATCAAAATATAAGTATCTACCATATTAGATTTAACTAAAATCTAAAATTTGATACAATATCATATGACTTTACAGATTAATTGGCTAATTCTGTGTTCTACGAGAAAATCATTAGGTGATAGAAGATTCCAATACTATAGTCTATACACACAAGTGTCAACCGATACTGATCCCGTGTGTGTGTGTGTGTGTGTGTGTGAGCTCGTATCGCGTAAGAGTGAAAATAACACATTTATCTATTTAATTAATCTTACATGGATAATCAAATTAATTTAAAATAAAATTACTATTGACTAATTGTACGGTAATTATGTCACAGTAGAGAGGGAGAATAGAGATGGCTGCAATTTGAATGAAGGGTGGAACTGGAACGGTTCAAAGTTCAAACTTTAAGAAAAAAAACCTGAGGAGAAGGGTGGTAGCGCCAGAGGGCGAGCTTCCAATCGGAATTGTTGAGGGAAACATAGTGGAGTTCGTCGGCGGTGCAAATGGAGGGCTTATCGTGGACGGCGGTGGAGAAGGCCCTTACCCTGACCGTCGGGCGAAGGGGCGCGGCGGCGCGTGGGAGGCAGCGGAAGGATGAAGAAACTTTGCACAAAGAAAGGAATGGATCGTATTGGATGATAGCCATATTATTCGGAAACACGACAGCGTGTGAGTGTTGTCGTCGATTTCGGTTCCTTTTAATCCTCTTTCCCACTTTTCACTTTTCTTTTGCTTCATCGTAGATAGATTCGTAATATGTAACCAAAAAAAGTTCGTAGTTGTCCTTTCTTTTCTTTTCTCATTTTCCTTATTTTCAATTTTGGATTGTTTGAGTCAAATTTATGGCGGTTGACACCGCGGCATAAGAGTTATCCATAGTTAAATTCAGCCATTGAATTCGGATCCACCGAAAAGACAAAATATTAGTACTTGTTTTTAATGTGACGATTAGTTTTTCGCTGTATACTACATGTTTGGATGAAATACTATCTTCGGTTTAAAATATAAGTAATAAAGATTTTTTTTTTAAAAATATAAGTAATATTTATCAATTTTAAATAAATTAAATATTAATTTTTTAATTATATCATTCATTTAATGTAATATTTATATTTACGAGAGACATCAAATAGAGTATTTTTGGAAAAAAAAAAGTTAAAACTAGTGAGTATTAATTAAGATTATCACATTTTCAAAATATTCATTGATCTGTGTGTTTTTGTACTATATTGCTTATATTTTGGAATAGAGGGAGTATTTTGGAATAAAAAATAAAAATGTAATATTGTTTTATTTTTAAATTAAGATGACTATATGATGTCAAAAATAAAAGACGGACAGGACTTTAATTTAATAATCGCTTGTGATTTTATTACTTTCATTTTAAAATGTTATTGAATTAGACAATATTTATTTAAAATGAAAATTATTATCTCTTTTTTCCAATAACTCATTGATGAAAATTATTATTTATTTTTAAAATAATATTTTTTAATTTTAATTACCCCACATTAATGAATGTTGGTCATGGCTCATGTCAAATAAATGTCATCATATTAATATAACCAATAACCAATCATGAACATTTCAATAACTCTTTTGGAAAAAGCAATCAATAGTATTTGTTTGAAAAATGAAATAAAAATAGAGAAGTATTTTTATAAACTTCTAAGTACCTAGTTGTGATCATTAACCGTTCGGTTTTTAATTCATTCACAAACTACAATAATTAAAGATGTAAGTCATACGCACAAAAAAAAATTTGAAAATCATCTCGGGTGAGGTTGGTGCGTAATAAGGAGGCCCCCGGATCACTTTATTTCTCAAAGTTCATCATGAAAATCTTCTGACCACTCGTGTTTTATTTTGCTCTTTGCATGGAAATTTTTTTCCATCTTTTTTTTTGTAGCAAAGACTTGTTTAGGTTTTTAAAAGCAGTCCAAAATTGTTTCACGTTTTATTTACAGATGATTGCTGAAATTAGGAAGGAAAATAGGTTAATCTACTAGTCGTGGTCATGACTTAACATGCATTAGATCTAGGTTAGACTTATTTATTAAATAAATTAGGTTAATATTTATTTACAATGGTCTCTTTGTTGACCGGTAAACCAAAATCTAGTTTAATTTAAGAAAAAGGATATTGCTCTAAACTCTAAAGGTTTCAACAGAGGGCTCCGTAAAAAAAATGGTACTTTTTTACAATAAAAAAAATGATACCTTGAATAATGAAGAGTTGAATCTTACATATCTAGAAACTTGGGAAAAGTCTTTGTAATTTATTGTGAAATGAACAAAGTTGTGGAAGAAATTAAGAGGTTTGAAAGAGCTTATATTTACTTGTCTTGCTTTCTAATTAGTATATTTTTAAAATAAAAAAAAACTTTGGTCATAGTAGGAGAACTGCATTATATGGTGTTTGGTTAGAGAGAAATAAATAAGAGAGGAGATATTATTTTAAATATTTTTTATTTAGTTTAATTTTTTAGAGGAGAGAAAAGAGAAAGAGAAGCAAAATTCCTCTCGATTCATTTTAGCTACCTCCAATATTGTTTTTTTTTGTTTTTATATTTCTTATCACATGCAGTTATTGATATAGTTACCTCTAAAGTTTAGATTTAAAAATAATTAACTGTAATTTGCGCTAATTAGTGAAGAGTAAACTTGTAAAAACATTGTATATATCAAGACTTCCTATTGTATTTATCTATAGCCATGGATTATTATTAATTATGCCCGCATTTAATTATTAAATTATTAACGCACTGTTATCGAACTTTCAGCAGGGTCTTTTATTTTGGGAATTTATATCTGCACATACATACTTTACTATCTGCACATACATGTCCGCGGAACTATTAGTTTCGCAGGTGTATTTTTTTTTCAACACACACACTCCGCGGAATTAATAGTTCCGCGGGTTATAATTCTCCGTGGAACTATTAGTTCCGCGGGTTGTATTTTTTTCAACACACACACTCCGTGGAACTATTAGTTCCGCGGGTTATAATTCTCCGCGGAACTATTAGTTCCGCAGGCATGTATGTGTTAAATTACAACCCGCGGAACTAATAGTTCCACGGAGAATTACAACCCGCGGAACTAATAGTTCCACGGAGTTCGCGGAACTAATAGTTCCACGGAGAATTATAACCCGCGGAACTAATAGTTCCGCGGAGTGTGTGTGTTGAAAAAAAAATACACCCGCGGAACTATTAGTTCCGCGGACATGTATGTGCAGATAGTAAAGTATGTATGTGCGAATATAAATTGCCTTTATTTTTTAAAAGAATAGCCCATAAGAGAAATGCTGTCACAGGCCCAGAAGATGTTTAGTGGGCTCAAAAATCCACTCTCCTGACCCAATTCCCTTTCTCCGCTCGAACCATCGCCGCGACGTTCTTCTCACCTGAGAATCCAAAATCAAAAGCTTTCGCCGCCCACTCTCTCTCTCTCTCTGAACTCTCGTCGTGTGTGATAATGCATAGTGAAGGTGGTGTTGGTGGGGCTGAAGTTAAAAGGGTGTTTATTGGAGCAGGATGCAACAGAATAGTGAACAACGTTTCTTGGGGTGCTTCTGGTTTGGTCTCTTTCGGAGCTCACAACGCCGTTGCTATTTTCTGCCCCAAGGTCACTCCCTTTCCACTGTCTTCTACTTCCCTAGTTACCCTTTTCAGTGACCCTTTTAAACTTCATTTTTGTTTTTCATTTTCTTCTATTTTGCAGAGTGCTCAGATTTTGACTACTCTTCCGGGTCACAAAGCAGTTGTGAATTGCACCCACTGGCTCCCAACCAGCAAGTTTCTATTTAAAGGTACACTCTTTCTCAATCTCTGATCAACTTGAAGTCCACAAGTTAATGTTTTTACAATACTTGGATTAGGCTATTTTGCTTCCATGTTAAAAATGTTATTAACTAACGATCAATTCCCTCCCTCCCCTTTTATACATAGCAAAGGAATCGAAGCTGCATTATTTGCTATCTGGAGATGCAGATGGTGCTGTTATTCTGTGGGAACTCTCCCTTATTGATGGGAAGGTACAGCAACAGCATGTTTCATTGTTTTGTTTTTTCCCTTCTTAATTCTGTACAAATAAATCACGAGACGTTTATCAGTTGGTATAGCTCTTATTTAATGTCTCTTGCATATTTCTATTTCTCATGTCCGTAGTGGAGGCAAGTGTCACAAGTACCGCAATCACACAAGAAAGGTGTTACATGCATTAGTGGAATTATGCTTTCTCAAACTGAGGCAATGTTTGCATCTACTTCTTCAGATGGCACTGTCTGTGTGTGGGAACTCGTATTTCCTCTGACAAGCAGAGGTAAACCTGAATTTCCGATGTCAATGACCTTGTTTACTGCCATGGTTGTATTTCCACTATCTAAATTAACTATGTCCTGCTTCATCCTTTTAGGTGACTGTGAATTATCATGCCTGGATTCTTTCTCCATTGGTTCTAAATCAATGGTAGCCCTATCGTTGGCGGAATTGCCTGGAGATATTGGACAAATCGTCCTTGCAATGGGAGGATTGGATAACAAGATTCACCTTTATTGTGGTGGAAGGACAGGAAAGGTATATTCATCCTCATAATTATTGATCATTAACATGAATTTTTCAGATTCTTATAGTTTTTTTTTGGGTGTGTGTTTTAAGTTATCTCTTACTTTTTTTTTTCACCTATGAATCCAGTTTGTACATGCATGTGAGCTAAAAGGGCATACAGATTGGATCCGGAGTTTGGACTTCTCATTACCTATAAGCATCAATGGGGAAGTAAACAATATTTTTCTGGTAAGTTCATCTCAAGATAAAGGCATACGGATTTGGAAGATGGCATTACGTAGCTCTATGTCCAATGGACATGGCACATATAGGAAGGAAGAAATAAGCTTATCATCCTATATAGAAGGTCCTGTACTTGTGGCTGGTTCGTCCTCTTATCAGATATCCTTAGAATCTCTTTTAATTGGACACGAGGATTGGGTCTATTCAGTAGAGTGGCAACCCCCTTTGGTTGCGTCCACGGAAGGGGATGCATATTATCAACCACAAAGCATTTTATCTGCATCCATGGACAAGACTATGATGATCTGGCAGCCTGAAAAGACTTCTGGTGTCTGGATGAATGTGGTCACTGTTGGGGAACTAAGCCATTGTGCTCTCGGGTTCTATGGCGGTCATTGGAGCCCAAATGGAGATTCAATTTTAGCACATGGATATGGTGGATCTTTCCATCTTTGGAAAAATGTTGGTGATGATAACTGGCTGCCACAAAAGGTTCCCTCTGGCCATTTTGCATCGGTGACTGATATTGCATGGTCTAGATCTGGTGATTACATTATGTCCGTCAGTCATGACCAGGTGTTTAAAAATACACTGTCCACAAAAGCTTTACTATTGCTTGTATGAATTTTGCCTTTTTGAAGAGAAAAAATGATGAAATTCAAGCCACTTGTGTAACTGTTTTAGTTTCCACTGCTGGTGTTTCAATTAATAACTCTGAATATTATCTTGAATTTGTCTTGGCTCTAAAATTTATTTTGCTATGTGAAAATTGCAGACAACTAGAATTTATGCACCATGGAAAGTTGAGGCTTCTTCCCAAGATGATGGAGAATTTTGGTACGAAATAGCTCGCCCTCAGGTTCATGGTCACGATATAAATTGTATGACAGTTGTTCATAGGAAGGGGAATCATCGTTTTGTCTGTGGAGCTGATGAGAAAGTTGCCAGAGTGTTTGAAGCCCCATTATCATTTTTGAAAACATTAAATAATGCCACTTTGCAGAAATCTAGTTCTTCTGATGATGTCTTGATAGACGTTCAGGTTTTGGGCGCAAATATGTCAGCCCTTGGACTATCACAAAAACCTATTTATGTTCAAGGTCAGTTTTTTTGTTGAAATTGACAGTGATGTGATGCATATCGAGTAGATCTTGAGATCATATTGTCTTGTGTTGGTGCTCTTTTTCATTGTTATTTGCTGGTGTAAACTTTGACAGCAACATCATCTGGTCGTAGACTCATAGTTGGTTAATATGGAAAGAAATACTTTAATAGATAGAGCTACTGGTTGAGGCTAGATGCAACTAGTAAAAGTTAGTTTATAACTTCAGGTGGTTTATTTGTCTGATAGTTGAGTAAAATTTACACTCATCTAGGATAATTTATGATTTCATGTAGTTTATTGTCTGAATAATTGGACAAATTCTTGCCCAACTGGTTAACTTAGTTTAATCTTTCAGTATTAACCTGGATTTAGCCAATAAAATGCAAATCTTGCTTGTTTACAGGTTATTTCTAAACTCAAGTGCTATGATTGACATATTTTGACACATCATATTTTTGTATTTACTGCTTGCGGTGAGCTGTTAATCAAAAATGATCTAGAGTTATGTTTTGGGAGTTAGGACATATTGTCTACATACTTGGATGTCTGTCTGTCATATTGAGGATATGGGTGATGGGTCTACCCAAATGATGGCCGGTATCATAGAAAGGGGAACCAGTAAACTCCCTAGTTTTATTTTCCAATGTTGAGATTCGACTTTTCAAACAATTATAAATCCATGCTGGTGTTTGGTCTTCTAAAAATTTATAATTTTGAGGGATATTCTATATTGCAGCTGTACACGGGGCCCCTGAAAAAAGTGGGATTGATGGTATCGACACCCTTGAAACTATTCCCGATGCAGTTCCAACTGTGTTCACTGAACCTCCAATTGAAGATCAACTGGCTTGGCATACACTCTGGCCTGAATCACATAAACTCTATGGTCATGGAAACGAACTATTTTCTTTATGCTGTGATCATAAGGGTGAGCTTGTTGCTTCTTCATGTAAGGTATGTTGTGTTAATCTTGCTATGGACAATGCATTAGACAGACGATTAATACTTATATGAGTGTTGAAATTCCTTGTTGCTTTCAAATCTCATGACTTGAGAGCGACTATCTGCTGCATATTGTGTTATTTCTTCATTCCAATGCATCTTTTCCCAACAATGATATACATTTACTTCAACCAAGTTGACTTAGATTGTTCTGGTTGTCAGTTTCTCTACCTTGTTCACTTTACTGCTTTATCATTATGTTGCTATGTTATTTGGTAATTATTTACGTACATTTTATGCATTGCAGGCCCAATCTGCAGCTGTGGCAGAGGTATGGCTTTGGCAGGTTGGTTCATGGAAAGCAGTTGGCCGCTTGCAATCCCACAGCTTAACAGTGACACAGATGGAATTCTCACATGATGACAACCTTCTCTTGACAGTCTCAAGGGATCGCCAGTTCTCCGTTTTTACAATCACAAGAACAGGTAGGCTGATCATCATTGTTCATAGAATGCAGGCATATGCATTTTCACCTTTTCTGCATTACTATAGTTGTTGTTTTGGTAATTTTCCTTGGTTGAAATTTCTTGAGTTTGGATGGAGTGGACAAGTCTTGAACCCGCGGCACACTGATGCTGTGAAACTGAACTAACCATTACATATAACTGCAAGACTGATTGGAAATAGGCATCTGATCTTCAGCAATGTAATTGCTGAATTAGTATAAGTAATCTAGAAGTTAAATATTTCAAAATTATTTATTAAGCTTTTAGTACTGCAATAGTTGCAGGTTTCTTATTGACTTCTGCAACTCGACAGAAATCCTAATCACTTAAATGTGTTTTGTAGGCACTGGTGAAATTAGTTACAGTCTTCTTGCGAGGCAGGAGGGGCACAAGCGGATTATCTGGTCGTGTTATTGGAACCCAAACGGTCATGAATTTGCAACAGGTTCTCGGGACAAGACAGTGAAAATCTGGGCGGTAGAGGGGCAATCATCAGTAAGGCAACTTATGACTTTACCTCAATTTACGAGTAGTGTGACAGCGTTATCTTGGGTTGGTCTTCGTGATCGAAGAAACGATGGACTTCTAGCCATTGGAATGGAAAATGGCCAAATAGAACTGTGGAGTCTGTCTTGTAACAGAGCAGATGATGGAAGCATTGCAGCTCCGGGTTTCGCTGCTGTTCTTCTTGTTCGTGTAGATCCTTCTATGTGCCATGCCTCTACTGTGAACCGTCTGGCATGGAGGAAAAATGAGGAAGACGACACGAGTATGCAACTTGCTTCTTGTGGAGCTGATAATTGTGTAAGAGTGTTTGACATAACTGTTGAGTAATTAGATTGTTCTCCCCCTTCATTTTTGATATATCTGTAGAATGAATTTTTTGTTCTTATAGCTATGGCCAAGTAAATGTGTCCCTGCTTGCGTTGTTTATCCTCAGAAATATATGAGTTATTATTATCACATGATTATGAAAGTCTTTTTGGCTAAATAGGCAGAGTTGCTTATGGTGTTTTACTTTTAATAATGGAGGGTTTAGAAGGAAGCATACGTATCAAGTGAAAACACTTTGTTATTTTGAGAAATGAGAATATCTAATTTCAGCTATTATCCATTACATAAAATTTAAGGTCAAGATTAATACTTAAATTAAAATCCCATGAGATATTATTCTCTTTCCCCTTTCACATGATACACTCACCACGGTTAAGGTCACTTCCCCTGTACCTGTCCATTGCTGTGTGCTAGTGGGATTTGGATTTCTATGATTCTCTCTAGTTGAATCTCTCTCCATCCTCTGTATATTTCTCCGAAGAGTGAATCTAGGCAAATGATTTTAAATATCGCAGTTGAGAGAATATGTAACGTGGTGTGCTCGTTACGACGCAAATATGATTCACTCTTTCAGGTTTCAAGCGGGTCCCCTGGGTGGGCAGCCCCTTACAATTACATGGTGCCCTCCCCAAGCATAATAATAACAACAAACAGTCCACGATTCCATAAAATCTTAGGAGGTAGGGAATCAAATTTTGAGCGAATGACACTCTGATTCCCTTCCCATCACTATGGAATTTAGTTCTTGGAAGCTAAAGGCCAAGAGAGACCGCATTATTATTAAAATAATATAGCATTGAATTCGGTGAAGGTGGGATGTATCATGTACTGTTGCTCCTTTTTCTTCCCATGCTTTTCTCATATGGGTTTCCATGACCAGTCACCAGCCCCAACTTAGGCTCCCTCGGTCACCAATAATGCACCAATTATGTGCATTGCATCACAAACATTCATCCAAACTTATGGAATGGTGAGGGGCCCCTGAGCTCCGTTGACAATTGAACGGGTAGGACCATGATTTCGTGTATGATAATGTTAATAATGAATGTCATGACTCATAGGGATGTAATATGTTATTTGAAGCAGAGTCAGCATCAACCACTAGTCACAGGAGTTAATTTTAAGCCAGTGATGACAACATTTGAATTTTGAGTGTAGGCAGCGGCTTCATCGTGCAAACGTGTAGCTGAATAATATTGAGATTTAAGTATACTTTTTCTTTGTTTTGAATCATATAGTATTATTATTATTATTTAGGCTCAAGCGTAACCAGAATTGTATTCTTCCCAAGCACACAAAGCAGTTCATCCTTACTTCTGAACCTCGTACACTTAATAACTATTCTTAAATTAACCACTATCTAGCCTTGGTGCATACTTTATTAATATAATAAAACATCGAATAACGTACTTTACTAGCAAGGTCACATGAAATTCAGTAAAACCAACATATACAACATGCAATCTGTTGTGCAAGGTTATATTAATCTTAAAGTTCACTATACGTTAAAACTTCCCATCAATCAACTCTTTTGTTTATCATGGTCATCATCCATTTGTGTCTTGGTCAAGAAATTAGGCTACCAGCCCAGTATGGTCGCTCTCGTAAGCATCGTGTCGCGTTTGAATTCAAATGTTTGAATTCAAATCCACTAGTTGTCTCAGCAAAGGAAGTAAAGCTATGATAGTGTTTTTGCATATGATATGAGAAGTATGCTATTATGCCATAGCAAGATAATTACAAACGCAGTGTTACGAAACGAGGCTGCCTAATCCCTGTATGAAATCATACTCTGCAAGCTTTAAATGAATCATAGGAGAACCACTTGATTGTCGGAGAAGCAAAACTGGAAGAAATAATTTCTTTTTCTGCAATTCATTTAGACGTTGGCATGCTGGTGGTGATAATTCAAGGTTTAGCTTTCATCGAGACGAATCAACCTCAAACTTGGCAAAGGACGTTTTTGTTTGGTCATGCGCAGCAAAATCTAGTCAATAGCTGAAATGTGATTTTTCCCATGGGAAACAAACAAGTAGAATGAAAATGCCAGATAAACGTGTTAGTTATTCATGACTAGTGACTACACACAAATGTAAACTTGTGGTCCTTCACAGCTGTGGTCGTGTATAAAGGATCAGGGAAAATTTGCAAGTCCAAGACTCCGAATGGCAATGGCCACATCCATTGCACTTTGTCAACAGGAAGAGTTTATTTTTCATGAGCCATGAATCAAGGAACAGAGTAAGAAACAATGCCCGGTAATTTATATGACAATCATTTCAGCAATTGATATTTGAACTTCACAATACAATGTTTCAGACTTGAACTTTTACAGTATAACCTCAGACCAATTTCCTTTGCTATAAATTATGACATACAAGAAAGAGTACAAGATGATCACAGATTCTTATTTTCTATCGCAAATACATACCACAAACAGGTACCAAACATGCATGATGACAGGAACTAATATATAAAACTTAATAAAAGGGAAACCAAACCCATTTCTTCAAAATTGTTTCTTTACTTTTTCTGTAGGGCTGGTATTATAATGGCTGTGAAGTTCTTATCTGCTGCTTCATGCCGTCTGAGGGATGCTGAGCACCTTCTGGCATCACCACAGGAGCAGCTGTCATGGTCTGGTACTGGGAAGGCATTGAGGGCGCCAGAGGCTGAGAGTAGTATATTTGAGCATGAGCGGGATCCGCATATTCATAAGCATAATTGGGAGGGGCAGCAGAAGTAGGGGCCATGGACTGAGATGGATGGTGGATCTGGGAGTAAGTGACATATTGTTGCTGCTGATGCTGATTTGTAGGAATTTGTACCAACTGAGGGTTGCCTGCAGAAGCAGTTCTGTAAGCAGCTGCAGTCATTTCAGTTTTGGGTAGGGGAGCGTTTCTAATGGGGTTGTAGGCTGCATTTGGTGGAACCAATGTGGCAGGATTGGGCGGGTTTTGGGGACGGCTAGAAGGGATTGCAGTGGCGGATTCACCCATATAAGTTTGGGCCTGTCTTGCAGGCACATAGTAAACCTGGGGATGTTGCTGTTGCTGGGAAGGATATACATGATAGTATGCAGGAATTCCCGGGTTGTGGTGAATGAATTGCGTGCCGTGTATAAACTGCTGTTGCTGTTGAGGCTGTTGCTGCTGCTGCTGGTGATCGAATTGCTGTTGCAATAAATACCCCGGGTCCTGTACGTGCTGCTGCTGCATCTGGATCCGACCATGCTGCTGATCAGACATGTTAAGTTTCGGATCCACAGGGTTGCCAGGAACCCTTGTAGCTCCAGGTTGAATCTGAACTTGGTCTTGATAGATCACAGGTTTTGGACGAGACATTGCATTTGAAAGACTACTATCACTGCATGATCAAAACAAGAGCACCAAGAGCCTAATTCAACAATTGCAAAACCAGCACACCCCCCTTAATACTCACATAGTCAAACAAAATAAACATAATACGAATGAAATGAATGAACGATCCAATCTAAATAAAGTCCCATCATAAAAACAGATAGAGAAAAAGAACAAACAAAAACGGGGAAATCGGAGGAGGAAAAAAAACCTTGAAACTGAATCGGGTGAAGGCAAATCAACGCCGCCGCCACTTGACTTCTGTTGAAATTGAGCAGGATGTGACTGTGCTTGTGGCTGTTGCTGTTGCTGAGGCTGTGCCTGTGGCTGAGGAGTTGGTGGCTTTCTATACCCCACAGGCACCCCATGATCCGATCTCTCATCATCGGAGAAAACCCGGTTCTGGTATTCACCGGCAACCACCGCAGGACCGATCGGCACACCGACGGCCGCGGCGGAGAGAGTAACCGGTACCGGAGGAGGCGGCGGAGAAGACAACACAACAAAGCCCTCATCCTGCCTCTGCCCAACACCAACAACACCAACACCCATCTGAGCAAACTGTTCCTCAATCCCCAACACCTTTTGATCCTGCTGCTGCTGCACCACCCTAACCCCACCAGCACCACCACCAGAACCACCATCCTCCACGTGGACCCTAATCGGAGGTAAATTGGCCAGCGACGGCGATGAAGAAGTAGACCCAAAAGACGACGTCGTCTCAAGCATAGGCGAATCGGGAACAGAGTGAACATCCTGCTTCAAATTCTTGCAATTCCCAAAAGATCCAGGCTGTGAAGCACCCTCCACAGCTTCCCTTGACCCAGGCTCGATGTGGTTCCCTGCCACGTCATCATCGAGACCCAAAAGACAGTTAACAGAAGCGGAATCGGAGAATCCGCGGTTGAGCAATCCGGCGCCGTTTAGGGCGTCGAGGAACCAATCCTCTGACTTGGCGGAGGTATCGAGGATTTGTGGAGGGATAGAGTGAGTGGAATCGGGCTTCGTCGGGAATAGGAATAATCGAATTCGCGAGGGTTTGATGGATGAATTGGCGGCGGTTGTGCGATCGTACTCGTCGATCATGTTCTCGAGGTCTTCGTCGGTGGTTACGGAGATGAGGGAATCGAGGTCTTCGTTTGGGAGCTGGTACTTGAGAGTGAAGGGTCTTCCGTTGAGGAAGGTCTTGGAGAGGCGCGTGGAGAGTTCCGTGAGTGAGGTGGTGCGTTCAACCACCACGATGCGTGTGTCGCCGCCGACGTAGCAGAGGGACTTGTCGTGCGGACGGGGGACGATGTGGCCGCCGTAGCTGCACATCAGGCGGAGCTTCGTCGACGCCGGTGGGAACGGCTCGTCCCATGAGTCCGTGTTGCGGGAACGAGGGGAAGAGTCAACCGAGTCAGGGTAGTTCAGGTGCGGTGGCGGCGGAGCCACCGAGGATAGCGGCGGAGCTGTCGTTGGCGTTGGAGGTTGCGCTTGCGCTTGCGCCTCCATCATAAAAAGAGATTTTTAGATTTTCTTTTTCTCTTTTTTTTCTCTCTCTCTCTCTTGTTTGGCTGCTGCGGCTGGGGTGCCCCTTTTTGCAGCGCAAAATAGAGAAGAAAAAGAGGGAGTAATGCTCTCTCTATTTAATGCTATTATACTATAGTAGCAAGTAGTAACTTCACGCATGATCCTCTCTTCAATCCTGATCCCTTTTTTCTTTTTTTCGGTTTCCAATTGATGATAATTTTTATTGTATTTTTTATTTGTTGATATTATTTTATTGCTAGTGAGAGAGAATTTTTCAATTTTTTTAATTTTTTTTACGCGTTTTTTCTTGGAAAAAAGGGAGGGAGTGAACAGTGTTGGAAAGGGTGGGGGCAGCTGGAAAGAGGGAAGGGTCGGGGGTTTGAGTTTGACAGCTGGTTTACTGGTTGGACCTAGTTGGGCTTGGTTCTTTGTGTCCCTTAGACAATGAGTAAACCACGCAAAACGAGTAACTTTACCAAAAACTGATTAAATTAATTTAATGAATGTTTTGTCAGGGGAATTAAATTAAATAAATATAATGACATTAAGATTATATACCTCATTAAGCTCATTTGTTTTTTAACTAGGGATTAAAAATAAATAGTTAATGCAATCAATAGCGTGGGCCAGTAAAAAAACTTTTGTTCTTTTTTTTTGTAACAGTGAGAAAAAGAAAAAACATTAAGAATTTGATAGGTTCAATAGTGGGGTGCCATTGAACCCATCGCTACTGTTTGGTGGGTTTGTCATCGGGGAAGAAGCAAGTCAATGTAAGAGCTTCGAGCTCCCTTACTGAAAACAAAAGTTTGTACTGCAGCATCATATCCCTCGCTATGACATGTTGGTTAGTGGTTACGTGCCCCCCCTCCAAGCCCACTAGAGAAAGAGTATCCATCCACTGAGTGAGTGTATTGTAAATGCAGATCTGAATCCCACTCTGAAAGTGTTTGCCCCCACCTCCTTGCACCAAAAATTGACGAGGGAGCGTGAATTTGATGAAGAGTGCTATACCGTACAAAAAATCAACACAAACGAAAGTGAGGTTTAAAACCATTTAACTAAGAGTGATGCCATTTTAGCACAGCATTGTTCAGACGAAATTCTTACCAAATGTGATTTAACCATTCAGAGACTTTGTAACCATACGGGACAAGTAATTGCTATAATACATGGATGGCTAATAAAGGGCAGTTGCTCGTTTGTACCATTTCGTATTAGTATTTATCGTGTCCTCAAGCAATTTCCTTTAACTAATCACAATTCAGCTTGTGAGAAAAAACCGGCTAAAGAAAACAAACCATTCAGTGGTATGTATTTTCGTTTTTGGTCTAGACCAGTGTATTTTCTATAAGTGATTTAAGGTTGTTGTATTTATATGACTTGAGTTTGAATATCCGTATCATCTCACTCAAACCTCCAGTGGTATGTATTTTTGTTTTCATTCCTGTCCAGCATTTCCGTTTGATAAATATGTCATTTTCTCTTCTTTTTTTTATAGAGTTATGATATATGTACACCTCACAAATATATTTACTTATCTAACACTTCTCATTTCTCTCTATCTCTCTAACTATCACATCACATATTTAACTATTTTACTACTTTTCTCTCACCTCTCTCTATTCCACTCTAATAATATATACCCTGTGAGGTGTCGATATAACTTTTTCCTTTTTGACATACATCATTTTCTCTTTTCTACAACACATACAAAAATTACAATTTCTTTTTTTTTTTTTTGCTTCCTTTTTTCGTACAAGTCTTGACAACGCCAACCATAATGAGGCTAACATGGTGGTTTAGTGTTTACTGTTTAGCGGAGGCACGGAACATCACGGGGGACGCGCAACGTAACAATGCAATTCCGTTTTTTTACTTAAACGGTAAACATATGATACGGAACACCACCAGATCCAGGCCTAAGCAAGTGGAGTTAGGATTTTTTTATTTATTTTTGTTTTTATTTTTTTATTATTATATTTTTAAGAAAATAAATAACACTCATATATCATATTTATGTCATTTATTTTTAAAAAAATATAATAATAAAAAAAATAAAAAAATAAATAAAAAATCCCAACTCGAGCAAGTGAGCAACACGGTTTTGCTTCCACGAAATAAAGTTTCCACGCGCATCAACGCTCTTTACTCTTACGCATACAAGGTGCGTGGGGGAAGAGAGAAAAGGGGCGTAAATGGCTCCCAAAACCATAAGAGGCTTTTTTACTCTTATAACACAAAAAAAAATTTATTTACCAAAATAATACACTTTTTTTTTTATTTATCAAAATAACACACTTTTGAATATAATATTAATTTAAATATTTTTTAATTAATTAAATATTAATAGTTGGTTTAAGATTGTGATTAAGTTGTTAATTAAATTAATATTTAATTGTTAAATATTTATTAACCCAATTTGTCACAAAAGACAAATACATCAATATCTCTGTCTCCGTACACTGATCGGAACACTCCCCCTCTACTCCTTTTTTGTCACAAAAGACAGAAACATCAATGTCTCTGTCTCCGCACACTGATCGAAGCACCCCCTTCCACTCCTTTTCTGTTACAAAAGACAGAAACATTAATGTTTCTGTCTCCGCACACTGATCGGTGCATCCCCCTCCCCTCTTTTTTTGTCACAAAAGACAGAAACATCAATGTGCCTTCACATTACACATTGCAAAATGTATACAAAGTTTACTAGGAAGAGTTCAAACCAGTGCCTCACCATTCATATTGGCCAGAATACAATGGAATTAAATTGTGCCACAATCCCGCAATGCAGAGAGATCCAAAAGGTCGTCCACAATCGACGAGAATTCGTACAGAAATGGATCAAATGGAAAACAGTCGTCATCCCAAGAGATGTGGACTGTGTCGAAATGAAGGGCATAGCAAGAAAAATTGCCCTTACCGTTTAGGAGCTGAGACGCAGTACTAAGAAACTTTTTATCATTTGCATTTAGTTCACTATTTTATCATTTCTGTTTGTATCACTTTTGTACTTGTATTTTTAAATTTTGAATCAATTTGAGCTATTTCTATAATTATATTATTAATTAATTGTCAAATTGGGTTAATAAATATTTAACAATTAAATATTAATTTAATTAACAACTTAATCACAATCTTAAACCAATTATTAATATTTAATTAATTAAAAAATATTTAAATTAATATTATATTCAAAAGTGTGTTATTTTAGTAAATAAAAAAAAGTGTGTTATTTTGGTGAATAATTTTTTTTTTGGTGTTATAAGAGTAAAAAAGCCACCATAAGATACAGCAGTGAAGTGACAACTGACAACTGCCACAGTAACGTTTTCACCTGACGTATGACGAGGATCCGGGATGTATTATAAATTGTTGGCGATGGCAAGGGTGGCACACATGATACATCCAGCGCTTTCCCTTCACAGGTTTTTTTTATCAAAATGGTGCATTTTGGTATCAAAATTATTAAAATGGTATAAATTTAAATTTTATTATTAAAATAGGATAAGTCACGGTTATTATCGGTGACTTTTCTTTTTTTTTCTCTCTTTGCAGTAAAGTTGCAACAAAAATTGGTGACTTTGTTTTTTTTTTAACAGTATAAAAGTTGCCAGTCATACTGGTGTTGCCATTCATACTGGCGATTTTAGTTTTTTTTTTTTATAGAAGTTGCCGGCATAAATGGCGAGTTTTTTTTTTTTTATAGAAGTCACCGGTGTGAATGGCAAGTTTTTTTTTTTTGATCAAGTCTGATATGCTTGGTATGCTGAATATATTATTTCTAAGTGATCCTTGAACAATTTGAGTATTGTAGAAGCTCACAACGTGCACAAGCACGTACACTATCTGAAGTTACAATTATATTAATTGAGGATTTATAATTGACAGAAATTGATTTTTACTTGTATATAGAAAATGTCAAAAGAAGGGAGAGGAAAAGGAAAATATCACGTTGTAGATAAAGTCGTTTAAGAGTCAGGCGAAGATATGTGGGAGAACAGAAGTGTAGCTAAAGTTAGTGGGCAGGGGATCTAATTCATATATAGCTACGAGGCTGAATACCTCTTCAGTCTATAGTATTTTTGTTTGCTCTTGTGGCGGAAGTTATAATTGGTAATAATTTGTGGTTCTTTTTTTGATCAAATAGCACTTGCAAACAAATAGCACTATCCTAGGTGGATGGATGGATGCTGATAAAAAAATAAAAAAAAAGTCACCATTCACACTGGCGTAAAAAAAAAAAACTAAAGTCCCCATTCATGCCGGCGACTTTTGTAAAAAAAAAAACCTAAAGTCGCTATTTATACTGGCGACTTCTGTACTGTTGGAAAAAAAAAAGTCGTCAGCCTTAACTGCGACTTTGCTACGGAGAGAGAAAAAAAAAAGTCGCCGGTGATAACTGCAACTTACTCTATTTTGGTAATAAAATTTAAGTTTGCACCATTTTGGTAAAAAAAAAAACCCTTCACAAGAAAAATACTAAAATGTTAAATTGAACATTTTTTATCTTTTTAATTTAAATTATGTGTGATTTTAATTTCTAATCCAATTTCAATTGATTAAGGCTTTGTTTGGCAAGTCCAATCCACTAGCGGTTAGTGAATTTGACTAGTAGATAGTAGACTTAAAAAAATAGAAGTGTTTGATAATAGGTAGCGTTTAGCGTTTTTTCATACGCTACTTGAAGTAGCGTTTGAGCTTACAGTGGATAACATATGATTTTTTCTCTCGTTTTTACCCTTATTATTTTTATTAAATTCCTTCTCTATCCCCTCTTACAAAAAATAAAAAATAATAATTAACAAATAAATTATTTTAATGATAATAAATAAATAAGTAAATAAATACAACTATAAATAAAATAAATTAAAATTTAATGTTTTTAACCAATATAAAATATTTTAATGAGATCACAACAGATAATAAGTAAATAAATAAATAATATCATTAAGATATAAATTTTAAAATTTTAACTTCTATATATCATAATTAGTTTATTATTTATATATATTTTACCATATTTAATATATAATTTAATATTAATTAAAGAAATATAAGCAATAATTAAATATATCATTTTATGTCATTTTACATTTATCAGCTAGTTTAATCGCTAATTTTACCAAACACTTTAACTTCAATTTGGTAACTTATTCGCTATCAACTATTCCCTATAAGCTCATTCACTATTCACTACCTGATCTGCTATTTGCTAGCTTATATATCCACTATCCGCTATAAGTTATCTGTAACTTTTTGCCAAACAGAACCTAAGTATCTTGTTTTTGAAACTAAATAAATCAGAAAATTAATTTTAACAGATAAATTAATTCTATATAAATTAAAAGTTAATTTGTATTTGTGTTTGTTCATAATCATACAAATTGTTTTTTTAATATTTTCTCTCATCATCTACATCATTAAAATCATATTGTTTTTCAAAAACAACTATGAACGGATTTTACATTCTAATTAGATTTTATATTATTCTAAATTTTAATAATTTAAACAAATAAATAAAAAATCCTTAAAAGTGATAAATTTTTAAAAATGTGATTTTTTTCATGAAATGATTTAAAATAATGGATTTTCAATGCTGCTTGATTGATGAGATTTAAATACTTATTAAATAAATTAAGAAAATTAATAATATCGCACAGAGATTGAATAATATTGATTTCATGTTGATTAAGTTATATGTATTACAATATAAGAAAGACATGAGATTTTGTGATAAGAGAGCATGACTTGGCTTCATGAGATTTAAAAATGAGGATTATATTTTAGATTGCTTCTCTATTTTGTATTACCATATTTATTAACAATTGTAAGAGTAATCTTCATATAAAGGGTACCATTTGGTTGTTGGAATAATTGATATTGTTATGATAAAGTATCATATCTTATTTTTATTCAATGATTTGATGAATCAATAGGATATTACGAACTTACACTATTATATTCACTAGTTAAATTATTTTAATGGTGAGATTGATCAGTTAGAAACCAATAGAATAATATCTAAATAGTTTTTCTCTTCTACTATTCGGTGATTTCTTTTTCTCCATTTTTCTCCTCCCCTCTCCACAATGGTGCCCTCCATCATCGTTATCATTTGGCACACCCTTCATTGCCTGCATTGTCGTCCTCTACCACAAATGTCTAACACCCTCCACCATTGTCACTTAAAAACTTTCAATTATTAAGTCTTGCTCTATCTTTTATTGTCACTACTCGACACCTTCCACTACCACCACTTGTGTTTGATGAATGTCCTTATTTATATTAAAAATTTTATTTAATTTCCCATTTAATACACCTTTTATTCTTTTAAGTGTTGTCTATTCGCAATCCACTCTCTTATTGATTAAGAAGGTAAAATAATGATATAATTGACATAATGAATAATTAGAGAAAAAATCGACATCTCTGGTGGCTTAAAGACAAACTAGATGGAAAACCATGTCTTTATTGCGGCTAAGATCAGTCTTGAACAATATAATATACAAGTGACAAAACGGAAAAGAAGAAAAGTGTGGCTTTACACCATAGGCATATTAAATGCATCATTGACGGGTTTAGTAGTCAAGATGTAAATCATAGTGATGATCTATATGCTTGAGCTCATGAAGTCGAGCGAAATGAATTGAATTTGGAATTTGATGTGTTGAGGCTACCAAAGCCTACTAAAATTGAATATTCGCCCTATTAATGTTGCTCTAAGACAAACACTAGGCTTTCATAAAAGGGTGTGGAATGGCCCCACTGTCCTAACTCGGTATGGAATTTCCATTCCAGTGACGTGGATTATAAGGTGGGTCTGAAGGGTGAACTCTCGTGTGTGGGTCCATTGGGACTAATTTTACTAATTTTTTAGGCTTTATATAGCACGTAATCTAATCTAATATTATCTAATCCAATCTAATCCTGTACAACTCATAGTAGGTGGCCAAGATGATGACACTTTTCTATTCAACTTGACTCCGTTCCTATTAATATTTAAGGTCCTACAAAAGCACTTATTCAATAACTTGAAGGGGTGATTGGGATTGGGAAATAACTGATATATAACAAATGCATAATGGAGTATTGAAGTTTCAAATTTAAATTCTTTTTTATACAAAGGTAACAATGTTCTTATAACTAAAATGGGCATATTCTATATATCTTTTTAAATTTTAGAAAAAGTTAGTTATTGTAATAGGCAAACATTTTACACCAATTGAATAGTGGGTTTAGTTTAATTATCCCAGAGAAGTTTTTTTTTGAGAATATTATCCCAGAGAAGTTATTTAATATAATACATGGTTTTTTTATTAATGGTTATAATTTTTAACATTGTCAATATTTTTTTGATCAGTTAACATTGTCAATATTTGTATTTTGTTTTCAACATTTAAATGCTAAGCAAATAGAATTTAGTCATTCCTATTTTAACACCCACGTTTTATTTTTGACGACGTTCAACATTTAGTTTTTTTTTTTTTTGAAAAACTATCTAATGCTGTTTTCTTGGCCACCGTTACTTGAAAATCTTTTTAATTTCGACCTTCTTCGTATAGTGGATTTTTGGGAGTGATGATTAGTAAATAAAATTACTTTCTTTGCTTCAAAATAGTTATGACTTTAGAAGTTTTGGTTTCTTTAAATTATTTATTATTTTGAAAATAAAAAAGATAATAACTATTTTTTTTTATTTCGCCAAGGAGGATGAAGAGATCAAACTGGCTTAAAAAATAAAAAAGCCTTATTCATATCATTAATTAATTAAAACCAATATATGGCAAATTAAAATAGTTTATCTTATGGTAAAACATTAATGAAAAGTCTTTAAAATAGTATATTCCCATGCATGCTTTGGGACTTCTACTATGGGACTGGGAAACATGGAAGGAAGAGTGTAAATGTGTAATGCGTCCGTGGCAGTGGACGACGAAGGGGGTGCAATGCAATGCATGCTCTTTAAGGAACAGCCATGTGGTTTCAGTGGGGATTGGGCTTCCCTTTAGCAAACACCCACTCGAAGCTTAGGAAGACCACCGGTTTCGATTTGAGAGTAGGAATGGCAATGTGTAAGGTATGGGTAGGGTATTATAGTACCCGTTTTCATATCTGTGTGGGTAATAATTTTGATCCCCGTACTCTTATCCTCTGGGTACCTCGGTATCCGTATCCGTTATCCATATTTTTACTAAAAAAAATGAAAAAAATTATTTCTTAAAGGTAACACATAATATTATATATGATAAAAATTAAATACATATTACAATGCATAATAAGGTTCTAAAATACAATACATAAAATTAAACCTGAACATTAAATAAATTTTACAATAAACTTCTAAAATAATAAATTCATGAACTTGCTGAGGCTGAGGCTGAAGCTGAGCTAATACTATCCAAAATCTATTTAAAAATAATGTTCTACATTATTTAGTCTGAGTTGTAAATTATCTAACAATAAATTATACTCAGATACCTGCTTGAACAGAGGAAAGGAAGGAATAGGATTGGCTTGATAATCTTGGCGTCGACAGAGAGTCAAAGATCGGAGAAGAAATGGGTTTAGTTTTGGAAAGTGGGCGCTGCAGGAAGGGGCCGCTGTAGGAAGGGATAATTTTCAGATTTAGAAAGTGGGAACTGGGAACATTAGGTTTAGTTGGTGGAAATATATAACAATGAGCCTATATGATACGTACGCAAAAGGACAAAACGAAAGGTCAGAGGATACAATATACAATACATATATATTTATTAATTGATATATATATATATATATATATATATATATAGTGCGGGTATAGAGCGGGGTGGGTACTACGGTACCCGTACCTGCACCCATCCCCATTAAAATTTGTGGGTAATTACCCGTATCCGTACCCATTAAGCGGGTAATTACTCTCCCTATTGTGGGTAAATTTTGCGGGTACCCATCGGATCCGGGGTCCAATTGCCATCCCTATTTGAGAGCCCCAGCTGTCCCCAACTTTTCTTTTTACATTACACCAATGCAATGGGAGACATCCCTTCCCGTTGAGATTTTTTTTCATATTCAATGCTTGAATCCGATATCTTGGTTAAAGGAAGAGAGATTTTAATCACTTACGCCAACCTCAGTTGGTCACCAAAGCAATATATGGAACTTTCTTTTGCTATACTAATGATAAAATAAAATGTTATGGAAGTAGCACTTTCTTAACCTAACACATTTTTTCGCACCTCTTGGAGTGTATATATATATATATTTTATGAACAATGGAGTGTATATATTATCGGGCGAGAGAGATAAAAAAAACACACATAAAGAAAAAGTGACAAGTGTGTAACAATAATGTGATAAAAAATAAAGAGAGAAATGAAAAAAATATCTAAAATAATTATAAAATTAGAATGTAAAAAAATCAAGATTATTTCTTAAGGGAATAACCTCTCGTACCTTCCTTGTATGAATTCTCATGTTCATATTAAAAATAACAGATCAGTGAAAAAAAATTACAAATAAAAAAAAAAAGAAATATCATCGCTCGTAGATTGTTAAATATCCTTAAGCATTTTTAGACTTTGGTAAGAACATGATCGGTGCAAAATGGAAGAGGCTTCAAATTCTCAAACAAGCATTTCAAACCTTTTTTTCCCCATGAATTTTGGATTTTATAGTCAAACCTTAACCCTCGATTACCCCCAAATGCACGAGCTCTTTGTTTGCTTGAGGGAAGTTTAACAGTCCCATAATTTGCCCAAAAAATCTATAGGTTCAGAATCATTACAGAAAAACCAATTAATAAGAAAAGCAGATAAGACAAACACATTCGGAATATAAAGCAAACGCAATTCAACAAAACTCATCAAACAGATTTTCATGGTCAGAGATGTTCAAAATCCGTTATCATAGATGTTCACAAAACCGTTGGCTCTTGCCCCCGGTTTTGTTTTTGTTATTACTCGTCTTTCCACTTTTCGATCTTCTTCAGCTGTGATTCTGTAAATGTCGTTTATTAAGATTAAGATTTAAGAATTAAGAATAAGATTTTCTAATGCAATGATATGATCCTATTTTCTTTAAAAAAAAAATAAGATTTTCAATTCTTTCACAAAAAAACAGAAGATCTTCATCAAAACAAAGAATTAAGAATAAGATCTTTATCAAAAAAATAAAAATAAAGAATAAGATCTTTATAAAAAAAAAAAGAATTAGAATGAGATCACAATGGTGTCCGAATCCAAAAAAAAAAGGGCAATCTACCCAACCCACTAAAGTTGCCAAATTGTAATCCGTAACTCTATTGGGCTATAATTCATAATTATCCATATTCATAACTTCAATAAGGCCCAATTGACAACTAAACAGTGAACGAAGTTTTCACGGAAATAAATAATTTGAAAGAGAAAATGGAAGAAGAAAAAAAGAAGGTAAAGAAGAGGTTTTGACAAGAAAGGTGGCGTTTAGCCTGGTCGCGTCTATCTTTAGGACCATCATGGTTCCGTTGGTGTACGTGTGGACCTCCCATGTGCGATGCATGTGCGCTGGTATCAAATGGTATTACAGAAATTGCAAAAAGTGCCACACAATTTAGCATAATTAAAATTTTAGTCCATGGACTAAAAGCTGTTGTGTCAGTACAACATAGATACGAATTAGCCTCCGCCCGATATTATTAATTGACAAATCATTTGTAGCTGATTAAAATAAATTTTTTTCTTACCAATTTCAAATTGCATACTATAAATTGATAAAATAATAATATTAATAAAAACATGTAAACGGCAATTACAAGCTTACACAAACATAAATCAGCATTTACTTATTATTTTATAATTAATGTAAACAATCATTTATTTACTCACTAAATTATTTTACACAATCAGGTTTGTGAATTAGGTGGGTTCGCTTATGGGTTGACCTGCAAGTTGACTGATTGCCTTTAAAAAATAAAATTACAAAAAAAATAAAAAATGCAAAAATCACAAAATAATAGAAGAAAAAAGTAAATATATTAAAATTTAATTTTTCCAAACATAAGTCTTATAGAAAGTAAAAAGAATGAATTGACCCAACTCACTACTCGTTAGGTCACCTCAGCCCGCGAGTTAAGTGAGCCAAGTCCAGATAACCGGGGTCTTGGTGAGCCAATATTTTGATAACTCGTTTGGTCCCATAACCGGGTTGGGTCGGGTTGGCCCACTGGCTATAACTCACATTGACACCTATACAATAGGCTTATCAAAAAATAAAATTTTGTTTGATTATATGTTTGAATTATGTTTTGTTTCCTTTTAATTTTTATGTTTGATGAATAAAATGATATTTGTTTACGAGTTTTATTCATTTTTTTTTTGTTTTTATAAATTTTTATGTTGCAAACTTTTAAATTTATTTTTGATAGATAAAGTAGTGTTTGCTTACAGGTTTTAATCATGTTTTTTGTTACAGTAAATTTTCAGGTTGCAAAAATATTTTTGTTTTAATCTTATTCTTTATGAATAAATATTATTTGGTTACTAATTTCATTCATATTTTATTTTTCTTTTAATTTTATGTTTGTTGAGTCAAATGAGATTTGCTTACGGATTCTGTTCAAGTTTTTGTTTCCGTAAATTTTCATGTTGCAAACTTTAAATTTTATTTTCAATAAATAAAATAATTTTTTACAAGTTTTTTTCATATTTTTTACTTTGGTAAATTTTGAAATGATAAAAATATTTTTCTTTTAATATTATATTCGATAAATAAAAATTACTCCAAATAAGAGGGCATTTTGCTTCGACTATTTCACTAGTATTGCCATCGCTACTCCAATTATTCACATAAATCATGTTTTTTTAAGTACTCTCTTTGGTTTAAAATTTTGGTGTTTTAAGGTTTTGACACACAGATTAAAAAATAATTAATTAGATAAATTTTATATTAAAATATACTTATTTATTATTCATTATTTTTAACTATCTTAATAATTACTTTTCTACTCAAAATTATTAATTATACTAAGGGTATAGTTAAAAAAATATAATAAATTATCTCTTAAAATTATAAAATAACCAAAATTTTGAAATAAAAATAAAAAACTAAAAATATCAAAGATTTGAATAAGAGAGAGTATTTCACAAAATTAACCAATCGAATAAATGATTACAATATACAAAATAAAACAAAATCACTGTTACTTTTTTATTGTCCTCAGTCCTCACCGTCCTTCATGATAAAGGTAAAATAAGGGGTCCACCATTCACCTTTTTGTTTTCTCGCAGCTTTTATGTAGTTTGGAATTTAATACGTTATTGAACCCTTTCATGAAATAAAAAAAACTTTGAGCAACCTGATAACAAGCAGGTAGACAGTACAATATCACAACCACTCATCCATTTAATGAAAATATCAACGGTCTTAACTTCAAGCACGTGCATGGCACATGGGAGGTTCACTCCTACACCTTAATGGACATAAAGATAGACGCGACTAGGCTAAACGCCACCGACAAGAAAAGGCAGAAATGGAATTGAGCCAATGGGCCAAAAGGCCCAAAACTAAGATTAGGGAGGGAGATGAAACAAAAAAGGAAGATAGAATTTGACCCCAAAAAAGGGAAGATAGAAAAAAAATGTGTGTGATGGAAAGTAGTACATTTCTTCGTATTTCATTGTAGACCAATGGTCCCCTCGTATCATACCACCTCAAGTCCATTTCGGTGAAATATGGAATAGGGCCAATCAAATCCTTAAATAACCTACATTGATCCTTTGGGTCTGACCCTCCTAACTAATTTTTCAATTTTTTAATATTTTAATATATGATATCTTTAAAAATAAATTATTCACTTTGGAGCACCGTGATCATGTCATTAATTGGTAAAAACTATAAAAACAGATATAACTAGTATTCTCACACTTCCTATTTCTTTTTCTTTTTTGCTTTTGTCACACTTAGTCAAGAGACAATACTTTGCAACAAGATAGAGGATAAGTTTTTAACTGACGGTCTACTAGTATATATATATATATATTGAAAAGAAAATCGTTGAAAAGTTTTGTGTATATTCAATAATAGATGATTATCATGACATGCAGAAGAGACATTTTGTGTTTTGATATATATTACTAATGTAATTAATATTTTATAACATATAATTATGAATATTTTATATGAAGCTTAGTGTGTGTGTATTTGTCTGATGAACAATGGCAGAGGGAAGGGGGACATGGGTATGCATGTCAGGCCTTCCAAAATTTATCCACTCTCACTTTTTCTATTGTATTTTTTTTTTTTGCTAAAAATGTTGTGTTTTTCTATTGTATCTTTTACTATTATATATGTGACATAATATAGTTTTGTCTTAATATTTGTGACTATTGGCACCCCAATAAATTTTAATTTGGTCTGATAACTTTGACAATTGTCCCCTAATAATAATTTTTTGGCTCTATCCCTGCTGATGAACTTTAATTTTTATAATTAACCCTCATAATCCGAATCAGGTTCCGTCCTTGATTTTAATGTTATAATTTATGAGAAGTAGGAATTTGTTTTGACAGAAGAGAAGTAGGAATTGTTGTTTCCTACTAAAAGTGTCTTTTTTTTGCCAATATAACAAGAAAACAAACGTGCTATTAATTTTGACCACGAAAATATACTTCTAAATATATAATAAATTTTGAATACTTACATGATATCTAAATAATTAATGTTTCTTTCATAAACTCCATGCAATAAAGAAGTTGTTTTCTTTAAACAAAGTTTTGGATTTAAATCACTGAGTAGAAAAAAAAATGTCTACAAAGTTAGTTTTATCGTTTTAAGTGAACTCATCCAACTCCATTTGGGTAGACTAAAAATATTTTTATCTTTTTTCTTTAATAATCAAGCACCTACAAGTTGATTAGTGGATCTCCTAGAAAAAAAGTTGATTAGTGGATGATGTAGTAAATACAATTACTCTAAGCAATTATTGGCAACTAGAACATAATGGTTACAAAGTAAGCCACCAAACCTGTAAAACAGGATTCATGGTAGAGAAAAATGCCTTAAGACATAGAGCCGTTTGTTATAGATTTTTTTTATAAAAAAATCACTTTAAAAAAAATCAATATTAATAATTTTTTTGCGTATTTGTTACATATTTTAAAAATAATTAAAAGCCGAAAAAAATTTAAAAGCCAATTAAAATGAAAAATTATTTAGAGTTGTTTTTAAAAATTAAACTAATTTTAATAAAATAAAAAATGAAAAAAAATATAAAAAAATAATTTTTATAATTATAAACAAATACAAACTAAATTTTACTTTACAACAAAACTTCTAAAAAATAATTACTAAATTATTTTATATAAAAATTACTTATTTTTCAATCGTAACAAAGAGGAATAGCTCCCAAAATCAACATGCCTTTAAAGCTGAGAAAATATTGGCAGAGGCCTCCTCTAGAACAAAATAGACGGCAGAGATCCGGTCACGTCACCATCAAGTCTCCAATTTGAAACTTCCTAGTTTTTTCTTTCCCAATGGTGAGGCGACGGTTTCAAACTTCTTGACCATTTCTGCGCATTTTTGTTTCCTATACCCATTAGCCGCCAATTTTGGTATTAGGTGAAACCATGCATATTGAGTTATAAAACTTTTTTATGCTGTTATTTAATTATTTAATTCCACATTAATAAATTATTTGATTAGATTATAAGTTTAATAATTATGCATTGAACAGTGTATATATAAAAAAAACTATGCACTAAACAGTGTAATTTTTTTTACAATACATCTAATCATATCACATCATTATGTCGCATGAAAATATTACTTTATAAATATCTATATAGTGAGATATGATTAGACGTATGTGTAAAAAATACTTACATTGTTAGTGCATACTAAAATTTTTTTGACTTAATGAGTGCATACTAATTAAATCCTTAGTTTACACATCAATAAATACAATTTTATTACAATCTATTTCATTAAAATTATTTTTTTATTTGCAAATAACTTGATTAAAAATGTTGCATTGTAGTAACGCAAGTGGCATAAAACGGGTTATTTTCTACCTTCTGTTACCAAAGAAATCTTTGATTCAAAAACGTGAACAGAATAAAAAAAATTGAGCATACATAAACCCTTGTGTCGACTGAAGATTATTTTAATTTAGTCAAGTAGTCTTGATAGTCTTTTTTTTTTTGGTCCAAAATCTTGATAGTACCTCGAAGGTGACATTAATGCATATGCAGCGTTTGGTCCCATATATAATATGGATGGACCCCGTCTTGCTAATCCGTGATGTGGACAGCTCATCCGCCATATATTAATCACAAGACTTTTTGATAAATAAATAAGAACCTCTCTTGGTCAAGTATAAAAATTTAGGTAAATGTCATCTACCTATCCAAACTTGGTGGCTATATTAAATTATAAATGACCAAATAATCGGCACGACCACATCGCTCCGATCGTGCCAAATTATTTTGAGCAAATTATCATTGTATTATGTTTCATTGAAAATTTTGTTAACAAAAATTGTAATTCAGTTCGAACAATTAACAATTGTTTAGTTTTGAAAGTTGCACGAATTATACAAGCTCAATGATAGCATTTAGGACTTCACCAAAAAAAAAATGATAGCATTTAGGTCATACATGATCTATATTGTTGCTTATTAAATTGACAATCATTCTTGCAATATTATACTCTCTTTTTATTGTCTGGATTCCAATATTATACTTATGCGAGCGTGTGAGAAGTGATACATAATGATAAAATTTAGATCATACATAATTAATTGTCATCCATGATCATTGACAACATTTTTGTAATGATTACTTATGCCAGCTTGTGAAAAGTTATACATTATTACACATAATTGCTTGAAGCGTTAGAATATACTGTGATGGCGCACAAGACCCTGTTACTTCATGGTGAGTTTTGGAATGTTTAAAACGGCTCGTTACACTTAAAATTCAGCAATAGTTTTTTTAGGTGCTAGCAAAAACAAAACCTCTTATTATTAAAAATTTATTTATTTAAGAAAGAATTACAAGTTCGTTACCTCAGATCTAGGATTGGATAAAGAGTGAACCGCCCCGCCCCGCGCCAAATTAACCATTTCATTTCAAAGCGGAAAGCGTATTCTGTTTCCTTCTTCACAAACGCAGTGAACGGTTTTCTCGGATAACGTTTCAAATTTCCCGAGTAAATCTTCAGTATCTGTGTGTGTGTGTGTGTGTTTTATTTTTATTTTTTATTTAACTCTCGAAGAGCATTTTGGAGAGTGGAGACTTTTCAAAAGGTAATAAAGAGTAAGTTGATTATTTTTCACTCCAATTCCTTTCTCCATAATTTACATTTTCTTTCCCTGTTCCTGATTGTGATAAAATTTGCCACTGTTGGCTTAATTAAGTTCAGAGCCCCCTTTCTTTTCTGTGCATAATGATCAGAATTTGGTGACTTCGCTCGCAATTTGTCTGGTTCTCTTCGCGCGCATGGCGTTGGCGTGGCGGGGTTTGTTATCTTTTGGTAGAGTTTGGGCATCGTTGCAGGTTATTCAAGTTCTCTGTCTTTCTTTCCGTTTCCTTTTCTGGTAGACAACAGTATTTGCACTCTGTTCAGTTTTGTCAACAAATTTCTAAAAACGAAACTACAAAACCTTGAGGTTCATTTTATTTGTTCACATTTATTGGGCGTAAATTTGAATTTCATGGTTATGCTTGCTATTTGCTAAGAGTAAAAATTAAAGGTTCTCCTCTGGTTAGTTCACTGTGTTTTAGAATTATTGGTGGTTTTTAGATTTCAAGGGATAATTGATGGTGCAGACCTGTTTATGCTTATGCTTTTACTGGAAAAATATCAAATAATCACTTATAGTGATTTTACATTTCAGACCACTATGAGTGGTTTTGGTCCTTCAGCATTCATTTTGCGATATGATGATCAAATGCCCGCCCTAAATTCTGTTTCCTTTTATGGCTATCTATATGGTTAATTAGATATTACTATAAAATTACATACATTGATTCAAGTGAAACGAATTGGATTCCTTAAATATGATCCCTTTGTAAGTCTGTGAAGTGTGTACTAGTACTCGTTTCAATTTTGATGATTAGGACATTTACCAAATTATTATTTGTTGTCGAAGTCATCTAAAATAAGTTTTTTTTGTTGCCAACACAAGATATGGGATCTCCCTGTTGGGTATGTTGTAAGTTAGAAAACCAATCATGTAGTGTGGCAGGAAATGCTTTCAAGTGGTGATTATGTAACCGCCCCCCCCCCCCCCCCCCCCTCTTTGTTAACTGCTTTGTGTGCCAATTTCGTACTCAACTTTAGCCTCCCCAATTTGAACCTTTTCAATTAGATAGACGTTTTCTTGGTTGTTTATTACCGCAGGGAGGGAGACAGATTGATCCTGCAGCTCATACTCTCAAGTCCCATGGAGCCATACTTGCAAGAAATCACATTCGTGATTGGCTTATATTGGTGCTTCTCATAGTAATAGAGGTTGTCCTCTATGTTATTCATCCATTTCGCCGCTTTGTGGGAAGGGACATGATGGAAGACCTTAAATATCCAATGAAAGACAACACTGTGCCTGTATGGGCTGTCCCTGTAAGTTTCTTTACCACATAACTATAATTAAAAGTTCTCTGTGTTGCTTGCATATCATGGGGTCTTTTTCGTTCGTTTTTGAGTTCATTTTACATGCACAGCATTCAAATTTTTAATTGTATCAGAGGGTCTACCTTGTTTCATTCCCACACGTCATATGAATTAATTGCATATTTTTATTTGATGCAAGTGATTGTAATTAATTTTTTCCTTATGTTAATGATCAGCTATATGCGGTTCTATTGCCAATGGCTGTGTTCCTTTTCTTCTATGTGCGCAGGAGAGATGTTTATGATTTGCACCACAGTGTTCTAGGTAACCTTTGCCGTTGCTGATTATATATTAGCATCGATAACTTCTACACTTTCACGTGCAAGTTTGTAATTTTAACATTTTGTGTTGGATAAAAAAATTAAATTAATTTTTATAGAAATATTTTTCTTAAAGGTATTTTAATCATCTAAACTTTCACACCAAAATCGAACATTTAATTGTTTTGATTTAGTGGTTCACATTGACTCATTTAACGAAGAAAAAGAATAACATAGGTCGATTTTACGAAAGACAAATAATACTTGAATTTACATATAAAGAAGGGGGAAATCATATTTTATTATTAATTATTATACTCATAATCTTGGTTATTGAATTTTATATAAAAAGTTTTAAAAATTAATCATATATGTGAATTTTTAAATTATGTAATTTCAGAAGTATTAAATAGTTAATAAATACAGATTAAGTTATTATATTTAGAAAGGTAACATTTTAATCACATATACAGGTTTATAAATTTCATAATAATTATTATGTTATTTTTTTATATTTTGCAAATATTGAAATTTGTTCCTTTCTAATATTTTAAATCTTTTATTTAATAAAAAAATCAAATTGTCTTTCATAATTATATTAAAGTTTGTGAAAATATTTTTTATTTAATAATTTTAAGTTACTAAAAAATGTCAAGATAAAATTTTATAAAGACAGATTTTGGTATTTAGGTGTATTTATGTAAACTGATCTGTTGAAGAACCGGTGATTTTTTTTTTTTGGGTCAAAGAACCGGTGAATTGTTGTTAATGACTTAATGTACTTCTTTGCTAAACAGGCCTCCTATTTGCTGTTCTGATCACTGGGGTCTTGACCGATTCAATAAAAAATGGAGTTGGCCGGCCCCGGCCAGACTTCTTTTGGCGTTGCTTTCCCGATGGAGTACAGGTAAGCAAGTATCATTTATGTCATTATGTCACATTACTGCTTTACATATTGTGTTTTTTTTTATTAGGGATTAATTATATATGGATAATCAAGATTATTTTGCTTAAATGTATGAGGAAAAATGTTATAAAGTACAAACTAAGACTTGCTTTTTGGACCAGAGAGAGTAATGATCTTAATTTCTTGCAACTTCATTTTGTCTTTTGCTGTGACGTGCTAATTTGTTGTTAACTTGTTTATATTGTTGTTTGGGTTTTCACAAGCGAGATGTTTTGACAGTGTTTGGTCATTATTTATAGTCTTCTCTATGATTACCATTACAGGTTTATGATAAATGGGGAGGTGTGGTTTGTCATGGCAAGGCTAGTGATATAAAAGAAGGACACAAGAGTTTCCCAAGCGGTCACACATCATGTGAGCAACAATATTTCTATTGTCCTAGTCCTTTAACTGCTTGATTTTGAGAAATTAGAATTAGAATTAACAAAGCATTTTATGTAGACATGTCTGAACATTGAATTATATATATTTCTCTTATCAGTAAATAATGCGGCGAACATATTATAAACACTATTATTTATCCATTAGATTACTAATTCATTTATTCATAAAATTGTTTATGCGTGGACCATTAATATGATAAATTTAGTTCTGCAGGGTCGTTTGCAGGTCTAGGTTTTTTGTCTTTGTACCTATGCGGGAAGATTAAAGTTTTTGATCGCAAAGGACACGTGGCAAAATTGTGCATTGTGTTTTTTCCTTTACTTGTTGCTTCTCTAGTTGGAATCTCTCGAGTGGATGACTATTGGCACCATTGGCAAGATGTGTTTGCTGGAGGCCTTCTAGGTTTGTTTCAATTGACTGCCAAAATGTAGTAGTAAAAGGATCCGGTCCAGAACCAATTATTAAATAACAAATATCATAACTCATTTTCTAAATAAATAAAAGTGAAACTCTGTATGTTTCTTCCAGGGCTTGTTGTGGCAACCTTTTGCTATACGCAGTTCTTCCCTCCTCCCTATAGTGATGATGGTAACATCTCTATCTCTCTCTGTTTGATCGGTTTTGCCAGCAGCACGCCAAATGTTGTTTATATCTTGATTTATCCAATGTTCTGATTCTGCCAATATATTACCCCAATTAAGACTCACAATGGATATAATAAATGTGACTGTTTACATAAAAAATGTGCCCCCTCACATTCTATTCCTACACGTATTAGATCGTTCTTGACAATTAACCTTAGTTAGTACTCCATAATTGCAAACAAGACAAGGGCTTTGGCACTTAATTAGACACCTGTCCTCACTCCATGTCCAATGTCATTATTCTCTAATGTCTTTTTTTTTGTCGTACGTTTGTCACCAATTGAAATTAAAATTCTTTTCTACAGTGCTACCATTGGCACTAACTTAGTATTTCATCTGAGAACAAGAGCATATGTTTCTGGGCTAAAAGCCTGATCCGACGGAAAGTGGTTGTTGGAAATGGAGTGAATATGCTTCTTTACTTAAATTCAGCATAATTTTGGGTTGGGTCACCTTTTTCTCCAGCACACTGAAAATTTTAAGGAGAATTTGATCAAATATTTGAGGTAATGCCAACTGCCAAGGGCTTCAGGCTGGTTGGGCCACCTTTATGAATCCAACTACCAAACACTTTATTACCTCCACCTTGTTGCAAGTGAAATGTGGGGGAAGTGTCTAAGAAAAACGAGTGTAAATGAAATATTACTCTTATCAATTGGTTAAATTGTTTACCGTTTATGTTTATACATTTCGTGTTGTCTGAACCAGTGTAGCATATTTGAAGTGTTCCTTTGAGCCTTGAGCTGGTTTTAAATTCGTTTCTTTTCAGGATGGGGTCCATATGCATATTTCCAGGCAATGGAGGAATCACGAGCCAATGCAAACTTGAATCGGGATTCACCCGTTGTACAGGCCATGGATGATCGGGTTATGAATCAAATACCAAGGAGAACTGGTGATGCATTCATCCCTTTCACCTATCGTAGCCCAACCTTGGAAGCCATGGAGCTTGGACAAAAGTGATCTTATAGCTTGGACCAAAAAATAAAAGTGATCTTATAGCTATCTTTTGCACAAATCTTCCCCCGAGTTCCTTGGCAACTTGCTTTTGTGTATATTGTTAATTTTGTAGTAGTAATTGAAAATGGGGTTTTCTGCACGGTAACTTTAGATTTAGCAATGTAGCAATATAGCGCAGCTTCTGTGTTGTGGGTAGCCGTAGCATCACGCGCCACCGACACTGCCGCTGTAAAAAGTAAAAAGGTATATTCTTTCCTTGACGAGTGACGACTATCCCACTTGGAAATACAGTGGTGTATCAGTTAGTGCTAAACATATGGGTCACCGTCCGTGGGTCCACACATGCTTGGGTTAAATTTTTCATGACCCATTTAATCATAGGCCTGCGCTGGCTGGCCCGTGAAACCGACAGGTTTGTGGACTAACTGTTTGTTCCCATTCGACCAAAAAAAAACTGTTTATTCACATAAATATTAAATAAATATTTAATTATTTTAAAGCAAACAAAATTATAAACAAAGAAAAACTAATAAGTAAAAATTATTTTCTTTAACAAATAAAAAAACACGTGAATTGGTCTGGAGTAGGCATGGCAAACACACCTATACATGTAGATAGCCCTCCAAACTCATCCTAATTTTGATGGAATTTGAGAGTGTGCTTTGATTTTTTCCGTTTTTCAAAAATGGGAATGGGGGTTGGGATGGTGGTGATGAACTCTGCCCCACAACCCGTTTCGCTATTTAAAATTTAATTTAATAAATATAAATTCATATTTGGAAATAATTATTTGATTAGTTATAATTTTAAAAAATATTAACTTAATCTAATTTGTTAGATAATCACAATTTAATTTAATTTTTTGAATTAAAAAATATTTTTTTTATTAAAGAGAGAAACTGAAATGGACAGAAAAACCCAACCCTCGTTGAAAACAGAAATGGATGCCAATTTTTCATTCCCACAGGAAATGGGGACGGGGTGACAAAATCCACTCCGTCCCATTGTCATGCCTAAACCAAGATGTCAAATATAAAAGTTGTACTGTACCATGGAAGAGGATCTCGAGTTCTCGACTGCTTTACAATCACTTCTTTGTTCCGTTGGTATATCCTTCTAAACACGCAAGGTACGGGAACTACATGTCGATTTCATGGCCAGATATTAAACTTTTAATTTGATTTCATAAGAGATTGGAGTGACAGTATATTAGCCCTCTCAATATTTTTTTATAACTACATTACTATTTTAAAAAATTAAAATATGAGCATATTGATTATGCAAACATTTATTGTCAAACTAATCAATAAAATTATAATCAAATTTATTTATACAAAAAGTTAAAGTGGCGATGAAAGAATTGATGATATTTTTGTTATAAAAAAGAATTGATGAAATTTTGTATGTTTAAAGATTTAACTTAGAAAAAATATTTTGTAATGCTGTAATGATGAAATTTTAATATTTAAAGAAGTAATTTAATGAAAAAATATTAAAAAAATACTAATATTACAACATCTATTTTTTTTAAATGCAAAAATATACTCCTTGTAACTTTATTCTTAAACGTGGAATATATTTATTACTCTTCATTTAAAAGCCATGTCATATTCTTTTTGCATCATGTTTTCTTGGTATTGTGACATATATTATGAGTTTCTCTTTTAAGTTAAATAAATATTAATTATTTTCTTCATTAGTTATTATCTAAATTATTAAATTCCTTAATTTTTTCAATTAATTACCATAGACATAATTGAATATTCACAAATCATCATTTAGATATTTTTCTATTAACTATAACAATTTTCTAATTTTTCCAAAATTAAATGTTTTCAATTATTTGTATTTTTATATTTAATTTGTATTTTATAAAATATACTAATACAATGTACGTGATGCTTATTCCTTCTGTTATTTTTTAAGTGTTGTTTTAGAATAGTATTTTTGTTATTTTTTATATTTTATTTTAAAAGTTCAAGTATTTTGTTAATTATAGCCGTATTTTTACTTAACGAATCAACAAAATAGAATTATAAAGAGACAACAAATTAAAAAGGATAAAAGATATATTTAGAAATTAAACAATAATCTTAATACAAATTAAAATATTGTTTATTTTTAACGCGGGTGTCATTCATTAAGACACATCAACAAAGGATTAAAGATTCGAGGCTCGTTCACCCTTTCGATTTCTGAAATCGTGAATCTCCAATCTGAGTACCTTGTTCCCTCGCTTGCATAAAGAAGCACAAGAAACGCCTAGTGTTTTTTTTTTGGGGTCCAAGAAACGCCTAGTGTTTATGTTGACAAAAATTATTGTATCCCATCTTTTTAAGCCTCGACGAAGCGGCACTTCCAATGTCTCATTTTGAACCCATAAAGGGTGAGCAGGAAACAGTCTTCTGCTCGCTTTGAACATAAATAAGCTTAATTTTTTGCCCTTTTGGTTTATTTTATAAGCTTAGTTACCTTTCACGATGGTATTTAGGTAGATATTAAAAAATTCAGGAAAAAAGGGCCCTTTTCTCATTGGTATTAGTATGTACTAGTAGATGGTTTTTTTATTCAGCTGGGAAATAAAATTTTGGTAGCCGGTTTGTCAGCAATTTTAAGGTCGCTGAACTAATAAGTAATAACCACTCACTTATGTAGAAAAAACAAGTGGAACTAATTGCATCTTTATTGGAGTATCCATTTTTGGATATTTAAGTGGGCTCTATTAATACATATAACTTATTTTTATTTTTTTTAATTTAAGTACCTAATAGGTACTCAATCCTTCCAATCCAGCAACTCTAAAAAATTTACTAAATAAGTCTTATCAATAACTTTACGTATAATTATAACCCACAAAAATATATGAAACCCACGATGAGAGAGAAGAGAAAAAATACTTGTATAAGCACCTCTCCCCATTTAGTACTCAAAATTATTCTCCCCTATTAGAGGTACCTAATAGATACCCATTAAGTACCCATAGGTACCCACTAATGGTGACGCTCTAACGCTCTAAAATATAAGGCGCATCTAGGCGCTGAATTTTTTTAAAATGAAATAAAATAAAAGGAGTGTTGGCTAAATCCTCACCCCGTCATGTTCATGCTTACACAGTTACACTGATTTATGAATTTATCTAACTGTGGATTATGAATGCGGAGACACTAATAATTAATAATTAAAGTTAAAAAGTCTGCATGAGTAGTCAAAAGGAAGAATAGCAAAAAGCGAAAAGGAAACGGTGTGTGTGAAAAATAAGGGCTGATTTTAAAGATACTAGTTTTTAGTCCTGGTCCAATAATTATTATGAAAAAACATTGGTTTTTTAATAATAAATAAATATGAAGGCTCCGTCTCCACACTTTTGCATTGCATGCTGCTGCTTTTTCTTTGTTTTTCTTGTTTTTTCTTGTGGATTCAGCGCACATGGTTGAGAGGCAAACAAATAAAGTAGCAACTAGACTAGGTCCTGTTTGGATAACAAGTTTATCTACTGTTTATGACATAAGTTGTATAAGTTACTTTTATAATCGAAGAAAAATTATAGTAAAATTTATTTTATATAAGTCATAAGCTGTTTTGATAAGCTATCTTGAGTAGCTTATGAAAAATAAGCCCAAAATAGCTTATGAATCAGTTATAATCTGTATTCATAAACTCTGCATAAACCAATCCAAATATACCCTAGATGAGAAATGAGAAATAGTGGAAGTATTTAAGCGACTCCAGGTTAACAACAATGAAACTTTATTATTTATAAAGTTAGGGATTTAATGAAGATTTTAGCTAAATAAAAATAAAAAAACAAAATAACAAATCGCTTTCACTTTCCATAAATAATAATAACCCCACGCGCCTTCCCCTTGGTCATTTTGAATTTGTTCTTCGCCACTCTATGAATCTATCACCGTCGCATATATCATCATAGTAGTAATTTCATTCTCGCCTTCTTCTCCCTCCCTCCCTCCCTGCGTGGCCTCGAATCTCGTGCACGTGCAGTTGCAGGTGCATCTCTCTCTCTCTCTCATTGCATTATTTGCGGTTCCTCTTTAGTTCTTTGCGCGTTTCACTATTTGTGCATCTTCCCTTTGTCTACTCTACTGTGCATGTTTTTTTTACTCCTTCTTTCTCTCTTTCTCTTTATTTTCTGTCATAAGTTAAAACTTAAAACCAAGAGTTGAGTAACTTGTGAGTTCTAAAATCCCCTCGTTTCATCAGAAAACGCCGGGATACAAAATTAATCAGTGTCTCCAATCATCGACTTGATATTATTTGATTCTGTTAGCTTTTGAACTGTAATTCATGTTATTTCGAGTTGATTTGTTCCGTTCCAAAGTTACTGATCGGAGATTTTGAGTTTCTGTTGCATTCAATTTATACTGTTTGCCAATGTTTGTGGCCACAATTGAGAAGCGCTCCGTTGGGAATTTCTCTCTGTGTGTATTTTTTGGAAGGAAAAGAACAGAAGAACCCTTGCCAGAGACTGCAGAGTGGCTTTAGATTATTTTCTAGTTTTAATTTTATTGCTTCTGTGGTGAATGCGTGAAACATAATCATGCTTGTAGAAAAACAAATCACAGATAAACTAAACATAATCAAACCACCTTCATTAACATACTACTGAAATCTCAGATGAAGTGATGAACATCATCCTAGGGCTTAACGTTACTCAATGACAATGCCAATGATACATAAAATACATATTTGTCGTACGTCAATAGAAGACACAAGATTATATAACACTAATAAAATGGGAAAATAGGGCTATCCATTCAGGTCATAAGTCATAACCATCGCTGGTTATGGGAACACTAAGAAATGAATGTCTCTGTGGGTTTTCTTGTCCTGCAACCTACAGCAGACATGAATTAGGCTTCAAAATGATGCACAGTGGGGGGAAATGGAGAAAAAAATCTTCAGCCTTCAAATTACATAGTTCTTGATAGCAAGCCAATCATAAAGAGAATACCATGTTAGGAGAAATAAGAAGGCAAAACAGGGGATCAAACCTTGAAGTTAGCAAATGAGCAGCTATGTTACTGTATGTAGGAAAGATAGGGGAAAACTGGTAAGGAGGATCTGTTTTGGGTTATAGGGAGAGGCCAGGGACTCCCTAACTTGCCCTGGAGTTGTAGTCTGAAGTCTATATTCAGCAGTAAATTGTGTGCAATATACTGAAAACTTGTTCTTACTCATTTCTAGCTCTTGTTACATTTCTGTTTCTCTTACAAATCAACCGGTATCAGAGCATTATTGCATCCGGGGAGATTAATTGTGAGATGGAGAATAGACTCAGAAACGCTGGAGAAGAACTTTCAAGATTTCAAATGAGAAATGGAGAAGTGGAGCGGTGGTTACTCATGGATGCTTGACCGAGGGGTATGGATTGTGCTTCAGATGTGATAAAAAGTTTGGTCCCAAACATGTTTGCAAGATTAAACATTATTGGGTAATGCTGCTGGAAGAAAACATCCGAGAAAGCAAAGGAGAGGAAATAGACTTCAGACTATTATAAACTTGTTCTTATTCATTTCCAGCCAGTGTTACATTTGTTTCTCTTGATATTGGTTGAAGCAAATAAGTTCTACATAGTATTTGGGTTGGGAGTTCTCTTTCTTCTTGGGCCAAGGCTGAACCCCCATCTGAAAGCAATGAAGGACATCTTGAAGTTCATCAGCAAAAGTACACATTTATTGGATTGATAGTATCTAATCCCACCATAACCATTGTTTTGTTTGGATCACCTTTTAACAGTATATGTATTTGTCACTGTGACATTGTTTTCAGTTTTGTACTCCTTTATATTTTTGCTCTAGCTATATTTCCTTAAATTTGCAGTGCTTTAATTTTTAACATAATTCCTGCTAACCTTCCTTTTTGTCATTTGCAGCAAAAAAATGCCAGAAATTCAGTTGGGTGTACACACTATCAGATCACATGGAGCTAGAGTTGCAAGGATACATATGCATGACTGGTTGATTCTTTTGCTTCTTGTGATCATCGATGCCGTCTTGAATATAATAGAGCCATTTCACCGTTTTGTTGGAGAGGGGATGATGACGGACCTTAGATACCCATTGAAAGATAATACTATTCCCTTTTGGGCTGTTCCAGTATGTTTTGCTTCCAAGAACTCTCTTAAATTTTTTTTTTTTAGATTATATGTTATGTTTTCCCTTGACTTGGTCAACATTCAAGAAATAAACTCTTGAATTTCAATTTCTGAACAGATAATAGCGATATTGTTGCCACTTGCTGTCATTCTTGTTTACTACTTCATTCGAAAGGATGTTTATGACTTCCACCATGCTATATTGGGTACTTTTCTGAACCTTATGAAGTATTTCCTATCCTTCTTATTTCCTCACTTTGATACATCATAACCTATCGCTAAATGCATCAGGCCTTCTATTTTCTGTACTCATTACTGCGGTGATAACTGATGCTATCAAAGATGGTATTGGACGGCCACGGCCAGACTTCTTCTGGCGTTGTTTCCCTGATGGAAAAGGGGTGGGTTTTCAATTTTATCAACTACCAAGATTGTCTTATTAATACCATTACCATGTGATACATATTTCTTTTATGTGGTTATGTGCTCAATAAACATGGCATTGGTGCATAAAATGTTCAGGTGTTTGATCCAGTAACAGGTGATGTTAGGTGTACCGGAGATAAGAGTGTTATTAAGGAAGGGCACAAAAGTTTCCCGAGTGGACATACCTCTTGTAAGTACTCTTTACAATCTGAGGGTCTGTGTGCAACTTTCTTAGTGTTTTTTATCCTCAGGGACCTACATTTCCTTTAAGTAGTATTGTTGCCTTCTGATGTCTATGCAAGTGGCAATCTTACAGCATGTTGAGGATGAAGTTGTTCTGGATTGTAATAGAATTACAAGCTCAGGATTAGCTTCAAAGCATAAAAATTGTTATAAGAATCTTTGTACCTCATTTAATCATACTTCTTTCAAAAGGTTGAGGTATTTGGTGTTTTTGGAAATACTTAGGTGGCATTTTTCCCTTCATTTTCAATTGATACGTTTTCATTTATAATTACAAAAATTTTCATCTTGATTTCCTAAATGTTGTGAAGGAAATAATGAAAAGACAAAAAAAACCAAACACCACCTTAAATCTTGTTTGATTTGAGATTTTTTTTTTTCATTTTTAATTTTAACTGATAATTACAAAAATGCCACCTTGTTTTAACTTTGTTCTAAAAAATTGTACAAGAAATAGTGAAAACAGTAACAATGTTGTTTTCACTATTTCCTATATAAATCTTCAAAACATTGAACAAAAGTGAAAATAAGGTGACATTTTTGTAATTATCAGTAAATACAAGTAATATAGAAAATGATTTTTGAAACCAAACTAGCCTATAGTTTCCTAACCTTTAGAATTTGTCTTTTTTCCTATACAAATCTTTGAATATAGCATTTTGGTAATTAATAGTGAAAATAGAAGATGAAAACAAATGACATTTTTCAAACCAAACAAGCCTTTAAGTTTCCAAACCTTAAGCATTTTCCTTGCTTCATGGCCAAAACATATGCTTGGGGTAGCATTTGCATTTTATCTCATTGGCATCTTGGGAATGATCTGTTTCTATTGTTTGTTCTCGATTTATAATTATAATTCGCCACTAACTGTATGACCTACCACAATGTAAACTCAGAAAGATTCAATTTTTTTGTATGCAGGGTCCTTTGCTGGTCTTGTTTATCTAGCTTGGTATCTATCTGGAAAAATTAGGGTATTTGACCGTAGGGGCCACATTGCAAAGCTCTGTCTTGTTTTCTTACCACTCCTCATGGCATCTTTGGTTGCCGTCTCTCGTGTTGATGATTATTGGCATCATTGGCAAGATGTGTTTGCAGGAGGTCTTATAGGTTTGTTTATTGAAGCCAGATTGATTAAATATTCCCAGTAAACCTTTTTCACAAAGTTTCTGACATGAACTTCTTTTATCAGGGACGACAATTGCTTCCTTTTGTTACTTACAATTCTTTCCACCTCCATATGACACAGATGGTATGTCCATGAATTGCTCCTCTTAGATTCTGCTGTAGATTGGCATCTTTATTTGTGCTGCTATGCTTCCCTATCATCTCTGACCAACGTTAATTTGCTTTTGGACTTTTTAAAATTACAGTTAGTCTAATAAGGTTTCTAGTTCAGATTTTGAGTAAAAATATCCATGAATGATTTTCATATTGATATATATTAATTTATATCATTGTATATGTATGTAGGTTGGGGACCTCATGCATATTTCCAGATGTTAGCTGAATCTCGAAATGGAGCTCAGGCCCCAGTCAACAATGACAGTCATCTTGCGCAATCTGCTGAGCTTCAGACTGTATCTTTGTATATCCCACCTCAACGTGATGGAGACACACGAGGCAACAGCTGGGATTCAAGCCCCATGTTAGGTGGTGGATCACAAAATGCAAGGCCACACTGATTGCCGTTCCACAAAGACATAGGAAAAGATCACCAGATGTCCATAGTCTGTAAAAATTATCATAGGGGTTTTTGAGGTTCAGTTGGTTCTTAGATGGTTGTTGGATTGGGATACCTTGTTAATTGTCCTTTTGTTTCGGCCAACTTATTTGCTAGTGGTCACTGCACTGTGTTTTTTTTTTTTTTGTTGTCCATTTGCTATAGACAACAATGAGAATGGTTTAGTCGGCTCCACGGGATCAAAGTATGCATGATTTTGTAATCACGAGAAAAGAAAGAAAAAATATGGAAGTGTGCATGATTTTCCTGAACTCCTCAAACTGTGTGAAACAAGTGGCTGGGAAATTTTTTATTTTTTTTCCCAAAACGTATTTTTCTTTTGTTTCATCTTTCATTTCATTTCTCGAAAAGAAAATTACGAGTCAGTGTTGGACTAGACGGCAGAAGCAATCAATTTGATGGTAAACAACCTTTTAACCTATACTACTAGATTGGTGGTAAACATCCCAAATTGCTCTGATTTGATAAAAAAAACCGAGTTTGCATCTAATTAAGCATAAAATATTATTTGATGTGATTTTATATATATTTTAAAAAGATTGCATTTTATTTCATTATTTAAAAACGAGAGTAAGAAGACGTCATTTGACAACGAAAACTAGAATGGGTTATACAAGATATCCGCTTTTTCACATTCTCATCAGGAAAAAAAAAATCTTTAAAATGACAACAAAGAAAACAATAGAGGGTTAAATAAAACGACATGAGGGAGATGAGTTAACTCTATATTCGCCGCTAAATCAAAAGGCTGAAAATAACTTCATATTTTTGAAAATATGTTTATAATACTATGATCCTTCAAATTTTTAAAATAGCGTAAAATACAAGGATAAAAGAATAATGTCTTGATAAAGCACTGATTAACTTGAGAGCCGGCGGAGAGTGGGTGTGACTTTGACTTTGACACGGTTTGATACATTTATTTTGGAATTACGGACAAGGCCTTGGCTAGGGTGAGCGACCTAGCCAGTCTCTCGTGTGAGCAATTGGACTATTTTGTAAATAAAAATTAACATTTAAGTTTCTGAAATCTTTCATATTAAAAATTGTACCCATTCCTTTCTCTCTCCTCCCCTTCACTCACCCCCACCTCACATTGCCACCTCCACCCTCTTCCCTCTAACAATGACGATGGTGTTTGTGAAGTTCAGCAGCTGAATCGCCGATCCGCGGCGTGCTGGAAGTTGGCAATGACCTTCAACACCGAGTTCACTTTTGTGGGTTCCGCCGCCATTGCAACTTCAAAATGAACCTGGGTGACAGTTGGCCAAACCCAAAAAGAACAACACTTTACAACAATCTGAGTTTAGACAAGGGAAAAATAAAGGGGAGGGATGTCAGAACCCACTCTCAATAACCAAGCAGAAATTTCCAGAAAGCAAATAAATCTCCACAAAGAATCAAACTTATAAGTAAAGATGAACGACGATAAAGGGGTTAATCAAGGAGACAAAAAAATGCTATAAAAATGCGAGCTTTCAAGGCCAAAAAATGACAGACAAGAGGAAGAGGAAAAAAAAGGGAAGGTGGCGGTGGCTCTATCAAGAACAAATGAGACAAACCAAAAACGCGGTTTCATTCACAAAACCCTCATCAGTTTCAAGGTACAAATGAAAAATCAATTTATAATTGGGGATATATAGTAACTGTTGTTCCTCTTGCAGGACATTTTCCTCTCAGTTTCTCGTTCTTCAGATGGGTGAGATACAAATTGGGTGTTGATGGTAGGTGGAATTCGGAAAGATTTTTTGTCGCAGTGGAGAGATACAAATTGGGGCGAGAAAGTGAGGGAGTAAAAGTATGTGGGTGTATGTGTAATTTTCAAACTATTGTAATCTAAACCGTTTAATTAAATAATAACAAATCTAACGGTAGATACTAGTCTCTCACGGTGAGAGACTTGGGAGGGTTCTCACCCTAGAAGCCGCCGAAGGACAAAAGAAACGAGGTAAAGAAAGCTAGTTAATTAATGCATGTTGAGGGTAAATTTTACAATGCACAAGCAAATAGATTTGTGCACATGCACAAACACTATCCAAAGCCGTTGATTTATGTACTTTGAAATTCGATGGCCAAGATTAGAGAAGGGGTACTTGTTGAGAAAGTAATGCAGAAGTTTGATAAAAAATTGATGATTGGTCCCTACGGTTGATTTTAATTATCAAAGAAGCTTACATTTTAGTAAAATTAATTATTAGGGTCTTCTCTTTCCCTTCCCCTCTCCTCCTCCATGCTGCCAGTACCCCACCCACCACTCCCATCCTCACCCACCCTCACCCTCCCTCCATGCCGCCACCCACCCACCCTCTTCCCCCTCCCCTCCCCCGATAGTCAAAACACACACACAGAGTTCAGTATTATGAGCATTTGAGCACTTATAAACAACTCATTTTGGGAACACATCATGCAATATCCCAGTTGAGGCAAAGATGATTTTTTTTTTGAAGAAGCAAAATATTATTAAGAATAGAAGCCCACACCCACCATGAGGAGGACAGTAAAGAAGTGAAATAGGAAAAGGGTTCATGGATCTTGCCATAAACAGAACCAAGATGAATTTCCTGGGACAAGCACAGGGGGTCTCGTTGTTTCAATGTTAGTAGCTCCCGCCCTTAATTTTCTACCAAATAAATATATAGTGCCATTTTACCACTGGGTCTTGCCACTAGAACCAAAGGATTCATGGAAAAGGGACCCAAACGTAAGGCAAAATTTCTGGTACTCAAATGTACGGCCTCATTCTCCAATGCGATCTTCACCGTCAGCAAAGAGTCCACCGCGGACCTCGACGCCGACGGTGCTCCCCTCCTCCCATGGCACTGCCTTCTTCCCCCATTTCTGCATCTCATCCACCCATTTTCCCCAATGCCTCTGCCTCACCTCTCTGTAGAGCTTGGTGGGTTTCACCACTTGCTTCATCGTGGCTTCGGACCAGGAAACATTGGGTACTACAATGAGATTAAGGATAACATGCAGGGAAATTTTGAAATTATTGAAAGACAGGTTAAACTGTCTACTGCCAGTTTTTATTGTGTTTGTGCATGTGTACAAATCTTATTGCTTGTGCATTGTAAAATCCACCGCATGTTGAGTTGACAAAAACACCAAGACACTTTGACTCTTTGCTTCTTTATTTCTTTACTGCACAAGCAAGATCATATCCATAGGCTCTGCTATTGCTACAGAAAAGATGACACTCTCATCTCATGTGGATGTGGTTACAAATGGTGATGATTCTTCGCTTGACTCAGGGCATGCCCGTCTTGTTCAACTTGGTTACAAACAAGAGCTCAAGCGTGATCTTTCGTAAAGTTCTCTCCTTTCTTCCCTTCACTACTCTTTCGTTTCCAATTTTGGTTTGGATTCATTGAATAATGGAGATGGCATTTGCAGGGTCGCTTCAAATTTCGCACTTTCGTTTTCTATCATATCAGTGCTCACCGGAGTCACCACCCTTTACAACAATGGGTTGAAATATGGTGGCCCTGTTTCCATGCAATATGGGTGGTTTGTGGCTTCTGCTTTCACTATGTCTGTTGCACTCTCAATGGCTGAAATCTGTTCATCTTATCCAACTTCTGGTGGTCTTTACTATTGGAGCGCCAAGCTTTCTGGCCCGGAATGGGCACCCTTTGCCTCTTGGATTACTGGCTGGTAAATAGCTCTCTCTCTCTCTCTCTCCCCTTCTCTCCTACTCCTATATTTTCTTTTCATATATATTAACACTTCATCATTACAGTCAATCAATCAATTACTGTTACTATATAAGAAATAAGAAAAGTAAGTCCCGAGTGGAACACATATCACTTCTCAAATTATGACACATGTCACCTTATAGATTGAGACGTGTCAGATTTTCTTATTTTTCCTCAAAACCGTTCTTACTTGAATATTTTTACCTTTTATGTTAGGAAAAAACTCATTCTTTGTACGGGTCCATGAGATGGTTGTCTTCTAAATGTCTATCCTATCTATCTATGTTTTTGAAATTGAAGATGCATTATGTTTCTGTCTCGAATGCATATTCGCGATTGTTATTTATTCATTTCTGCTAGCTAGCATATACATGATATGCAGGTCCTGCTGTATTGCCAGAAGAACTACTATATCTACACATATTTTTCTTCATTTTCATGTGACTGATTTTGGATTCATTTCTAGTTAGTGTCCCACAATGGGGGAAGATACCCTAGACCTGGTGTCTGAGTCTGATATATTAGTTGGTAGTATTCATCTACCATGATTCTATTTAAAGAAAGCTATCATGCACTGTCCTTTGAAGAAGATTTATTGTATTTCAATTCAGGTACAGTTTTTTTTAATGCTTATTTATTTTTGTTTTATACCTTATCATTTTGGTTCCTTCTTCACAATTTCATTTAAAGGATTTCCTTGTATGCATAATTTAAGACATGTTATGAAGTTGCTATAAATGCTTGGGGACTTCACCAATCACCATACAAGGGAGGAGATTAGGCTTTCGATGGATTGATTTTTTCATTAATGTGTAGGCCATGTCTTAGTTTGCATGACCACCACCAAATATTGTTTATGAGCATGCAATTTTGAATTTTATATAAGGATCTTATGTGGGCCTGAGTGGATTGAAAATTTTGAAAGTGGCATTCTCCCCTTGGTTGGTAATCTTAGTCAGAGATAAGCATGTCATGGATTAAGGTAAATGTTGGTTCGGTTGTGCGAAAATAGAACAAATCCTACGATCAAGCAATACAAAGAGCGAGTAGAACGAACAATGAAACAAAACGAAATTGCAGTAAACTAAAAATCACTAGAACAAACGCTAAACGAATCGCAAGAACAGAAATCAAACGAAACGTAAAGAGTTTAGGGAGAAGAGATTGAACACCGGATTTACGTGGTTCAGCCAGTGTAGCCTACATCCATGGGAGAGAACAACCAAACGTTCTTCACTATGATCAATGAGATACAAGTACAACTGAGTTAACCTCTTAGCGATTCGTTCTCTGTGGTTCCTATGTGTTCATGCAAGAGCATTACCCTTGAAACCCACCTTGCTAATCACTCATGAATCTTCTCTCAATCCCAATTGATCCTCACAAGTGTTTTCCCCAATACATGAAACCCTAGCAGAGCTCTCAACTCACCCACTTCGTGTTTCAAACCCTCAAAACAAGAGAATAACCAACCACTCGCGAAACTACCTTCAGAACGCCTTATAACTGTTTTCTGTTTCGACCTGCTCGCTAAGCTAGCCAAATTCGCTTAAGCTAATTTGACAGGATTGAAAAACTGCTGTTTTGCTGCTGAATTTTAGGCTAAGCGAGCCAGATTGGCTTGAGCGAATTTGAGGCAGAAACACCACCCAGGCAAATTCGCTTAAGCGAGCCAGATTGGCTTAAGCGAATTTTGGGCAGAAACGTCACCCCAGAGGTCTGCACATCCTAGCTTGAGCAAAAAACTTGAGCTAAGCGAATCTTTGATAGGAAAAGCTAGATTTTGAGTCACCAACTTACAGTAAACAAACTCAAATTATGGGAACTTTGAGCAACAGAATATTTTACACTTCAATGGTTGAGAATTGGGTGACTTGAAAGGTGGAGGAAGTGGAAATAGGTGTAATAGAAGATTTATGTATAGTATAATAGAAGGGTTTTATTTTGGACTTTAGGATGGCTAAAGAAGAATCATCACCTCAGCTTTCAGACAAGAGGAAAGACATTTGATAATGGTAATATGCACTATTTTTGTGTGCAGCAGACATGTTTCCCTGCTAATAATGGATATTAATTGATAGTTGAATTGGTCATAGGAAGTTGAAAATGAATCCCTTATTCCCTAAAATCTTCCATTAGCAATTTTCAAGTTGTATGAGTTGAAAAAAACACGTTAATCATGGACATGAACATGACATTTTTTGCAACAATTAGGACTATATTTAACGGATTTAATTATTCAGTAGTACAATCATAAAAATCAGTGGAGAGATGGAATTTCCTTTAAACTTCCTTGCAAAACTAACAGTGATAATAAATGGCATGTCATATAACTTTAGGATTTATTCCCTGTTTTATTTACTACTCAATTATATTGTGTAGAATTTTCAAGCAGGTTTTTGAAAAATGCTCTTGACCAGCATCCAATGTTTCTTTTGTACAGCATGGTTACAAAGATCTAACTCTGTACTCCCTTAAAACCATATAGCTTGAAACTTGAGTTTATTTCTTAATGAACGCGGCAAGTTTAATTACCAGATACAATGTGATATTAGCTTTCCTACATTCAATTATCTGATGCACCATGCATGGTTTCTCTCTTCTTGCAGGTTCAATATTATTGGCCAGGTATTGTTGAGAAGTCACATATTCTGGATTCGATATCCTTCACTTTTCACAGCATGGTCAAACTTGTGTGGAATGTGGATTTCTAATGATCCAATTGAAGCGATAATTTCGTATTCCTTTTCATTTGCAGTGGGCAGGGACAACAAGTGTAGATTTTTCACTAGCACAACTCATTCAGGTTATCATTCTCCTCAGTACTGGTGGTAAAAATGGTGGTGGATATGAAGCATCTAAATATGTTGTTATTGCTTTCCATGGTGGAATTTTGCTCCTTCACGGTATAATTAACAGCTTTCCTATCTCTGTCTTATCATTCTTGGGACAATTAGGTGCTATCTGGAATGTTTTAGGTATGAAGAGATTCTCTATTTGTTTTTTTTTTTCCTCTTATTTTTGGGCAAAAGACCTTTTTTTTTTAATATCTAAGTGGAATGGGCAAATTTGTAGGTGTTCTTGTGCTTATGATTCTCATTCCATCTGTTGCAACGGAAAGGGCTAGTGCCAAGTTTGTTTTCACTCATTTCAATGCTGACAATGGGGAAGGAATCAACAGTAGACCCTACATATTTCTCTTGGGACTTCTAATGAGTCAGTATACCCTTACTGGGTATGATGCATCAGCTCATATGGTAAATCTTCTTTTCACTCTTTCTTCCTTTCCACAGAATTTGTTATCTTGAAAATTTTCTAGAAATTTCCTTTTTAGATAAAATATGAACTTCTTATGGTTCCCTTTAGAATGGTTTTCAAGAAGAATCATGGACTGTTGATACTGTGATATTTATGGCAGTGTAATTTGCATGAATCCACAAACCTTGATGCTGTGACTTTTCCAAGTTGTTCTTGCGTTTCCTCTTTGTAAATTTTGTGCTGTTTATTTACTTAGATGGATTAAAGTTACTAAATGGTTTAGATTCATGGTTCACTTCCTGTTAACTGCAAACTTGCATGAATTTTCAGACAGAGGAAACGAAGGGTGCTGATAGAAATGGGCCAAAAGGAATTATCAGTGCTGTTGGGATATCTGTTATTGTTGGATGGGGTTACATACTAGGCATTACCTTTGCTGTCACTGACATCCCTTACCTTTTGAGTGAAAGTAATGATGCTGGTGGGTATGCCATTGCTGAAATATTTTATCTGGCATTCAAGAGAAGATATGGCAATGGAATTGGGGGTATTATTTGCTTGTCAATTGTTGCTGTTTCCATCTTTTTCTGTGGTATGGGTTCAGTTACCAGCAATTCAAGGTAACAACTGTAGTTGCTCTCGTTGTGTTTAGGATGCGTTTGTTTAAGCTTTGATTTTTAAATTGTGTAAAAAAAAAAAGAGGGATTATTTTTTATATGTGTTTTGAGATGCTTCCTAAGGAAAATTGAAAACTGATTATTTTGAAACTCTAATTCTTAAAAAAAGCTTACCCGGACATCTGAAGAGTTATTTTTCACTCAAACAATCAATAACAAGTTATATTTGTATAGTTACTTATAATGCTTAAAATTTGTACAGGATGGCTTATGCTTTCTCAAGAGATGGAGCCATGCCATTGTCCTCATTGTGGCATAAAGTTAACAAACAGGAGGTCCCCATCTATGCAGTTTGGCTTTCCGTTTCTATATCATTTTGCATGGCACTGACGGTATGTATCTTATTGTATTATTTAATTTTTAATAAGCTGCAAATTGAGTTTTCTTTGATTTGTTTGTAAGAGAGGAAATAATGTACGTTTCTTGTGTTCTTTGGCAACTGTGAAAAAAGGAACTGCTAAGATATCGTTTTATCTATCAGTTCTTTCACTCTATTCCTGCTGTCACTTCTCCATCTCAGTTAATTCGAACTCTTATTGCAGTCTCTTGGAAGCATAGTGGCATTTGAGGCCATGGTGTCCATATCAACGATTGACCTCTATATTGCTTATGCACTACCTATCTTCTTTAGGGTGACATTGGCAAGAAAGCATTTTGTCCCTGGGCCTTTCAATTTGGGCCGGTTCGGAGTCGTTGTTGGTTGGGTTGCAGTTCTTTGGGTGGTGACCATCTCCATACTCTTCTCATTGCCTGTTTCCTACCCAATTACCATTGAGACACTCAACTACACCCCTGTTGCACTTGGCTGTTTGCTCATTCTTGTTGTTTCTTATTGGCTAATCAGCGGTCGGCGTTGGTTTAAAGGCCCCATAACCAACGTAAAAGACTGAAGTTGTTTACATATTGCTAGCTCAGTTGATAATACTTAGCAGTTATAGTCCCTGACGTTCGAGTTCGATTCCCCCTCCCAATAAAAAAAAATATTTTAGTTAGTTAATTGAGCATGTGTTAAATAAGATTATTTTTTAAGACGTTGTTTGCAATTTATTTTGTGTATCAAATGTTGGATATCCATGTATAGAAGTATATGATGAGGCCAGGTTTTAGCAAGAGGCAAGAGCTTACAGTAATGATTCCATTAAGCAAAGCATAGTTTTAAATCCATAGCATTCAGTTTTCAATTGCCTATGCTATATATACACAGCGTCCACCGCGAAAGCAATGTGTGGCATTCTTTAGTTTACCGTTCCACTAAAAGAAACCAAAGGTGCGAGAGATGTGTATGGAAGAGAAAGATTGAAAGTGCAGGTAAAAGGGGGTAGATAAAGTGTGGGGGGTGTGATTTTTTTTTGGTCATGTGGGGGGTGTGATGATAGGAAAAGAAAAGAGAAATAAACTGGGCCTCAGGCCCATTTATTTTGCATTTTGGGCTTTTGGGTAGGCCATCATTGAAGATATTTTGGGCCTGACCTGAATCCAAAAAAGATGCACCGTACTATGCAAAACTCTTTTCCGGCAATTAATATATGCACATACACACATTCATATTTACACATATATAAACAGTACAAAATCTAAAATACCTTCATCATTTTGTTATCGTGTGGAATTAATAGTTCTGCAGTGATGCAAAATTATTAATTTCGTAGGTATTATTTATATGTGTGTGCTATAAATAACACGTGCGGAATTAAACGCCCCGCAAAGGAAAGAAGGAGCTGAAACGCCCCGCATCCCACCTTAGTCCCCATGCACCCGCGCGCACTGTAGCAGCACCCAAAGGAAAGAAGGAGCATCATCCCCTTTGTAGTCTCCATGCACCCACGCGCACCGTAGCAGCACCCAAAGGAAAGAAGGAGCTGAAAGTCTGAAACGCTCTGCATCCCCACCATGCACCCTCGACATCGCTCACACGCCGTAGCACAGCCCCAACTATGTTATTTGTGCGGAACTGTGTTATTTGTGCAGAATTAATGGTATTATTTGTAGCATACACATACAAATCAATGTTATTTGAATGTGTATGCTACAAATAACACGTAATTTCGTACTGATGTAGAATTAATAGTTTCACACAATACAAATACAAAGAGAATATTTTAGGCTTTGTACTGTTACGTACATGTGAATAACAATTGATGTATGTGCATTTATTAACTGCCCTCTTTTCCACATCTCTCTCTCACTCTTTGACCAAAAAAAAAATCTCTCATTCGACCAAAAAAATAGCTCTCTCTTTTCTAACTATCTCATCTTATACAAGTTTGACTCGCTTAGTATCTAATTTGTTATTTTTTATGCTAAAAAGTGGTGAGATTTTGATTTTAAAAGTTTTGGGCTTAGTAAATTAAATTTTAGCTTTCATGTATTTTATGTATAGGTTGGGGACCTCTTTCATATTTTCAGATGTTTAGCTGAATCTTTTGTTTGATGAGATGTTTAGCTGAATCCGGTACTAGTGCTGAGCCTACAATTCTGCCAACGTGCTGAACTTTCAGATTCAATTAATTGTTGACAAAAAAAAAGGACTTTATTTATTCCTCCTCAAGAGTCAAGACTATAGGAATTCAATTTCAAGTGTCGTATCTGATTTGGAGGTTCACAAAATGCAAGGACACACTGGCATAGTCATAAAAGATATAGGAGAGATTTCACCCCAAAAAAATAAAGATATAGGAGAGATAACCAAATGTCTAAGCCACAAAAAATTATAGGAATTTGTGAGTTTCAAATTGCTGGTAATTGACATTTCGGCAATTATAAATGCGATATGTCAATTGCCCAAGTATCATACATAAAAAATAAACACAGCGATCAACTCTATATATGAAGTGATTTATTTTTAATCTAAAATGACACAGCTCAACTCTATTTTATTTCTAGGAGAACATGGCTTACGGTTGTAGTGTATTGTTGACTATTTATTTTAATTAATCAAACTTTCGTATCCAATGATCAGTTAATTCTATTACCAAAAAAAAATGATCAGTTAATTCTAATTAGTTTTTTATAAATATTATTTTATAATCTTTTTTTTTTGGTCGAAAACTTAATTCAACACACTTGCACATTGTTTAGATTCTGAAAAAGTGTGAGAATGAAAGAGAAAATAAAAAAAAAATAGAGATAACATTGGAGTTTGCACATGATTGAAATTTTGAATCTACCGGTGAAAATAAAGACCAAATGAAACTGGCATCAGGTCCACCAAAACGTACAAGTTTCTCACCAGAGTTGAAAAAATGGAGAGCGGAAATGTATTGGACACAATTAAATTGTACTTATCAGGTCCAGGTTCAATGAATAAAATTCAACCAACTACAGGCCATTTCATGATTTTCTTAGAAGAAGGGTATCGGGTCTAGTTTAGATAAATTTCTCTATAAATATTTTTATTATATATTTTTTAACTAATAATTTTTTTATAAGTTAAAATTAACTTTTATTTTTTACATTTTTTAAATGCTGTTTTTTTTAACTTCTCTAGAAGTACCTATCTATTTATTAATTACTATTTAACAATTTTTTCTCTTTTACATATATAAAAAAATTAAAATATAAAATAAGACAGCCTTCTTCATAGGTCAAAAACTGAAGTTTTTACATCTAAATAAGACCTTAGAATTGTATTTGTGCTGGTTTTGTAAGCACTTTCGATCCTTCATTTTGTAGGTTTGGGTAGTTTCATAAAATACTTTCTGTTTTCATTTTATGTTTTTTATTGGAAAAATATAGTTTTATCTATGAGTTTAATTACTATGCATTGATAGTATAAATAGATTTTACACAGACATTTAATTATATTCTATCATAGTGTCACTTTGTATCGTTGCTTCTTAAAATATCTATACAAAAACCTACATAATGAGATATAATTAAATATTTGTGTAAAATATTTTTACACTGATAGTGTATAGTGATTAAATTCATTATTTATTTTATTTTTTATTTTCAAAATTTGAGGAAAAAATCGATGAAAACAACAAAAAAAAATATTTTCACGGCTTTTATATATTTTTTAAAATTAAATAATAAAGTAATAACAAAATAGTGTTTTTACAAATAAAATAAAAAAAAGGAACAAAAGTATTTTCTCAATTAGAAAAATTAAGAATTTATTGATTTCCAAAAATATTCTTATTTTAACTTTCAATTATGAAAAACGCTACTTTGAAATACAACAAATAAAATGAAACAACCAAAGGTTAATTTTACAAGTGAAACAATAAAAAAATATTCTCAATCCAAAGTCCCAAAAGACCCGCCTTACATGGCTATTGTTTAAAAATAATAGGATTCAAACTCTTAATGAATCTGTCATCTGATTTTTTATTTATTTTATCTTTTCTTTGTTTTTAACTATTAATTTTGTTTTAGAGTGAATGGTCACTTTAGTCCTTGAGAGATACAGACGATGTCACATTGGTCTCTGAGAGATAAGAAATTAAAATTTAGTCCCTGAGAGAGACTAACGTTTTTCAGTTTGGTCCCTACCGTCATATCTCCGTTTGCACTACTTAGTTGTCACGTTAAAGGCCACATAGGACTCCTGCGTGGCAGTCCACGTGGACAGGAGGTCAGGCCACGCTGGTACACCATTAATAAGGACTAAAATGACCAATTAGTCTTTATGAAGGAAAATTCCCAATTTCCCCAACTCAAACCCTAACTTCGCCTTCTTCCCTAATTTCTCTGATTTGTGGCTGCAATAAAATAGAGTTGAGCTGTGTCATTTTAGATTAAAAATAAATCACTTCATATATAGAGTTGATCGCTGTGTTTATTTTTTATGTATGATACTTGGGCAATTGACATATCGCATTTATAATTGCCGAAAGAATGTTGTATCTGTGCGTTTGTTTGCTTGCATAAGCTCGAGTGGATTTATATCATGTACAAAAAATGTTGTCTGAAAAATGGAAAGAAAATGCTTTAACGAATTCATCTTCAACAATCACTGCTGTAGCCACAAATCACAAATCAGAGAAATTGGGGGAAGAAGGTGAAGTTAGGGTTTGGGTTGGGGAAATTGGGAATTTTCCTTCATAAAGACTAATTGGTCATTTTAGTTCCTATTAATGGTGTACCAGCGTGGCCTGACCTTCTGTCCACGTGGACTGCCACGTAGGAGTTAGGGATGTAAATGGGGCGGGGCGGGCACGAGTAGTAGCTACTCGCTACCCGCCCCGTTGGATAAATCCGCCCCCGTGCCTGCCCCATACCCGCGCGGGTACCCGCTACTTATGCTTTAGCGGGTACCTGCGATATCCGCGGGTATCCATGGATATCCACGAATATTTATTTTGTAAAAAAAATGAAAAAATCTAAAAAACCTATAGAAAAAATTGGTTTTCATGCAATATTTTATATTTGCCATAATAAAATTATAAAGTTGTTAGAGATTGAATTATTTCACAAAATTACAAAACCAAGCATTGCAAGGAAATTGACCCCCCCAAACTCGAGGACTAGCTTTAAGTAAAGAACAATCAAACATATTGTGCAGAATAATAAAACTAACTTTAAGTGCAGAACAAAATTTCCCCCCACTAAACACAAGGACTAGCTTTAGAAATCAACATATTTACATCTCAAAATTTCCCCCAATTGGAGCAACTCAAACAACACAATAAGAAGTAAAGAAAGAAGGAAAACAAGCATTAAGAAAAAGAAAAAGTTGTTACAGTAACCAAAAAAATGCAAAGAAGAAGAGAAGAGGGAAGAAAGAGTGAAGTCAGTGAACTAAAGGTCTCAGACGGCACTAAAATCTTCAATCAATCTAGGTCTTTTAGGTATATATATAAATAAGGTTAGTTTTGTAATTTACTAATATTAGCAAGTACGGATACCCGCGGGTACGAGTATCTCACTACCTCCCCCCGTCCCTGTTTATTAACGGGTACTTCAAATACCCGTTAACAGGTACCCGTCACGTACCTGTCGCGGATTTTATCCACATGTATCCGCTGGTACGGATAATTTTGTCATCCCTAGTAGGAGTCCTACGTGACCTTTTATGTGACAACTAAGCAGTGCAAACAGAGATATGACGGTAGAGACCAAACTGAAAAACGTTAGTCTCTCTTAGGGATTAAATTTTAATTTTCTATCTCTCAGGGACCAATGTGACACCGCCTATATCTCTCAGGGACCAATGTGATACCACCTGTATCTCTTAGGGACTAAAGTGACTCTTCACTCTTTTGTTTTATCTGCCCATCCTAGTTGCAACTGGATAAATATGGACCACACACATGTTTGGCTGCTTTGGCAATTGGCACCCGTCACAAACATTGATACATGGTGATTTTGCCGAATCGAATCCTAATCGTGGGGTTTTAATTTTAGAGCGGAAAGTAATATAGCTTAAGGGAGCAAAATCTGAGGTTTTTTTCAGTAGAAATGTTATGAATGAACTCAAAGACACAGTGGCAAATATTCTGGGTGTGAACATCACCTTAGGCACTGGGAAATATCTTGGGTTGCCTTCTATGGTGGGGAGGACCAAAAAATCTGTGTTTGCTTTTATTAAAGACCGGGTGTGGAGAAAAATTAATTCTTGGGGTGCTAGAAATTTATCAATGGCTGGGAGGGAAGTGCTCATTAAATCTGTGGCCCAGGCAATTCCTTCTTATTCTATGAGTGTGTTTCTAATCCCCTTGTCTATTTGTGATGAGATTAAAAAAATGCTTAATTCTTTTTGGTGGGGGTGTAGTGGTGGTAATGGTAGAGGTATCAGATGGATGTCTTGGGATAAGCTTACTGTGCGGAAAGAGGATGGTGGGTTGGGTTTCCGTGATCTACATGCTTTCAATTTGGCGTTGTTGGGAAAACAGGGATGGAAATTTATTTCAGACCATGATGCTCTCGTTACTAGAGTTTTCAAAGCTAGATACTTCCCTAGAGGGGATTTTCTTAACGCAGCTGTGGGTCATAACCCAAGCTTCACTTGGAGGAGCATCTGGAGTTCCCAAGATTTGTTAAAAGGAGGTGTGCGTTGGATCATTGGAGATGGGGCCAATATTCCTCTTTGGGATGAACCATGGCTATTGCATGGAGCTATTCTTAGTAGTGATTCTACTACGGCAGCAGATTTTCCAAATCTGTGTGTCCGTGATATTATGTTACCTACTAATCATTGTTGGAATGTGCAGATTGTTGGTGCCATTTTTGAGGAAGAACAGGCTGCGAATATTCTGAATGTTCCTATCTACAAGGAGTCTCTTGTGGATAGGAGAGTTTGGAAATTTAATTCACATGGTCTATATTCTGTCAAGTCTGCCTATCGCTTATACATGGACCATTTTGCTACTTTTGATGAATTCAAGGTTCAAGGCGACTGGACAAAGTTATGGGATTTGAAGCTACCACCCAAAGTCAAGTGTTTCCTTTGGCGGTGCTGCAGAAATTGTTTGCCAACCCGTACACGCTTGCAGTCAAGAGGTATCCCTTGTTCTCCTTTGTGTGTCTTATGCGATGTGGATATGGAAACCAGCTGGCATTCCTTGCTTACTTGTCCTTTGGCGCAAGATTGTTGGAATTCTATTGGTTTATGGAACATAATTGAACCTCAGTTGCTGATTCATGAGAGTTTTGCGCAAATTTTTTTCTATCTAATAAGGGCTATCCCTCAAGATGATGTGGCCAAATTTTGCATGATGCTTTGGTCCCTTTGGTCTAGGCGCAATACCAAACTTTGGGTCAATATGGACGAAACTGCTCAAGAATGTATTCATAGAGGTGCTGCGGTTTTCAGTTCCTGGAATGCTGCCAGGAAGAGTTCGGCACCACAGACCCTTACACCAGTGGTTACTAATTGGATGAAACCGCCTCCTGGGTTCTTGAAATGCAATATTGATGCATCATTTCATGAAGAATCAGGAACCACAGGTTATGGGATTTGTATTAGAGATCATGTGGGGCGGTTCTATATGGCAAGGACACATTATTCTTCACCTTTGATGGGTGTTAGAGAGGGTGAGGCTACTGCTCTTTTGTTGGCTATTAATTGGCTGCATCAGTTGGAAGTGGATTTTGCTATTGTGGAAACCGATTGTAAAATAATTGCGGACAGCCTTAATTCTTCTTCACAAGATTTAACTGAATTTGGTGATTTAATTAAGTCTTGTAAGGATTTACTTAGTTTGAAACAAGGATTTACTATCCAGTTTGTTAAGAGGCAAGCCAATATGGCTGCTCATACTCTTGCTAGGAGAGCAGCTACTCATGCTTGGGCTCATATCACTAGTACTGTTCCTACTTGTATTGCTTCAATTATTTTCAATGAAATGAGATAAGTTTCCTTTTGTCAAAAAAAAAAAAAAAAGGGAGCAGAATAATCTTTTTGTTCGTAACTTTTTTTTAAAAAAAAAGTATAGGTAGCATTTAAACCCATCATTTTATATTTATATAAAGTAAAATATAAAATATAAATGTAATATTTTGAATAAAAAGTATAAATGCAATATAATTAAAATTTAATGTAGTACTAAATTAATAATTACATCATTGTATATTATACGATTTCAGCAACTAATTTTTTTAAATAATAAGTCCCATAAAAGTTTGCAGCACGTACATGATAAAGAACACAATATTATAGTATCAGCTATTACATACTTACTTGGTCTCGGGGGTCTTGTCCCCTTCACCCACCAAAAAAAAGCTACTACATATTTACTACGGATGAAATCTTTAGTAATTTTAGTTTTTTTTATTTTTGTTCTAAAATTTTGATTATTTTAAAATTTCAAAAGATAATTTATTATATTTTTTTAACTATACATTTAGTATAATTAATAATTTTGAGTGGATAAATAATTAGAATAGTTAATAATGATGAATAATAAATAGAGATATTTTAGTCTAAAATTTGTCCAATTAATTATTTCTTAATCTATATGTTAAAACCCTAACCTACCAAAGTTTTGAACAGGATGGAGAATATACTATCAAGAAAATTGGCTAAGTTAGTTAACAATATTAAATTTATCAATAATTTATATTTTGTTTTCAAAATAAATAATTTTAAATTCTCTTATTTTTTATTCCTATAAAATCCTCATATTTACTAAATTGAGAAAAAATTAAATATTTTTTATGTTTTCAATATATTAAATGCATCTACTTTTTTATTTAATACTTATGTAGGAGGATTTAATATAACTGTAAATAAGGATAATTTGATAAAAAAAAATAATTAATACAAAAAATATTTTCAAAAATCTCTTACAAAAATAGATACTTTTTTTGTGTCAAAGACCTTTATATTTAGGGACGAAGCATTTAAATATGGTATTTTATACTTGTTTTACTTTTTTAATACGCATATCTTTAATTATAAATTTAATGCATAAGCATATGAGCATATATAAGGGAGAAAATTTACGACATTGCATATATTCCTCGTTTTAATTTAATTTGCATGTCAATGTCAATGTGAAACTTGTGACATACATTACATAATCCACGCCATATCTCGATATTTTGATATTCACACTTTATAACTAATATAATTATTTGGACTTTGTTTTGCCTTTTCATTCTCCAATCACCAAAAGGTATATATTCTTCTATAGAATATAAACTTTAAAATGAGTGTTATAAATAAATGAAGGTTTTTTTATGTACAAAAAATGAAGATGTTTTTTTAATCGCTAAATGTCCTTCAAAATGAAAATGTTCGATCTTACACCACTCCCATGGCATAGGTCTCTTATGTCACACCATAAACCCACACCCTGCATCAAACTAAATTTGTTTGGTGAAGAAAATGGTAAGTTTTAGATTTTATGAGAAACTGTAGACTTGATTTACTTATGAAAACTTTTAGTTTAATCTTTGAATTGTCGAAATTCAATATTTGTTATGGAATAATTATGATTAAAATTACACCAAAAACAAATAGAATCTCGTCTAATTTTTTTATAATAATTCATAATTCATATTCATATTCATAATTCATAATAAAATACATTTACAAGTTGAGTATGTCAGTCATTTCATTTCAATATTTGAAATCGTGTTTTACTATTTCCATTCTAGCATTCCACAGTAGTCAAATATTCAAACTTAAGAAGTTCAAAAGGTCAAAAAGAAATCGAATCGGATAAAAATAAGGAATTTGAGTTCTAAATGCGTAAAAAACTACTAGTCATTTATCTGCCTTGAGTTAATTTTAAAAATCTCACGCTAGTTGTCATTCTTAGCATAATGATAATTAAAAAAAAATGATTTGTTTATAAAATGTGTTTGGTTATAAGTATGTTAAATAAATTAATTTTAATTATAAGTATGTTGAATGTAAAATAATTCATGTTGAAATATAATTGAATAATAAATTTAAGATTAAAAATTACATTTAAATATAAAAACTATAAATTTCAAATTCAAATTAAAATATATTTTAGAAACAAAACCAATTCTACTAAAAACACCTCAAATATATCAATATTATTTTTATATCTCCACAATCCTTTCACGAAATTTAATGCAAACGTGCATTTATTGAAACTTAGACTCAAGTAGCGTTAAACATTAAAAAAATAAAAAATATAAAAATCAGAAGAGTCCCGGAAAGGAGGGAAACACATGGAGTAGTGTAGGAAGAGACAAGCTGTTAATGTTGACGAAAACGTTTCATCATTCCCAATCTCTCTGGTAATATCCAAATCCCATTCTTCCTTCCTCCGGCTTCAATCGATCACAGGGATTCGTTCTCGTTGGTTAAACCAAAAAGACGAGTCCCTTTGGCTTTGATTGATCCATTCTCCCTGTTACTTAACTGTCCCTACTCTGCCACCAAAATCAATATCATGGGCTCTGCCGCCACACAAACAAATGGCCATGCTCCACTTGATTCTGGGCATGCCCGTCTTCACGAACTCGGTTACAAACAAGAGCTCAAGCGTGACCTCTCGTAAAGTCCTCTCCTTTCTTCCCCTTCTTGCTCTCCGTTTCAGTTTCCATTCACTTGAAATACTTGTTTTTTCTTTGTTACAATTTGCAGGGTCATTTCAAATTTCGCCTTTTCGTTTTCTATTATATCAGTGCTGACTGGTGTCACCACCCTTTACAACACAGGGTTGACCTATGGTGGCCCTGTGTCCTTAGTATATGGGTGGTTCATGGCTTCTGCTTTCACCATGCTTGTTGCACTCTCAATGGCTGAAATCTGTTCTTCTTATCCAACTTCTGGTGGCCTTTACTATTGGAGCGCCAAGCTTGCTGGCCCTGGTTGGGCACCCTTTGCCTCTTGGATCACTGGCTGGTACTACACCTACCTCATTTTTACACTTTGTTTTTAGAATTAGGCCCATTTTAATTTCATACTAGGATTAAATTTAATATCAGGAAAAAATTAAAAAGAAAATGGTTCTCCAGCACGAATCATTACCTTGACATGAATTAATGACATTCATCCAGTACAACAGATCTCTCTCTCTCTCTCTCTCCCTCTCCGGAATGCAATGCCTATTCTAGTTGTTGACCTGTCATACGAATCACATGCATTTTTTTTTTCTTCTCTTATTCCTATTCATATATCAATGACTTTGGATTCATTCCTAATTAGTGTTCCGTAATGGATGGATACACCTCAGAACTGGTGTATTTATGTGATATTAGGTGGTAGTATACTTATACTAGTGTTCACCTACCACCATTCTAAGAGTTTTGCTACGTCTTCTTCATTATCTTCCTAATATAGTAGTACTTAGTTTAAAATAAATGTACAATTTTATCTTTAAAAATATATTTCTTTTATTGTTTTAGATCTTGAAAGGTTCCTTCCACACAAATTGGTACCCAGAGTTGTAAACTTGTGAACATGTTGACCGTACCGAAGTTTTTAATTTGCTGACAGACTCATCCCTTCGTGGACCATATCTTTCATGGTCTAATTGCATATTTACTCTTGTACTCAATGTAGTATTAATTGAGAGAGTAAATGCATGCCTTGGGAACGAACTTGGTAAACGGGGGTGTTTGGAATAGCTCATTTTGAAAGGAAAAAAAAAACCTCTTTTTTTTTTTGCAGCTTTTTGAGAAAGTTTTTTTTAGTTAAAAAAGCGATTATTTCCTTAAGTCAATGGTTAATTCCTGATTCTGTCCAATCTCCCTTGTTTTCAAGATTTTCTACCAGCAATTTTCAAGTTGAATCTTCAGTATGACTGGTGAGTCAAAAAGTCATGTCAATCCCGCATGCACATAACATTTTGAATAACAATTTGAACTATTGTATTGAGATTTAATTATTCAGGAGTATAATCACAAGATCAACGACAAGATGAAACTTCTGTTAAATTCATTTGCAAAATTGACAGTTATATTTAATGAACTATATTTTTCATATGTACTATTTGGGCTACAGATATTAGATTCTGTAGCTCTCCTTAATGGCATATAGCTTGAAAATGGAGTGTATTGCTTAATTCGGGTTGCAAGAATAATGACAAGATACACTGCTATACTTGCTTTCTTACAGTCATTTCTCTGATATGTGTTGGATGGCTTCTCTCTTTTTTCTTTTGCAGGTTCAATATTGTTGGCCAGGTACTCTTAAGAAGATTCATATTGTAGAATTTCAACATCCTTCACTTTTCACTGCAAGGTCAAACTTGTGTGGGATGTAGATTTCTAATAACCCAATCAACACACTAACTTTTTGATTTCTTTTCATTTGTTTGCAGTGGGCAGTGACAACAAGTGTAGATTTTTCACTTGCACAACTCATTCAGGTTATCATTCTCCTTAGTACTGGTGGAAAAAATGGTGGTGGATATGAAGCATCTAAATATGTAATTATTGCTTACCATGGGGGAATTTTGCTCCTACACGGTATAATAAACAGCCTTCCAATCTCATTGTTATCATTCTTAGGGCAGTTGGCTGCTATCTGGAATGTTTTAGGTATGAATAAGTTTCCTATTTGATTTAAATTTTCATCTAAATTCAGGTCTCAGAGGTAACCCTTTTTGGATCTCTAATTGGAATGGGGCAAATTTGTAGGTGTTTTTGTGCTTATGATTCTCATTCCATCTGTTGCAACGGAAAGGGCTAGTGCCAAGTTTGTTTTCACTCATTTCAATGCTGACAATGGGGAAGGAATCAACAGTAAACCCTACATATTTCTCTTGGGACTTCTAATGAGTCAGTATACCCTTACTGGGTATGATGCATCAGCTCATATGGTAAATCTTTTCTACATTTTTTATTTCTTTTCTCAGAATTTGTTGTCTTGAAAAACTTCTAGAAATTTCCTTGTCTGATAAACTATACATACACTTTTGCACGGTCCCTTTAGAGTGATCCTCAAGAAGAATCATATATTGTTGTGTAGTTACATAAAAATTGGTGTGTTGGAACTGATTTGTTTATGGATTAATTCATATGTTCTATGTTAATAACCTCTGTATGTGTTGGGAATTACTAAGTTGTTCTTGCTTTTTCCACTTTGAAAATTTTGTGCTATCTATTTCCTTTGATGGATTGAAGTTACTGAATGATTTAGACTCAGATTTCCTGTTTAATGTAAACTTGTATTTTTCAGACAGAGGAAACAAGGGATGCTGATAGAAATGGACCAAAAGGAATTATCAGCGCTGTTGGGATATCTGTTATTGTTGGATGGGGTTACATACTAGGCATTACCTTTGCTGTCACTGACATCCCATACCTTTTGGATAAAAATAATGATGCTGGTGGATACGCCATTGCCGAAATATTTTATCTTGCATTTAAAAAAAGATATGGGCATGGAATTGGGGGTATTATTTGCTTGGCAATTGTTGCTATTGCTATATTTTTCTGTGGTATGAGTTCAGTTACCAGCAATTCAAGGTAACTGTTGGTGCTCTCTCACACACTTTCCATATGAGAGGGATTTAAATTCTGTTGTTACTTATGATGCTTAAAATTTGTACAGGATGGCTTATGCTTTCTCAAGAGATGGGGCCATGCCACTGTCCTCATTGTGGCATAAAGTTAACAAGCAGGAGGTTCCCATATATGCAGTTTGGCTTTCCGTATTTATATCATTTTGCATGGCCCTAACGGTATGTAACTATGCATTTTATTTATTATAAGATTTCGTTTTTAATAAGCTGTAAATTAAGTGTTCTCTGATTTGTTGAAAAGTGGAAAACTCTTATGTTTTTTGGTGATAGCAAAAAGGAACTAAGATTTCTATTTACTACTAGTCTTCAAGTAATTTTGGCCCTGCCCAGTAGGGGGCAATGATCAAATTCTAGATCACATACCAATCCTGCTTAACCTAAATGCATAGATTATTATTCAAAGTTGCAAGATTGAATCTTTTTATATATATCTTTTGACAAGCTTTTTGGGGTCTCTAAACTATTACAACCCATAAAATGCGGACAAGCTCAACCTAATTCACAGTAATCATAGTTCTTATCATTTTTTTTTATAAACGACATAGTTCTTATCATTTTTTTCTTAACTCATTTCAAACTGTTATTGCAGTCTCTTGGAAGCATAGTGGCATTTGAGGCCATGGTATCCATAGCAACGATTGGCCTCTATATTGCATATGCACTACCTATATTCTTTAGGGTGACATTGGCAAGAAAGCATTTTGTCCCTGGGCCTTTCAACTTGGGCCGGTTCGGAGTCGTTGTTGGTTGGGTCGCAGTTCTTTGGGTGGTGACCATATCCATACTCTTCTCATTACCTGTTTCCTACCCAATTACCATTGAGACACTTAACTACACCCCTGTTGCTGTTGGGTGTTTGCTTATTCTTGTAGTTTCTTATTGGCTAATCAGTGGTCGGCGTTGGTTTAAAGGCCCTATAACCAATATACAAAAGTGAACTTGGGTACATAATTAGTCAATTGAACTCGTGTTGAATATGGCATTTTTTTTAACCACTGTTTGGAATTTATTTTGCTATCAGTGTATAATTTTTTTTTTGTCTAAATCCTTGGTGTTAACTTTATCCCGAGATCTCGTTTAAGAGAAATTAAAATCCTCACAATGTGTACCAGTAATGTGTAATATTCATGTCATAATGTGTGTAAATATGGTGAAGCACAGGGTTTGGGCTCAGCTTGTGAAAGAGATTTCACTATTTTAGTTTTTCCATCTTCCTTAATTTTAAGATTGGACCCAGCTGGAGCTCCCAACTCGGCTGGACGCGTTTAAAACCTGCATATTCTTTGACCCAAAAAAAAAAACTGCACATTGTTTTGACCCAAAAAACACCTGCATATTGTTGACCAAAAAAAACCCTGCATATTGTATCCGCTGAGCTTAGTTTTGATTCGTTATGATTTTGCGAATCTGCATGTTAACTCCGAGTCAGATTTTATATGGATCTTGAGATTCTTGACATCATCTTAGAGCATCTCCAGCGGCGTTTCTTATTGCGTTCCTTAGCAGTTTAGCAACGTTGCTTAACTGATTTCACCATTGAAGCAGATGAGCTGGCGTCCCTTGTACAAGATGCGTTGCTTGTATAAGCAACTTTGCTCTTTGCATAAGAAACGTTGCTTAACAATAAAAAAAAGCAAAAAATACACCAACCAAAAGCAACAGAAAGGGGAGGGAAAATAACTGAATAAATCCATGATCAAAACAGATCCAGAATAAGATTAAAGCCAAATACAGAAAATAGAAAAAATTACAAAATATCACAAAACCAGATCACACGGCCACAGAAACTAGATCTGAAACATTCCAAAAAAAAAAACCAAAGACAAAATATATTCCGTAGAAGCAAGAGTCAGGCCCCACCGCCGCGCCGGAAGCCTCATCTGAACTCAGTTGTGGTTGAGGGGGTGAAATCGCTTCTTGCTTTTCTCCATGCTCTCCACGGAGTCACTGACACCAGGGAAGGCTCCAGCACCAACTCGATCATGTGGCCGCGAGCAACCACCGGGGATGGGATTGCGGAGGTGGCGATGGTTCACACGACGATGTGAAGCTTTTGGTTGAGAGATAGGTGTGGGGGGCTAAGAGAAAGGAGGTGGCCGAGAGAGGGAGGGTATAAGAGGCATGGGAGCTGAGAGAGGGAAGGGACGGGGTGAAAGGCGTGGGGGGCTGGGAGGATAGGGGGAAGGTTGAGTGAGGAAGATAAATCAAACTTCAAAGTTCAGAGACATGAAAAAGTGAGAATGGGGGTAGGTTGAGAGACAAGGAAAAGGGAGAGGGGGCGTGAGAGTGAAGAATGAAAATGGAGAATGGGGCTGTCAAGTGTCAACCGTGCCCAATGCAAAAATTAAATCCATTTTATTGTTAATTTTGAGATCCATTTTTTTAAAAAAAATGTTTTTTTTATTTTGTGTTTCAATATGACCGTTTGAATGGGTAGTCCAGCGATTTTCTCTGATGACAATGTTACTGTTTTTTTTGTCAATTTAGACTGTGTGTCTCGTGAAAGTGTTACCGTTTTTTTATTGTTTGAATCTATTGTTATAAATAATCTAATCAGTTAATTGTAACATGTTTGATTTTATTTTCTTTCAATTCTATTTTTTTATTTTTTTGAAAATTTTAGTGAATTCAAGACAATTTAATATTGAAGGTTGGAGTGATTTTGTGTAATATTTATTTTATTTTTTAATTTCTATTTTTATAATCAGAATATATATATATATATATATGAATTAATATTTTAATTTGAGTTAAAAATATTTTTAAAATTAAAATATAAATATGTGGGTCCATTGTGGGACCCATTTAAGCAACCTATTTTAAGCAACACCCATTGGAGTGAAAACAAGTGGGTGTTGCTTAAAGTCTATGTGGCATTGTAGGGTCCATTTAAGCAACTTAAGCAACCAAAATTAAGCAACTCTATTGTGGCTGCTCTTATGATCTTGAATCTTGATTGGGTGCAGAAGCAAGTTAGTTGTGCATTGTATTTTTATTTTTCTTACGTACGGAACCATAGATAATCTCTTAACCATCCCATCGAATAGGTAGAAGATTCATTAAATTGGGAAACATTACCCTGCCATAATGTAATGTGCTTCCGGTGCCAATAAAAAATAACCCATCCAATGGTATTTAACATCCAAAAAAACTGCTAAATAAAATGTGTCCCATGCCGAAATATCACAAGTACCACCTCGTCCGGAACCATCGCAAGGAAAACTATAACCAAAATCCTTTTTATCTGGCAGGAAAAATTGTTAAATAGTTTTAATAGGTATTTATGGAGAAGTTAAAAAAAACTTTTGAAAAAATTGAATTATAAAAATTAATTTCAACTTATATGAAAAATTAATAATTCAAAAATGTATATTAGAAATGCTTATTAAAAAAATTATTCAAACAGATTTTTTTTAAGGCAAAAAAATGGAATGCTATTATATGACAATAGAGAAAGACCAAATAGACTCTTATGAGGTGGGTATTTATAATTAATTTGGAATGAATGTAAAGATATAAAACGAAAATATTTGAAGTTAGGCTTAATTGCACTTTTGATCCCTTATCTTTTGTGTTTGTGCAATTTGAGTCCCCCCATTTTCAATTGCGACAATTGGATCCCCTAACTATTTTGACTGTGACAATCAAGTCCTTCCGTTAAGTTGCCGTCCAAAAGTTAACGGAAGTTGTCTACGTGGCGTCTCCAAGTTGACTGGGCAAGTGAGTTGACATTTCATTTGGCAGCTCACGTGGAGAAACTTAATTAAATTACCTCCCGTGCTTCCCATGTGCCAAATAGGGATTAGAATTTAGAAACCCATTTTTTCTTTGAAATCACAACTCCCGTTCTCTCTCGGTCAACATTTTCATGCGACTAAGATCTTCCTCCATATTAAAAACGCATAAGGATCGTTTGATTTGGAAGTGGGGACGACGACAACTACGAAGGGAAACCCAAGGCAATATGTCATAGAGAATCGCATAGGCTTTTGTCGTTTCTGCACTACGGGACCACTGTCATAGAAAATTCAACTGTTCGACATCGACGTCGACTACGTCGACAAGTCAGAATGGACCCAAAGCAAAAAGAAGCATGTGGGGACAGGCCCTTCGACAGAGATGATACACGATTTCGGAGTGCTTCACATAAGATTCGTGACGACTTTGTATCGAGGTAATTCATTGTTATTTTCCTAGTCAAATACTAGCAGGGTTTAAGTTTAAAGAGGTTAGATATTAAATATTTAAGATAGATTATTTAATACTGGAGGATTGTTAATAAATAGAGTTTTGATTTTTTTTTTTTTTGTTAAAATAGGCCTACTGAGACCCACGAGATTGTTATCATATTTCACCATGGTGGATTTTTTGTTGCTGACCCAGTTCCAAATTATATAAGAGGACATGTGTATGAGACAAAAGAGGGGTGGGACATAGATGAAATATCTGTACTTGAATTAGGCAAAATAGTGAATTCAATTGGGTATAGGACTTACAAGGGTCTATGGTATAGGCACCCAGAGAGAGACCTGTCTAATGGTCTAAGGCCACTCAATAATGACCAGGATATAATTCGGTTCATCCATGATCTCAAAGGACACACCAAAGTTGATGTGTATGTGGAACACTTAATTGACAACCATGTGTATTGTGAGAAGCCTGATTCCAATGAGAGTGAAGTTGAGGTTGTGGAGATATCTGTAGGTGTAGTACATACAAGTGGAGTACCTAAGGGTGGAGATGGGAGTGGAGGAGCAGAGGATGAGAGTGAATCTGATGATCCTGAGTATGTAGACTGGGGATCAAATGAAGGTGAATCTGATGAGGACTATGATGAAGAGAAGGATTTAGATAGTGGGGATGACATATCATTGGATGACAGTGACTATGATGAGGGCTGGGATTGGACAAGTGTTTTGCCGGAGGAAACTGTGAATCCCTTGGGAGTTGCAGGTGAAGAGGGTAATAATGGATCTATAGGGGCAACTATAACTCCAAGGAATCCAGCACCTACTACATTTGAAGACTTTGAGGATGAGGATGGGGACTCGGAAGATCTAGAGAGTCCACCATCAAGCGAAGAAGATGATGGAGGTAAGAAAAAATTTCCAAAGTTTAAGTTGTCTGAGGATGCTGAATTAGTAAAGTTTGAAGTTGGTCAGATCTTTACCTCTGCGGATCTTGTAAGGACAGCAGTGAAGGAATATGCTCTGCAGGCAAGAAAAAATGTATACTTTGCTAAGAATGACAAGACGAGGATTGTGGTCAAGTGCATGAAAGGTTGTCCATTCTATCTTCGGGCTAGTAAGACTAGTGTACACACCTATTGGCAAATTGTGACTTTAAAAGCTACCCACACTTGCCACAGGACTTCGAAGAATAGACAAGCAAAGACTAGATGGCTGGCAAAAAAGTTTATGACAAAAACCTTGCAGAATCTAGAGAGAAAATAAAATACTTAGATAGATTAGTAAATATTCGCACGTGTACATCTTTTGTCACAAGAAAGGGAACGACAGACACCGAATCTGTCACGTTCCAAAATCTTGAGAGAAACCTTTATACACACACTGACACGAAGCATGCACATAGGATATTAATGTCTGTTACTGGATAAGAAAAAGGAAATTGAATGTGCAGTAGCAACTGAAGGGGACACTGTAAATAGATACATAACAGAGAGGTCTTCATTTGCTCCGAATAATAATATGCTTCCATTTGAAGGAATTCAGTCACACCTGCAAAGCAAGCACTATTAGAACCAAAGTAATTGAGAAATCTCATATATCTCACACGGACCCAAAAACAGCCTTTGCTTTCATAGGTTGAATATGATAATTAATTAAAAGGGACACAAACCTTATAATTCTGTTAGCGGTCTTCATCTAGAAGTGTCTCCAGCATATCACTGTATTGACAGTTCCTCATCCTTATCTTCTTGTAATTAGTCTAATTCAACAATATCCGTTGAAGCTGCAGCTGGTGGCACGGGATCGGAACTGTGATCAGAGTGATCTTCTTGCTCCTGCTCGAACATTCTCATGAGATCATCGAATTCAGCTGCTTCTTCTTCTTCATCATCCATTAAAGCATCTGCAGGCACAGGGTGTTTCACTGTAGTAGAATCTACACTTTGGCTTCCACTACTGTTGTTACACTCGGTGGTGTTTCCAGCTGTTTGAGACTCTCTGACTTCATTGGAGACTGCAGGTTAAGAGACAAACCAGATTTGCCCGCATTCTCCATACGCTTCAGCTTTTGCTTTGTATTTCTGTCAGTGTAGGAAGAAAGAACATTAATTGGTGAAAGCCAAAAAGTAAACAAATTAAGAAGCATGCATACAGGAGGGGAAAAAAAACAGTGCAACTACAATAATGAGAAAATTTTGAAAATAGTAACAACATAATGATGATTTCTTTTGGGCCATTTTGCATTTTTGTTACATGCTCTTCTTGTACAGCAAACAAATTTGGTTTTCTTTTAATAGCTAAAGTTTGACATAACTTGTGTTTTAGTTTAGTTATTTTTTTTTCAATAATATTTTTAGTTTATAAAAAAAACCATTAAATATTAACGAGTATTACCGGAATATTTGAATTTGCTAAACAAACGTACATAATGCAGTAAATTCATGGTGGAAAGCAGATAAATTTAAGGATTACCGGGAAAGGATTTGCACACACACACAATATTAATCCAATTTTTTAATTAAAGCAGCTTACTAATTATAATCGCCCAATAGATTCTTAGCCAAATTGAACAAATTAAGTTTATAGTTATTATGGAACTTGCTGTCTTAATAACACCAAATACAAAGGACATATATATGAGAAGCATTAAGTATTTATAGGCTTAACTTCGATGCATATCTACGTGTACATAAGTTAGAAGAAGAAACTGTTGCATATATATATGTCTAAGTTAGTACCTGAAGGTGACTTGCAACCTCGCGAATTGTGAGGGAATTAAGCTCATTCATCCAACTCAATATATATCCGTTTTGGACGAGCATCTGAATCACAAAAAGGAAACCAATTAGCACCGACATTAATTGAATTATTAGCTAGGTACTGATCATTAGTCATTACCTTATCAAGAATTAATGAAGCTTAATGATCCATATATAACAAACATAGCTTACTAAAAGAAAAGGGGCGAAATGAAAAATTCAATTCAAATTGGTAAAATACATCGATAACAACACAAATTTAATATCGCTAAAAATTAAAAAGGACGAATCTGCGAACAAATTCACAGCACCCAAGTTAATAGCATAACACAGCAAAATGGCTACAAATGTGACAAAATCAAAGTGATTGGAGTACCAATGCCTCCGAATCTGTACATTGACGCCCAAGTCTTTATTGAATCTGTAATGGATTGAAGCTGGTCTGCCAATCTAAATCAAATGAACACCATAACAAGACGGGAAACCAAACGACGCCGCACCCAGACGACAATCAAAACACCGCTGCACGCGGACGACGAAAACACGAAAAAATACAAAAGAAATCAGATCTATGTGGAAAAAATTATTTATTTAGATAAAAGGAGAGAAAAAACGAAGTAGAGGGTGATTTCATACTAAAAAATGACCCAAAACCACCCCCTTCGGTGGATGAAGAAGAAGGAAGAAGAGAGGAGTAGATGGAAAGTTGAGAGAGAGAGGCGGCTAGGTCCGTTACATTTTACTGAACCATAGAGTGAGCAACTCACTTTTACGATGTAAAATAAGTAATATCAACTATTGCACAAATAAATAGTTGATATTATAAGTATACATATAACAAATCATGGGTATATTGAAATATTAATCATTTTTTTATATGATTGAGATTACTCACATTAAAGAAAACAAATCCGCATTTTGTCTCCTTTAATAGGTTGTGGGTTTTATAGTTGTGAAATAAAAAAGATTAACTAGTTTCATATTTAAGAAATGTAAAGACAATTGAGAGTCAAAGAATAAAGAGTTGATTGATTAGTCAAACATGCAATACTCAAATTATTTTGTTCATTTAAGTAGTGTATGACACATAGATGCAATGCTTAAATTTATTGTATTTTATAATTTATAATTAGATTTCAGAAAAATTTAATTATTTTAATTTGGAATTTACTATCACGTTCTTTTCTTTAATGGTTTTTTATAATTGATTTTAGAAATAAATAGTATTTTGAAATTATTTTATATTAAATAGTAAAAAATATAAAAAATAATAAGTAAAACGTATATATAAAAAAATAAAAATACTCAACATATAGTGAAATATATATAATAGGCAAAGTATGTAATTAATTAATATATTAATATGTATATAGTAATATTGTTCCGGGCCAAATCTCGACTAAGGACCATACCAATCTCTAATAACCCAAATTGGGCCCGAGCTCAAGCCCAAACATTGACTTTTGGAAGAAAAAAAATATAAACATTGACTTAGGCGTTTGAGTATTTGTAGGTGGAACTACCTACCTTACTCCGTCATCTACTCTGTTATGCTCAGCCTTGGATGAGTGGATCAATCTCTTGCAATTGCATACTCTCAGACATACCACCACGTTCCATCTCTCATAGTTCTCAATATATATATCCACATATGCTTTGGGACACGTTGTAGTTGAGCTGGTAAAATTGCTCTGCACTTGCGGAACAGAGGTTTGATCCATAGAGCTACATTTTTGCAGCTGGCGTGCTCATATATTTTCACATTTTCGTCCATCATAATGTTGTTTTAGAAGTTTAAGACGATGATAGAAGTAGTAATAGTAACAATAATAATTAAGTTTTTAATATCTTTCTCTAATTAATTAAAAAAAATATCAACAAATAACATTTTTAAAAAAATAAAAAATAAATAACATTTTAATTTTAATATAAAAACGTGAACATAAATTATATTTGTTTTTGTAATCTTTATTTTACTATATATCGTTATCTGAAATTGTTAATGCTGACGACCAAAAAAAAAAATTGTTAATGCTGCGGACAAAAAAAAAAGGAATTCTTAATGTTTAAAATGGACGGGGGGATTACCAAATTCAATTTTGAAGCGGGAGAGTGATTGCGGTTTAGGTTGTGAAACGCCAACATCCAGAGACACAGAGCGCGATCCATGATGGTTGTGAGCCTCTCTCGACTCAATTTCAAGTTAGGGTTTCTCATTCAAATTCCCCATCTTAGATTCCTGTGCTTTTTTTTCTTTCTATGCAGGACGAAACCGAAGAACTCGAGCCCTTGTTTGATTATAGGCGCGTTCAGCCCAAAATAGTGTTCCTCGATGGTTCGTTTCTCTCCACATGCATCTTCTCCACTATTTCTAAAAAATCCAATTTGAAATGCCAAATTTTAAAACAAAAAAAATATTTTTGTTTTCCTTTTATTTTTTACCCCATCGAGATCACTGCCTTATTGGTTGTTGATGAACCTCTGCAGATGATGATGATGTGATTTGCGTTACCAAGAAGAGAAAGACCACTCAGCCTGTAATGAGTATTATTCGTGTTCTTTTTACTCCCTATATGATTGGTTCTGCTGTTTTTGTTAACTTTTGAAAATGTTGTGTGGGGTTCGTTCAGATTGAGAATGAGAAGACTAATGCAAAAGCGGTACCCGTGGTGGACATTGATGATGATTGGTTACCTCCTCCACCAAAGGTCAACAGCAATGCACAGAGGAATATTGATGAGGATTCCACTTTGAAGAAGTTGAGGTTGACCGCATTTTACTCTTCTAGCTGCTTGCTATTGCACGATAAGCATATTGCATATTGCACATATCTATGTATTTCTTCTTTGTATTGAGGGAAGTGTATGTGAAATTATTCTCTTGAGAACTGACATGATCGAACTTAGATTTTATGCTTGCCTTTTTATTCGTTCACAGAAAAAAAGGTTAATTTAGGCCTGACTAGACAATACAATAATAAAATGCAACTGCTTATACTGGTTTCCTTTTTCTTTTACTATGCGTCTCTCTTTTTGTGTGTTCATCCGCAGAGGGCCAAAGATGAAAATACAAAAGAAGACATTAGAATTTAGAAGTCAGGAAATTATAAAATGTTAGTCATCTTTGATTGCATCTGGAGCTAGACTTGTTTTTTGCGTTGCACCTAAGTGTCAAAATCAAATAGGGTTTTAATGCATTTATACACGTGCTTGTATAAAAAAATTATGCATTGGGTGAAGAAAATGCTTGTAATCTTTTGCAACTAACTAATTATTTAGGTTATTATTGGTTTGGAAACTTTGCCAATTTGAAGTTATACTAGTCTTATGTCCTTATCATTATGCTGATGTGCTCATATTCTTTAGTTACCGCACAAGATCTTATAAGGTGTTAATCATGTGTGTAGATTGAAGAAGCAGGAGCTTGTCTCTTTTGCTGAATCAGCAAAAAATTTGTTACAAACGGTTGAGGAGTCTGCTAAATTGGAAATTTGCAATTCATTGCAGTCTTCCACGGATGATGTAAGTGAAAAAACATCAAAACCTTCTGAAAGAGCAAAGATTCTCATCTCTGTTCAAGACAAGAATGAAACGAAGCAGATTCGCATGTTCATGGTATCTAATTCTATCTAATTCTTTCATCAGATATACTTTATTGTAGTCAAAGGCTCAATAGCCCTGTAATATTTTGTGGTATTTTTATTATTAGTATTGAGGTAAAATGTTGTTGTGATTTGTTTGAAATGTTATAATGGTTTGTGTTTCTGATGTGGCTTTTTTTTCTTTTCAGAGTTGCATTTCTTTTTATGTCATATTGAATGGATGTGTTTTTAACTACTCCTTTTTCAATTCTCTGTAGGATGACAAGTTTGAAAGGATTGTTAAAACATATGCAGAGAAAATGAGATGTGATCCGAAACAGATTGTATTGTCCTTTGATGGTGATAAAATAAGTTCATCTGAAACCCCTGCTAGCCTTGGGATGGAAGACGATGATATTATTGAAGTTCATGTGAAATCAAGTTGATCTAGGTGAGAAATGTACTAGCTTCCCACTTCTAAGAATCCTATGTTCTTGTCATCTCATTATGATATTTTGTGGTGGTTATGTACTTATGACCTGAATAAACTTGGTATTTAGACGGAAAAAAACTAAGGGACCTTTCTTTCCCTTTGAGACATTGAGCACCGATAGAAATAGAAGTGGATCTGTGCTAGAGTTAGGTACACTACGCTGGGTCACCAAGAGAGAATGTTTTCAATTTTTTCAACACTGATCAAGCATAATGAGATTTTTTGAAATGATGAATGTTCATGTTTAGGGTGTGGGAAATATCACATCTGTGGAGACATATTATTGACATGTTTGTTCTTAACCTCTGGTATATCACTTCTATTGCTGCTGGAAGATAAACTGCATTGTGATTAAGGGATGCATAAATTGTCGAGGAAAATATTCATTATTTGATTAGGTATTGTTCTGTGATTGGGGTGAAGCAACAAAGGACGGCCTTCCCTGGTCCTGCATTGTTGCTCTGTTCTTTGTCATTTTCTTGTCTCTGCAGTCTAGAAGTATCATTTGTGTGCTCCAGTAATCTTGTAGCCTTTCAATTGATTATGTTGGTTCAAAATGCGATGCTGCTTTTTTGGAAATATACTAATCTGGATTTCTCACAATATCTTTCTGATTCAGGTCCTCAATCATGGAGCTTAGATTGACATTTTGGGGCCTCGTTTTTTTGGAGTTACATTACCCTTGAAGTTTTAGGAGGAGAAAAACCATTCTAGTTCTTTAATATATTCACGATATCAGGCCTAATTGTACAGCACATATTTTGACGGAACTGTGGGAACACTTTTTTGGTATAAGTTTTTTTGGTTTATGATATAGGTTTGTGAAAACGTAGAAACCCTCCTATTGTTGATGTGCATTATGTTTGGGTTTTTGCAATCATTTAACATTTTGATTGACTGTTCAATAGGATTGTGTCAAGGGGAAGCTGATTCAAGTAGCAGCATTATAGTAATTATTGTTATTGTTACAATTTAGTAAGAGTGACAAAAAGATTCTTAGACATGTACAGGATTCTTCGCAGCAAAATAGACAGGGAGATAAATGTTTTTCTTCCTCTATGGGACAAGAACAGATGTAAATTTGTCTTCACTTTTTTTTTTTTTGATAACAAAATTTGTCTTCACTTTATGAAGGAAGAGATGTTGGAATTAAAATTCTTGCTTTAATAAGTATTCAATATAAAACTATATACAAATATCTTTATTAATAATGGAGCTTATAATAAAATAAAATACATATACATATATAATTTATTACAAAATTATTAAAATCTTTGTTATTATTATTTCAATTGATAGTTACAACTTCACATTTCCCTATCTAAAATGTACTTTTACTTTCATGTGATTGAGCATTAATTGGGTTATCTAAAATTTTAGTGCAATATTAAAATAAATCAACAGCTACGACGCTTTATATGTCTAAACACCTTTTTATTTTGTTCATTCTTCTCGTCGTGTACCTCATCTACAATGCAACTTTTTATTTTTCTTCATCCATCACTTTGGTGTTCTTTTCCTCATTTACTCTGCTTATTTTATTACCTATCAAATAGAATAGAATTTTATGCTAACTCTACCAATAAAAAATAGACTTGAATAATGTGAAATTTCAATTTTTTTTTGTCAACGTGAAATTTCATTTGATGATAATAAAAATGTGTCAGGATCTTTCCTCATAATCTAAAATGAGATAGGGGATGTAGAGTCAAAAGGTTTGGTGCCTCATGAGGCACGAGGGAGTGGGCCCTGGCTGGTTTGTGGGCCCATCCCGGTGGATGTAACAGGGAGAGCTGCGATTGGCCCAACGCGGGTAAACTTTGGGATATCGTAACCACATTTCACATGTAAGGCGCACACACTGCACATTGGATAACGTCCTAAGTGGACCCCACATCGTTTGGTCCACGCTGGAAAGTTCCAGTGTACACGTCATCTCCCCGATTGGGTAAAGTCTAGAACAACGCATGACTCATGCCTCTGTAGTCAAGTGTACAAACAATAGCAGAAGAAAAAAGGAAGCAAAATTCACAGCCCCCTTTCCAAACAAGATAAACAACACTTATCTACTTTCTCTTTTGCTCTCTCTGTCTTTTCTTGTTGCTGATCTTATTTGGGAAACAATCACAGGTACGTTTCTTCCTTCTTCCTTTTTTTCAATTTTCCAAGTCATTGGGAAGTCACACCAGCGGCTTTCTTCTCTCTATTCACAATTTTATTTCATGTTAAATATTGTTACATGCACTGCTATCTAAATATTGTTTTGGGTTAATTTTATTTTTTTTGGTTTTCAATTAAAATTATAAATAAAAATTGAGATGTCTTTTGTTTGCTATTGTTGATGATATTTTCTGCTATTCTTTTGGGAGGTAAGAGTAGTGGGCTCTTTCTAAATTTCCATTATTTTGGATTTTCCAATCTGGGTATTTGTATGATGAGTGATGACAGCTCTCATAGTATATGGTAATGGTATACTACAAAAGCAGGAGTTATTAATCATGTGTACAAACTAAGGAGTTTTCTAAACAATTCCTTTGGGATTTCGGGAGCCATAGCAGTGGGATGGACTTTTGGATCACTTTTTTTCTTTTGTATTTTCTCAAAGGACTGTTTAAAACCACTCCTAATACGTGTTCTTATGGTTTCACATGCGTATGCAACTGTATTTGATGTAAAGTTAATTGTCTTTTTTCACCTTTACATTCTGTTGACTCCAGTTTTCAATTCTCATGGATGTGTTTTTTATTATATAATGAACAGACACAGGACAACTACAGAGATGAGATGAGATTACCTTTGAGACAAAAGGCCTCTGCACCCGTTTATAAACCAGCTGAGCTGATATATGGATTCTTCTTTATTCAAATTGCTACCTATATATAGCATGAGATTTTATAATTTCAGAGCTTTTTTCATGTTTGAAATTCACAACTAAGGCAA